>CM065783.1:32635249-33997749 GCA_033296515.1 Macrochelys suwanniensis | reverse complement strand
AATTTTGTGTACCTGAATATTTGGGTGTTCAACTTGGCACCCAAAAAGGGTGTTTCAGAAGGCATATTCAGCCCTTTCTAGAAAACTGAGGCACCTGGAATCTTTAGTCAAGTTTGAAAATGATAACCAAAATTACCTTTCTGTGCCAAAACTCTTAAATAAAATCCCACCCAACATCGATCGGGATGGCAACTTCAGCCTCTGGTGTCACATGGGGAGGGAGGCCTTCAGGTATGTAAAGCCAGAAGTGCTTCTGGTCTCATGTGGGCTCTATGTGTTATATTGGTTGTCATGAGTGCATTTCAAATGATTTTGTGCAAATTGTTTGTCATGAAAATCTGCAGGACTAATTCAGACCTGATCCTACAAGCTGTTCATGGGTGGACTCCTGTGCGCATTTCTTTCCCCAGTCCTGTAGACTTTGGTGGGGTTGTGCACTGACTCATTACATGGGTCCTCACTCTCAGATTTGAACTTCCAGATTTGAGGCTTCTGGTACTTGCTTGAAATACATCAGTGTTTCTTAGAAGGGTTGGTGTAATCACTGTTGAAATTGTTTCTGACTGAAACTAGGGAACAGGGAATCATTGGATTGTTTTTAAATTTAAAAAAAACCTCTTTTTAGAGCATCAGTTTGCAAACATTTTGAGCTGAGGCCCCCCCTTTGAGTTAAAATTTTTGGTTGCGCCTCCACATTCCAGACAAAAATAGAGACATGCAAAAATATGCTTAATAGCCTACTCGTAAATCTAACAGAGATCGTAACACAACTTTAAATTGCCCACACCTGTAAGTTTTAAATACATAGATACTTATCAATGGCACAGCCAAGACTTCCTTAGCAGCGGGCTGCTTCTACCTTGCAGCCAGGCTGCACCATTAGGGCAGGGCCAATACCTGTCCCTCTGTCCCTCCCACCTTGGGTTTTCAGGATGGGGGAAGGCATATGTGGTGGTCTCTGGGGGCAGAGGCAGCGCTCGGCACGGAGGCTGCTGGAAGTAGAAATCAGCACACCCACGGTGGATATTGACACTGACCCACAGGCTAGGTGGCCTGCTGAGGTGAGTCAGTGAAAGTGGCACTCCCTCCCTGCACCTCTGTGTGGGGCCGGCCCGAGCTGCCTGCCGCTGCCGCTCAGCCCCCTGAACGTTCCCCCATGCTCCCCTTGAGGGGGGGGCACACCCCACAGTTTGAAAAACTCTGTTTTAGAGAGATACAGTATGCTGCATGGAATGTCTAGTTTCTTTGGTGCCCCTTGACCTGCTAACATTCAGTTACACAAGGAAATTAATTTCGTAAGAGTTTGGAGAAGTGATGTTAATTAGTGAGAGCCAGTTTCCTGGCTTCTGTTCTTTGCCAGACTTGGCTGGTAAAGATTTATCAGGTAATTCAAAATTCCAGATTTTTAAAAAAATAACCTGAAAGGGGAAAGCTTGTTAATAATAATAATTAATAATAAAAAAACACAATAGTGTTTTTCTGTGCAGTGCTGCTCTAAATCAGTAGTTGATTCTTCTTGTGTGATGATTTAATGTGGTCTGATTTGCATTCAAATAGTTTTGAATTCTTAAATTAGCTATAGGGCCTACTTGCTAAGCATGTTTTAATTTAGCAATGAAGAACATACATCGTCTTGTGTATTTGATTGTATGTGCTATCGATTTAGTTGAACTAGCACTTATTATTTTGAGAAATTCATCACTTTATCTAAAGAAAATGGTAGCTCACAGTATGTCAGGTTGCTAATGCTGCTTTTTTTTTATTTTTATTTTTTTTTAAAAGAGCACACTTTATCTAATATGGCCTCTCAGTAGACAAAAGGTAAGAAATACATGAAAACAAACAAGAAGCTGTTTCTCCAAAAGACTGTAATAATGGTGGTTTGAGCTAAGAGTTCTGGACTAAATGATTGGCTTATGTGCTGTCCTATAATTTGTGTGTGTAAGATAACACCTATAACTTTTTTTTTTAAACTACAGAACACTGTTAATAAGAGACATTGGCAACCCAGTGACACAAGTCTTTTTGTTCTGTTAACATTAGATATTTCAGATGATTAAAGCTACAAATGTTATGTTGGAAGGATTGAAACAATGTAAGATAAATCATGCGATGTTGGTGAGAAGTTATTTCTAATTAAAAAATGAAGATCCCAGTACAATATTAATATAAAATTAGAATAAAGTTGTGGGGAAAATTAAAAGTTTTTCATATGCAAACAAATCATTTGGATTTCATTTGCTTTCCTGTAATGTTCTTAATTATTTCTGTTACCCGCACACTCTAGGGGCATCCACCTTTATCCAGTTCCTAGGGCTCAGTGTGTAACCTTACACCAGGGCTGTTCTTACCCATACACAAAGTACGCAGCTGCGTAGGGCACCAGGATATTTGGGGTACCAAATTCCTGGTGCCCTATGCAACTGTGTGCTGCTCCAGCCCCTGCTCCGCCTCTTCCCCAGGGCCCCGGCTCCGCCCCAGCCCCACCTCTTCCCGCCCCTGCTCCGCCAGAGCCCTGCCCCCACTCCCCTGAGTAGTGCAGCAGGGCTGTGCCTGCACTCACTGGTGGCGGGAAGTGCAGCAACCTGTAGAGGGGGAAAGAAACAGCGCGCATAGGGTGACCAGATCACAGCAGTAAAATAGGACCCGCCCCCCCACCATCACACCCCTTTTCACCCTCCCAGGGGTCACTATATTACTGCACACAACAGTCAATCAATGCAGTTGTAGATAAATCTCTGCATTATGCATTTTTGTATAACTTTTATATGACTTTGTATTGAACCTTGGTAATATGTTATAGCGGGCCCCTAAGGTAGTATAATTAAGGTAAAAGAAAAATGTCTTTTTGCTAGAAGTAGAATAAGATCTTCCCCCCACTTTGTATTCAATTGCCCTGTTGAATGAACGAGGTGTGAATGAGGAAGGCGTGGAAGGCAGGCACCTCCAGACAGCTGCAATCCTTGGAGAGGGGATGGGAACCAGACCAAGGACAATCAAACTTGTCAAGTGGGCTGACTAGAGAAGAGCAGACATACTGACGGCCTCGGGGGTTAGAAGCAAGCACCTTCCTTTGGGAACACCCTCTTTGCAGCATTGGGACAACCCCCAGCCCAGAGACAAGCAGCAAAAAGGACCAATGGACACAGTCCCAGATTTTGAATCTAGGAGATTTGCTGCCAGCTCACCTGCCTGCCTGCTGCTGGCCTCTTACCTGCTACCCCTGCCCCCGGCCGCTGGCTCACCCTCACTCCCCAGCCTGCCACTGGCCTCTTCACCAGCCTGCCCACCCGCCCGTTGGCTTGCCACACTCCCCCGCTTGCCTACTCGCCCCCCGCGGGCCGCACAGTGAGTCCACATGGGCCGCATGCGGCCCCTGGGCCCCATGTTTTGCAGGCCTGCTCTAGGGCAACCACCTTTTACCCTCTTCCTAAGGCTCAAGGCGTAACCCTTACCCTTTGCAGGTTTGCAGCGTCTTTCACCAGTGAAAGATCCTTACACAGTGAAATCCTTAACCTGTGTTTATTAACAATCACCAAAACAGAATGCACACACTAAGCATACAATGCTCTCACCACTCCCAATAAGGCAGATGAACTTTTCCTGCTGGCCAGTCAGGGTCAGGTCATCTGGGGACTCCAGCTTCTGCACGATATAGTTGACAGGATGTTGAGGTCTGGCAGTTCTGATATTGGGGCTGTGTCCTGGAGTTGATTCCAAAGAACTTCCTTTTGGACCCCAGTTGATATAGTGAAACTTGAGTCCTGCTTAGCTATACCTTAACCAATCGTTTTACTAAAGTATTACAAAATAATTCTTTGACCAATCCTAATATATTTCAAAATAATCCTTTACCCAATCCTATCACTCCACCTTAGTTGATCTGCACCTTGCAAAATTAGTTATGTAACAGATAGAAACAATCAGAGAACAGGACAAAAACTATACAGATAAACAATAGAGAAGTAGGGACCATAAAACCATAACAATAAAGAAGTAGAGATTTCACACTCTCACTGTTAAGTGATTCCTTGTAATTAAAAATCTTCAGCCAGGATGATCTTACTAGAAGTTATGAAAGGTTTTTCATGTGCAGGTTTTACATTATGTCTTTAGGACGTGTGTTAAAATTACTTGGATGCCAAAAATATTTTAGTCAAATTCCAGCCTGGAGGGAGTACTTATAGAGCTTTAAACCTATAGAAAAGCAACTTACACTGACCCAATTGCTGTAAATGCCAATGTAGTTGATCAATACATGCAGGAGAATAAATGGCAGATACAGAGAACGAATTTAAGCAGCAGGTTGCAACTTTATTTAACACTGGGAGGGGTGCATGGCACCCCACTTCCTGCTCTCTCATACCAGCCATTTAACTGGGTCCAGAATCGTGTTCAGGACTCCCAACACAGAACCAGTAACATGGAGTCATCCCGCTTTGGTTCACCCCTATGACTCAGCTTGCTTCTGAATCCTTCCCATCTCCCCTGCAGTAGGTTTTGGGGATATAGGTTCCCAAGGGAAGAGTTCAGTCTACAAAGACTTCAGGTCTCCTGTTTTCCCATAAGCAGAAGGACTACTAGCAAAATCCTCGGTTTCATTTACCTCTGGGAACTGGTCTGTCTTATCCTTCAATACGTTGGATACCAACTAATTTGTGACAAGCTAAAACAAGTTCTTCTTTTTCTAACTTTAAGCCTTTTTAAATCTTAATACTATAACCTAACTATGCCTCCATGTGGGTGTAATAGCCAAAACTAGACCTTGTTAGTGGCAGAGTTGTTCACCTCAGTTTTTTATAGCATTTGGAAAAATTCTTCAACAGAGATCTAGGTGAATAAATTATAGAATGAACATTTTGGCATTGTGTGCTCTCTTTGTTCACAGTCTTTACAGTGGCGCATTCTCCTTCATATATTAAATGAAAGTAGACCAGCACTGAATCAGGACTTAGTACCTTTGCTTCAGGAAGAACTCTTCAGAACAATAGCTCCGAAAGCTGAAAAATACTATATAAAAGTTTATAACAAGCATTACTCAACTCAAACCATTTGCACTAGAGCCTTGACAGGAACTTAGGGATTTTCCTGAAGAAAATAAATTCCTTATTCAAATTACTTAACAAATCAGTAATTGCCAGGAAAAACCACAGGCAAAGAATCATAGAAATAAAGAGCTATCGGGGAATTTAAGAGGCCTTTTAGACCATCCCGCCGCGCTAAGGCAGGACCAAGTAAATCTAGACCATCCCAGGCAAGTGTTTGTCCAACCTTTTTCTTAAAAACCTCCAATGATGGGGATTATACAACCTCCCTTGGTAACATATTCAAGTATTTAATTATCCTTATAGTTGGAAAGCTTTTCCTAATATCTAACCTAAATCACCCTGTGACGGAGCAGAGCGGCCCCGCACTGGTACTGTAGGGGTTAACCCTTCCTTCCTGGTAGAGGAAGCCCCGCCCTGGAAGCCCTGCTGGGCGTGCTCCAACTGGAGCCCAGTTATAAAAGCCTGCAAAGCGGCTCAGTCTGGGCTGACCGCCGGAGGGGAAGGAAGCACACTCCCAGCTCCCGAGGTGGGACAGCCAACACCCCAGGATCCAGGGGCCAACCCAGCCGTGACACCCTCTGCACCCCGGACAGAGGCGGTGAGTGGAGGGGACGAATCGGAGGACCCAGTTGACGGTAGGAAGTGACCCAGGGAGACTTTAGAAGCCAGCAGCGTTAAAGCTGCACTGACGCTTGGCGTGTTGCGGGTGGATCCCCGCCGAGCTAATCACAAGGGGGAACCCCCGCTTACAGGTGAGCCCTGGGTCGGGACCCGGTGGAGAGGGCGAGCCCGGGTCCCCCTACTATGGCCGCTAGGCCACACTGCCCTGAACCTGAGGGTGAGTTGTATGGACTCTGGCCGCTAGGCCACACTGCCCTGATCTGCGGGGCGAGTTGTATGGACTTGGGCCGCAAGGCCACACTGCCCTGATCTGCGGGGCGAGTTGTATGGACTCGGGCCGCTAGGCCACACTGCCCTGATCTGTGGGGCGAGGTATATAGACTCTGGCTGCTAGGCCACACTGCCCTGATCCGCGGGGCGAGTTATATGGACTCTGGCCGCTAGGCCACACTGCCCTGAACCTCAGGGCGAGGTATTTGTACTCTGGCCACTGGGCCACACTGTCCTGAACCTCGGGGCGAGGTATATGGACTCTGGCTGTTAGGCCATTCGGCCTTGATACACGGGGCAAGTCACATGGACTTTGGCCATTAGGCCACAACTGGACGCCCTTAAAGGGACGGGCGCAGGGACTTAAGAGCGGCGAGGCCCCCACACCCCAGCCCCTCCTGCCACAAAGGGGCGCTGCGGTGCCGGACCCGTCACACACCCTTACTGCAGATTAAGCCCATTACGTCTTGTCCTGCCTTAGTGGATACTGAGAGCAATTGATTTCTATCTTCTTTATAATAGCTGTTACAATAATTGAACACTGTTCTCAAGTTTCTTACTCCTTTTCCCCTAGTCTTCTTTTCTCAAGGCTAAACTTGCCTAGTTCGTATAACCTTTCCTCATATAAAAGGTTTAGAAAACCTGAACTTGTTTTAGTTGTTCCTCTGGACTCTTTTCAGTTTGTCCACATCTTTCTTAAAGTATGTTGCCCAAAATTGGACACAGTACTCCAGCTGAGGCCTCCCCAGTGCTCAATATAGTGCAATAAATACCTCTTGTGAATTGCATACAATATTCCTGTTAATACACCCAGAATATTAGCCTTTTTCACAACTGCATCACATCGTTGGCTTATATGCAACTTGTGATCCACTTTAATAACCCCATAATAATCCCCAAACTGTGGGGTACACCCCCCTAGCGGGGTGCAGAGGAACGTTCGGGGGGTGCAGCGGGACCTGAGCCAGCCCTGCTCTGCCCCCAGCTCCGCTCTGGCCCCACCTCCAGCCACAGCTTGGCTCCTGGCCTCGTGCCCCTGCCACAGCGTTGCTCCCAGCTGCAGCTTCGGCTCCTGGGCCTGGCTCCACTCTTGGCCATGGCCCTGAGCCCATTGGTGGCTCTGCTCCTGGCCCCAGCTCCTGACTGTAGCTCCTGGGGGTGAGGGGCACAGACAGACTCCATTAAGGGTAACAGGGGGAAGGGACGTGACAGAAAAAGTTTGGGGACCATTGCGATCCTTTTCTGCAATACTACTAATTACTTAGTACTACTACATAATAAGATTTTTTTTTCAGTGGGGGTCAGACTGGAGGGTCTTAAAAAACTAAAGAGTAGGACCAAATTTTCCCCACATATTGTTTTAAAGAAGCCTTGCACTGCTAGCCAGAGTTTATAGTGAGTTCATGGGAAAGAGAACCTCCTTATCCAAACCATCACCAAAATTAAAAATATTAGTTATATAAAGCTCTTGTTTAGAAACAAAGCCAGATCTGTTTACTTACAAAAGCTATTGTTGCAATTGTAGTGCCACTCATTACATATATAATATTTTAAAATGTGCAGTAGTTCTGAATTATTTTATTTTATAAACACGTTCTTACAATGACCTGATTTACCATGTGTGACGGTGTACCCCATAAGGCTTTATGGGGAGATGCTTATAAATGTATGTATGATATAACTGGAATATATTTTATGCTACATGTGCCATGTAACATCTCTCTGTAAAAGTTATGATCTACTGAATCTACTCCTCCTGTTTGTATGCATGTATCATTTTTGTAGTTGAAGTTATGAATATTGGTTGTATACTTGCTTGTTGTCTACATAGCCTTAGCAAGAGCATTTGCTCAGGGTCTGGAGAAAGGAATGTGCATGTTAAGTGCCCAATCAAGAAACTCTTAAACGGACAAAAGAACTTGCAGACACCAGTCCACATCTGAGCTTGGCCAGGAATGTGGCTTGGCTCTTAAGGAACTGAGTTGTGCATGGACATGTGACTTGCCCATGTAACCCCAAAACTCCATCTTGTAACTGGATGCTACACAGGGAGAGGGAGGGGTGACCACCCAGAGGAGAAAGTCTATTTAAACCCCTGGGAGACCCCTCTATGTTGTCTTCAGCTGGCTAAAGAGAACCTCTCCACTCCCCTACGACACACCTGAAAGAGACTGGAACAAAGGACAAGGACAATAGGGGGTCTGAGTGATTGCTGGACCCAGGCTAGGAGGACCATAGCCTGTAAAAGGAAGTTTACTGGAACTGGTGAGGTTTTTATCTGTATTCAGTGTGATGAGACATAGACTTGCGTGTTTTATTTTATTTTACTTGGTAATTCACTTTGTTCTGTCTGTTACTACTTGGAACCACTTAAATCCTACTTTCTGTACTTATTAAAATAACTTTTTACTTATAAAGTAACCTGGAGTACGTGTTAGTACCTGGAGGGGGCAAACAGCTGTGCATCTCTCTCTCTCTCTGATATAGAGGGCAAACTATGAGTTTACCCTGTATAAGCTTTATACAGGGTAAAACGGATTTATTCAGGGTTTGAACCCCATTGGGAGTTGGGCACCTGGGTGTCAAAGGCAAGAACACTTCCTAAGCTGCTTCCAGGCAGGCCTACAGCTGTTTGGGGACGTGCCTCAAACCTGGGTCTGGGTTTGCAGCAGGCTAGTGGGTCTGGCTCAAACCAGACAGGATCCTGGAGTCCCAAGCTGGAAAAGGCAGGAAAGCAGGGTCAGAAGTAGTCTTGGCACACCAGGTGGTAGCTCCAAGGGGGTTTCTGTGATACCAACCCGTCACACCATGACTTTACTCCAGTTTTATGCTTTTGTAGCTTTGCTAATTTCGGTAGAGTTCCATTGATGTAAAACTGGAACAGGTTAGTGCTGAATCAGGGATTTCAAGAGCTAAAAGAGAACTAATTTTAGATGATGCTTTTTGTACAACAGAAACGAACTAAAGCTAAATGAAATTTATACAATTTGTCCAACTCTTCTTATTTTGTTTGAGGTATATTGATTGTTGTAATACATCAGCCACGTTTAGCTCCTCATTTGGTCAGAGGTGTTCCTTTAAAACGTATTGTGGTTGTTACTCGTTTCAGCAGTCAAAAAAGGTGAAAAATGTTCTTTGAGATGTATTAAACTGCACAGAATAAAAGACATATGGAACAAAGACTGCAAATTGTGACCAATTGACGTACATTGGAATAATGGGAATACAGAATATATCTAATAGTCAGGCATACAAACTCTCACAAATGATTCTGTTCCTCCTAGGACTTCTTTTGCTGGGCATCTGGCAGGTATTCTTGTTGGATTGATGTACACACTGGGGCCTCTGAAGATGCTCATGAAAGCAACTGCAGGTACATAGTGACCACTCTTGGCATGACAAGAAGTTAACAGTCTAGCTTAATATTAAGTTTACATTTTAAGATTTGGGTTATTAGAAATAAATGGAGCCAAGAACAGGATCAAATATTTTTCAAATGTTTGTACTTACTAAGACAATAAATTATTAAAAAAAACAAAACCGGGGTAAAATTAAAATGCTATTTAAAAACCTTCATTTTAAATTAAATGTAGTAAACACAGAGAAATATGTTGTTGTTATGCTGAGTATGGTACATTTCTATCTTTTTATTACCTGTGTAGATTATATTGGAACTACTCACATTTTGAAAGTGAGCTTTTGGTGTTTAGACAGTTGTCTAAAGAATTTCCAATATTGTTGATTTTCGTATTGTCTTACTACAGGTTTACACATGGTGCTGGTTAAATGGGGGGAAATGCAAATTCTGCACATCTGTGTATTTAGAAATACAAACCATAGGCCCAGTCCTGCAACTCCTTATGTGAGTAGTCCCACTGACTTCACTGTTTCAATCAGGTAAAAATGCAAGGGCCACATTACTGAAAGTTTGCAGGGCTGGGCCCAATGCATAGTGTGTTGTATATGTTCATTCAAAAATGTAAATAGTCAAAAGTAGTGCTTTGAATTTTCTATAGTAGCTGACGTTCTCAGCATAACAAAAGCTTTTCACAATAAATATTTGTATAAACTAAAAATAATAAATATGGATATGTAGCTTATTTACTATGATACGGTTGACTAATGTAATATTTTTATTAATGATACCTTGTTAAATGTGAATATAGCTAATGTATAATGAGACTACATTATCAGTTCAGAAATCTGTGCTCTTTCTACTTTTCATCGAAGCTGTTATATTAAATGATTTGTTTTAGCTCTACTTTTAAATACTAAAATAAATCCTTAACAAATAATCCAGTAGGTCACTAGCCTCAAGATTTATCCTACTTGCTGTCAATGCTTGAAGTGCATGCTGGGTTTGGTGATGAAGCCTCTGTAAGTTCTAGATATATAGGACTTTTAAGTGGCAAAACTAAGAGATAGAGATTTCATAACCCAATTGGTTGATATGAGACAGTTTGCACCTTTTTTAAGGGTGAATCTTTCACCCATCTGTAGCAGTGCTGTCTGGTGGTAGAGCCAGTGTAGTACAGTGGGTGAAGCAGGATTTGGAGAGAGTTCTTTGCTGCGGGAAGGATATCACCTGGGCACTGCTGTGCAGCCAGGATTTGGGGGCAGGGCTAACTGATTGTTTCCTGGATCCACAAGTCTTCTCTTCCTCCTCTTGAGTAGCAGGGCACAAATAGAACAGGGGCTACTCTAGCCATAAGTTGTCTGTGGAGTGGCCTGAAACTGACCAGCTCCTTTCTCCGCTCCAGAGGAGCTCCCCAGTGCACAATTTAGCTGCAAAAATTTCCCAACCACTAATTCGGCAGAATGTTTACTGGGCTGTTTGTGGGTATCTTCTCTTCTGCATGGTTCTTCCCTTTTTATTATATCAGACATCACTTTGAGACTCAGAGAAAAATATTAAGATTATAAACATTAAATACTTTGATTATTGCTGGGCAAAATTTTATAGAAAACCTGCTGTTCTAGCGCCTCACCACACAAGACCAAGATTCTGTAAGTGGTAATGCTGCAAACTCAATTTTTAATTTTTGTAGAATGATTATAACATTATTTATGAATATTAAGTGTATCACATTTCTTCCTGGTAGGTGGCTTTTCCTACTTTAATGATTCTGTAAGACAGAGAGACTACTACTCAGGTGAGTACTTTCACTCCACTGTCTAAAACTTTGTTCACTTTTCCTTTCAACTTTGTGTTTTTTTCTTTAAAATAATAAAAATAAAGATACCATTTTATGAACTGTAGAATATTTGGTTATTTGGAAAATGAAATTTGGTTAAGTGGGGGAAAATGATATATGTACATAAGAAAGTATCTTGGCCTCAAAATATACAAATAAAATAACCAGATTTTTTTAAATAGCAACTTTGAACATTGTTCTTACTAAATTATATGAAATTCAAAGCATTCAGGATGGAAGACAGGTGATACTGTACCATATTTTTCCTTCTTGTTTAGGTGACTGTATAGGTAGTTCAACGGCAGTTTCTCTACAAAGAGGTTGAAAACCTCAGTAAAGGAAATTGGTTAGAATGCAGTCTTTTGTTCCATGTCGCATTATGTAAATACCGGAAGTGTGAGGAGTATGTAGACATTGGTAGATGTGTTGAGATAAGTGCTATAGGTGGTGATTTCTGCTTCACATAGCCAATACTTCACAAGATATGCGTACTGCATATATTCATAATATAAGCCATGGTGAAAACCTACAAAGGATGACAACCGTTAGTGGAATTATCTCTGTAACTCTCCCATTTCCTGTGTGATGAGCATGCACCAGTGTAGCAAAATAAATGGTCTGTGCAACCTGAGCCTAGTAGTTATACTCCACCCACTACATTCAGATTGAGTATGAATTTCAAATCGTCATTTTTTATTAAAAACAGTCGTGGTTGTGGAATGACACTTGACACTACCTCTGTTCCTTCCTGTCATGTTATTTTCTCCATTGCTACTAAGTGTGTTTCTCCTCTTTCTGTCCTCCGATGTAGTACTAGCAGCAGCAATAACAACACAGCCCTCAAATTCTCTGTTCTCCTCTCTGGGATGGGCCCCTATTGGAAGAAGCAAAAGCAAAGTCAGATCAGCAATAGCCGCAGCAGCATTGACACTTACTGCTAGTCTTGGCATGCAATCATTTTGTGATGCCAATGGACAAGGAACATTGTTTTAACACTACTGAACAGCAGATCAGGCAGCTAACTAGGCAAGCAATTTTTAGCAGCTGAGAGAGTTTTGAGATGCTTCTTTTCTAGAACATTTTTTCTGTGTATTTATCAAAGGGCCCAAAGAAAGTTTATCAAGAGAACTGCTGGGGATGTAATTTACTACGCTACTAATATTTGGATCATCAGGAAATTTTTCACTCTGCCTTTCCTATCTTTGAACACTTAACAGCTTAATTACCTTCTTCCTTCCTCCTAAGGCTCTTTTAATTCTCCAGCCAATGTGTGACCCAGAACCCTTACACATTATCTCTGCTTCACATGACTCTCCTCAACAAAGATGTTTTCCTAAACAGAATGGACAAACTACATGGAAACCTGGATATGTGTCTAGATGGGAAGTCTAAAGTTAGCTGCTTTATCACTGACAATGGGACCGATAAGATAAAAGCAATTAATGTTAGACACTGGTGCACTATCCATTGCTTTGTTCAAATCCTCAATCCCTATGAGGTGCTATTGCTGCAGCATACAACTTCTGTCACTTAGTGGTGGTGGGAAGCTACTGGTAATTGAGGAAAATGCAGATATTCTGCAGAATAGCCTTATGGCCAATATAATTTTACAGGACAAGAGCATCAATTGGAACCCCATGATACATGTTGTGTTACTTGATTAGAAAAAGTAAATTTTGTCAGAGGATTGTGAAGTTAGGACATAGAGGAACTGTAGGCCAATACCAGTGTGTATGGACGGAGGCACTAGTTGGAGAATTAGAACTCTTTGAACAAGGCACGTGTGACTTCATTTATAGTGCAGTACATTGATCCATGTCCTCCTTGTAGTGCATATACTTGTAGGTCTCCACAGCCTGTTTTGGAGTAGCAGACAAAAGAGGAACCAGGACACATCTCATTATCATTCTCACAGTGAGCCCAGCTTATGCTCTACTTGAGGCTATCTATGTATCATGTTTTCCTCCTCTCCCCACCCACACTTCCCCGGTGACTTCTCTTGAAGGAGCTGTCACTCACCATAAGTAAAAATCTGTCTCAAATTTCTTTGCCTCTCTGCCTGCATTTCCAGTGCTGATACTTTCCACACCCTTTTGTCCATCATGATTTTTATTTTGTCCTGGATTCCATTAATATTTTTTTTCAGTATTTTCCACCTAATAAGAGCTCTGACTGGGTATTTTCCATATCAAAATATCTGTTTTTTTGGTAATCCCTGGCACTTGTGGCAATTAAAGATCTCATAGCATTTTTTTGCATGTGTGGGTCTAGTTTCCTGACCAAATTTTCCCTGCTCAGTGGTGATGGGAGCCCTTTAAAGACCTATTTTCTCTGTGCTTTCAGTTAAGAGAACACCATGAATTTAAAAACTCTTGCATATGAATTTTTTTTACCTATGGTTGTTTAGAAGTAACAACTAAGATTTGCTCAAAGGATCCCCACAATAACACTTTACAAGTTAAGAATAGTTTATGGCACAAAGGCAGCAAATTTATTAAATAAGAATATTTTTAAAAATGGAGGGATATGCCGCAAAGGGTAGCTATAGACACTGAGCATGAGCCACCCCTTTTCATGATTGGCAGACCCCCAAAGTAAAAATGGCTAACCAGGCAGAGATACTGTGTCTCACCTGAGCCTGCACATTTAGTTTGTACCAAGCCATGCTCTACCGCTGTAGAGAGGATTAGAGCCAACACAGGACAAACTCCAGGCAGCTTTTGCTTACGAGTATTAGTCCCAGCTACATGAGAACCACAATTCTGGGAGTTTTATACATCTTCCCTTTCTTGCCATCCTGGCTCAAAGAGCAGAACAAATGTACTCCCTGCAAAGAATACATCCACCACCAAAATTGCAACATAAAGTTGGAATCTGGAATCACATGGAATCTTCAACACAATTCTGTATCAATCAATATAATAACTTACATTTGGCAATTATGTACCAATACAGTCTCCCAAGGATAGCGACCAACTGCTTTTCTTAAGCTCTTGTCCCCCAGCATATAGGTGGGTGGGAGGGCAGACCTTACTGTAGGAGAAGGAGCATTTGAATGGTCCTTTGATTCCTCCCCCAGCTCACAACTAAGGAGGAGGGTGCAGCATATTTCACTTCTGCGTCTCCCTCTTTAGGCTGAGCTGGCCAATAAGAGGGGCTCCTTATCACAAAGGTGCAATCTTTGGTGCAACCCTAGATCAAGCAGGGCTGTGATTGATTGGGAGAGGCAAGGAGCCCATGGCACCCATCTCGGGAAACCATCAGCTCAGGCTATTGCTGCCCATGAGTCTGTGTGAAGGGTAGGCACCTAAAAGGGTATGCATTAGCTGTATTTTCCTATGTAACTGCCAAGCTACTTGTAGTTGTAAACGTTATTTAATTTGTTTAGGATAAGTACTTGAATGTTGGGTTTTTAGAAATGTAGCTCATGAAAATATGAACAGTAGAATTAGAATAGTAGGAACCCCACATAACTTGGATGTTTTGGGGCCCTTTCTCATTATGAAATACAATTTGAAGGCTTTGTGAAGGTAATGAATCAAATGTAGTACCTCAAGCATATAAGACTCTGGCTATGGAACAAACGTAAAACATGACATACGGGGGTTTTTTAATGGCAAGGAATATATTTACATTTTTAGTGCCAGAATTATTTTTATAATGTTCAAATATGCAGTGTTGAAGCCTACAATTCAGTAAGCAGTTATTGAGCTAAGTTCAACATAAAATTACATCCAGAAGATAAACTTACATTTACAGGAGGGAAAATGTTCATTCAAGGAACAAAATGTGGATGGGGAAAAATATGTAAGGATTGCATCAGAAGTATATACAAATCAATAGTCAGGGTCATGCAGTCGACTTAATTGATATGTAAAAATATGGTTTTAAATAGAACCAGCATGACTGAAGGTCTATTACAGGTTGGTTTGGATAACAAAGAAATATTTTCTTTTCTAAATTAGACCATTTAGGGCAATCATCATCCGTGATGCCTTGAAATTCTGCCATGTTCATTGCATTAATAGCATGAAACTTTTTAACATCTCTTAATTGGTTTCATTTGTTTGTTTCTGTTCTCAAAAATATGCAGAAGGGCAAAGATACCTATTTTCTTGAGATTTCCAAATCACTGTGTTGTGCTGTGTAATTTGATACATTAAGGTGAGATATTTCTCTGAAAGGTTTGATTTGTTGTTTCAAGTGGTGGTATTTTTTAGGCCATTATTCAGGCCAATAGATGTAGCAGACATATACATGCAGGTTGTGTCTGTATCTTGCAGCTTCTTTGCCTATAATATCAAGATCTGTTTTTTTCTTTGTTTACTGCACCAAAACTCTGTAATACAAATAATAATAATAAACGGCCATGTTTTCGTCTTTTTTTTGCAGTAGTCTCATAGCCGTACTGGTCCCAAGATATTAGAAAGACGGGGGTGAGATAATATCTGTCCCTGCACAAACTTCTGTTCGTGAGAGAGACAAGCTTTTGCGTTACACGGCTCTTCTTGAGATCTGTGTACTTCAAAAGCTTGTCTTTCATCAACAGAAGTTGATCCAATGAAAGCTATTACCTCACCCACCTTGTCTCTCACATTTTCATCTTGCAGTCTGTACTCATTTACCTAACATATGTCAAGAAATCCACATGGACCGCAATATGAGGGCTAACTTTGTGCTGATGTTTTAAGTTAATTAATATGACTGTTAGTTATATTAAGTCTGAAGATAAAGATAAATGGTATGCTCAGCTTGATTCATGCATAAATATTCTAAATCTTATTTTTCAAATTGAGAAGAAATCCAATGCATTTTTGATTGAACGTGAGGAACTGGGTGTGATGGGTTCTCTCCCCCCACCCCTGGGGTTCCGCCTAGAACTGGGGTACCACTGAGTCCGTCTGATCCACCAGTCTGGGCTCCCTTTACACTGTACTGCTGAGACAAGCCTGCCAAGGGCTCTCTCAGGCTTCAGATTGCGCTTCACCAGCACACATACAGGTAGGGATACACCCAGCTGCAGCTACACACACACATGCTGAGATCAGCTCTGCATGGGAAGGCTAAGCTAAGGAACTGCCCGGTTACTCAAGTACACACACCCCTCTGGAGTGTAAACCTAAAATTATACCATCTTGTGCTGCACAGAGAACTGTACAGCGTAAGCGCATGAAATTTGCCCCCTCCCTCAATGTAGAGAGGAACATACACAGCTTTTTGCTCCAGGTTATGATTTCCACACACTGGTTTTGGACAAAACAAGTTTATTAACTACAAAAAATAGATTTGAAGTGATTATAAGGGATAACAAAGAGATCAAAGCAGATTACCTAGCGAATAAAACAAAACACAATCTAAGCTTAATATACTAAAAAAATTGGACATAAGTAGCAAATTCTCACTCTAAATGTTGTTGTTAGGCCGTTTGCAGAGATTCTTGAGGGCAGGCTATACTTGCTTGCAGTTTAAAACTCTAGGTATTCCTTTCACTGGCTAAAAAACTCTCTAGCTTGGGTACAGCCCTTCTCCCCCAGTTCAGTCTTTGTTTCTGAGATGTTTACCACAGTCATCTTGGGCGGGGAGAGTAAGTGAAGAATGAACCACGATGATGTCACTCCCCTGCCTTAAATAGCTTTAGCATTTGGTGGGAACCGTTTGTCTCCCAGTTTGATTCCCATGTCCGGTTAATGGGAAAACACTAGTGTTATGATGGAGTCCAGTACCAGGTGATTTGGTCACATGCCTCTGTAGGGCCATAGCATCCATGAGACAGAGGCTGTTTGTAAGGTCCTCAGTATAAGGGGTGCCGCTGGCCTTGCACCCTCTGAGTTCCTTTTTACCACTCGTGATGGTTGATGAAACAATCTTTCTTGTTGCAGCAAGGCTTCTTTCCCAGTGGTTTGGACTCTTTGTGCATGGTTTGTATAGTTATTGTAGTTAGTGTATATACTTCTTAGTGTTAATGTATATAGTAGTGTGAATAGTTGCTCAAGGTCATCAAGGGACTCTTTGCCCCAGGGACTGGGCATGCCCTGGTCCCCAGGCTTCAAGCCATACTCCTCTTGTGGCAAGCCTGTGCCAGTGAGTGACCTGCACTCTAGCTGTTTAAAGTATTTGTGGAAAACTCACTTAAAATAAATGCCAGATAGTCAAGGACTTCAGATTTCACACTAAAAAGGACAGGGACCTTTGGCTGAAGCCATTCTCATGGAGGCTACCCTCAGAACAGTCTTGGAGCCGAACCCCTCTGAATCAGCGCCAAGCACTTCAACATCTGTGTGGAGCACCCGTCTCGTACCGTTTACCATTTCCAGTGCGAAGGAAAAAACATAAGAAACGTAAACAGCGCACCTGGAGAGGATGCTCTCTGGTGCAGAACAGAGATAAGTGGGGAGAGATTAATACAGTGAGACCTGTGCTGGGTCACTCTTCCTCCCCCAAGCCAGCGATGACACCATCACCTCCGCCTGTTGCTCTTTGAGACGTGTTTTTATGTCCATTCCATGACCACCCTCCTACTCCTCCGTCAGTTACTGGCAAGAAGTAACTGGGGGTGCGGGGCCTTTATAATGCACCCTTTATACTGGTACATATGCGTGCCACTCCAGAGGGCACTAGAACCGGCTCAACGGATACCACTGAGGGAAAACAGTGCATACGGTGTGCACACACCTAGCACGGAATGGACATGAGCAATACATCTTGAAGAAGAACAGTTACGAAAGGCTAGTAACCGTTTTTGTTTTACATCTTCATACATTCACCTACTGTAATTCAAACATTTTTCATATTGGGGAGCATCAAGGTGAATGGCCGGCTTGAGGATTTCTGGCGTCCACCAACATTGTAAATCTGTTTTAGAAGGGAGAAATACTCTCTTGCCTGACCCCTCACCCTCTAAATTCCTTTCCTCTTTTTCTGCTTCCATATGGTTAGTTGGGCAATGAACTGTGGATCTTTGTGTGTTGAACTAGGCTGAGTACTCAAGTGAGGACTGGTGGTTGATGGTACGAACAGACCACACGTGGTGGCTGGGATGTTAAAGAAGATCTAACAATGGGGGGTTTCCTGGATCTGGCAGGGGGTATCATACTCATTTTCACTCATACTCGTAGAAGTAGCACAGTGCTATCAGTAGGCTTGTACAGCAGCAGTTAGATATTAAAATCTGGATTGTTGTGCATATTGCAGGGTTTTCTGCAGGAGTACCTTGAGCAGGGATTTTTTAGGTCTCAAACACAATTCTGAAAAGTGCTGATGGTTGCAGACAGTGTGGGTTGGGGACTGTGGAGAGAAGTGAAATGAAGTACAGGTCAAAAGATTCATGAAAGGTAACTGAAAATTCAGTTTAGTTCTGTTTTTTAACTCTGTCACATTAATATGGTCTCCAGTTCTTGGCATTTAAATTTTAAAAGGAGCTCATTAAAACTCAGCCTTTTAATTTTAGAGTACAAGTCTTTTACTAAAATGGAGCGTTTTATTACACTTACCATGAAATAATTTTTAAAAAATCGAATACATTTTTTTAAAAAATATTAATTATCGGAGGCCTTGCCTGCCACCATAGTCGATCATTTATAACATACAAAACTGGCTAATAGTTTGTTTTTCTGCATATATGCTTGTGACAGATTCTTTATTAATCACGTTTTTTCCTCTAAAACTTGTTTTCTAATTCAAAAGGAAAACCTGCTTGAGGCGATGATAGATAGTAAAATCAAATATTTTGTGCAATGCCAGCATTTTATTTATTTATTTTATTTATTTAGCTTTTTTATTCTCATTCTATAGGATATTCTAGACACCCAGGTTATCCATACAACACACCAGGGGACTATGACACATACACTGGTGGGCTTACTGAAGAAGAACAGTTTGAAAGGGCATTGAGAAACAGTCTTCATGACAGAGGTAGGAATTTTATAGCATTGGATATCTTAAGCTGTCGTTTATCTTGATAGAGAGTGAATCATTCAGAGTTCATAATTTTCAAAGAATAGGAAGTAAACAGTCCTTTTACAAGCAAAATCAAGAAAAGTTGCCTGAATGAATTTTCACAGTATGGAGTGTGATGCTGTATTGGATTAAGTTCCCCATTCTGTAAATATGGCTTATATTAATTGTTAGTAAAACCAACGAGGAGTCCTTGTGGCACCTTAGAGACTAATACATTTATTTGGCCATAAGCTTTCATGGGCTATAACCCACTTCATCAGATGCGTGGACTGGAAAAACAGTGAGCAGGTGTAAATATACAGCACATGAAAAGATGGGAGTTGCCTTACCAAGTGGGGGGGTCAGTGCTAATGAGGCCAATTCAATCATGGTGGGTATGGCCCATTCCCAACAGTTGACAAGAAGGTGTGAGTATCAACATAGGGAAAATTATTTTTTGTAGTGACCCAGCCACTCCCAGTCTTTATTCAGGCCTAATTCGATGGTGTCAAGTTTCAACATTAATTCCAGTTCTGCAGTTTCTCGTTGAAGTCTATTTTTGAAGTTTTTTTGTTGAAGAATGGCCACTTTTAAGTCTGTTGAGCAAGACTGAAGTGCTCTCCTATTGGTTTTTGAATGTTACAATTCTTGATGTCTGATTTGTGTCCATTTATTCTTTTGCGTAGATACTGTCTGGTTAGGCCAATGTACACGGAAGAGGGGCACTGCTGGCACATGGTGGCATATATCACATTGCTAGATGTGCAGGTGAACGAGCCCCTGATGGTGTGGCTGATGTCGTTAGGTCCTATGATGGTGTGCTTTAATAGATATGCGGACAGAATTGGTAATGAGGTTTGTTGCAGGGATTGGTTCCTGGGTTAGCGTTTCTGTTGTGTGGTGTGTAGTTGCTGGTAAGTATTTGCCTCAGGTTTGAGGGGCTGTCTGTAAGTGAGGACTGGCCTGCCTCCCAAGGTCTGTGAGAGTGAGGGATCATCCTTCAGGATAGGTTGTAGATCCTTGATGATGAGCTGGAGAGGTTTCAGTTGGGGGCTGTAGGTGATGGCTAGTGGCGTTCTGTTACTTTCTTTGTTGGGCCTGTCCTGTGGTAGGTGACTTTTGAGTATCCTTCTGGCTTTGTCAGTCTGTTTCTTCATTTCCCCAGGTGGGTAACTGTAGTTTTAAGAATGCTTGATAGAGATCCTGTAGGTGTTTGTCTCTGTCTGAGGGATTGGAGTAAATGCGGTTCTATTTTAGGGCTTGGCTATAGACAATGGATCGTGTGATGTGGTCTGGATGAAAGATGGAGGCATGTAGGTAAGTATAGCGTTCAGTAGGTTTCCGGTATAGGTTGGTGTTTATGTGACCATTGCTTATTTGCACTGTAGTGTCCAGGAAGTGGATCTCTTTTGTGGACTGGTCCGAGCTGAGGTTGAAGGTGGGGTGGAAATTGTTGAAATCCTGGTGGAATTCCTCAAGGGCCTCCTTCCCATGGGTTCAGATGATGAAGATGTCATCAGTGTAGTGCAAGTAGAGTAGGGATGCTAGGGGACGAGAGCTGAGGAAGTGTTGTTCTAAGTCAGCCATAAAAATGTTGGCATACTGTGGGGCTATGCGGGTACTCACAGCAGTGCTGCTGACTTGAAGGTATAAATCTGCCCCAAATCTGAAATAGTTGTAGGTGAGGATAAAGTCACAAAGCTCAGCCACCACGTTTGCCATGACATTATCAGGGATACTGTTTGTGACCACTTGTAGTCTATCTTTGTATGGAATGTTGTTGTAGAGAGCTTCTACATCCATAGTGGCTAGGATGGTGTTTTCTGGAAGATGACCAATGGATTGTAGTTTCATCAGGAAGTCAGTGGTGTCTCGAAGATAGCTGGGAGTGCTGGTAGCGTGGGGCCTGAGGAGAGAGTCCACATTGCTAGACAATCCTGCTGTCAGGGTGCCAATGCCTGAGATGATGGGGCGTCCAGGATTCCCGGGTTTATGGATCTTGGGTAGCAGATAGAATACCTCTGGTCGGGGCTCTAGGGGCTTGTCTGTGTAGATTTGTTCCTGTGCTTCTTCAGGGAGTTTCTTGAGGAAATGGTGCAGTTTCTTTTGGTACCCTTCAGTGGGATCAGAGGGCAATGGCCTGTAGAATGTGGTGTCAGAGAGTTGCCTAGCAGCCTCTTGTTCATACTCCAACTAAGGTCATACTATTCATGATGACTACATCACCTCCTTTGTCAGCCCTTTTGATTATAATGTCAGAGTTGTTTCTGAGGCTGTGGATGGCATTGTTTTCTGTATGGTTGAGGTTATGGGGCAAGTGATGCTGCTTTTCCACAATTTCAGCTCATGCACGTTGGCAGAAGCACTCTATCTAGAAGTCCAGTCTGCTGTTTCGACCGTCAGGAGGAGACCATGCAGAATTCTTCTTCTTGTAGCGTTGGTAGGAAGGTTTCTGTGGGTTAGCGTGCTGTTCAGTGGTGGAAATATTCCTTGAGTTGGAGAAAGTAGGATTCCAGATCACCACAGAACCGTATCATGTTCATGGGGGTGGTGGGGCAGAAGGAGAGGCCCCGAGATAGGACAGACTCTTCTGCCGGGCCAAGAGTGTAGCTGGATAGATTAACAATATTGTTGGGTGAGTTAAGGGTACCACTGCTGTGGCCCCTTGTGGCATGTAGGAGTTTAGATAGTTTAGTGTCCTTTTTCCTCTGTAGAGAAGCAAAGTGTGTGTTGTAAATGGCTTGTCTAGTTAGTTTTTGTAAAGTCCAGCCACGAGGAGGTTTGTGTGGAAGGTTGTTTTTTTTATGAGTCTCCAGTTTTGAGAGCTCATTCTTGATCTTCTCCTGTTTGCTGTATAGGATGTTGATCAGGTGGTTCCGCAGTTTCTTTGAGAGTCTGTGACATAATCTCTCACCATAGTCTGTGTGATATGTTGATTGTAATGGATTTTTTACCTTCAGTCATTTTGGTATGATGTCCATCTGTTTGCATTTGGAAAGAAAGATGATGTCTGTCTGTCTATCTGCACGAGTTGATGGATTTCCACTTCATACAATCAACATACCACACAGATTTAAATGTGGGCATTCTTTAAAAAAAACAAACCTTCAAAAACAGACTTCAACGAGAAACTGTAGAACTGGAATTAATTTTCAAACTTGACACTATCAAATTAGGCCTGAATAAAGATGGGGAGTGGCTGGGTCACTACAAAAAATAATTTTCCCTCTGTTGATACTCACACCTTCTTGTCAACTGTTGGGAATGGGCCACGTCCACCATGATTGAATTGGCCTCGTTAGCACTGACCCCCCACTTGGTAAGGCAACTCCCATCTTTTCATGTTCTGTATATTTATACCTGCTTGCTGTATTTTCCACTCCATGCATCTGATGAAGTGGGTTATAGCCAATGAAAGCTTATCCCCAAGTAATTGTTAGTCTCTAAGGTGCCACAAGGACTCCTAGTTGTTTTTACTGATACAAACTAACACAGCTGCCCCTCTGAAACCTGTCATTAATTGTTAGGGCTCCATGTTTGTCACAGAGGTTGCAGAAGTCGTGGATTCTGTGACTTCCTGCGACCTCCATGACTTCTGCAGCGGTCAGTGTGGCTGATCCCAGGGGCACCCAAGCAGCTGGCTCTGGGGACAGCCACATTGGCCGCTGCTGGAGCGGCTCTGCAGCCAACCACAGCAGCTGCGGCTGGAGTGGCCAGCTGCACTGGCTGCTGCTCTAGTGCCCCCAGGAAGCTGGTCCCGGGGACCGCCCAAACAGCAACCGATATAGCTGGCCCTGGGGACTGCCTGAGCAGTGGTCCAGGGGGCAGCTGGAGCTGCTGCAGCTCAGCAGCTCCTGGCAGTGATCCTGGGGGCGGCCAGAGCAGCGGCTGGCCTCCTGGAGCTCCCCCCTCACATGTTGGCGGCCAGAGCAGCCCCTGGCCTCTGGGGCTCTCCTCATGCAGCTGGTGCCCTGGGCCCCCATGGCTTCCCCCCGCCCCCGGCAGCTGGTGCCATGGGCTCCCCCCCCAGCAACACCCCCTTTCCCACCCGCCCCCAGAGTCAATCAGAGGGTATATATGAAATAAGTAATGGACAGGTCTTGGGCCGTGGTTTTTTGTTTCTTGCCCATGACCTGTCCATGACTTTTACTAAAAAATACCCATGATTAAATCGTAGCCTTATTCATTGTTCATAGATGTATGACCTTATACTTGGCCTATTAAAATATGATTGGCTCAAGCCCAGTTTACCACGGGATTCAGATCACTCTGTATCAGTGACCTGTCCTCTTTTGTTTACTACTCCCCCAATTTTTGTGTCACCTACAAACTTTTATCAGGTTTCAGAGTGGTAGCTGTGTTAGTCAGCATCAGCAAAAACGAGGAGTCCTTGTGGCACCTTAGAGACTAACAAATTTGTTTGGGCATAAGCTTTCTTGGGCTAAACCCACTTCATCAGATGCATGGAATGGAAAATACAGTAGAGAGGTATAAATACACAGCATATGAAAAGATGGGAGTTGCCTTACCAAGTGGGGGGTCAGTGCTAACGAGCCAATTCAATTAAGGTGGAAGTGGGTTATTCTCAAGAAGGGGTGGAAATCACTTTTGTAGTGCTAATGAGGCCAATGTAATCAAGTATCAGGGGGTAGCCGTGTTAGTCTGTATCCACAAAAACAACAAGGATTCTGGTGACACCTTAAAGACTAACAGATTTAGTTGGGCATAAGCTTTTGTGGGTAAAAACCCCACTTTCTGAGAAGTGGGTTTTTTACCCACAAAAGCTTTGGGTTTTTTACCCACAAAAGCTTATGCCCAACTAAATCTGTTAGTCTTTAAGGTGCCATCGGACTCAATGTAATCAAGGTGGCCCATTTCAAACAGTTAACAAGAAGGTGTGAGTATCAGCAGGGGAAAATTAGTTTTTGTAGTGACCCATCCACTCCCAGTCTTTATTCAGGCCTAATTTGATGGTTTCAAGTTTGAAAATTAATTCCAGTTCTGCAGTTTCTCTTTGGAGTATGTTTTTGAAGTTTTGTTGTTGTTGAAGAATGGCCACGTTTAAGTCTGTTTTTGAGTGTCCGGGAGATTGAAGTGTTCTCCTACTGGTTTTTGAATGTTATAATTCTTGATGTCAGATTTGTGTCCATTTATTCTTTTGCATAGAGACTGTCCAGTTTGGCCAATATACATGGCAGAGGGGCATTGCTGGCACATGATGGCATATATCTCTTTTGTCAGTGATGATTTTGTTTTCTCCCGGGTCATGGATAAAAACGTTAGAAACCATAGGGCTGAGATCTGATCCTTGCAGGACATCACAAGAAACACAGCCACTTGATGATTCTCCATTAAAATTACATTTTGAGACCTATCAGTTAGCCAACCTTTAATCTATTTTAGCATGTGCCATGCTGATTTTGTATTGTTCTGGTATTTTAATCGAAGTGTCATGCAGTACCAACTTTAATGGTTTACAGAAGTCTAAATATCAACACTATTACCTTTATCAACCAATTTGTAATTTCACCCCAAAAAGATACAAGATCAGTTTGACAAGATGTGTTTTTCATAAACCTATGCTGACTGGCATTAATAATATTATCCTCCTTTAATTCTTTATTAATCAAGTCTCATATCAGTGATACCATTGTTTTCCTCAGAGTTCATGTCAGGCTGATAGGGCCTATAATTAGCTCTGTTGTCCTTTTTACCCCTGTAAATACAGGCAAAGCACTAGCTTTCTTCCAGGCTCTGGAACTTTCCCAGTGTTCCAACACTTATTGAAAAGTTCCCCAGTGTGACATTTTTTTCTCATTTGTGGAATTATGGCATTTTGGGCATCTAGTAAATATTTTTAAATGGTTTCCTGTTACCATTCACTTTTTTCTGTTTAAATTCTTTCTCCCAATAATTGTTTTCAGTTTTATGAAATTGGCCCTTTTAGAGCACCAAGTGTACTTTCCAGAGCCAGACTATTGTTTTAAGTACTATATTTGAGGCAGTCTGGGAAATTTTTTTACAATCAGAACAGTTCTAGTCCAAGCAGTTTTTACTTGCAGAAGATATTGAGGGCCTCAGAGCGCAGGTATTCTGAATGCACTTCTATGAATTTATCCTCTCTTGTCAGCAGCCTTGGGTTTGTATATGTATGCTACACAGGACTTGGGGGAACAACCCAAGTAAAAGACTCGAGAAGAAAAGGATTAGATAAATTATGGCATTTGGGGCATCTAGTAAATATTTTATCTACCCATCATATCCATCTTTGAATGAAACGAGGATGCCACTTGATGATGTTAGGTCAGCGCCTTCCTTCTGCCGCCTAATGAATAATTAACCCTTTTGTGTTCTGGCACAATCTCCAGCTGGAGTATTCATAATATTTTGCCCTTCTTATCTTCATGCCTGGAAGACTAGTTTATATTTTTACTCATGCCAGAAACATTTGACATGTGTAGCAACTTGTGATTGTGCTTTGCTTCACCTAGTATGATAGCTGAATTCAGCACACATTCAGATTTAGTGTGACTCTTCAGTGAACTTGGTCTTTTTACAGACACCTACCTACACAGCTGCTTAATTTTTTAATGATCTTGATGGAAATTATCAGACAGATTGATTTGTCTGAAAAAACAACCACATCAGTTGATAACTGTTTTCATTCGTGCCATGAAGTGTGAAGACATGAACAGTTCATCTTTCAGAAGTAGAATTAGAGGACAATCATAATCTGATATCTAATTTTGGTATTCTAGATTAGCAATAGATAAAAGTAGTTACTTACTGTATGTTAGAGGACAAATCTTACTTTTCCCGTGAGCAATATTCCTGGGGGAATTCTGTGCCAAAAAATTAAAAATTCTGCAAAATTCATTTCTCAAATAACACAATATAATCACACCAGTTTCAATTATTTTGGTAATTTCTTTCAAATACGTATCAACAAGTATGTCTGCAACAATACAGACATCAAAAAAGATTCAGAAAATGTTTTTTTTAACATATAGATTCCTTACTAGGCATATTAATACAGAACTTTGAGTAATAATTCATTTAAACTACAATGTGGAAATGTATTTCCTGGACCCCTCAGAAACAATGCAAAGGCTTCAGGGAATCAGGGATAATGGAGGAGCTGAGGGAGAGGGAAGTAATTGCTGGGAAGGCGCCTGGGAGTGAACCTGGAGGGTTGTTGGGTGTGGGTGGGAGAAATATGGAAGAGGTGTTTTTTGGGTTGGGGGGAAGGAACCTCCCCCATGCAGACCCTGGCTGACCCCTAGCCTCTCCCTATCAGTCAGGCACATCTGCCCCATCCCAATATGTCCCTGCACTCCTTCTCCCCTGTTCCCATGTGTCTCTGCACCCGCACTCAGCCACCCCTCCTCTCCCTTCCCCATGTGCTCCTGAACTCCCTCCCCCTGTCCCAATGTGTCCCTGCACCCCCACTCAGCTCCAAGTCCAGTCTGTCCCCCTCACTAGCCCTTATAACCCCAGTCTACATGACCCCTCCAGCACCCTCATGTGCCCCATTCTGTCTGTCATTCTGCTCAGTGGTTTGAGCATTGGCCTGCTAAACCCAGGGCTGTGAGTTCAATCCTTGAGGGGGCCATTTAAAAATGGGGCAAACAAATCTGTCAGGGCACAGTACGTGGTCCTGCTAGTGAAGGCAGGGGACTGGACTCGATGACCTTTCAAGGTCCTTCCAGTTCTATGAGATAGGCATATCTCCATATATTATTATTATTTATTATTATTTATAAAATTCACTTTGATTATTTTAGTTTTAAATCTTTTGAAATAAGCTTCATAACTAATAATGACGTATGTTCTCTCATCAGTTTTATTTTGTTGTGTTGCTAGTGAGAGGAAACTGAAAACTGCTGTTTCTGTTATAAATGAAAATTACGGTTCTTAAAATAGTCTTGTATCTTCACATGATATCTCGAAGGATTCAGAATTTATAAATAATCCTGTTGCTATTGGACAATTATTATAAATAGAAGGCTATAGATAGCTAACGAATAAATGGTGTTTTAGGAGGTGTGGACTTAAATCTGTATTTTCTCATACTGGAGTGGATTTATAAATTATGCTGTAAAAATGAAACCATGGCAAATATTATGAGATCCTTACATATTATTATAAAAAGCTTTGGACATGCATTTATTTTAATCTCGCTGCAGAAGAGATGTATGGTGTGTCATGTCATTTTATTAAAACATTTGTTTGTATTTGCACTATCACAAAGTGAGTTCTATCTATAATAACAAGACAAAATGATGGTAATACAAATAAATAATAATTTAATACGTACTTCAGAAAGAAGTTAATAAATCAGCTTGACACACCGTCAACACCTTTAAATAACTTGCATCACTGCAGGTTAACAGCCTATTTCCACCACCACCATTTTGTTATATTATGTCGTGTTTTGACAAAGATAAATTTTCAACTCTAAGAGGTAATTTATTCTTATTTGGAGAATGCCCTTTGGTGAGACATGAGAGAGAAAGAATTCAGATAGTGTCTTAGGTATGAGGGTGTCTTTCTAGTAGATAACTTTGGCATGGCAAGGCATATTTTTAAACTTTAGCTTGAGACAGCAACATTTATCAGACTATGGCAGTGTCCCTTTCTTAGTGTTTTAATGCTAATTTTAGTTGTGAATCATTATAGATGTGTAAAACATGGGAAACACTGTGTATTGCCTCTGATCTCTGTCCTGTAGAACTTATTTTAGTATTGTTTTGTCTTTGTATTGTTTTTACAACATTACTTTCATTGTCCAGCCATGCTGGAAGAAAGACAGGAGGCAATAGATGTGGTTTAATTAGGCCACAATTTTATGTCTTAAAATATTAACTTCAAATATCTGGGAATACCCAGCAATAAATTATACAGTGCAGGCAGGTCATGATCATTTCCACGTAGTTGGAGGGGCTGCCATCAGCCTTCCCCCTTCCCGACCTTGCCCCCTCTATCCTGTTGCTTGGGACCCTGTCGCTCTCACCGTTAAGGAGGTTGGCTCCCCACTGAACCCCTCTTCCCTAGCTCCTGTATGGGATGCTCTCCTTTAAATCTTTTTCCAGTCCATTTTATCTGATAACCATTTCCCTTCTTTAGCCATTACCTGTGCTGAACATCTGCCACATGGGGGTGCCAGCAATTTAATGTGGCTGCCTCCTCCCCCCCCACCACCCAGGTGAAATAGGGCTTCTCTGTGACTACACAGGATTTGAATATACTCCCCCTTTCCAGTCAGTTGGAAGGTTAATACCCCACTCTCCCCCCCGCCCCGCGATTAAGCCACTCCCTCCTCCAACCAGATAAACTTTCTCTTTCCTGTCCCTCTGCTACCAGTTACAGAGGGAGCCTTTAAAGGGACAGCCATCCCTTTTCTTCCGGCCACCTGGACAAGCACCCACTGCATACAGTGGCAGTAAGATTTTCTTCATTTTTTATTAAATAATCTGCCATTAAATTTGAAGAACTAAAGATGTTTAAAGCTCAACATTTACAGTATTTAAAAAATAATTTTTCTTAAAATGTAAACATTTCTGTTACCTGCCTAAGTAAGCGCAGTGATTTCCGTTCAAAAATCAGTAATATGCAGCTGCATGCTCTGTATGTCTCCTTAGACCCTGACACAAGACACTCAGTACATTTAAAGTGATAATGAGCAATTAGGATGTTCTTCCCTGTCAATTAACTTGAAGAATAATGAGCCTGAATGAGCACTGCCCTTTCAAAGGATGTGCATTTCCTAAAAGCATGTAATTCTCTGCTGTTTACAATTACATGGATGGTGAAACAGCCACTTACACGAGTAAAAATTAAATCATATAATTGGAAACAGATGGATAGATAGATGTAAAGACAGGTACCACTTAATCTAAATCTACAGCTACCTTATTTTGTATATCTTTATTTCTCTTTCTTCTGTTGCAATTGTGACACTTCAGCTTCTGCTACTGTCACATTGCTCTGCGGTTTGGTTGAAAGGTGGCATTGCAGTTAATGTCCTATTAGTTGGAGAAATAAGTTTATCCGGATTTTAGGTCCGGGAATACTGAGTAAAGATCTAGAATTTTGGTCCCTTGGCATAGCTCTGTGTTGGTATCCCACCAACCTATACAAAGAGTTCAGTTACATAGTATTTTCTAGGACTAAAGTATTAGAAATTTCTAGGGCAAAAAGAAGGGTTCTTTATTGCTACAGAATGAATTCTAGGTTTATTTATCTGAGATTTTAAAAGGGTATTCTATTTTTGTATATATCTGTTTTAATCTGCATTATCAAACTGACATGCAATGCTTAGGCATATTCCATAATAGAAGCCTCTGTGTAGATTGTTCATATTACTAATTTTAGAATGGCTATAGTCTCAATAAATTAAAATATCAGTTGTATATTGTCCTAAAAATTGTCAGAGATTACTTTATATGTTGTTTTTAGGTGATTTATTCTTACATTTATGATTATCATTATTGTAACTATATATTGGTCATAAACCTAAATCATAGATTTCTTCAAATGCAGCATAGAAAAGGATTGGTATGTAATAAGTTCTCATAAATAGAAATCTGAATCTTCTGTGACATTTTAAAATAACAATTTGTGATGACAGTAACATCCTCCATCTTTAAGTTTTATATTGTGAAAATAAAACATTCTGGCTGTTCATTTCTGTTTTGTGCTGATTTTGTGGCCACCTCACTGTACAGATTTTCTGAAGCCACGTCTCTGTAGAGTGTGTTTTTGACCTGAACATCTCCATTTCTAATTTTCTCACTGTTTCACTAAAAAGAAAAATTCCTTGCATTTTCAGATGTTCAAACTCCTTTATACAGCACAAATGACTCTTACTCCAGTGGTTTTCAACCTGTGGTCTGTGGACCCTGGGGGTCTGCAGAATACAGTAGAATCTTAGGGTATGTCTACACTACGAGAGTAGTTCGATTTTACTTAAACCAAATTTGTGAAACCGATATTACAAAGTCGAACGTGTGTATCCACATTAAGGACAGTAATTCGACTTTGTGAGTCCACACTAACGGGGCAAGCGTCGACATTGCAAGCGGTGCACTGTGGGTAGCTATCCCACAGTTCCCACAGTCCCCGCTGCCCATTGGAATTCTGGGTCAAGCCCCCAATGCCTGCTGGGGCAAAAAATGTGTTGCGGGTGGTTTTGGATAACTGTCGTCAGTCAACGCTCACTCCCGCCCTCCCTCCGTGAAAGCGGCGGCGGGCAATCAGTTCGTGCCCTTTTCTACTGATTGACAGCGCGGACACCACAGCACCGCGAGCATGGAGCCCACTGCGATCATCGCTGCAGTTATGGCCATTGTCAACACCTCGTACCTTATCGTCCACCTTTTTCAGCGGCAGATGCTGAGAAATCGGGCGAGGAGGCTACGGCAGCGCGGTGAGGACATTGACTCTGAGATGGGCACAGACCTCTCACAAAGCACGGGACCCCGCACCCTGGACATCATGGTGGCAATGGGTCATGTTGATGCTGTGGAACGGCGATTCTGGGCCCGGGAAACAAGCACAGACTGGTGGGACCGCATAGTGCTGCAGGTCTGGGATGAATCCCAGTGGCTGCGAAACTTTCGGATGTGTAAGGGCACTTTCCTGGAACTTTGAGTTGCTGTCCCCTGCCCTGAAGCGCCAGGACTCCCGGATGTGAGCAGCCCTGACTATCCAGAAGCGAGTGGCCATAGCCCTCTGGAAGCTTGCAACGCCTGACAGTTACCGGTCAGTCGCGAATCAATTTGAAGTGGGCAAATCTACAGTGAGGGTTGCTGTGATGCAAGTAGCCAACGCAATTGTTGAGCTACTGCTCTCAAAGGTAGTGACCCTGGGAAACGTGCAGGTGATCATAGATGGCTTCACTGCAATGAGATTCCCAAACTGCGGTGGGGCTGTTGATGGGACTCTCATCCCTTTCCTGGGACCAGGCCACCAGGGCAGCCAGTACATTAACCGAAAGGGCTACTTTTCAATGGTGCTGCAAGCACTGGTGGATCATAAGGGACGTTTTACCAACACCAACGTCGGATGCCCGGGCAAGGTTCATGACGCTCGCGTTTTCAGGAACTCTGGTCTGTTTAGACGGCTACAGGAAGGTATTTACTTCCCGGAGCACAAAATAACTGTTGGGGATGTGGAGATGCCTATAGTGATCCTCGGGGACCCAGCCTACCCGCTAATGCCCTGGCTCATTAAGCCGTACACAGGCGCCCTGGACAGTGAAAAGGAGCTCTTCAACTACCGTCTGAGCAAGTGCAGAATGGTGGTGGAGTGTGCTTTTGGACGTCTGAAGGGGAGATGGAGAAGCTTACTGACTTGCTCTGATCTGAGCGAAACCAATATCCCCATTGTGATTGCAGCTTGCTGTGTGCTCCACAATCTCTGTGAGAGCAAGGGGGAGACGTTTATGGCGGGGTGGGAGGTTGAGGCAAATCGCCTGGCTGCTGATTACGCACAGACACCCGGGCGATTAGAAGAGCCCAGCGGGACGCGCTGCGCATCCGGGAAGCTTTGAAAGCTAGCTTCCAGAGTGACCAGGGTAACCTGTGACTATTACGTTTGTTTATGCAGAAGCTGAACCTGCCTCCGTTTCTTTACCCAGTTAATGTTGCCTATCCTCTCCAATTACCAAACCCCCTTCCCCACCTTCCCACACACCCTTAAAAATAAAATAAATGAAACATTGTTCATTAAAACCGTCTTCTTTATCAAGGACTTCTCGGTAAAGGGTTGAAACTGGGACGCATACTGCGGTTGGGGAGCGGGTGGAGTGATGAAAGGATGCTTCTAAACTTGGGGAATGATAGGCTCCTGCTCCTAGAGCAGTCTGCAGTGTTGGACCGGTTGTTTCAACGGAGCCTGCCACCCCTCTTTTTTGGGACTCTGTGTGGCGGGGCTGTGTGACTTTGTGGCGGGGGAGGGCGGTTACAGGTCCCCTGCTGCGTGGCTCTGTCATCCAGGCTACGGACCGCTGCATAAGATCTGTAACCGCCCTCCCCCACCACAAAAAAAACAGAGCCCCCCCCACAGAGAACATGAAAACCACCTCCCAGACTGACCAGGGTGCCTAATGGCTGCAATGTGACTGTGACCTTCTGGTGAACCTGCACCCCTGTCTGTATCCTGGTAAAGGCGCCTATCGTCTCCAATTACCAACCCCCTTACCCCCCTTCAAATACACCGTCCTTTACAAGAAAATCAAGGAAACAATACCTAACAGAAAAGTAATTTTTATTAAGGACTTCGCAGTTATGGGATGAAACTGGGAGGGTGGCTAGGGCGGGGTGCGGTTGGAGGGAAGGAAAGGACCCATCAAATCTTGGGGAATGAGAGCCTTCTGCTGCTTGAGCAGTCCGCAGGGGTGGAGTGAATGTTTCCACGGCCCCTGCAGCCCCTCCGTCTTGGGACTTTGGGTGAGGGGGGGATGGGACTTTGTGGTGGGGGAGGGTAGTTAGAGAGAGAATGAAGTGGGGCTCTGTCCTCCTGCCTCCGGTCCTGCAGAACATCTACAAGGCGCCGGAGCGTGTCCGTTTGCTCCCGCATTAGCCCAAGCAGCGTCTGAGTAGCCTGCTGGTCTTCCTGCCGCCACCTGTCCTCACGAGCTTCAGTCCTCTCCTTCCATTCGCTGGATGCTCGCCGGTACTGAGAGATGTCCTCTCTCTGCTGCGCCGCCTCAGTTCGGGAACAGACCATAAGTTCCGAGAACATCTCGTCCCGTGTTCTTTTTTTGCGCTGCTTGATCAGCGCCAGCCTCTGGGAGGCGGATGTTGGGGTAGCCCGGGAGACACTCGCAGCTGTGGGATGGGAAAAAGGGAGTGAATTTCTCAGAAAGATAAATTTTTGCGAATGAATATAGTCTTTCCCTGTGAACAAGACCATGCACACTACCTATCACATGTGCAGTCAGTACAAGGTTGAATTTTCTGTCTTTATATTGAGTGCCTGTGGTCTTGGTGTACAGATCACACAAGCGGGGCCGGACAACGGAATTCGGCTAACAGGAGGCCATGGTAAGCCGTAGACTTTTGGCTGCTGAAAGCTTAATTTACAGCAGCACCCTCCTTTCACGTTCCAAACACTGCTCCTATCGTTGGCCATTTCCTGCTGCCGGCGATCCGGCAAGCATGAACTCTCCCCCTGTCACACCCACGGCGCGGCTGTACCCGTGAACGGTACAGCATGAACGGTTCGCCTCCCCACTCCCACCGCGTGGCTGGGCTCGGGAAAGATCCCTGCATGCTGCCGGCGAACCGCTCAGCATGAACGGTTCGCCTCCCTGCCCCCACCACATGGCTGGGCTCGGGAAAGATCCCTGCATGCTGCCGGCGAACTGCTCAGCAAGAACGGTTCGCCTCCCCGCCCCCACCACATGGCTGTGCTCGGGAAATATCCCTGCATGCTGCCGGCGAACAACTCAGCATGAACGGTTCACCTCCCCGCCCCCACTGCGTGGCTGGGCTCAGGAAAGATCCCTGCATGCTGCCGGCGAACCGCTCAGCATGAACGGTTTGCCTCCCCACCCCCACTGCATGGCTGGAAACCGCCGGGTAGAGTTATTTAAAGGAACAGGCAACCAGTCCCCATACTAAAATTCCCCTAATTCAAACCAGGACACCATGACTGATATCACTCTGATGAGGATTGCGGAGACAGAGAAAGACCGTATGCTGCGTGAATGCCAGCAAACACTGGGGCCGTATGCCGCCATGCTTTTCCAGGCAATGATACCGGAGTACTAGCTACTAGCCTGGCGTGGAAAAGTTTCCTACCATGGAGGAGGCCATAAGGCCGCTCTCCCCAGGAACCTGATGCAAAGGCTGGCACATTACCTCCAAGAGAGCTTCATGGAGATGTCCCAGGAGGATTTCTCCTCTATCCCCAGACATGTTGACAGACTTTTCGAGTAGCTGCACTGGCAACGACTAAAAACTAAAGCGCCTAGGGTAAACTAATCATGAAAAACCCATTGCTAACATACCATGCCAATTCTATTCAAAATAAATGTTTAAAACACTTACCTACTGATCCTTCCCCTGATTCACGGTCCGGGTTACCGCCTTGGGAGGGTTGGTAGGGGATCTCAGTAAGGGTGATGAAAAGATCCTGGCTGTCAGGGAAATCAGCGTTGAAAGCGCTGTCGACTGCCTCATCCTCCTCATCTCCTTTCTCATCTTCCCCGTCCGCGAAAACCTCTGAGGAAGCGGCCGTAGATAAGACTGCATCGTCGGAGTCAATGGACACTGGTGGGGTGGTGGTGGCGGCCCCCCTTAGAATTGCATGCAGTGCCTCGTACAAACGGCATGTTTGGGGCTGGGATCCGGAGCGTCCATTTGACTCCTTGGTCTTCTGGTACGCTTGTCGCAGCTCCTTGATTTTCACGCGGCACTGCGTGGCATCCCAGCTGTATCCTCTCTCCGTAATGGCTTTTGAGATCTTCTCGTAGATCTTCGCATTCCGTCTTTTCAATCGCAGCTCCGAAAGCACGGACTCATCGCCCCACACAGCGATCAGATCCAAGACTTCCCGATCAGTCCATGCTGGGGCCCTCTTTCTATTCTGCGATTGCATGGTCACCCCTGCTGGAGAGCTCTGCATCGTTTCCAGTGCTGCTGAGCTGGCCACGATGTCCAAACAGGAAATGGGATTCAAACTGGCCAGACAGGAAAAGGAATTCAAATTTTCCCGGGGCTTTTCCTGTCTGGCTGTTCAGAGCATCCAAGCTCAGACTACTGTTCAGAGCGTCCATGGAGTGGTGCACTCTGGGATAGCTCCCGGAGCTATTAGCGTCGAATTCAGTCTACACTAACCCTAATTCGACATGGCCATGTCAAATTTAGCACTACTCCCCTCGTCGGGGAGGAGTACAGAAATCGATGTAACAAGCCCTTTATGTCGAAATAAATAGCTTCGTTGTGTGGACGGGTGCAGGGTTAATTCGAGTTAATGCTGCTAAATTCGACATAAACTCCTAGTGTAGACCAGGCCTGAGTTATGAACACCTCGGGAATGGAGGCTGTTTGTAGCTCTGAACAAAATGTTATGGTTGTTCTTTCAAAAGTTTACAACTGAACATTGACTTAATATGCAGAAGAAGAATGCGGGTTTCCCTTTTTTTTTAAAGTCATTTATGTTTAACACAGTACTGTACTCCTATTTGCACTTTTTTTGACTCAACTGCTGCCTAATTGTGTACTTCCGGTTCCAAATGAGGTGTGTAGTGGACTGGTCAATTCGTAACTCTGGTGTTTGTAACTCTGAGGTTTTACTGTATGTCTAAGATTTCCAAAGGGGTCCGCACCTTCATTCAAAATTTTTTAGGGGTCCACAAATGAAAAAAAGTATAAAACCCTCTGTCGTACACTGACCTTGCTGTTTTTCTGACTAACGGTAACTATGCTTTTTCAATATCTTGGTCTTCTAGTTTGGTGAATAAATATCAACCTGCTTTAATTTGTGTACAGGCATTCAGTTTCTAGTTCAAGTGATTTGCACATGTCCATTCAACTTCAGCTGCAGCGGCACAGGAGCCAGCAAACAGAGCTGTAAACAGGGGAATTTGAGTGGGAGTTTTCAAGGTGAGTTTGGGGGGAAGACTAGGAGAACCAGGCAGAGGAACAGACAGGCTAGTGAAGGGAGTGTGTGGTGTTCTGGCAGTGTTGTGGTGCTCCTGGGGGGTTTGTTTTGCTGTGGGTGGTGGTGTTTTGCTTTGGTTTGTGTTTCCCAGACAGGATTTAGGTGGGAAGGCTATGACAGATACAGAGGCAGCAATGGTAGTGACCCAAGGAGTGGAGGACACAAGAAGATGACTGGATGTGGAAGCTGCAGTATGTACATGATCCTGGAGGGGATACCTGAAAAGAGTTTTGTCTGCACGAAGTGCCGCCTGATAGAGCTGATGGAAGAAAAGATCCGAGGATTGGAGATGCAGGTGGAAACTCTGGTTGAGTTTAGAAGGGGGTTCAAACAGATGGTGGAGCAAAGACACGAGGAGGCTGAAGGGAAAAGCTCAGACTTACAGATGGAAGCAGGACCAAAGAACTCTGAGGGGAGACTGCTGGGTGAAGAAAATGGACAGGGGAAGCATGTGACTAAGAGAACCAGGCAGAGGAAAAGACGGGCTAGTGAAGGAGAACTAGAGCTCAGGAACAGGTTTGCAGAGTTCGAAAATGAAGGAGGAGTACAGCAGGTGGTCACTGGAGGTGGGAGGGCAAGGAAGAAGAGAAGAGCAGCTAGTCCTATAGGAAAAGGGGAAGAGTCAATGGAGATAACACCAAATATGAACCCCAGGAGGATACAGGATAGGTTTCAGAGGATTGCAAGGGAGAATAGAAATCAAGAGGACTTGCAGCCAGAGGGAACAGGGGCTAGACCGGAAAATCGCATCATCACCAGGAAAAGGCAGGTCTACATGATTAGGGACTCCATACTGAGAAGAATAGACAGACCTGTAACCGGAGCTGATCCAGAGAACAGAAGGGTGTACTGTCTGCCGGGTGCTAAGATACGGGATATGGACCTGAGGCTGAAGAGGATCCTAACGGGAGCAGGAAAGAATCCACTGATTGTCCTTCATGTGGGAACAAATGATACGGCTAGACTCTCGCTGGAACATATCAAGGGAGACTATGCCAGGCTGGGGAAGACGCTTAAGGAAATCAAGGCTCAGGTGATCTTCAGTGGGATTCTGCCTGTTCCTAGAGAAGGGTAACAAAGGTGTGACAAGATTATGATGATTAATAGATGGCTCAGACAGTGGTGCTATAAGGAGGGCTTTGGGATGTAGGGCCACTGGGAGGCATGTGGACAGAGGACTGTTCTCTCGGGATGGACTTCACCTGAGTAGGGAGGGAAATAGACTTCTAGAATGGAGGCTGGCACAACTGATTAACAGAGCTTTAAACTAGGAATTTGGGGGAGATGGTTGGGAGATGTCCAGGTAATCGCCACGCCGGATTTTAACATTGAGAGGGAAGAAAACAAAGTAAGAAAGGATACACCCATGGGTAGGAGAATGGATATAAGGAGGAAGAGTAATGTAGATAACAGTCTAATAGGTGATACTGGCGGTAGAATGTCCGTACCTAATCGGGTAAAGAATGTGAGCAAGGCCAAACAGTAAAAATTAAGATGTTTGTACACCAATGCGAGGAACCTAGGCAACAAAATGGAGGAACTAGAGCTACTGGTGCAGGAAGTGAAACCAGATATTATAGGGATAACAGAAACATGGTGGAATAGTAGTCATGACTGGAGTATAGGTATTGAAGGGTATGTGCTGTTTAGGAAAGACAGAAATAAAAGTAAAGGTGGTGGAGTAGCATTGTATATCAATGATGAGGTAGACTGTAAAGAAATAAGAAGTGATGGAATGGATAAGACAGAGTCTGTCTGGGCAAAAATCACCTTGGGAAAGAAAGCTACTAGAGCCTCCCTGGGATAGTGCTTGGGGTGTGCTATAGACCACCGGGATCTGATCTGGATATGGATAGAGACCTCTTTAATGTTTTTAATGAAGTAAATACTAATGGCAATGGCGTGGTCATGGGAGACTTTAACTTCCCAGATATAGACTGGAGGACAAGTGCTAGTAATAATAATAGGGCTCAGATTTTCTTAGCTGCAATAGCTGACGGATTCCTTCACCAAGTAGTTGCTGAACCAACAAGAGGGGATGCCATTTTAGATTTGGTTTTGGTGAGTAGTAAGGACCTCATAGAAGAAATGGTTGTAGGGGACAACCTTGGGTCGAGCGATCATGAGCTAATTCAGTTCAAACTAAATGGAAGGATAAACAGAAATTGATCTGTGACTGGGGTTTTTGATTTCAAAAGGGCTAACTTTAAAAAATTAAGGAAATTAGTTAGGGAAGTGGATTGGACTGAAGAACTTGTGGATCTAAAGGCGGAGGAGGCCTGGAATTACTTCAAGTCAAAGTTGCAGAAACTATCAGAAGCCTGCATCCCAAGAAAGGGGGAAAAAATTCATAGGCAGGAGTTGTAGACCAAGCTAGATGAGCAAGCATCTCAGAGAGGTGATTAAGAAAAAGCAGAAAGTCTACAAGGAGTGGAAGATGGGAGGGATCAGCAAGGAAAGCTACCTTATTGAGGTCAGAACATGTAGCGATAAAGTGAGACAGGCTAAAAGCCATGTAGAGTTGGACCTTGCAAAGGGACTTAAAAGCAATAGTAAAAGGTTCTACAGCCATATAAATAAGAAGAAAACAAGGAAAGAAGAAGGGGACTGCTAAACACTGAAGATGGAGTGGAGGTTAAGGATAATCTAGGCATGGCCCAATATCTAAAGAAATACTTTGCCTCAGTCTTTAATGAGGCTAATGAGGAGCTTAGGGATAATGGCAGGATGACAAATGGGAATGAGGATATGGAGGTAGATATTACCACATCCGAGGTAGAAGCCAAACTCGAACAGCTTAATCAATGGGACTAAATCAGGGGGCCCAGATAATCTTCATCCAAGAATATTAAAGGAACTGGCACATGAAATTGCAAGCCCATTAGCAAGAATTTTTAATGAATCTGTAAACTCAGGGGTTGTACCGCATGACTGGAGAATTGCTAACATAGTTCCTGTTTTTAAGAAAGGGAAAAACAAGTGATCCGGGTAACTACAGGCCTGTTAGTTTGACATCTGTAGTATGCAAGGTCTTGGAAAAATTTTTTGAAGGCGAAAGTAAGTAAAGACATTGAGGTCAATGGTAATTGGGACAAAATACAACATGGTTTTACAAAAGGTAAATCGTGCCAAACCAACCTGATCTCATTCTTTGAGAAGGTAACAGATTTTTACAAAGGAAACGCAGTGGATCTAATTTACCTTGATTTCAGTAAGGCATTTGATATGGTTCAACATGGGGAATTATTAGTTAAATTGGAAAAGATGGGGATCAATATGAAAACTGAAAGGTGGCTAAGGAACTGGTTAAAGGGGAGACTACAATGGGTCATACTGAAAGGTGCATAGGCGATGAGTTATATGGGGCCCTGGTGCCCATGCTCCACCAATATTTAGGAAAGAGGGCCCAGCTCCACCAATGTTTGGTGCTTTGAGGGGCTCCTGGTGTCGCTCAGGGGAGGGGACAGAAGCCAGAAAGATATGGGGTGGGGACTTGGGGGAAGGGGTAGAATGGGGTGGGCTGGGGCCGGGTCACACGCTGCTGCCAGCGCCAGGCCCCCTGCTAAAAGTCAGTGTACTCTGGCTTGTCACCCACTGGACATGCTGATTTGAGTTCCTGTAAGAATAGTAGCCTCATTGGATCTAGCTAATGTATGTATGGGAGTTCCCTTCACCCTTCCCTTACCCACATTGACTCTAGTTACAGGTGCTTCCTCTCTCAGTTGGGGAGCTGACCTAGGAAACCTATGAACTCAAGGTCAATTGTCTCAACAGGATTTGGATCTCCACATAAACATGCAGGGAGTTGAAGGCTATTTTTCTGGCCCTTCACATCAAAGGAGAGAGATTACCCGTCCTCATGGACAACAGTGCTGAAATGTTCTTCGTGATCAGGCAGGGAGGGACAGATCATCTGTCAAGCGGCAATACGTCTTTGGGAGTTTTGTATCACCAATACAATACATCTCAGTCTTCCGCCTTCCTGATGTTCAGAACAGCTGCAGGGATCCATCACATAGACCTATTTGCTGCTGGTCTCAACAGAAAGTGCCAACTCTTTTGTTGGGCATGTCACAGTCAGGTATCTCTGATGGATCCAAAACAGCAGGGAAGCAAAGACAAACTGCTGTATGCCTTCCCTCCCATTCTACTCCATCTGTTGGTCAAATTCCAGAAGGTTCATGCATCATGATCCTCATAACACTGGCATGGTCTCACCAGCATTGGTTCTCCAATCTGCTGCTGTTCTCAGCCACGGCTTCTTTGATGCTATCTCCAGAATCTGACCTGATCTCCTAAAGGACCACAGTTGCTTTCTACATCTCAACCTAGCTACTCTCCATTTTATGGCCTGGATGCTCCTTGGTTAGTGCCTCAAGAGGCAGTGTGTTTGGGGAATGTGAAAAACATTCTCATGAATAGCAGAAAGGCATCTAATAGATATGCTCACCAGTTTGAAGTGGAAATGATTCTCCTTATGGTCAAAGCAGAAAGGGTGTTTTACCAGTTCAGGTCTCTATCCAGCATGTTTTGGATTACTTGTTCTACTTAAAACAAGAAGGCCTATCAATTAGTTCCATCATTGTTCCTGAAATGGAATGGACATGTGCAATCACTCAAAGAAGAAAAAATGGTTACTAATCTTAACTGTTCTTCAAGACGTGTTGCACACATCCATTGCACAACCCATACTCTTTCCCCTCTATATCTGAGTCTGACTGATAAGAAGTAACTAAGAGGGTTCTGAAGCAGCTTCAGCCTTTTTGCCATCGTGCAGCAGAACAAGGCAGCAGAGGATGCATGCCCTGTCCTGAGGGGTACTGCTACGGGAAGAATCTCTGACTTTGGTCTAGTGGATTTGCCCGCACGTGAAGTGGAATGTACAAAGCATCTAGAAGAACAAGTTACAGAACAGGTAAATAACTTTGTTTTCATCTTCAAGTGCTGGACCCTGTGTGTATTCCACACGTGAGTACACATATGCACAATGCACCTGAGTTCAGAGATTTCTAGCAAGTAGTGACCATTGGTCTGCATGTGCACAGCTGTTCTCCTCATGCTCCAGATTATGAACAATTTGATAAGACATGTCACTTTCCCTCCACAAACCATGTCAGGGACTGGCTTTCCCTGCTAGGCCATATGACATCATGTTACAACCCGTTCACCAGACTTCACCTACATTGCCTACAAGCCGCCCCTTCCTCCCCCTGCTCCTCCTCCTGCTTCTCCTCCTCCTCCACTACACATTTGGCCGTAGCAATCATTCATCATTTTGTCTGTTCCTGCACAATCGCAAAGGCGTGAAAGCCTGAAAGTCCAACATCCTAACAGACTTGATGAACCCATGTAATAGGGGGTCTGCCTCTGGGCTGCCTCCACTCCTTGGTTGGTGGAATGTTATCCCAGATGTTATAAGCCATCCAGAGAACGGCGTTCGCTGGAACGTCTTGTGGCATCCTTGTGACGTCCTATAAGTCTGACTCTAGTCCATTTACTCACCAGACAGAGACCACATAAACACCAGAGTGACAATTCCCACCAGGATCATCGCTGCTTTTCCTTGGTGGACAAACCCGTAACAAATGAACAAGTTTGCTTTTTACTAAGTGGACTATGTTGAAAACATTTGGAAAACTTTTTTCCTAATATTCAGTAAAATATATATTCTAAAACAAAGGCCAAACAACTTTGTATACTGTGCAGAGAAAATTTGTTCTGACCATAAAAACGTTATTTGAGGATAATCTCTGTTGGAGTTAGTCTTGATGGTGCAATTTCATTTTGGAATCCTGCTAAATGTTTTTCTTGTTCTATATGGTCAAGCTTAAGCTCATGCGGAGACAAACAACCTAGGACTCAGTCAACACCTTCTTAACTCAATTTGAGACCAAGAAATAGTTAGTTGAGAGATAATCCTTTTTGGAACCAGAATGTTGTTCAGGAACTATGACTAATCTGAGCAAGCAGGCATGGTGGGACTAAAAACTGCAGAGAAATCTAGAGTGAAGGACAGATAATGTGTTTTACTGAGCCGATAATGAGCTGGTTTCTAAATGACTTGCACTCAGTGCAAATCTAAGGAGCCTAATAAATTAAAGTATGCTGATATGTAGTTATATATCTCGCCAGAGAAAGGGACAATCTTTAAGTTGTTTGTCTACCAAAGACCTTATTTAATATTAATTTGAGTGAGAAAAGGTCAAATAGTTCTTCCTGTTTTGCAATTTTCTGAGAATTAAAAACTGAGAACAGAATAGCTAAACAAAAGGGTAGATTGTTTTTCCTTGGAGAAATAAAACTGTGTTGGTTAGTTTTCAGGAAGGTGCATGTGCATGGTGGGGTGGTTTGGGCATGTGCCCACTTTAGATAATTTTACAACTCAGTAAAACCAAAAGTGGCATTCTACTCTTGATTCTAATAATCTAGGCTGGATTAAAGTAAAACACTAGTTCAGAGGAGACGCCTCCAAACTCTGCCAGGGGCTTAAAATCTATATCAGCAATTGATTTCTGTTGTAGTTACTGAGAGTCTTATTGACTGTACAGGGCAGGTAGATGAGCTCAGAGAACAAAAACCCTCCTATGCTATTATGAGGCAGTCTGTATCAAAGGAAATATGTCCTGTTTGATCTTTGAGGACTGTAGTATTAAAAGAATGGCTGGAAAACTCCTACCAAATTTTATCTGTCTGTGGTTTGGAATCCTTACAAGAGGGCTGAACTTTGTCCTTTCTGTAAGTTTTCTCTAAGGGAGAATTGGGTTTCTCAGAACAGCAACCAAAATTTATATATAGTGACTTTTCACAATTTTTTTAAGCTTTAATTTGGCTCTTCAGCACTTGTCTCTTCTTTAGAGCATTAGATGTTTTCTCTCTGAAAGTTAGAATTGAAACAATTTTTGCTACAAAGGTTGTAGAACTGACTTTCTTGTAGTTCCTTTTTGGTATTCTGGAAGGGCAAGAAAATAACTAAAAGTCTAGTCTTTCTCTCAAGATGGACTGAGTTAGGAGAATTGAGATCAACAGTAGAAACTATTATTTTTGTGTTTTTATGTGCAGGGCAAGAAGAGTTGTGGTATTTGTTAGCCAACTGTCCAGTACAGTACAACTTTAGAGTTACGGACACCTTGGAAATGGAGGTTGTCCGTAACTCTGAAATGTTCTGTAACTCTGTAGAAGTAGTTATGGACTTCAGCCACATGGGGAGTTGGGGTTGCAGCCGTGGGGGAGGGAAGAGGGGAAGGAGTCAGGGCTCTGGGCAGAAGGGGAGAGTTGGGGCTTCTGACCCTCGGAGCACTGGGGTTCCAGGTGGGGGGCTCAGGTGTTATACCAATAAAATAAAAACCAGCAGGATCTTTTTAAAGGGGATAAGACAAAATGTCACATTTATTGTGAATACAAAAAGAATCATAGTAAGCAGTCAGTTATAGCTAGAACATTTCATTCAGTTTCTCTCTCTCTCTCTCACACACACACACACACACACACACACACACACACACACACACACACACACACACACACACACACACACACACACACACACACACACACGTTCTGTATAGATGTCATAGTTAACAGCTTCGAAGTTGCGCGTGCCAAGTTACTGGCCAGGTAACCTGGGCATGAGGGTGGAGCCGAGTCCTTGTCAGATTCATCTGATGCTCCTGGAGGTTGGTTGCAGAACCAGACTCAAAGTCCTCAGTATTTAGAGGCCATTCTTATAGGGATTTATTCCTATGTCAGTCTATGGGAATTGCTTCATCATGCTGTCGCTGAATCAATCAGCAGCAGATGGCACATTCCTGATGGCATTCCTGGTGGCTCCACACTGTCAGATGTTATCTTGTTTTTCCCATCCTTTGAGATGATCGGGTGGGTCCCAGTTTACCCTCCGGGGGTTGTCTGGTCGTTCCCACTTTGATGCCGCCTTCAGCCGATGGTCACTGAATTGCTAGGCTGGCACCTCCCTGCTCATTCATTCATGTACACCAAGCATTCATCAGCAGACATACTGTCTTCAACACTTTCGGGATGTGTACTAATTTATTTGAGACTCCCTGCCCTTTAATCAAAGAGGGTGGGGGGTCTTTCTATGCTGTTTCTAGGTACAAAGCATGCATAAAGAACAAAGTCAAATAACTTGTTTGCAAGTTTCTCATAGCAATACAGTATCTTTCTGAGAACAGATACAATCAATGGTTTACACAGACAGTAGCTTGTAAGTTTAACAAGGGATCCAAGAGATCTTTTACTTGGTAATGCTATGAGGTTTAAATAATTAAGTAAATCATCCTTGCCAAAAGAATGTCTATTGAAATAATTTTCATGTAGCTAAAACAAAACCTTTTAATTGAAGTTAAAAAAAATATCTCTCGCAAAAACCGTAGAACTATTCACAGCCCTTAAATCCAGCCCTGAAAAACTGGCATGAAAATTATTAACTCAGGCACAAAATATACTTAACACCCTTATCACAATGAGAATGTTAATGAAAAAACTGTTACCTTTTTAAGGAAAGGAAAAAATACCTCAGGTGAGAAGAATTTTGCAAAGTTTTTAAACAAATTAAGTGACACTGAGGGTGAAAGTTTATGCTACACCTCTTAGAGGTATAGTACAGAACTTTAAAGCCATCTTAGTGCCCCCCCCAATCCTGGGCCGCTCGGGGCCCCTGGCATACCATGGACAGCGCTGGGGGCCTGTCAGAGTTATGGCAGAATCTCTGGTCTGCCCTGTGGATCACAGTGCTGCCTGGAATCTCTGCAGTGCTGCGGCTCCGCCCCAACATGCTCCTCCCACCCCTAGTCTGGCATATCCTCTATTTCAGGGCTAGTGTGGATCCTTGGAAAGGCAGCCTTATGGCTGCCTTTCTCAGTTCCTGCAATATAGGAATCCTTTGGCTGGATTGGTGGCTTTTAAATCCCCTTTATGTTACTCAGCCCCTTTTACCTGGTGTAAAGGGCTGAAGATGGTGTGTTAGGCTCTTATTTGGTAAATGCAATGATTTGTTGCGGACTCTAGGATCTTTCATTTTTTAAAATGGTAATTTATTAGTTATTCCTGAAGCTAATAAACAAGATGCAGCCTCTGGAGCTTACATTTATTCTGCTTTACATTCCAATATGTTCATATTTTGTGTTTAAAAAAAATATTTTGTTTTTATAAAAAAGTAGCATTCATGAATGGAGTAATATAATGCTGATGAATTTTCATTGTGAATCGCAGTTTAAGAAGGCTGAATGTTATTTTCCCAATTGTATAGTTGAATTCATTGACTGGCAGTATTTCATTTACGATATTTTTTCAAAAAGGTATCCTTTTTTTTCATATGTCAAGCAGATGGAAGCAAAAAAATGAATATACAAATCTCTGGTTACAACTAAATATATTGATATGTTCTAAAGGAAAGGCAGGATATATTTAATTAACTTTGTCATTTAGTCATGTTCAGAAATCATGTACATTATTTAAATTTTAAATTAATTTTGTTAGAATTTACTTAATTTTTTTCACTTGTATTATATTTTGGGATGCTGTACCACCATTTGCTTGCCTCAGTAATTTAGTAGATAGACTGAAACGGAAACTTGATTTAAAACAAACACACACACACACACTTACACTTTATTTACTTGATCTCTCTCTCATTGGAATATGTGCCTTAGTTTATTTTCTCATCATGTTTAATTTTCTAGTTTGTGTGCTGCACATGTATTTTAAACCAGTTAGATCAACTTTGCAATTATTATTGCAATTATTGTAGTATATATTAAAGTTAAAATATTTTAAAAATTAGAATGTTGAAGATTATCTAATGACCCATATATCAATATTGTTCATAATGAAAACCTGGTATTGTTGCTCCTTTGCAGAGCAGGAGCAGTTTTTGGATCTTGCAGCTCTTGGAAAAGAAATCAATGATGCATAGTCAGTTTATTTTTGTAATGTAATTTGATTATTTATAAAATGTACACTAGTCCCAATTTCTTGAACAGAGCTGTAAAATATTGTGCACAGGCAATTCCTCTTGCAGAAACCTCAGATAAAACATCACTTATCCTTTCACCAGGATTTGCTTGTCTACTGTAGAATAAAAAGTGTAGGGTTCACCTGGACCAGCTTACACACACAATATAATTTACTCTGTCTGTTATAGTTCTAAAAGATGATAGTCAATAAATTTTTTTAAAAATCCCTTTTATCATGTGCTTTGCTAAAGTAGGATGTGAAGTTGTGATGTTAGCACTAACACATTCTAACTAGCACATTGTAAAACACTAGTATAGAACATATCCATTCATATATTGTGAGTAGGTTGAGCAGCTTAACACGTGTCAACGGATACACTGCCTGTCTTAGAATGTGTTTGCTAGAACAATACCACACCTTTACAGCCTAGTCTAGACAAAACCCTCCAGTGGACATGCCCCAATTTGTATCTGGGTTGGGCCTTTTTCTCTCTTGAAATCTCATGGAATGTATCTTTTTTTTTTTAATGTACTGTTCCCTGTTCCTGTATTTTTTACTTTTATTTACCAAAGAAAGGTCAACTTTCACTGGTGGGTAACCATTAAAATATGTTGATTTGCAGCTATGCATATAGCCTTTACACTAAGGATAGGTCTACACTACAAGTGCTACAGTGGCACATTTGCAACGCTGCAGCTATGCTGCTGTAATGTAGATACTTGTTACAGCAATGGAAGAGGTTTTTCTGTCACTATGGTAAATGGACCCCTTTGGGAAGTGGTAGCTAGGTCAGCAAAAGAATGCTTCCATCAACTTAGATGTGTTTACAATGGGGTTAGATCTACTTAACTATATCTCACAAAGCATAACATTTTTCGCAGCCCTGAGTGATATAAGTAGGTCACCCTAAGTTTTAGGTGTAGACCTGGCCTAAATTTAATACTTTTCGCTATCCAGGAGGATACACTATATTTATGCACATTTATTTAAGCAATTATATAGCTTAATATACTTTTTATTTAGATTCTTAAATTCACATATTTTATTATATTAGAACCTGGTGAATGACACTTATTTTACTAGATTATTATTTTTTCTCATGATTTGTGACAAATTGCATTTGGATGGAAATTGGAATTGAATTAAATGCGCAAAAACAGCATTTAAATTTTTTTAAAGTACTAGAACTACCTTAAATGTACTGGGTATGTACGGGGAAAAATAAGCTTATCAAAACATGTTTTACATTTAAAATTAACTAAGTTATTGAAACAAAGCAAGTTAGTGAATTGAGCTGATTATCTGGTCACCATATCTACCAGTGACCCCCTGGAGCATGAGTGGTTGTGCCTAATGGTTGGACCCGGAGTTGGTAGCCAGGAATCAGAGCCAAGGGCCAGAGTTGGAGTCAGAGGACAGATGGCAGAGCCAAAGGTCTAAGCCAAGGCTGGGGACCAGATTACCTGGAGCAAGACAAAGCAAGGGTAAGGCTGGGTCTGGAGAAGGAACAGAACTGGAACAAGGCAGGAGTAGCACTGGAACAAGGCGGGAGAGGGGCTGAGAACAAACAAGCTCAGGTGCTATCTCAGCTATGGGCAAATGCTTTGAGCAGCCACTCAGCAACTGCTGCTGATCTTAAGAGCCATTCTGCTGACTCTTCCAACCAATCAGGTTGTATAGTCAATCAGGCAGCCCTCTGCAGGCCAGCTGCTTTTGTTAGGTTGCCCAGAGACTGACTCTGCTGCAGGCTCTGTTTCCTGACAGTGTCCTTCAAGATTTAGAATTAGTAGATCTCATCCCCTCACACCTCTTTTTTATTCGTAGATTGGAAGAGAACAAGTTTTCCTGCTTTTTGAACTCTTATTCAGTCTCTCAATTCTAATGAATGAGTTACTCAACTGAACTAGATGAATATATTGAAATGACAAAATTATTCTCTCGTTTTGCACTATTCTTCAACAAAATGTGTTTTCAGGTACTTACCCAGTGATTGGGGGGGAGGGATAGCTCAGTGGTTTGAGCATTGGCCTACTAAACCCAGGGTTGTGAGTTCAATCCTTGAGGGGGACATTTAGGGATCTGGGGCAAAAATCTGTCAGGGGACAGTACTTGGTCCTGCTAGTGAAGGCAGGGGATTGGACTCGACTCAATGACCTTGAAAGGTCCTTCCAGTTCTAGGAGACTGGCATATCTTTATTTATTATTTCCACCATTTCAGTGGCATGACTTTCTTTAAAACTTCAGAAAACATATACTGCTTGAATATTCTTTTTAAAATTAATTTAAATGATTCTAATAGATTATAGTTTAGGTCTTTACATACATTGTCATAATGTTAAATTTAAATAGGCTTATTTTTTAAAAATAAACCTGTATTTAATGAAAATAAAAATAATGAAAATCCATTTTAATTGGGTTTTTTTTATCAAATTTTATTCACGTAGACAGTGCCTCGCACAGTGGGATCTCTGGGAGCTGCCAAAATACAAATAATAATTCAAATTTTTTATATTTGCATGCTCAGTAATTTGTACAACAAATATTAAAGATAAATTTTTGTCAAGAAGTACATTTTAAAGATAAAATACATTATCTAATACAGATATAGGGTATCTAGGAAAGTAGTAATCATTCATAGTATCAGAGGGGTAGCCGTGTTAGTCTGGATTTGTAGAAGCGACAAAGGGTCCTGTGGCACCTTATAGACTAACAGAGGTATTGGAGCATAAGCTTTCGTGGGTGAATACCCACTTCTTCGGATGCAAGCAGTGGAAGAAGGCAGTGTTTTCCACTGCTTGCATCCGAAGAAGTGGGTATTCACCCACGAAAGCTTATGCTCCAATACCTCTGTTAGTCTATAAGGTGCCACAGGACCCTTAATCATTCATAGTGATTAAATCACTATGGAGATGTTGGCATTAGAGATGAAATTATAATGATATTTTAAGACTTCTCCAAAATGTGGCTAACAGCAGTCAGGACTTTCAAGGTGTACTTTTGTAATTAAATCTGTCTTGTTTACAAAGATTTTATTTATATAGTCAAAGCAATTTGTAAGCTGCAGATGGGTATTTAATCACTAGAGGGTTGCATGCTTTGCTTCTGTAGGCCAAGCTCATTGCATGTACCAGGTGGTCCTTGCATGCCTCCATCCTCACTTCATTGCTTATGTAGACTGAAGTCTGTGTGTTGTTCAAATGTTTAAGTACAAATATCTTTTCAGTTTTTTTGAAAATAACATAAACAGTGAGAATCTATGGATTCTATGGATAGACTGTAACATCTGGCAATTTTACACGGTACTGCTTCTAAATCTAATTTTGATTAAATTGTCTAAACCACTCATCTTCTTTTCATTGTTTATCCGTTTCATATTTTTTATATTTTGTATCTGTTGGTAATTGAACCTAGGGTCCAACATAATCCCCCTCAAATGTTTGGACCCTTGAAAGGCCTACATATGTGTAACCAGCTGAGAGTTCATGTTGCCTGACATCAACAACTACTTTTTGATAATGTGAGACTCCCCTCCCCCATGACTTATGAATAGTCACAGCCCAAGCCCAAAGCAGAGAAACCTGGCTTTGAGAGCAAGCTACATTTCTGGTTTTCCAGCACTAGGTAATTGTAGTGTGGGTACTGCATTTTGTGTATTTATCAAATGCTACACAAACTACTGTGGGCATGTTTTCCGGTGACTTGCACCTCGGCTTATACACTATGTCTTACCCATGTCATGGTCCCCCATACTCCTCCCCTATGCCAGGGCTCTACTTTTTTTCATCACCCCCAAAGTGCCTTTCATTGTCCCAGATTGGAAGTGATGGACAGATGGTTGGTGTTCACTGGCTCTCTCACACACCCCATAGATCAGGTTTTGGGGAGGCAACACGCTATGAGGAAGAAATTGAAGCCTCCTTTGCTTTCTCCTCTTTCTGGCGGTCCCTGCTATTATTTTTTCTCTTTCTGTCTTTGGAGATAATTCATTCTTGGTGTCAGCATTTTAAACTCCAGGGGGCAGAGCTGAGATGGGGGTTGTGTATTATTATGAAAAGCATTAATGGCTGCTATCAGCTAGTTCTCTGTTCTGTAGTAATTACAGAGCTGGTTACAGATGATGGGTGTGCTAAGCAGACACAGGGACTCTGTGTGTCCCCCATTTTCACACTCTGGTTTTCTGATTTTCCTCAAAATAAACAGGGTCCTGCCCATTGATTTCTAGAATGTTCCCCAAAATTTTGAAATTGATTGGATGGTTCCAAAGTTATCGTGTTACATATGGACACACACAGTAATGTCATCAAGTTGAATGTAGGGGCTCATTTCGCTCAGTGGAGAAGCAATAATGTGATTGCACTTAGCATTAAATTGAGACATTACGAAAGAGGAAAACATTAAAACATTTTTGCTAGTGAAACATTTTTTAGAATATCATTTCATGTTCTCAGATTGATCCCCTAATGGGTTATCTTCATGCTGCTTTAATGGAATCTTTAAAAGACAAGCTATTGGCTATGACATATATATATCCCTGCATTCTGATTAATGTGTCTGAATCCCAGATGGTAAACCTGGGTAAAAGAAGTATTCTTTCACTGCAATAGATGTTATCATACAATGTGGTATGCATTTGCTGATTGAAAAAGTGTAAATATAGTACTGACACAGGAGGTGTTTATTTGAATTTGCAGACTGTATATTAAAATGTGCATAAGTTACTACTTTTTCTTACTGTAATTTTAAAGTGAGAGCGCATCTTCTTAAAGTGGCTTGCCATTTCAACTTCCTTTTGAATGCTTCCCTTCTTGTGAGGAGTCTATATTCCCAAAGTAAATGGGACTTATAACAAATCTGTTGTAAAAATATTTTAAAATGGGTTGTGAATACAGCAAGAAACTTTCTTTTAAAACAGCAGTATCAAAATTGCATGCTCTAATTACTGCTGCATGTTTGTGAAGTGCTCTGAAGATAAAAATTTCTACATAATTGCTTCTTATTTGGTACAAGCAACCAGGTTTTGGTTAAAATAAGGATCTCTGAACCTTCAGAACACACCTAGAATCAAATGTAATCCTTTTTTTTTTTTTTTTTTTTTTAGTTTGAAAAGGTTTGATTAAGGAGGCCTTTCTCTCTCCCTATCCTCTTCCCTCTCCCCCAGGAGGTGGGAGTTTCCAGTGTGGCATTTTAACCCTCCCAAATGCCTCTACTGTCTTCTTTACAAAGAAAAAAAGATGTATTCATTGTCAAGCAGGCTTATACAACTACAAGGATACCTGTCAGTGGATATTCCTTTTTTTTCAGGTTTTAAAAAAGATCTTTAATAATAGTAGGTTCATGTTTCAGGTATGACAACCACTGTTAGTCCCTCCAAAGAATAATTTTTAGTGATGCATGGTTTGGAGCTGAAGATAAAGTCTGGGTCCTAGAGTCTGATCCAGTGCCTGCTGATGTAAATTAGAATTTTTGTTCACTTCAGTGTTCTTTTTTAATCAGGCCCCTAGTTTAGAAGACAGATTTTATCTCAGTAATGGCTTTCATGATTTCTGAGGAACAAATCCTGCCCCTTCCACCATGGGCTTGACAGGGCCACTTTCCTGTCAAACATGCAATTCTGCTGAATGAGTCTGGGCATAATTAGGAGATGCTCTGTGGGAGCTGCATATGGGTGCTCCCCCTCTTGTACTATGGAGAAAGCATGAACAGTTATAGTTGTGGAATGACTCCACTCTGGAGTTCGACAGCACCCAGCTGAGTTTCTCAGTCTTGGTAGTGGGGAGAGGATTTTGTTCGAAGTTTCTTTATTTGAAAAGTTGTTAAATAAATAAAATGTTCATATTTATTAGGAATGTAAATTGCATCAACTAGAAAATAAAAACTTGATGGTTCTTTGAGGGCTGGTCCCAATGGATATTCTCTGTGGGAGCACATGCAATCCATGCACCTGAGAACCAGAAGATTTTTCAATAGCAGTGTCTGTTGAACTGCACCTGCCACCTGTGCCTGCTTGTGTTCTGAACTGAGGGCATAATGGGTGTCACAGACCAACCACCTTTCCAGTTTCATTCTACCAATTGTGGTCTGAGACAGAACCCTTCAGTAACTGGGGGATGGTGTCCCTAGCCTCTGTTTGACAGAAGCTGGGAATGAGCAACAGGGGATGGATCACTTGATGATTACCTGTTCTGTTCATTCCCTCTGGGGCACCTGCCATTGGCCACTGTCGGAAGACAGGAAGGGCTAGATGGACCTTTGGTCTGACCCAGTATGGCCATTCTTATGTTCTTAACTGCAGTTACCGATAGTGTTCCTGCTTGAACCTTTTTTTAAAAAAATAGGGTTTTAGATCATTGTTAGATAGTTTTGAGGCTTAAGGGTCTCCCCTCCCCACACACACCCCCTTACTATCTCATCTTTTGGGGAAACGAGTGTGCCCAATAAGCCATTCCTTAAGCCCTGCCTGACCTGGCCCCAGGTCTTTCCAAATAGTGACCCTCACAAAAGCTCAGTCTTGGGGAATCATACATTCCCTCTTAGTGTGAAATCTACCATTCCTTTCCCCCTTGGAGTAGACTAGACCATCTTGGGAGTTCCAGCTCCAGAGGCACTTAACGGAGCTCACTATGAGGTCCTGATCTGATCCTGGGCCTTCCTGCTCCCTGGCACAGTGACCAGAGCCTCTAGGTAGTGCCCCTCCAGCATCAATGTTCCGGTTCCTCAAGCTAGCCCAAGGACTTGTTTAAACAGAGGACTGTGGAGGGTACATAGCTCCTTAAGGATAACTTGCCTCCTAAATCCTCTAAAATGGGGACTGCTTCTTCCCTACACCCGGTGCCAAGTAAGACTCCATGCCCAAGTGGCATGTAGTATCTTTGCCCCCTGGCCCTTGGTGAATGTTCTTGGTGAATTCAGTTCTGAGTACTGAATCTCCAGCAAGTATCATCTGTCTTCTTGGATGGTTGGGAACTCATTGTGGGCAAGCTTGGTTCTTTCTTACAGGTTGGGTTGAGCTGTGATCCATATAGATGCCTTATACATCTCTCAGTTCCCTTGGATCTGCTGGATCTTGTGGTATTTGCCAAAGTTTCCACATTAACAACCTGGTATCTAGAAGCAGTGTGGTGGTCTTCTCTCTGGTGGCCACAGCCTGCTTATTCTTATCGGTCTCCAACCACATAGAATGCTTCCATGACCTCCTGTCTCTCATCGTTATGAACTGTCAGGCCTCGTCTCTTACTTCCTCTTTCTTCTATGGCTTAGTGTCCAACTCCGTTCTTCCTTGAACCTGAGGTACTGGTGTTTCCCAAACACGGCTGTCTATGTATTCCTCAGCTTCTCAAAAGCATCTCTATTTGCCCCTTCTGTCCAAGAATGTTTTCCTGCAGTACAGGCATGAACTTGCACTACATGTTCATGAAATCCTGTCGGTCTTCAGGCAGGAAAGAGAACATGGCACATCTGTTGTATGTCACCATCACTGTTTCATTGCTGGCCATATTGATATCACATGTAGTGCCGAGCCTGGGAAGAAAGCCTCTCACACGCCCTCCAAAATTCCCCGGTTAGCTGCCTCTTCAGCTCTTGAGTTCTCTGAGCACGTACAAAGTCTTGTACAAAGTCTTACCTGCTTAGCTTAGTCCCTCACTACTAGGGAGTGATTAACCACTCAGAGACTTCAAACAGGTAGGTTGATCAAAGTGCCAAGGGCTAGAGCCTTGCAGCATTACAAAGTCACCCTGCTTACTCAGGGGCCCACAACCCAGCTGTGCAGCACATACATAGAGAATAATCAGTCAACTCACAAATGGATCAAATCTACTTCTCCCCAAGTCCTGCAACCTGCAAGCACAGTCTGCAGCTACTCCTGAAATTCCCATTAGCTGCCCCTGTTTGCCAAGGAGATTCAGACAACAGTAGAAAATCTAGCCTATCATCAAATAGCCTGTGAACCCCCTATGAAGAACCAGAGGATACAATACACGAGGCACAATGCACCACCACCACCCCTTCTTCAGTCTGAGCCTCCTGCCAAGGCCTTCTGATGCAACACTCAAGAGCATTAAACCAGTCTCTGCACCACCAGTTACCGCCCCCACCCCCTTTGGTGTCTGCCTGGCCTGGTTCCTCCCATTGTGGTGGCCTATCACAGTGGACAAATGGGTCCTAGACATCATCTTGACTGGCTATACAATAGAATTCCTTTTCTACTCCTTCTCCAAAATCCCTCTCCTCATCCCTCTTCAGGAATCCCTCTCATACAGGAGGTAGAGAGCAGCTAGAGAATCCCTAAATGAGCTAGGGCTAATAGACTCGGTACCTCCTTAACACGGACAGGGGTTTTTAGTCACAATATTTCCTTGTTTCCAAAAAGAAGGGCAGTGGGGGCGGGAGGGGAGGTTGGAGACCCAACCTGGACCTCGGGTAGCATCTTCATACATCATTCAGGAAGATCACCTTGGCCTCAGTGATCCCCTCCCTAAACAAAGGTGACAGGCTTGTGGCCTTCACTTTGAGGGGTGCCTACTTTCATAGACATTCATCCAGCACGCAGGAGATTCCTGCTCTTTAAGGTGGCGCAACAGCATTTTCAATACAGAATTCTCACCTTCGGCCTCTTGATGGCACTGAGTTTTTACAAATATGCTTTCTGTGGTAGTGATGTACCTGCGTCACCAAGGCAACCTGGTATTTACTTAGCTCAGTGATTGACTGCACAGGGGACAATCATATCAGAAGGTTCAAATGGTGATCATCTCCATACGTGACCTCTTTCACTCTTTTGGAATTCAGATCAATCTAGAAAAGTCTGCTTTAACCCTCCCCCATCCCCAAATTATGCAATTTATCAAAGTGAATCTGAACTCAGTTTTGGCCAAAGCATGCTTACTGCTAGACAGCTTCCTCACACAGAAAGACCTCATTGCTCAATTTCACCCCAGAGGACAGTGCAGTCTGGTCTGGTTCCTTTAGGCTAGTGGATCTCAAACTGTTTTACTGGTGACCCCTTTCACATCGCAAGCCTCTAAGTGTGATCCCCTAATAAATTAAGCACCCTTTTAAATATATTTAACACCATTATAAATGCTAGAGGCAAGCGGGGTTTGGGGTGGAGGTTGACAACTCACGACGCCCCCATGTAATGACCTCGTGACCCCCTGAGGGGTCCCGACCCCCAGTTTGAGAACCCTTGCTTTAGGCCATATAGCCACCTACCCCTATGCGACACCTTTCGTGAGGCTCCATCACTCATACCTGCAGGCACAGTTACAGACGGTCTACCCTGCAAGCAGACATCCTGGACAAATGAGTTTTGCTTCCTCTGAACATCTTCATGTCCCTCACCTGGTGACAAATCAAAGAGGCTGTCTAAGTAGGGGTTTCCTTCATTCCCGCACCATCATAAACCCATCACATAAAGACTTGCATTATGAATGCCTCCCTACAGTGTTCGAGAACTCACCTGGGTGACCAGATAGCACAGGGCTCCTGGACTCTGAAGGGATCTAAACTGCACATCAACCTTTTCAAGCGTCAGGCAGTGCATGAAACGTAAAGAAAGTTCCTACCCTTCATCTGTTTTGCACACGTCCAAGTATGTCAGCCAACATGACTACAGTATTTTATATAAACAAGCTGGGAGCAGCAAAGTCTGCCCCACTCTACATTGAAGCAATCAAGCTATGGAATTGGTGCATCTGGCACCAGATCGCCTGTTCAGCAGTGCACCTACTGGGAATAACGAATACCTTACCTGATTGCCTAAGCAGACGTTTCCACCAGGATCATGAGTGGGAGCCCTGGGACCTCTTTGCACAGAGCTGTAACTAGAGATATTTGTGCCTAAGACGCAAAAGAAGGACCCTTGCCACCAAAATTCCGCTGAAGACGGCAGCAGCGTTTGGGCTGCCACCGGAATGCTGCCAAAGACAGCAGCAGCCCAAATGCTGGAAATGCTGCCGGAAGCTGAGGGGCACAGAAATGCCACAGAAGCTGAGGGGCACAGAAAACTCCCCGAGCCGGTGGCATTTCGGCGGCAGCCCAAACGCTACCACTGTCTTCAGCAGCATTTTGGCGGCAGCATTTGAGCTGCTGACGAAATGCCACCAGCTCGGGGAATTTTTTGTGCCCCTCAGCTTCCGCGCCTCAGGCAAGTGCCTCACTCACCTTGCCCTAGTTATGGCACTGTCTTTGCAACCCAAGCAAACAAGAAATTCCCATCCCGCTACTCCTGAGCTGCTTGGGGGCACACCTCCAGTGGGCATCCTTCCTGAAACAGGGGTCTGATCCACTAATGTATGCTTTTCCTCCTGTTACCCCATTGTTCTCAAGAAGGTCAAGCAGGACAAGGCAGCAGTAATCCCGTAGCACCATGATTGCAGAAACAATTTTGGTTCACCACAATCCCACAGTTGGCCTCTTGCCCATACATACATCTACAACTGTTCCCAAATTGACCATCTCAGAACGGTGACAGAACCAACCATCCCAACCCATCTGGCTCTCTCCATCTGACTTTTGGATGGGCAACATGCTTAAAGAGATCACGCTCTGATCAGGTCTAGTTCATCAACAACAGCAGGAAGTCTTCTACAAGTGCTGTGACACCAAATGGAAGCGGTTCTCCATCTGGTGTCAACTGTGTAACTACCTTCAGAAGAGTCTTATCTTGGACCATCTTCTCTCTTTAAACACATTTGTCCTGTCAGCGAGTTCACTGCACATGCATCTGGCTACTGTCAATGTCTTCCCTTCTCTGGTGGAGAATTCTTCCCATCCCACAACCATGAAGTTTCTAAAAGGCATCATCAGAACCTTACACCAGTACTACAACCTACCCCTGTCTGCGTCCTGAACGTGGTACTTTCGGTACTTATGAACCCACCATTTGAGCCTTTGGCCTCCTCTCTGTTTTGCGCCTCTCTATGGAACTGGCCTTCCTAGTGGCAATTACCTCTGCTAGGAAAGTGGGTGAGCTCAGAGCCCTCCTGACAGACCCTCCCCATGTAGTGTTCCACAGGGATAAAGTGTCCTTGAGACTGTATCCAAAGGTCTCTTATGAGTTTCATCTGAGTCAGATTGTTCACTTGCCCATCTTCTACCCAAAACCTTGAAATAACAGGGATGATAGGAAGCCCCCTTGTGGGATTTCTGCAGGGCTTTAGCCACCTACTTGCAAAGGACAAAACCCTTTAGGAAGTCTCTGAGATTATTTGTTTCCATCACCGAGAGAAAGAAAGAGAGAAGCAATTTCATTGCAAAGGTTCATGAAATGCATATTGAGCTGTGTTTTTCCTCTGCTTTGAGCTTATGGAAGCTTCTTCTCCTCTGGGTGTCAGGGTAAACTCAAATAGAGCACAGAATGTCTTGGTGGCTTCCCTGCAGGGAATTCCCCTCAGAAATCTGTAGAGCAGTGACTTGGGGCTCCATTCACACCATTACTAGGCATTATGCCCCTGTTCAGGCGTCATCCACAGATACCTCCTTTCATTCAGCGATCCTGCGATCCATAGTGCAGCATTCTTCCTCGTACCTTCCTCCGCCATGCTTCGGAGTCACCCACAGTGGATAGCCCAAGGGAACAGCACTCTACGGGTATGTTTACACTGCAGTGTAAGCCCAGAGTTAGTGGGACTCAAGTCAGCTGACCAGCGTTAGCGAACCCTGGGCTTGAGCATCTACACTTGTATTTTAACCCTATGTTAAGAATTTTCTGACACATGCTTGAACCTAGGGCTCTGGCATCCACACTGCAGCGCACAGACTCAAGTCCAGAGTCTCTAGCATGCCTCCTACTTTCCTGGAATGTGGATGCTCTAGCCCTAGGACCGTGGTGCGCTGTGAGAAAACTTTACTGCTTGTCCTGCACATTAACTGGAAGTGTCTTGCTTTTCAAAAGTTTTGATCGATTCACTCTCCATTGCAAACGGAGGAGGCTCTCTGATAGTGCGCTTGCAGATAGGTGATTAGAACAGAATGGGTTAATGCTGACCTGAGCTGCTGCTGTTTGCAAAAGTGGGTGTGGCTTCCATTTTCAGTAGAGTGGATTACCGACTGTTCAGATAGAGAGGAATAAGGAAGTTGTCCCGTGGAATTGTGGGATACTTCCAGATGATTCCTGGGACCTGAGTCAAGCAAGGTTCTGTCTACACTGAAAAGCAATGGGACTCGAACTCTGGGCCCCGGTCTGACTTGAGCTCGGACCCTCCAGTGCTGCAGGCTCCTGGGACCCTGAGTCCGAGCCCTGGGTTAACACAATTGCAGTGTAGTAGCAAGAGGGATTAGCCTTGAGCCCAGGTTCAAGCAAGGGCTTACATTGCAGTGTAGACATACCCTAAGAAGAAATGGAGTTACTAATTTTATAGTAGCTGGAGTTTTTCAAGATGTGTGGTCTCTATGGGTATTCCATGACCTGCCCTCCTTCCCCTCTGCTCATATCCTCACTCGATTCACAGAAAAGTAGAACCTGGAGAGGCGGTCAGTCTGCAATGCCCCTTCTGCTCTCGGTTCAGAGCATGAGGAGGTGTAGGGCATGGGTGTGGACAACATACACTGCTACTGAAAAACTTTTCTATCTCAGGTGCATGGAACTTGTGTGCACCCACAGTGAATACCCATATGGACTACACATCTCAAAAAATTCCAGTTACTATAAGGTGAATAACCTCAGTTTCTTGACTTGGCCAAGACAGTAACGTGATCTGATTTTAATCTTGTTTTACCGTTGTCCTTTTTAATTATTGTTCCTAAAGACAGGTTAATTCTAATGGATTGGCAGAATTTGGTACCTTTGGATAACCAGGAATGTTTATATCCATAAATGTTTGTTTAAGCAACTATCTAGCTTAGCATAAATTTATTCAGATTTTTAATGTTTACAGGTTTTTTGATGTTAAAATGGTTAACAGTGCATTTCTTATTTGCTAGATGATTGATTTTGTAACTGTGGTAGGTGTCAAGCTGCATTTGAATGAAAACTACAATTCAGTTACAAACACAGAAACAGCATTTTAAAACTGTTTATTTATTCTGCAAAACAAGTCAAAGCCTTCTTCATCAGCATTTATCATAAAACAACATATATTTTAATCTTGGAAAACAGTAATTCTACAACAATGACAATAGTTCAGAATTTTTCTAAGAAAAATGGATATGTTTCATGCTCATTAAATGGAAGTTCCCCATAACTAAATACAAAGCACACGGGTGATTGAACAAATTGTGGAATATACAGAATCAGTTGTCTTGGCGATTATATGTTCTGGTAGGCCATAAAAATACATACTTTCCAGATTGGTAGCAATCATGAGGATAGCTGTTGATTGTGGTGGAAGGAGCTTTGAATCTAATCTAATATTTATAGGAAATTGTTCATCCTAATTATGTTCTGCATAATTTCTGCTGCATAACTCCTTAGTAAAACACCAGCTTCCAAAGGTATGTTGCACTCATTTTGTCTGCTTATATGATCTATGAACTAGTTTTAAATCAAATATTTCTTTAAATTATTCCTTTCTCTAAATGTTACATAGAATTCCTAAATCTTGTTGAGAGAATGCAGAAAATAATGTTGTCTATAACCCTAGCCTCTTCTGAAGGAGTGTGTTATGCTTTTTTGGTATTGGAAGCTGACTACTCTGGTTTGGACTTCATACCAGAGTTCTGCTGCTAGTTCTGTGTATTTTGGCAGATGCAGGGGAAAACAACTATATTAGGCAGCCTCCTCTGTACTTTCTAGCCCAATTACAACAACCACTGCAAGGCAGCATGTTTGACGGGCTGCATGAGAGCCTTCTACCAATTTTTCTGGCAGATCTCTACCTCTTACTGCTCTTTTGGGGAACCATATTTCATTTATTTCCTCAGATTGGTGGGTCATAAGAATGATGGCGAGAGCCTATTCTGTTCAATTCCATTCCTACAGTGCCTCCCAAAACCCTTCAATATCCCTTCTCAGGGATTCCTGTCATGGGAACATACATAAAAAACTGGTCCCCTCTATCAAACTGGAAGTAATAGAAGCCTTCAGTAGTATTGAGAGAAGGGTTTCTGTTCTGTTTCTCTGTTAAATTCTGTACATTTTGTTACCTCAACCTTCAACTCTTCCCCTCCCTATCTGGGTGTGTTTTCTGCCTGTCACATCTTGTCTTATATCTAGATTGTGTCTTCGTTGTGGGGTGGGGGGACATGATTTTTACATTGAGATAGCTATTTCTATGTAAAACCCTAGTGGAGACAAGACATTCATGACACTGCATCCTCAGTGTGACTAGACGAAGTAAACCTTATAACTCAAACCTGGGGTTTACCTTGACTAGCTACATTGACATACAAACCTACTGTGCCTTGTCTCCACTAGGATTTTACACAGATATAGCTAGGACTCTTTCCCCTTAAGGAATTCAGTCCTCCACCAGAAACTGTTCTCTCTTCCAGAAAAGTCTACTTTCACGTTAACTCAGATATTTACATTCCTAAGGGTGTTCTAGATTCCTTGTCTCCAGAGCTCTACTATTGCTATTGCCATTGCCATGTCAACTTAACAGAACAATATTCAGTTCCTGCTGTCCGTACCTTGACTGTGTCTTGAATTCCAAGTAATGGTGGTTAATTCCCCAAGTCTTCCTGGAGACACCACCTCCTCTTCCTGCATCTGTAATTGATATGGATGCATTTTGCCTTAGATGGAGGGCTTATTTAAATGAGTTACAGTGTAGGGTCTATGGAAGTCTGAAGACACCAACTTCACATAAATGTACTGTTACTAACAGTGATGAAACTTTCACTCAAAGCTTACTAACTGGATAAATAGCAGGTCATTATAGATCTTGACCATATTGCTGCAAGGTATTATGTCAGCTCTGAGAGAGATGCTTGGACCATTTTTCTGAGCAATGATGTGTTCAGCTGGTGACTGCACAGCTTACACTCAGAGCTCTACATGTGTTGAGGAAAGACAACGGTCTAGTGGCTTGCTTGAGCTACAGGCCATGAATAGCACAAATGGTCTCTAAATTAGAAATAGTAGGGCTGTCAAGCGATTAAAAAAATTAATCGTGTGATTAATCACACAGTTGAACAATAATAGAATACCATTTATTTAAATATTTTTGGATGTTTTCTACATTTTCAAATATATTGATTTCAATTACAACACAGAACACAGTGCACAATTCTCACTTTATATTTATTTTTGATTGCAAATATTTGCACTATAAAAAACAAAATAGTCATTTTCAGTTCACCTCCTACAAGTACTGTAGTGCAATCTCTTTATCATGAAAGTTGAACTTACAAATATAGAATTATGTATAAAAAATAACTACACTCCAAAACAAAACAATGTAAAACTTTAGAGCCTACAAGTCCACTCAGTCCTACTTCTTGTTTAGCCAATCACTAAGACAAACAAGTTTGCTAACATTTACAGGAGATACTGCTGCCTGCTTCTTATTTACAATATTACCTGAAAGTGGGAACAGGCATTCACACTGTTGTAGCTGGTGTTGCAAGGTATTTACATGCCAGATATGCTAAACATTGTATTCCCCTTCATGCTTCAATCACCATTGTAGAGGACATGCATCCATGCTGATGATGGATTCTGCTCGATAACGATCCAAAGCAGAGAGGACTGATGCATGTTCATTTTCATCATCTGAGTCAGATACCACCAGCAGAAGGTTGATTTTCTCTTTTGGTGGTTCAAGTTCTGTAGTTTCTGCATCGGAGTGTTGCTCTTTTAAGAGTTCTGAAAGCATTCTCCACACCTTGTCCCTCTCAGATTTTGGACGGCACTTCAAATTCTTAAACCTTGGGTCGAGTGCTGTAGCTATTTTTAGAAATTTCACATTGGTACCTTCTTTGCATCAAATCTCCAGTGAAAGTGTTCTTAAAATGAACATGTGCTGGGTCATCATCTGAGACAGCTATAAAATGAAATATATGGCAGAATGCGGTTTAAACAGAAAGGAGACATACAATTCTCCCCCCAGGTATTCAGTCACAAATTTAATTAATGCATTATTTTTTAACGAGCATCATCAGCATGGAAGCATGTCCTCTGAAATGGTGGCTGAAGCATGAAGGGACATACAATGTTTAGCCTATCTGGCACGTAAATACCTTGCAATGCCGGCTACAAAAGTCCCATGTGAACGCCTGTTCTCACTTTCAGGTGATATTGTAAATAAGAAGCAGCAACAGTATTTCCCATACATTTAAACAAACTTGTTTGTCTTAGAGATTGGCTGAACGAGAAGTAGGACTGAGTGGACTTTTGTAGGCTCTAAAGTTTTACGTTGTTTTGTTTTTGAGTGCAGTTATGTAAAAAAAAATCAACATTTGTAAGTTGCATTTTCACGATAAAGAAATTGCACTACAGTACTTGTAGGAGGTGAACTGAAAAATACTATTTATTTTGTTTATAATTTTTATAGTGCAAATATTTGTAATAAAAATAATATAAAGTGAGCACTGTATACTTTGTATTCTGCATTGTAATAGAAATAAATATATTTGAAAATGTAGAAAAACATCCAAAATAATTAATAAATTTCAATTGGTATTCTATTGTTTCAGTGCGATTAATCGTGATTACATTTTTTAATCACAATACATTTTTTGAGTTAATCGTGTGAGTTAACTGCAGTTAATCGACAGGCCTAGTTAATATAATTTTCCAGATGTGGTAAAAACCCTGCATAGATCTTTTTCCAAAGGAGACAATACCAGTTGGTACCAATTTAGATTGAGATATTTCAGGGATGTGGTTTCTCCTGAGTTTTGACCTAGCATCTTTAAGGGCACAAACATTGCAAGAATAGAGATCTGCACAACCAGAATTCTCAAATAACATTATGGACGAGCTGTCTTCTTTATTTTTATGTAAATAAAACTCCAGAAGCCTAGCTGCTGGCAAAATCCTGATTTGTGAGGGATTGCAGGGGGAAATATTCATCCCCATGCACCCCTTCCACAAACTAATAATTATTAAGATACTTACTTTCTACTTCTGGGGGAAATGTTTTGCATGTTCCTGATTTTTATCTCTCAATCATCTTCTTTTTAAATGTGCTCTTTGTTGAATATTTCTCACTTGCTCTCCTTATAAGAATCTAGCTGTATCTGAACTCATTACATGTTGCTTTTTCAGCCTACTTCCATAGGCTATGATTAATTTCCTGCCAACTTCAGTTGTCAACTGTCAGCCATTCCAAAGTATGGTCCACTATCTAGCTGGGCTTTCTTTTCTCCTTTGCGCCAGCCTCTATCATCTTCCAATCTTTAGAGTATCTCTATAGACGTTGTCAGGAAAAAGAATTTGTGAGCGTTTGGATGTATGCAAGTGTGCCGCAGCTTGACAAAGCTGTTTCACACTTTGGAATTGCACAAGTTTCATGTAGAATGTTGGAAATGACAGCATAGATTGCTGGAAGTGATACTCTGTGAGCTAGGTAGAAGCAACATCATCTAGGCAAGGCAATATGATTTTAAATGATAATGGCCAGATCATTTGGTATGACTCAGTTGTACACAGCAGAGGGGTGAAGGTGGGAAGAAAAAATATAGTTTTATGCAACCTTTGTGACTTTACAATTTTTTGGCCATTTGGCTCCCAGTTCAACTTAGAGCAGGGCATTCTACATCCCCTGGGCATTCTCCCCACACTGGAGGAATCCTCAGGTAGCCAGTTAAGATGGCCTCATGAATTCTCCACACTGCCTGAATGGCAGGAAGGGGCTGGAAATCTGGCCCTTAATTTGTATGCTTTGTTTTCAACTTTCCTCTTCATACTTTGTTTGCTAGAAATGGATAGATTTTCATGAAAAAGTTATGTTTTCAGATGTTTATAATCTGAGAGAATCCCTTATGGTTATTATAATAAAACTACTTAAATATTGGCATTTTATGTTGGAAAAGCAAGCCAAACCAAGTATATGCTACAGAGACTGCTGTGCAATGCATTTTGTATAAACTGTACCATGCCCAGGAGCAATTTGTGAACTTTGAAACACATGAAATAATGCCCTGACGTTACAGCTTCATTAGCAGACCAAACTACTGTATGTTGCTATGGAAGAAATACAGTCTGTCATCTGAGGTAAATGAAAGCCAAGCATGAATTTAAAGTTTTAATGGTAGTTCATCAAATATTTCTCAAACTGCTGTTGCTTAGTCAAACTGGTAAATAAACTGGAACATCTATTTCAAGAATTTTTACAAACTCCTCGAACTTTTATAAAACCACCATAAGGAAACTTGAACTGCTTAAGATTTGAAGTTTCACACTGGAAACCTAGGAAGGTATATCCAAATGTATTAAAACGTCTGTTTACTTGAATGGGAGTAAAGATAAGGTAACACTGAGCACTTTTAAGCAAATCTCTTAATTAGATTTGTGAACAGTTATTAATTAATGAATTAGATTCATTCCTACAGTTTTACAAATTCTTCCCTTTATGATGATTCGGATGTTAAATTTGTTTGGATTATAAAATATGCTTTGCTGTTTCCGTAACAAATACAATGTTTTTTTAAAAGATATTTTATACAGCATTAAAATCTGTTTGGCACTAGTGGAAAAACATTCTCTTTAAGAAAGCATTCTACTTGTAGGTCATTTTCTTCAGGTTTCTTGTCTTGTTAAGGATATTTGTATGAAAACAGGATATTTGTCTCATGGGTTTGCCTGCTCCTGCTGCTTATTCCTTGCTTAAAGTCATATCATAACCCTATGTTCCTTATGTCTTGCACATTCCACAACAATGAACTGATACGTCATAATCCTGGTTGAGACGCCACAAATGGTAGCTGGAAATAGTTGTTATGCCACAAATGTTGAATTAGGACTTCAGGCAAGGAATTAAACAGCAGGAAAAGAGGAACTCTTAAGACTCAAATCTCTTCAAGCAGAACCCAAATGCCTTTTTCAGCAATATGCCAGGGATTTCTTGGACATCCATGACAAAAGTTCTTTAGCTAAAACACAGGGTGAAATCCTGGCCCTATTGAAGTCAGTGTCAGAACTCTGATTGACTGCAGTAGGGTTGTGATTTTACCCAGGCTTCTCAACAGGAAATATTCTTCTCATGATTCTTCCTAAAATCAGCTCTTCTGTCTCCCTGTTTCGTACCTTAATGAAATACAAAATTGCTGTTGTTGGTGCAGTTAATTTTTGCAGTTGCTTCCTGCCTCGTGTTCTCCTTTCCCTACTATGAGCTGTATTTTTAAAACTATTTAGTTGTGCCATTTGAGGGACAGCATGTAAAATACAAGTGGGTGAAAAAAGACACTGGTGAAAAGTTATGAAGTGAACACAAGAAGAAGATAGACTAGGAGACAGACACTGAGGGACTTAGTTATTTTGAATCATCCATTGTGATAAATAATGACTCCACCTTCCCCCTCATGCAATCTGTTTTCCCACAAAAATATATTAACTTTGGTGACTCAGATCCCCCTCTGGCGACTTATAGGATGTCACTACTAGAACCTTATGAAAGCATTTACCAAGTACTCTGGATATAGTTCATTAAGTCTGTGTTTCTTTTGATTTTTTTTCAAATGTATTATTTGCAGATGATACTCTTACTCTGAGCCTTGTTACTGTGTCCATGCTTGTAATATACAGCAGTGATGTACAGGTTTAAGTTTTTTAGAATAATGGTTCCTCATTGCCTATACCCACCTTCAATAGATGGATGTTAAGTGGCTTCTGGCTTTAATAAGTCCTTTGAAACATGATGTTCCTATAAAATCTTTGCTCCTGCACTAGAGTTCCCAGGACAGCTTTTTATGCTCAGGATATATTTTGTTAAACTGGAAAAGATGTTTTCATTGAATACAAGGATTTAAAAATACAAAACAAAACAGGCCTCCTAAATTTAGTCCAGCAGATTGGGTCTGTTAGCTCATTGCTCTACATTAGAGTTAGAATATTGGTTATGATGCTGATCTTTCCAGAACAAACATTGGGTTACAAAGCACAGGGCACAATTGAATGCAGGACTGGATTAGTATTTATGTGTGTATATGTATGTAATGTATTCCAATGGGCTTTAACTTTACACTGCTTCACATGAAACCTGAGGTGACACAGAAACTGCTAGATGCTTGTGAATAATCCCTCGGTTTCAAACCAGCCAGACAATAAACAACTCTATAATATTCAGTGCAGCAGCTTCTGTAGAGCCCATCTGTTTGAAAATAGCCTTAATTCTGCTTACTATGCGGAATGCTTTGTTGTCTAAGGTTTGTCCTAGTTTCCTTGAATGTTTTGACTATGTGACTCTGGTGCCATCTCCTGGATAAATATGAAGTATGCCATCAAGTTAATATTTCAAATCAAACAGCATCAGCACTTTGTTTACTTCAGTAGTCATCCATTCAACTCTTAGAAAAGATTCCAAATATTTGGAAAGATCCCAAATCTTATTCTTTTCCAGACACCCCACTTATTTGCTTATGGAACATTGCAGATACAATGAAAAGTGTTCTTCCCAAAATTATAATAGTCCAGATGCAGACTGGTGTACTGGTTTGGAGATAGTGAGCCGACTGCTACGTTATATATATCCCATGCAATCCTACTGAGATCAGTGGTACTACATAGGGTCACAGTGATATTATGTACTACAAAGTCCAGAATGGAGCTTCATATCTCTCCAGGAAGCCAACTTTATAGTAAAGGTAATCAGCATTGTCAAGGGCAATTCATTGTGCTTGGAAGAAACTGTATAGTTTTCATTAGCCTTTAGGTTTTGTATTACAGCATGATTAACTGTTTTCTGATAGATCCTCCAAAATGCAGTTTGACGTTGTGGAACTCTTTGCAAAAGATGAGGCTAGATAGGTCAAACTGCTCTTGGCCCAGTGATAGCAGTTCTTTTGTAGTTATCACTGTGACTAGAATTTGATGTTAATGAACAAGGCATTTCTGGAGCTAGACATTGTGGTTGGATCAGTGTAACTATTGTGAGCCAGATTTCTGGTTTTAGAAGCCTACAGTAGAAGCTCCTGCTAGCTGTTTGAGGTGCCTACAGTTAGCTCCTGTGGTAAGGGCTGCCTTTAGTTCTTAGTGTTTATATTCAGTATCTGATGAAGACAGCAGAATTTGTAATACCTTCCAACTTTGTTGCCGTGGTGATTTAGGTGCATATATTTTTAACAAACTGGAAAGCTGTATATAATAATAGAATAATGAAATTATATTTAATATATAAAATGCATAGGGCTTCTGTTGTCATATCTCTTATTCCAGGTTTCTCATTTAGAATCATAGAATATCAGGGGTTGGAAGGGACCTTAGGAGGTCATCTAGTCCAACCTGCTGCTCAAAGCAGGACCAATCCGTCCCCTAAATGGCCCCCTCAAGGATTGAACTCTCAACCCTGGGTTTAGCAGGCCAATGCTCAAACCACTGAGCTATCCCTCCTCCCCAAACATAATTGTCTTTTGTTGACAAAGTAATAGTGATTTGATGGCAGATAGAAAGTAAACAATGAAGAAATATCTATTCCTTAATTGATAGTAACTGGTCTGTGTAGGAAAATGATAATGAAATCTTAAGTTAATTTTAAATGTTCTGTTTCAAACAGTTCAGCTTGGTTGAAGGGCTTTCCATTACTGAACCCCGAGTGCTTCATAAGTGTTCAATTGTGCCTTTTGCATTAATATTTGATATATATATATGAGATACATTTCATTCATATCTAATCCATCATATATATATAAGGGTTCATTCTGGTATCATAGACTGCTCTGATGCAGTTGTGGGCAATATCAAACAGTTTTAGAAAGTACCCAAAATGTAAATCAGAACAGTTAACAGTGTCAGATAGAAAAGCAAAAAAACCTTTCTAAATGAATTACAAAGAAGAAAACCCTGTAACTAGAAAGCAAATTTTTTTTGTGGGTGGGGAAGAAGGTAACAATTGTTAATTCTTTGCATTTACTGGTGTAGTGGAATGTCCCAAATATCATCTGCTTCTTTTTATGCCTCTACTGTAAGTTTATAGCAGGAGGCTTATTCCTGTTTTGGAAGAAAGAGGTGCTTAGAATGTTAGTGTGTCTTGTGCCATGATTGTTAAGATAAAATACTCTATTATATAGTGCTTAAGAATGTCCGTTTAAGAGCCTACTAATCTATAGAGGTGCTAAGCATGAGCAATCACACTGAAGTCATTTGGAATTGTGGAAGCTGAGTGCCTCTGAGGATCTGGCTCTAAGGCCATTGGACCTAGTGGATTGAGTACAAATCTTTTTAATACATTGTTTTCAGGTTTTTTAATTATCAAGAATAACTGAGGTAATAGGAGTTGAATATAACGTAACAGCTTTTACCTTCTTAGGCATTGCAGAAATCAATATTGGGCTTCACATTTTCAGCACAGGGAGTTAACCATCACTGGTGGTTGAATACTTAATTTCTCTTGCATCCAGGCTATGTGTTTTTGTTTGTCTCATTGAGTTTAGGTGATCACATCATATAATGACTGTGTTTAAAATGCCTGTAACTTGCTTCCAAACTCAGAACTTGAGTGGAAAAATCTGTTTGGTCAAATTGAATTTATTATTGTTAAAATGAAATAAGCTGATAACCTCTGTAACCTCCTGAGTTTTTGTGTTTCTATTTTTGTTTTTTGTTTTAACAACTTCCGTTAGTACCAACAAATTATATTTCTGCATTATATCTTATTCTCTGATTTAAGTAACTTTGAATAACAGCATTATTTTTTGTCACTAATAAAAATGTCATCCAAGTTCAGCCATCAAGGATTTTTAACGTGCCTTCTTCCAAACTCCTTTTATGCTGCCGTGCAAATGATTCCTTCTCTAAATATTACCCTGGATGATAGTAATTATTTTTTATTTAGAAAATGATTTTGTAACATAAAATATCTGAAGATTGTCTTCATATATGTTAATTAACCACATTTTGCAGTCTGACATGCCAGGTAGTCACTGCATGGAGTTACAGTGTAGTAGCCGTGTTAGTCTGTGTCAGCAAAAAGAAAATAAGAAAGAAAGAAATACTTGTGGCACCTTATATTAGTTATATGTTAGTCTCTAAGGTGCCACAAGTATTTCTTTCTTTCTTATTTTCTTATTGCATGGAGTGTACCTGCAGTATCCTCAACAGATATGTTACATGATCATTTCTATGAAAAAATTGTAGATTCAGAATTGTGTGCTTCATTACAGTTGCTGGACTGAAGGAGAGGTAGCTAATGGTTGAAAAGCAGGTCTACTTAACATGGTGATAAAAATGCCAAAAGCTGCCACTGCTTTATCTATACATTGGGCTCTCATTTGTACAGATTCGGTTGAAACCTGGTAGCTCTTGTGGAATTTTTTTCTTGTAACATTCTCTAGTTGTAGGCAAGGATTAAGTGGCTAAGGCATTTCTAAAGGTATTTAGGCATTGCTACGCTCAGTGTTGCAACGCCTAACTGATTTAGGAGTCTAAATATCATTTTTCAGAAGAGATTTAGACACTTAATTCCAAATTCCAATGACAATCTGAGATTTAAGCTTCTAAGTGCCCAAATCACTTTTGAAAATGAAATTTAGACTCCTAAATTGGTTAGGTGTTGCAACATTGAGCCCAGCAATGCCCAAATGCTTTCAGAAATCTGGGCCCAAGAATTTATCCCTTCAATTATTTCTACATTTTTGTGGGCTATTTGGATGTTTGCAACCTGATTTCTTATCCAGAAATCCAGGTGCACTTTTTGGCAGCAATTTCTGAATTAACTGCCACTTTCAGCATACTGTGGTTTGCAAATAATCTTTTGCACTAATGAAAAGATTATAGTTCATCTTTTATGATACACGGTGGATTAAAAGTGACTGAAGCGGTAGCTTCTTATTTTGGCAAAGAAGGCAGTTTAAACTGTCACTTTTTCCCTTTAGCCTCAAGTGGAAACATCCCCCACTCAATTGCCTCTCTTTATTGCTGTCTCCTTGGTTTTCTTATCTTGCCCCTTCCCTGCCTTAACATTAACATTTCCTCTGTACCTAAGGAATTACGGGTGTGCTTAAATCATAAAATCTTAATGGGTGCAGCTGAGCCCGTAGCATTTAGTGAAGACACTACCTTCTCCTGTCAGCGCAGGTACTCCACCTCCCAGAGAGGCGGGAGCTGTGTTGAGAAGAGAAGTCCTGCCACTGACGTAGTGCTGTCTGCACTGGGGATTAGGTCGGTATAACTATGTCACTCAGTGTTATCGATTTTCCACACTCCTGAGTGACATAGCTATATCGACATTCATTTGTAGTGTAGACTAGGGCTGAGGAGTTGTTGCATGACTATGACCTCATCAAAAAGGCCCAACTAGCTAGTCAAAATGTGGCTTTGGGCAATCAGTATCCAGCCATACTCTAATAACGTATAAAACCCTTAATACAAGGGATGTGAGCAACCACCTCTCCCCCAGTGTGTACAGGGACATTCAGGCCAGCTCTCTATCTCTTATCTGATAACACCGGGGTAGGGCATTCATGTTTCTGGGAATGCATCTATGGAATTCTCTCAGTGAGGACATTTTTCTGGAGGATGTCTCTGAAGCTGTCTTCAAGGCTCATTGCAAGGCCTTTCATTTTGGGTCACTATATAATTGAGCAATTGTACCTACTTTTTTCACCAGCTCTTTTTGTTTTGGTGATGGTGTTGGGGCTGGACTTTAAGGGGTTGTGAGTACTGTGCCCAGTTTGTGTTAAACTTTGATGTAGTTGTCTTATCTTCCAATACTGAAACTGGCACGGGCACTCTATAAACAGGATCCTGGAAGACCCTGATTTTTAGTTGACCATTTTATTGTAATACATAAGAAGGAAAATGAAAAAAAATGTTCAGGAAGTAGCAATAATCTAGAAAAGTATGTCATAATGTTAGTTAAAGCTGCAATACGATTCAAGTCCCAGTTGTGCAGTTGACTGTGTGGCTGGACCCCTGCTCACATGCAAAGCTCCAGTGATTTCAGTAGGTCTCTGTGTGGCCTTGTGGTGTGCCCATGAAGAGTCATTTGCAATCAGGGCCTTTATTACATTGCATCTGCATGCAGTGGTTTTAATATTGTATTCATGCTTTGACTGTTTTTGATGTATTAAATGTTTTTATGCCCACCAAAACTCTGGACGACTGAAAAATATTAATTAAAAACCCATACAAATTGTACCAGTATCTAAAACCAAACAATTCTCTGAAAAGCCCCCTCTGCTCACTCTTTCACCATACCTTCTCATCCATTCAGTCTAGAAAAATCTAAGGTACTGTATGCTCTAAAGTACCATCACATCTTCAGTTTAAAAATCTGATAAACTTTTCCATCATGGTGGTCTTGACATCATTATTAGTGACAAAGTAATGAACTTGATGCTATTTTAACAATTTTTTTACAATTTATTTTTAAAAAAGAATTGTTTAACCCCAGTCTGTCCAGTTTTTGACACACACTGTCATTAATGAATATTGATTTAAAAGCTTTAGGGATCACGCCCTGGGTCTTTTCTTTCAACCCCTTTGCACAGGCATATTTAGGCTTTAAGATGTATTTACAACCATCATCAAGCTTCCTTGCTCAGTACCTGTATAAAAAAACCTTCCTGCCATTGTTCATCCACATCTGGGACAATTGTTTTCTTTCTTTTAAAATGAACCATAGCCAGTTTGTGTAATGCATAAACATCCTCTTAGTATGCCAGTCAGTGGCCTGTTTTCAATTCAATGATCTGTAATGCCTTTTAGCTGCTTGAAATCAAAGGCTCATGCTCACAAAATTTCCAGCCTCCTGAAATGAATAATTATTTTTCTCTTAACGTCTGCACATGGCTGTTTCCACTTGTGTGTTTACAGGATGTCTGCAACATTACTGCACCCATGGTTTAGGGTTCCTGGCCATGCACCAACACCTATTGGTCTCCTCTAATTAAGGTGGGCCTTCTCTTTGAGGTTACGTGGTGGAAGGGGTTAGGCCAGATCCAGAATGGAAGTGGTTTAGGTCATAACATCACAACTGCTGTGTTGTCATCAGTCTCAACTTCTCTCAGTCAGTCTCATTTTGATGGAAGGATGGGGGGAGGTACAAGTTATGAGGTATTCCGTGGCCTTTGGGAAGTGAAGGTGGCTTTTTCACATTAGCAGGACGGATGCTTTGTTTCTAAAGGAAAGTATTTAAAAAGGAGATGGTAATATTTCATCACATACAGGAGCACTTAGTTAGCTCTTAATTAGAGTGGCATGTTGTTTTGAAAAGGTGGGTGTGCTTACGGGTGAGGTGAAGAGTAATTGACAAGTTGCAGTGTTTGTGTTTAATGTTTCTTAAATATGACTTAGTTTTGCCTCTATCTGAAAATACTGATTGTGTTTCTGAATCTGAAGAAGTAATATGGTGCAAGGGCATGTTGAGGTTAAAGTGTTACAATGCACATTATATTGATTTGCTGCATGTTAATGTGAATTAAAACATTCTTCAACTATTTCTGCTTTTTTGTGAATATCCCATGTTATTATAGCTAACCACTGGTGCCTGAGCAGCTAGTTAGGCTTGGCAGCATTTCCTAAGAGTTTGAGCTATTTGCAAGGAGAAAAAAAATCCTTCTGCATCTTCCAGTCTTTGCATAGAATCGTAAACTTGTCCATTATTAAGGTCCTGTCTATACTATAAATTAGAACATAACTGAGTCAGAGGTCAATAACTAGCTCTCCCTTACTCACTGCACTGTAAATAGGCCATCAGTGTACTATACAAACTGGCCCCTGGTATTTAAGGTTGCTAAGCACCCCCACATCTGAAAATGAGCTCCACTATATGTATAGTACACTACTTGTTTTGGGTTTTTCATATTCACTATTACTATTAAAACATGAGATGAAAAGTTAATAAATACTAACATTATAAATATATACGCAGTCTGACTCAACTATTCCCTAGGCTTTAGAACTAACTTTTTTATCCTTAATAATGTATGTACCTAGGTTCAGAAGCCAATCTCTACTTTTTTCCCAAAGGATCCTTAACATATAGGTAGTTGACGTCATACTTAGGCACACCCTTTATATCTTTTCTTGCTTTCCTTATTATGTGACTTGGAATGTGAATTCTTTGAATTCTTTAGTTGGTGGTGAGGGGGGAGGTTCTTTCTTTCTTTCTTTCTTTCTTTCTTCAGTGCCAGGAGAGAGAACCACCTATAACCTGTTCTGTCTTTGTGTGTACTATTTCTGCTCAGATTAATTTACTCACTGTGCTTCTCTATAGCTGAACTGCCACGTGTAGTTTATTTCTGAATTTGCTTGCTGCCAACTAAAGATGGAGTCACATGTGCATCTGGTATGGGTCACCACATCTTGGACTGTAGTACTAGCTGAAAGTTTAAAAAGCTTGTTTTGCCAAAAGTAACTGTTGAGGACTTATAAATAGTTTAAAAGTCTAGATGTTACTGTATAAAACAAGGATGCTGAAAAAGGTGAAGTCCTGGGCTTTTTAAAGAGTAATTGCTGTATTAAAAGTATACATTTTTAATGAACATTAATGCCTTGGGATTACTCTTAAACTAGCAGAAAATTTGTTTCATCTGCTTTTTCAGTGTAAATTTTGGAAGTCTACCTAGTTACATAAAGGACCAATAATAATTTCATGTTTGTTAAAATATATTTGTACAGACGATTAGGAAATTAAGTAATACTGAAATGCCAAGACCAAGGGGACCAACTAATCTATTAACTAAGCACCGATCTAAGAGATTCCTTACTGCTGAACCAAAAATTTCTCATGCATAGCAATTGAGCAAAAACTGTACTGAAATCCCTCAAAGGTATTTTCATGGTAAACTATTCCAGGAAGATTAATGATCTTCTGTTATGATGGTAATCTGAGTATAATCATAACGGATAGCGTTAGCACGGATAAGGTCCTATGTAACTCAATTGAGCAGTACTGGTTCAGTCCAGTAGAGGGCAGTACCGCACACTCAGTAGTTAGTTCATTACAGTATGGTCTCAGTTATGACAACTGCTGCTCTTGTTTAGTTATTTTGGTTCTACATATTTTCTTTTTTCCTATGACAGTTATTTTTTCCACTGCAGTTTATGATTCAGATTCTATCCTTTACTGGTCAATGCATTAATCAAAGGATGAGTTACATAAAATTATTTCAGCCTCATGACGTAAGTTATTTGATTGCCTGTATTAAAACCTCCTTGTTATATATCAAAACCAATAACATTATTTTAAAATGGTTTTGTAATAATAGTAAACAAACAAAAAAAGTATACAATGATCACAACCTTACTACACTACACCGTTTTATCACTGTTTAAATCGTAGGATGTGTATGATTCTGCACTCAGCAGACGACAAAAATGGTTAACATTTGCTTTTCATTTTGTCTTACAGATTTTAGTGCAGGAAGTCATAGCAATGAGAGGCGACCTTATGGGTTTTGGTTTCCATCTGAACAGCTATCAGAAGAGGAAATGAGAAGACAAAGACTTAATAGATTTGAGAGATGGTGAAATTGCCAAGGGTCTAATGAAAATACATAAAGTGCTCTTCAAAGTTGCCAAAATGTTTGCAGATCTCTTCATTTATACAGGTTCTACTTGAGTTCAGAACTGTTTACTACTGGCTACATAATCTAAAAGCAGCAAAACATGCCAAGGATTTTGCAAAATAAGGCTGAAAATCTAGGCTTAAAATAAGCGGCCAACGGTGTGGTCCAAGAGTCAGAGTGTGCTCTATGGCTGCCCTCCATTTTGTTGTACTTAAAATAGGAAAGAAAACTGGTGGACTAATGATTGTAACAGGCCGCAACTCACTTCTGACATTTCTCTACAAAGGCTTTGTGAATGCCTTGGCTTTTTGTTTGTTGATGAGCTCAGTCAACAATTTCTCTTCATCTATCAAGGGGAAAAAAGGGAAAATACAGATACTGTGTTAGTGTGTGTCCTTGATTTTAAAACTATATAAATCATCCTTGCAAAATTCTTCTCTTTGCCTGGGACAAGTAATCTTTTTGGATTCATGAGTAAAATGGTAATTTTAAAACATCACAGTGATTGAGCATATATGTAAATTAGGTACAGCCCTATTAATCCTGACAAGTTGCCAGCACAGCCTTTAAAGTTGCAGAATTTGGTCACTAGTGTCTCAAATCATCCCATTCTGCCTAGGATATGTATACAGTAAAACTAATTTGTAACATTTCACGCTATCTTGAGACTCCCAGCCTATGGCCAGTATGATCATCCTAATATTGCAGCCTTAACTCTGGAAGTTCTTCCTTTTGTGGGGTTATTGTACTTTTATATAATTTCTGGGAGAGGGGAGATTGTTTAAACAAACAAAACTGAAACATTTTCAAGGCAAGAGACCAAGTTGGAATCCAAGAAGTTACTGTGTGTTGTTGACTTACCTATTTCCCTTTTAAAGAATACTTTGTTTAAAGAATACTTTGTAGACTATAGGAATGCCATCATGCAAATCTTTTTTCATACAACTTTAAAAATCAGACTCTTTCTCTTGATGGACTACACTTGCTTATTTGGAGCTTGGTTGTAGCTCATAAGAAAGTGAGCTGTGTTAGGGAGAAGGAAGTATACTGCCTAAATGTTGGTGGCTGGAGGCATTCTGCCTCCTCGGAATTGTGGAAAGCACACTAGGCAGCAGGACGCGATGCATCTTGGAAAAGATGTAGCCAGAATTGTTGTAGACTCAGAGCAGTGGGTCATGAGAGCACCATAGCCCCGCTGCCACCTTCCTGAGACCTGCAGCCTGTGGGACTACTGGAGCCTGCTGGCAGCATTAGCTGCCCTTCCTTCTCCCCAGTACAGCTAATCGGATATTGGCTGTCCTACCTGGGGCCTACTTGGGACAAAAGTTTCAGCGTGCTCTGTTCCTACACCAGCACACCTGTGCCAGGTCATTCATAACTTGATCTTTGCTGTGTACTGTAGAGATCTGTCTTTCAGTTAAGTTTGCAAGTAGAAAAACAAATAAAAATGTCTTTGTTCACACACACTAGCTGATATGCTAATATTAATAAAAAAGCTGTGTTATTTTTTGTCTATTAACATTGAGAAAAATTAAATTTTAAAAACAAATTTGAGCAACAAAATGCCCAAACAGGCAACCCTCTTCTGTTTTGTTCTTTTCAGTCCTTAACAGGTGTTACTATATGAAACACAATTCATTGCCATCCTACAGTGTGGAACTACTAGCATCTCTTGAGCATTGATTTGGGTTAATGTTGGGTTGATGAAAAATTCTTGTATAGATTATTTTCAGGGACCTATCAGGATCAGTGATCTGCGCTTTATAAAATCTTGAAACCTGTACCTCTCCATGGAGTTTTGACCTGAATATATTATTACAGCTGTATGTATTTTAATAATAAAATAGCTGAAAGTTAAATTACTGGATGCATAGTAAATACATGTGTACACTCTCTGGTTTTCATCAGTGGACAAAGTATTTTATTTGCACAGGCTGCTTCCTATCATCTGCTTCTTTGTCTCTTTCCCTTGTCCATTTCATGCCATGGAGAAGCATGAAATGGGCATGCCAAACATTTGGCTTTTCAAGTGCAGAGCTAGAAATCTTACTTGCAGATACTGTTCATATCCAGTATTCACAGTGCTTTCTGCAGGACCCTCAATACAGGAAAAATTGCATTATAAATGCCCATTTTCTTGATCATCTTCAGGATTGCACAGTCTGTATAAAGACTTTTTCTTGTTAGCTATCTGTGCTTTGTATACGTTATACATACTAGCCACAAACTATAATGGCCGATATTCATGTATATTTAAATAGGTTGATTTTTCTAATAATTTCCTGCCTTCTTCACTGACTAAATAATATAACAAAGCAAGCAAAATTGCATGTTTGAATATTTGTGATTGTGCGTATTTTTTATCCTTCACTGGAGCATTGTCCCCCTCAAAACTGATCTCATTGCTGTGGTGTTTAGTTTCCAGTGTAATTGGTCATGTTCATGAGGCTCCATAATTTATTTAAAGCAGTCAGACTGATATAGCCAGAAAATATATTGTGAAAGAATGACTGTCTTGTGGCACTTTTACTACAATGAAAAGTATTTAAACAAAGCCAAAAAGAATCACATTTTATGGCATTTATTTACTCTTATAATGTTGGTTTAGAAGTCTCAGCACAAGGCGACTTAGTGCTAGAGGTGTCTTGTGCTCCCTTAAAACAAAACTCCACGTGATCACAGAAATCTCATGAGCTGTGTCCTTTTATTGTCTGTCTTTTTACTGCCTTCGTAAGCGCCATTGTTATGAAATATGCATGGATAATAACATCAGCAATAACTACGGATTGTTAAATATACAGCTTCTTCACATTTTCTTACTACGAAATTGAAATAAATACTTGTTTTTACATTTCAGCCTGTCCACTTCTCCATTTTAATCATAATATCTAATAAAAGATCAGCACAGAAGATATTATATTTGTACATTCAGTCAAATCTCATTATAAGGTAATGTAGATGAAACAAATTGCCTTCATTATAGCCTGTATCTGCTCCCATTGAAGTCAATGGACGTTTGCCATTGAATTCAATGGGAGCTAGATCAGGTCCCTACACTGTCATAGAATCAGGTCCTTACACTCTGATATAGTTCACTGAAATGCTGTTTCTGTCATGTGGTTTTACCCTGCACTTTCCCAAAATGGAACATAAACTCTTATTTTAAAAGTAAGTCCATTTAGCTTGGAGAGCCCTGACTGCAGATGTGACGTCATGGATTGAATATCTAAGGCTGCCTCAATTCCTCAGTACCTATGCGAGGTAGTAAGAATTTGAAATTCTGCACTTCCTGCATAAATCTGCTGTGATAAATGAGAGGGGAGATAGCTCCCTTTTGTGGACACCCAGCCAGCCAGTTAGCTATAGAATCCCTCTTGGTAGCTGTTCTCTACTTGCTTTACCTGTAAAGGGTTAAAAAGTCTGACGGCATGCATAGGTAAAGGGAAGTGAGTGGGCACCTGACCAAAAGAGCCAATGAGAAAGCTAGAACTTGTTAATATTGGGAAAAAACTTCCCTTTGTCTATGTGTTGTGGTTCTCCGGGGAAGAGGGGAACAGGGCAGCAGTTATGCTGTGAGAAGCTGAAGGCCAGGTATAAAAATCATCCCAATAATACCTAGAATTGCTTATTTGGTACCCAGATAAGTAAGTAATCAGAAAATGTGTAGGAAGACGCAATTAGGTTTATTTTGTTTATTTCATATGGCTTGTGGATTTCCTCTGTGCTAACCCCATATGCTTTTGTTGCTTGTAACCTTTAAGGTGAACCCCCAGCAAACTATTTTGGGTGCTTAATTTTTGGAATTGCTCTTTTAAAAATCTAGCAATAGCATGAGTTTTCAGATGTATTTTCTTTCTTTTTGTTTTTAATAAAATTTACGTTTTTTAAGAACAGGATTTGGACTTTGGTGTCCCTCAGAGGTTTGTGCACATGTTTTTAGTAAGCTGGTGGCAACAGCTGACTTCTTTGTTTTCCTTTCTCAGCTCTTCCCCCCACACCCCTCGGGGGTGGGGTGTGTGAAAGGGCTTGAGGGTACCTCACAGAAAGGCATTCCCAAGTGCGCCTTCCTGGGTTCCAAAGGGTTTTGCAGAAAAAAGGAGAGCTTGTACCTTGGTACAGAACTCTAATTTACACAGAAATTACAGGTCTTTTATACACACTTAGGCAAAGCCCTGGTCGTGTTAACATCTGATTGGTGGTAGCCAGACCTCGGATGTTTGCTATCTGGTCAGTAAAAACTGGTCTGGGACAGTGATTTCTGCCTTAGCGAAGGCCAATGTAAAAGCTCAGGGTCTTGCATAGGTGAGGCATCTACTTCCCCCTAGTGGCCTCTGATTGCCATAGCTGTTGGTTGTTAAGGGGGGTTCATTGTACCTTATGACTTTCACATACCCATCCAAGGTCAGAGAGAAGCTGTGACCTTGGGAGTTTAATACCAGCCTGCAGTGGCCAGAATTAATTTTTAGAATCCTTGCAGGCCCCCACCTTCTGCACTCCAAGTGCCAGAATGGGGAATCAGCCTTAAATAAATGCCACATACCCATCACAGTGAAAAATTCTCTGAGAATTTTTAAAAAACAAGAAATGTTGCTGTATAAAACTTTGAATCTGAAGATGAATTCATTTTTATCAGGAGCTGTGATTTCTTAGAGTGCTTGCTCATGTCGATTCCATTCTAGGTGTGCGCGTGCCCACGTGTGCGGCTGTTGGAGATTTTTGCCTTAGTGGTATCCGTAGGGTCAGCTGTAGCACCTTCTTGAGTGCCGCACCCATGTGTCAGTATTTTAGGTGCCACCGGCCGTACAACCTCTCAGTTCCTTCTTACCGCCCATGGTGGGCAGTCGGAGTGCCTTTCCCTTGTCTCGCAAGGGCTAGCAGTTCTTCTACTTCAGCCTTCGAGCCTTAAGGCCTGGTAAATAGTTTTACAGTAGTTAGTAAGTAAGTAGTTGTTAAGTAATGTACTTAGAGAGAGAGTCCCACTGGGGACTCTGCCCCAGTCTCTGGGTTTTAAGCCCTGCTGACTGTAACCTGTTAATGATCCCCATAGCAGCTGCCTCAAATGCTTGGGGGAATCACAGGTGAAGGAGAAGTGTTGCATCTGTAAGAACTTTTGTCCAAGAACTCAGATAAAGCGAGACATCCGTTTAAGGGCCCTCCTCATGAAGGCTGATCTTTATTTAAGCACTTCTTACTCCAGGATTGATAAATACTGGTGTCTGGCACATGAAAAAGCTGTGTTTGAACTGCCCTGAAATAAGCAGCTGGTTAACACATACTAATTCTGGAGCTCTGCATGTTCAGATGGAAATCAAAAGATGCTGGATAGAATGGTTTTGTGGTGGTGTTACATGCTGCTAATTGTGTTCAGCGACTTGTCATGCACGCACAGGGTGGCATAATAGACTAGTAGTGTTCAGAACTCTTGCAGTAAGTGTCAAAGCAAACTGAAGTCAATGGGCTTTGGATGAGGCCTTAAATACAGTCGGTTGAGTTTTCAGCAGGTGCAACAACAGGCTTTGCTGTGCTGCTGCTGCTCACAACTCTCACGATGCTGATGCCTTCCCTTTTCATGTCATTCCAAATGTTGTGTGTGGGTTACGCAGACACCTGCAGTAAAAACAAAATTCAGTTTAATCTAAAATGGGGAAAAATGATCATGATTTGACATGCACAGTTCCAAATGATGCCTCTTCTGTGTATGTACTGTCAGATGAAAAGCACGGACAAAAAACACTTGAGTTCTTATTTTTTAAAAAAACAGGTTCATAAAAATTACAAACTTTTATTTTAAAAAATTGGGGTAATTTCTGAGCATATAGAAAGGGGGATACTATTCAATTTAAGGAGAAACTGACATGTTATAAATGAAAAAAACTGTTCCCCTTGGAACACCACATCATTTTCTTTGTAAAACACCATTTTCAGCGTGCCATGAAATAATGTGTGTTTAAGAAGGTGGATAGTATTTTGGTGACAATCTAAGTATCTACTGTGGAAGTTGCTATGGTAACCATTCATTTATCATGACAGTGGAGTAAATTGGTTATAAAACCAGAATAAATTGTCAATGCATGAGTAACTGTTGCCCTACGGCTGCACTGACATATTCACCCTTATTGATTTAAACATTCTCCTTTTTGTTTTGTATAAAAACAAATATTTAATTTGTAGTTTTTCATCTCACTGCTGGTCATGCTCTTCTAGAGTGTTTAAATGTACAGTGACTACTTTAGCTTGAAAATAACATGCAACAATTATAAGTGTCTTTATAGAAACTTTTTTGTGGGTAAATCTTGTAATAATTACTATAATTGAGTTATATTATGTCAGGAGCTGGGCAAATTGGAGAAAGTCTACTTGCTGCACAAGTTCACTCATTTTTTTTAAAGTATGTCAGGCTCACATGCCTAGGAAAACCTTGGAATCTATAGAAAACAAATTTAATATCTTCATAATCAGCATATTCTTGCTGATTGATCATGCTGCCATCATATAAGAGCTTGATCCAAAACCCATTGAGGTCCGTGGGAGTCTTTCAATTGATTTCTATGGGCTTTTGATCAGACCACCTCATAAAGTGCCTAAGAGTACACAGTAAGTTTTAATGGAACATCTGGAAGTAAAAACCAGGTCTCCTAACTCTTGATTTGGTACAGTAATCCCCAGATTGTAGAGCTCGAAATCTTGTCTCTTTTGCCAACAGAAGTTGGTCCAATAAAAGATGTTACCTCACCCACCTTGTCTCTGTAATATCCTGGGATCAACACAGCTACAATACTCTGATAGTATAGTACAGATGTGAGAGTTCTTCTTCGAGTAGTGTCCCTATGGGTGTTCCACTCTAGGGGTGTGTTAAGGCTGATTCCCCACTCTGGCACTTGGAGTGCAGAAGGTGGGGGCCCACAAGGATTCTAAAAATTAATACTGGTCACTCCAGGCTTGCATTAAGACTCCCAAGGTTACAGCTTCTCTCTGACCTTGGATGGGTAGATGCTGCCACCACCCAAATGCAAAAAAAAGCCCTTTTGAGAACCCAGAAAGGTGCACTTTAGAATTCCTTCCTGTGGGGTACCCTCAAGCCTTTTCACCCTCCTCCGGGGAAGAGCTGAGAAAGAAAAACAAAGGAAATTAGCTGTTGCCACCAGCTGATTAAACAATATATGCATAAACCTCTTAGGGACACAAAAATCCAATCCTGTTCTTAAGAAAGGTAAATTTAATGAAAACCAAAAAGAAAATACATCTGGAATTTAGGCTTTTTGCTAGATCAAAAAAAAAAACAATTACAAAAATTAAGCATCAAGATAGGTGTCTTGAGGTTCAGCTTAAAAGTTACAAGCAAAACAAAAGCACCTGAGGTTAGCACAGAGGAGTCCACAAGCCAATAGCTAAATAAGAGAAATAACCCTAATCACGTCTTCCTAGACCTTCCCTGACTTACACATTTGGGGTTTCAGATAAGCAATCTCAAGGTATGATCTGATGGGTTTTCATACCTGGCTTAAAGCTTTCTACATCATAGCCCAGCCTGGTTTCTGCTCTGCATTTCCTCTATCCGGAGAACAACAACAAACAAAGGGAGTTTCCCCGCAATTTTAAAAAGTTCTAGCCCTCCCATTGGCTGTTTTGGTCAGGTGCCCACTCCCTTCTTTTTACCTATGGGCTTTTTTAACCCTTTACAGGTAAAGCAAGTAGAGAACAGCTACCAAGAGGGATTTTATAGCTAACTGGCTGGCTGGGTGTCCATAAAAGGAAGCGTCCCCCCTCCCCACTTCATTTATCACAGTGTGTCTGCACCCCTGCACCTCTAATTGGAGATTTTAGGTAACGGTGTCCGTTCAGTCCGCACATGCGCTCTCCCTCCCTCGCAGGGCCGGCTCCAGGCACCAGCAAAACAAGCTGGTGCTTGGGGCGGCACATTTCTAGGGGTGGCATTCTGGCACCGGCCATGCCGCCCCTAGAAATGTGCCCCGGCCGGTCACCCCAGCTCACCTCCGCTCTGCGCCGCTTTCGCGCGCTGCTTCTATCCCTCCCTCCCAGGCTTAAGAGCCTGAGAGGGAGGGGGAGAAGAGAACCCTAGCGGCCACGGCGCGCGTCTCCCCCTCCCTCCCAGGCATGCCCCACTCGCCCCGGCACTCCGGCCGGGGATAGCAGGGCCACCAACGTGCCCACATGCTCCCCGCCGGCCAGGGAGAGCGGGGGCCGCGGCCATGCCTTGCTTGCTCCCCGCCCTTGCTCCCTGCCGGCACTCTGGCCGGGGAGAGCAGGGCTACTGGCATGCTGCGCTTGCTCCCCGCCAGCCGGGGAGAGCGGGGGCCGCGGGCATGCCGCCCGCGCTTCGAGAGACAGAGGTTGGTTTTTTGGGGGGGGGTGTTTTTTTGTTTGGGGGGGCGGCATTTGGGTTGTTTTTTTGTTTTTTTTGCTTGGGGCGGCAGAAACGTTAGAGCCGCCCCTGCTCCCTCGTGCTCTGCCTTGAGACTATCTAGCATTGCACGGGCGAACCGCACTCAGTTCATTCTCAACCGCCCTTGGCCTGAGATGGAGCGAGTAGCAATCTGGATTACTTACTTCTTTCTTGTTGATAGTGTTTCATTTATAACTTCTTATGGAGTTTCTGCTTCCTTTTGTAGAATTTTCTAGAGCTTCCATTTTTCTTTAAAAAAAAAAAAAGTTTTTCCAACTTTTCATAGAATTGTAGGACTGGAAGGGACCTCAAAGTCTTCTAATCCAGTTTCCTGCACTCAAGGCAGGACTACGTATTATCTAAGCCAGCAGTTCTCAAATTTCATTGCACCGTGACCCCCTTCTGACAACGAAAATTATTACATGACGCCGGGGGGGGGTCAAAGCCTGAGCCCCACCACCCTGGGTGGGGGCCAAAGTTGAAGCACAAGAGCTTCAGCCTTAGGCAGGGGGCCTGTAACCTGAGCCCTGCCACCCAGGGCTGAAGCACTCGGGCTTTGGTGGAGCTTGGGCTTCAGCTTTGGCCCTGGACAGTGGGGCTCAGGCTTTGACCCTGGTCCCCAGCAAGTCTAAACGCCAGCCCTGGCAACCCCATTAAAACGGGGTTGTGACCCACTTTTGGGTCCCGACCCACAGTTTGAGAATCACTGATCTAAACCATCTGTGACAGGTATTTATCTAATCTACTCTTAAAAATCTCCAATGATGGAGATTCTACAACCTCGCTAGGCAATTTATTCCAGTGCTTAACCATCCTGACAGTTCAGAGGTTTTTCCTAATGTGCAACCTAAACTGCCCTTGCTGCTATTTAAGCTCATTGTTTTTTGTCCTATCCTCAGAGGTTAAAGAGAAGAATTTTTCTCCCTCCTCCTTGTAACAACCTTTTATGTACTTGAAAATTGTTATCTTGTCCCCCTCAGTCTTCTCTTCTCCAGACTAAACAAACCAAATTTTTTTCAATCTTCCGTCATAGGTCACGTTTTCTAGACATTTCATCATTTTTGTTGCTCTTCTCTGGACGTTCTCCAATTTGTCCACATCTTTCCTGAAATGTGGCGCCCAGAACTGGACACAATACTCCAGTTGAGGCCTAATTATGGGAGTAGCGCAGAATTCCTTCTTATGTCTTGCTTATAACACTCCTGCTAATACATCCCAGAATCATGTTTGCTTTTTTTGCAATAGTGTTACCCTGTTGACTCATATTTAGCTTATGGTCCACTATGACCCCCCAGATCCCTTTCCGCAGTACTTCTTCCTAGGCAGTCATTTCCCAATTTGTCTGCATGCAATTGATTATTCCTTCATAAGTGGAGTACTTTGGTCTGTTTAATGAGATGGATTGTATTTTGGCTTCTGCATCATCAACAGAAATAACTAAATTTCATTAACAGGATCTTTATTACTGGTTATTCAAGAGACAGTAAGGAAACTTGGATTTTCAGGTCTGAGGTTGAGTGTACAGTTTTGGTGGTTAGAAAAATTGTTTTAACTTGTACACAGAACAGATTTGCTGACCAGTAACAGTCAGTAGTCATTGAAGTCCATAACACCACCTATACAGACAAGCGCCGTTTCCTTTTCATCGGCTACCCTTTTAAATGATTCCTGAAAGTGAATGAGCTCATCAGTAGTGGGAGGTGGTGGGGGCACCGTGACCTCCTGTGGTGGTATCGCTGTAGGATGGGGAGTGATGTCCTGTGTAGGCAGAGTGGCTACTTCAGGTCTTATCTGCCTATCCGTGTAAGAAAGTACCGGGGAGCGCCTGACAGCTTTTCTACCGGCGGCACGGTGAACGCTCGATTGTGCCATGGTGTAGTTCCATGGACCCCAGTGTGGCCATTGCCCAGGAAAGGGGGTAGGTGGTCCCATCCGGGATTGCCATACCAGTGTGGGTAGCCACTAGGATAGGAGAAGCACGGTATAGTGCCTCTCCCACTTGTACGTAAGCGAACTTGGGAGGAATATTGTGAGGAAAACATATGGTCATCGTCCTCTTCCTCCTCCTCTTCTCTACTTGAGAGGCTTGGAGCAGTAGGGGAGTACTGCAGATAGGGTGCTGAAGGTCTGGTGATAGATCGGTACCGAGTAGTGGAGATTGAGGGGTATGTGACACTTTTAAGTCCCCTGGACCTAAAAACTGAGGCGGTGCAGTGACTCCAGGTGCCCAATGATAAGGCAGGAGAGTAGTACAGGTTAACTGAAGTGGAGCTGCTGCTGCTGCCATTGGTGCAGGCAGAGTCTGCGGAGGCAGCTGCTGCACCGAAGGTTGCGCTGGGGGTGCATACTGTGCCACAGGAGTAGGTGCCCCGGACTTGGGCACTGTCGGGCAGGCAGGTGACATGAGGCGGCTCGGTGCCGGAGCGTCGGCTGCAGTGGGTGAGAAAGCGGCTCCGCAAGGTCAAACGGCGGTGCCGTGATCTCTGCTTGTGGTCTCGGCACCGTGACCGTGCTCGGCACTGTGCTGTCAAAGGTTGCCGAGGGAGAGCTGTAGGAGGCAGGCAGCTGAAAGCCCTGAGCCTCGGCACCAGGAAGCTGAGCAGCCGACTGACAGTCAGTGCCTGAGGTGCCTGCAGTGTGAAAAGTGCTGAGCCGAGGAGTGGCGGGCACTTTTGAGGTGGAAGTCATTTGAGACTTCTTTATTGAGGAGCGGCCCCTGAGGGGGGAGGACGCTGGCCGTTTCTTTGTTTTACCTTTCTCCCTTGGGGGTTTTAAAGAGCTTTGCTGGCCAGGGTCAGACGAGAGTCTGAGGGAGTTTTCTAAGAGGAGCAGTTTCAGTCTGAGCTCCTTGTCCTTGCGGGTTCGTGCTTTAAGCTTATTACAGTGGCTGCATTTTTGGGGTACATGAGACCCCCGCCCCCCAAACAGCATACACACTGTGAATGACCATCCGAGATAGGGATGGCCTCGTTGCAGGAGGCACATCTCTTGAAGCCGGGGGAGCCGGGCATGTCCGTAGCTGAGGTGTTTTTTTGTTTTTTTTTAAATAACTCTAAAAACCAAACTATTTTTCTTAAATAGTAACTCTATGACTAAACTATCTATGAGTAAATCTCAGAGGACTGCTGAACTTCGTCCCTAGCCAGGGACGGTAGAGAAGGAACTGAGGAGCCCGGGCCGTGCACGTGCTATTCACTGACAGCTTGTGATGTAGGCACAGCGCGTGCGCGGCCCGTAGGGTGCAGCTGTAGAAATCTCCAATCAAAGGCGCTGGGGCACACCTTGACCTGCAGTGCAGCACCCACAGGGACATCTCTCTCAAAGAACCAAAGTGATAAATTTAGCTCATATGTTGTTTTACTGTTTTTCTTCTGCTTCATACAACAGTGTATTGCAACCTAGACCTCTAATTAGCTTTTGAGGTTCCATACAAAGTTGCTAGAAAAGTGGAAGGCTTATAAAGACTATACATTTGAGATCTGAGTAAGAAAGTGCTAGAACAGCTATTTGAACTGTAGGAGTAGAGTTTTCTCCGGTTAGTGTTGTTAGCTGGCCAGATTCCCAGGTGGTATGAATGAATGTAGTAACTCCACTGATGCTTTTTTGACTAGTTTTTGAAATTGTAGACAGCAGTGGGATCCAGTTATAAGGCAGAGCTGGGCAACTCCTGTTTTGATCATTGTATTCAAATAATCATTACATCTAGATCTAAGATTTGTCAATTCAGATACACACAAAGAAACAAAATCCCTTCTTTCAAGGACAGAGTGAGTTCTAGGCATTTTCAATATCAAGGCTAATCAGCTTTGAGATTTTCAGAAAGTCTTTGGTTTTTTTGTTTTTGTTGACTTTCATAGCAAAAATATTTACTTAAATTTAATGAATGCACAGAAAAATCCTAAAGCTAATCCTAATCCTCTCTCCCATCCATCCTTGTTCAGGCAAAACTCTCACCAAGGTTAATGGAACTGTAAAAATAATCTAATAATTTGGCTCATTTCATTATTTACGTGTTTTTATCGTGGTTAGCACCTAGAGGCTAACCTTTGTTCTAAGCACAATGGACATACACATTGACACAGTGTATGTAATTTTGGCTAAGAGTTTACAATCTAAGCATCCGATGGGAAAACCGGTGCACGACAGAGGAGGTGTTATGCACATAAGGGAAAGTGTCATTATTTGCAAGAATATGGGGTGGGATTTTCCAAAACACCTAAGGGAATTAGGTGAGCAATTCCCATGGAAGATGAGTGGAAGTTGACAGCTAACTTCTTAAATTGCTTTTGAAAATCACACCCATAATCTTTTTTTCACATATAGGATGTGCTTTGCACTGTTTAAGCGGTATGTGTTCATGGTATGTTCTCCCCCTGTGTGTGTCTTCATCATGGACCAAATCCTGAGGACCCTGACATCCTCAGCACCTTGCAGTATCAAGCTCTCAGCTGTTACTCACTCAAACTCCCTGGGACTGGATACTTGTGACCTGTGTCTGTGTAAGATAGGATGGAATTAAAGTCCTTCACCGGGCAAAATGGTGGAAACTATCTCTCAAGAATGGCCTGAGATGCCAGATCTGAGATGCCAGCTGTGGATTGTTCAACTATTGGGAGGTGGAATTGAAAGCTGTGCCTGCGAAGCAGAGAAAGTCATAAAAGGGGAGCAAATGCTCCCAGAAGTGGAGGAGGGGGGGGGGGGAAGAGAAGCAGTTCTCTTCATAACCCAGGAAACTCCTCACCCAGTTCCTGTCTGGAAAAGAGGAGGGATAAGATGACAACCAGACATGGTAACCAAACGCAGTACAGGTTTGGGTTTGGCTGAAGGGGTATGCAGTTGGATGAGGCAGACAGAAGTTGCCCTGCAATTGTTGTCTGGGGCCGAAAGGAACTGCTCTTGCCTGTTTTGTTTTCCTTTGACTGAGATTGAGCCAGTACTTTGCCCTCCCTTTTGGGACCTAATTTAGAGGCCATGAGCTCAACTCCCAGGGTAGCTGGTTACACTGCTACTGGCTTTAAAGGGATATGTCTCTGTAATTAGTCTGTTTGAAAATCCTCTGAATCAAAGTCTGTTTCTCAGTGCTGTGAACTTTACCACAGAAGTAGATTCTAACCTCATTTAAGGGTACGTCTATACTACCCGCCAAATCGGCGGGTAGTAATCGATCTATTGGGGATCGATTTATCGTGTCTCATCTAGACGTGATAAATCGATCCCAGAAGCGCTCCCCGTCGACTCTGGAACTCCAGCACGGCGAGAGGCGGAAGTGATCCCCCCCACCCCATCCCAGTGTAGACCAGCCCTAAGTGGTGTATAGAGTAGAACTGGGCAGAGAAAGGTAGTTCTGTTTCACAGATATTTTGATATTTTTTGATATTTTGAAATTTGGTTTCATTCCAGTTAGGAAGGATCACCCAACATTTCAAAATTCTCCATGAAAGGAAATGGAGCTCTGGCTCCAGTGCAAGTCTCTTGACATTTTACCCTGGGGCCACAAACCCTGGTAGCGTGAGTTGTCAAAGAGCCAGATGGACAAGTTGGCAGGAAACTAGGCAGGCGTCCTTGGCAGGCAGGGTTCTATTGGAACACTGTCGATCTCAAATAGTCTCCAAGAAATGTTTCCATTTTGGCAAATTCTGACAAAACCAGCTCTAGTATAGAACCTTTGTGGGCTCTTTGCACCGGAATGAATTTCCCCTCTATTGTGAACAAGCTTTTCAGTAGTTTTAGTGCTATTCAAACAGGCATTTACTATAATGGACATTTCCATTCTTTTACAGCTAGGTAAAAGACTTGTGGGTTTTCAACTTGTTGAAAGTGTGGTTAGTGTTTTAGCTTGCCATCTTTTAAATCATTTTTCAATAATATAGAGTCCTCTTTATAGCTCTGTTACTACAGGCCCCTGTGGTGGAGGTTTCACTTTTCTTTTTAATTAGAATTGACAACTGTTTGTTGTCTTCAGCTATATGGATTACGGCTTTACATTTTCATTTAAATGTGCTGAGAAATTAATTGCAAAGAAAATATAAACAGCATTTTATGCCTTCATTATCTGGTTTGTTTATTTTCTTGCATAACAATCAACCATTAGCATATTTTGACAAGTTTTTGTTTTTCATTGCTTATTATTTCATTAGCAAATTAATTTTGCAATCTGGGTTAGTTCTGTAACCAGTAAAATGGTCATTGATCTCTTGTTTGTTTTTACTATGTGCTACCATAAGTTTGCAACAAAATCACATTCTCCCCCCACACACACCCAAAAAATAGAATGTATGAGTGTAAATTCAACCAAATATATAAGAAATTGTGTGGACACAACTACGTTTATACATCTCATAGAGATACACATAGAATCAACAGGAAATCTGCTATTGTGAGCACTTATTTTAAAGTTTCCTAAAGTTTCCAGTTAACTTGATTATACCTTCAGTGTAAGACCAAACTGTACTTGTCACCTGTATACTAGGTTGGTGAACACAATGTAACAGAACTTAATTTTGCTGGTCCTTTGGCTGGTCACTTACACTAGGTTTCACTATTCATATGCTTGTGTATGTGTGCGTATATATATAATACACCATTTGTATCTTTCAGTACTAAACAGGCAGCAAACTTTTAAACAGATGGAATAGAGTTGTGCACACTTCAATTGAAATTGGACAGTAAACACCATTTAAATCTTTAGCACAATTTGCTTCTTCCCCCGGCAAGTCCCTCAGCATAACTCCTCATATTTGTTTTCTTTTTTAGCTATGCTTCATGCAGACCTGACATCTGCTGATTTTTTTGCGCTGTTCCTGCCCTTCTTTAAGGGTTTCTGACAGAGGAGCAGACACAAACTGCAATTCTGGCCTGACGATTGTTAACCAGAAGCTATATTCATTAGCAAAAAAATGACATGTTCCCCGCTGACCCTGGCATTCGATGAATGGTGCTGATCTAAAGTCTTCAAGGCAACTTCCAGGTGACATAAGGGACTGTCCACCTCCCTGATCTCCAGACCCAGTGTGCTGGAAAAAATAATGAAAGAATTAAATAACTGCGTGTGAAAAAAAGGAAAGAGATGTGCAAACAGCCTTGGCTACTGCTTTTATTTGGTTCTGGGACTTTTTGCACCAAGGCAATGGATGTGGAAGCTGCGGTATGTACATGATCCTGGAGGGGATACCTGAAAAGAGTTTTGTCTGCATGAAGTGCCGCCTGATAGAGCTGATGGAAGAAAAGATCTGAGGATTGGATATGCAGGTGGAAACTCTGGTTGAGTTTAGAAGGGGGTTCGAGCAGATGATGGAGGAAGGCTGAAGGGAAAAGCTCAGACTTGCAGATGGAAGCAGGACCAAAGAATTCTGAGGGGAGACTGCTGGGTGAAGAAAATGCACAGTGGAAGCATGTGACTAAGAGAACCAGGCAGAGGAAAAGAGAGGCAAGTGAAGGACAAATAGAGCTCAGGAACAGGTTTGCGGAGTTTGAAAATGAAGAAGGAGCACAGCAGGTGGTCACTGAAGAGGGGAGGGCAAGGAAGAAGAGAAGAGCAGCTAGTCCTATAGGAAGAGGGGGAAAGTTAATGGCGATAACAACACCAAATATGAGCCGCAAGAGGATACAGGATGGGTTTCAGAGGATTGCAAGGGAGAATAGGAATCGAGAGGACTTGCAGCCAGAGGGAACAGGGGGTAGACCGGAGAATCGCATCATCACCAGGAAAAGGCAGGTCTACATGATTGGGGACTCCTTATGGAGAAGAATAGACAGGCCTGTAACCAGAGCTGATCCAGAGAACAGAAAGGTGTGCTGTCTGCTGGGTGCTAAGATAAGGGATGTGGATCTGAGGCTAAAGAGAATCCTAACAGGAGTGGGAAAGAATCCACTGATTGTCCTTCATGTGGGAACAAATGATACGGCTAGACTCTCGCCGGAACATATCAAGGGAAACTATTCCAGGTTGGGGAAGACGCTTAAGGAAATCAAGGCTCAGGTGATCTTCAGTGGGATTCTGCCTGTTCCTAGAGAAGGGTAACAAAGGTGTGACAAGATTATGATGATCAACAGATGGCTCAGGCAGTAGTGCTATAAGGAGGGCTTTGGGATGTAGGGCCACTGGGAGGCATTCATGGACAGAGGACTGTTCTCTCGGGATGGACTTCACCTGAGTAGGGAGGGAAATAGACTTCTAGGATGGAGGCTGGCACAACTGATTAACAGAGCTTTAAACTGGAATTTGGGGAGATGATTGGGAGATGTCCAGGTAATCTCCACGCCAGATTTTAATACTGAGAGGGAAGAAAACGAAGTAAGAAAGGATACACCCGTGGGTAGGAGAATGGACAAAAGGAGGAAGGGTAGCGTAGACACCAGTCTAATAGGTGGTACTAGTGGTAGAATGTCTGTGCCTAATCGGGTAAAGAATGTGAGCAAAGCCAAACAGCAAAAATTAAGGTGTTTGTAGACCAATGCAAGGAGCCTAGGCAACAAAATGGAGGAACTAGAGCTACTGGTGCAGGAAGTGAAACCAGATATTATAGGGATAACAGAAACATGGTGGAATAGTAGTCATGACTGGAGTATAGGTATTGAAGGATATGTGCTGTTTAGGAAAGACAGAAATAAAGGCAAAGGTGGTGGAGTAGCATTGTATATCAATGATGAGGTAGACTGTAAAGAAATAAGAAGTGATGGAATGGATAAGACAGTTTGTCTGGGCAAAAATCACCTTGGGAAAGAAAGCTACTAGAGCCTCTCCTGGGATAGTGCTTGGGGTGTGCTATAGACCACTGGAATCTGATTTGGATATGGATAGAGACCTCTTTAATGTTTTTAATGAAGTAAATACTAATGGAAATGGTGTGGTCATGGGAGACTTTAACTTCCCAGATATAGACTGGAGGACAAGTGCTAGTAATAATAATAGGGCTCAGATTTTCCTAGATGCGATAGCTGACGGATTCCTTCACCAAGTAGTTGCTGAACCAACAAGAGGGGATGCCATTTTAGATTTGGTTTTGGTGAGTAGTGAGGACATCATAGAAGAAATCGTTTTAGGGGACAACCTTGGGTCGAGCGATCATGAGCTAATTCAGTTCAAACTGAATGGAAGGATAAACAAAAATTGATCTCTGACTAGGGTTTTTGATTTCAAAAGGGCTAACTTTAAAAAATTAAGGAAATTAGTTAGGGAAGTGGATTGGACTGAAGAACTTGTGGATCTAAAGGCGGAGGAGGCCTGGAATTACTTCAAGTCAAAGTTGCAGAAACTATCAGAAGCCTGCATCCCAAAAAAGGGGAAAAAAATTCATAGGAGTTGTAGACCAAGCTGGATGAGCAAGCATCTCAGAGAAGTGATTACGAAAAAGCAGAAAGCATACAAGGAGTGGAAGATGGGAGGGATCAGCAAGGAAAGCTACCTTATTGAGGTCAGAACATGTAGCGATAAAGTGAGAAAGGCCAAAAGCCATGTAGAGTTGGACCTTGCAAAGGGACTTAAAACAACAGTAAAAGGTTCTATAGCCATATAAATAAGGAGAAAACAAAGAAAGAAGAAGTGAGGATGGAGTGGAGGCATGGCTCAGTATCTAAAGAAATAGATGGTAGGATGACAAATGGGAATGAGGATATGGAAGTAGATATTACCACATCTGAGGTAGAAGCCAAACTCGAACAGCTTAATGGGACTAAATCGGGGGGCGCAGATAATCTTCATCCAAGAATGTTAAAGGAACTAGCACATGAAATTGCAAGCCCATTAGCAAGAATTTTTAATGAATCTGTAAACTCAGGGGTTGTACCGCATGACTGGAGAATTGCTACCATAGTTCCTACTTTTAAGAAAGGGGAAAAAAAAGTGACCCGGGTAACTACAGGCCTATTAGTTTGACATCTGTAGTATGCAAGGTCTTGGAAAAAATTTTGAAGGAGAAAGTAGTTAAGGACATTGAGGTCAATGGTACTTGGGACAAAATACAACATGGTTTTACAAAAGGTAGATCGTGCCAAACCAACCTGATCTCATTCTTTGAGAAGATAACAGATTTTTTAGACAAAGGAAACACAGTGGATCTAATTTACCTCGATTTCAGTAAGGCATTTGATATGGTTCCACATGGGAAATTATTAGTTAGATTGGAAAAGATGGGGATCAATATGAAAATTTAAAGGAGTATTGGTTGATCACAGGATGACTATGAGCCAGCAATGTGATATGGCTGTGAAAAATGCTAATGCAGTCTTGGGATGCATCAGGCGAGGTATTTCCAGTAGAGATGATAAGGTGTTAGTACCATTATACAAGGCCCGCTCTGCTTCCCGCAGCTCCCATTGGCCGGGAATGGCAAACCGCGGTCAGTGGGAGCTGCAAGCCGCCGTATCCGCGGAGGCGGCAGGTAAACAAACCAGCCCGGAGCGCCAGGGGCTTACCCTGAGCAAGGCGCAGACTGAGTTTGGGAACCACTGGTCTGGATAATACTTAGTCCTGCCATGAGTGCAGGGGACTGGACTATATGACCTCTCGAGATCTCTTCCAGTTCTATGATTCTATGAAGTGTCCAAAGACTATAAAAATAAGGGCGGGGGAATTGCCCTAATGATGATTTACACTCTGGGCCTGGGACATTGGGACATAATGCTGTTATGCTCCAGTGTAAAATGGAGTAATTCCATTGAAGTAAGTGATATTATCCAGATTTTATATTCCTGTAACTGAAAGAAGCAGCAGGTCCATTGTCTCTTATTTGTCTGTAAAGCGCTATGCCCATTTACGATTTTGCATAAATAATGAAGTCAGCAAAAAATTCCTGTTTCCAGAACCACAATGATTACAGCTATAATACAAATATTATAGATCTGTAACTTTTACAGATTTTTTTCAACTGTTTTTCGTTACAAACAATGAAGGTCCCAAGTGAAAAATGAAAGTTAAGTGCAAACAGGTGATGCTTTCCATTTCTCACAGGAAAATACTGAAACCATGATTAAGGTTTTTATGACCATTTTTCGGCCAGCTATATTATTAAATTTGTGTATATAATATAAACTACATAATCCAAGAGACTATCATTCCCAATCTTGATGATCGCTAAGGAAAAGCACAGAAAAGTTTTATAATAGAAACTTGAATATAAACAAGTACCTTCAGTCTTACCATTAAAAAAGAATAGCCTATCCAAAGACTTCTCCAGTTCAATGGGCATTGGGGAATGGACTGATCTTGGCTATGAACTGCTACAGCTTGGGCCGAGGCCTCACATACAGCACATCTGCTAATGTAGGGTTGTATTTCATCTTCAGAGAGAGGCATCATTGGTAAAGGAGCAGCAGTTGACAGCCAGTAGGACTTATCATTTCGACTGGCATAGTAACAAACTTGGTTGATGTTGCAGTAGACAAATGGCATGGTGTTGAATACAGGAAGACAGGATCCTGCCAGACCTAAAACAATTACATATCCTGAAAATCCAGCACCTGTACATAGTCACCCAACAAACAGACCATTCATTTCAAAGTGGAAACATCAGGAAAAGTTAGTACAAGGCTGTTGGACCCTACACGTCTCCCACAGGCAATGAATCCTGCAAGGCTTTGCAAATTTTCCCTATTTTTTCAATGAATAGCACTGTAAATTCCACCCTCATGACCAACCTCTGTGCTAAAGTCATTGTCATAATATAAAGTTTGTTTCTAGGCAATTTGAAAATAGTATTCTAGCTTACTTTGTTGCAAGCCTGGCCAACTTTAAAATGTCAGAAATCTTCATTGAATTATCAGCTAGTCTCCTAAGCTGGTGTTCAGCAGAGTGGTTTTGCAAATAAATTTCTTCTTGCTAATCAGCTTATTCCTACCAGTACATTTAGTAGAGAGTCAATTAAACATGACACAATTTGGCATCATGGGAAGCAACTGTGATAACAAATACTTTGGACTGTGACATCACTAACAAAATTAGGCCAGAGGTGGAGGGTTAGGAGGGAGACTGGCTATTCATACACAATTCATTATCAGCAATGGAAACGTAAATGACAACTTGTGATCAGTTAATTTTGTAAAGTCTGATAGGCCATTGCTACTGACTCAGTAAGATTAAACCTCAATAACAAGTTTACTGCCTCCCAGCGAAGAATTCACAAGGATTTATAATTGTAGTAGAGGGATCAGACCATCTGAAAGGGCCCAGTCCTGCAACATTCTGAGCACTACCATCAAGCAGACTTCAGTGGGAATTAAAAAGTACTCAGCACTTGGGATGGGTTCTCTTGCCAAGACTGGATCCCCAAAGTGTTGTACATGTAATGGTCTATTATATAAAGAAAAATTGTAAAAATGAGTACAGGTACGTATCCTAAAGGTGAATCCTGTACACAATAAGCTGATTATTCTTTTATAACACCCAAAAGTGTGCTATGTGCTTCATGGACAAACAAAAGGCATGATCACTGCCTCAAACAGCACTCTTTATTCCCTGACCCTGCAATAGCATTTGCTAATGTGGGTGGGTATAAGGGTCTGGGCTAGTAGATCCTATTGCAGTATTGGGGGGGGGGCATAAATAAAGAAAAGACCCCAAAAGAAGACAGGTCAGAGGTAGGGAGTAGGGGTTCTGAATAAAAGATATTGGTATTTTATATTAGTTGACTTAAAAAATTTTATGACCGTTTTGTAGACCTTTCTGTTACCTTGCGTAAAAATGAAATTATTTAAAAACAAAAAAGATGTAATATAAGAAGAAGCCAATCTTGGCTGTTAAACAAAAGTCATTGCTTAAAAACACCTTTGCATGCAAAGTTTATTAAACCTCTAGCCTTTTCTCCATAAAAGAAAAAAGGCGACTCCTCTGCCTCTTACATAATACATAAGATGATGATCCCAGGAATTGTCCTCAATAGCTGTAGATGCTCAGAACTTCTAAATATCTAGGCTCTTATTTGGTGCCTATCTTTACTCAACTCTGTTTGAAATGTCAGTATAAGTGACCCAAGGCACATAAAAGAGCCTTTTCAGAGCTAGCATTAGAATTCAGGAGAATTTTGGCTCCATCAGGTGCTCAGATTAGACGCTCTTTAAAGGATGTGATTTCTCTGACATACATGGGATGTGTGATGCTGGGTTGTTACCTATGTTTCGAAAAAGTCATTTTAATCTATATTATAACATGTAATTTATCAAGTAACAGGATGCTATAATAGCAACATTTTCTATAGTGGTTTAAGAAACAGTCCAATATTATATGAAACACGCAGGCATTAGGATCAGTATTTTGAGTATCATACACTCACTTCCTATATAAACTCAGTCAACTATTGCATAATAAAAAGCTTAATACAATATGCTGCAATATACTCATCATTTGTTGTATATGAGCAGTACACATCTGGCACAGAACATTTTGGATGCGATATAATGAATAAAAAAATGTCCATCATTTACTGCAGTACTTACCAAGATCTTGATTATGAGCTTTCTCCTGTCCTTCCAGATACAGCAGACTATATCCTGTCCACAATCTTGGCATTCCCTCAGGACAAAAAGGTTCTTTATCTGACTGACTGTGAAGAATGAGCAGGAACCCACTAGCAGGTCTAGTTTCAGGCGCTGGTGGTCCTGGGATCCCAGCTTGGCCAGGTGGACCTTAGGGCAAAGAGGTAAAACAAAGATAATTGTTTGAACATTTAAATATTTCAGCCAAGGCAGGTGTTGCTTTAGTTTTTCAGAATACATTTTAATGCTCAGTCAAAGGTTCCAGATTGAATGCAATTCACACTGAAGTATTGCTCTTATCCAGGGATTGTCAAGGGCAGGACAAGCACAAGGTGGTTCGTGCTATCCTGATATTGCATCTCACCCCTGTTTTGGAGCGTAGTTTCCTCACATGCCCACTGAATCCTTTGAACTGAGACTATCAGCACTGCCAATTGTGCCTCTGATTTTTTCAGCATGGATATATGTTCACTAAGAAATGGACAAAGACCAGCTAGTAATTTCACATAGATGCTGATCACTATGAGGACTTTCCGGTCTAGCCTGGATTTGAACAAGTTTGAAAAGGCATAATGTCTGTGACCAACAGGTATCAGTAAGACCAGTTTGTTAACAGAAGTCATATCTGAGATGTATTTTTAATTACCTGCAGAAAATTACCATTTAGGCCCCAACTCAGGAAAGCACCCCTATTCAGGTATGGTGCTTAAGCACATGCTTATCTTTAAAGTCAGTGGGACTCAAACACAGGCTTACTGTAATGGATTTAACTTAGGGCTGTTGATTAATTGCAGTTAACTTGTGATTAACTCAAAAAAATTTAATCGCAATTAATCGGAGTTTTAAACACACTGTTAAACAATAGCATAGCAACTGAAATGTATTAAATATTTTGGATGTTTTTCTACATTTTCATATATATTTTATTCTGTGTTGTAATTGAAATCAAAGTGTATTTTTTATTACAAATATTTGCACTGTAAAAATGATAAACAAAAGAAATAGTATTTTTCAATTCACCTCATACAAGTACTGTAGTGAAATCTTTGTCCTGAAAGTGCAACTTACAAATGTAGATTTTTTTCTGTTACATAACTGCACTCAAAAACAAAACAATGTAAAACTTTAGAGCCTACAAGTCTACTCAGTCCTACTTCTTATTCAGCCAATCGCTAAGACAAAGAAGTTTGTTTATATTTACAGGAGATGATTCTGCCCTCTTCTTATTTACAATGTCACCAGAAAGTGAGAACAGGCATTTTCATGGCACTTTTTTATCTGGCATTGCAAGGTATTTACATGCCAGATATACTAAACATCCATATGCACCTTCATGCTTCAGCCACCATTCCAGAGAACATGCTTCCATGCTGATGACGCTTGTTAAATAATGCGTTAATTAAATTTGTGACTTAACTCCTTGGGGGAGAATTGTATGTCCCCAGCTGTTTTACCCACATTCTGCCATATATTTCATGTTATAGCAGTCTCGGAGGATGACCCGGCACATGTTGTTCATTTTAAGAACACTTTCACTGCAGATTTCACAAAACATAATGAAGGTACCAATGTGAGATTTCTAAAGATAGCTACAGCACTCAACCCAAGGTTTAAGAATCTGAAGTGCCTTCCAAAATCTGTGAGGGACAAAGTGTGGAGCATGCTTTCAGAAGTCCTAAAAGAGCAACACTCCAATGCAGAAACCACAGAACCCGAACCACTAAAAAAGAAAATCAACCTTCTGCTGGTGGCACCTGACTCAGATAATGAAAATAAACATGCGTCGGTCTGCACTGCTTTGGATTGTTATCGAGCAGAACCTGTCATCAGCATGGACGCATGTTCCTTCGAATGGTGGCTGAAACATGAAGGGTCATATGAATCTTTAGCGCATCTGGCACATAGGTATCGTGTGATGCCAGCAACAACAGTGCCATGAAAACGCCTGTTCTCACTTTCAGGTGATATTGTAAACAAGAAGGGGCAGCATTATCTCCTGCAACTGTAAACAAACCTGAGCGATTGGCTGAACAAGAAGTAGGACTGAGTGGACTTGCAGGCTTTAAAATTTTACATTGTTTTATTTTTGAATACAGATTTTTTTGTACATAATGCTACATTTGTAAGGTCAACTTTCATGATAAAGAGATTGCACAACAGTACTTGTATTAGGTGAGTTGAAAAATATTATTTCTTTTGTTTTTATACAGTGGAAATACTTGTAATCAAAAATAAATATAAAGTGAGCACTGTACACTTTGTGTTCTGTGTTGTAATTGAAATCAATATGCTTGAAAATATAGAAAATATAGAAAACATCCAACAATATTTAAATAAATGCTATTCTATTATTGTTTAACAGTGTGATTTATCGTGATTTATTTTTTTAATCTCTTGACAGCCCTAATTGAACTACATGCTTAGATGTTTTTCTGAATTGAAGCAATGTTTTGTATTAGTCTGTCTATCATCAGTGTCAATCTGACAAATGTTTGCAGCAGAAAGTGATCATTCTTACCTTGTGGACCAGTGTATCCTCGTTCTCCTATGACACCTTGGTCACCTGAGGATCCTGGTGGGCCAGGTGAGCCATCTTGACCTGGCAAGCCAAACAACCCTTCTTCACCTTTACTTCCTAGACAAAAATGAAGGATGCATTTTGTCTTCATATGGCTTCATATAAAGGTGAATACAGTCTAAATATGTAGTGTACAAGGAGCCATTTAATAGTACTGTGCACACGGACCTGCTTTACAATGCTGTATCTAGTTCTACCCCAGATATTCTTAAAATACTCAAATGACACCTACAGAGTACATAAGTATTACAGAACTTGGTACTGGGAGGGTGGGGGGGTATAAAAATTGTGCTCTTTCCCTGTGACAGTAGGAATAGATGCAATGGTGTGATATCATCACTATCACCAATTGAACTTCATGTCCCTATTCCAGAATGTGTCTGCCTCTGGATTTCAAAGTTTACAATCCTGCAGAGCTCTGCAAAAAATTCTGCAATAAAAATTGAAACCGGGGAAGCCTGTACCAAGATGTCTATTTCCACTTCACTAATTATTTGAAACAGTCCCTCAGAACAAGCTCACTGCTTTCCTGACCTGAAGCTGCTATTAGATTCTGAACCCTTCTCCCTAACTGGGTGGCAGATTGTGCTAGGTACAATCAGGTCAGTGGTACCACGTTTATCAAAAGTATCTTTAGTTCTTACATCACTAGTTTCACAACAGGTCTTGGTCTTTCAGGCGGCCATTCAGCAAAGCATTTAAGCATGTACTGGAGTCTCTTTAGGTCAAGCTGAAGGTAAGCATGTGCTTGAATGCTTTGCTAAATAGGGATGGACTTTGCTGAACTGGACTTAATTGTTTGTTCAGTGGAGAAGGAAGAAGGCACCATAAGCCTGTGACATCCCTCAAAGAACGCATCACCTCTTTTTCTCAGATGTGCAACAAATGCCATATTAATGTGAATGCACTGTTAATGGTGCCAATGAGTGCTTGATATTTGATTGCAAAGGCAGCAGACAGTGTTGGATATGTTTACTGGGTATTTTTAAACAGATGATTTTCTGAGTTAGATATAGTTCCACATGTCAGATGTTGTGTTTGGCAGCCCCTTTCAGAGAGAGACAGAGAAAGAGAATTTCAAGATGAACATATTTTCCTTAAAGATAGGGTCAATTCTCATTAGTGAGATTTGTATGCTTAATCCTTTGCACGCTTGCATTAGGTGTTTACCCTTCGGAAAATGATTTTTTAATACTGCGAGACAAACTTTAAAAGTTCCCCACATTTTACTTTTTATTATGTTTGAGAGAATCTAAAATAGTCACAACAGAATTTAACAGCTTTTCAATATCTGTTGCCTAATTATTTGCCAAAGTTCATGTATTGGAAAGTTTTTTGTAATAAATATTATCCCTCAGTAAAATTTCTAGTTTTCTTATCTGACTGCATAACTTTCCCAGCAGGGATACGATTGGTTCCTGTTGTGTCAGTAAAAGCAAACGCATCATTACATTTTCTCCTAACACACCAGCATGAGTATGTATCACCATACCACCTGGTTGTATAGAAACTATTTAAAGATTTATATAATGAAAACACTGTACCCTGATCCCAAAGATGCCTCTTAGTTGACTAATGAATTAATTCACTGTAGTAAACTAAGCAGTGCAGTAAAAAGTCTTTTACTCAATTACATTAGATCAAAGATCAATCTGAATATCTTCCTCTGAAGATATGAAGATATCTAATAATACCACCATGAAAAATATGAATTCCCTAGGTGATAAGTGACTGAGAGTGTCAGATGTATCCCATTATCTAGAGCTAATTAAGACACAACCTCCACATTTCTATCAAGCTGTCCACTGGAATCATCCCTGGCTTTTTTACCTCATAATCTTTTATTTACCAGAAAAAATCACTGAATGTCAGCCTCTTACATACTCCTTTTTAAATTCTTTCTCTGGCTATTTTTCTTCTATTGTAACCATTGCATCTACATTGCCAAGTTCCAGGAGACACAAAACACTGTAGTATGCATCCAACTCATTTTAGGGTCCTTTCAGACCTTTTAGTAGATTTAGCCTGTTAATTATTATTGTTAAATTTCAAAGCGCACACAATTTTTCCACGTAATTTTTTCCCAAGCCCAGTAACTTTGGTAGCATTTTTGTAAATGCTACATGAGGGTGTTTGGTTTGTTTTTAGTTTGTAAAAAGAAGGAACACTATTGATCAGGTTGGGATCCCCATTGCATGATGCCCTGTACTCCTGGTTCTAGATTCAAACAGGACAATGCACTTGGGGAGCCAAATCTCTCAGTCACTCTGCATGCCCATCTGCATGAAGTATCTCAGTATTAAACAATATGTTTCCGGAAGCCATTGGTGTGGTGTGCTGCTTTATTTTTTTAATTCAAGAGTTGAATAGTGGGAAGAAGTTGTAAAGTCTGATTCCTTATTTTAGAGAGAGAGAGGGAGCATGCACAAGATAGAGCCCAGTAACTAAATTCTCTACTCTGAGAAGCATACTCTTATGAGTTAGTTCATCATTATTTTCAGTTTAGACCCCAATCATTGCTGGCACCAAATGGGAAGGAGTTCCAGGGGTATACACAGTATAGCATAGTGCCCCAATGTAGGATGTTCTAAGATCACCGAAGCTTTCATGTTTCTTATTCAATTTTCTCTCTCTCCCAGTCTTATTTCCAAACCTACAAAAAGCTTATCACACAGATGTTTATTTCTTACGGACTCCATTCTGCCACTCTTTCACAGGTTGCTTTCAGTGAATCTACTTGCAGCATAAGAAGGCACTCTTCAGCATGACCGGAGGTATGTTGTGAAGTGAGATTTTATAGTAATACTGAATTTCAATAAGTCATAAATCCTAACACTGTAGGATATTTTTTTTGCTTTCATTTTACTGAACAAGACTGACATTTATTTGTTAAAGTTCCAAATCAATCTCTCACTGTCTTATTGATAAGCCTAGCCATTGTGCCATATTAGCATATACAAGAAAGAAGAGGAGAAAAAACACTTTGGGCAAAATATTAAACACCCCTCCCTCATCTTCCTACCTCTGTACACTCCACACAGCTTTGCATGAAGGGTGCAGAGAATACACTTCTCAAAGCCTTAAATGTTCTGTTTGTCTTAAATTACCAAGTATTTAAATCACAGGCCTTACCTGGGGGTCCAGGGTAACCTATTGGCCCTGGAAATCCTATAGACCCTTCAGCTCCTCTTTGTCCTATTACTCCACAAGGACCTGGTGTCTTGGGACATGGGGAGTGTTCTGTTTTTCCTGGTTCACCAGGGTCACCTGGAATTATGCAATAAAATTAAAATAACATGAATTGGAACAAAAATCTCTGGGAAATCAACATTCCTCTTTTAATTGCTTTTGATATTAGAGTGCATTTCTGGGGCTGTGTTCCCAAAACTTTAATCAATGAGATACATAGGTTTAACTTTACTTTCAGACTATGTCTAGACTAGGATCTAAAGGTGTATTGTTAGCATGTGTTAGCTAGTATGTTTTAAATGTCTAGTGTAGGCAAGGGACACCACCCTTAATGTGTGCTAAACCAGCTGAGTTGAAGTCTGGGTGGAACATAGGATTTAACTCAATCAATTGAGCACATGTTAAAGTATATACTGCCTTGTCTAAGCTCTGAAGGCAGCTGGGAAAGTCTCCACATGCAGCCCTGGCGTAAGGGAATAGGGGTTCCATCCCACGTTACTCACTCACTTTAAATGAACGCCACCAGAGAATGGCTACAGTTTATGTATTGTTTTTGCTTAGTGTTGTTCACCATTTGCATTCTGTAATAAGTACATTTGTCTAGAAGACTTATTGGATTAGATCAAAGTCAGTGGGGGTCAATGTCTGCTTCCACTGGTCTGAGGCAGGATTGGGGCCTTGGCTAGTTGGCTTCATTTAGAAAGAGCCTGCTGTGACAGCAGATAAAATAAAATACGTACAATAGATGTGACAGATAACTTAAGAGAAAACACTCGTATTTTACATACTTGGATACAGAACTCTATGTACACATATTTGACACTTTATTGTGCGGCTCCTCGGCATAGTACAAGATTACTCTGCCTGTAAACACAACCCAGCTATGTTAAAATCAATTATAATCACTCTGTTATAATGATATCTGTCATTCTTCGCTTCCAGCTATGGCTCTACTATCTAGGGAGTGTGGAATGTTCAGAAAGAAACCCAGCATGCAGAACAAATACATGGTTAATAAGGCATTCTCCAGCTTACCTCTGCAACCTGAAGGATTCATCAAATGGAGAGGTGACCATGCCAGCCATTGCCAAGCAGGAAGGAAACAAGTTTCAGGCATATAAATTAGAACAAGGAATGGAATGAGAACTGAAATAGTTTGTATGAACTGACAGTATTCATGCTGATATAAATAATAATGGCAAAATATAAACTACATGTCTTAGAATACTGCCTGCAAACTGTTTTCACAAGAATAAAAAGGAATCCAAAATCAATCTGATTTTGTAATACATGGTACTGTTAAATGGTGAGGTGCTTTGTGTGATGTGCAAACTCTTCTAGATGGCCAGTTCACACAGTGCCAAATCCCGAGGTCCTTGCTAAGGGCTAAGTCCTTTCACTGGGAGCCACATGTGGAGAGGCCTTTCTATGTGAGGAATTCCCAGGGCCGGTGCAAGGAAGTTTCGCGCCCTAGGCAATACTTCCTTGCACCAGCACTGCGCCCCTCCTGCGGAAGCCAGCTAACACCCCCCCACACACGGCAGCCAGCTCCCCATCCCCCCCAGGCAGCTCCCCATCCCCCGCGGTGGCTCCTCAGCTCCCTGCCCGCAGGCCACGGTGGCCGGCTCCCCACCCCCCCGCATCGGCTAACCCCCCCGCCCGCGGGGGCTAACCCCCCCCCCACCTGCAGCAGCCATATCCCCATCCCCCCAAGGCAGACCCCGGCCACGGGCCGCGGTGGCTCCTCAGCCCCCCTCCCCCGCCCCCCCCACAATGGCCGGCTCCCTGCGGGCTGCGGCAGCCTCCCGCTCCCCCCCCCCCACAGCAGCTAACCTGCGGGCCGTGGCAGCTTCCTTCCTCCGCCCCCCACGCCGTGGCAGCTAACCTGCGGGCCACGGCAGTAGCTCACCTCCACCAGCACCAGCAGCTGCCGCATCACCACCGGGAGTCGCCACCCCCCAAATGCCGGCGCCCTAGGTGACCGCCTAGGGTCGCCTAATGGAAGCACCGGCCCTGGGAATTCCCCATAACTATATGTAAGCAGAGATACCACCTCTATCATGTATTTACATACAACAGAGATGCCCCTCCATTGAGATTTTGTACAAAAAGGTGCTGTATATATGACTGAAGTAGGAGCAGGAACTGAACATGCCTCCAGAGCCCTTCTTTGGTGGACTGATCTCTGCGTTCCATACAGCTATATCAGGGAGATAAAATAGTTCCTTGTGGCTCCCCACAGCAGCTACAGAAAAGCCAGAAGGGCAGGGTTGGTGTAACATAGGCAAGAGTTGACCTGAGGATCATGGATCAGTTCATCCCCTCTTCATAAACCTAAACTGATTGAATAATTTGCAGGGAATTCTGTAATTGGAATCTCAGTTTTCTCCTGCCCTTCTGGCCACCTCCTGTAATAGAGGGTGATCTGGCTCTCAGCTTTTACTATACACTTACTCAGTCTTTATTGAATCAAACTCTTACTTACTTGGGGTATGAAATAACAACTGGGTTAAAAACTAAGTAAGGACCTAAGGATTTGTCCCAAAATACTTTGTATTCATTCCTTATTCCTACAGCGGTAGAAATTAGTACAGCACTCAGCAAAGAAAGCATCACATATGATTAGATGAAATGACTAGTCAAGGAATTATGATGTAATTGGAATAACAGAGACTTGGTGGGATAACTCACATGATTGGAGTACTGTCATGGATGGATATAAACTGTTCAGGAAGGATAGGCAGGGCAGAAAAGGTGGGGGAGTTGCGTTGTATGTAAGAGAGCAGTATGACTGCTCAGAGCTCCAGTATGAAACTGCAGAAAAACCTGAGAGTCTCTGGATTAAATTTAGAAGTGGGAGCAACAAGGGTAATGTCGTGGTGGGAGTCTGCTACAGACCACCAGACCAGGGGGATGAGGTGGACGAGGCTTTCTTCCAGCAACTAACAGAAGTTACTAGATCACAGGCCCTGGTTCTCATGGGTGACTTTAATCACCCCGATATCTGCTGGGAGAGCAATACAGCAGTCCACAGACAATCCAGGAAGTTTTTGGAAAGTGTAGGGGACAATTTCCTGGTGCAAGTGCTGGAGGAACCAACTAGGGGAAAAGCTCTTCTTGACCTGCTGCTCACAAACAGGGAGGAAATAGTAGAGGAAGCAATAGTGGATGGGAACCTGGGAGGCAGTGACCATGAGATGGTTGAGTTCAGGATCCTGACACAAGGAAGAAAGGAGAGCAGTAGAACAGAGACCCTGGACTTCAGAAAAGCAGACTTTGACTCCCTCAGGGAACTGATGGGCAAGGTCCCCTGGGAGAATAACATGAGGGGGAAAGGAGTCGAGGAAAGCTGGCTGTATTTTAAAGAATCCTTATTGAGGTTGCAGGAACAAACCATCCCGATGTGTAGAAAGAAAAGTAAATATGGCAGGCGACCAGCTTGGCTTAACAGTGAAATCCTTGCTCGTCTTAAACACAAAAAAGCAGCTTACAAGAAGTGGAAGATTGGACAAATGACCAGGGAGGAGTATATAAATATTGTTCAGGCATGCAGGAGTGAAATTAGGAAGGCCAAATCACACTTGGAGTTGCAGCTAGCCGGAGATGTTAGGAGTAACAAGAAGGGTTTCTTCAGGTATGTGAGCAACAAGAAGAAACTCAAGGAAAGTGTGGGCCCCTTGCTGAATGAGGGAGGGAACCTAGTGACAGAGGATGTGGAGAAAGCTAGTGTACTCAATGCTTTTTTTGCCTCTGTCTTCACAGACAAGGTCAGCTCCCAGGCGGCTGCACTCCACAGCACGGTATGGGGAGGAGGTGACCAGCCCTCTGTGGAGAAAGAAGTAGTTCGGGACTATTTAGAAAAGCTGGACGAACACAAGTCCATGGGGCCGGATGCACTGCATCCGAGGGTGCTAAAGGAGTTGGCCGATGTGATTGCAGAGCCATTGGCCATTATCTTTGACAAATCATGGCAATCGGGGGAGGTCCCGGATGACTGGAAAAAAGCTAATGTAGTGCCCATCTTTAAAAAAGGGAAGGAGGAAGATCCGGGGAACTACAGGCCAGTCAGTCTCACCTCAGTCCCTGGAAAAATCATGGAACAGGTCCTCAAGGAATCAATTCTGAACCACTTAAAGGAGGGGAAAGTGATCAGGAACAGTCAGCATGGATTCACCAAGGGCAAGTCATGCCTGACTAACCTAATTGCCTTCTATGATGAGATAACTGGCTCTGTGGATGAGGGGAAAGCAGTGGATGTGCTATTTCTTGACTTTAGCAAAGCTTTTGATACAGTCTCCCACAGTGTTCTTGCCAGCAAGTTAAGGAAGTATGGGCTGGATGAATGGACGGTAAGGTGGATAGAAAACTGGCTGGATGGTCGTGCTCAACGGGTAGTGATCAATGGCTCCATGTCTAGTTGGCAGCCGGTATCAAGTGGAGTGCCCCAAGGGTCGGTGCTGGGGCCGGTTTTGTTCAATATCTTCATCAACGATCTGGAGGATGGTGTGGACTGCACCCTTAGCAAGTTTGCAGGTGACACTAAACTGGGAGGAGTGGTTGATACGCTGGAGGGTAGGGACAGGATACAGAGGGACCTAGACAAATTAGAGGATTGGGCCAAAAGAAATCTGATGAGGTTCAACAAGGACAAGTGCAGAGTCCTGCACTTAGGACAGAAGAATCCCATGCACTGCTACAGACTAGGGACCGAATGGCTGGGCAGCAGTTCTGCAGAAAAGGACCTAGGGGTTACGGTGGATGAAAAGCTGAATATGAGTCAACAGTGTGCCCTTGTTGCCAAGAAGGCTAACGGCATTTTGGGCTGTATAAGTAGGGGCATTTCCAGCAGATCGAGGGACGTGATTATTCCCCTCTATTCGGCACTGGTGAGGCCTCATTTGGAGTACTGTGTCCAGTTTTGGGCCCCACGCTACAAGAAGGATGTGGATAAATTGGAAAGAGTCCAACGGAGGGCAACAAAAATGATTAGGGGGCTGGAGCACACAACTTATGAGGAGAGGCTGAGGGAACTGGGATTGTTTAGCCTGCAGAAGAGAAGAATGAGGGGGGATTTGATAGCTGCTTTCAACTACCTGAAAGGGGGTTCCAAAGAGGATGGATCTAGACTGTTCTCAGTGGTAGAAGATGACAGAACAAGGAGTAATGGTCTCAAGTTGCAGAGGGGGAGGTTTAGGTTGGATATTAGGAAAAACTTTTTCACTAGTAGGGTGGTGAAGCACTGGAATGGGTTACCTAGGGAGGTGGTGGAATCTCCTTCCTTAGAGGTTTTTAAGGTCAGGCTTGACAAAGCCCTGGCTGGGATGATCTAATTGGGTTTGGTCCTGCTTTGAGCAGGGGGTTGGACTAGATGACCTCCTGAGGTCCCTTCCAACCCTGAGATTCTATGATTCTATGACTGTTCTAAACTACTTTTCAGATTTGCATAATTATAAAACATCTGTTCTTTATTGCTAAGAAATATATTTTATTTACCAATTAAAAAAACCTATTATATTTTCCAGTCTCGAGAAACTCCTTTATCGATTTAGAATATATTAATTCTCCCCAGAGCCTCTTATTTTGATGCAACAGGCAAAGGTAAGACTTCTTACTGTGTACTAGAATTCTTGATACTGTGGTATGTAGTATTCTGGTAAGATATTGTGCTTAATGAATGTTACTTGAGAAAGATAATATAGGAAAGGAAAAGTGGATGATGAAATACGCAGTATGAACTTTGCCTCTTTTACAGCAAATAGCATCTGTTCACATATGGTACATTTTTGCAAGAACCCTCACCTGGTATGCTCATGCTCTCTGGTCTTGCAAACTATTGCAAGTATCAGAAGAAAATGATCATTTATTAAATTGTTTCAGTGACTCAAAAATGTTCTATGCAACTGAAGGCTCCAACTACCATTTTAAACAAGCCTTGCACAACTCAGGAAAATTTACCAGACCAGGCACATACTTTATCAATGAAGACTGATTACAATAATAATAATAAAATACTTATATCTAACTTACTCAACAATATTTCCTCATCCCAAGTGAGTGGACAGCTAGAATTTTGTCAGGTTGCTATAAACCCTTTTCTTGCAAGTGAACACTATATAAAAGTATTCTGTACAGCTATTAAGATCGAAGCTTATCAAGGCCGAGTGGCCAGCACACACACTGCTGCATGGCAAAGAACTATGTGTTGTTCAAAAGTACCTTCGGGACCTCGAGGGCCAGGCTGTCCTTGAAAACCTCGATCCCCAAATGGCCCAACAGGGCCAGGGGGACCCTGGGGGCCAGGGTTTCCCCTCAGACCTAAACAAAAAAATGAGAGGTGAGTTTTTGTCACTGGTACTTGCACTGAGCAGTTAAATCTGGTGACCCCCTGTGATGCTGAAAGCACAGAACACAACAGCAGGGAGATCAGGCATCAGGTTCCTGACTAGTTACTGTTCTGTGTTATGCAAAATAGCGGGGGGCCAGATTTAGCTCTCCCACAGGAAAACCCCTTATGGAGTTTCCTGTGACGACTCCTGCATGGGGAAGGCTGGCTCGGTGTACTGCTCCTGTCCAAAGTAGAGGCATCAAGCCCTGCAACACTCATGAACCTGCTTGGTGGCACAGAGCCTTTCTTAGTGAAGATATGTGCCTCTGCATTGGTTCCATGGCACCCTGCAGCTTTTACAGTTCCCTGGCACTATGATTCTACTGGAGCAGTGGTGGGCAACCTTCAGCTCATGGGCCGCATGTGGCCCATCAGGGTAATCTGATTGCGGGCCGCGAGACATTTCGCTGACATTGCCCGTCCGCAGGCACAGCCCCCCGCAGCTCCCGGCTGCCGTTCGCCATTCCCGGCCAATGGGAGCTGCGGGAAGTGGTGGCCAGCACATCCCTGTGGCCCGCCGCTTCCTGCAGCTCCCATTGGCCGGGACCGGCCAACGTCCGCAAAATGTCTCGCGGCTCACAATCAGATTATCCTGGTGGGTTGCAGGTTCCCCACCACTGTACTGGAGTCAGCTGCCGGGGTTTGCCCCACCTGTCGCAGACCCCAAAACCTCCATTAGAGGAGCGGGGGGAGGGGAGTCCCACAGGAAACATCAATCAGATTTCATTAGATTTCCAGTGGAATCCCCACAGTTTGTTGGGGAACAAACAGTGTGCATCCACCTGGCTCCTTCCCAGACCCTCCTGTTCCTACCCCGGCACCTGTCCCCATGTGTAGATCCATGACAGGACAGTGGCCTGGCCCTCCCCTTCCACCTGGCTGGAAGCAGATCCCCAAGAGCACATGGGTCTGTGGTATATGATCTGGCCCACAATTCTTACTGTTTAAAAATGTGAAGACTGAGTAGGCAATTTCTCAAAAATAGGAATTTACCATAATGTAGATACTAAGAAGAATCTGCCTGAAAGCAGGTATTCACTCAAACAAAACCATACACTTTAAATCATACCTTTCAGGCCGCCTCTTCCATGATTTCCTGCAAAGCCTTTGGCTCCTTGTTGCCCTGGCTGGCCAGGAATTCCAGGTGCACCTGAAACACCAAATTCCCCCGGATCACCTTTCACAAAGACAGTCTTTCCAGGTGGGCCAGGATTGCCAGGCAGGCCTAAAACAAAACAACGGATATTAATAATGACTCACAAAGGGTAATCTTTTCAGACGTGCTTAAGTCCCACAGAATTTCAATGGGAAGTAGGATCCTAAGTCACTGAGGTGTGTTAGAAAATGTTGTCCTAAGTCCAACTTCAAGATAATACAGGGGAGGTAATCTACATGGGATTGCCTCCCCGAAACCACCGGGATCCTCTGCAATCAGTAAGAGGTAGGTGAGTGCTATCTGCACTCCTGTCCATGTTGGCTCTGTGCTCCTGGCTGCCCTCCCCTCCTCAACTCCCAACTGCCTGGTGGTGCAGCTCCATTGCAGTGAGCTACGAGCACTATGATCAGATATAGGGGACTTTGTATTTCAATGTCCTTGTTTTTTCAATAAATATAGGAAAAATCCAGAGCTACTATGACTAAGGTATTTAACCCCTTCAACGAGTGTAACTGGGCTGGAATGTACAAGCTCTGCTGACTTTTTGAAGCATTTTGAAGCACTTGGAGGAGAGGAAGGTGATCAGGAACAGTCAACATGGATTCACCAAGGGCAAGTCATGCCTGACCAACCTGATTGCCTTCTATGATGAGATAACTGGCTCTGTGGATGAGGGGAAAGCAGTGGATGTGATATATCTTGACTTTAGCAAAGCTTTTGATACAGTCTCCCACAGTATTCTTGCCAGCAAGTTAAAAAAGTATGGATTGGATGAATGGACTGTAAGGTGGATCGAAAGCTGGCTAGATTGTTGGGCTCAACGGATAATAATTGATGGCTCAGTGTCTAGTTGGCAGCCGGTATCAAGCGGAGTGCCCCAGGGGTCGGTCCTGGGGCTGGTTTTGTTCAACATCTTTATTAATAATCTGGATGATGGAATTAATTGCACCCTCAGCAAGTTCGCAGATGACACTAAGCTGGGGGGAGAGGTAGATATGCTGGAGGGTAGGGATAGGGTCCAAAGTCATCTAGACAAATTCGAGGATTGGGCCAAAAGAAATCGGATGAGGTTCAACAAGGACAAGTGCAGAGTCCTGCACTTAGGAAGGAAGAATCCCATGCACTGCTACAGGCTGGGGACCGACTGGCTAAGCAGCAGTTCTGCAGAAAAGGACCTGGGGATTACAGTGGACGAGAAGCTGGATGTAAGTCAGCAGTGTGCCCTTGTTGCCAAGAAGTCCAACGGCATATTGGGCTGTATTAGTAGGAGCACTGCCAGCAGATCGAGGGAAGTGATTATTCCCTTCTATTCGGCACTGGTGAAACCACACCTGGAGTATTGCGTCCAGTTTTGGTCCCCCCACTACAGAAGGGACGTGGACAAATTGGAGCGAGTCCAGTGGAGGGCAACAAAAATGATTAAGGGGCTGGGGCACATGACTTAGGGGGAGAAGCTGAGGGAACTGGGGCTATTTAGTCTACAGAAGAGAAGAGTGAGGGGAGATTTGATAACAGCCTTCAACTATCTGAAGTGGGGCTCCAAAGAGGATGGAGCTAGGCTGTTCTTCTTCGAGTGGTTGCTCATATCTATTCCAGTTAGGTGTGCGCGCGCATGTGTGCACGGACGTTGGAAAACTTTTACCCTAGCAGCTACCCGTCGGGCCGGCTGGGGAGCCCCCTGGAGTGGCGCCGAAATGGCGCTCTATATAGTACCCTGCCGGCCCGACCCCCCTCCAGTTCCTTCTTACCGCCCGTGACGGTCGTTGGAACAGTGGTCTCTTGCTAGCAAGTGCTCCACTACTCCCTAGCTATCCGTGTTAATAGTTCATTGTACTTAGTGTTAATAGTTTTTCATTGTTATAGTGTTTAGTGCAGTTACAATAGTTGTTATAGTGATTAGTGTAGTTTTCAATAGTTAAGGGGCTCTCGAGCCCTCCGGGTTTAGGGCATGCCTTCACAAGGCTTCAAGCTGTGCAGATCCTGCAACAAGCCCATGCCCACAGGCGACCCCCACGACTCCTGTCTTCGGTGTCTGGGTGAGTCCCACACAGCGGACAAGTGTAAGCTGTGCAAGTCTTTCAAGCCCCGCACCAGGAAGGAGAGAGAAATTCGCCTCAGACAACTACTCATGGAGGCGGCACTGTGTCCCTCTCAAGATGCGGGCTCCAGCGTCTCGGTGCGCAGCGCGCCTCCATCAGCGCCGGCTGCGGCACCGCGGAAGGCTCCCCGCCCACCTCAGGGCTGGGGCTCTTTGGGAACCCGGGGCCGCTCACGGCACCACTCCCTATCTCCATCGGGCCGCAAGGGGCGACCCGAGTCTCTGGACATTGTTGCGGCACCGTCCCGCCCCAGCCCGCCTGAGCCTGCGAAGACCCAGACGAGCAATGTGAGCCCACGCCCGCAGGCACCGCCGTGCCTTGATGATGTGGCCGCGCCCTCGACACCTGACACCTTCGAGGCCGCAAGGGGGCTGATTGAGATGACAGCATCTCCCTTGCCGGTGCCAATCCCGGTACGACCCCCGGTGATCTCCAGAGGCAAGCCGACGTTCCTCGGACCGTCAGCGCAAGTACAGCCTCTTGCACGCCGCTCTGAGTCCCGGCGCCGTTCAGAGTCCCGTCACCGCACAGTGCATCGGTTTGACTCACGACACCGGTCTGACTCGCGGCGCTGGTCTCGCAGCCTGGACCCTCGGAGCCGCTCACGCTCGAGGTCATCCTCGCCTGCCAGATCCTGGTCCCGCTCGATGTCCAGGATGAGCGCGACGTCTTCCCGACGCCGATCTCCACCTCGGGCCCGATCCTCGATGTCCGACCGCCCGGAGACACCGCGCCGGAGTCTGCCTCGGCGCCGAGAGTCACCACACCGTCGGGACTCACCGCGGCACCTGATGTCTCCACGACGTCAGGACTCGCCACATCGAGAAATATCTCCTCGACGCCGAGTTTCACCGCACCGCGAGATCCCATCCCGGCGTCGGGATTCGCCGTACTGTGCAGAGTCCCCACGGCACCGAGACTCCCCACAACGGCAGTTGTCTGCCCGGTGCCGATCCGTCTCTCCACGGCACCGAGACTCGCCATACCGCAGCGTGTCTCTGACATGCCGGGACTCACCGCGCCGGGATGTACCCCCACGGTACCGTGACTCATCTCGTCGAGACGTGTCTCCCCGGCGTAGAGACCCTCCACACCGTGAGCTGTCTCCTCGGCACCGAGACTCACCACGCCGAGAGACGTCTCCTCGGCACCGAGACTCACCGCGCCGAGAGACGTCTCCTCGGCACCGAGACTCACCGCGCCGAGAGACGTCTCCACGGCACCGAGACTCACCGCGCCGAGGAGCGTCTCCCCAGCGCCGAGGATCCCCGCACCGGGAAGTGTCTTCTCGAGACCAAGACTTGCCACGCCGCGAGTCGGCTCCACGGCACCGAGCTACATCACGGCACCGGGATTCCCCACATTATCAGGACGATAGGGTGCATTATTGGTTGCGGTCCCGCTCAAGGTCACGTGACTCGCGTTCCTCCCGGTTCAGACCGTCGAGTGACCACCCCATATCGCGCACCGCTCCACCCTGGCCTTCATGAGACCAATCATCGGCCAGTTCGGGTAGGCCGTCCAAGACGCCTGAGGTGACCCAAGCGGCTCCGGTGCAAGACCCTGTGCCAGTGAGTTGGCAACCCCAGTGGCCGTTCTGGACACCCTGGGCCTACCACCAAGCCCAGGGTGCACCGCTGCCTGCCTACCCAGTGGTGCGTACTCACCCTCCGGTGGCAACCATCAGCCGTCCTCCCACGGAGGAGGCTACGTCTGCAGACCCAGGCCCTGTGGAAAGGGAGGCACCTGTCAGTGTCCAACAGGATCTCCCCACTGTCGAGCAAGACAACCTGCCCGACCCTCCCCTTCCTCTGACAACCTCTTCATCCTCACCCGATGAGGCAGTGGCGGGTACATCGACCTCCATGCCTCCGCCAATGGATTTTAAGGTCCTGCAAGAGCTGCTGCGGAGGGTAGCTCTTAGCATGAACTTGCCTATAGAGGAGGTGGTTGAGGAAGAGGAGGACCCTATGGTGGATGAAATCCTGAAGCCAGAGGGACCTTTCAGAGTGGCCTTGCCAATGAACAAGACCATTCGCGGCAATGCCACTGCACTCTGGCAAACCCCATCCTCTATCCCACCAACAGCGAAAGGGGTGGAAAGAAAATACTTTGTCCCCAACAAGGGGTTTGAGTATCTTTTTACCCATCCCATGCCTTGCTCCCTGGTGGTGGACGCTGTTAAGGCAAAGGAGAGGCATGGTCAGCAGGGTCCTGCACCAAAATCCAAGGACTCTAAGCATCTAGACCTCTTTGGGAGGAAGGTCTATTCCACCGCGGGACTTTCGCTAAGAATCGCTAACCAACTTGCGATTCTTAGCAGATATGCCCACAACTCCTGGTCGTCAGTTCTTAAGTTTCAGGACCAACTTCCACCAGAGTCCAAGACTGAACTCACGGCCATGGCAGAGGAGGGCAAGCTGGTGGCACGCACTTCCCTCCAAGGCGCTCTAGACTCAGCGGATGCAGCAGCCCGTACGCTGGCGACGGGTATCTCCATGCGCAGAAGCGCTTGGCTTCAGTCATCTGGCCTGCCAGCTGAGGTCCAGAACACCATTCAGGACCTACCTTTTGATGGCAGGGGACTTTTTGCTGACCAAACTGACTCCCGGTTGCATAACCTCAAGGACACAAGAAACACCATTAAGTTCTTGGGCATGCACACCGTGGCTACGCTCAGGAAGCCATTCAAGCCTCAGCCTTCCCAACAGCGCTCTTTTCCACCTCGAGCAAGGCAGGACTTCTCCTGCTGGAGAACCAGTTTTTCTCGCCGCAAACCTTCCCATCCTTCCCAGGGACAAAACAGAAGCCAGCAAAAACCACCGCAGGGCGCTAAGCGTCCATTTTGATGCGACTTTCGAGGATGGCCTACCATTTCCGCACAGTCCAACCTCTCTACCCTTTTTGAATCGTCTATCCCGATTCTACCGTGCCTGGTCCCGCATTACATCGGACCGGTGGGTCCTACGGACGGTAGAGGTGGGATATTCTATCCGCTTCCACTCTACCCCTCCTTCCCACCCTCCCTCCCCATCCCTCTTCAGGGATCCTTCTCACGAGAAACTCCTCTACCAAGAGGTGCAAGCGCTCCTCCATCTAGGAGCAGTGGAGGAGGTGCCTCAGGAATTCAAGGGGAAGGGTTTCTACTCACGGTACTTCCTAGTCCCGAAGGCCAAGGGAGGTCTACGACCCATTCTGGACCTAAGGAACCTCAACAAGTACATTGTCAACCTGAAGTTCCGTATGGTCTCCTTGGCCACCATCATCCCCTCTCTGGACCCAGGGGACTGGTATGCTGCCCTCGATATGAAAGATGCATATTTCCACATCTCCATCACACCACCTCACAGACGTTTCCTTCGTTTCGTCGTTCGCAAGACACATTACCAGTTCACAGCACTCCCTTTCGGTCTGTGTACGGCCCCCCGTGTCTTTACGAAATGTATGGCAGTAGTAGCTGCGTTCCTCCGCCGCCATCACATCCACGTGTTCCCGTACCTTGACAACTGGCTGGTTCGAGGCCGGTCCCGTCAACAGGTGCAAGCGCATTCAGTTCATCGGAGCAATCCTCGATGCAACCAGAGCACGTGCGTTCCTCCCAGAGCCAACCTGAGACATTGCCTCGTCGTCTGGCTCTCGTGGACTTGATCACCAATCTCCGCCGGTTTCCCACCACGACGGCAAGGCAATGTCTCAGGTTGCTGGGCCACATGGCGTCCTGCACGTATGTAGTCCAGCACGCCTGGTTACGGCTTCGTCCTCTACAGGCGTGGTTAGCTTCCGTCTACTGACCAGGCCGCAATGACTTGGACATGGTCATCACAGTTCCAGCTCACATGTTGGATTCCCTGCAGTGGTGGCTAGACCCACTGACGTTAGGCGAAGGAGTCCCATTTCAACCACTCCTCCCCTCCCTAACTCTAGTGACGGACGCATCAGCGCTGGGTTGGGGCGCTCACCTAGGGCAGTTAACAACGCAGGGCATGTGGCAACAGAACGAGCTCGATCTCCACATAAACATCAAGGAGCGCAGGGCAATTCGCCTGGCGTGCCAAGCTTTCCTGCCTCACCTACAGGACCGCTGCGTAGAGGTTCTCACAGACAATACAACAGCCATGTTCTACCTGAACAAGCAGGGCGGAGCCCGGTCATCACCATTGTGCCGCGAAGCCCTTCTCCTGTGGGACCTCTGCTTAGCCCATTCCGTCTCTCTCCAGGCGTCTTACCTCCCTGGAGTCCAGAATGCAGACAAGCTGAGCAGATGCTTCCTGGTCCACGAATGGTCCATACGCCCAGATGTGATCCATTCGATCTTCCGCACCTGGGGGTTTCCCCAGCTCGACCTGTTTGCCTCCAGAACCAACAGGAAGTGCCCGAACTTCTGTTCCTTCAGAGGGTACGGCTCGGGCTCTCTTGCGGACGCCTTCACGATCTCGTGGTCACACCACCTGCTCTACGCGTTCCCGCCTTTCCCACTGATCCACAAGGTCATCCTCAAGATTCGCAGGGACAAGGCGGACGTCATCTTAGTGGCCCCTGCCTGGGCACGACAGTGCTGGTACCCGACCCTGCTGGACCTGTCAATACAGCCCCCGATTCCTCTCCCAATAAGTCACAACCTCATCTCTCAGGATCACGGTCGTCTTCTCCATCCGGACCTCCACTCGTTACATCTCACAGCGTGGAGAATTCGTGGCTGAACCGGTCAGAGTTGGCTTGCTCTGATCCAGTTAGACAAGTACTCCTTGAGAGTCGCAAGCCCTCCACAAGGCTCACGTATGAGGCTAAGTGGAAGAGGTTCTCTGTCTGGTGCGCCCAGCAGCAGATATCTCCGCTCCTTGCCCCCGTACCGTCTATTCTGGAATACGTGCTACACCTCAAGGACAATCACCTTGCACTTGGATCTCTGAAGGTCCATCTTGCGGCCATCTCGGCTTTTCACCTAGGAGCTGAAGGCCGCTCAATATTCACACACCCCATGGTGCGTTGCTTCGTCAAAGGTCTGGAAAAGGTTCACCCTCCAACGAAGCCACCTGTTCCGGCATGGGACTTTAACCTCGTCCTTTCTCACCTCACAGGTCCTCCATTTGAACCTATGGCTTCTTGCTCCCTCCTATATCTATCATGGAAGGTCGCTTTTCTCGTGGCTATCACTTCAGCCAGACGGGTATCCGAGTTAAAGGCTCTCCTGTGCGATCCTCCATATACCACCTTCCATAAGGACAAGGTTCAGCTTTGACCTCACCTGTCTTTCCTTCCAAAGGTGGTCTCACGCTTCCACATATCACAGGACATCTTCCTGCCTGTTTTCTTCCCCAAACCGCATGCCAACTCCAGAGAGCAGCGGCTACATTCATTGGATGTGAGGAGAGCGCTCGCATTCTACATAGAGCGCACAAAGCCATTCCGTAAGACATCTCAGTTGTTCGTCGCTATTGCGGAGCGTATGAAGGGCGCACTGGTCTCCTCACAGCGCATTTCATCGTGGATCACAGCCTGCATCCATGCCTGCTACGACCTGGCGAAGGTGCCTCCGCTACTAGTCACGGCCCACTCTACGAGAGCACAGGCTTCCTCGGTGGCTTTCCTGGCTAACATCCCTCTCCAGGAGATCTTCAGGGCCGCAACCTGGGCATTGGTGCATACCTTTACATCGCACTATGCCATCACCCATCATTCCCGTGATGACGCGGCCTTCGGTAGGGCTATCCTCCAAGCTGCTTTTCCGTAACTCCGACCCCGCCTCCAAGGTAAGGCTTGGGAGTCACCTAACTGGAATAGATATGAGCAACCACTCGAAGAAGAAAAGGTTACTCACCTTTGTAACCGGTGTTCTTCGAGATGTGTTGCTCATATCTATTCCATCCCCCCCCCCCCCCCGCACCTTCCCCACTGTCGGAGTAGCCGGCAAGAAGGAACTGGAGGGGGGTCGGGCCGGCAGGGTACTATATAGAGCGCCATTTCGGCGCCACTCCAGGGGGCTCCCCAGCCGGCCCGACGGGTAGCTGCTAGGGTAAAAGTTTTCCGACGTCCGTGCACGCACGCGTGCGCTCACCTAACTGGAATAGATATGAGCAACACATCTCGAAGAACACCGGTTACAAAGGTGAGTAACCTTTTCTTCTCAGTGGTGGCAGATGACCGAACAAGAAGCGATGGTCTCAAGTTGCAGTCGGGGAGGTATCAGTTGGATATCAGGAACCACTATTTCACTAGGAGTGTGGTGAAGCAGTGGAATAGGTTACCTAGGAAGGTGGTGGAATCTCCATCCTTTGAGGTTTTTAAGGCCTGGCTTGACAAGGCCCTGGCTAGGATGATTTAGTGGGTGTTGGTCCTGCTTTGAGCAGGGGATTGGACTAGATGACCTCCTGAGGTCTCTTCCAACCCTAATCTTCTATGATTCTATGACTTCACTTGCAGAGTTTGGTGACCAATCGGTTCTTGAACTGACTACAGTCTAAACTTTGCATGAGAACAGCCCTACAGAGGTTATATGCATAAACATGCAGCTCCCACTTCCCTCTTCTCTTCCCTCTTTCCCCCTACTTCTACGGATAGAAAAGCTATTTTCGCTCTGTTCTTTTTGTAAATGGCTTTTCTACACACAAGTGTCATCATTTTAAGGCCTAATATCACAGGACCTTCCAAGACTACAAGCAAGTGCTCTGCAGCCTATTGGAGAGCTGTGAATCAACCTTTTTCAAGGATGAAAAGTTCCTCTTTCTAGCTTGGCTGGGTTGTAAGATATTGGAACTTAAAACTCTTAGGAAAATTGCCCAGAACCAAATATTGCCCATCCTATGCCTCCTGCTGGTGTCATTTTAACAGGAAAATTCGACAATTAGGGCAGGGAGGGGGCGGAGTTGGGGTGGGGACTTCGGGGAAGGGGTTGGAATGGGGGCAGAGAAGGGGTGGGAAGAGGCGGGGCAGGGTCGGGGCCTCATGGAAGGGGTGGGGTGCGGGCGGGGCAGGGGCAGCGAAGGGGCGGGGGCGTCAGTGATGCGGCCCTCGGGCAAATGCACTTGTCCTCATGTGGCCCTCATGGTCATTGAGTTTGAGACCCCTGGTTTACACGTATCTGTTGGGGAATACTAAAAATAGTCCCAATAAAATTTTAAACACACTCTAATATGCTTGCAAAATAGTTTTTGTTCCCTGTAGCATATCTTCCATAACTCTTCACATGGAATACACGATGGTGTGGTTTAAAGGTTTCATTGGAACTTGTATAGAAGCCTACATAATGCATCCTGATAAAACCTTTATACCTTACTTTATACCTTAACATAATCATCATGATGATATCTATCTCTAGTAAAAAGGGGATCATAATACTTATCTCCTCTGCAAAGTGCTTTGAGATCTATGGATGAAGGGTGCACTGGTCTCTTCACAGCGCATTTCATCGTGGATCACAGCCTGCATCCATGCCTGCTACGACCTGGCGAAGGTGCCTCCGCCACTAGTCACGGCCCACTCTTTACAAAGGAGATAAGTATCATTATACCCATTTTACAGATGGGAAACTGAGGCATGGGGGGTGGCATAACTTGCCCAAGGTCACCCAGTAGGCCAGAAATGGGACTAGAGTGCAGATCTCCTGAGTCACTATCCACTGTGCTGCACTGTTCCTCCCTCCATGTATTCATGGAACAGCCATATTTATTACTCTCTTTGCCTCTTCCCATATCACATGCATATATATGATTAGAATACAGTTTTCATGGTTTTGGTTAATTGATCATGTTTGATTTTCTTGTACCTCTGATGCCATGTGAGCCAGGCGGCCCCTGATCACCTGGAGGACCAGAAGCTGCAGTTTCAGGAGATCTTCCCACAGGTCCTGCAGGCCCGGGACCTCCTGTTCTACCTGAGGGAGCAGATCATATGCTAAAAGTTTTGAGTTTTCAGTATTTTATACTTTGGATTACAGAAATAAAATATTAATTTAAGGGAGTTGAAGTACAAGGTCATGCTGAACATGGAGTTAACCCCATAGTTGTGTGCTGCATTTCCCTGCTAAATAGACTGTGGGAGGCATTTGGCACAGAAAATATAATTATTTTTAAAAAAAATTCTAATTCCTTTCCATAATATCCACTGGAGCTAAAGAGGTCCCAGAATGCATCATTCCATGACATCACCAATTCCACAAGTCTCATGCAACCCACGGTTTCAGTGATGTAGCAGAATGATGCATTCTGGGATATCTGTAGCAAGTCAGGAAATGCTAGCATACTTCTTGGATGAGAAAAAATACTTTTTTTAAAGAAGAGATCCTAGATGTATGTGCTACATGGGTCTGCTAACCAAGTGGCAGGGAAATAGTTCAGTTTTCATTTCAGCTTTGCAGTGCACTGTTAAGGAGAAAATGTTTCTTACCTGGGTGTCCTGGCAAACCCGTGTCTCCAGGAGGTCCTGGAAGAGAAACTCCTGGCTGTCCAGGTTCACCCTTCTCTCCTTTTGGTCCAGGTGCTCCTGTGTATCCTGGAGGCCCTATTTCACTTTGACCTCCAGAGGAAAACAATTACAGTGCATGAAGTCTACAGTGAATGCAAATACAGATGTACAGAATAGAAATACCAGCTGCAGATGATGATGTTTCTTTTGTGATTAGTCTATCTCTAGTTGTCTGGTTCTCATATGTAAGCTGGGTGGAGTTTTGTTGAATCTGGCCCTCATTCATCCTTTCAAAGGTATTAAGCTCCTTGATTCAAGGCATAGTCTTTGTCCTTAATTTGAAATTCTTAGTTTTATTCTTTTTGCTTTCTATTTCTTAATTTTCATTTTATGTCTTATTCTCATGATCTCTTAGACTGGTGCTTAGCATTGATTTTAACAATGGTTAGTAGGGTGTTTTGAAAGCTTCAAATAGATCACCATGGGTGAAATCCTAGCTCTACTGAAGTCAATGGCAAAACTCCCATTGACTTCAGTGGGGCCAAGATTTCCCCCCATGAGTCTCCTTTTAATTCATTTGCTATTGTTTATCTTGTACATATAAAAGTTTGAGACTTGGCTTCACTTTGAATCATCTGCACTGAACATTTTCATTGTAAAAATATTCTCAAAGGACTCCAGCAAGACTATTAAACTGATGGAGGATTTTAAGTCTTTCCCCACAAATGATTGCTGGTGTGTCTCACTAAACCATTAACTATTGGCACTGTTTTAAAGTTTAGTCTGATCCTTAATGACAGCGTAAATATCAAAATATCACGGATCATTTCGTATTCATTTTCATTTAAAAAAAAATTCTGTACGTTTTCATTCTTTACCTGGAACTCCTGGTGAGCCCTTTTGACCTTGCAGTCCATTCAAGCCATGTAATCCAGGCAACCCTGATAAACCTTAGAAGTATTGAAGACATGATTAGAAGCATGACCCCAAAAAACTTGAAAATGTTCATTTAACAAAAGTAAATGTATAAAACTTGACAATACATTTCTGGTTCAGTACTGTGTTTGCTGAAAGTGTTTTGATAACTGAAGAATGGACTACATCATTAACAGTTGAAGCCTGTTTTGAAAACAGAGCATCATTTATAGATTGCTGGTTAGTGAAGGAAATATGAAAGCTGCAGAGGTAATTTCCTTTCATATATTAGCAATCAGAACATTTACCTTTAATCTTTAGTGTGATTTTACTTTGAAAAGTGACTAGAAATATGGCACTTCTTTATGCATTGCATCTGCTCCGTGTGCATTGATAGTCATCACCTACCAACCTGATAAAAATGAGATATTACTGCTTTTTATTCCTGTTAACCCTGGAGAACCAACACAGCTAAAACAGAATGAGCTGTGGATTCTATTCTATCTTGTGCAGGATTATTTACTGTTGACCTATGGCCCAGACTTTTGTAAGGCCTATCGCTTATTTATGAGTTAAACTCTCAAAGTGTTGTGGGAGTCTTATTAAGAAGGGAAAAATAGCTTGCCTAAGAATTACCACTAAAAGATTTGACAATCTTTGCAAGAATTGTTAAACAATAAATATTATTTTAGATGTACTAATTATTGTAAGAGCCGCTTATTTTAGGAGGATTTACAGAGATAAGCAACAGATGTTAATATACTGGAAATGTTGGGGATAAAAGTAATATATGTCTGTGAAAAACAGGAAATAAGTGAAAATGAAACTGTAGGCCCCTCTACTATAATAGTATTATGCTGTAAGCTAACTTCAGAACCAGACAAATAGTACAAACTAACTGTCTTGTCTACAGACTGCAGGAAGGGGTTCTCACAGATTGTAGTGATGTACCTCTCATTCTGTTATATGCTGTCTAATTATCTTAATAACTCAAATCCAGCTGACATCCTGAGGTCTCTTTAATTACTGAATAAATTCAAACCTTACTAACACCTTTATTGGTAACAAATTAGTAACATTACAAAATTCTCTAAGCCACCCCTTTGCAAATCCTTTAAAGACAATGGGGTTGAACATGTGTAATTGAGCTCTAAACTAGTATGCAGACTCATTGTCCCTGGTGGTGATGCGCTAGGTGGAAAGATGAGACTGAGTTTCAGGATAGGCAGGTAGAAAGAACATATTTTATTTGTAAACTGAGGACATTTGAGAAGAAGATAATTGAAACACAACAAAGAGATAACGCTATGATGCCATTTTTACAGTCTCTCTTTTCAGAGTAGAAATACTCTAATTTCTTTCCCCTTTTTATTGGAGGGTAAAATAATGATAATTTTTGTTAAAGTTTTATTTATAGATTTTAAAACTTATCGACAAAACTCATCAATTCAGGATAGAAATTACAACCATTTATATTAACTACAAATCACACCTTCCTGGCATTTATGTCTAATTTTTTGCTTAGCAAAGCATCTTGCTGAATCAAATGGCGCATAACTTTTATAGTAACACAGGCCAATTATTTAGCTGGCTTTAATATAACCTTTAGGTTTTGTTTTAGCATAGCTGAAATTGAGAACTTTCTTGATTGTGCCTTACTGTCTAAATTTCAAACAATAAATATCTGTAAGGGAAAGTACTTCATTATAAGATGGGGTAGAAGTTCATGCTCACTACAGTGGGGGTACAGAGCTTGCTATGAAAAAAGTTGTATAATTTCTGAAGTATGCTTCAGTCATAGTGATAGCCCAGTCCTGCCCTCCTGAGGTTATAGGGGAGCCAAACAGCTTTGCTTTAGGAGTCTTTTCTAGCAGAATGGTAGTATGTTTAGTGTCCTGTAAAATACAAAGATTTTCCTCATACCCTATATGTCTTCTGGGAACAGTCTAGCTAATTTCATTCCAGTTCCATTAGACACTTGTTTACGAGGTAAAAATACTATCTCACATGCCTGTCTGATAGGGCTCAGGTTATGAATAAACAAAATCTTCGAGCAGATGCAGCCATGTATTCCCCTGAGATGTGTGCACACACACCAGAGCCAGAGAATTTTGCCTAGCAGTGCCCGTAGAGGGATGCCATTTGTGCCTCATGGATAGCCCTCCTTTGGGTATAGCAGGCAACATCACTCCGACCCTCCCTCAGTTCCTTCTTACTGCCCGTGGCTGGAGTTGGACCTGTGTGATTCCTAATCTCACACCTCTCTATTCTTTAGTGACTTTTCGAGCTGTATATAGTTAATTAATACCCTTAGTATAGTGTGTGTTAGATTTAGAGTTAGCTTTAGTTTACGTATTGCCCTGGTGATGCCTTCACTAGAGTTTAAACATTGTCTGAAGTCTGAGGGGAGCGATCCCCAACAATGATCCCCACTCACAGTGCTTGCTGTGCTTAGGTGAAGCCCATGACAAGGGGTGGTGTTGGATTTGCAAATCGTTTACAAAACAGTCAGATGGCGAAGGATCTTCATCTAAAGCAGCGCCTGCTTCGGCACCGAGGCCATTTTGACTCCTTGGTCTAGAGCAGCATCCCAGTCATTGCTCCCTTCTCCTGATCCCCTCCATTTAGGGACAGGCTGCCTCACTTTCACAATGCTTGGGGCTCAATCACCACTGACAGCTGGGTCCTAAGCACTGTCAGATCAGGTTATGCCATCCAGTTCCTTTCCATTCCTCGCCCCCACCCTCAATCTCCATCCATCTTCAGGGACCCCTCTCAAAAGATATTGCTCCTCAAGCAGGTTTACTTTCTACTGGCTTTGGAAGCAGCGAAGGAGGTTCCACCAAAAACACTGGGGCAGGACTTCTATTCCCAGTACTTTCTGATGTTCAAATCCAAAGGAGGGGTAAGATACATTCTTGACCTTTGCAACCTCTACAAATATATCAGATACATGAGGTTCTGAACAGTCACTCTATCGACTACCCGCCCTGTGTTGTCTCAGAACAAGTGGTTTGCTGCTCTGGACCTTCAGCATGCCTACTTTCATGGGGCGATTTTGCTGGCCCACAGAAAATGCCTTCGATTCATCGAAGCAGAATTCCATTTTTGGTATACAGTACTTCCCTTCAGATGCTCTTCTGCCTCTTGGGTTTTTAACAAATGCATAGTTGTGGTTGCAGCCTACCTCAGAAAGAAAGGAATCCAGATCCTCCCATACTGAGATTATTGGTTACTGAGAGGCAGGTCCAGAGCGGAAGTCCTTTCCCATGTAAACACTACACTGCACTTGCTTGACCATCTGGGTCTCATCCTAAACTCTAGAAAGTCAACTTTGGTTCCCACTCAGAAAATCTAATTCATTGGGGCCATATTTACACTCTGTGAGTTCAAGAGTGTTTTTGCCAACCAGCCTTTTTCAGGCAATTCACCACCTTTGCCTCAATCTGCAGTCTCAGCCGTCCATGACAGTTCAGATGTGCCTCAGGCTCTTGGGCCACGTGTCCACTTGCACACAGGGACTCGCCAGTTTGCAAGGTTGCATCTTTGCCCCCTTCAAATGTGGCTCAGGACAGCTTACCGTACAACTCTTCATTCCCTGGACAGGTTGGTCCATCTCCCTCCACTGGTCCTGGACTTCTTGCAGTGGTGGATGCATCCAGAGAATGTTTGTCAGGGTGTTCCCTTTGTCCTGCCCTTACCAACCTCGTCTGTTGTCACTAGGTTGACCAGATGTCTCAATTTGACAGAGACAGTCCCAATATTTGGGGCTTTGTCTTATATAGGCTCCTATTACCCCTCATCCCCATTCAGATTTTTCACACTTGCTGTCTGGTTACCCTAGCTGTCACCAACACTTCATTAATTTTAGTGCTACAAGGCAGCTATTTAATATAAATATTAATAGGGAGGAGTATATAAATATTGTTCAGGCATGCAGGAGTGAAATTAGGAAGGCCAAATCACACTTGGAGTTGCAGCTAGCCGGAGATGTTAGGAGTAACAAGAAGGGTTTCTTCAGGTATGTGAGCAACAAGAAGAAACTCAAGGAAAGTGTGGGCCCCTTGCTGAATGAGGGAGGGAACCTAGTGACAGAGGATGTGGAGAAAGCTAGTGTACTCAATGCTTTTTTTGCCTCTGTCTTCACAGACAAGGTCAGCTCCCAGGCGGCTGCACTCCGCAGCACGGTATGGGGAGGAGGTGACCAGCCCTCTGTGGAGAAAGAAGTAGTTCGGGACTATTTAGAAAAGCTGGATGAACACAAGTCCATGGGGCCAGATGCACTGCATCCGAGGGTGCTAAAGGAGTTGGCCGATGTGATTGCAGAGCCATTGGCCGTTATCTTTGACAAATCATGGCAATCGGGGGAGGTCCCGGATGACTGGAAAAAAGCTAATGTAGTGCCCATCTTTAAAAAAGGGAAGAAGGAAGATCCGGGGAACTACAGGCCAGTCAGTCTCACCTCAGTCCCTGGAAAAATCATGGAACAGGTCCTCAAGGAATCAATTCTGAACCACTTAAAGGAGGGGAAAGTGATCAGGAACAGTCAGCATGGATTCACCAAGGGCAAGTCATGCCTGACTAACCTAATTGCCTTCTATGATGAGATAACTGGCTCTGTGGATGAGGGGAAAGCAGTGGATGTGCTATTTCTTGACTTTAGCAAAGCTTTTGATACAGTCTCCCACAGTGTTCTTGCCAGCAAGTTAAGGAAGTATGGGCTGGATGAATGGACGGTAAGGTGGATAGAAAACTGGCTGGATGGTCGTGCTCAACGGGTAGTGATCAATGGCTCCATGTCTAGTTGGCAGCCGGTATCAAGTGGAGTGCCCCAAGGGTCGGTGCTGGGGCCGGTTTTGTTCAATATCTTCATCAACGATCTGGAGGATGGTGTGGACTGCACCCTTAGCAAGTTTGCAGATGACACTAAACTGGGAGGAGTGGTTGATACGCTGGAGGGTAGGGACAGGATACAGAGGGACCTAGACAAATTAGAGGATTGGGCCAAAAGAAATCTGATGAGGTTCAACAAGGACAAGTGCAGAGTCCTGCACTTAGGACGGAAGAATCCCATGCACTGCTACAGACTAGGGACCGAATGGCTGGGCAGCAGTTCTGCAGAAAAGGACCTAGGGGTTACGGTGGACGAAAAGCTGAATATGAGTCAACAGTGTGCCCTTGTTGCCAAGAAGGCTAACGGCATTTTGGGCTGTATAAGTAGGGGCATTTCCAGCAGATCGAGGGACGTGATTATTCCCCTCTATTCGGCACTGGTGAGGCCTCATTTGGAGTACTGTGTCCAGTTTTGGGCCCCACGCTACAAGAAGGATGTGGATAAATTGGAAAGAGTCCAACGGAGGGCAACAAAAATGATTAGGGGGCTGGAGCACACAACTTATGAGGAGAGGCTGAGGGAACTGGGATTGTTTAGCCTGCAGAAGAGAAGAATGAGGGGGGATTTGATAGCTGCTTTCAACTACCTGAAAGGGGGTTCCAAAGAGGATGGATCTAGACTGTTCTCAGTGGTAGAAGATGACAGAACAAGGAGTAATGGTCTCAAGTTGCAGAGGGGGAGGTTTAGGTTGGATATTAGGAAAAACTTTTTCACTAGTAGGGTGGTGAAGCACTGGAATGGGTTACCTAGGGAGGTGGTGGAATCTCCTTCCTTAGAGGTTTTTAAGGTCAGGCTTGACAAAGCCCTGGCTGGGATGATCTAATTGGGTTTGGTCCTGCTTTGAGCAGGGGGTTGGACTAGATGACCTCCTGAGGTCCCTTCCAACCCTGAGATTCTATGATTCTATACTGGACTTTACTTTGGCAGCCTGGAGAGTGAAGAAGTTTGCTAATGGGACTGGATCAAAATTCAGCTGTTACCATCTGACAACTGATTAATGACATTTGTAAAATAAGCTGATGATATCAGTACACTTCCTAGTTAGTTGGAGAGTGTCTAAAATCACAGTTGTCACAAACTGGTAGCCTCGCTGATAGACTCAGTAGAGAGGCCAAAGACTGAATAGGCATGGAACAAAACTACTCTCCTAAACTGAAAGGTGGTACCGGAGAACATGCCTTTAGTAAAACTGGTGTGGAGGAGCTTGCTCTGCTGCTGCTCACGTGCTAAACCTATCCTGGTGATAAATAGAGGGTACTGGCCACCATAATTTTTAGTCAGGCCTTTTTCAGGAACAATAAATTGAATTCACATTAAAATTAGTTATCTGTCCTACCTATCATGCACTTTAAAGTTTCTCTTTAAGAATTTTATGCCAAGATAGCTACAATTACACATTATTAAGTTTGCGAAGTCAAACATTTAAAAATTTGAGTGCTTGACTTCGCAACCTTAATAATGTTCTTTTAACATACCAGGTGTTTGTTTAGTTTGTTTGGTATGTAATTTCCTAGGTTTAAAAAGGGAAACTCAAAAAACCCCAAAAATTCCATCGTGTGGCATCATATTGGAACCAACATGGCTCATCAGCAGGATTGAAAGCTTTCGATCGACTGCACTGATGTCTAACCACTGGAGCTAACAGAGTAACTGATAGTAGGTTGTTACCCTACATATGCACCAACACTGGAGAGAGAAGGGACACTTTCTAAGTGGGTTTCACAGATATTGGCTGACAGCAGAGGAATTATTGAGACTCAGGAATCTTTAGTGCCATTCTATGCTCTGGAGGGGAGAGGGGTGCTAGTGGACACACCCTCTTCCACCCATAAGCATGACCCCCCTTCTGCCCCATCCCCTCCAACACCTCATTCTCTGAGTCGTTTCCCTACCCCGGCTTCTCCTCACAATCCCATTCTTCTTCCCGAGACAGTCCCAGTTTTCTCTGCTTAGGTCTTCTTGTCCCAGTCTCTTTGCCCAACCAGCCAAGAGCTGCAACTGAAGGAAAAGCCTTCATTCCCAGGCAGGAGCATTCCCAGTTTGGACAGAATCTTTGGGGAATTTAACTGCTAAAATGTAAGTCTCCATTGAGCATACACAAACTGATTTCTCAAAGGTCTATAACTTGGCCAAATTTGGGCAGATTTTCATGGGGACAAAAGAAGGCATATCCCTGACACAAAGGCCTTGTCCCTGCTGAATTTCAAGTCCCTGCTCCAAACCATGGGGGATCTAAGAATTTTCAAAGTAAAGGTAGTCAGAATTTAACATGGGCATAATGTATCTTTTCACAGCCTTGTCCTCAAAAGGCTGAACAATCTTGGCTTAAACTTTTCAGAACAGTTCAGCCTGAGGCAGACAACTGGCATGGAAAATTTCAGCTGAAACAGTTAAAGTTTGGTAAAGTTATAAGCAAATGAAAACATGGTCTTATAATTGGAAATGTCAGAAACGTCAATACTACATGGTGGTACCAGCCCACCTGTAATATTCTCTGCGCCCTTAATTCATTACTGTACAATAACTTTTCATGACATTTGTTCACCTTTCCAATCCTGTTTACCATGGCCTCATCTATACTTCAGGGGAGTTCCTTGTCAAAGGCTTGTGTTCGAGTTATTTGCCAATGTTGAGAATTTACCTAAATGATCACAAACACTAACAATTTTTGGAAACCCATTTTGTTTAAAAATGTTTTTGATGCTTTGTTTATTCAGTCATTATTGATGACTTGGTTTACTTTGTTTTCCAGGAAATTTGTAACACATTTGTCAACACTTCATTATAACATCAACACTTGTAAGTCTAGATTTTGGACTGTTACAGTCCCATACTTCCAGATACAGCTGAATTGGCTGACCTATATATGAACCATGGTTCCTAAATTTTAGGGCCCAATCCTGCAGTCTCTACTCACACACTATTTGCTTGAATAAGGACTACTCATGAGTGAAGATTGCAGGATTGGTCCCTTAACTAGTGAGACTGCCTCTCTGTAATAAAGAAACTGTTGTTTTGTTTTGATGAATGCCTGTAACTTCAATCCCTAAATCTGAAAATTGGTCATGCATGAGATATTTAATGTAAATTAAAAGCAATTAGGCTAACAAGGCTCAGTCCTTAATAAAGAACAATTGGTTAACCGTTTCATTTCTAATGACAATCACAAATGCTTCTTCATTATTAAAAATGGAACTATTAATATTATTTAAGAGCCATGCCCCACAGTACACTAGCATACCAATTCCATTAAATCCTTTTAATTGGATACATTTTAAAATGTATAATCCTTCTTTTCAAACATATTGGTAGAATTAATCCACACTGGAGCTAATCTTTATTGGGTGGCTTGATCCCTACTGAATTTCCATTTTTATCTGAGCTACCTATTTTTCAGTCCCTGTGAACTTGTTGATCTCTTGTGTTTCCTTTGTAGGGCCTAAAATGATTTCCATAAAATGAATGAGTGAAGTTAGCTGCATAAAGCTAATAAAATGCCTGCTCCTAAAGAAGAACAGGACACTTCTGCAACTAACAAGTTTTCACTATCAGGTGTGTAATTCCTTTTCAAATGGAGGGCAATTTGGAAATCCTTGTCATTGCAGCATGACTCTCAGTGCTGTAGCTAATAGGTATACTGTGCAACACAATAAACTGTTTTCCTACAGATTACACAGCAACAAGGAATTTGTTGTTATTGTATTATATCAGCACCCCCTACCTTCCCATAGATCATCAGAAAAAGCTTCCATGTAAACCTCAGTTTTCAGTTTTGAACTATCCAAGTTTGCCATAGAATAAAACTGAAAAAATGAATGTTGTCTGTACAAAAATGAATTGTTCTCTTTTGGGAAAATTTATTATGGACTCAAGGGTGGCTTTGTCTTGAGCCCCAAGTCTGGGGCAGCATGTTTTCCCCAGGAGCAGTTTAGAAAGCAGATTGTGACCACCCAGTAAAAATAAACAAGATAGCTTAATTTCTGATTATGTAATTTATCTGAGTATAATGTTGATATAATATATGCTAAATTTTAATTAGCTACAATATATAAAATTTATATGGTATCCTTTAAGGGGGAAGAGATTTTTAGATGCATAGTTTTTTCAATCTAAACACAGTGATTGACATGAAAGATGTAATTTATCTTTGACAGGAAGTATTTCTAAATGTAATCTGCCAATAGATCAACTGTCTTGCAAACAGTACTTATTTTGTTATCACATTTTGATAAAATCATAGAATCTCAGGGTTGGAAGGGACCTCAGGAGGTCATCTAGTCCAACCCCCTGCTCAAAGCAGGACCAAACCCAACTAAATCATCCCAGCCAGGGCTTTGTCAAGCCTGACCTTAAAAACCTCTAAGGATGGAGATTCCACCACCTCCCTAGGTAACCCATTCCAGTTCTTCACCACCCTACTAGTGAAAAAGTTTTTCCTAATATCCAACCTAAACCTCCCCCTCTGCAACTTGAGACCATTACTCCTTGTTCTGTCATCTTCTACCACTGAGAACAGTCTAGATCCATCCTCTTTGGAACCCCCTTTCAGGTAGTTGAAAGCAGCTATCAAATCCCCCCTCATTCTTCTCTTCTGCAGGCTAAACAATCCCAGTTCCCTCAGCCTCTCCTCATAAGTTGTGTGCTCCAGCCCCCTAATCATTTTTGTTGCCCTCCGCTGGACTCTTTCCAATTTATCCACATCCTTCTTGTAGCGTGGGGCCCAAAACTGGACACAGTACTCCAAATGAGGCCTCACCAGTGCCGAATAGAGGGGAATGATCATGTCCCTCGATCTGCTGGCAATGCCCCTACTTATACAACCCAAAATGCCATTAGCCTTCTTGGCAACAAGGGCACACTGTTGACTCATATTCAGCTTTTCGTCCACCGTAACCCCTAGGTCCTTTTCTGCAGAACTGCTGCCCAGCCATTCGGTCCCTAGTCTGTAGCAGTGCATGGGATTCTTCCGTCCTAAGTGCAGGACTCTGCACTTGTCCTTGTTGAACCTCATCAGATTTCTTTTGGCCCAATCCTCTAATTTGTCTAGGTCCCTCTGTATTCTATCCCTACCCTCCAGCGTATCAACCACTCCTCCCAGTTTAGTGTCATCTGCAAACTTGCTAAGGGTGCAGTCCATACCATCCTCCAGATCGTTAATGAAGATATTGAACAAAACCGGCCCCAGCACCGACCCTTGGGGCACTCCACTTGATACCGGCTGCCAACTAGACATGGAACCATTGATCACTACCCGTTGAGCCCGACCATCTAGCCAGTTTTCTATCCACCTGACCGTCCAGAAAATGCACTAGTCAATCATATGAGATTTCCTATATTTGAATTGGCCACCTTTTTCAGTATTAATGTTTTCCACTACAGTGTGCTCTGCTATTCATATTCATGTTTGCTGTATGCAGAGTAACAGTGGCACTACATGGCCAGAAAATAAATTACAGTGTAACTGAAGTGTTAGTGAAATATCTATCTTCAGAGAATTTTACTATTCTTGTGTCAAACTCTGCCCTCAGCTACACCAGTTGAACCAGAATTTAAGGTTTATGTCTCTGCTTCCTTATTTACTTTAGATTGTAGCCTGATTTCTTTGGCCAACATTTGTGCTTTAAGGGTGGTATTTTCAAACATGCTCAAAGTTAGCCTAACTCTTCTAGCTACTGAAGTCAAAGGGGAGTTTTACTATTGATTTCAATGGGAGCAGACTTAGGCCAATGCTAAGTGCTTTTGAAAATCCTCTCTGTTTTCAGTTACATTTGTTATTGCACAAAATTCCCAGTAATTTCTGACACCATTACTTGAACTGTAATGTGTGACTAACGCTGCACTGTTTATAGCACTTACCTTTTCTGCCTGGGGGACCAGGTAATCCTGGCAATCCTGCAGCTCCTAAAGGCCCGGTATTACCTTGTTCACCTGGAACTCCTGGCAATCCCGAATCACATATGGCACCTGAAGGTGGAAAACATGTTTAATAAGCAAACCTTTTTACTCCTGTCCCCTTAGCTGTTATTTCTCCCATACTATTCAGTACACAGTGGTTATTGACAGTCATCTGGGGCCAAAAATTCTATCCAAAAGCATTGTCAGCTTTCCTTGAATCTCCTTTATGGCCCCTGTTGGAAGAATCTCTGCTCCTTTGCTCCAATAGTTTCTGATACACAGCTTCATGCTGCCTTTGATACCAACCTACTCTCTGTTGCCAGCTTCATCAGCTGCATGGTTTTGAATTGCACTGCAGACTGCCTTACTTTTTGTCCATTTTGAAGTAATTCTCATCCATTTCTGTTTTTTTTAAAATTTGACTTTACCTGGAAAGCCTTTTGCTCCTGGAGATCCAGGCATCCCCTTGGGTCCTTGTCTTCCAGGTTCCCCTTGGAAACCTGGTAAACCCTGCTCTCCTGGGAAACCACAGGGTCCTTAAAGAAAGATAAATATAACAGTTTCAGGTTTAAAGGCATCCATGCCTCACACTGTGGTATGTTTAAAAAATGCCAAGCTCAATATGCTCCCTCATGTCGTACTCCTGAATAAAGGAAGAGCTTTACACAAATAGTTCAGCATTTCAGATACACAGATGTGTTTATTATGCTGTTTTGCTCTGGTTTCTCTGATGTATGGACTGTGAATTTATTTAAATTAGCGATAGGGCATGGAATTACTGATCTTCCTTTTATTCTCAGTGTGACTGGGAAAAAGTTGACAGATCTTCCTTTTTTCCTTCCTCTTCCTGTGGCCGAAGAAGGTTCTGTTACCAGAGACAGAACTTTCTGGTGGCAAACAGAGTGCTCATCAATGATGCAACTGGACAGTAGCAGACCCTAACTCCTGTGTTCATTTGTGGACTATATTATAAATTGTGGGGCCTTTTTGGTCCTGGGCTTCCAAAGGTCCAAAAGCCATTGTTGTGCCTTAGTCATTAGTATTAAGCTGCAAATATTGAAAGCAGAAAAACATGAAAAAATCCTATAGCAAATTTCAAATGTATTTAAACACTATTTTTTTTCTTAATAACCCAAATGTACCTGGTGATCCACGATCTCCTGGAGGCCCTCTTTGACCAGGCGGACCATGTTGACTGTACGAGTCACCTCTGTTACCTATTCAAGTTAAAAATACAAATGATTTTCGTTAGATATCAATGTCTGTTTCATCAGCAAACCAAAGATAGATAATTTTGAAGGCCCAGTAACTTACAAATATTAATAGCTAAAATTACAAAAACAATTCTCAATTAAAAAAACACCAAATTATATTATTTTATTACATTGGACCAAAAGAACACAAAAAACTAGAGGATTGTCCTTGATAAGTACATACTAGGAAATAGAATCTGGGATTAAGGGAAAGCTTCTTTGCAAGTGACTGTGCTACATTTTAATGTTAAATATGGACAATATAGATGTATTTTTGATACTGGAGTATCACTTAAGCACTAATTGGGAATGGGCCCCATTGCACTAGGTCCTGTACACAAAGAGTAACAGACTGTTAAGAATGCCAACAGCATTCTAAAAACAAAGTATCAATCAACTTTTTGGAAACTTCAGGAGTCTGGATATTCCGTATAGTGAAGTATTTGTATAGCTCCCATCATCATCATAACTGAGTGCCTACTGAAGATTTAATCTTTCATTTGCTTTTAGCTTTCATAAGTGATTTATTTGTGAAATCTCTACTATAGCAAGATGCACACAAATGTCTTAAAGCTGTGGACCAAGGTAAGTAGTGTATCATAAAACATTTAGCAAATGATAATGGAATAAATAGAAAAATACATAGAGGAGAAATATTGAAATGACTTCCTGACAATCAGGAAGTTTTGGACGGTAGAAGTGGTTCATTTCTGCTTTAGGAGAGAAATGAGAATAGACACAGACATAGCATTAGTACAATATCCCTGTCTATTTCTAGTTAATTAGATAATGATGGCCTTGAACATTTAAGGACAGTTTTTGAGGGGCAAGTTGCATTAGCTACTGAATATTATGGCATTCTATAGCGTGTGACAGGTGCAGTGTAAAAGCCTAGATAGGTGGAGATATTATATCCCCATTTCCCTAATACATCATTTAATTCTCAGACTGTCTGATCAAAAGCCACATCTGGAGGTATCAACTCAGTTGACATTCAGTATGACTCCCATTAAGTTCAATGGGAATTTGCCTGAGTAAAAACTCAGTAAGGATCTCATTAATTGCCCCAGATTTGAAAAGTGCTACATAAATACGAAGTATTACAATAAAGCACAGACAGTTCCTACAGAAATAACTTTGAAAAGGCAAGAAAAATCAGCACAGCTTAAGTCTGTTTACTCAGAAAAGGCTCCCTAAGAAAAAATTTGGGTTTCTGAGCCAACATGGATGCTGTACCTGGCTGCCTCCACTCTACTTCAATTCCTCCCTTTATAACTGACTCTCTTCCTGTTGTGCTATTCCTCAAACGCCTCCCACATCAAATTCATGGTTCCACAGCCCTTTCACCCCAGAATATTATGCAGGTGTCTAACACCTCCCACTCGCTCCTGCTGGCTTCTAGCTTCTCTGTCTGAGATTGTTGTGAAACGCATAGAGAAGACTCTTGAATTCAAGTGTTATCAGTGATTCTATGTCACAGCAATCCTCCCTGACCAGAGGAGATCCTGTTTAATGACTTGATTGCCACCTACTAAAGCCAACTTCTTTAAAAAAAAATTCAGTTACATGTGTTATAACCCCCTTTAGCCCATTTCTGATAAAGGATTGCTCTTTATGTCAAATATTTGTTCATAAATTCTTTTTTATTTTTTGTGAAAATACATTTCCTGGCTAAGAAGATGCTGAATTGCTAGAGCCATGGAAAAGATAATCTGGAGAAGGGATTTCCCTTGCTCTATATTTTCTTCCAAATAAATCTCTGGTCTTCACATTCTTTTACTCTTATTTTTTTATAAACTAGTTTTAAGAAAATCATATTCTACGGAAGCTTGAAACAACAGAACAATTCAGCTGATACTTCTTGCTCTTCGTAAACTGCCTTTAAATATTCAAGGTCAAATTTTCAAAGTGGTCTCATCTCATCCTCGAAACAGGAATGTCAAAAATTGCACATGAAAACTTGGTGGTGCAAAGGTTGTGTGTGTAAACTATCTACCAAATTTATTCACATAAATCAGATTTAAAGCTGTCCTAAACGTTCAAAAATCATAAGCTAGATGACCCAATGAGATTTAAAAATAATTATAAATTGTGTTGTTTTTTTGGCCATTTTATGATGATGTCACCTTTTTTAGGGAATCCCCCATCTCAACTGGTGTGAGATCATCTCATGTTCAAAACTGAGCCAGAAATACACATGCAAAAATCATGCTGCCTTCTTTACTGATCATCCTCGTCTATCCCCAGGGGTGTGGAGAGCTGCCAGTCTCTCTCTCTTCCCCTCTCCAGATAGGCAGCAGTCCCCATTCTAATTCTCCTCTCAGTGCTCCGCCACAGTCTATTGTCCCTGCCTATTCTCTAAATTTATCACATCTGTATTTCCCTCCCTTTCTCCTCATTCTCCTCCCCATCACATTCTCCCACTCTGTCATGCCACATTTCCCTGGATCCCCTTCAAGATAAACTTCATGAGTTTAGAGGCAGAAATCCAAATATAACGAGAACCTTTTTTTAAAAAAAACCCACAGTGTTGTTGTGAGACTTGCAATAAAATTGTGAGTTGGCAACACTTCGCCAAAAAAAGGCACACATCTAGAGGCCACTTTTGAAAATGCAACCCTTAGTCTTCTACAATGGGGGTCTCCAAACTTTATGAGACGAGGGCCATATTAGATTTTTGAAGGGGCTTCGCGGGCCAAAGCGACTGCGCTGCCAGCCTGGGTTCCTTCACCCAGGGCCAGCTTTAGGGAGTGCGGGGCCCGATTTCGATAGGGCCCCACTGCCGAAGCAGCAGTAGCGTTTGAGCTGCCGCTGAAGTGCCACCAATAGACATTGCAGGGCCCCTCTCGGACACTGCGGGGCCCCTCTTAGGCGCGGGGCCCCATTCCAGGGAATCTGCCTAACGCCAACCCTGCCTTCACCCAGGCCAGCAGTGGGCACTGGGTGGGGCCAGTGGGGGGACCCCAGAGCTCAGCCCGCCACCGCTCTGGGGTTCCCGCCGCAGGCTCTTGCCAGCCAGGGGCCCGCCACCTGATGCGATGTTGGTTGGGGGACCGGGTAAATCGAAGCTGCGGGCCGGATCCGGCCCGTGGGCCATAGTTTGGAGACCCCTGGTCTACAAAATAGTTTCATGTTCATCTTTTCATGCAAGTACTTTTTCTCCTGTCTTCTCTTCCACTCATGTGTGATGTTCCCTTTTCTCCTTAGATCACATACATACTGTATCCGAAAACTAATACAAGTTTAATCACAAAATCCATCTAGATAACCATTGTGCCTGTCATTTGACCCCATGGTATTTTATAGATATATTGGTGTTTTACTCATTTTGGGGCTGAAGCTATGATCTTGTGAAATTTAACTGAGACACAGTCATCTTCAAAGTCACTGAGAGCCTTTTTTTTAAGTGATAAATCACCAAATGTCTTACTATAGTTAAATGAAAACTTTTTATTTTGGTATAAAACAGTCTTGTGTCTAACGATTTTCATGTGTAAGTTATCTCTGTCTCTTTCTCTTAGAGGGTGCATTGAATGTATCAAAGTATACAGCAATCTAACAAAATACTGTTTATTTCATATAGCTTGTATGTTTCAACTCATTACCTTTAAGTCCTTTTGCACCATCACGTCCTGGACATCCAGGAATTCCCGGTAAACCTCGCTCACCCTGATACATTATTAAAAAAACACACCATGTTTAAAATATAATATACATAACAGGCACAATCTGTAGAAACATTTGACTCTGTTGCACTGATGAACAGACTGATACTAAATGTCAATATTATTGTGTCTTCACTGTATGATTTTCTGTGGAGTAATCCACTAGTCTGTGTCAAATAATGGCTAAATGTTGACCTTTGATATACGCAGGAAATGCCACTTGTCTTGAGTTAGATCTGTGTATACATTGCTAAGGCTAGAGTTTGGCTCAAATATCTTAAATTCCCTCTAGGTGATCCAATTAATGCAATTGTAGTTTAATTAAAAAATGGTACTTCAGTAATGTATTTTACACAAGAACACACAGAAATAAAAAACATGTTATCTCCCCTTTTGTTGACCCCCAAGAAATTAGTGTTAACCCTCTAATATTTGAAAAAAAGAATCTAATTTTTCATCGTAAACAAGAAGTTGTAGTCAGCAATACAAAGCTTTACACTGTCCCTCAGAAATAATTTGGTAAAACACAGACCCAACACTGAAAACAAAGGATATGTGAATATAACGGCCTAAATTCAACCTGAATTTACATTTGTGCAATCCCGTTGACTCATTGCATGGGATGCAAGATAGTGAAGAACTTGCCTCTAATTTTACCTATATCATGCATATTTGTACATTTTTCCTCTGGAAATAGTATTTTCCAGGGTTCTGTTCACTGTAAGCTGCCTCTATGCGTGGCAAAGACCAAGGGATGCTCCTGGACTATGTATGCAAACAAGCAGGCTGCTCCCTGTTGTGCAAAAGCAGGCTGCTCTTGGAAGCGGCTCTGTAAGCTTCAGCCTTATTCAGTTGCCATCTCACTACGGGTAGAGTAGGTGACTCCACTCATGTGTCCTTGGGAATAATATCAGAGGATAGACTGCTCATGCACCTTTCTTGTTAGTCAGTGAAATATGGTGAGGGTTCCCAACTACAGAGAGTGGAACCAAACACCTCTATGCACCATGGAGGTGACAAAGGACCCCATGCAGCCCCAGTGAAATAAGTGAAAATAAAAGCAACAAACAAATTTCACAGTTGTTGACCTTGCATGCTAGGCCAATGCTGTCTTCTGAATAAGATCGTAAGAACAGCTATATTGGGTCAGACCAATGGTCCATCTAGCTCTGTATCCTGTCTTCCGATACTGGCCAGACCCAGATACTTCAGAGGAAATGAATAGGACAGGGCAATTTATTGAGGGATCCATCTCCTGTCATTGAGTTCCAGCTTCTGCCAATCAGAGGTTTAGGTGTGACCTGGCGTACGAGCTCTGTAAGCATGCTCGTATGGCTTGTGTACCACAATCAGACACATTTCTTGGATTCTGCGCTCTCAAGAAGTATAAAAATGCAGTACAGTACTACATATCCATGATCTTGCACTATCGCTCTTAGCATACCTGGTCACCCGGTTGGCCTTGAAAACCAATAATTCCTCCTAAGCCTGCCGATCCTGGGGAGCCTGGCAGCCCTGGAAACCCAATCTGTCCATTATCACCAGGTTCACCCTTCTGAGTTCCCGGGAGTCCATCTTTGCCTGGAAATCCTGGGATCCCTCTGATTCCAGGACTTCCTATTTCACCTGAAATTATTCCACAACAAACCATTATTGTAAATTTATCCTGGTCCTTGGGTGATGCATTTTAGTACCACATTTCTGTGGGTACACTTGTGCGCTCACAATTCATGAAGTACATAATAAATTGTAGACAAACTGTAGTACTTATACAACTAACTAAAGGACATGTCAGCATAGTGGGGTAGTTAGATGTTCAAATGCTACTATTTGTGTTATGCCTGCAATTTTGAAACTACTATTAATTGTGGTACGGTGACAACATTTTTTAGCCATTTTTAAAAATCAGGCAAGGTGGGTGTACACACACACACATTTATGAGCTCACCTGTTTCCCCTGGAAACCCAGCCTCACCAGGAAGCCCTTGTTCCCCCTTTTGTCCTTTTTCCAGCCATAAGGTAATGAAGCCACTGTCTCCTTGAGCACCTCTTTCACCTTTGAAGAAGAACATGGTGACTATAATACAAATGCTAACTGACCACACTGTATCATAAAATGTCATTAAAATACATTTAACTGCTTGAACTCTCTCCCAAAGTCTTACCAGAGTTACCTTTTCACTTCTCTTTAGAATGTAATGTAAGTCCCATTTATTTCAACAAGTTTATCACTGAAGTTATTTTGTCTTTCTCCTCTTTATATTAATCCGTATACCTCTTTTCTTTGTGTGAGTTGGGAATTGCTTCCAGTCTGGGTGGAGTAGTTTGCCTGAGGGCTACTGGACTTACCATTGTGCAGATCTTTTGGTTCTCACGGACTATGTATTTGGCAGGTTGATCTTTATTCCTTGTTTTAATGTTTGGACATATTGCCAATAGCTTTATATTTACATTGAACAATGAGAAAAACATGACAGAACCTTAAAGAATGCCCTGTTTCAAATCTCTTGGTGATGATGTACAATTGCTCATCACCCCTGTTGAGAGAGAGCTGCACCAGATGCTGTGTGTGTAAAAGGCACATAAAAACAAACAGGTGCATGAAAAAGCACTCATTAAACAGACCATCTGATTCTGCTTGAATGTACTCCTGATTTACACCAGCTTAACTCCATTGATCCCATTGGAAAATGGCAGTGAATTGATTAGAGGCCTTTTATAACAAACAGGGAATTAAAACAATGTTATTAACAAAAATGAAAAAAAAAATTGAAAGGCAGGTAATATGGATTCTTCATACCTTTTTGCCCTCCATCCCCACATTCTCCAGAAGGCCCCCTTGAACCCATTTCTCCTTGTTCACCATGTCCACCCGGGATTCCTGTCTGTCCTTCTTTTCCTGGGATTCCTGGGAAACCTTGGATGCCTTGGATTCCTTTGCTACCTGGTAATAATGTTTAAGATACTGATGTGTTTATTTAATAGCCTACTGTGGTGCTCTTAGAAAGAGTGCAAAGCAAAAGGGAGACAGTTCAGAGAGAGTTTTGGAAAGTTAGTAATATATGAGAACCAACAGCAGATGTATTTGGGTAATAGGTAAAGGTGGGTAACAATAGAACACGCAGTAGCAGACATTCACTATCTAGGTACTTAGCTGATGCTTGTCACTGGTATCTGACCTACAAAAGGTTACACATGGAATTGCACTCAGGTGTAATGGAAAGGAGCCAGCTGAGGCTCCTTAATACTCTCCCACCAAGCCCTGGCAAAAGTGTTAGCCTTCCGCTGCTCTAACTTCCACTCAGACTTTATATCAGTGGAAGATCAAGCATACTGGGGCTCCGCCTACCACTGCCCCTCCTCTGGGACTTCTGGATATACTCCCTCCCTTTTTTTCTCCAGCACGAGGTGTGTGGCTGTCTCCACCTGATTTCCTCTGGCAGAGTCTCCCTCTGTGAGGAGAATTCTCTGCCAGCTAACTCCAGCCATTTTAAAGCCACTTTGTGACATGATGGGGAATAAAGTGGCCTAACGGACTGGAGAAGCCAGTCCACAATTAACCTTCCATATTTTCATTCTCTCATAACTTTCTGGCAAATTCTCTTCCTTTGGGGTTTAAACACTTATTTCATGCTTAGTTTCAGGCCAAATGGTTATTTCTTTTTAAGTTTGAGGAAAGTAGTTCAGTCTTTTGTAAATGTATTTATGCATTTTTAAAGCACTTCATTAGTGCCTCAGTAAATGTCTTTTACTTTCAAATCTAAACTGTTGCTAAGGTTTTACTAAACAATTCCCCAAATGCTGGTAGCTTTGGAGATTCCCAGCTGGGAGAAGCTGTTTCCCCAATCACATAACCTCATACCTCTTAGTCACACATGAGTATGCTCTCACACAATATTGCACTGAAACCAGGACACAATAATGACCTGTTGCAAACAGGAAGAATGAAATAGTCCATAGAAATTTGCCTGTAGCTTTCATAAAACAACCAACACCAAAGAATCTTTGGCGCTCCCTGCAAGCTGTAAACTCTTTACACTTGCTTGACTTTAGCTCAAAGAGACATAAGAAAGGGTGATATTCTCATTGTTTTTCACAGATCCATGTAGTAGAAGCTGGAAGGATGTGAACAGTGCAAAGTACTCTCACTGACATCACTTGAGAAGGAGCAGCTCTTTAAAAGAATTATATGTAACAGGGTGATAGATACATTAGGCTTCATATACCTTGTTGGCCCGGGAGTCCAGGTAATCCATTGTTCCCAGGAAGCCCTCGATATCCTCGGGGGCCTGCAGGACCAGGGGACCCTGGTACACCAGGAGATCCTGGTAGGCCTTTCATTCCAGCTGGCCCTGGTGGGCCCATGTCTCCTTTCTGACCTTTAAAACCTGGTAAGCCTGAGAAAACAGTTTATTTTACTCACTTTATACCCAGAAGCACAAAAGAAGATTCAGCAATACAGATGGTCATAAGAAGGATGGGGGCAGGGATCTTATACAAAATTATTGATTTTTGGTGGAAACTTGAATAGTGAAAACACTAGGCTGAAAACTGAACTATTTTGATTTGTAAATACTGCCACTTTCCTTAGAAAAACAGTATCAACAGCAGTTTTTCCATCAGTCTCACTCAGTGACCCTTTTACCTAAGCCTGGGCTGTAACTACATGCTAAATAAACAGTACACTTTTAAGATACTGAAATTACAAATTAAGAAATACTTAACTCTTCCATAGTATTAAATCACAATGAACGCATATTTACGAGGCCAGTTAAGCAATGCATTATACTATCTGAGACAGGTTCGGGAGGGACCTTGAGCTTTTCACTCCACTGACCAGGCTGGGATGAGATCATGCTGAGAAAAGGGAAGGTACAGAACATGCTGCACCAAGCACCAGTGGGCCGAAAGATCCTCATTGGACTGTCTCTGACATGTCAGTCAGGCGATCAGTATGCAGGAGAGAATTAAATGTAGCACAAGAGTTCAGAATAAAAGTACAAGTGAAAAACTTAAGAGCTCTGCAACTACATCATGAATCCCAAACTCCCCATGTCTTGCATTAACAGAAAGCAATTGTGTAATTGTATGGAAGACACAGAATTCATGATTCTCTTTCTTTCTGAACCCTATAACTTTGTCCTCCACTATCAAGGGGACCATTGCTCTGAATCACAAATATGGGAAAAATAACACATAACAGTTCAAAATGTGATTTGAACTGTAGTGAGGGGTATCAAATGGGAGGACAATGAGGGAAGGGTGGCTATGAGAGTCCCAGAGTTTAGGGGTTGGGTTAATTTTTTTTTAAAATTATCACCATGACAAATCTCCCTAACTAGAAGGTTTCCAGTAGTTAATTTTAACATGGTGGCACATGAATTGCTCCTCAATATAAGATGGGCAGCCATGGTTATTTTATTTGCACATCCTCATGTGACGCTCAAAGAGATAACAGGAGGACGCTGCTGTAGAAATGAGCTAGTTTTGGGGGAGAAGCCGCTGAGAGGAAGGGGAGACACTTTCAGTTTACTACACCTTAAGATAGTGAATAATTTTCACTAGCCACATAATTCATTCTTAGCTGATGTTTTTCTTAAATCAAAATGACAGCTTCACAAAGGTTTTTGCTCTGGTACCACTGAAATCAATGGGAGCTTTGCTATTGACATTCTCTGGGAACAAGGGGAGGCTCAAAGTGATTATCTGCAGATAGAAAATCAATGGGACAGAGAATAAGTGGAATGGGGGATTACTGAGTTTGTAGATATTCACCTGAAAAAGATGCCCAAAGTTCAGTGCTGGGATGTAATGTTATGAGCAGAGTTTACCTGGAGGGCCTCGCTGTCCAAGAACTCCTGGCTGTCCTGGTGGCCCTTGTAAGCCTTTATCACATGGCTGACCGGGTGAGCCTGGAGCTCCTATTTCACCTTTTCTGCCTCTCAGACCTTTAGCACCTGGAATTCCTGGTCTGCCAGACTGTCCTAAAAAGATGCAATATTTCTCCTGACAAAAAACTTCCCATCCACTCTCCTGGCCACCTCCCCGTAGAGTTCACGGCAACGTATTCAATTACTGTTGTATTTTACCCATCCGCGTGGATGGTTCTTTTCTATAGGTTTTCAAAAATGTTTGCTACTTTCCTGCACTTCAGAGTTGGCTGTTATTGAGAACTACTGCATCCTGCTTTCTGGGGCAAATACTGACTCCTGCCTCTGTGAGTAATGAGGGCCTTCTGGTGGCAGAACCAGGGGATGCTCACCTACATGGCCCTGCAGTGTGGACTGGGGCAGTGACTGGCTCTTCCTATGTACCTACAGTGCCTGGCACAACAGGCCCTAATCTCAGCCAGGACCTTTAGGTGTTACTGTGATACAAATAATAATGGGAAGCTCCACTGCCATGCCATGGCATTGGGGAAGGCTTCTTGTTGCTGCCAACCCTGCAGATCTCTCCAGTGCCCGACTAATCCTTGAATTAGGGTGACCAGATGAAACCAACAAAATATCGGGACACATGGGGGAAGGAAAAAAAACCCCAAAACCCGGCAGCAGTGAAGAGTTAGCGAAGCAAAAAAAAAAAAAAAAAAAAAGGCAGAAGCGAAGAGTTGGTGAAGCAGCAACAACAACAACAAAAACCGGCTGGAGTGGCTGAAGCCACAATATCAGGACAAATGGCGTCCCGACCGGCTGGTCACCCTACCTTGAGTTTAAATCCCATTAGAATCGTCCAGTCAGTTCCTTTAGGGAAAAATCCAGTTAGCATCAATGGATGCAGACAGAATTTTTGGCCAACTTGGTGAGTTCAAAGGGGGTTAAGGTACCTGCATTTTGAATGTATTTGAGTAGAGACTTGTGCATGCTTACCATGGACAAAATACCTGGCAGCTCTCTCACACAGGCAATAAGAGATCAAGTAGAGGACACTGCGTATCATGATTACTTCAAAGAAGAATTATTGCAGGTAAGAAATTATATCTTCTTGTCTGCATTACATACCAGCTACTTCCTAAATGCCCATAACTTTCAAGGGCTTTGTAAAGGTCTCACCATATTTCTAATGTTTATACACACAGGTGATTGAGCTGCTAAGTTGACTAATCCTTGTTCTATCCAGGGCCGGCTCCAGGCACCAGATGACCAAGCACGTGGTTGGGGCAGCACCTTCTAAGGGGCGGCCAATCTTGGGGCAGTGGGGCGGTGCTCGGTTTGTTTTTTTTACTTCGGTAGGGCGGCGCTCAGGGGGGTTGTTTTTTTGTTTTTGTTTCGTCGGGGCGGCACTCGGGGGGGTTGTTTCAGCAGAGCAGCGCTCGGGGTGGGGGGTTGTTTCGGCGGAGTGGCGCTCGGGTTTTTGGGGGTTTTTTTGCTTGGGGCGGCAAAAAAGTTAGAGCCGGTCCTAGTTCTATCAAATGACCCCGGTTTCTTTTTAGGCTGTACTAGTGTGTGTGTCCTGGACAGCGGATTAAAATATTATTGTGTGAAAGCATGGCTATTTTTCTTCTATTGCAGGGACCTAATTCTGCTCTCATTTACACTGTTGTAAAAATCAGGAGTAACTTGACATCAGTCACCATTGAGCCACATAAGAGAGAGATCAGCATGAGGCCCCGTGTCTGTCTTTATGCTTTAAATGCAATAGAAATATGACTCATACCTTGTGGCCCAGGAGCACCTGATTCACCTCGTATTCCTTGTGAACCAGGTAGTCCTGGCAATCCTCTGTGGCCTGGAATTCCTGGAAGACCGTAACTGGTATCACCTGGAACACCTTTCTGACCTGCAAGTCCAGGACTGCCAGGGAAACCTGGGGCACCGTCAGGAGAAGAACCTCTTTCACCTTCATCACCTGGATCACCAGCATTGCCTCGAAAGCCTATTGAATTTAAAAATCACACAATGTAGACAACCATTCAAATGGTATGTTTTAAAGGTGTGGACTACTGTAACACAAATTTAATAGAATGAAAATATATTCCATTTATATGCAAAATAACATTTGCATACTTCAGGTTTCTCACTGGATAATGATATTGCATGAGAAACCAACGAGCCATTGTGGAAATGATACGCTTGCGGGGGTGATACCTATGTGTTTGGGGCAGCATATATTTGTTTTGTGTATTCCCCATCCTTGTTTATTCCAATTCCTTTGGTAAGTAAATATATTTTCCATGTGCCTGCAAGGTTTATATATAACAATCATGTTCCTGATACAGGTTCTGAATTGATCAAGTCTCAGCAGCACCTTCTATTGTGGTAATAGAGAATAGTGGAAAGGATTCATCTATAGATCAGCCTAACTGGAGAAGTAACTTCCATCCCAACCTGAACAACCTTACAACTGAACTTTAGACACACGTCCAGCTTGTCAGGGAAAAGGGCTGAGATGGTTAAAACTAGCAAGTTAAAACTTACCCTATCCTGTGTAAGTATACATGCACATGTATTAACAGTCTGTGCAGCTCCATGTTTCAGGAGTAAAAAAAATTCTCTCTCTCTCACACTTACCGTCTGGCCCTATATCTCCTGATGTCCCCGGTTTGCCTCGTTGGCCCTTTTGCCCATCAAAACCATTTGGCCCAGGAGGACCAGGGGGTCCTCTTAATCCTCTTGGTCCTAAGAACACAGAGAGAATACAGATTTTACAGGATCTGCTTGTAACCTATCAAACCTCTCTGTGAAGTAAAAGGAGGTGTAAGTAAATCGTGGTGCATCTTCGTTGTAAGCTACATTATGTAGAATTTACAAGCAAGCCCTCCTTTTTATCTGCTTTGAAGATCGAGTGCTTTCATATTTTTCTGAACATTGTGGGAAGGGCCACCGAAGTTGGCACAGGAAGGTGTGACTGACAGCTGACAGCTTGGACCCAAGGGCTGTGCACTAGTCTGTAAATCTCCAGAATGGGATTATTCTGGGCCCCTATGATAGTAAAACAACCACAGCAGAGTAAATTAGGGCTGTTGATTAATCACAGTTAACTCACGTGATTAAAAAAATTAATTGCAATTAAGCACAGTTTTACAACACTGAATACAAAGTGTATAGTGTTCACTTTTATATTATTTTTATTACAAATATTTGCACTGTAAAAATGATAAAACAAAAGAAAGTATTTTTCAATTCACCTCATACAAATACTGTAGTACAATCTCTTTATCATGAAAACTTAGAAGTCAACAAGTCCACTTTGTCCTACTTCTTGTTCAGCCAATTTCTAAGAGAAACAAGTTGGTATATATTTATGGGAGATATGCTGCCCGCTTCTTAGTTACAATGTCACCTGAAGATGAGAACAGGCATTTGCATGGCACTTTTGTAGCCAGCATTGCAAGGTATTTACATCCCAGATATGCTATACAATCATATGCCTCTTCATGCTTCGGCCATCATTCCAGAGGACATGCTTCCACGTTGATGAAATTGCTAAGAAAATAAGGCATTAAATAATTTGTGACTGAACTCCTTGGGGGAGAATTGTATGTCTCCTTCTCTATTTTAGCCGCATTCTGTCATATATTGCATGTTATAACAGTCTCCGATGATAACCCAGCACATGTTGTTCATTTTAAGAACACTTTTACTGCAGATTTGACAAAATGAAAAGAAGGTACCAATGTGACATTTCTAAAGATAGCTACAGCACTCAACCCAAGGTTTAAGAATCTGAAGTGCCTTCCAAAATCTCAGGACGAGGTGTGAAACATGCTTTCAGAAGCCTTAAAAGAGCAACACTCCGATGCGGAAACTATAGAATCAGAACCACCAAAAAAGAAAATCAACCTTCTGCTGGTGGCATCTGACTCAGAAAATGAACATGCGTCGGTCCGCACTGCTTTGGCTCATTATCGAGCAGAACTCGTCATCAGCATGGACACATGTCCTCTGGAATGGTGGTTCAAGCACGAAGGGACATAGAATCTTTAGCGCACCTGGCACGTAAATATCTTGCAATGCCGGCTACAACAGTGCCATGTGAACACCTGTTCTCACTTTCAGGTGACATTGTAAACAAGAAGTGGGCAGCATTATCTCCCGCAAATGTAAAAAACTTGTTTGTCTTAGCGATTTGCCGAACAAGAAGTAGGACTGAGTGGACTTGTAGGATCTAAAGTTTTACATTGCTTTATTTTTGAATGCAGTTATTTTTTGTACATAATTCTACATTTGTACGTTCAACTTTCATGATAAAGGGATTGCACTACAGTACTTGTATTAGATGAATTGAAAAATACAATTTCTTTTGTTTTTTACAGTAATATTTGTTTTTTAGTAATATTTGTAATAAAAAAATAAATATAAAGTGAGCACGGTACACTTTGTATTCTGTGTTGTAATTGAAATCAATATATTTTGAAAATGTAGAAAACATCCAAAAATATTTAAACAAATAGTATTCTATTATTGTTTAACAGTGCGATTAATCACGATTAATTTTTTTAATTGCTTGACAGCCCTAGAATAAATTATAAAGCTACCAATGATATGAACCTACTGAAAACTGGGTCCCAACTCAATTTCTTTGTGCTGTGATACAGCATGGCCAGAAGGCAGCAGGAGAGTGATCTAGGATGAGGAGAAGCCTTATTCCCTGTAGATTAATTAAAAGCACCTGAAACCAATTAGAGCACCTGAAGCCAGTCACCTGATAAAATCCCCCTGCTTCAATCAGCCAGGGGAGGAGTTGGAGCAGAGTGAGGAGGAGCTGGAGCAGATTGGAGGAGCTAAAGGAGAGTGATTTGGTGGTGGAGCAGAGAGCAGTGTGGAGGAGAGAAGCAGAGTGGATTGGTGGTGGAACAAAGAGCAGTTTGGAGGAAAGCGGAGGAGAGTTTTGAGAAGTGCTGCAGTGGGCTAAGAAGACCAAGATCCTAGGTAAAGGGACACCTGGCTTGTGCAGAGGGAAGGCAGGAAGCCCCACAAGCTGAAGGTCAGGAAAGGGAAGTAGCCCAGGGGAAAGAATCGTTGGTACAAGTGGTTCACCTGCTGTCATAGGGCCCCTGGGCTGGGACCCAGAGTAGAGGGCGGGCCCGGGTCCCTCCCTCTCCACTCCCCTTCCCTGGGATACTAGTAGGATAGTTGTTACCCCAGTTCAGGGGCAAGAAATGGCACCCTGAAACCCCCCCACAAGAAGAGACAGTGCGGGACCCATCACAGTAGTGCCGGCAATTTGCCACAGGGCATATAGTAAGAGAGAATAAAATCTTTGAATCACAAGACTTACAGGGTCAAAGTAATAGTTTTCATATGTTCTGCACTCCCTCCTAATTTATTCTGGCATGGCACAGCTGATCAGAATGTATTGTTGCTTGTTCTTTCACTTCAGGATGTATGAGGTCCCAGTCTACCCAAAACTTAAAATATTTATATCAGGCTGCTGTATAAAGGTCACCTAAAAGTGGCTTCCATGGAAGTCCAGAGTGTCCACTTGCGTTCGGTGGGATCTTTCTCTATTTTCTTGGAGTTTCCCTAACCTTTTGGAGTTGACCACAAGCAATAATGAATAGGCTGTTGGTCAATCCTTGGTTTAAATCCATGCATTTAAAATGGAATTAGACAAGGGATGAATTTCGACCTGTCTTTTTAGTTAAAATAGGGCTGATTTGTGGCTTTGCCAGGAGACCCAAGCAAGGGTCATACTGATGCCTGTTCTGCCCTTGTAGCTGATTGTGACTTTGAAAGTCATACTCTGCCTTCTGGGCTCCTCCTTGTTTTGTGGAGGAAGTGCCCAGTGCCAGGTCTATGCCCAGCATGTTTACCTCCCCCCAGCACATGGATGTAGATACTCCTAGTTAATGGATGGAGCCTGTCCGAGCTACCTGCACTGTCATGGGATGTAGCAGCTCCACAGATGCTGATCTCCTCATGTGGCCACTCGTGACCCTGGTAGCCATTGCAAGGGGGCAGCTTCCACCCACTCATGCTCTTTGGGGGACCACACAAGCTGGGCCATAGCCTAGTCCTTAATTATTTGTGGTTATAATTAGTTTACAGTTTATTTCTGTCTATTCACAATCTTCCATTTTGAGACCTTTTGTGCTCCAGTACAATAACTAGACCAGGGGTTCTCAAACTTAATTGCATCGCAACCCCCTTTCGACGACAAAAATTACTACATGACCCCATGAGGGGGGACCGAAGCCTGAGCCAGCCCGAGCCCTGGGTGGGGGACAAAGCTGAAGCCCAAGGTCTTCAGTCCCAGGCAGGGGCCTGCAATCTGAGTCCCAACGCCCAGGGCTAAAACCCTCAGGCTTCAACTGTGGGTGGTGGTGCTCGGGCTTCAGCCCCTGGCCCCAGCAAATCTAAGCCAGCCCTGGCGACCCCACTAACATGGGGTTGCCACTTTGGGGTCCCGACCCACAGTTTGAGAACCACTGAACTAGAGCGTTCACCATGTGGTTTACTGTTACCTCGTTGGCTAGTTTTCAGTAGCAACTCACCATCATTTAAACACTGATAACAAATTCTATAAAAATCATAACACCCCCCATTTTCCCCTCTGAATAAACAGACCTTGAGCCCCTTGAAAACCTGGAGGGCCTGGACTTCCAGGATATGGTGGAACATAACAGTGGATGTCACCTGAAACAAGAGGGAAAAAAACATTATGTAAGTATTGTACACGAATAAACCAAGTTTGATTATCTACTGTAAGGTTTGTGAACATGTCAATATTGTCATTAACCAAATGTATAAACTGTAAAGGATTATGGAATATTTATGCAAATAGTTATTTCCATATTCTTTAAGCTTAGGGTTTTTTTAATTGTAATGTTCTTGTTATACATTTGGCATACGGTTATATTAGTAACTTGATCAACTGTAATGTTGGTGTGGGGAATATATTCTGCAGAGATTAAATAAATATTTAATATATTTGTATTTTCTGTGGTGTTGGCAATAAAAATATTGTCTTTAAAATATTCTCTGAGAGAAGGTGCAGAGAATTTGAAGATGACATTCTAATCTCAAGTATGTAAATTTCTGCTTTTCCTACCATTAAGGCAATTTAGGGTGACCCGATGTCCCAATTTTATAGGGACCGTCCCGATTTTTGGATCTTTTTCTTATGTAGACTCCTATTACCCCCAGCCCCCTGTCCCGATTTTTCACACTTGCTGTCTGGTCACCCTAAGGCAATTCCACAATATTCACTAAATGCGACATTGCATCAAAGCATTTTGTTCTTGGTTAAAGCTGCCTTAACACTGAAATGACAGGCTTCGCTGATCTGCTACCTGAGATGTTCAAGTTAAAATTAGTTTCTAATTCACAGAACAGGTTTCGAACCCATGCATATCAGACAAGTAAAGTATTCCAGGACCAATAGCATCAGCAGCATAGAGGTAGTAGAGATAATTTAAAAATTAATTAAAAATTTCCCTTTGCTGCTAAAATGTCTTTACATTCTGCAGAGAAACAATTCAGTGTGATAACAGAGCATGCAGTATAGAACCAAAAAGAGCACTTCATAAATAGTCTTCACCCTGTCTGGGTTGTTATAGCAAATGGGGGTGAGGGTGATAGCTGTTGCTTGTTCAAAATAGAATTTATGTATCATTGAGCTACTGTAATTGGAAAGAGGGCTCCAAGGAAGTTCAAGAACTGGAAAATTCACCATGGTTTGGTGCTTGTGTAAGTCAAACATGGAAAAAGGTTTGTCAGATACAAGATGTTTGATAAAACAATAAAGGTATTTAATTGAAAGATAAGGCCTCTAGCACAAGGTAAGTGATCTTTAGAAGTAAAACAGAAAGAAGTTTGGGAAGCTCAGGGGAGAATGCAAAGGTTCATAAGGGAAGGAGTCCACAAGATGAAAACTTGAAATTCAATTATAGTTTGTCTACCATAAAGTGCAGGAGAGTGTAATGACTTCAGTATTAACATTTAAATACATACTGGCTTTTTAAAAAAAGTCTACATTAACTGGAATTATAAAATATAGATAAAAACCAAATCTTTCTCACTTTAGTCAAATGAGAATCCCTATCAGTTAAGGAAGTAAACATTTGTATTTGGATTTATTAGAATCTAGAAAAAAATTAACCAGATTTAACCAAGTAATTTGTAGATAGAATTAGCTTTCCACGTGTAGCAATTTGTATTAATAAACAAGATTTATTCATGAGATTAACAGGAATATACCAAAAGTAAAAGAATTGAGAATATAGAAGTTAGACATTTTGGAATCACATAGCAAACTTGAACTGCACAGTTTTATATTAAATATTGTACTATATAAACTTAAAATGTAGCATATGGAAATCATATTTACAATGCGTTTACTAATCTCAGTTTTACTATTTTGATCTATTATTTCTTTTTCATATGTTATTCCACCTTCTCTGTCTGTCTGCCTGACATCTTCCCATAGGTTATTCTAACACTAGTTCGTGAATCAGCAATGGCTCTATATTGTGTAAATACTGTGTCATTTTCCCCTGTTCCTTCATCCTGCCCTGCAAATCTTTATTCAAATTAATACTCCTTGCTCCAGAGAGTAGTCCCACCAGCATCACACAAGTATGGATTTGTAAGTTCAGAGCCTCAGTGAATCAACATTCACAGATATTTCATGTTTCTTGTTCCTCACCTGTGTCTGCTCCTGAATGCAGATATCCCAGTTGAAAAGCAGATTATTTGAATCCCACCAAGCACATATTCAATGAGAGCGTTTTTAATGTTAAGATTCAAACTTACCTTTTTGACCCCTTGGACCAGGTGGCCCACTTATACCAGTACTTCCTGGGTCTCCAGGATGACCCCTGATTCCCTGTGGGCCAGGAAATCCCAAACCTGATGGTCCCATAGGCCCTCTTGAACCAGGAAGTCCTAGTGCCCCAAGAAATCCTTTATCACCTGGCAGTGCTGATCCACCATCACCCTATTTAGAAAAAAAAAAAAAGACTATACATAAGCTCCATAAAACTAGCCCATTTGCTTTCTTTCATTAACTTCTGTATTAGAGTAATATTTGAAAAATCTTTGGTTACACAATGAAATGACTAAATTTATGATACATGTGATATAGGTGCAGTAACTTTACAGTATTCTACATGTAGTTGGCGCTGAAATAAAGAACCAATTTCTTCTCTGGGTAAGATCCAATCCCTCCTTTGCCCTCCCCACTCACTGCACAAAGCCTGAGTGAATGGGCTTTGTGCAGGGAATTAGGTGAGGGTAGCTGTAGGGGCTAGAATCCTCCTTGGGACAGACCACAGGACTGCTTGGCTCGACGCATGCATGAGTATTGGAGATAGTTAATGGCTTGGAAAACCTTGAGCAAGCCATTCACCAAGGAGCGAGTTTCACTTTTAGTTACACTGCAGTCAGTGGGGTTGACTAGGAGTAACTGAGAGTGGAATCTGGTCTATGATAATTTACAATCAAGTTGTTGATAAACATTTTAAAACTGAAGTCCTGATCAAAGCTAAATATTTCTGTACACCTGATGTACAACTTAAAGGAAAGCCTGAACAAGGTTGTGTTAATAGGAACATCTGGTAGATAGTTGGAAGATACACATGGAAGCTGTGCCTCAGTGGCACATCATGCAGATACACTATATTCAGAAAATACCCTTAAGATCCCTAAAATAAAGAGCAGTGTCTGTATAAGGAAGTTAGATTTTTTCATTGGTCAGCAGTTAGCTACAGGTTACTAGGAAAATATAAAACAGTTTAGTCTGTAAATCATTTGGAAATTTACTGATTTTTTTAGTAAAATGGGAAATGAATTCAAAACAAAGAATGAAACAGTTGCTAACAAAGTTAAACATACTTGAATTCCTCTCTCTCCAGGCAATCCTGGATCTCCATCTCTGCCAGCAGTACCTGTTTGGCCTGGAAGTCCTGGAACCCCCAGAGAGCCTCTTTTTCCTTTTATTCCTTAAAACAATTAAAAAAGAAGTTTAGAGTAATATATATAGCAGCTGTTTGTCTATTTCTTTCTGCTTAGCTGAATGATAGGTAATCATTATTGATATTTGGACAAAATGTCTGAGGCTCTACAAGAATTTTCTTCAGATCATAAAGTGGGATTTCTTTAATGCAGGATTTAAGTTTCTTCCTGTTCATCTCTCTTAATTTGGAACAATTTATCTAGGATTGTGGTGGGTTGAAGTCTTTAAATCAAGACTGGATCTCTTTCTCAAAGTTTAAAACAGAAGTTACTGGCTTGATGCAGAGATTACTGGGTGAAGTTCTTTGGCCTGTGATATGCAAGAGGTTAGATATTACATGATCGTAATTATCATGAGTTTGGGGTGGCCACATTATTCAACCCAAATGGGTGTCAGTAAAACCGGTATACTACATCACACCACCATGTGTCTTGTTTGTGCATATGTTCGGCTTCTAATAAATGCTTCAGAGAATTTTTTTTAATTGTTGGAACCGTGACTTCCACTCTTCTACCTTTAAAGCCAGATCTATTATTTAGCATACTCTATCTGTACGATGGTCAGAAGAAGAGACAAATTAAAACTAATGAAGCCTCTATAAATGATCTAAAATAACCTTGTGTATATAAAAATGTCATGTCTTTAAAATCAGATATTGCAGTACATTGCAAGAGCTAGAAGCAATTTGGGAATCTCCCTTTTCCAGTGAGGTAAGAGTCATGTTTTTACTTATGCATAGTTACAAGATATTGAACCTTAAACCACACAGTGATGCAGGGGTGTAAACTGCACCTCAAAGCAGTGTAGTTTCGAGGACATTTGGGCACAAGGAAGAAATGTTTTTATGATAGTTTTTGTTGTTGTTTTAAGTGATTGACATAACTGCTCAAAGACTTAGGATGTTAGCATAGTTGATATATCTTGTGGAGATGCATTTATGGGCAGAGTGCAGATGAAACAACTAAATGCAATTGTCACATGGCTTTGCAGTTTATCATATGGATATCATGAGGACATATGGGAGGTGGGTGTCTCTCTCTCTCTCTCTCTCTCTCCGTATTGTATTAAGTGGGAACTTTGCTATCCACTTCAGTGAAGCCAGGATTTCACTCACAGTGTGCTGGAGCATGGTAAATAATGTGGAGTAATTTAATTGCAAGAGTTTTATATTTTTCCCTAAACATTTATGAAAATACACTATTTGCAAAAATTAAACTTTGCAAAAAATATTAACTCCTGATACAGGAGGGCCAGGGAGCAGCAGTAGTAGAGTGTGAGGGGGAAATATATAAGCCCTAGGCTAATTAAGGCGTGGTTCCCTGGAGACTAGGGAGGGTGGCTACAGGTTAATTGGAGCACCTGCAGTCAATTAAGGCCCTCTCAGGAACCTAATAAAACCCCCTGCTTCAGGCAGACAGGGGAGGAGGAGGAAGGAGTTGGAGCAGAGTGGTTTGGTGGTGGAGCAGAGAGCAGTTTGGAGGAAAGCAGAGGAGAGTTTGGAGAAGTGCTGTGGTGGGCTAAGAAGACCAAGACCCTAGGTAAAGGGACACCTGGCTTGTGCAGAGGGAAGGCAGGAAGCCCCACAAGCAGGAGAGGGAAGGAGCCCAGGGGAAAGTATCACTAGTACAAGTGGTTTACCCACTAACCTAGGGCCCCTGGGCTGGGACCCGGAGTAGAGGGTGGGCCTGGGTCCCTCCCTCTCCATTCCCCTTCCCTTGGATACTAGCGGGACAGCTGATACCCCAGTTCAGGGGCAAGAAATGGCACCCTGAAAACCCCCCACAAGAAGAGAAAGTGTGGGACCCTCATAGTAGTGCCAGCAATTTGCCACATTCCAAAGGATTCAAACCACTGTCTCAGGAAATCTATGGCAAATAAACCAGGAATAATTTGTGCTGCTCCAGTGTCTGTGAATGTGTGTGAGAGCACACACTCTACAGCACATACACGTGCACACACACAATGAATTATTTGTGAAGAATACTTTATTCATCATATTTCTTGTTCATAGAATAATTCATTCCATGGTTTTTTCAAAATTCAAGTTGTGTGATTGATCACCTATTGGTTTTGGTCCCTGAGTGATTAAGTGTAACTCCAACAAATAGAAGGATGGTTTCCAAAGGCCACAGAGATGTTGAATTTCTCTGGGTGGGAGTGTGCTTACTTTAGAGAGAGGTAGCAGTGACAGGGAGGCTTAGGGAATTTCAGGAAATAATTTAAATCCAATGATCTTTATATGCACACTGTAACTGCATTTTCATAGAATCATAGAACTGGAAGGGACCTCGACAGGTCATCTAGTCCAGTCCCCTGCACTCACGGCAGAAATAAGTATTATCTAGACCATCCCTGACAGGTATTTGTCTAACCTGCTCTTAAAAATCTCCAATCATGGAGATTCCACAACCTCTCGAGGCAATTTATTCCAGTGCTTAACCACTCTGACAGTTAGGAAGTTTTTCCTAATGTCCAACCTAAACCTCCCTTGCTGCAATTTAAGCCCATTGCATCTTGTCCTATCCTCAGAGGTTAAGAAGAACAATTTGTCTCCCTCCTCCTTGTAACAACCTTTTATGTACTTGAAAACTCTTATGTCCCCTCTCTGTCTTCTCTTTTCCAGACTAAGGAAACCCAATTTTTTCAATCTTACCCTATAGGTCATGTTTTCTAGACCTTTCATCATTTTTGTTGCTCTTCTCTGAACTTTCTCCAATTTTTGCACATCTTTCCTGAAATGTGGTGCCCAGAATTGGACACAATACTCCAGCTGAGGCCTAATCAGCACGGAGTAGAGTGGAAGAATTGCTTCTTGTGTCTTGCTTACAACACCCCTGCTAATACATCCCAGAATGATGTTCACTTTTTTTGCAACAGTGTTACACTGTTGAGTCATATTTAGCTTGTGTTCCTGTGATGGGGCAGTTGCCCCTCACTGGTAGGTAAGGGGTGAAAGCCACCCTGGGACGCTGCCAAGGAGGAGGCAGCCAATGAGGAAAAGCCTTATAGTGCCAGCCAATCAGGAGAAGTTTTATTGGAACAGCCAATCAGGGCCAGGCTGGCCTATATAAGAAGGGGCTGCTGAGCAAAGCAGAGGCAGTCACTCCCTGGAGTTTGAGGGAGGAGGACTGGCTGCTTAGAGGGCTGGAGCACCATGGAGAGAGCAGTGCTGAGCAGGGTCAGAAGAGTATGAGAAAGCTCCAGGCTGCCAGCTGCCAGACTGAGGCCCCGATACAAGGGCAGAGGAGGTGCTCGGGCTGTGGGGAAGTGGCCCAGGGAAGGAGACGGCACAGTTGGAGGAGGGGCAGAATGTGTCTGCCAGCTAAAGGATCCCTGGGTTGGGATCGGGAGTAGTGGGTGGGCCTGGGTTGCCCCCGCCTTGCCCCACTTGCTACTGAGGGGAGTGGCCGGTGAATGGACTGCAGTTTGCCACTGAGGCAAGTGGTTGGACTAAGGACTGTCGGTCCCCCGGAAGGGAGGAAAGAACTGAGTGGGGTACAGCCGGAGGGCGGTGTCCAGAAGAGGATGACGCGGTCCGGGGATCAACGCGGGTCCTGGAGGTGGAGACAGACGAGACGATGGGCGAGACACCACCTGAGAAGGGTGTACTGGCAAACCCCGAGCTAATTCCCAGGACAGCCAGCAGAAGGCGCCATGGTGGTGAGTCACCCCCCATTATAGGTCCACTATCACCCCCAGATCCCTTTCCACAGTACTCCTTTCTAGGCAGTCATTTCCCATTTTTGCTCAGTCCTAACTGTGTACGTCTCTGTAAGTGCCCAAATAATAATATTCATGTGACATATTAAAAGTCACTTGGTAGCAGCAATGGCAAGCTATTATGCAATCTGCATAGAATTTGGAGGGAGGAGTACAGGTTGTACAGGAGTATAGGAGGAAAGATTTTGAAGGAGGCACCAAGAAATCAATCTGTGTGAACTTGGCTTCAGTGCTAGCACCTCTGTGCTGCTTTAATAAAGAGTCTGTGTAGTTTTACAAGCATGGAGTCCTCTCCTGTTATTATCCAGCATGCAGTACATGAAATACAATGGATGATAATAAATACAGGTTTACCTTTGATTTTCACTCTGGCCAGGTCACCCTTTTCTCCTTTTTCACCAGCTATTCCAGAAGAACCAGGGTTGCCCTTATGATTTAAAAAAGTATGAATTTTTAGCCATTTAAGCTCAAGTAATGAATCACAATAAATAGCATATCTCTGGTGTTCTAAAATTATTTCCAAATATACAGCAATCAAAGCAACACACTGAGGAAAAAAAAACACTGTACCTCATGGGATCTCCTTAAAGAAGGAGGTGTAGAAATGGGGCCTGATCCTTCATTATTTTTGTATAATTTTTAATAACTCCACTGATATCCAGGGAGATACAGCTATGTAAAATCAATGTAATGGAGCAAGGAATCGGACTCCCTGGTCTTTACTCAACCGAGGCATGTAAATTTAAGTCTAAAGACTAGAGCAAGTTCTGGTGTTCAGATGCTCTTCCCATTATAGCACCTGGCCCAGCACCCACTGATGCCAACAGGATTTCAATGGCTGTTGGATCAGTCCCATGCAATGTGAGAGCACATGGGTGGATAAATATAAACTTTTGTGCCAGCTGAAGTTGATTTGCTTTGTCGTGACCAGTGTTTGAATGGATGCAGTTAAGTTAAAATCTCAGTTGTCTGAAAATGTTGTACCTACTAAATTATTACTTTGTTATAAGTAAAATGTAAGACTTCAATAATTGAAATGAATTAGAGGAAACAAAGTATTTTCTGGAGCGGGGTAGGAAATGATGTTGTCATGCTGGGAAACATTCTGAGAATTCAAAAAATGTTCCCATCCCAAATTGGAAGAAAAAGTTGAAAACTTACATTTTCACAAGCCAACAATCTGAAAACAAACGGTCAATTTAGGGTTAATTGAAACATTTTGTTTTGATGATTTTGAAATGTTTTGTTTGGATTTTGACCTTATTTATTTTTATTATAATTAGTTGAAATTTCAGAGCAAAAAGTTATTTAAAATTTTTAAAAAATTATTTAAAGAAAAAATTAAATTTTGTCCTAAAAGAAATCTATGATTATACTGAAATGTCTCTTTGGTGCACATTTCTCGAATGTGCATACCTACAACTTCTCAGATAGTCGATAAATGTAGATGAACAACTGCTCATATTGCCAACCCAAAACATTAAAAAATCATCAGATTGGCTTAAACATAATGAGGTTTTTAAAAATAATACATTTATGCGTGTCTTTCTTTGCCTTCCTGATTTTGAGCTATGAGGAATACTCAGGTCATGGCTTCAAAACTTTTCTTTGCAACCATAATAAGGGCTAAAAATGTACTTTAAAACAAAGAGATCATTCTTGCATCATCAGTTGACTTTAGGAGCTGGGATTTTAAGGGGGGAAAATATTGTGAGACTAGTAATAAAATTGAGGGAGTTGACAACACTGAGTTCTGCAGCCAGTTCTTTAAATTCCACATCTGAATCACAGTGGTGTTTTCTGAAGCCCTGTCTACATGTACAGTGCTGCAGTGGTGCCTCTGCAGAGCATCTGGTGAAGACACTCTATGCTGACGTGAGAGAGCTCTGTTGGTATAAAAAAAACCCAGCCATGTGAGTGGCATAAGCTATGTCAGTGGGAGAAGCTCTCCCGCCGACATAGCGCTGTGCACACTAATGCTTATGTTGGTGTAACTTATGTCACTCAAAGGGGTGGAATATTCATCCCTCTGTGCTACATAAGTTTTGCCAACCTATATGGTAGTGTAGCCATAGCCCGAGAAAAAATATTTTGGAAACCCCATACGTCATTTCTCTACTGTTCTATGATATCCAAATATGTACCGCAAAGTGATATATCTTATGATGTGTGAGCCACAGTAACACCACACACACACACACACATTTTTGTTTATACTTATTCGTGGTAACTGTATCACATAACAAAATACAGAAATTCAGATCTGGCAGCACTTCAGTATATACTACAATGGATACAGTGTCCACATGTTGGACCAAAACTTGTCTACAGTGGGACAAAAATCAGAATGTGTAATAGATCATCTTCTTGAAACATACACAGAAAGCAGCTAGGTTAAGTCTGCTTTTGTGCTGTGGGGTGTAAATTACACTCCCTGAAGTATATTAAAGAAAATAAGTCTCTGTCTAGCATTAATAGATATACTGTGGGTTAGGTAGCAAATTTCCTCATATAAATCATCAACCCAGTGAATATCTAGGTCTTCAGCTGGGATTTCCTTTCATTTGTTAGTCCTGCTGGCAGCCATTCCCAATAAAACAGCACACAAATAAGATAAAGGTGGACGCACACATTTGAGGGGTTTTGTAGTGATGAATTAATTCACCTTGCTATTTTCTTTATAAAAGTGGTTTATGATAAATTACACGCCAGATTTGATATTAGAACAAAGCTATACTAGAAAATATAAACTGTTGTGTACAGATGTCAAATGATTCTAGTACTGAAATCTTGTATTACCAGTAACTCATTCATCTTCTATTTTGTAAGAATTATTTTCTTTAGGTGAAATTGTTATATTGCAGTGATGCCACATAGGCAAGTGAAAATACTTTAATTTGTTGGATCTAGTCATTTTCAGGTACTTTTTCCATATGGCTACTATTAGCTTGATTGGATACCATTTTATCTTAGTGTCTATAGGGAACATTAGGTTCTATATTACATTCAGTTTGACTCATTAAACAAATGAGCTCAGTGAATGCTGTATTAAGCACCTCAAATATTATTTTATAAAAATATAAATGGAATACTTTGAAATGAGAATGAAATTAGAGTAGGGTGACCAGACAGCAAGTGTGAAAAATCGAGACAGGGGTGGGGGGGTAATAGGAGCCTATATAAGAAAAAGACCCAAAAATCGTGACTGTCCCTATAAAATCGGGACATCTGGTCACCCTAAATTAGAGTAAAAATTACCAACTTCATGATAGTTCTACCTACCAATCAACAGAGTGAGTTCCAAAAATTAATTCTTGCTATGTTTTATTAAGGAAAGCATTAGATTGTATTAAAAGTATTTGTCATGCAGAGGAAGTTTTGGGGAGGGTTTTTTTTATTATTATGGACTGATGATCTTGAATACAACTATAAAAAAATCTGTGGCTGTGTATAGATTTAAGCTTGCTTTTTTCCCCGCTGACATCATGTGACTCCCATTTAATATTTCTTGCCTTTTAAACATTTTGTAGGGAGTCTTTCCCCATAATCTAATTAAGTACATGTACATGTCTAAAATATTTCCAAGAAAAATGGTGGTTTCTCTAAACCAGAAGCACAAGAGAGAGTAAGGCAACCCAAACATAACCTATCGAAAACCTTCCCGATCAATTAATATAAAACCCACCTTTTCTCTTCTAGCCCAGCCCTCCACGGGACAGGATTTCTTTACAGACCAACAAAAAAAATCAACTCCCCAAAGGAAACTGAGAAATAAAATGTTTTAAAAACCCACACCTACAACGGGGACTGCCTTTGCAACAAATAAGAGGGGAAAATGTACCCTTCTAAGAGCCTTAGTCATAATGCTGAGAAAAACAGAGGAAGAGGTGCCCAATCGATACTGCATGCAATTCAAGAGTACAAGCACCTAGTGTCTTCTGCCTCTTCCTCCTCCAAATGGACGCTTCCCTTCCTGGAGAGGTGAATTTTTGTTTCCTTTATTTTTAATTGAAACTTGTAAGAATTACTCACTGGGAGTCCTGTTGATCCTATTGTGCCAGAGAAACCTGGATCCCCCTTTTCTCCATAGCTTCCAGGAAATCCCGCGTGTCCTTTCCTTCCTTGATGACCAGGTGGCCCTCGTCTACCAGGTGGGCCAGCAGGACCAAGGTCACATGAACAGTGGCCATGATTCCCTACACAAATGTAGGAAAACAACTTTGAACTGGTTGTGATATGCAATATAAACAGAAATATCATTCATTCTTTTTTCTGTATGCAGGTGGGGAAGTAAGTGGCTAGATTCCTGTTATATTCCACCACAGTCCCAGGAAACAAAAGTAACATGATTCCCTATACAAGATGTGGAATCTTTACACACTCTGAAACAAATTCTCTACTGCAGTAATTCCACTGACTTCAAAGGCATTAAGCTGGCTGAAAATCTGGACTGTATTTTCATGACGGCCTGATCCTCCAAGCCCTCCATTTAGGGAGCTGCCCTCGACTTCTGCTTGCAGGTTCAGGCCTTTAATGGTGAAACAAAAGGATGGAACTCAGCTAAGGTCTCCTCTGCATTAAAATTGGCTATTGATGAATACTTGCCTTTTTCTCCTTTTTCACCTCTTCTTCCGAGGGGTCCCATTCGGCCTTTTATTCCTTGCTGTCCACGGAGACCTCTGCCATGACAAACTATACCTTAATAAGAAAAAGGGCACTTATTTGGACTGAATATTTTTACAGCTTAGGTGACATATTCTCTCCTTTACACCTTCTATTTCATTCATTGGGATCCTCAATAAATAGCTAGGGATCTTACTAAATGGTTTACAAGCCACTGCGTATGGAATTGTTCTTGTAGTAAGACTAGAGGATGGAAGAGATGAAAATAAGATTATAGGCAATACTCCTGCTAACTCCTACTCTCTGATACTGCTTTTTTCTGTATTCAAATATTGGGGTTCATATCTCTTTTAATGAGTAGTGATTTGGGGCATTTTCCCCTGTTTTGGTCATGACTTCTGGATTTAGCTTGAGATTTTCAAAGCAATCTTGGCAATTTAGACACACATTCCATGCATTTTAATTGATGTGGTTCTCTGTTAGTTAAGGCTTAACTTGAGAGCAAGGTCCTGATTCTAATCACAATTATATTGATGTAAATCAGCAGTACCTCCATTGAAGAAAAATAAGCTAAACTCGAATACTTAACCTACAAATAATTAATGTACTACATAGTGCATTTCAATAACTATTAAAATATCAGAGCCAGGTTTTCAGCTGAGAATCTGGCTTGAAGAAAAAATACTTTTCAAATGATTAATGAACACAGATTGTGTGTCTGTTCACTATTGCCATGCACCTCGTGCAGTCATTTTGCACCAGTGCAAAACATCACAGTTCAGACATGGTGACTTTTTACACCCTCTTTGTATTGGTATAATGGCTGCACAAGATACAGGGCAATAGAAAATCAGGCACAGCATATTTTTTAAAAAGCAAGGTTACCTACAACTGTCCTTTCTCCACCGGAATCTTTCAACAATTCTACTGTTCTCTATCATCCAGCACAGCCATCAGAACTAGGCCATCAGCTATTTAGAATGACTACACTGGCTTCTTTCTAAATCTTGACACCTCAATGATTGCTGGTGAACATTTAGATTTAGTTTAGTATATAGAGACATGGGAGAAATTGGTTCTATGCTAACGATTTCTATGAAAAAATTAATAGTAAAAAAACCATTTCCCCTGAATATCTCATAAGAATGATAACAGTTGGAGTCCTAGCTGTAAAATTAATCCAGTTGAGTGGGAAAGACCTTCCATTCAAAAGCTACACACACAAAGAAAGAATGGGACCCTATCCTCTCAAACAGAATCAACAATATTCTAAAGAGAGTAACAGAAATAGAGTATTGTATTTACTGTATACCAGATGAGAAAATATCATTTCTATTAGCATGATCTCACTGACTCCATAAATCTATTAATTATGTATAACGTTCCTCACACAAGACACTTATATTGTTTATCTTACCAGGTGGTCCAGGCACACCCTGTCTTCCTGGTGCTCCTGGTAATCCCGGTGCTCCTGGAGACCCTGGTTTTCCTGGAGTTGATTCAGCTGTTCCAGGGAGACCAGGGTCCCCTTGAGAACCTTTAAGACCTTGTTGCCCACATGCTCCTGGCAGACCAGGGAGGCCTATCGGGAAAATAGGTAAGTATAAATTCTACAGAGTAATTCTGAATATTTAAGAGATATGAAGAAGAAATTATGGGCCATACAGTACCTTCCTATGAAAAGCCTCCATGAGGGTGGAGGTAGGGCCTAGAAAAGCCAAGGTGTCTGAAGTTTATCTTGTGGAATTTGTAACTGGTATTTCCCTCTGGGGAATGGGTTTCTGAGGCTGCTGAGGAGGCAGGGGCATGGCCTTCAAATCCTTTGGTTCTTCAGGGTCCAAGGGGAAAGGAAGCTCCAGCCTTCTGGAGAAACTGTTCCCCCTCCTCCAGGGCCCTCTCTGCTGCTCTTGCTGCCATGTGCTAGCCACCCTCACGTGAAGGGACAGCAAGGAGCAGGTTTCTTTTAGCAGAGTTAACTCCCAGTGGTTTGGAAGGTTATATTTGCACTAGTTCCAATGGAGAGGATGCATGTCTTCCCCCACGGGGACATGCCACCCGTTCCAAAGCCATAGAGACCTAACCATGTGATGATGGCTCTGAAGAGCTGTTACAGGGTCCTGGGGAAAGGAGGAACACATTAGTCCTGCTTCCCTCTCCTCTTCATTAAGGTATTTTCTGACAGAGGGTAATATAAGTCCTGTCCATTATATATAAGAGAGTGTGTGTGTATGGGACTGTGGTGGGGTGGATACCCCGCTCATGCCCTGAGGGGCTGGAAACAGCAATGGGAGAGGGCTGAGGCTGGAAGCTGGGCTGATTGGAAGCAGCCACAGCTGGGGCCAGTTGAATCAGGGCCCAGCTGGCCCTTATAAGAGGGCAGTGGGCCTGGAGCAGAAGAGACACTCGCTCTCTGTCTTTAGAGGGAGAAGGGCCTGGCTGCAAGGGCTAAGCAGGGTACCTTGAGTGGAGCAGGGCAGGGGAAAGGCTAAGGGAGCTGGGGAGCGCCAGCCTGAGAAAACCCCAGGCTGTGACCAACGGGGTGCAGAGGTTGCAGGGGGCAGCCCACGGGTAGGCTGAGGCAGCAGGTCCAAACCGCCCTTGACTGTGATGAGTGGCTTATACTGAAGTCTGCCCCAGGGCGCGGGGGCTAGCTGGAGATTGGCAGTAGCCTACGACTGAGGCGAAGTGGGGATAGTGGGTTGGGGGTTCCCCTGGGGAGCGGAGACCCAGATCTGGGGGGTACTGCCAGGGGGCAGCCACCCCAGTTATAGGGGCACCGGGTCCTGGGAGGGACACGGGGCCAGAGCGGTCAGGCGGACCACCGGCCTGCAGAGGGCGCTCCAGACGCTGGCTAGCTAATTCCCCAGAGAAACCAACCGGAGGCGCCTCAGGGGTGAGTCCAACCCTGTCACAGGGACACACACAGGTGAGCAATAACAACAAATATTAAAAAGAAGTTGAAGTTGAAAGCGTGCTTCAGTGAAGTTCTGCTGATACAAAAACCAATGTTACCCTTTCTTTACAAAAAGTCTTCATCTTTTAAAACACTCCAAGATTAGAAAGCCTGAAATGAACAGTTAAAGGATCCAGCTAATCCTCCACTGCTGGGTAATCCTCCTTCACTCAACATCACCTTCCCTGATTTACACGGCCTCCCCACATTGAATGTTACAAAGGTTAAAATAACACATGACTTCCCTGGGTCTGTGCTCAGTTTCTGTTGGCAGGTGGATCAAGGTCAGTATATAGAGCTCACAGTTTATGGTTTATAAATCTATGATCTCTTACTTGCTCCATCTTCACCAGGTCTTCCTGATGGGCCTGGAGGACCGGTTAGTCCAATCAATCCCTCATCTCCAGAAGGACCTGGTGATCCAGGATCCCCTCGAGGACCTATATGGGATTATGGGAAATGTCAATTTAAAACCTTGTGCAATTGATAGCTTTTAGTCCTGGTTTAAAATGCAGTTGAAATTATGATTTGGGAGCCATTCTTAATTAAAATACATCACCTTTTCTCTATTATATTGGTTTCAATGTGAATACATTTAATTATAAAGGAGGGGAATTTAGTTGCTTTTATCACTGGAGCCCTTCCCTTTTATTACATACGTTATTTTAAATCTTGTGCCATTCACCATTTGTGTATTAAATCTTGTGCCACCGCCCATGCTTCTGTTTAAAAAGTAATACTTCTCTTCTTGGAGCATTCACCTTGGATTATATTGAGAATTCACATTCATTTAGAAAATGGCTCTTATCATATGGAGTCGTGGCCCCAACCATCCCAATTCCCGGCTGCCCTAGCTCCAGCCCCAGCACCCTGCTTCCCTGAAGAGGAGCAGCCTGCCTGGGCGGGGGTCAAGGGGAAAGCGCAAGCAGGGCTTCGGGGAGGAGCATGGGCGGGGCCACGTCGGGCTGTTTAGGTAGGCACAGCCTTCCCCAGCCTATGCGCCACACCGCCCATGACCAGAAGTATTATTTATTATTATAGCTGTATAAATGTTATTTTATTGATATATCTGATCATACACAGTTGAAGAAAATGGAGTTAAACTGGAATAGCAAAACACTCGTATAAATTCTGCTCTCGGTTAACGTTCAAACAACCTCACTTAGGCCCCACTTCAACAAAGCAATTAAGCGCATGTTTAACCTTAAATCCCATTTAAGCACATGGTTATGTACTTTGTGGCTTGATCTCAAAGGCCACTGAAATCAACAGAAAGACACACATTTACTTCAACTGTTTTTGGATCAGGCTCTTGCAGAATAGAGATGTTCTGTTGAATTGGGGCCTGAGTGGGGATGCTAATGCACAGGGCCGGCTCTGGCTTTTTTGCCGACTCAGGCAAAAAAAAAAAAAAAAAAGCAGGAGCGGAATTTGCTGCCCTAAGATTGGCCTGAATACCGCCCCTTACAATGTGCCGCTCCAAGAATGTGCTTCCTAGGCTGGTGCCTACAGCCGGCCCTGCTAATGCATCAACGGGAGAAGAATTTGTCCCACTGTATATCTGGGTTTGTCTACACTGAAAAAATACCAAAAAAAACCCCCACACAACAACCACTGTGGCAGTGAATCTCAGAGCCCGGATATACAGGCTTCGTCTCACTATAGCATGAAAAATAGCAGTGTAGACATTCCTGTTCCGGCTGGAGCTTCGGCTCTGAAATCCAGCCCCCTCCCCGGGCTTCAGAGCCCAAACTCTAGCCTAAGTGGAGAATGGCTACGCTGCTATTTTCAGTGCTGTAATGCGAGCCCTGGGATAGGGCCAACTCTAACTTTTTTGCCGCCCCAAGCAAAAAACAAAACAAAAAAAACCCCGAGCGCTGCCCCACCACCCCAAGATTGGCCACCCCTTAGAAGGTGCCACCCCAAGCACGTGCTTGGTCAGCTGGTGCCTGGAGCCGGCCCTGCCCTGGGAGCCCAAGTCTGCAGACCCAGGCTCTGAGACTCGCTGCAGGTCTTTTTTTGCAGTGTAGATGTACTGTATGAGAAAATTAATTCTTTGTTAAAATGCTTCTCTGTAAGTTTCTATCACAATAATGTTGCAAATATGAGATCATTTTAACTGCTAATGATAATACTGTATTAAGCATATTATTCTGTTACTAGGTTGCCAGCACATAAAACCACATAGAAATATAATATATGTACATTTTGGAGTTTATATTAATCTGATATAACTTTTAAAACTGGTGGAACCCAGGGGTGAAATTCTGGCCCTATCAAAGTCAATGGGAGTTTTACCATCAACTTCATTAGGGCCAGGATTTTCAACCAAGGTATGCAACCCCAGACTTCAGTTGAAGCCAAGAATCCACATGTTGTGGCAATTCTGGATATAAGAATCCTGAAATGCAGTCAGATGTGTGTTCTGCTCCTCTGCATGCCAGTCCCCAGAATGGCCCTCCTCTTCCCAGGTATTTTAAAAATATTCTTAGATCTAAGAACCAGGAATAAATTGACAGATCTGGGTGTTTTTATGTGTGCTCTGAGGTCTTGCTAACATGTATTTCATCTGAAGCACATTCTTTGTGCCACATCCTGTTCTCATACATCTTATGCAATTCCACTGACATCAACAAAGTGTAGGCAATGACAGAATGTGGCCAGTAGAGATCCAGTGTTCTGAGGTGCTTAGTATGCTCCCATCAATTGCTCTCAGCACCTCAGAGCACAGGGCCCTGTATGCATTACACAGAATAAAGAGTAGTTAAATCCAAATGAAACCTTTCATAGCAACAGGTGGTGTTCCAAAAACTCCTGGCAGGCCTGGTTGCCCTCGTTCTCCACGATCCCCCTGTAAGAGTTCATTAAGTTTATTGATAGATAGTAGTGTGCAGTGTGCCACCATGTAATTAAAGATGGCATCATAAGGTATACGCACAAAGGGGCATGGCAGCCTTAATTCTGGCATGTCTTAATTTTTGAGTGCTTGCCTCTGAAACCTTAACATTTTTAATTTAGTTTTTCTTTTTTTAAATACAATACTATAAAAACTATTCAATATCTTTGAAGAAATCAGTGGCTAACTGGGATAGACTGCTCAAATGTGTGTGTCTGCTTGAATTTTCAGAGCTCTGACTGTCATATCTGGTTACATTAGTACATTGTGTTAAACACAAGTGATATTGAGTCAATTACAGGAAATTCAATAGCACAAGGCTTATAAATATATTTAATTAAAATTATTTTGATTTAGCCATTAAAATGTAGTGATTTGATTTAAAATTTATACAAAAATTGGGAAATGGTTTTTCATGATAGGTAAGCACTAAGATGGAAAGAGATCTTCCATAGATTGACAGACAATGACATGCCATGCCCTTGCTCCTCCCCCTCCCCCTCGGAGCCTCCTGCACGCCACGAAACTGCTGATCAGGAGGTGCGGGGAGGGAGGGGGAGCTGCTGATTGGCAGGGCTGCTGGTGGGCGGGAGGCACTGGGAGCAGGGGGGATGGGAGCTGATGAGGTGGGGGTGCTGCTAACGTATTACTGTGGGTCTTTGGCAATGTACATTGGTAAATTCTGGCTCCTTCTCAGGCTCAGGTTGGCCACCCCTGTGTTAAGAGATAGTTTAGCCAGCTGCTTCAGAGAAACTACAAATACAATATGCATAATTGCAATGAAAATCTTTTGAGAATTTCTAAATTAGCTTGTACTATTTATCTACTTTGAATTGTGAAGAAGTGAATTTCAGATGTTAGGACACATCAGGACTCTCTGATATGACAGATTAAATCAAGGAAGGGGTGATGGAGGAATTTTGCAACTTCCTCTTTCTTGTAGATTAGGCATCAACCCAGTGCTCTGTGGCAAACAGGAATTGGGTGCCTAAGAATGTACAATCTCTTTCTGTGAATTCTGGGAATTGCCTGGTGAGGTAGCATTCATAGGACTGCACATCAGGACTACAGGCCTCTTTAGGACTGAGACTAGGAGAACTGGGACTATAAAACTGGATGCTCATTTTTATAAGTTTTTATCCTGCTGCCATCTCTGTAGTATCTGAGCCTGTGACAGTGTCGGAGCTATTGTTGACTGCTCCCCTTTTCAACAGCTGCAGGAACTTTTTCCGTTCGACTTATTTTATTGACTGTAATACTATAATTGTGGCCCTCCTAGGTATTTTAAACAGCAACCTAAGTTTGTCTACTTTGATAATAAAGCAAAAAGGTTTTCATCGTGCAAAAAAAGAAAAACAAAACAAATGGGTTTATTTCTCTGCTTTCAAACTTGCAAAATATTTTAAGATCTGCTAACATATACTAAAGGTTTAATTTGCTTATATAAATAAAATATTTGTTATTATGTAGTATTTATGCAGTGCCCAAGAGTAGCTAGATCTCTACAGTACACCTAGAAAGACTTTGCCCCAGCCCTGATACTCTTACAAGCTAATTTTAAAATGACAGAATGGATGGAGGGAGGAAGGGTGAGGATTACAGCAACAAAATCATGTAGTTACTTAGACTCCAAAGTCTATGCAGCATAGACTAACTTTTTGTTCTGTTTGTAATGTGTCTCGTGCAATGGAGTGCAATGGAGTCCTGGTCCATGACTGGGGCTCCTAGGTGCTATAATAATACAAATAAATAATAATACTGATATTAAATTACTCGGGTTAGATATGTGTACACCATGATGATTCAATCAAAAGTTGTTTGTTTGTTAATCCTTATTGCTGCCTCATTTGTTGTAGACATCATGGAAGAAGTGAGTTTTAGAGTAAGTTGAATGTGGAGAGAGGACAAGCTAGTAGCCCTGAAAATGATCTTAGCAAACCAAAAAATAAAGCGCTTCTGCACTTTTACCTTTATACCTGCGTAACCAGCCTGACCAGGAACACCAGGAACTCCACTTTCCCCCTGGAACCAATGATAGAAATGTCTCTGTGTATTAATTCAATAGGACTGCATGTCATATAGTTAAATGGTTATTAGAAATTAGTTAACGTGTCATACCATACAATACTGTCATCTGTTAATAATTATGCATTGTTTCACAGCACTGTATAGGGTTTGGTTTTGTAGATGATACATTTTTAAGGGATCTCTTATGTTAAAAGAAAAGCTCTTTTAACTGTCACCCGGTTATTTGGACAGTGCCTGGGAACCCCTGGTTGCAGGACCAGAGCACAAGCTCATCAACAGTGCATGTCCTTGCCATGAGCAGACTACTGTTGCCTAATCCAACTGGGACTGGCTCATTGGTTGCTGAATGACCCCACCCTTAACAAGAACAAGTAGGTGGGAAGCACCCTCACTTCATCTGAAGCCACAGTGCCCCCTTTCTTGTTCAGGTCTATTAATATACCTACCCGATAGACTACAATGACTCTCTGGGTAGATAATGGGTTTAATTCATTAGCTATGTATAAAGGAAAGTAATGCAAGCAAAACAGATACTTGGATATTCAATTCAGGAGTGAGTAACTTGCACAGTCATTACAATTCATGACTAGTGTAACTGTGGCCTTAACTAGATTTGGAGAGTACAGGCAGGAAAAGGAGAGATTTATTCAAATGTAGCTGTGTCAATTCTGTTTTAAATCTGGTGTGGTGCATAGATTCAGAACCCAGATTTACAGCAGATTATATTGGAAAACTGCTATCTAATCAACCAGAAGACCATATAATGTAAAAAGAAAAATGTACCTAAAAGTGAATGGCAACATGCATGTATTTTTATATCGCCTTACCTTTATTCCTGGAAAACCTAGAGCTCCACAAGAACCAGGGCTACCCTAATTAAAAGCAAGTAGAATGAAAACCAAAACAACAGAAGCCAGTCTTACATTATTGCTTATATCTATTTCCAAAGTATTTAATTTAAATGTTCTTTCTTGCACAATCTTGTGTGAAAGAACTACGTATTTGCTATAATGTTCCCCAGTATCTAGTTCCTGCAACATCTTTTCAAACATTTTTACTAAAGATGGATATGACCTTGAACAATGGATCAAAGTCCAATTAGATTGGGCCCAATTCTAATTTTTACTATACGGTATCATGAAGAGCCTTGGAAAAGTTTGGTGTGAGAAATACTACACATATTAAGGATACAGTTCTGAAAACTGAAAACTTCTGGGAAGTGGTTACTACTCTGAGGCAGTTCCATAGAATTCATCAAGGCTATTCAGAGCAGCCCACACTTTGTCCAGTAGTAAATATTTACAAGATCAGATTTCAAATTTTTTGTCTTTGCAAGGACATAAAATTCTATTTGGATTTACGTTTGAGTCTGGAACACATGAATAATACCTTGTTTTAGGAATCAAAGTACTCTATGTACAAAGCAACAAAGATTAATTTAAAGCATCTTAAAATCTGTTTTGAATTATCCTAACATATTTAAACTAACTACCTAGTATTTTATAAACTAATTATGATGAATACTTGACATGGTTTATTCTGAAGTTTCCTTACCTGCATTCCAGGGACTCCAGGAATACCTTTTTCACCCTTCTCTCTATTACCAGGTGCACCCTATTATCATTCAAAACACTTTGTTTAAACAGATTACCCAGAGATGACAGTCCTAGAGAGTTTGCAATGTGTGCATGGGTAGAAAAAGTAAAAACACAATTATCAGTGTTATGGTTAGGGCTAGATATCTTAGATTGACTTCATATTCCATCCACCCCAGTGTCCATTGGCTTTAGTTACCCAGGAGTAGATACACCTGCTGTTCTCCTAGCTAAGAATAACCTTTGGGATTTTAAGGTGCCAGCGCATTTACCGGTTATAAATAAGCAAGAACAAAATGTATTTATAAAATTATTTTCAAGGAGGGACAACACACAAGAAACGAGTTTTTAAAAATAATACATAAAGAGAAAATGCAGTCTTACCCCATGCCCAAAGCCCCAGTTTTGCCTCCCAAACCCACATGGAGTAGTTCCACTGAATTGCATTTCTATGTGGTGGGAAATGGCTGAAAGAAAAGATGCTGCCTGGACTCAAAATAAAGAAATTCAATACTCTGGATCATAATTTACTTCTCAGCAGATATTAACTGTGTGCACTCTTCTCTCCCTTTCCTTCCTCCAAAAAAGATCCTAGCCCTAACAATTGTCTCTGCTTCCATGAGGCCCTATGGATTTCCCTTCAGAAAATACGTTAATGCTGTAGAGTCTGCTCTCTGGCTGTTACTGCACAGCAGCATGGAACTCTTCCCGGGGCATAACAAGTGCTAAAGGAAGTGGGTGGGGGGGACTAGCAACTTTACAGTGAGCTTTCCTGAGGATACTCAGGACCTGTGGAGTTGGGAGGCTTCCTTTCCTATGCACTTCACACCTCTAAAATCCCACTCCATCTGCAAGGGATGAACCTGGAGTTTGCTGTCCTTTCTGCTTCCATGCTTTCTACTTGAAAAAAAACCTGATGCCTGTGTGAGGCAACATTTGATAGTCAGCTGTAAACAAGATTGTTGGTGGACAGATTTTTCCAGAAGATTTTGCAACATTTATGCTTTCACATTGGTTTGCGTGATGATTAAATTCCACAGTATAATGCGATGTTATTTCCTAAGTCACTCACTGAGAAGGTGTTTTTAGTAACATAAAAGGAAACTGTGCCAGCATCATTTAGGAATTCAGAAAAATGATCAAAACATAGAAATTTAGGGCTGAAAGGGACCTTGAGAGGTCATTTAGTCCATCCCCCTACCCTGAGGCAGGTCCAAGTAAACCTAGAGCATCCCTGACAGGCGTTTGTCTAATCTGTTCTTTAAAACCTCCAATGACGGGGATTCTGCAACCTCCCTTGATAATCTATTGCAGTACTTAAATATCCTTATTGCTAGAAGGAAATAGAACAATGCATAACAAAATATGTTACTTACTTTGGGCCCATGTGATCCTTTGGGTCCTACCAACCCAGGCATTCCTTTTACACCCTAAATATAAATATGTAGAATTTTTTCATCTTAGCATGCAGAATATATTTAAGTCTTGTATAACTCTGAAGTTTTGTTCTGCTCTGAAAAGTGTCAGTAAATATGGCACCTTGTTACTCATTCAGACTGTAACCTGTGCATGTATAGAGTCAAAAAAGCTTGACATTACAAAGCGAATTTTTGCCCTAAGTCAGAGTTGCACAGCTGTAACTGAGGACAAAATTACTGTGGGTGATGCACAGCAGGAAAGATCCCAGTTTGACTCTCATTTCCCAGATTGAGTCTGCAGACCTGGAATGGACCCTTACAATAGGTGTTAATGGTCCCTTACAATATGTTCTGCAGACTAGATTGATCCCTTACAAAATGTGCCTAACTACTTATGCTAAACAATCTCTTCCACCTGCACTTCACTGTGAGGCTAGGAGTTCCTTTCCCAGACCTGAAGAAGAGCTGTGTGTGGCTTGAAAGCTTGTCTCTCTCACCTACAGAAGTTGGTCCAATAAAAGATATTACCCCACCCACTTTGTCTCTGCTGAGCTGGCCCTTAGCAAAAATTATCTTTTCATTGTATATAATGTTAATTAGATCTGAGAATCACTGAGATTCCAATATAGGACTCCACAATACAATTTTTACAATTGTTTTTTAATCCAGAGGTGCATTTATAAATGCTTTAGGATCTACAGCAAAAGACAGTCCGTGACTCTGTAGAGTAAATTGCTAGGATTATTCTATCCATTTTGACTACCTGGGGTGCTACAACTCTAAACAAAGCACACCTGTCATAGAGGAATTGCTCTAAATACCATGATTTCATATTCAAAAATAGACACAGGGACAACACTTATTTTTCAGAAGTAATCCATTAAGGTTGGCCGCCTGACAGTTTAACCTGTCTTCAGCAGAGCCTGAAACTTGCTAAAGAAATCTAATACACCTCTCCAATAAGATAAACTAAATACAAAGGTCTAAGGAAATGAATGAAACTGTGAGCTGGGCAGGAAAAGGGATTCAGTGCCAGAGATGATAAGGTTATTTCTACACTGGCAATTGAACAACAAAACTTTTGTCTTTCAGAGGTGTTAAACTCCTCCCCCACCCGAAAGACAAAAGTTTTGCTGCGTCAAGTGGCAGTGTGAACAGCGCATTGTCGGCAGGAGCGCTCTCCTGCCAACAAAGCCGCTGCCGCTCCTTGGGGGCGGAAGTTTTTTGTCGGCAGGAGAGCTGACAAACAGCAGCTGCACTGCACGACTTTTAGTGGCACGGCTGTGGCGACACAGCCATGTCGCTAAAACCTGTACAGTGTAGACATAGCCTCAGTCTTGACAGACTCTTAGTGAGTTTCGTGTAAATTCAGCCCGGCTCTCAGGCAGTTTGTCAATGGTGCAGAGTGGGGAAAAAGGACAAAGGGGAATGGTGCTTCCTTTTACCCTCCTGCTAAGAGGACATTTATTTTATTGAGCAATGTACCACCATCATCAATAGAAATGCTCTGTGCACAGAGGCACCACAGGGAGGGAATAGGGGGCTGCAGAACTAACATGGTGGCTGGCTGGCCTCTGTCTGCCAGTACAATACTAGATAACAGCATTTCTATTGATGATGGTGGTACATTGCTCAATAAAATGTCCTTAATATAAAATCTGCAAAAATGCATCATGGGATAGCACTTCCAGTAAACTGAGTACAGTCATGTTTAAAAATAGACTTTAATTTGCAAACCTTTTCTCCTTTAACCAGGAAAGAACCAGGCGGCCCAACCAACAATGGCTGTCCTGGAGATCCAGGAGGTCCAACATCACCCTGTGAAAGCCAAAGAAGCAGTATAAATAGACATCTGGTTCAACATACTGGCTCTGCAAGGCTCCAGAACATTTAAATCTCCTACTTACAACACTAACATCTCTACTCTCATTAAACAGCTTCTGCTGATTTGTGGGTACAAATCGCTCTGCAGAGGCCTGTCAACCAGCCAGCACTCTTTCAATCAAAGGAAGGTAATGCTCCCTATATCTGTTACAGGAGTATATATGATACCATACTATACCATGGTACTTGGAGTGCCAATGAAGTCAGTGGGACTTCAATCAGGTGTCGCAGTCTGCCTACATGGATCTCTGTGCAGGATCAGGGCAGGGCTAGAGGGATTGTCTCATAAATAAAACTATATGGACATCTGTAACTAACCACAGGAACTGTATGCTAAGTAAAGCTATATGGACTATGTATTTTCCTAAGCATATATATATTTAATTCTACATCCAGGCCACCTTTAACACCACTAATTGTTTGCTTACCGGCTCCCCCTTTTGTCCATCCACTCCAGTACCTGGATTGCCCTAATGAAAAAAATCAAAACTAGCGATGGTGAATAAAAATAATCACAAAAATGCTTGCAAAATAATTTAACAATTAAAGTTTTTGAAACTTTGCTAACAGAATGCTTTAAATATCAGCATAAATATATATTTCACTGAAACTGTATAAACCCCATGGAAAGCAGACACTCACCTGTTCACCTTGCAAACCAGGAAGGCCCAGAGCTCCCTTTAAAAAAGAGAGTCAAACAACTTAATATTCTGACTTGAAAGTAAAGTTTTTCACTGAGAATGATCCAGAGCTGCAACTCTTTATTGGGAGCACCTGGAGGCAAAATTTCTCCCAGAGCTCACCTGAGGTACACAGGCTGTGTGCCTATTGCCTCACCTCCCTATGGGATTGGGCAATCCCTCCCTAGCTCCACTTGTCTACCCTTAGTGGTGTGGAGCTCTGGCTCCATATCTTCCCTGCCTCCTTCAGGGCTTTGGTTGCAGGGAAGGAGTTGGGAGAGAGCATTACCCGCATTTCTCTGTGCCCAAAGATTGGAATTCTGCGTGGACCGTACATGTGTGTGCACAAGCATGTGGAAGGGTCCTTGTACTCTCATTCCCCCACTGCAGTCCTGTGTAAGGGCCAGGCAGAATCAGGCCCTTTAATTAACTGCCTTATAGCAAATGTCTAGGCTTGAATTTACACTAGGGCTGAACTTTTTAGATGAGTGGACAAGCATTTATATATAATCTCAAAATGCAGTATTATAGAACAGTGCCAGTCTTACCTGCAAGCCTGGTTGGCCTGGCAATCCATGTGGGCCCCTTGGCCCCCTTGCTCCTCTAGATCCCTGAAAAAGAGGCAAAAAGATGTATTTGTTTGTGAAAACAAGAGCATCTTAATTTCTTCCTCGCACAGAATTGCTCAACATGTCAAATAGTGGCTCCAAACTTTCATTAAACTCCTAAATGCCTATATCACCTGGACTCCATCTACGGCCCATTGGCACTATTCCAGTCATATACAACTGGCAGTCTGTTTATTCCCATTTGACTGATGTTCTAGAACAATTCCTAGGTCATGCAGTACAGACGATATGTATATGGTTATGTATACTAGTATGTAGTACATTATATATACTATAACTATTAGACAGTTATACTAGAATAGACTATTGTTGTTTGCGGTGGTCTTGTAGCCGTGTTGATCCCAGGATATCAGAAAGACAAGGTGGGTGAGGTAATATCTTTTATTGGACCAATTTCGGTTGGTGAGAGAGACAATCTTTCAAACAACACAGAACTCTTCTTGAGGTTTGGGAAAGGTGGTATGAGTGTCACAGCTAAATACAAGGTGGAACAGATTCACAAAATGATCACTCTTTATCTGACCTCTCAGTCCTCATCCTCAAAGGAAACTTGCATAACACTTTCAAAAGATGAGTTTGGGAGCTTAAATTCATAACTTTGCTAGACAGTAAAAAAATGGTCTTAACAAAGACAGTGGATTGATGGATTATTACAACAATCTATATCCCAGTAGCCCCCTTTTTTGGCAAATGACTGCAGAGGTATTAACGGACCACTTCACGTTTAATGATCTCTTACAAAATGTGTTCAATATTTATGCTAAACAATCTGTTCCACCTCGTATTTAGCTGTGACACTCTGACTACCTTTCCCAGACCTGAAGAAGAGCTCTGTGTAGCTCGAAAGTTTGTCTCTCTCACCACCAGAAGTTGGTCCAATAAAAGATATTACCTCATCCAATACACACTAGTCTCTCTAGTACATACTAGACATATATATAAATAATAACACGTTGAAAACAATTAAGCTCAGGTTACCAAAGCACTGGAGATACTATAGCCCTTGGGATATAAAAAAGAGGATCCCTGAGCTATAGGGAGGACGACCGCTTAACAAAAAAATAGAAAAGATTTCATTTGGGATTTTATTTTTATGGCCGAATTCAAGGGTGCTCGGTGCACTCTGGGAAGATCCAGCAGCCCCACACAGTGAGGCTCTGCCATTAACTGCTTGCTTGTCACAGAGATTTTCCGTGAATTGTGAATGTGATGGGGCATCAGTTGGTCAGTACCCTGCAAATCCACTGGACCAAGACCACATGCAATGTGGGAAGCATGGGCAATGTCCGCTTCTGTTCCTCACGGCCGGTGTTGGTGAATGTGACCTGGCTGTGTTGGCTTGCTCATCTATTCTTGTGACTTTTGTGCTCTTGCACCTAGTATCATGTGCTCCAACAGTGAAGCAGCCTAGCACATCAGCTTGAGCCTCCAATCACATCAGCTTGAGCCTCACTCATGATACACTCTATCATCTTCTGCTTTTCCTACACTAACTTTAATCTCTCATGTATGGGTGGTAATAGTGAAGGCAAGTCAGGCTAAAAGCTGTTGGTCTTTCTCTCTCCTACTATCATTCACTGTTACATTTTCAATGTGACCATTCATAAATAAGGATTACTCACACTCTTAATACATGGCAGTAATGTACTCATGCTACAGTATGTTGTTCAAAACAAACAAGCATTTACATGAGCTGCAGGAAGATACTTACAGGTGTGCCGGGGGGGCCTGGTTCACCTCTTGCTCCCTGGAATGGCAAGTATTTTGCTAAATAAAGGATTACACTTTCACTTTACCACAGAATTATGAGCCAACACATGATTTTTCATCATATAGAAATAATCATTTAAATGACATCAAGCTTTGGGTTTAAAGAACTTGATATCACATTTAAATATATAATTTAACTACTGACATACATTTAAATATTTTCCAGATAATTTTTCTAATAAATTTTATGTTTTTAGTATTTTATATAAAGCTTTTAGTATTTTAAAGGAAGACTGGCTTCCTCAGCCCAAATTTTCTTTTTGATCTCAAAGTTAAGACACAATGATTAATTAGTGACAACACAATAATTTCCAGGGCAACAGACTAGTGTCATTAGTACAGGATTATGATGTCAGTACTGGATCAACCAAAAGGAAAGAAGTAACATTAAGGGAGAAAGCCTTTATGAAAACACAAACATGTCCAATAATAAAGACAATACAGAAAAACAATAACTGACTTCAGATACAGATGCACCTATGAGTCTCTAAAACAAGGAACAGTTCATAGGAGAGCAGATGAAGACATGTATTTGATTATACTTTTGTTGATCTGATTTTACTATAAATCATCAAAATACTCCCAAACTGCATGCATGAAAAATGAATTAGTGATAAAGCATGGGAGCTCCAGCTCTTCACTCAACAGTTTCACTGTACTGTATTCAAGTTAGCAAAATCCCCTACATTTAAACATAGGGTTAAGTAAAGTTTTTACTATTAGTCTAATTCCGGATGAATTGAAGATTAAATGCAAAAGATAATTAGCCACAGCCTGCATTCTGGTATACCTCTGCATGAGAGAATGGAAGAGAGAAGGAAATGTTCTTCCTATCTTCAAGCATCAGGGCAACATCCCTCCAGAGTACAAAGGAGTGTGTCCACCAAGAGATGTGCATGACAACCATAGCAGAGCACTCGCTATGTGTCTGCTCTGCTCCACTGAATTCAATGGGAGTTTTGTCATGGTTGTAGGGCAGTAAAGGATTAGTTTATACATCTTGAGATATAAAGGTCTAGATCTTCAACTGGTATAAATCAGCATAGCTCCACTGACATCAGTGGAACTATATTATTTGCACCAGTTAAGGATATGCTCATAAGTTTGTTTTTCTTTTAAAGCATCGTTAAAATGTTGCATTATCATGATGTGGCCAATCCCAGTACCTTACTGCTTTGCTTATCAGTATCCTACTGGTTTGCTGTTCCCCTTTCCCTGAACCTCCATCTCTCTCTCTCTCTCTCTCTCTCTGCTCTGTCTTTTAGATCCCAATCCTGCAAAGGCAGGTGAAAGTTACTTTGTGCATAAGTGTTTGCAGGATCGGAGCCACAGAGTAGACCCTCTTCTGGGGCAGAGTCCATGCCTTCATTTATGTTTGAAAAGCACGTAGTACATTGTAGGCACTGTTAGAAACAATAATAATGATACCCCCACGTGGATGTGGTGTGCAGGAAGCAGATGCATACTAAACCAAACCTGCAATCAGCAGCAAGTAGTAACTGGAAGTAATTAGGGAGCACCAAGGCATCTTACTGAGAGAAGCAGTTACAAAGCTTTCATCCATGTGTTATGTCAACTCACTGTGCCAATTGTGTTACCCATTAGCCCCAAAATTCAACAAGTGTTTGGCTCTAGGTCAGGATTTGGCTCTGTGTACATACAACACCAAGGTTGAGAATATACTTCCGTAAATGTCCATGGCAATTTGAAGTTCTGATTCCCACAGCAACCCTAATTCAGCTTCTTTTGTACATTTGTAGAATTTTCCATTACTGTATACAGTGTTAATTTTAATGCCTGTCTATATGCCCCTAGAGAGTTGGGGGGCAATTTATAGCTGTTGTGGGAATTTCCTGACTTTAGGACAATTAATATCTCAATCTGTATACTGCAGTTAACATATTTGCATTTAATTTCCATTTTTAAAAGAGATACATTAGCTTTTATTAAACAATCTGAAGTTATTAGAATACTTAATTTGCTATACATGTCTTCCTACATTTTATTATTATTTCCACAATAATATACTTACTGGAGCACCTCTAATGAAATCTGAAATATATGCAGAGTTTCCTTTTTCTCCTTTTTGCCCAAGAACACCCTGAAAAATCAGTCAGTAATTACAAATCTGATTATGTTCTGTAATAACATTATTATGTGGCCTCTAATACTCTAAGTTACTGTACAGTTTCAGTGACAACTTCTCAGTTTTGATGGCATTAATACTCTCTATACTTCCCAGCCATATTTAATTTCAATGGACACAGTGGCTACCGGCATGTAAGTTCTTTACCTTCCCTAGAAATTCATACAAGGATTTATAAGAAGCCAGTGATGTTCTGTTTAAAGTAGGAAATCTGCAGCTACCGATTGCTGTACCTAAAGAAACTAAGTTCTTCAATCATCAGTACATATACTTTATACCAAAAATAAATGTGATGTCTAATGTGATGTCCCTGGGACTTGCTGTAGAGTCCGCACATAACTTCGCCTGTCTTGGTACCGACAAAATCTTAACCTGCTTCAGCAGGAACAGATTCCATTGCTCCTGCAAAACAGAATGTCTATGCTTAACTATGAAGGGCATGATGTACACAGAAGGAATGGATATATCAGAACACTTATCCCTGAGCTTTCCTTACAATAAACCAAAATCACGCTTGGTGAAATCCTGGCCCTACTGCTGTCAATAAGAGTTAGCAAAAGCACCCACTAATTTTTATCTGTGGATGCTCCAGGGCTGGACTTCGATAGAACCAGGATATCATCTTCCATAGAACATAAATATCCAGAATCTGTATTCAAGGAATCCCAGTGTCGGCCCAGTCTTACACTGACATTCTAAAGCTTGAGGTCAGAAATGAATAGGAAAGTAATTATCACAGGAATGCAATAATAAATTGAAGGGCAGCAGCTGCATACAGCTGGAGATAGCTATAGCATAGTGGTTTTCAAACTTTTTTCCTGGGGACCCAGTTGAAGAAAATTGTTGATGTCCACGACCCACAATGGAGCTGGGGATGAGGGGTTTGGGGTGGGCTCAGAGCTGGGGCAAAGGGTTGGGGTGTGGGGGGTGGGGCTGGGAATGAGGGGTTCAGGGTGTGGGAGGGGGCTCTGGGCTGGGGCAGGGGGTTGGGGTGCAGAAGGGGGTCAGGGCTCTGGGCTGGGGGTGTAGGCTATGGGGTGGGGCCAGGGATGAGGGGTTTGGGGTACAGGAGGGGCTCCGGGTTTGTGGGGGCTCAGGGCTGGGACAGGGGGTTGGGGTGTGGGAGGGGGTCAGGGCTCTGGGCTGGGGGTGCAGGCTCTGGGGTGGGGCCAGGGATGAGGGGTTTGGGTGCAGAAGGGGCTCCAGGTTTGAGGGGGGGCCTCAGGGCTGGGGCAGGTGGTGCAGGCTCTGGGGTGGGGCCCGGGATGAGCAGTTTGGGGTGCAGAAAGGGGTTCCGGGTTTGGAGGGGGGCTCAGGGCTGAGGCAGGGGATTGGGGTGTGGAGTTGGGGCACGGACTTACCTCTGGCAGCTCCCGGTCAGCAGCGCAGCCGGTGTGCTGAGGGAGGCTTCCCGCCTGTCCTGGCACCTTGGACCACGCTGCGTGCCTGAAGCAGCCAGCAGCAGGTCCGGCTCCTAGGCAGACGCGCACAAGCGACTCCATGCGGCTCTTGCCTGCAGGCACCACCCCCACCCCCAGCTTCCATTGGTCGGGCGGTGCTCGAGGTGGGGGCAGCATGCGGAGCCCTGTGCCCCCTCTGCCTAGAAGCCAGACCCGCTGCTGGCCGCTTCCGGGGCACAGCGCGGTGTCGGAACACGTAGGCACTAGCCTGCCTTAGCTGGGAAGCATCGCCGATGGGACTTTTAATGTCCCAGTCAGCGGTGCTGACCAGAGCGACCCAGTGCCTGACATGCCACGACCCAGTACTGGGTCACAACCTGAACTTTGAAAAATGTGGCTATAGCAGAATGGACCTGTCAAACAGAGGCTTTTCTAGAACTGTCACACTGAAAGCTATATTTACCTCGGCCTTATTTACACTTATGTCTCTAAACAAATTTCGAGTTTGATTTCTTTGTACAACAAAATATTTTTATTAAATGAATCTTGTCACCTTTTCAGCTTCTTAGGCTAGGATTTTATATTGTCAACTCTTCCTTTAATTTTTCCAACCATTTATTGTGATTTAAAGGGACAATAATAGGTATATATTTAATATAAGTGAAATTAACATGTATTTAGTTAATATAGGAAATTATACAGGAAAATGATGTAAACAGGAAGTAGGGAAATTAACAGTCAATTGTGATACTGGTAGTAGGTAATCAAGTTGGTATTTGGTGCAATAAATCAGTTAGTAAATTGGAGTCAGTTTATATACAGAACTTGGTGTGGCATTATTATACTCAAGTAGATCATTAAGATATTTGCTCTGACTTTGTCATGTTTTCCTAGAAAGCCGAATTTATTGGCGTGTCTCTTGTTTTATGTTCTTGTATATGCTGGGAGTGATAGGAGTGCAAAGGCTCAGATTTCCTTGAACCAGCTGGATTCACGCAATAATTTTGTTCCATGTCTCACTTTTTCTTTTATTTCATCCCCCTACTTCTTGTAGGTGAGAGTCTAGTCTGTGAGCCATAGTACAGTGAGAGATTTCCTAGCAGCTACCGTTACCATGTTGACCAGAAGTTATTCTACTGTTCTGAAAGGTGTAGTGGTTAGATTTTTATCAAATTGTGTGCTGATGGCGTTTTGCAGCCTATTAAAACTGCGCCACCAGAAATTTCGGGAGGGTTAATTATTGTATTTGGATCATGTGTTATCCCTCTGCCTTACCCTTTGGCTTATATATTGCCTGTTTTCTTAGGCCTGGATTTAGTAAGGAACTTAAGTACATGCCTAACTTTAAGCATCTGAATAGTTTCACTGGCTTCAATAGGACTGCTCACATGCTTAAAGTTAGGCATGTGTATTAGTAACTTGCTTAGTCAGGGCCTCAGGCTATTAGTGTGAGCAGTACTGGGGCATTCCTGGATTACGAACAATAAATAATAATAAGGCCATAGCGTAACGTTCATAAATGGAGCTACCAGCACAGTACTAACTTTGACAAAGATTAATCAATTCATTGCATCTTCCCTCAGATGACCATTCTATTGAACTAAGGCTTAAATACAGCAAACACGGTGACCTCTAATGTCTTTCAAGTAGTTTAATGCTTACACATGGTGATCAACCAAGTGCCTTCGGTTAAATGTGTTAGACTTTAGCATAACATCCAGAACTGTTTATTGTTTAGTTTAGAAAATTTAGAGCAGCCCTTAACTTAATGACCTGGTAGCCATTCCGTGTTTTTGCAAAAGGTCAAAGACTGTGGATCAGATCCTTGGCTGGCGTAAATCAGCATAGTTCCATTGCAGTCACTGGAGCTATACCAGTTCCACCAACTGAGGATCTGGTTCTGAGTTTTTAATCTCCTTTAGCCAGTATTAAAATACTGGACCAATTTTAATTCAGACACACTTTCTGTTTTCAGAGGAAAACGCTAACAATCTTAGAGGTCATTTTAAATATATCAGTTGTATAAAATATACCTCGGAGCCAGACTGTGGCTGGCTATTACATGGGAGCATGAGGTGCTTGTGTGTGTCTCAAGGTATGTCTACACGACACGCTTCTTTCAGCGGCATATGGAGTACATACCCATACAGTCCCCCAACAAGGGTATAAACGGTAGTGTAGCCGGTGAGGCATAGCTTAGGCAAGTAGAGTAAAGGCATGCCTGAAGGGTGTGGGTATATATGCAAGTATGTTTGCTACACAGCTCTCTATACTATAACATCACTGGCATGTAGTGTTGGGAACTTTCCCTGCATAAAGGCCAGACCAGACACAACAGCGTTTCCTGAGCTTGAAGGAGTTCTTGTGTGATCAATACTGCAGAACTTCAGTTTAAGGGTTAACAAACTTAATTTCATCTTTAACCTAACACCGGATCCTGCAAGGTGCTGAGCACCCTCCACTTCACTGAAGCTCACAGGAGTGGGAAGCCCAGTCAGCACCTCAAAAAAGGTGCAGTATAGAAGACAGCTGAGTCAGGACATGAGCTCAGGTAGCCAGAGCCATAAGCCTAGTGCTGTAGTCTAATGCCCCTTTAATTTTAAAAGGTGTTAACCTGGAGAGAAAGTTTAAATAGATTATAATAAAGATTATAACTTACAAATGAGCCTCTTGGTCCAATACACCCTGTCTCTCCTGGAAATCCGGGATCTCCTCTTGAACCATTGCAGCCATCCAAGCCAGGTTTACCCCTGGACCCTTCAATTCCAGGATATCCCTAGTAAGGGTTTAATTATATGTAAAGATGTGGCCTGGTTATTTAGGTTCAGGTTTTGTCTAAACACAGCAGTGACACTGGTAAACCAGAACTGGGACAGAGGATCACCCACATAGGTCTCACTTCTATACCCTTACACTGGAAAAGCCTCCCATTGAGATCTATGAGAATTTTCCTTACACCTAGCAATAGGCTCAAAGGGGCTGTAATCTGACACCAGAGTTTTTGGTCTGATACCTCTTACATTCCCTTCTTTAATGCACAGTAGCTCTGCCAGGTGAGGCAGAGAATTCGGCTGGATGCTGCTCTCATTAGAATCAATAACAAAAGTTTTTCTTCAATGGAAGCAAAATCAAGCTCTCTGAGAGTAAATTCCTTCCGGAAGCAATAAAGAGCTATCACATTTGGGGAAACATGCAAAGGTTTTATTCCTTGTGAATGACATACACTAAGGTCATCCCAAACTAGCTAGGCCCTTTTTTACTGTTAAGGTGCAATTCAAGAAAATAGGGCACAACTTGAGTCAAACATACTTTAGCTCAGGAAAATCCACACACAAATTCTGGGATGGAGGAACTGATTTTCCAACCCCCGATGCACTGACCATTCACTATTATAGGGGATTGGGAGAGTTGCGGACAATGGGGTTGGTTGGGAATTTTCCATCAGAATAATTTTCCAACTGAAAATGCCTTTTGGGCAAAATTTAAAATTTTCACAGGAAAATTTCAGTTTTGCCAAAAAAAAGGGAGGTTTTCCATTGCAAAAACTGAAATGACTATTCCTCGGCTGCCAGCCTGGAAGATTGTTGTCCAGCAGAACAAGCGGGAAGCTGGCAAATCAAAAAAATCCCATTGTAGTGCTTCTGAAACAATAATTTTTTTTAAATCCCTTCCTGTGAAAAATTTTGCATCCTTGGCTTTTCGTCCTGATTCAGGATAATTTTTTCCCAAAGATGCAATTTTTCATGGAAAGGGATTTCTATTTTCCAGACATCTCTCGCAGACATAACCCTATTGTCTTCTCTATGCTAGATTTTGGTCTTATGGAGCCATGTCTTTTACAGCTCCTCTAGCAACAATCCCAACTACACGGACAGATACGGAGAACAAACACAGAGCACAAACGGATCAGAGATCCCCTCCACAGGATCTCTGCTTCCTGGCCTACACGAACATCCAAAGTGCACTATTTCCACTTTGACTGATCCCTGTGTAGTCATAAAGGGCCTCCCAGGATTGAACTCTAATAGAAAATCATTTTCAAAATATTGGCTTTAATAGAGCATCCTGTCATTTCACCAGACTCATTTCCATTTATATATGACAGCTTGTACACAAAGCTGTAGTTCCATCTACCTTAATACTGAGGTGTCCGGATCTATAGTTCCTATTCAGAAAATCTCTCACTGGTTTTAGTGGGGTTTTTATTTGAGTAAGGACCGCTGGACAGTGCTCAAAATGTTTCAACAGAAAAAGAACTACTACTTTGGGATCCTTTTTGCTATTTTAAGAATGTATTCAGAAGCCGTGTGGTCTACTTTAGAGACTGGAGCCAGAAACTACTCGTTTTTAATCCTGGCATTGGCATTTCCGTGCTGCATGGATTTGGGCAAGTCTCAGTTAACCTCTCTATCTCCAATCCCCCCTCTGTAAAATGGGAATAATAATATTTACTTACCTTAAAGGGGTGTTAATGGATTTAATTAGCTGGTTTGTACTGTCTTTTGGAAAACATGTTAAGTGTGAAGTATTATCAATACTAAATGTAATAGTAGTTTACTTTGTTTTTCACACATGTACAAAATATGCAGCTCTCCAGGTGATAGAGTACCAAAGGGCATAAAACTAACCATATCTGATTATTAAGGTAATCTGTTAAAATAGTTCCCTATGGGCTCAGATGAATTGTAATCTTTATAACACAATATTGGCAGTGTACTTACAGGCACACCATCTAAACCAGGAAATCCTGGGACTCCTGTTGGGCCCTAAAAAAAATAAATCACTTTTACAATTTTGTTCTTTGAGAACACTTAAAAACTGAGGACAACATGAGGATGTGGTGCTGTAAAATTAGGTCAAAAACTATCAGGAAATAAAGTCACATTTGAATCATGAATTTAACACCTCACTTCAGGATAAATGGCTATATAAAATGTCTGCAGTGTTGTAGCTGGGTTAATCCCAGAATATTAGAGGAACAAGATGGGTGAGGTAATATCTTTTATTGAACCAACTTTTGCTGGTGAGAGAGACAAGCTTTTGAGCTACACAGAGCGCTTCTTCAGGTCTGGGAAAGATATTCAGAGTGTCACAGCTAAATGCAAGGTGGAACAGATTGTTTAGCATAAACAAATAGTTAACAGATATTATAAGAGACGATTCAAGGTCAAGTGGCCAGTTATGGTAAAACACCTTGTATTTAGCTGTGACACTCTGACTGCCTTTCCCAGACCTAAAGAAGAGCTCTGTGTAGCTTAAAAACTTGTTTCTCTCACCGACAGAAATTGGTCCAATAAAAGGCATACCTCACCCACCTTGCATCTCTAATATAAAGTGGACAGACTGCCTGAGGTTATCCAGCTAGTGTATCTTGAACAATGATAGCTATGAATGCCACAAATGGTACTGGGGGGACAATATTAAATTCTTAGGGCCAATTTCATCCATTAAAACACAAGGGATTACTCAAAAGATGAATTTAGCCATAATGTGTAAAATAATAGTATGTGCCATATTACAGGCTGGCTTCTGATCCCACTTATATCAATGGCACAACTTCTATTGACTCCAGAGGAGGATCAAGCTCTATATTTCAGTGGAATTGTACACAAGAAGCTAAATTCTGATCTCACTGACACTGTTGTCAATGGAATTAGACCAGTGAAAGCCAGGGTAAAGGTTCAAGGATTGTAGAACTGTGTAAAATTGAAAGGCTGAATTATAATAAAAGGCACCATTTATGATTCCATTATTCACCATAACCAAAGGTGGCAAAGTTATGCTTATTGTACAGTATTATTTTAAAGTTCTATTCTTCCCCCACATATGTGCACGTAACCTTCTTGATGCTAATGTGAGTGAGGTGGGACATATCATATGGACACTTAGACCCCTGAATTTTAACTTTTTTCTGCCAACTTCGATTTAATAACATGGGGCCAAATTCTGCAGTTCTTTCTCAGACAGCTCTACAACTGATTTCAGTGGAAGTTTTGCATGAGTAAGAACAGGAGATGCCCATGTAATTTTAACGTTCAGTAAAGGCTTTTATTGTTCTTGATTTGCAATATTCACCGTTATATTTTAAATACCTTCCCACAGTATTTCCTACCTTATCACCCTTTTCTCCAGTGGGCCCAGGCAGCCCATTCTCACCTCTCTGTCCTTTTTCTCCTTGCAAACCATCTGGCCCTGTACATCCCAAAGATCCAATTGGACCTTGAGCCCCTAGGTGACCAGGCTGACCCTGAAAGAAACAGAAGAAATAATTCAGAGGTAGTTCAGTAAACAAATATACTTAACCTTCCTCTGGCTGCTGTTGATGGTGTGGAGAACACTGTGAGTAAAACAAAGTTTGTAATATTTATAAATTGTACATTTAGTAATATAATCACCAATATTTCAAATTGTCACTTTAAAAAATATTTTGGTAGTGACTTTACTTTTATGTTGTTGTGGTTACTCTCGATTGATATTGCAGTCGAATACTACATTTTTGGAATGTTTGTGCTTTGAATAAAATGTAAAAGGTGCTAAAGTCCTATAGGATTTAGGCTCCTACATCACTTGGCCACTTCTGAAAATTTTACCTGCCAATCTGAATCATTTTATAATGACTAATTTAAAAAAATCCAGGTTCCAACAGAGTACCATTTAAATAGAATGATTGGGATTTTTTAAAAAAAGTTCCTTTTTATAAAAGTATATCTGTTCATCTTACCTGTTGATGTTTCAGTGAGGGAGAAACTAACTATTTGGGGAAATCTGTAAAATGGCAATACACAAAAAACGAAAAAAATATTAAGATTAGGTGGTTTGCTCACTAAATTCTTTCCCCCATAGTCATTCTAGGGGTTACTAGCAAGTACAACATTATTAGAGGAAAAAGTGATTGTCCAGCTGACAGTCTCCCTTTAACTTAAGGTTCTCTTTGCTCTTCTGAAGTTGGTTTAGACATTAGTGTCACAGTAGTAACTTCATAATTAAGACTGAAAGACTTTCCGTTCTAAGTCATTCTTTTTACTCCCTTCTTACTGCTCTCTTTTTCAGAAAGGCCTGATGCTTAGCCAGGGTCAGGAGAGCTGACAGTAAATCAGAGAAGCTGTACTAATTTGCTGGACTTTGAAACATTACTTAATTTTCTATTTGTTAAAGTTATTTTAACCTTTTTGGCCTACTCATAATTCAAAGACAGTTTGCAGTAAAATGTGCAATCTTGCCCTGTGCTTAGTTCTGTATGAAAATAGAGTTTAATTTCAAGGAAAAATATGTTCCTCAAGATCATAACTGTTTCTTGCTGGAGCCTTCATCGGGTCTCCAATACCTTCTGTGAGATGCCTGGCATCAATTACAACTTTTGCTGGCTATGCCAATGCACATTCTACCTTTTGTAAGCTTTAGAACCCAATGACTGCCACATTTTAGTCTCTCAGAAGCATAATCAGAGACTCATGATTTTAGCATAATCAAAGAGACTATGAAAGTTAGACTGAATTGGGAGTATTCTTTCTTTCAAGTGATATTTGCACTTCTATCAGTTTTTCTAGCTTATATATCTTCCATCATTTTCTCCCAGAGTTAAATGCATCATTCAACAATTGCTAAATTTCTGTAAAATTAATATGATGGTTATTAGATAATTTCTTTGTAAACAACTCTGTAACTAATGTCTATGCCTAGAAATACCATACAGATCACCTAAAAATATATACAGGTAATATATATATTCCAAAAGGGAAAAGGCTCAAGGATGGTGTCTATTCCCTTCTCTGGCCAAAGGTTAGCAACATTTTTCAGGGTTTGGGTTTTTTCTCTCTAAGTAGCCTAATGAACATTAACTCATGTTATATTCAAAAGGTTGAATACAGCAAACTTTCTATTAAATTTGTAATAGGTAGGAATTTTCTTCTTTCCTTGCCTCTCCCTAACCTGCCCTCCCCCCATTCCTACACTTCCTACCATGTACCTAGGTGCTTCTTTTCTTTGCTCTTTTTCACTGTCACTATTGACTTATATTTGTTTTTCTCTGAAACATGGTCTCCTTTTGAAGATTGTTTTTTCTTTTCTGACTTAGCCTATCTACTATTGTATAACATAATCCAAGGGAAGAATTTAGCTCAGTCTTCTCAGGGAAAGTGTACATCTCAAAGCTGACCACTTGAGGGCAGCAAAGAATTCTGGAATGAAATCTCCAGTCACAGAAACAACAGCCAGTACATTCATTTCATTTCAATAGTTGGAAGAGCAGCAAAATGTCAATTAACAAGGGATGTAGACATATATTTGTTGGCTTCAGTAGTAAAATTATTTCTAGAAGTGGTAGAACAGAGGTAAATTTTAGCCAGTTTAGACATTTTAACTTGAACTGATTCTGTAGGAACATAATCTTTTCCTTGAATTATAATTGGGGGTGTGGGGTAACAAGGCCCCTTTTCTTTATATTTGTTCCTTTAATTTTTCTTAAATTAAGAGGACTATGGTTTAAGCCTCCTCATCTTTTAGAGCTGATGTAGGATATTTGCATATGAGTCCATGAATAAAACAGTAATTCTTTTGCATTTTGTTACTGACTTTGATATGAGGATCTCAACATTTATTAATTAAACCACACCACACATTTGTGAGCTAGGGAGAGGATATGAGATAGGGATCACTTCGACCACTGCTGAAATGCAGCCCCCCACTCATGTGGTACTCAGCAGCTCTTCAACATTGCATAGCAACTGTGCACAACAGCTTAGGGCAAGAAGTAAAGTACCATGTTCAACTGAGATAGCAGAAGGAACGTAGGTAGCAACAATATAATTTACCACAATTTACTAAGCTCAGTGCAGGACTTTCCACGGCCTGCTGTCATGCAGGTCAGACTAGATCAGGGGTGGCCAACCTGTGGCTCCAGAGTCACATGCAGCTCTTCAGAAGTGAATATGCGGCTCCTTGTATCGGCACTGACTCCGGGGCTGGAGCTACAGGCGCCAACTTTCCAAGGTGCCGGGTGTGTGTGTGTGTGTGTGCGCGTGTGTGTGTGTGCTCACTGCTCAACCCCTGGCTCTGCCACAGACCCTGCCCCCACTCCACCCCTTCCCACCCCCTCCCAAGCCTGCCATGCCCTCGCTCCCCCTGCTCCCCCACCCCCAGCCTCCTGCACGCCACAAAACAGCTGATCGGGAGGTGCGGGGAGGGAGAGGAAGGTGCTGATTGGCGGGGCTGCTGGTGGGCGGGAGGCTCTGGGAGTGGGGGGGGCGCTAATGGGGGGCTCTGATATATTACTGTGGCTCTTTGGCAATGTACATTGGTAAATTTTGGCTTCTTCTCAGGCTCAGGTTGGCCACCCCTGGACTAGATGATCATAATAATCCCTTCTGGTCTTTAAAAAAAAAAAAAAAAAAGCTATGAGTTGGAATTTGGCCAGGACACCAAGGTTAGGAGCCTTACTCCTAAAAAAATTGGTCAGCGTTATAGCCCAGATTTTTGTTTAAGGGGGACATGATGAGCTCCATTATATTGGAGAGTGCCAAAGACGATCGTATTGCTTATAAAAACAATGTTCATACCACCAGAAGCTCAAGTATTATTGGGTTTGACCCTGCTCTCTGAGTAATGATAGACTTACTAGCATGGCTAAGGCTATTCCTATCTTCAGCCAGCATGCGAGCTGTAACAGGCAACCAGACATTCAATGAAGGTTTGGCTGTGGAGGGGTGTGGGAGAGATGTTCACTTCCCCCATTTGTAATAAGCTTTGCATCAATCATCAGCCAGTAGATTGATGTAACAAACATCCCCAACTCAAATGTTGCATAGAGTTGGCCAATCAGCAGTGAATCCCTGAGGTAGGTGATATTCAGAGTAGCTGAGGTGACCGTGGCCTCCAAACAGATGGCCCTGGTTTCTACATAGAAGGCCACAACCCTAGGCAGACCTGTAGGATGAAAAATCATCCTTCTCACTGGCACTTCCAATAAAACCCAGTGGGTGGATATTTTGCTTTGGGGAGAATAGACCCAAGTGATTGAACTAAATGGTCCTTCTTTCATTTAATCTATTGTTAAAAAGAAACTATCCATGATTATGGAAGTCTAGCAGTGTGCCTGACTGCACTAATTTTCTATCCAAACTGCAAATTCATTTGTCAGTAAGACAAGTCTCTGGTTTTTCTTCTAAATTACCACTGTAGTTTGTTTTCCTGGCCATCTCCCTAATACTAAATGTGAAGGATGAATGTTTAACACTGTGTCGTTCAGTTAAAGTAACACAGAAAAACTCCTGCTTTTCGGCACTTACTAGTTTTTTTTAGAACTATGATCTCTTAGGCTAGGTCCGCACTACCCGCCCAATTCGGCGGGTAGAGATCGATCTTCTGGGATCGATTTATCGCGTCTCATCTGGATGCGATAAATTGATCCCAGAAGCGCTCCCCCGTCAACTGCGGAGCTCCTGCTCGCCGAGAGGAGGAAGCGCTGTCGACGGGGGAGCCTGCCTGCGCCGCGTGGACCCACAGTAAGTAAATTTAGTTCGATCTAGGAAACGTCGACTTCAGCTACGCTATTCTCGTAGCTGAAGTTGCGTTTCCTAGATTGATCCCCCGCCCCAGTGTGGACCAGCCCTTAGTTTATTTGGATGACAGACAGCTCACATTGTGTTTTGGACCTCCTCTTAGATTCAGTTTGCTTTTTACCCTGACCTTGTTCCTCACTGCATCCATCAGGGCCGGCTCTAGGCACCAATAGGGTGACCAGACAGCAAGTGTGAAAAATCGGGACAGGGGGTGGTGGGTAATAGGAGCCTATATAAGAAAAAGACCCAAAAATCAGGGCTGTCCCTATAAAATCGGGACATCTGGTCACCCTAGGCACCAGCCTAGGAAGCACATGCTTGGGGTGGCACACTGTAAGGGGCCGCATTCAGGCCAATCTTAGGGCAGCAAATTCCGCTCCTACTTTTTTTTTTATTTTTTTTTCCCTTCGGCGGTGCTCCTGCCGTTTTTTTGTTTGTTTGTTTGTTTTTGCCTGGGGCAGCAAAAAAGCCAGAGCCGGCCCTGGCATCCACACCCTAGAAATACACACTACCATCTTTGGAATGCTACCTATCTGAGGAAACACTTGCTGAAGCACCCTGATCTATGCTTTGTAAAGACAGGAACTCTCTCTTGGTTGATTTCCTAAGGCATCCAAGTACATATAATGATTACACCATTTAGCTATATCAGTGCATGCTCGGACAATGTCATCTAATCAGATTAACTATGTATGTTTATATTAGTGTGGGAGGTAGAAGACCTCTTTAAAATGCAGCTCTCAAATACTTCACATAGACTGCCATTTGTTTACCTGTAATATTTGCCCAGTATTTTTGAATACCAAGTACATAGGAATGGGTCACGCAAACAATGGAATGTGTCGTGAATGATTAACAATACCAGAAACAGCCAAAATTCACCAAATTTTGTATCTGGTGGATCCTACTCAGCCAGCTTTATTTATGACAAGCCTACACCTTTTTATATAATGGGTCTAATAGATCTGGAAGAGAGAACACTACCTAATTGGATTCTACCAAGTTCAGATGACTTTCTAGCTTTGCTGTGCTGTCTGTCTCGTGGCATGGCATGGCACAACCTAGTTAGGGTAGAACAGCTACAAAAGCCTGTGTAGTATTGCCTGTCACTTCACATGGCAGAATATGCCACCCCTCCCCCACACATTTCTGAATGAGCAACTTCTATTCTGTGGGGTTCTCTCCCATAAAGTATTAAAATATTTTTTTAAAGGCACCAATTTTACTCATCTGAAAGCAGGTCATTTGTTTCCACTGCAAAAGAAAAAGAATGAACATCAGACAGGCTGAGTTTTAGTTGCTATCAACTTAAAGTAGGCATTTGACATGATCTCTTAACAGAAGCCAATCAGGTCAGATCATGAATGGATGCTTGCTTTTAAAATCTACTTAACTCCAGAATCGACAACAAAAGAAGTGAATGGCACCCAACTCTGGGGTCAAGGCAGGACAGGTTTTTAATTATTTACTGTTAACTGAAAATGTTGTAACCACTTAAATTCTGGCAAAGTATCTGGGATTCTTGTAAACCACTGAGGCCAATCTGATTACAAAGCATTGCAAGAGCATGTCTGGAGGCAGCAGGGGTAAATCACTGGAAGAGAAAGTCATGTGGTGATGAGGAATTAGAGGAAGGGGCTCATGGCATGCTGGGACCCAGTCAAGAATCAGAGGATTATTAAGGAGGCTGTAGAATGGCAAGGCTGGAAACAGTAAAAGGTCTGTAGAAGTCTCAGAACAGAACCTTGACCTGTGTGAGGTTGGTAAGCATTAATGATCTTCCTCAAAATGTTTTGAAACTTTGAACAAATTGGAGCATAAGTTAAAACTGTCTTTAAACATTTTCATGACCATGCATACTTCTCTCATCAGCCAGGTCTTGCTGACCTTCATACTATCGCCGAGGTTATTAGCATGTTTGCATGGATAAACTATCCTTAATTGCTTCAGTATTCTGCATTACCCATGTACTTATCTTTCAATATTAGGCATGCATGTATTCTCATTCTGAGTTCTTCTTTAACAACTTAACCATTGTATTAAAAGCAGGAAGAGCTCCACTAATCACTAGCATGTGTACATGTGCTGCAGGATGTTAAAGCACTTCCTCTTCCCTGGAAAACAAGAGGTGGCCCACCTCAGGTATAGAATCATAGAATATCAGGGTTGGAAGGGACCTTAGGAGGTCATCTAGTCCAACCCCCTGCTCAAAGCAGGACCAATCCCCAATTTTTGCCCCAGATCCCTAAATGGCCCCCTCAAGGATTGAACTCACAACCCTGGGTTTAGCAGGCCAATGCTCAAACCACTGAGCTATGTGGAAGTGTGCCAGACCACTGTTGTGGGGAGTGTGGGGCAGAAAAGAGGGGCAGTGGAGAAGAGATATAGGAACTGAGTTGGTGTAATTATGCTGAAGAGCCAGAAGAGTGTGTACATGTAGAGTAGTTCCCACCCTACTTTAATGTACCTTTGTTCCAGTGTCGCACCATGTCAATTGCATCACCTTAGGGCATGTCTACACTTGCCATTTAAGGTGAAAAATGTCCCTTTTTTGTGCAAAAACTGTGGTAGCGTCTACACTTGTTAATACCTTTTTGCAGTGAAACTCAGAAGTTTCACCGCAAAAAGAAAACCACCTTCACGAGAGGCGTACAGTTCTTACCGCTGTTCTTTTTGTGGTGATGTGAAAGTGAAAACAAATTTCTTCCTGTGTAAACAGCTTTTGGCCTCTGGAGGATATCCCACGGTGCCAAAAGTGACCACTCTGGCCAGCACCTCCGCTGCTCTGACGCCAGGTAAACGGACGTCCGACTCTCCCCATGTAAATCCCTGGGAAGTTTGAAACTCCCTTTCCTGTTGCGAGTGCTCATCTGGCCAGGTGACCATGGCTGCTCCATGTAGCAAACCATCCCCTGCTTGGAGCAATGCTGAGCTACTGAACCTGAACACTGTTTGGGGAAAGGAGGCTGTGCAGTGCCAGCTGTGTTCCAGCCGTAGGAATTTCAATACCTACCAGCAGATTGCACGCAGCTTGCAGGAGAAGGGGCATAACAGGGACACACTGCAATGTGTGCAGAGCAAAGGTGAAAGCGCTGAGGAGCGCATACCACAAGGTGAGGGAGGCAAACCATCGGTCTGGTGCTGCTCACCAAAGCTGCCATTTTTACAGTGAGTTGGATGCAATCCTAAGTGGTGACCCCACCTCCATCGCAAAGTGCCCAGTGGATACTTCTGCATGTCTGGAGGCAGTGGAAAGTGGCCCTAGCCAGGAGGATGAGGAGGTCATAGATGAAGAGGAGGAGGCTGAGGAAGCTGTGGAGCCTGTTACTGCGTGCACTCAGGACCCCTTCTCCGCTCTGGAGGTGTCCAGCCAGTGTGAACAGCCATTGGCTGCTGAGGCAGAGGCAGGAGAGCAGAGCTCTGGTAAGTTGCTTTGCTCTGACAATGCATAAAGCAGGTTGAGGCCACAGAACAGTACTAAGGTGGCGGTTTGTGTGCTGGGTGCCCTCCCTTCATGCTTGCCCTTTTCGGAATGGGTGTATGCAATAAACCTTCTAACCCTGCGTTCCCTCACCATTGCTGGGGTCTTGTGCACCATGGGTGCTTGACTTTTGTCACCAAGACAGTGATTTCTTACCAGTGGTGTATTGCAACGTACACAGTGATTCCTGTATGTATGTTTCACAGTAATGTGTTGCTTTTGTCTCCTCAGAAATGACTGTGGAAGACCCACCTCTCACTGTAGCAGACCGTCTGCGACACATAAGTGGCCAAGATGCACTAAGGCGGACATGTTTCCTGAGGTGATTCTGCACTCTGAAGCGGAGACACGATAAAAATAAATGGAGAGAAATCATGACCAAGTGGAAAGAGGGAGAGAACCGAGACCGAAAAGAGAATAATGCTTTCCATAGGGAAGACACAGAGAGGCTAATCAGTGTTCTGGTGCATCAGACAGACATGTTGCATTCTCTCATTACACTGCCAAGTGACCTGATTTGTGCCCATCCCCCATTGCAGCAAGTGCAGAATTCTTTCCCATGCACTCCCCAAACTCCCACTGCACATTCTTATAGGCTCACTGCAAATTTTTCCATTCCTCAACAATCCACACCCCCAGACAGCTTGTCAAACAACAGCTGGAGTTATACACAGCTGTGAGGTATACGGGCCCCCCACCCTGTTCACCACCATCACCGAGGATGGATATATGTGCATGTGGTGTTTTCTCTTTTTTTAAAATAAAAAGCACACATTTTTTAAAAAGAAGCAAGCTTCATTTATGTGTTCACATTTCTTTACATGTCATCACAGCTACAAGTCAACCAGCACTTCATCTTCACTGAAATTACATACAGAACTGCTATGTAGCACAGCACATGCTGTTAACACTTCCTTTCCCAAGCACAGCAGCAAAGTTTAATGATTTTCATTTTCAAACTTTTCCCTCAAGGAATCCCGGATCCTAACTGCCACACGTTGTGCCCCTCTAATAGCCCTGGTATCTGGCTGCTGAAACTCAGCAGCCAGGCATTCGGCCTCCACGCTCCATGTATGAGTAAACCTTTCGCCCTTCCCCTCACAAATGTTATGTAAAGTACAGCACGCCGCAATAACCATGGGAATATTTCCTCACTTATTTCCAGTCTACTGTACAAACATCTCCAGTGCGCTTTCAAACGGCCAAATGCACATTCGACAGCCATTCTGCACCTACTCAGCCTGTTGTTGAAACGTTCCTTACTGACATCTAGGTTTCCAGTGTATGGCTTCATGGGCCCTGGCATCAATGGGTAACTGGGTCTCCCAGGATCACAATGGGCATTTCCACTTCCCGGACGGTGATCCGCTGTTCTGGAAAGAAAGTGCCCACTTGCAGCTTTCTGTACAGGCTAGTGTTTTTAAAAATACATGTGTCATGCACCTTTCTGGACCATCCAGCGTTAAGATCAGTGAAATGCCCATGGTGATCCACTAGCACCTGCAAAACCATGGAGAAGTACTGCTCACAATTTATGTACTCGGTGCCAAGGCGGGCCGGGGCAACAAAAGGGATGTGCGGTTCCCTCTATCACCCCACCACAGTTAGGGAAGCCCATTTCTGCAAAGCCATCCAAAATGTCACGCACATTACCAAGAGTCACAGTCTTGCACAGTAGGATGCGATTAATGGCTTTGCACACTTGAGTTACCACGGTACCAACGGTTAATCTCCCCACTCCAAACTGGTTCGCAACTGACTTGTCAAAGTCACTTGCCAGCTTCTACAATGCGATTGCCACACACTTCTCTCTGAGAGTGCAGCTCTCAGTCTGGTGTCCTTGCCACACAAGTCTGGGGAAAGCTCAGCACAGTTCCATGAAGGTGGCTTTCTGCACCCGAAGTTTTGAAGCCACTGGTCATCATCCCAGACTTGCATAGCAATACGATCCCACCACTCTGAGCGAGTTTCCCTAGCCAAAAAACGCTGTTCCGCAGTGCTCAGCTCCTCAGTTAATGCCTAAAGCAATTGAATGTTACTTATTTCCATTTCAAGCAGCTCATCAGGCATCTCTGACTGCAGTTCTCTTTGCAAGTTTAAGAACAGCTGCACTGCCACACGCGATGTGCAAGTGACAGCTATCGGAGTAGTGGACAGTAGTGCAGGATCCATTCCTGCTTGTAGACGTAGCGGGGAAAGCAGCCAGACAGCAAGGGGTGTTAAAAAATGCCGCAAAAGGAAGTATGTAAGGAAGTAATGAGGCTGCTGGGACATGAAGAAGTGCATCACGGGGCACTGAGCAGGGACCCAGAATGCCTTGCGCTCACCCCCCCCCCCCGCCTTCCCACAAGATCTATCGTCAAAATGGAGAGAGCTGCACTGTGGGATAGCTGCCCTAGAGCGCTGTTCTCATCAGCGATGGAAGTGCTGCTAATGTAAACACTCTGATGCCTGAGGAATTAAGTGAGTACACAAACCAGCGCTTTACTTTCACCGGTTACCTATCACCAGTGAAACTTACAGCACAAAATCTCTGCAAGTGTAGACATACCTTTAGACTTCCTCGGATAGAGTAAGGGAGTCTTACAGCATGTCTATATACAGAATTGCTCTGGCTTAACTCAAGCTGTGATGTTAAACCAATTTAGTTAAACTGGTACAAAAAGCGGTGGACACACTTATTCTGGTGTGGCTTAAATTGATTAGGGATCAATCTGCACACTAAACTGAAATAAGAGTGTCGACACAGGGATTTGTACTGATTTAACTGAACAAGTTTAACTAAACTAGTGCAAGTTTGTGTGTAGACAAGACCACAGTTAGTGAAAAGGGATCAAGCTCCTTGTTATACATCACATCTGAATTTGACACGAGATCTCTTCTCTCACAACAAACACCTTAGCCTGTCTAGATGACCAGAAAACGTGATTTAAAAAATCATGTTAGCTAACATAATTTGAACCCCCTCTTAACACCTGGGATAGACACAATTTAATACCTTTAAAATTATGTTTGCTGCTCCCCATCCCTTGCAAGACTGTAAATTGGCTGTTTAGGAAAGGCAAGCGAATATCATTAGGAAGTTCACATTAAGCATCCAAAGTCACAGGACTGGGTTAAGCTCCAAAGTGGGGATTTCTTTGTTTCCATTTCTGCTTAAGTTAATATAGTTTGCTTTCTTGTTATAAGCAGAGCTACCTGAGAGAAAGACCTTGCTGATGTTGTCTCTGTGTTTGTTTTCTTGCTGAATTATTCCACTGCCTAAGAGCTCTCCCATCTCACAAAGTACTTGGCGTGAAACTGGTGTGCAGGAATCTTTTTCTACTCCCATATTTTGTTTATTTAAAGGATTTCGCTTCAAGACTCAGCAAAGTCAAACAGCTTTTAGTATGTTGCTTTTCTCCATTCCCAACTTGACCTGTGAAAGGTGGGATGCTATCCATAGTTCCAGCACACACACAAGCAAACTGGGCATCAGAAAATGATGTGGAGGCAGCGGTCTCCTCAAGCAGTAGAACTGGAGAAAAGGATTATCTGCATGGATTAAGCGTGTTGAGCCAATTCTACTTAAAAGTACTATGAAACATTCCCCTTGCACGACACATTAACAAAGAATGCCTTTGTTTGAAGTGTACATTTGGGATCAAGTCTGATCCTCCTTAGCTGTATGTGCACAGATTCCACTGAACTCAAATAGGAGCCACATGTGTATCTGAGAGCAGAATTTAGCTCTCTGTGTTAAACTTGCATGCTTTCCCTATATGATCTCAAAAAGGGAATCCCTACTAGGGATGTGACAAATGCTTTTAATTTTTAATAACTGGATACCATTAATAGTTTGTTTTTAATATCTAGACTACCACAACACGGGGTATCACTGGAATGCAGTGTGTTCTGCCCACACCCTTCCCTCCCTTTGTGTCAGGGGTGGGTTTGGCTTAATTCCTCCATGCTACCAAGATCCCTAGCTACTTATTTAATGCAATTTTAGGATAGTGCAAAGAGGCCGTAGCTTAGGACAGAGTTTACCTCTAGCTGTTGTTCCCTGACTGACAGTGGGTGTGAATCTGATCTAGCCAGTGACTTCATGACCTTGTTGTAATTAGGAATAGTTTATGCTAATGTGATCCCTCCTGCAGATTGCTTCCAGCAATAAACAGGAATACCAGAGCCCTGGAGGCAGCTCAATGGACCTGCATGGGATGTTCTCTGACTTTCTGGTGGATAGCTTGGCAAACTCTGGTTTTCTATATGAATTCCATCAGGACTCGTAAACTGATAATTTCCCATTCTTTCCTCTTTGGATGTTGAATGTAAGTAATAAACAGTGAATCACGTGGGCAATATGGAAAATGCCTGTTGTTCCCCCACAATGGCAATAGGGGTAATGTCTGGTGTTCCCACACAGCTGCTTGAGGGAGGCAAAAAAGCAAGAGTAGCTGAAGATTTTTCACTTGTGTTGACAGGGCCAGAGATGCTGTACAGCACAGAGATAGCATGAAGAGCTGCATCTGGCCATGCCTGTTCCTGGGATGCCACCCTGAATCAAGTAGTTTTGGTTACCCTAGCAAACAAATAGACTTCCCAAGTGTAAGGTCATCTATGGCTTCCCTCTGAACCCACTGGAAGAAGGTATTGGGAGTGGAAAACAAAAGCGACTTGTTGATAGCTCCCGCACCCCTCCTGCTTACCATACAGATTGTTGAGGAAGGGAGGATGAGGTCTAAGGGGACACTATTGCTGGGACAGAGAGTTTGACAGAAATCAGTATCTGAGCAAAAGACTTGCAGGAGAGCTGTCACGCAGTACATGATATCATACCTACAACATCCTACCAAAATTTCTGTGGGAATGGGAGTGTCAGGAACCCACTTACAATTCCACAGTCTTACCAAAATGATTCTTTAGGATGACAGAAAAGAGGGCATCTATGACCCCAGTTCTCCTTTTGACAATTATAATATTTGGATTACATCAAAGTGGTGTAAGGGGCGTGGGTGTGAAAATTGAAGCTGAAAGTCACTTGTCGAAGACTGAAAGTTTGGCACATTTTCTAAAATGAGTTTCTTTATAAGTAGGGCTTCTGGGTTTTGGTGTAAAGTTTTTAGTTTATTTTATGCAAACTATAACCCATTTTCAGACTGATTTATTTTATCTATTCAAAAATCTAATTTCCAAAGCATTTCAGTCCAAATTTTCCTCCCAGTTAAAATTTTCAATTCAGAAAATGTTCTCCCACTTAATACATGTCTACGGAATTAGACAACTTTTCAACCACATACTTGGGGATATACTCCAACAGAAAAGTTGAAAATTCAAAATGGCTTAAATTCTTTTTAGTGAGAGAAAGAAAACCCCATGAAAAATAGCTTACATTACCAATTAAATTGGTAATATCTTACCAATTAAAACCCAAGGGCTAGATTGCAGAACCCTTGAGATTATGCAGCACTTACTTAACACAAATAGTGTCATGTGCATAACGTTAATCACATGCAAAAATCTTTGCATAGTCAGGGCCATTAACTTCAAAGAGCCTACTCATGTGAATAAGTGCAGACCCACATGATTAAAGGTTGCACAAGCTAGTCCCAAAGTAGGAAACTAATTATAAAGGTGACTGTTTAATTAGCAACAAATGATGCAGCAGGCAGGCAGAATGATAGGAGACAAAACTTTATTAAATATGTTGGGAGGCCCTGCTGGGGCTCTGCACTTTTTGCCTGTCTACTCTGGCCCTAGCTAAGCCCCTGGTCCTTCTTCAGCATAGGTCCCTCCTGAAACCTGACCCTCTTTCTCCCGTTCTACTCATTATGTTACAGGCATCATTTGCTGCTTTATTGTGTTTAAATTTAAATTTAATTATTGATTTTATTTTTCAGTTTATAAAAGTGCCCCTCACTTGGTCTCTGCAGAATAATGTCACCATGAAAAAAAACCAACAGCAAGATTTTCAAATTTAGGGTGTGGTCCAGCAAACACATATGTCAGTAACTCCACTCGTGTGAGTATTCCCAATGACAATTACAATTACTCACATAATCATTTGCAGGATTGGCCTGAATGCATGCATAATGAAACATATACAATTTCATGTTCCCCATTTTTGCATGCAAATACCTGAAGTGCACATGGAAATCAAGTATTTGCATGTACACATGGCCGTGTGCGTGCAACTGACTTGTGTTCATACTTTGGATCTTCACTTGCTTAAACTGGCAGTGTGTGACTATATGTTCTTAAATTTGGAAAAGCAACTTTATTTATTTTAGACAAAAGCTACAATAAGATGGAGTTCAGGATGAGGGTATGTATCAGTAATTTGGAATAAAGGCTATGGTAATCATCCCCAAAATAAACACTGCAAACCTAGGAAATTCAGTTAAAGCTAACCTTAAAAGAAATCTGAACATGCTGAGGTATGAAAATGCAGTTAAGGCATCCAAACAACCTTAACTTTGCCCTGTGGTGACAATAAAAGAAATGTATCTTTAAAAGTCAATTTAATATAATCTGGAACTGGATTTAAAAACCATTGTAATCTAACCTAAAATTAGACTCCTGACTGCAGCCCTAATATATATCAGTTATGATTGCATAGTTATTGCATAGCATCAGTAAAAGGACCTATATATATATATAAATATATATATATATATAATTAACAAACTTTTCTTTACCTGTACTATACAAGTGAGTGCAGTATACGTCCCATCCCTGTAATGTGCAATGTGCTGCTTACCTGCGTATTTATTTGCACTAGTGACTTTTCTTTTCCTGTGTTTATTTGCACCACAGTAATTAGATGCACATGCACCATGCCAAACGGTATTTGCAGAGGGATTAAATGGCACTGCCAGAGGAGGCCCTTTGGAGAAAAGAGGCCTTTTAAACTCAGGCAGAAGTTTAACACCCGGATGGTATAAAGGAAGAGTAATTCCTACACACTAGTAGACCAGTACAGCCCCTGAGCAGACCTTGAAGTTTTCCTGTGATTTGGCCCATTCTCTTGATGTAAGAATTGGTGGATCTACTCAGCACTCTGATCTGTACCACAATTCATGGCTTTAAAACCAGTGCGGGATTACAGTCTGGACATTATGAGTAGGTCCCGTCTCTCAAGGTGCAGGAGATTATACTGGTGTTTTCACGTGCTCTGTTAAAAGACTGTCTGGCAACTAGGCTGTCAAGATATTTGTCCATCTGCTTCTATTTTATCTGAACTTTAACATATATAATTGTCCCTACTTTTCTTCCACCTAGCACAGGTTCTATTAATTCAAGCATGCCCATCACTGTTTCCATTCTTGATTACCATGGTATTGCTTGGCTCATCCTTCCTTTATCCAGCTTCCACTTCTCAAGATATCCTTGTCCAGAGGAGAACCTTTCCTAACCTGTCATTTTATGGGGGAGATTTTCTTTTCACAAGCAAAAATGGAGTTAGGGGCCCAACTCCCTTTGATTTCCAATGAGAGTTGGGTGCCTAGCTCCTTTAGAACCTCCTGAAAACCCCAGCCATAATTAATAGTAGGTGCACTGTATAAAAATGTGATAAATATCCAGTAAATGTTATGTCAAATACATTAAGATAAAGATTTTGAAATCAATGGGAACTTCCAGGTGCTCAGCACTTCTGAAAAATCAGGCCACTTATATCAGTAACCTACACATGGAGGAGCCTAACTTCAAGCTCCTATTCTCTTCTAAAATTTTGCCTTAGTCTTTTCTTTAGGCTATCATACAGTGCATGAAGATAGCTTCACTTCAATCTTAATTTTACAAAGTTAAATATATTACACCCGTCACTATTAATTGCAATTAAATCATGTTGATCTACATTTGTGTGCAGTAAGAAAACCCACAAAGCAAATTAGAACATGTTTTAAGGAAGCATAGAAAATACCTGTAATTCAACAATGACATCACTATGAGCAGCTGCACTTCAGCATTAGAAATGTAAAGTAAAGTTAGATCCTAAAAGCACTGGCCCCGATTCACCATTTCATTACACTGAAGTAGCAGGTATAACAAAGTGGAGAATTTGGCCAATATTATTTAATTAATAACTGTTTAGTCTCTACCCTCTATTAGTTTAATATTAGTGTGTGTGTGTGTGTGTGTGTGTAAAAATTCTATCTTTTCAGTGACTTACGTTACACGTACATTAACTGTCCCGTGGCCCAAGGACAAGTATAAAGCAATGATGGGTTTAGACTCAAAGTCACCACAATGACAGAAGTAACATCTTTTCTGCAAAAAATCATTCCTATGCATTCAAGCAAGTGTATCACAAATAATGCACTTTTAGAAAGTATGAAAACCACTGTGTTAGATCAATGGCACCAACTAACAAGCTTAACCACTAGTTAGTCAAATCAATGTAACCTATAACCTAAAATATATTACTCAAGAAGTTGGCAAAAACTGAATGCACATAACATTAACTAATCAAGTACAGGGTTGTCTTACTTGTGGAGCATGAGATGTAAAAAGGCATGTGTGTTCTTACTGCATGACAAACAGCCCTAACTGTGCAGAGCACAAAGAAAAAATAGATCATCAGAGAAGTCTACCCACAGATACCCCTATGTTTAAAAACTGATTCTGCAAGAATCAAGAACCAGGCCGGACTTTTCACTAGGCACTAATAGTCTGGAGATGTTTTCAAAGTCCAGTTAAAGACAATCAGTCCTTGAATCCTTAGCTCTAAAGTAGCTGAACCCCAAAAGCCTGCTAAAGCTTTGTGACAAAATCCATGTAATTACAATAACCTTTTACTTTATATGGGCCTCATCCAAAACACAGCTGAAGTCAATGAAAATCTTTCCATGGATTTCAATGGACTTTGGATCAAGTATTTGTGTTTTTCAGATTAGTCAACCAGAAACTCAGTAATGAGCACCGGAAAATCATTTCTTGATATTCTCTAAACTCTACCCTTCCTAATTCTACAAAGTTAAATTTTAAAGTTTGCTTCAGATTGTATTGGTTTACAAACTAACTACTTAATTGCTTTCCATAAAAAACCTCTTTTCTTGCAAACTATACCATGCTGTTTAATGGAGAACACGTTAAATAAACACAGCCTTTATCTCACACATGAACTTTGATCATTTGTCTCTCTAAATTCAAGCCTATTTATGATTTGTAAACAAACATCAGCAACTAGGCTATTGCTTTCCTACCCAGTGTTCTGAGCCCCAACTGGCCTTTAAAAAAGATGGAACTGGGGCTCTGGGAAACAGGATGTCTTGGGTAGAGAGACCACATTAACTCCATGGCATGCTCTGCAGTGAGCTGAGCAAATTTGGTGGGGTCGTGAGGGAGTAAGCCCATGGCAGCACAAATCATAAGGAATTCATATAGCCTCGGAGGAGCGCAACCGGTACTAGAGAGAGAGAGAGAGGCCAATATCAATCCTGGGATCCACAAGCTTTAGAGGCTGCAGCACCTGCATTCTCTGCAGTCCCCGAATTCCCTCTCCTCAAGGGGAGAATTTAAAATTTAAAAGGACACTACACAAAATGAACATACAGAGTTTTCTAGGCCATCTTCTCCCGTACGTTTTACCAAAGATAAGGTATGACCCTTAAGTATTGTACCTTCTTTTATAGCAATAGGTAGCTACTCAGAAGGTATTAGAAAACAATGAAGTATAGAGTTGTAACCAGACTATCAAACTGAGAAATCATTAAATATTTCAACATATAATAACCAGAAGAGGGTCATGCCAAGACAAAGGGGTCAAAGTGAAGCATGGAAATTTTTTAGTAAATAACCAGATAATAATTTCCTCCAAAGTAAAGATGTGATTCCTATTTTTTGCCTTCTTTCAGGACAGATCCCTTACTTAGGGATATAGAATGAGTACTGAGACCTGCATACCAAGTGAACTGAAAAGTATAGTGAATCCTTTGAAATTCTACTTCGAAACTGGAACCTAACTTGGGATCAGTCATAGATTACAAAAAAACATACAAATGGGCATTGTCAGCAGGTCTATATTGCTAAAGACAATTCAGGTCAAGGACCCACCTTCAGTGCTTGGATGCGTTATTTAGCATTTCATTTAGCTGGGTCAAAGAACTATTTTTCCCATTAGTAAAGTAGGATTAATTATAACAATCTGAAGTTGGTGGTTCAATCTGGTACCCCCTGAATCTTAGTTTTGGTTCAGTTTAGTTTAGAAAATATAAACTAACCCAAAACTCATGTTTTAGTTTTAGACAATGTAGACTACATGTAGCAGAGCATTTCAGTGTAAAGTCACCAATCCAAATTCATCACTAATGTAAATAGGTACAACTTTATTGGCTAAAATGGAGTTATGCCTGCTTACATCAGTGGTGAGTTTGAACCACTGTTTTGTCAATATATATGATGGGTGTTAGAGCAAAACAGAGATTGAAAAAAGCCTAGTGTCTTTGTGGGCTGAGTGAAATCTAAGCTCCTGTGAAAAGCTGATATATTTAATACTGGTTAACTTAGGACTCTTTGAAATTGAAAAATATCTTTGTCTTTACCAGACACTCTGTCTGAGGTGCGATACTGAAGATGGAAAAAATTTGTGATAAACAATTGAGCTCTACTGTGTTGCCCCTAACTAAACTGGAATAGATAGACATATCTGATAAGATGTGCATTTCTGACATGTACATTTTGGTTAGTTTTGGAGAAGGTTACATACTGTACCACACTAAGGGATTTCAATGTTCATCTCTTGTTTTTGCATCCCAGTAAAAGGACTGAGGAAGAATAATAGACCATATCTCCAGCAAATTCAGAGTGAAATGTAAATAAAATGTGATGTTTTGGCTTCTGGAAAGCAAACTTCAAAAATAAGATACATGTTTTTGTTACTTTATAATCAGCAGCCTTCACAAAATGCAAACAGACATCAAACGCAGTCAGTGTGCCAAAGTTTAAAGAGAAAAACATAAAGGTTTGTTGGTTTACTGTATGCAGTGACATACCTCCTGAAATAAGCAGGGCTGTATGTTGGGGAGGGGGGAAGATTTGAAATGATTCAGCACAATATAAATCTATGCAATATGTTATTTCAGAAAATATGTACATATATCAGGATCTCATTCTTCCAATACATCGTTTCTGTCTCAACTCATATTTACTGTAGCTATTGTCCATAAACTGGATGCTTTTGCTGCCTGCATAAAGGTTAATGGTAATAGTTATGTGAAATATAAGTTTATTACATTTGAGGGAATCCTTCAACTGGTATACAGGTTTCAAAGCTGTTACATCAACAATGCAATTCTCACAGATTTACAGCTGCTTAATTGTATTCAATTTTCTTTTTAAAATGTCTATTGTTTACAGTATATTCTATATGGAAATTAATGACAGCAACATCACTGAATATCTAGAAACCTTAGTACTAGTGATGAGTATACCCCTAGAAGGTTCAAAGGTTTGGTATGGACAAAAATTTTGGAACAGGTTCTTGAGAGAGAATTAGTACAACTTCTAGCTAAGCAGACACGGTCCAAGAATCTTCTCCCATGGTATTTTGACAAAGTTTGGTTTTTAAATGATGTTTCAAACCAGTCTTTATTTTATCCAAACCATGATATTCAGTAACACTGAGAGATACTGTGGATGCTGTTAATCCCCATAAATAGATCTCCTGGGGTAACTCACAGAGCTAGGCCAATTTACATCAGCTGAGAATCTGGCCCCTAGAGTTCAACTGTACCTGTATGCTGATGCTGGGGTATGAGGGGGCAGGGAGTGGGAGTCCTTCTTTTAATGGAAGTTGGTCTGAGCCCTTAAAGGGCATAGGGAGACACAGGGAAAGGGCACAGACATGGCCTGAATCCCTTCCACACTGGCTAGTAGAGCTTGCTGGGAGCAGAAAGGAGCAAGAGCTGAAAGGGTAGTAATGTTAGTGCTGTAGCATGCATTCTCTGAGATTCTAGCTGGGATTCCTCCTGGCATTTCCTAGTACAGTTTGCATCTTTCAGTGTGTGTGCTAGTTTAAATTACACAATTTGCATATAATATTGACTTGTGATAGAAGTAAAGTATATAGCTACAGTTATACTGAAGCATATTAAATATACTATATTGCATAACCGCATGTGTATAAATACTGGCCTGTTAGAAATGTTTATTATAATTGTTATTTTAGAACACGGGGCCAAATTCTGTACTCCTGCACAAAGAGGAGAAAGTGAAATCACAATGGAACACATCTCAAGAGAACAGTGCTTTGAAGACATGCTCAAATTCACAGCAGTGGAGAAAACCAGAGGAGGCGCACATCTACTACTTATATGCATCTTAAGACTGGGGAAAGGATCGTATAAGAGGGAAAAAGAGCATGTTCCATGCAAACAGAGGCATCCTATGTCCAGAGACCAGCTGTGTGTTTACTGGCCTCCCACTCCAGCAGATAAACTGGTAGTGCATAAATCTGGAATAAGACAGCATTGCACATGCATCAGCCACCTATATATTTACCTCAGCCCTGCCTTCCAGCAAAGATAGAAGGCATAAAACAGAACCTGCACTGATGGTGCTATTGAGGATTCACAAAGTCACTAACCATGAAGGAGACAGCAGAGAACAGCTGGGGCTGAACCTGCTCCACCTGCATGTGTGGGAGGGCTTTCTGTGCCACCTAGTTCTTTGCATCATCTGAACCGGCCGGTGTGAAGAGGACCTAGGGATGTGCCTTCTCATCTCCAGCAGATACTGACATCTCAGGGTCTGGCAGAGCAATGTCAGAACATTATTGAGCCTCTATTAGTGCAAACCACTACACCTCAATTTCATTTATATGCAATTTTGTTCCCAACTAGTGAAAACATGTCCCACTGTGATTAGAATAAAACTTCATTCTTTAATAAGGACACCCTTCCTTTACGTGGTTTTCTTGAAATTAATCCGTGATATTTAGGTTTTCTTATTTGCCCTAAAATTCTGACATTTAATGACTTGAAAGAAAAACATTTCAGTTCCTAAATCAGTCTTTCAGTTACTTGCAAATCAGGGAATGTATCCAATCCCAAATCAATAATCCTGCATTACTCTCTGAATCTCCTATCTCAATCACACTCCTAACTTATGTTTTCTATCACTGCACTGCAACGTATTTTGAGATGGAGCTGACATCAATTTATATTATAACATTGCCAAAAAACATCGCCAAACTCATCCATTTTATTCTCACCCACAACAACTTCACATTTAACAATAAACCCTTTGTCCAAACCATGGGAACAACCAGGAGTACTAGGATGGTGCCCCAATATGCTATCCTCTTCATGGGCCACCTCAAGGAAGAATTTCTGGGAAAATGCACCATCAACCAATGTTATATCTGAGATACATTGGTGATATTTTCATCCTCTGGACAGGCAACCTAAACTCCCTCATAGATTTGGATCTAGACTGGATGGATCTAGACTGTTCTCAGTGGTAGAAGATGACAGAACAAGGAGTAATGGTCTCAAGCTGCAGAGGGGGAGGTTTAGGTTGGATATTAGGAAAAACTTTTTCACTAGTAGGGTGGTGAAGCACTGGAATGGGTTACCTAGGGAGGTGGTGGAATCTCCTTCCTTAGATGTTTTTAAGGTCAGGCTTGACAAAGCCCTGGCTGGGATGATCTAATTGGGTTTGGTCCTGCTTTGAGCAGGGGGTTGGACTAGATGACCTCCTGAGGTCCCTTCCAACCCTGAGATTCTATGATTCTATGATTCTATGATTTCCACAACAACTTCAACCACCACCATCCATCCATCAAACTCCCACACCAGCATCAACTTCCTGGACACCACAATGATCTTAAACAATGGAATAATGCAGACAGCTGTATACAAGAAACCCACCAATCATGGCATTTACCTCCACAGTTTCAGCAACCACCCCAGACACACCAAGAACTCTCTTATCTACCGCTAGGCACTGAGATACCACAGAATTGGTGCCGAAGAGAGAGTTCAGGATAACACCTAAACACACTTAAAGTCACCTTCACAAATAAGGACACTCCACCAGAAATGTACATTGCATCATGCATTGGGTCACTCAAATACCCCGGGAGAACCTGCTTCAATACAGGGAAAAAACCCCAAAACTACTGACCACGCACCCTTAGCTGTCACGTACCACACCACACTGGAACCCATATGGGTAACAAACAATTGTAACCCCTACTTGATGGGGACCATATCCTAAAAGAAATCTTTCCCCCATCTTCTGGCCTTCAAACAAGCCCCCAACTTTGCTAAGTCCATCATCAGAAGCAAGCTCCCCACCAACCGGGACATACCAACTCAAAGCAGCACCAGACCTTGCCTGAACAACAGATGCAAAACCTGTGAACATATCTCCATAATTACGATGACCAATAGCCCCCACATCACACCTTTCAAGATTCCTGGGTCCTACACATGTTTATCATATCACATGGAGTACCTCATCTAGTGCATTAAATGCCCCAGTAACAACTATGCGGGTGAAACCAGACAATCACTACACTCTCAAATGAACTCATACAGAAAAATGATAAAAGACAAACACCACAGGCAAACATTTTTCACAAAGCAATCACTCCATATCTGCTCTTTCAATACTTGTCTTCAAATGAAACTTGAACACCACCTTCAAAAGGCAACCTTGGGAATTTACATTCATAACTCTCCTAGACACCAAAAACCATGGACTTAACAGGAACACTGGTTTTATAGCTCTTTACAACAATTTGTAACACACCACACTGCCTGCTACTCTTATTTGCCCACTTCAGACCCTTTCTGTATAACAATCTAGCCCCCACTGCCAACTTCATTTCAAATGTGTTACCCCTTTTGCTTAACAAGCTGTCCCAATGTGTATTTAGTTCAGATACTCCACTTCCTTCCCCAGAAGCTTCTGTGTAGCTTAAAAACTTGTACCTTCTGTGACAGGTTGCCCCCCCCCACTCTGGGGTGCCATCTGATATACTGGGGTACCACTGAGCCCACCTGTTCCACCAGCCTGGGCTCCCTTACACTGTCCTGCTGAGCCAGGACCTCAAGCCTTCTCCAGCACACACACAGGTAGGGCCACACTCAGCTGCAGAAAGACACAGACACTGAAATCAGCTCTGCATGGGAAGACTCAGCTAGGGAATTGCCCAGCACTGAAGTGCACCCCCCCCCGGGGTGCAAATCCAGAACTGTATTGTCTTGCGTTGCACAGAGAACTGTACAGCGTAAGCTCATGAAATTCGATCCCTCCGGCAATGTGGAGGAAGATATGCACAGCTTCCCCCCGCCCCACAGTTATGAATTCCACAAACTGATTTTAGAGAAAACAAAAACAAATCTATTAACTACAAAAGATATATTTTAAGTGATTATAAGGGATAGCAAACAGATCAAAGCAGATTACTGAGCAAATAAAACAAACATGCAAACTAAGCTTAATACACTAAAGAAACTGGCTACAAGTTTCTTTAGTGCATCTGAGCCGTCTGATGAAGTGGGTCTTCGCCCACGAAAGCTTATGCTCCGATATATCTGTTAGTCTATAAGGTGCTACAGGACTCTTTGTCGCTCTGGCTACAAGTAGTAATTTCTCATCCTAAGTGTTGTTTTTAGCAGATTGCAGTGGTTTTTGAAGACAGGCTGCTCTTGCTTGCAGCTTAAAACTCCAGGTATTTCTTTCACAGGCCAGACACTTTTTCCTACCTGGGCTCAGTCAGTCCTCCCCTTTTCCCCCTCTCCCGACCTGTCTTTGTTTCTTAGATGTTTCCAGCAGTCATCCTGGGTGGAAATTCAGTGAAGAATGAACTCTGATCATCTCACTCCCCTGTCTTAAATAGGATTTACATATGGCGGGAATCCTTTGTTTTCCAGTGTGGTTCCCCCCTTTCTCAAGTGGAAAAATACTGGTATTCTATCATGGAGTCCAGTACCAAGTGATGTGATCACATGACCCTGCAGTGTCAAAGCAGACATGAGTCAAAGGCTGTTAGTAGCAACCCAGGAAGCGTCTCAGGAAGGTGAGAGATTAGCATCTTCAAAGACCTATTGTCTTTATTGACTTGTCCCCAGCTAACCAGCCAGACTGATTTTATTTTGTCTGGTGGGTGTTCCTCGGGTGCAAACACTTTTGTAGTATGGATGTATAATCAATATTCCTAACTTTAGATACAAAAATGATACATGCATACAAATGAGATAATAATATTCAATAAATCATAACCTTTCCAATGATACCTCACAAGACCCATCTTGCATAAAATATATTTTACATATGCTATAATCACATTATAACAATATTTCTATGAAGTATATGGGGCATAGTGTCACACCTTCTACCAAAAGAAGTTCATCCAATAAAAAATTTACCTCACCTACCTTGTCTTTATCAAATGTATAAACCAGTAACAGCAGGCCTACATACTTATAAACAAATAGCAACTTGTGTAAACTGCCAAAAGCTGGTAGTATTTCAATATTCATACCCTAGTGAGTACTATGTAACATCTCTGTCTAAGGAGATACTTAAATTACTAGTCCTAACAATATTAGCTAAAAAAACATACCTACTGAATTTCACATTTTAAACCCAATACAATGAAATAACTCAAATTTTCCTATATCTAGGACACTTATCTAGTGCACTGAAAATCATGAAAAGGTGATAAAAGATTAGGAGAAGCAAAACAAATTTCAGATCAACATGAAGATAAAAAATAACCAACATTTCTGCAAAAATACAATTATAAAGTGGCAAAAACATACTCTCCTTTGACTGGCCATTCAGAGGATATCTGAAAAGGTGGACCGATTCCAAACTGAAGATGCCTTAAAAATGACATTTTTCTAATTGTCCTGCTCATCCTGAAAAGTCTCTAATCTCTTTAAAATGAAAGTTATGTTATTACGACCTTACCTTCTCTGCAGGCTAATCTGCCTAGTAACAACCTATGGTCTTGAATTTCTTTGTTATTGCAAGTGCTTGTACTTCACACCAATGGGCAGGCTTAGATCTGTTTCCTATCTTGCCACATTGGGACTTTCTTATTTGAGCTCCCAATGCTCAACAGCCCTAGTGATTTTAAATGAGAGATGTGCACAAAATGAGAAATATTTTGCAATAACAATTATTGTTATATTAAATCACTTACTCTTGATCCTTTTTCAGGAAAGCATTGGCAAACCGAACAATCTTGTCCTCCACATGGACCAATATATGAATATTTGCCCTAAAAATTAAGAGGTTATTAGTTTATTTATATACAGGTATACTTGTTATCCAATATAACACAGTTTAATGAAACAAAGAACATCAATGAACAGCTCAAGACTTCATGGAAGTAGAGATGTAAACCATAATATAAAGAAGAAACTATTATTTAATTACATTAACCAATGCTAATAATGTAATATAGATTCCTGGATTCTATACAAACATTTTTTCAAAAAAAGTTGTCATTAATTCTTAAATAACAGAAAAAACGGAGCTGTCTCATTGGTCCAAATGTCTCACTAGCTGATTTTGACACCCAACCTCTTTAGACACAATTCAGCTACGCTGATGCTATGTCAACAGTGATTTCCCAATGCACAAGAAATAAGGTTTAGGAGCAACCTTAAGAATGTGGTATAAAATGACATATTAAAGAAACAATATTTTTGATCTTGGGGAAGACCACCAATACTTTAGATTCTGCAGTGTGATGACTGGGACCTATCACAACCCAGAACAGGAAAAGATAAATGTTTTCATAGCAGAATAGAAATAGGAGAAGCAGCATGGTCTGGTGGATAGGGCATTGTACTGGAAATCAAGAGCCCTGGATTCTAATCCCAGCTCTGACCTCCTGTGTGACCGCCAGCAAGTCACTTCACCTTTTTGTGCCTCTGTTTCCTCTCTTGCGGTCTCCATTTTTTCTATGTAAACTGTAAGCTTTTTGGGTCAGGGTCCATCTCTTACTATGAGTTTATACAGTGCTTAAGAAAAGGCCAATCAAAGCCTCTAGGCACTACAGTAATTCAAATAAATAATCTTTTAAATGCTATAGCTTACCAAATTTCAAAGCAAGCCTTTCCCATCATTAGGTAGGAGACTAACTAGAGTGAGTGGTTCAGTACAGCTCCTGTACTGTACGACAGATTACTCCTCCCTAACATGGTTGGTGCAAGTAAAGTTTTCTGTAAGACCTACTTCTCTGAAATGATTACAACATTCACCTATGAGGCTGAAATTTGCCATGCTTGGTGTCTCCCTGAAGGTTCATTTTATAGTATAGTTGAAAATGCAGAATTACTAAAATCAGCCTCTGGAGAGCTCTATTGTTACAGCCCTTTCTCAGTCACGGGGGAAAGTGTGGAAAAATAAGACCCCTTTCTCTCTTGCTCAACACTGCTCAGCCTGCGACTCCAGCCACAGGTGAGAGAGCAGGACCTACTTGCCTGATACTCCCATTAAGCAGGTGGCCAGGAAGTGGTGGAGAGGGGTGGTAGAAGTCCAGGCTCCGCCCCACTATTCGTTGGTCAGAGTAGTTGATTGGCTACATATAGGGGGGAAATAAAGCCACTCCAGAAAAAGGGTTGAAGAAACTCCCTCTCCCAAGCAAAAGGGACTCAAAACCTCAATTAATTCTCCAGCCTGTTTTGAGGGCGATGCAGCTGTGCACTGCCCCTTACGTAGGACAGACTGAAGAGTTAAAATCTCTCCCAGAACAATTAGCCTGAGTGGACTCTCTCTTAATTAAAATTCTTTATCTCAATCCAACCTTCTGGCAATGAATCCTATTCAAAGCTCTGCTCTAGCCAGCGTGAAATATTATCCGCAGGCTATCATATGTTGGTGGTTGTGTGGTTCTTTCTCTGCCTACATAAATTGAGTGCTGGTTCAGTAGCACTTAGTGGCAGCTTGTCCCAGCTTCTGTTTGCAGCTTCTGTTATCAAGTGGAGTGCCCCAAGGGTCGGTGCTGGGGCCGGTTTTGTTCAATATCTTCATCAACGATCTGGAGGATGGTGTGGACTGCACCCTTAGCAAGTTTGCAGATGACACTAAACTGGGAGGAGTGGTTGATACGCTGGAGGGTAGGGACAGGATACAGAGGGACCTAGACAAATTAGAGGATTGGGCCAAAAGAAATCTGATGAGGTTCAACAAGGACAAGTGCAGAGTCCTGCACTTAGGACGGAAGAATCCCATGCACTGCTACAGACTAGGGACCGAATGGCTGGGCAGCAGTTCTGCAGAAAAGGACCTAGGGGTTACGGTGGACGAAAAGCTGAATATGAGTCAACAGTGTGCCCTTGTTGCCAAGAAGGCTAACGGCATTTTGGGCTGTATAAGTAGGGGCATTTCCAGCAGATCGAGGGACGTGATTATTCCCCTCTATTCGGCACTGGTGAGGCCTCATTTGGAGTACTGTGTCCAGTTTTGGGCCCCACGCTACAAGAAGGATGTGGATAAATTGGAAAGAGTCCAACGGAGGGCAACAAAAATGATTAGGGGGCTGGAGCACACAACTTATGAGGAGAGGCTGAGGGACCTGGGATTGTTTAGCCTGCAGAAGAGAAGAATGAGGGGGGATTTGATAGCTGCTTTCAACTACCTAAAAGGGGGTTCCAAAGAGGATGGATCTAGACTGTTCTCAGTGGTAGAAGATGACAGAACAAGGAGTAATGGTCTCAAGTTGCAGAGGGGGAGGTTTAGGTTGGATATTAGGAAAAACTTTTTCACTAGTAGGGTGGTGAAGCACTGGAATGGGTTACCTAGGGAGGTGGTGGAATCTCCTTCCTTAGAGGTTTTTAAGGTCAGGCTTGACAAAGCCCTGGCTGGGATGATCTAATTGGGTTTGGTCCTGCTTTGAGCAGGGGGTTGGACTAGATGACCTCCTGAGGTCCCTTCCAACCCTGAGATTCTATGATTCTATGACACACATTCTTGGAATGGTTTGGCAGAGTGGAACCCTTCTGGGATGCAAAAGCCACCAGTCATAGGGTATGCAGGGACACAGAGATGTGCAGAGTCCCAGAAAGATCCACACACCATGCATATTGGGTTACTGTACATGGATTTGTATAACTGTCCATGTTAGGTATCCGAGGAGTAGCTGTGTTAGTCTGGATCTGTAGAAGTGACAAAGAGTGCATCCGACGAAGTGGGTATTCACCCACAAAAGCTTATGCTCCAATGCGTCTGTTAGTCTATAAGGTGCCACAGGACTCTTTGTCACTGTCCATGTTAGGGCCCTATCAGAAGAGACAAAGTTTAGAAGTTTTGCTTTTTTTGTGGCTGAGGCACAGTCAAACTTTAGCGTATTTGGTGCCAGTTCACTTGACAGAATATGACACAGTCACAAATATGATACGGATGCATTTAGATTGACTTAGAATGTGCCTGTCTATAGCACTTGATTCTTGTGCAAAATTAACAAACCACACAAATGTAAACCAATGTCCATGTGGAAAACCCACCCAAACTCCTGGGGCACCCTATTTACCAGAAACGTACTACCCAGTTAGAGAGTTTAGAAAAGCAGCAAAATGATCAAGGAGGCAGAAGTAATAACCTGTAAGGAATTATTAAAAGAGCTAAAACACATAAAGCTAAAGGGGAAGGAAGGGTGTAGGATAGAAGTCTACAAATATTTTAAAGAAGTAAACCCCAAGGAGGGAAACGAATCACACTAACGGCAGTGTGACGGGGCACCTGCCCTGCACTGTCCCTGAGCGGGTTAAAACCAGCCTAGGGAGGCTGAGCCGCAGGCAGTCAAAGGAATGGCTGCAGGGGAAACAGCCAATTAGGCTTTAGGGCAGTGGCTGCAGACAATTAGGGTGGCAGCTGGACCAGCTGATCAGGGCCCAGCCGGCCCATATAAAAGGAAACTGCAGACCAAAGTGAAAGAGTCTGCTGCAGGGAACCCTGGCGGGCCAGGCCGGTTTGTTTACTTGCCACGTCCCGCCAGTTCGGCTGATTGTGGCTCCCATTGGCGTCCCACAGCCCCCATTGGGCTGGGACGACAAACCGCGGTCAGCACCAGGCACCAGTGTGGTGAGTGACCCCGTGACAAGCGGTATCAGGTGATTATTAACTAGGTGTAATTGGATGTAATTAAGGAATACAAAATCTAGGCTAAATATTAGGAAGAATTTTGCTACAATAAGTTTTTAGGCTTAGGCCGTCAAAATTAAAACTCAAGCCGAGATCTAGAAAGGTATTTAGGCAAGTCACTCCACAATAGGAATTAAGCACCAATACCTTTGAGGATCTGGGCCTTAAGCACTTTTTTTTTTTTTTTAAGTGTTTGCACAAAGCAATACTGCATTACATAGAATTGGGACAGACTGACATAATGGATCTCTTTCCTTTCTAAATTCTACTGTTAGTAACAAGGAGGTGAAAGACTTTTTCCATTAAGTTGATGTAATGTTGAAAACAAATATGTTTAATGGGAGCCTAATATATCAGGACACATACATTCAAGTGATTTACAATGTAATAAGTAGAACAAACATGTTGTTTTTAGTTTGTGTCCCCAAATGGTAATTTTTATTTAATTTCATGACAACACTGCCAGCAAATGAGCAGTATTAAGTAAACAACTGACTATGGCTATATAAAATGCAGATTAAGAATAAAATTTGCAAAGCTGCTTGAACACCCAGTTTCCATTAATTTTAATTAGAAATGAGTGTCCAAATGCCATAGGTGGCCTTGGGGAAAAAATAGGCCTAATATTAAAAAGACTGATAAGAAACTATAATTGAAATCAGTATAAAAGTTTTGCCATTGGTTTCAGTAAGAGAGAGACAACAATAGGGCTCATATTTCAGTTTTTCAAGGAGAAAATTAATCAAACTTTAGAGGAGGAGTCATCAGTTTGTTTTATCTCAAATATTTTCAAAATGTCTGGTGATACTGAACTTCAGAACAAGAAGGAATTACCAACACTCTCAGACTGCTTCTCTATCATGTACTAAATTTCCCATGAAAATACATATCTGTTCCACATTAGAACCTTTCCTTGTTATTAAAAACTTGATTCTCCTGGAATGTCAAAGGATTGCAAGTTTCTACTAACATTTCTTTATCATACTAGGAAAAGTATTTATTTAAATAACTAGTACATCATTTAACCTCATACCAAAGATGCTAATATGTCAGCAGTCACCACATAGATTAACAGAATAGCTGTTTTATAAACCTTATTAGTAGGGCTGTAAAACGATTAAAATTTTATTGTGATTAATTGCAGGATTAATCGCACTGTTAAAGAATAATAGAATACCATTTATTTAAATAGTTTTGAATACTTCCGACATTTTCAAATATATTGATTTCAATTACAACACAAAATACAAATTATACAGTGCTCACTTTATATATTTATTACAAATATTTGCACTGTATAAAACAAGAATATTTTTCAATTCACTTCATACAAGTACTGTAGTGTAATCTCATTATGGTGAAAGTGCAACTTACAAATGTAGATTTTGTTGGTTACATAACCACTCAAAAACAAAACACTGTAAAACTTCAGAGCCTACAAATCCACTCAGTCCTACTTCTTGTTCAGCCAATTGCTCAGAAAAACAAGTTTATTGGCATTTACAGGACATAATGCTGCCCACTTCTTCTTTACAATATCACCTGAAAGTGAGAACAGGTGTTTGCATGGCACTGTTGTAGCCGGCATCACAAGATATTTATGTGCCAGGTGCACTAACTATTCTTATGTCCTTTCATGCTTCAACCACCATTCCAGAAAACATGTCCATGCTGATAACAGGTTCTGCTTGATAACTATCCAAAGCAGTGCGGACTGGTGCATGTTCATTTTTGGGATCTGAGTCAGATGCCATCGGCACAAGGTTGATTTTATTTTTTGGTGGTTCGGTTCTGTAGTTTCTACATTGGAGTGTTGCTCTTTTAAAACTTCTGAAAGCACGTTTCACACCTCATTCCTCACAGATTTTGGAAGGCACTTCAGATTCTTAAACCTTGGGTCGAGTGATGTAGCTATCTTTAGAAATCTCACATTAGTACCTTCTTTGAGTTTTGTCAGATCTGCAGTGAAAGTATTCTTAAAATGAACAACATGTGCTGGCTCATCATCTGAGACTACTATAACATGAAATATATGGCAGAATGCTGGTAAAGTTTACTAATATTTGAGAAACTCAGTCTACAAAGAAGAGGGCCATAGTAAAGAATAAATTAACAAATTCTTACTCAGAGAGGGGTTTGGATGATGTGCAGTAAGGCCTCAATTCTGCAAGGTACTTCTGCAAGGTATATACAGGGCCAGCCCACAACATTTTGGCACCTGAGGCAGGGAGCTCAAACGACACCCCCATGCCCCCTCACTTGGGCCAAAACTTTGAAAGGTCTCAATTCTGCCTTCTTCCTGTTCTACTCCTCTCATGGTACTACTCTGCTACCTACCCCAATAAAGGAGAACTGTGGTGAGGCGGGTACCCCACCCCCCAGCAAGAGTGGGCTAAGACAGGCCAGAGAGGCTGTGCAAGGCAGCAACCAATCAGAGAGGGCCTGTTAGAGAGCCAATTGGGGCTGAGCAGGAGGCGGACAATCAGAGCCGGGCTCAGCCCTATATAAAGGCTGCCCTGGAGAGGAGCAGGCAGTCTCTCCCAGGCCTTCGACAGGGGAAGGTCAGTCTCCAGAGCTGGGAGACTAGCACCGCGGACAGCACAGTTCTGGGCAGGCTCGGGGAGCAGAAGGGAGCTCTAGCCCATAGCCTGCCAGGCTGCAGGCCCTGAATGGAAGGGCCTAGCGGGTGCAAGGGGCCATAGGGGAAGTGGCCCAGGGAAGTGGACAGACGAGGGGAGCGAAGGAGGACAGTGAGACTGCCATCAGAGGGTCCCTGGGCTGGGACCCAGAGTAGAGGGTGGGCCTGGGTCCCCCCCTTCCTCCTTTTGCAGTACACCCAGCCATCGGCCGTAGGGAGCGGCCATTACAGACAACACCAGATCCCTGACAGGAGGGATTAGACTTTGGGGATGTGGTTGGACATGGTGGCTGGGGCGCAGAGAGACTGCTGATCAACTCTCCCCCCGCCCCAGAAGACGCCACTAGCTGGGAGAAACGTGGGTCGAGACGCTGACGGAGGGCGAGAGACAGATGGGACACCACCGGCAGAGGGCACTCCGCCAGAACTGAGCTAATTCCCGGAGACAAACAGGAGGCGCTGCGGTGGTGAGTCCCAACCCCGTCACAAGAACTAATAATTTTAAATCCCTTGTTCAAAAATTTTAACGCTTAACTTTCAAACGCCTGAACAGCAAATGTAACTTTTCTTGTCTGCATAGTAAACACTGGCATTTTTATCTGTTTGAATATAAAATAAACAGATTTATTTTAAAATCTGATTCAATTTGAATAATCAAAGTGGTGCTTTCCGTGCCTTCTTGGTTGTAAAGATTTGAACTGCTTCCTGAAGGGCCACAGTCTGGGCCAGCTCATGCTCTGTTGAGATGGTTACAAGGCTGATCAGCCTCTCCTGTATCATTGTGGAGCGTAGATGTGTTTATTTACTTTGGCTTGGAGAAGCTGCGTTCTCCACTGGCAACTGTTACAGGAAGTGTTAGAAGTATGCGCAGAGCAACAAAAGCATTTGGAAAGAGGGTGGTCATCTTATTTGTGCACATATATTCCAGAACAGCCTTTGGAGTTGATCCTGCTGGAATGTATCTTGAAAGGGCTTTCAGTACATTACCTAAATCACTCGCATCAATATCGCGCATGTCATCATGTGTCAACACTGTCTCTAGTGCCCTGCATTGCTGGTGTAGGTCTTCTTCGGGTATAGTGAGGAGTTTTGGAATATCATACCAGTAGCATAGCCGGGGGGGATCAGGGGGAGCAGCCGCTCCCCCTTGAGCAGAAGCGGCGCCTTTTTTTAGCAGCACTAAAAAAAGGCGCCGCTTCTTTTTAAGCGCTGCTTCTTACACTCACCCGGCGGCACTCCGGGTCTTCAGCGGCATTTCGGCGGCGGGTACCACCGAAGACCCGGAGTGAGCTGCCGAAGTGCCACCAAAGACCCAGAGCGCTGCCGGGTGAGTACAGGGGGAGGCGCCTTTTTATAGCGCTGCTCCCCCTGTGCTCCGGACCTGGCTGCGCTACTGTATCATACAACATCCCAAATATACTACTGTGGTCCTGGAGCTGCATGAAATGTTCTTCAACTGACTGTATTGCACAATCTAGCACCTGGTTAAAGAATTCAACTTTGAATTGTTGTTTAGGGTCTCTTATGGGATTATCCCATGCCTTGCAATCAAAATGTCATCTTCTTCTTTGATGATTCTTGTATTCTTGAATGGGTAGGAAAATAGCTTCAGTGTGAAGTTCCTCTGACAACGTCTGTGCACTCTTCAGAATGTTTTGAAATCCCTCATCTGACCGGTAAGACTGTAGGTATGACTTTGCTTTGTCCAGTTGTTCCATTGCTCCAGATATATCAAGGTCAACACCTTGGAGTCTCTTGCTTACCAACATTTATTTCAAACAGTATGTCTTGCCACAACACTAAGCCACACAGAAATTTGAAGTTATGTATGTTTCTGGTGATTCCATTTTCCTCTGCCACTGTTCTCCCACGAACAGTTCCTGTCATAGCATTATCCTCCATAATGGCAACTATGGCATCATCTATCTTCCCAATTTGGTGTTTATCACCTCCACTCGACTTTCCCATCGTGTGGCACTCAGTGGTTTCAGTCTTAGAGAGGATGTTCCCAGATGTTGCTTCAAAATTTGCCATCGATGAGTTGATGCAGAGAAAAATACATAGATGCTTTAAATTACATTAAAAAATTCAGTAGTCTCACTGAAAGCTGATGCTGCTTCACTGACCACCAAGTTCAATGAATGAGAACTGCATGGGACAAAAAACGCTCAAGAGTTTAACTCTCGCATCCATGTCTGCAATGCTCTGTTCTTTCCTCTCATGTTGGCACCATTATCGTAGCCCTGACCTCTCATGTCAGCTATCGCAATTCCTGTATCTTCCAGCTTTTTAAGAAGCACATTTGTCATACCAGCTCCTGTAGTATCATCAAAGTCAATTAATTATACAGAATGCTCTCTGAGAGTCACCATTGCAGGGACACTTTCACTAGGTTCTGTTACAAAATGCACCATTAAAGTCATTTGCTCAATCTAGAGCAGAGAGAATACATATGCACCAGCAGCAGACACAATTTTCTACACTCTGGGTCCTAGTGGCGCCCCCCCGCCCCAGTCTGGAACCTGAGGCAGCCGCCTCAGTTCGCCTCATGGTAAGGCCAGCCCTGAGTGTATACCTCACTTTAAGCACATGATTAGTTCCAGTGACTTCAGTGGGACTATTTGTACACTTGAAGTTAGACACCTGCTTCAGCACCTTGCTGAACAGCAGCCTAAATAATGAATGAAGGCATATACTGGAGGATGAAGCTAAAAAGAAATATTGAACTGCTGCCTCATACACTGAGCAAGGTATGTACTGTGAACTCCATGAGGGAGGAATGCTGTGAGGGAAAACAGTATGAGATAATGTATGACTACATTATAAAGCATCTGGGGCAGAATTAAGGTTGCAAAGCCTATCTTAATTCTAGCATTTACAAACTTTTGAGTGCCTCACTTTGCAGCCTTAATAGTGTTTCTTTATTTCCTATTGCATTAAAAAAATCCTAATGTAGTATCTCAAATTGTTAATATATTAATGGTAATGACTAACTGTGGTTTGACAATTTTGAATTCATTCTGCTAACTTCCAAGTTAATTCCTTTGATTTTTCTCTGGTTTTCAGTATCTAGATCAAATTACAATTAAAGATTTTTGTAAACTCTTCTTAAATTTGCTCTACAATATGAATAAATAAGGATCCTAACAAAACATTTTGTCATTGGGATAAAAAGATTAAAAATTGTTTCCTTAAATCATTTTTTTGTTTTAGTACCCCAAAAGGTATCAGTCACTTCAAAATATAGCAGACATGTTCCCTTCCCCAGGAAGCATATTTAATGACCCCACATTTGGTTCTCAGCAGGGTCTGATGCCAAGTCCTTCAGCACTAAAAGCCTGAACTTCTGTCACTTGAGCTAAAGGATCAGAGGGGTAGCCGTGTTAGTCTATCTGCCCCTGGACATTTCCACTACTTGCATCCGAAGAAGTGGGTATTCACCCACGAAAGCTTATGCTTCAATACCTCTGTTAGTCTATAAGGTGCCACAGAACCCTTTGTCGCTTCTTGAGCTAAAGGAATACTCTTCTAGCAAGTAGAAGTAATAAGCTTTTAACTTATGTGAACCAGCCTCTAGAAAGGGAAAAGGGTAGATACTGTGCTAGAGTGGGTTACATATACAGTCTATATTTAATAGGACAGGAAAAGAAAAGTGAGAGGAAGGACAAGAGTAGCAGGGTGGTCCCATGATTACTCAGTAAGGCATATATATGCCTTGATAGTTTGGGTCCTACTCTTTTTTTGGAGGGATTACATATCCTCCCCCTTTCATGGCAAAAGTGAGTCTTTAATTAGTATTCAAATGAGGTGAAGTACGTGGGTTGGCAAACAAATTCAGATGGGCATTCCAAAGGTAAGCAGCCTATCAAGGGCTTCACGCCTCCCCTTGGCCCCAGCTTCGGAGCTGCCGTGGCAGGGGAGACACGCTCTCCCCCAGCTCTGGAGCTGCTGTAGTGAGAGAGGGCTGGGGGGAGACCTCTCTCCCTGCTGCAGCCCTGGGGCAACCTGCACCCCAAACCCCTCATCCCTGGCCCCAGCCCAAAGCCTGCACCCCAATCTGGATCCCTCACCCCACCACGCCTCAGCCGTCTGCCCCAGCCCTGAGCACCTTCCCATACCCTTTGCCCCCAATTGGAGCCCTCATCCCCCTGCCCTGCTCCAACTCTCTGCCCCTGCCCTGAGCCCCCTCCCACACTCCAAACCCCTCAGCCCCGCCACACATCACCTCCATATTTGTGCACATAACAAAATTCATTCCACACATGCATGGAAAAAATTAGAGGGAAGATTGGGGACTACTGAAGTGATTAGAAAAGGCAGGTGACATGCTGAAAGCAAAAGGTAAGAAGGATGATTTTGGTAGCAGGGTTTGGATGGATGTGGCAGGGGAGTGGCACCAAGGTCAGTATTAATGAGACTGGACAGCAGAAGATTACAGTAGTTATGGCATGGACAAGCAACTTGGCCACAGGCCAGAAAGGAAAGGGAGGAGTTTAGAAATGTTGTGGAGGGACAAGTAATAGGATTTGGCCACAGCTTGGATGTGGGGGGAGACACAGGTCTGTACTACTAAACAGCTATATTCATCTTGGTAGGGAATGCTACCTGGTTGAAGTGTGTAGCATTGACTGATTGTCTAAAATTAGCATCCAAATCACTTACCCCATAAATTTGTTGCACTGAAAAAACTGTCATTAGCCACCTGGTAGAAAGAAAGAGCTAAATTAATTTAAAACTGTCAGTACCAAACCCACTACAAAACACAAACTCTAAAAAGTGATAAATGTTTAAATATTCAGATGACAATCAACTAAAAAGGAATATATCTAATGGGTTACATGTCATCAGGTAATTGCCAATGTACTCTGTGTAATTTCATCAGTTTTAGGCTCAGCAGTGACCCTGGCTACCTGTCTACAGGGGGCAAATAAGGAGTTTAACCCCCCCCCCCCCCATCTCCAAAGTTAGAATGTGAGAAGTGGAGCCACTCCCACCGCTACTCCCCATCATGCTCAGGTGAGCAAGAAGAGGGGGGAATAGGGAGAGCCTTGTATCTGCCCCCACAATGCATCATCTAGCACAACTGAGCCCATGCAGCGGGATAAGTGAATTACACCATCAAGATGTCTGGTGCAACTTACTTTCCACCAGAAGAAGAAAGCAGCAGGGGCCAGACTGGCATTCACTAACAGTCTGGTTCCTGCCCTGCTCCTGAGGCAACACAGCTACATGCTGGGCCTTGCTGGAGCTGAATTTTAAAGTTACAGCCCAGCCCTTAATGACTTGGACATGCACATATCAAAAATTAAGTAAAATGGGTGGAGGGAGAATTCTTGGCCAACAACTACAATACATAATATGGTCCTGATTCTTCAAGCCTTTATGCTTGCCAGTAGCTATGCCCAAGTAGTCCTGCTGAGTTCCGCTGGACTGTGTGTAAAGTTATTCACATGCATAAGTGTTTGCAAGATCAAACTAACTCAAACTAAACAAATGTACCTGTCCAGTTCATTAACTATATGTACACTCAATACAGAAAATATATTTGTAAAGTATTAAAATATATATACACACCAATCCATAAACCAAAATTGAAATAATTTACTATAATCACGTTTAATATATTTTAGCTTTCTGCCTGGTTGCATGCAGTCTTTTCAATGTTTAAATGTCTTTGTTTTGTTTTCCAAATACCACAGATTGTATATAACCAAAAAGTTTGTGGAAAGAATTAAAGGAATAGTGACCACAGGAAAAGACAAGCCATTGGTGCATTAGAAACAAGTAAATGGTTAAGCAATGTGAAGTTATCGGGTAATTAAACCACAGTGGTGACCATTGGCAAGATTTTGAAAATGCCCGGCAGGGCAGGGTGCCACTAACACTGCCTGCAAACTAGCGGCATTCAGCTCGTCCTTATCGCCCAAAGCCTGACCATTCATGTTCCCAAATGCTGCCACTGGTCTTCAGCCTGAAGGAGAGATCTCGGGGGCCCCAGAAGCGGGTCCATACAAGATATTACCTCACCCCCCGGCTGTCCCCTTCCACCTGATGCCGTTTAGCAGCAAGGGGCGTGTGAGGCTGATGAAACACTCCGGGCTGGATCCCAGCGAACCCCCCGGGCAGCGGCGGCGGCGCCACGCTCCGTGTTATACCCACCAGGCAGGGGCGTTTAGAAGAAGCCCCGCGCTGGGCATGCCGCGGAGGAGGCAGGCGGGCGGCTCTCCCGGGCCCGCGGGCAGGGCTGCAGCGGAGGGTCTCCGGGCGCGGGCAGAGTCGCTGCTGTGGAGAAGACGCCAGAAATGCCGCTAGCCGGTGCCCCCGCCCCTTCGCGCAGCTCCGGCCGCTTGGCCCGTCTGCCCCCAGCGCCGGGGTGGGGCGCCCAACCCCTGGCTGGCTCCCCGCCCAGCCCGGCCTCCCTCCGCAGCGCCTCGCAGGGGCAGCCGCCGCCCCCTTCGCCCAGGGGGGCTCGCCGGCCCCTCCCCGGCTCCCCTCGCCCTGAGAGACCCAAGCCCTGGAGTGCGGGCGGAGCGGCCGCTGCTGGACGCGGGGTGGCCGTGCCGGGCTCGCTGGTGCTGAAATGGCCCGCGGGGGCTACCTGGGGCTGCTGCTCTTCGCCCTGCTCGGCAGCCTGCGCTGGCCCGACGGCTTCGCCGCCGCCAAGGTGAGAGTCGGGGCGCGCGGGGGGGAGCGTTGCCGACGGGCTGGGCCTGGGGGGAACCTGTCCCGGCCCTTGGATAGTGACTTGCTATTTAGAGGCGGGAACAGCTGTGTGGGGCCGAGGGGGGGGGGGCGATATTTCATCCCCCCCACCCAAATCAGTGACTGACCCCATCTGTGCGCGTGTTGTAATTATGGGCCCGGCGGGGGTGGGGAGTGAAGTGGGGTCTGAAGTGACAGAGACGGTGCAGGTCATTTCGCTATTGCTCATTTTTTTGCAAGCGAAAAAGCAGCCCTTGGTTGCAGCGGTTGTTTGAGCTGAAGCAGCGCTGAGAGTGATCCGAAAGCAAGTGATTGTGGGGAGGCGGCTGTCTGACAGCCGCTGTCATAATAGCCCGGTAGCCGCTGTCATCATCTAGGATCAGAAACTTGGTTGAAACCGGCTTTCAAGTGCGCCACTCAGCAGCCCCGCTTGATATTGTTTTCCTTTGGCCCGGTCTGCGAGCCCTTGCAATCCGCCCGGCCCCTCCGCTGTAAGGCCTGTCCCTTTCAACTTCTTTCTTGCAAAAACCCAACATTCTGGTCATAGGCAAAGTTACTGGTAGATGCAGTGGAAAGGAATTGGTGCTGGGTACCTGTGCCCGTTGATACTTACTTCAAAGTGGCAGCAACCTGGGGCTTTTGCTTAGGAGAAGTAACCTATATAGAGGAGGTAATTTGTAATTTAGAGCCCGATTCTATAAAGCACTTCAGCACATCCTTTGCTTTAAACGTGCTTAAAGGCCCTTCCTGGGTAGAGACGCTTTCCTGAATCAGGGCCTTATGAAGAGAAAACATAGATGAAGTCCTGCATGACTTTTTTTTATTTTGGTGGTGGGTATGGATCAGAATTAAACATTCACCTTGATTTATGGTGAGTGAGGAATGCAGGATCTGTCCTAATTGATAAAGAGAACATTTTGTTTTAATAAAGTATGATGGTTTTACAGTTCAGAATTGGCATTTTATTAAAATAAAATGTTTCTTCATAACACTTATAGTTCAGATACCCACACACAAGTATGTGAAACATTGTTACATAAAATGCACAAGGACAGCCATGGAATAAAACTTTTAATATGTAAAACAGCCTGATGTCTAAGCACCTAAATATCAGTATTTTATTTCAGGCTATTTCAAATACATAACACTAAATGTTAAAAACTCCAGTGTGGAGTTTTACCTGGGCAGAATCAATCTGGTTGCAGTACAGGACTATTTAGTTAATAATAGTAATTCTTCTTTCCTCTGTGGTATGTTCATAGCTACATATCTGTCTCCATGCACATGTGTGCACACACACAGGAAGAACTATCTACCATCTACATCAGTCTCAGTTTGAACTTTTTACAATATACGGTATGCCTGTTTGATTAATATTTTAACACTGCTACCATCTGCATTACCCTACGCTGCAATTTAGTACACTACTTTCCCTTGAGAGCAAGCTGACTATAGGAACTTCCCATCTTCTCTGGCTGGCCATTAACCCCGGCAAGCACATCTGTTCTGACAGTGGAGCAGGAGGTAATTACTGTGTGGGTGGGTGCTACTATGTGTGGCTCCCCAGCACCATTTCTGCTTTACATCAAATTGTAAACTGATAAAATTAGCAATTTCTGTTGAATTTCCATATTAAATTTCTTGCATTATAGTAATCAGTTTATTTTACCTTTTAAAAGATAGTCACAATTATCTTTTAGTACGTCAATGGAGAAGTAGTAATGCTTTACAGTTTTGGTGGAATTACAAAATATTTGGCAGTCCATTATATAAATAAAAATATGTTGATCCTTTATTTTCCATTGATAGATGTAAACAGTTTCTGGTATAAAGATTCCTAGCACAAGATTGTTTAGTCATTGCTTCTATCCTAAAATATTCTGGCTATTTTATTGTTAACCCATTCTGGATAAAGTATTTAAAAATTAAATAAATGACTCTCAGGTGACTTTTTCTACATACAGTGACTTCATACACAGTTGTATTTGCCTTTTCAATATATCACACACTTTTCTGCAAACGTGTTTCAGACCTGTCATGGGTCTGTTCAGAACTCTACTAGGTTCAAAAAGAACATGAGTACTTGTGGCACCTTAGAGACTAACAAATTTATTTCAGCATAAGCTTTCGTGGGCTATAGTCCACTTCATCGGATGCATATTCAGTATTTCTTTGGCAGTTCAGTTGATTTCAGCTATGTTTGTGTGAGAGAAACGTATAATAGATTTAATTTTGGTTTACAGCAGAGTAATTGAGATCAGGTTCCTACCCAAAGTCACCTCAATTGCTATTCTTGTATGTGCATGCTAGTATTGTCTAAAGTGAGGAAATCAGTTCTACGTAGATATTTCCAGTTGATGACAATTTGGATCAAAAGTGAGACTCCCTATCCTGAGATTATTTAAAAAAAATTGATTGTAGTTGCTAATATCAATTGGCATTAGCCTGTTTTACAGTGAACCATCTCATCTTGATTGGACTGTCATTCTGACAAATCCTTGTTTACATTTTTTAAAAATAGTTTACATTTTAAAAGTAAAGTAAAATATTTAATTAATGAACAATGTCCAACTACTTGTGAAGTTTTTGTTCTTCTAGACATAAGCTGCAAAATGTTTATAAAAGGTTTTGCAGGTTTGTTTCTTTTAATATGTCAGTAAACCGTTTGTCCATAGAGAAAACTATAATGGGTGGTGGTGGTATTATTTATTTATTGTTTATACGGCAATAGTGATGTCCACAGCTCTTTGCAAACCAGTAGGAAGACGCAATCCCTGCTCTGAGGAGCTTGAGCTCTTTGGAATGTGTTAGGGAGTTTTCTCATTTTCTGTAATGTTGTTGTTTGCATTCTTTACCTCAATTTTTTTTTAGGCGGTCTATGTCTGGACCCCATTGTAGCAGTAACTGTACAAAAATGTGATAAAAGGGTGGTCCCCGATCCTAAGAATAAGAAGATGATGCACAAGCTCCAGCTGGTACAGAATGAGGCAGCTCACCTTCTCCATGGCTTAGGCCTTTGTGAGCACATCAGGCCCATGTTCAAGTCCCTCCTTGTTACCTTCTGATGCCAGTTCAAGGCCTTGCTTCTAATTTTCAACACAATTAGTGGATCAGTCCCCAGCTATGTTAAAAACAGTAGACAATGCATGTGAGAGTATGTTGAGGGCATCTGGCTATGGAACAAACTTCCAGAGGAGATGAGGTGAATCCAGAGTCTGACCATCTTTAGGAAATGCTGCAAAACCTTCCTCTTCAAAAAAGCCTTTCGACTATAAGAATGGAACTCTCACTACTGAAACCCCTATTGCCCAATAATCCTCTAAAACCCAAAGAGGAAATTAGTATAGTCTAAAAAATCAAAACCAAATCTCCAACCGAAAGCAGCGTTTTGACCCCAACACAGGAGAAGTGCTAGAGACTTCATGAAGTCCACTAAGGATTTCACTATAGCTACCAATTTTACATGGAAGATGCTCAGATATTATGGTGATGAGCGGCAGGATAAAACCCTAAGATAGAAAGCTTTAGAATCTGGGGGAACTGAGTGGAGAATATAATAATCAATTATAAAGTCCTTAAGAATAAAACAGCTGGATTTGTAGGGGAGAGAAAAGATGGTATAAAGTAATCTATAAGATGCAATTTGGCAACTTGAATTGTAGAAGGTATACTTGATGGTAGACCTAGTGGAGGGTTTGAAGGGCATTAACAAAGAGAAGCAGATGTTATAGGATAGGTTCATTGAAAAGACAAATATTGTTCATTTTTTGAATGTTTTGAATAAATGGCACTCTTATGCCCTATTAATCTACCTCCATACTTTATCAAATAGTTCTAGAAGTAAATGCCAGATTTGTTATTTTTTTAAGTAGTTAATACAATAGTGTTATCTGCAGATATATAAATCAATTTTCAGGAAACGTAATTTGTCTTTCTAGGCTCTTGTACTGTGTTCATTATTGTGGTATCTAAGTGCCAGATTCAGATAGGCATCTAGTGGGATTTTTCCAGAGTATCTAGGTACCTAACATCTGTAAGTAGGCTGAAAAATTATATGGGTCCACTATGTTTCATTCTGTTTGTGTCTTACTGTAACCAAAAATATATATAGTTTTTTTTCCATTGTTTTGAAGGGGTTTGAGGGTCAAATTTTGCTCTTATTACTGAGTGAAACAGTAGCAGATCAGATCAGAGTTTGTCATTTGATACACCAAAGTCAGATATGAGTATCAATCTGTACATTGTTTGTGTACAGTATTTTTGATACCAAATTATTGCTTTAAGCATATTTTATACGGTGAAATGAAATCATTAATTCAATGCATATGTCCTTCAGAGATCAGTTTGTGTAGAAAATCTTTTTTAAAGAATTTATTCTTCTCTGCAAGTGGAAACAAGCTTCTGTTGCTTAAGATTAAGCTTGGCTGGCATAGATAACCAAGTTTCCCTATTAATTCACTTGTGAAATCTCTACTTCCAGAAACATTCAGAATGATGGTACTTTATCTGCTCAGATAATAATTGAAAGTTAGAAGGCTTGTTTATAGTACTGTGAGTTCTGTACTTAAAGTAATGATTAGTGCACTCGCCTCTTAATTGTTTCACAGTTAATATGCATTCTAAAATTGCACAAGAATCTAAGCTACTCATGATCTTTGCTCTATCAAAGATAATTAAAAACAACTAACTTTATTTCTACTTTGGGCTTCTTGTGCAGGATCAATGAAATTAATACTGGCTCTTGTTCTTTAGTTTACAGCCCTAGAATCAGCTTAGAACAGCTCTTTTTAGCATCATGTTCCTGGCTAGTTATGTGTATGTTCTGTGACTCTGAGATAAATGAGTGTAGCAGGCTTATATTTCCCTTTAGTTCATTTTTTACTACATCAGCATTGAGATCCTCTTCTTGTGGAATCTCCATCATTGGAGATCGTTAAGAGCAGGTTAGACAAACACCTGTCACGGATGCAGGGGCCGCTCTCACAATTTTGCAGCTCCAAGCAGGGGCGGCGGCCCCGCCCCTGACGCAGGCAGACGTAGCGGGCCCCCGCCCCCGACGCAGGCAGTCCCAGTCCGCGGCGACAAGGAGAGAGCGGCGGACCTGCCGCCCCATTGCTGCCACGGCAGGCGAGAATGGGGCTGCAGTCCGAGTCCCACGGCGGCAATTCGGCAGCAGGAAGAGCAGACCTGCCGCCGAATTACCGCCGCGGGACTCGGACTGTCGCCCCATTCTCGCCTGCCGCCCCAAGCACCAGCTTGGAAAGCTGGTGCCTGGAGCCGGCCCTGCACGGATGGTCTTCCAGATAATACTTAGTCTTGCCATGAGTGGAGCAGACTAGACTAGATGACCTAACGAGGTCCCTTTCAGTCCTACGTTTCTATGATTCTTTTTGATGATGATCTGTCTCTTTTCTAAATAAACCTTAATAAAGTTGATAGTATAAAATACATCTCGAAATATGAAACATGTCTGTAGAAATGTGAGCCAGAATGGTACTGTAGCAATGTGAAGGCCCACCAGCACAGCATCTCCTACTGGTTGTCTAAGAAATTAGCTGTTCACCAGCCTTGGAGCACCCTCTGCAGGCCGGTGTTTCGCCTGTCGCTGGCCCCCATGGCCCTCCCAGACCCCAGTGCCCTTTGCTCTGGGGTTCCACCCCAACAGTACCCCTACACTCTGGGTCTCCCCTCCCAGGGGAACCCCCCAACCCTCTATCCCCACCTACCTCAGTGGCTACTGCCAGTCAGCATCTAGCCCCCACCCACTGGGGCAGACTGCAGTCTGTAAACCACTCATCACTGGTAAGGGGATTTTGGACCAGCTGCCTCTACCTAAGCCCGGGCTGCACCTCTGCAACCCCAGTACCTGTTTTGGCCTTTCCCAAGGCCTGCAGCCTGGGGAATTGCCAGGCCAGAGCTCCCCAGCTCCTCTTGCCTTTCCCCAGCCCTGCTTTATCCCAGTACCCTGAGCTCCCAGGCAGCCAGGTCCTTCTCTCTCCAGAGCAAGAGAGAGACTGACCCAGCTCCTCGCTCTCAGCCCTTTTATAGGGCCAGTTGTGGCCTGATTAGGGCATGGCCCAGCTGTGGCTGCTTCCCCAATCAGCCTTTTCTTATTGGCTCTGAGCCCCAGCCCTCCCCAAGGGCTGTCTTTTAACCCTTTCAGGGCCGGAGTAGGGTGACTGCCCTGCTACAGGTACTCTTTGACAATGAGTCAAGATGTAGACGGGCCAAAGTGTTGTCAAAGTTATAACACTTGCCCTTAGGCATGCTTTTGGGAACACTCAGGTATTGTGAATTATCTGTCCTGATTTGCATAGTTGCCTCATTTGACATTGAGGCTGTACATTTGAAAATGTATAACACAGTTAATCAACCAATCTATAAAAATACACTCCTAGTTAAGTGTGCTGTTGAGTTGATTAATTCTTATAGAATTCATTCCTGAGGTAAGCGGGAATGTTACCTGTTTAAGAATTGCGGGATCGGCCTCTAGATGTGATTGTCTTCCAGGGGCTGGCTTGCACTGGTCTTGCACTGCTGTTAACCGCATATCCTCTAGTACTTGCACTCATCTGTTTTACTGGCACCTTTTCACTCTACCATCCTTATCTAACAAAGTCATAATAGTAAACTCAGTATGTTGGAATAGATTACGTGTTTCCCAAAATCAGGTGCAAAACTCAATGGCTGTTGGTTTTCTTATTAACTGTTTAAAACCTCAACAGTTCTTAAATACACTGAAAGGATTCCATTTTGCCTGATCATTTATATTATGTTTTTATATTTTTTCAGCTTTATATTTGTAGTTCATTTATTTTTTTTAACCTACCAATTCAGTGATAGGTTAGGGAAGCTTCTGTCAAAACTATCACAGAGAGGCTAACTTCCTAACTTATTTACCATTCTTTCCCTCTGTTCAAATGAAAATTTACCAAGTGTGGCCATGTGTGCTCCACTTTTACACAGAACAACATAGAGAAAGCTGATATAAAATCTACTGGGATTTGGAGCAGTAGGTTGCATTATATCATTCCTTGACATCTGCATGCCAAACAAATTGCCACAAAATCAACTGATCTGTGGCAAAAATTTGTAAAAGTTGTCTCTAATTTTGGGAGCCCAACTTGAGACTCACCCAATATTAGTGGCCATTTAAAAAAAAAAGTAGCCTGCACACCTTTGGAGCTTCCAGAACTATTGGTAATAACAGAAATCAAGGTGTGAATTGTGGGCTTGTTCTGAGAAAGCTAATATTGTTATAGTCAGTTTCTAGCACAATTTATCATTATGTCAGAACTTACGTCGCTTTGCAAGGAGATCATGCTACATATAGTGGTCATTTTCTGACTCCCTCTACTTTCAGAAGGCCAGCACCCTTTTTCCTACACTGCATTTCCACTAGTTATGTTTTGTGGAAGGGAAGGTTTTTGACTGTTCAGTGGTATGGTATGCTATTGCATAGCCTCTTTTTTCCTTATGTGTGGCCTTTAGGGACCGGTTTTTAAAATAATATTTATATAGTGTCCAAAAGCATGGTAGGAATTGTATAAACATGCAAAAAGATAGGTCCTTGAACTAGAAAACCTACAATATAAATTAGTACCCCCTGCACCCACCAGACGATGGATGGGGGAGTAAGGGGATGCCATATACAAGCACAGTGTTTGAGGTGATGTTATGCATGGCACTTGGTAAAATTTTGCATCTCACCATTTGGATGATACAGGTCCTGGTTATTAGGTTGCTATATTAAAATGCCTCCCTGTTAGGAAAGGAGCGAGGAGGTGAAGCAGGAGAAAGGTTGGCAGCAGAACAAGCTAATCAAAACCTCTTGAAAGTTTCTCCACAAGACCAAATTCTCTGAGACTGTTTTGGCTAATCCAGGAAGGGGGATTTATTTGAACACTTTCCAACATAGTTCTTATTGAAGGCTACATTTATTTAGCCTAATGGGACTTTCTGCTTTGAATGATTTCAAACACAAAAGCCATGGAGAAGGAACTCCCGGGGATACAGGGTTACTGAACAGACTTTGGAAACTCTACCAGCCTGACAATTTAAACAGATTCTGATACCCTTAATTACACCGAATAGTACCTTGACCTACCTGGAGTAAGATGTTAATTCCTATGAGTTCAGGGATAAGAATCTTGCCCATTTATCTTAGTACACAAAAAGAACAATATCAGTATTATTTTGTTTGTTGAAAGGTAATAAGTGCCTGTTGTACCTTTTGCTCTTTATGCAACAAAAACAATATGAAGAAACCTCATGGGCACAGTCAGGTCCCCAAAAAATGGTGTTTGCTAAATATAGGTAGATATGCAAGGTCTAGCTATACTGCTGTTCGGGCTGGTTTTAACCAGCTTCTACAATCTAGGATAGTGAGCACCAAGATGTTGCTCACAAACTATTTAAACCACCCTATTCCCATATACTACTTGATAAATTGTAGGGTTTTAGGTAAATTATCCTCAAATTAATTATAAACTGGTCAAGATGGGGCTATAAATCTGTATCTGGGCCAAGTACTCTCCATGCCACACACCTCCATCTGCACAGATGTTTTGGTGGAAAAGGGGGAAATTAAATGTTCTTGATTACACTGTTCCTGCTCAGGCAGTTCTATGATTGACCCCCATAGGAACTGTCTGAGCAAGAACTGCAGAATAAGACCCTCAAATAGGAAAACTAGTGCGAGAGGAGAATAAAAGGGTGATGTTACAGCAGCGCCAATTCACTCCGCGACAGGCAGGCTCACTCTCACCAGAAAGGCTCCACGGTGAGTTTAAATAAGAAATCTTTGTCCAACAAACACTTAAGCCATTCTGACAGTGTTATCAACTGATGCATGAATTCACCTCCTGTTTCTGTAATAGACATGAGAGTGAGAAGCGGCACACCTACTTAGATTGTAAACTCCTTGGGCTGAAGTCTGTCTTTGTTATGTGTTTGTGCAGCTCCTAACACAGTGTGGCCTTGGTCCATAACTGGCACCCCTAGGCACTACTGCAGGGTGTATTATCAGTAGCACCACTAATAAAACTCCAGGACTATCTACCAATTCTATCTTGCCTTGATTAAAAAAAAAATTATAAAATTCCCATCATATTAAATGCAGCAGGGTGGGCATGAGTAGGATCAGCAATATGTTAACTTCCAATACTACCAGGAAATCTATTATGGACTTTATTAAGGAGAATAGAAACTGAAATTTGTATATTACACTTAACTTTACACACATTGTCTCCTTTTGATTTGTTAGTGCCTGTGTCAGGCTTGGCAGGAAAATAAAAAGCACATCTCTGGGATTTGTAATAAAATTCCTCCCGCTCTGGGCTTCAATTCATTTCCCCCCCAATAATAAAACTATATCAGAGACCATTGTCAGAGGGATCTGCCTGAAAGTCTTTGCAAAGAATACACAATAGAATAAGATACACAATTACCTGTTGGAGAGACCCATAGCCCCACCCTGCTTCCTTTTTCTGGAAGTGTGATATTTATAAAGACCCCTTAATTTCCCGTGCTTTGCTCTTCTGATTCTGAAAAAGAGGCTGGCTGTAACCCCTCAAAATTGCCCACTTGAGCCCTTACCATAGGGAGGAGCAGGAAGTTCGAGCCTATTACTCATGGAACTCCAGCCTGGGTTCCTGAGATCAGTCAGCACCATCAGTTTCCTTAGAAGTTCGCAGACTGCTTTACCCAAAACCTCCCTCCCCCTCTGCGATTGCTCCCCCTATTGCCACAATATTCATCCAGAAAACCTGCTTTGGTAGTACTGGATGAGGAGGGCTGCACTCCTAAACCTTAAAGGAACAGTAACTACTGTTTAATTTTATGATAAATTAGGATGAATGGAAATTGAAGTGGGCAAACCACTAAAAGATGAGAATTATTAGATTTTAGCAATAAAGTAGCACAAAAGAGACAATTATATTTTTGGAGTATTTTTATACACTGCAGTTAGCTTAATTTTGTGCTTCTTTGATATTTGGTTCCAGGCATGCATCATAATATGTAAAATATGTTTAGGAAATTCCAGAATGGGATTCTGCTTTTTAAATCAAGATAGTATAAACTTTGGAGTACATAATGTTCATTACATTGGATTATATCTTCAATTAATGTACTTGGCAAACTCAACTTTCTGAAGGAGTACATGTTATTCAAGCAAAGATTAAGAAAACATGATCTTGTTGTTCTTGGGCTAAGTGGAGTAGATGTATGGTTAATCTAACAGCTATCTAAATTTAATTTGCAATAACATGGTCTAATACTATGCTCATTTCATATTATGTTATACAGGAGGGTTCAAGCTAGGCGCTGTAGAATTTAGGGAAATGTCCTCTTTGCATCTCTGAGACTGAAGGCATGCAAATTATGTTAATCATTTTTATCAGGGTTAACTGACACCCACTCCCCACGCCAGAGCTGGACACCAAGCTTAGCAGGTGTATAATGTGCTGTGAATTGCCTTGCTGCTACATCTCTTTGTGTGGTGTAGTTCAGTACCTCTAGGGCAGGCAGCCAGCTACATGGGCTGGTTCATAGAGAAGAACTAGGTGTATAGAGCCATGGGCTTGCTTCTGTGGCCATTTGTGGGAACGGTCCCTGAGGTCCTCCAAGTACATCAATGGCAATTCTATCATAGCCTTATGAGGATTATGTAAATTGGGAAGAAGGATCATTGTGCTCTCCTCTGACTCCTCTGCGCGCACACATGAACTCCAAGCAAAATATGAGAGAAAGAGATAGGTGTTGGGTGTTCTCCAACCATACAATTAAACATCCCGGGCCTGATTTTGTTCCCATACTGGTGTACATCATTAGTAGTAGAGTTGCACAGGTATAAACCCAGTTTAAGTTTGAGCAGAATCAGATCCTGTTAGTTGGGGTGGTGTGGAAGAAGGTCCCGCTCACTGCTGGAATTCAGACAGAGATCTAATATCAGGGGTGGAAATCTTAGACCTGGATATTCTCAAATTCATTAATCCTAATTGATTAAAATTCTAGGTAGTATAAATATAAGAAAATCTGACTGGATGGAATTTAAACATAATTGAAAAAGAAAATAAAAAGTCCTAGGAAGAGAGCAGCTGTCAAATCGAGAATTAAGGCATCTGTCTAACCAGCTTGCACTCATCACCATGATATTGGAATGCTGTGCTTGTTAATATTAATTACCCTTTGTCTCCAGTGTAAAGCTCTCCATTAAAATGTTCTGATATGCTGCTTTTCTGTTTGTTCCTTTTTGCTCCACTGTAACTATCTCATAACAATCATATCTCTACAGCTTTCCAAATACTTGCTGTCCAAGCACAAATTTATAAGACAAAAAAATTAAGCTTGTCTTCCCTTTGCTTTTGATTATACTTATATTAAAAAAAACTACTGTTGCAGTTATCTAGCAGATATTATTTATTGTGTCTCAGTCAGAAGTGAGATGATCTTCATAGTGATTTCCAGTAGAAAACAATTTTGTATAGATTAAAAATAGCTATAAAACTGAGTTTAAAATGAACAAACATAGCAATCCATAACCAAGACTAAATGTGCTTCCATGATTGCAATCACAATTTATTACACACCTGCTAATCTCTACAAGAATTTAAAATTTTCAAGTTATTCTAGGCCAGTTTTAAACACTGCCCTTTTAAAAAAATATTTTTGTTTTAATTTCTAATAATAATTCATGGTTGAAAACTATTTTTTGTAGAGTGTACTGTATTTAGGGCCTGGTTGGTTAAAGAAGACCAAAGCTGAAATGATAGGTGTATTTTGTGTGTTTTATAAGCAGCAGAATGTATACTGTGTATTCATTATATCTGTATTGGACAGTGCCCATCTCTCCAACAGAAGTGATTAGGCACTTTGGATCTGATTCAGCACTCATTGAAGTCAATGGAAATGTTTCAATTGGCTTCTGCAGATACTGGATCAGGCCCTTAGTTATCATGTACAGAGGTCTGAGGAAGAGAATGGGTAGGTAGGTGCAACTTGAGGAAGCCAGAAAAAGCATTTGTAACTAGATTGAGCCAAAAGAAAAAAAATACCATTGTAACCTAGAACTATATTCCACCTTCCCCCATCACACACACTCTCTCAGGGCAAATCTATACTACAAAATTAAGTCGACCTAAGTTACATAGACATACAGCCACCACAGTAATTAAACTGCTTTTGCATGTCCACACTACGCTCCTTGTTCTGGCGGTTCACGTCCTCACCAGGAGTGCTTGAACCAATTTAACTGCCATAGTGGGGGCATTGTGGGACAGCTTCTGAAAAACTGCAACAGTCAATGTAAGCAACACAATGTCTACACTGACACTACATCAACCTAATTACATTGACTTAAGAGCTATGCCTCATGTGGGGGTGGAGTTAAGTCGGTGTAGTGTGTGAGTTACATTGGTGGGAACTGTATTTTAGTGCAGATGCTTACAGAGTTAGGTCAGTGTAAGCTGCCTTATGTTAACCTAACTCTGTAGTGTAGACTTGGGCTTACTCTCTCTCTGGTTCATAGGAGTCGACTCCTTGGGTGCTCTGGGGCTGGAGCACCCACAGGGAAAAAATGGTGGGTGCTGAGTACCTGCCGGCAGCCCCCCATCAGCTCCCCCCACCTCCCCCCAGCGCCTCCCGCCCACCGACGGGCCTCGTGGATCAGAGCCTCCCCCTCCCTCCTTGCACCTCCCACCGGCTGGGAACAGTTGTTTCGCAGCATGCAGGAGGCTGGGGGGAAGGGGAAGGAGTGAGGACGCAGCATGCTCTGGGGAAAGAGCCTGAACTGGGCGGGAAGAGGCAGGGTGGGGGCAGGAAGAGGTGGGGCAGGGGTGGAGCAAAGGCAGGAAGAGGTGGGTGGGGCCTTGGGGGGAGGGGTAGAGTGGGGGCGGGGCCTAGTACAGAGCCGGGGGTTGAGCACCCCCAGCACTTTGGAAAGTCGGTGCTTGTGCTCTGGTTCTGTATTCAATTTCTAAAGGATCTACCAGGAATGGTCACAGCCCATGACTGTGAGCCAGAAACTCTTGAATTTCAGTCCCAGCCCTGATATTTACTGCCTTTGTGCCATGGGAGAGTGACGTGCTCTTAGCCCCAATTTTCCCAACTATAAAAATGGGGATAGCCTCCTTTACCTGCCTCATGGATCTGTTGTCAGAAGTAACTACCTAATGTTCAAGTGCTAAGGATGACTGTTGTACATAGTGCAATGCATAGATATTGATATGTTACCTATAAATTGTTTTACGTAATTTAAATACCACATAGATCTAATATTTTCAAGGCAATTGTCCTTCATCAGACATCACATTGAAATAATTAATTCTCTTTATTGTAAAGTTCCTATTTTTTCTTTTCAGAGTTGTGTCTGCAAAGGTAAAAGACACTGCTACTGTGATGGAATGAAAGGTAATAAGGTAAGAGATTAAATATGTTACCCTGTTCCTTTTCTCCCCCCCACCCAAAGATAAATCATTGGTGCAAATTAATAATATACGAATGATAGACAGAATGAATTTACTGGGTGGGTGGTACAAACAGTTAGATATTTCTGGTAAAGACAACCCTCAGATGGATTCACTACCTCACATTCACCTCTCAGAATAACTCTGTGTACACTATTTAACTAGGAAGAATGTAAACGTTTTAAAATCTTTTCCGTTTAGTTAGGGTATGTCCGGCTCTCCCAGCACTATAAAAAAACCACCCCCACGAGGGGAATAGCTACCAGCCAGAACTGGTGCACTGTCTACACTGCCACTTTACAGCACTGAAACTTGCTTCGCTCAGGGGGGTGTTTTTTCACATTCCTGAGTGAAGAAAGTTTCAGCGCTGTAAGTGGCAGTGTAGACAAGGCCTAAGTTACTCAGATTTTTACAGTACTAAAAACAGAAGAGCACTCCTCCCAAGCTCTGGGTGCTCTTGACAAATTGTTCATCTTAAACAGACTCCAGCAAGTGACTTAGTTTGCAGTTTTGTAGCTGTGTTGATCCCAGTATGCGTGTGACCTTTTGGGGATCACCAGACCAGTAAGAGGTTCTGTCACCACCTGCTTTGTAACTTTGGGTGCCTTAATGCTAGGCTGCTGTGGCTCAGAGCTCTGACCAGTGGCCAGCCTGCAAGAATGAAGGTCTCAACCCTGGCTTCCAGTAGCCTAGTTATCCTTGCAGAGTGACCTCAAGAACTTTTCCAATCTAGACTCTTCCCAAATCCATCTCCCCGAGTTCTTAACTACCAGACACTTGGACTTTTCCCCTCTGGTTCGTCACCCTTGAAGGAGTGAAACCTGACCCCAGTTATCAGTTCACTTGGACACACACGCTCCACACAGTTTGCACAACAGAGACCTGCTTGGGGTAAAAATAAACAAAAAGTTTTAATCGAAAAATCAGAGATTCAAAGGTGAAATAGTAAGGGAGAGCAAACAAAGACCAGTTACACAGAAAATAAACATAAAGATGCCATCTCAGGTTTTACACTTCTATATTACACTAACTTTTCTAAAACAAGTTAGCTATTGCCTCTGAACAGTTTCCCCAACATGCTCTCTGTCCTAGTGGGGATTCAGTGTTCCACAGACAGCACCCAACTTAGATGTTGGCCCCCAGTTTCTGGATACTTTTCCCTTCAAACTGTCTTTCCTTTTAACAGGGTTTTCAGGGGTTCCCACACATTCCTCTTTTCTCTCAGACTGGTAATTCATGGTTACACAATGTGTGTGTGATGGTGGGGGGACCTCCCTCCTTCCTTTAGTTTTCCAAACCTGGGGTTTTCTTTTCAATGTGTGTCTTTTCATTAACTTTAATGGTCCACTGTTGTCTTTCTCTAGGTTGTACAGTGGTAGGTACTTGGAGTTAGTTTCATGTAAACCTGGGTGGACACCTCCCTGATAGCTTCCCCACACTGTCACAAGGCGATACTGCAGTTGCATCCTAGTTACCATCACAATATTACACACACACACATACACACACACACACCCTTATATATATATGTGCATATGCATATGTTCATAACCATAGCCTATATACGGTGACAAAGCTCTGTCCTTGCCTCTGTGGGTCCCACGTTTCCTGGCAGATTTCACTAGCCTCAGAGGCTCACTGTGACCTTCCAAGTAGCCTTTCCCTCTCTAGAGGCAAGGGTCACAGCCTACTGAGCCATTTTCATCATAAGTCAGAAAGGAAGGTGAGAAGAAGCTATCCTTCCTTGCACAGTCTCTGTTGTCTCCCAGTCTCAGTGATTAATCAGGGGGGTAAAGGAGGAAGCCCAGGCCTGCCCTCTACTCTAGGCTCCAGCCCAGGGACCCTAATAGTATCAGCTATGGTAGCTGACTTTTTAGAAACAGGACGCATACAATTCCCTGGGCCACTTCCCCACAGCAGCCCCCACTTCCTCAAGATCCACTTCACCCTTACCTCAGGGTCTCTTGCCTTGTGCCTGATATGGCTTGTACTGCTCAGTCTCTCCAACAGCGCAGCTTCCTCCTACACACACACACCTGACTAACAGGGAGGCTTTTAATTAGTTTCAGCCAGCCCCTGATTGGCTTCAGGTGTCTCAATCAACCTAGCTGTCCTCCCTTCCCTCTGGAAAGATCTTAATTGGCCCAGGTGTCTTAATTGACCTGGAACAGCTGCCATTTGCTTATCCTGGTAACAGGGATTTGTTTAGCCTGTGGCTAATATATCTGTCTCCCATTACTTTACTATAGCCATCTGGCTTTGCCCCGTCACAATACATATCTCTTAATGGCCATTAAGTCCAGAACATTACCAGCTTTCATGAAAGGCCTTACTTGACACATTTAGACCCAATAACACTGTATACAAACCAGTTGATTCAGTTGTTTATTCTTTGGAGTTCAGACCCCCCTCTTCTCCCCTTGTGTGATCTGGACCCTGATTATCACAATATGAGAGAGACGAGGTAGGTGAGGTAATATCTTTATTGGACCAACTTCTATTGGTGGAAGGCATGAGCTTTCGAGCTACACCAAGTTGGCTACTGGTGCATTCCTGGAATACTGGACCTTCCAGCAGTTCTGAGAAAGGCATGAGCCTACCCCTGCCTGTGTGACCCCGTCCCCACCAGCGTGATGTCACATGTACTGTCCACCAGCAGGAGCAGAGCAGAATGCTCTTCAAAATGGCATCCCTGTCAGGTACCGGACAAAACCATATCCAGTTTTGTTCCAGTACCAGATGGGACAAATCAGCCAAAAATCGGACCCCCCAGTATAAAACCAGATAAGTGGCTTCCCTAAGCTACATACACAGAGCTCTTCTTCAGGTTTGGGTTTCTTCATGCGGTGAAGTTTCCATTTTAAGTGGCAAAATTCAATATTTTCCAAAGTTATTTGTGGTGGTGGAGCTGTTTTGGTCTCAGGATAAGAGAGAACAAGGTGGGTGAGGTAACACCTTTTATTAGACCAACTTCTGTTGGTGGAAGTTACAAGCTTTTGAGCTACACAGAACTCTTCAAGTCACCCACAGATAACACTATCCTGACAAGAACATAAATATAATGAAGATTTAATAATGTCATGCAACAGGGTTCCCACTCACTGTTAGTGCACCTTCCCATGTCTAGATCTGGGAAAGTAACTCTCGTGACATCAGATGCCCTCTTCTGTTCTCTGCTCACTCTTCAATAGTATCTTGTCTCGTAACTTGACCCTCCAGCCAGGTCCCCATTTAGTCCAGCCCTTCTGGGTTTAGGAAGTCCAACAGGACCACTGTCCAAATGCCTCTTCTGGGTGGTGTTTAGCCGCAGCTTGGGGCTCATGCCTCTATACCAGTGATTGGCAGGTGAATCTGGGCCCACCCGCTGCACCAAGTTCCAACTCAGGGATCCTATAACTAGCAGTCCAGGTGTGCTCAGTCCCCATCCCTATTGCTGTTTCCCTGAGCTCCTTCTTACCCAGCCTCTCTCTTGTCCCTTGACTGTTTATGGGTTTACTATGGAGCCTTCTCTACTCCCTGTGGCAACTTTACCCTCTCCTAGCTTCTTGCTAGACTCCTTACTCCAAGGCAGGATCACAGGGGTTACTTTCTCCCTGGATTTCCTTCTTGTCTCTGACAACCTCCCTTATCCCAGGAAGTGACGGCAGCCTCCTTCCCCTACAATTCCCCCTTCTGCTTTCAGCCTCCTGTCTTTATAGTGCTGTCGCAGCCCTTCCCCTGCTGGACTTCACTCTTATTTAACCCTGGCCCTCCCTCTCAGGGGTGTTGCCAGGTAATCTCTTTTGCTTCTCAGGCCCTCATTAACCATCTCAGGGCTGGTATGGGGTGCAAATCAGATCACACACCACCAGCAAAATCACCTACAGAACCCCTCTGTCTCCACTCCCCAGCTTGTCCAGCTCTCTACAGCCCAAGGAAGAAAGATGGGCCTTACAGCGTGCACTGGAGTTTTTAACTACTCATAGTTTGCACAACAGAGACCTACTTTAGATAAAAATAAACAAAGAGTTTATTTACTAGAAAAATCATAGATTCCATACTAGAATACTAAGTGTATAGCAGTAGGAATGTACTACCCACCACCCAACCAGGATGGTGATAGTGATTTGTGAAATGCTCAAGGGGATTAGAGAGGCTACTACAAAAAACAGAAAATCCAGTAATAATGGGGGATTTCCACTAGCCCCATATTGACTGAGTACATGTCACCTTAGGACAGGATGTAAAGTTAAAATTTCTAGACACCATTAATGACTGCTTCGTGAAGCAGCTAGTCGTGGAACCCACAAGGAGAGAGGCAGTTCCTGATTTAGTCCTAAGTGGACCCCAGGATCTGTTCCAAGAGATGAATATAGCTGAACCACTCAGAAATAGTGCCCATATTGTACTTAAATTTAACATCCTTAGGGGCAGGGAGAGAATACTAAAGAAACCCACCACAGTAACAATTCATTCTGAAAGGGGATCTACATAAAAATGAGGAGCTACTTAAATGGAAATTAAAAAAGAACAATCATGAGTGAAATGCCTGCAAGCTGCATGGAAACTATTTAAAAACACCATCACAGAGGCTCAAACTATATGGCTACCCCCAGTAAAACAAGACAAAACAGTAAGTGTACCAAAAAACCCCCACCAGGGCTAAACAGAAGAAAATAGACAATTAGAAGCAAAAAAGACATCTTTTAAAAATTTAAACTCAAATCCCACTTAGGAAAATGGAAAGGAACAAACTCTTGCAAGTCAAATGTAAAAGTATAATTAAGTAGGCTAACAAAAAAAATTGAAAAGCAATTAGCAAAAGACACAAAAATGAACAACAAAAGTTTGCAAAGAGTCCCGTGGCACCTTATAGACTAACAGACCTTATAGTCTATAAGGTGCCACAGGACTCTTTGCCGCTTTTACAGATCCAGACTAACACGGCTACCCCTCTGATACTTGACAACAAAAAGTTGTTTGTTTGGTGTTTTTGAGTACATCAGAAGCAGAAAACTTGCCAAACAGTCAGTGGTGTCACTAGATGATCGAGGTGCTAAAGGAGCACTCAAAGAAGATAAGGCCGTTGAGAAGAAGCTAAATGAATTCTTGACATTGGTCTTCATTGCAGAGGATGTGAGGGAGATTATGTCTGAGCCATTATTTTTAGATGAAAAATCTGAGGAACTGTCCCAGACTGAGGTGTTAGTAGAGGAGGTTTTGGAACAAATTGATAAATTAAACAGTAATAAGTCACCAGGACCAGATGGTATTCACCGAACAGTTTGGAAAGAACTCAAATATGAAACTGCAGAATGACTAAAAGTGGTATACGTAACCTACAGTATTTCTTAAATCAGCCTCTGTACCAGATAACTGGTAAATAGCTAATGTAATGCTGATTTTTTTTAAAGGCTCCAGAGGCGATCCCAGCAATTACAGGCTAGTAACACACTTCAGTACAAGGCAAATTGGTTGAAACTATAATAAAGAATGGAATTATCAGACATATAGATGAACATGATATGTTGGGGAAGAGTGAACATGGCTTTTGCAAAGGGAAATCATGCCTCACCAATCTATTAGAAATTTTTGAGGGGGTCAGCTAATATGTGGATATAGTGTACTTGGACTGTCAGAACGTGTACTTAGTCCCACTTCCTAAGCGAAGTAGGCAGTCATGGAATAAGTGGGAAGGTCTTATGGATCCGTAACTGGTTAAAAGATAGGGGGGAAGGGTAGGAATCAATGGTCAGTTTTCACAGTGAAGAGAGATCCCCCAAGGATCTGTACTGTGAACAATGTTGTACCAGTGATGGAAAAACAGGTAAGCAGTGAGGTGGCAAAGTTTGTATGTGTTACAAAATTACTCAAGATAGTTATGTCCAAAGCTGACTGCAAAAAGTTACAAGCAATCTCACAAAACTTGGTGACTCGGCAACAAAATGGCCAATGAAATTCAGTGTTGATAAATGCAAAGTAATGCACATTGGAAAACATAATCCCAACTATACATACAAAATGATGGGATCTAAATTAGCTGTTGCCACTCAAAAAAGAGATCTTGGAGTTATTGTGGTAGTTCTCTGAAATCCTCAGCTCAGTGTACCGCCAGTCAAAAAATGACAGAATGTTAGGAACCATTAGGAAATGCATAGATAATAAGACAGAAAATATCATAATGGCCACTATATAAATCCATGGTACTCCCACACCTGGAATACTGTGTACAGTTCTGGTTCCCAAAAGACATTATGGTCAAAAAAGATATATTACAACTGGAAAAGCTACAGAGAAGGTCAACAAAAATGAACAGGAGTATGGAACAGTTTCTATATAAGGAGAGATTAAAAAGACTGGGATGGTTCATCTTAGAAAAGAAATGAGTAAGGGCGGGATAAGATGGAGGTCTATAAAATCATGAATGGTGTGGAGAAAATGAATAAGGAAGTGTTATTTACCCCTTCACATAACACAAGACCCAGAGGTCACCACTGAAATTAACAGGCAATAGGTTTAAAACAAACAAAAGAAAGTATTTCTTCACACAATCAACCTGTGGAATTCGTTTACAGGGGATGTTGTGAAGGTCAAAAGTATAACTGGGTTAAAAAAAGAATTAGATAAGTTCATGGAGGTTAGGTTAATCAATAGCTATTAGCCAGGATGGTCAGGGATGCAATCCCATGCTCTGGATGTCCTTAAATCTCTGAGTGCTAGAAGCTCAGACTGGATGATGGGACGGATCACTCAATAATTACCCTGTTCTGTTCATTCCCTCTGAAGCATCTGGCAATGACCACTGTCAGAAGACAAGGTACTGGTCTAGATGGACCATTGATCTGACCCAGTATGGCTGTGCTTAGGAGACTGTGGCTCAGGCTAGTCTGAGTCTCTGCTGAATCTAATCACAAATTAGTGCAGCATTGTAAGCAAATCTGAGGTAGAGGTCAGACTGCTTCTACACACTGTGGTGATCGGCGTATTGAAATGACACAGATAGGCCCCAGCCTGGCAAACACTTCAGAGCATGAATAGCTTTACAGACCTGAGTAGTCCCATTAGTCCATAAAGTACTCAGGTGCATAACTGTTTGCAGAAACAGGGCTGTCAAATAATGGCCTCAATGTATGTAATTTGATAGCACAATGACCACTGCAGGCTGTAGCCTTAGAAAGGTCGATTTGAATGAAAAATCTCCTGCAAATAGCCCCACCCCCTCAAAAAAACCCCACAAAAATAATAGGTACTGTTGTCTCTCACTAAAATCCTGAAATGAACGTTTTTCATGTTTATAATCGGTCTGACCCAACTTTGAGTTAATCAAGATAAATAAGGGCCATTTTGAGAAAAGTGAGTCTAATAACACAAATTACCCATTAAAAGAAAAAAATGAATAATAAATTGAACAACTGCTAACTTCTCTGAATTACAGTAACTCCTCACTTAACGTTGTCCTGGTTAACGTTGTTTTGTTGTTACGTTGCTGATCTATTAGGGAACAAGCTCATTTAAAATTGCACAATGCTCTCTTATAATGTTGTTTGGCAGCTTCCTGCTTTGTCCACTGCTTGCAGGAATCTCTGGAAGAGCAGCCCCTTCCTTGGGAGGATTAGAACCATGGGAGGGCCTGCCCATCAGCAGTTCAGCTGTCCCTCCCCCCACTACTATGCTGCTTCTCCCCTGCCCTCTGCCTTGAAGCTGCTCTCGGGAGTTTCCTGCTTGCTGAGGGCGGGGAGTGCTGATATCAGGCTGACCCCCTTTTCCTGCTCCCCCGCTCCATACCCCCTCTCCACAAAGCGGAGGAGGGGACAGGGCTTTGGGACAGAACAAGGGAGCTTGCTGGAAGCTGTTGCTTCCTGTCTGAACTGGCTGATCTGCTTAAAAGAGCAACATACTTGAAGTGAGCTCAGCATACTTAAAGGGGCAATGCACATCTCTCTCTCTCACTCATGCACGCACCCCCTTTCACTTTGGAAAGTCAGCACCTGTACAGCCGTGCATGTGCTGTCAGGAGGAGGGAGTGGTGCGCTCCTGCTGGATAGTGTGGGCTCATCATCATGTTCTGTTTTTTCAGGGATGTGTTTGCAGCTATTGCCCTGCATCTATTTTGTTTCCTCCCTCCTGCCTCAGTCCATGCTGCCGTGTAGAGTCTGAGGCTACATTAACAACAGCATAGTAACCCTTGAGGGCTCAGCTGAGTGCTAGTTCATCATTTACAGCAAGGCATTCCCTGAGAAATATTCCACCCTCTTACTCCATCATCTCACCCAAGCGTCACAATCATTCGCTGCTGTGTACAATATTAAACTGTTTCTTTACAATTGTTTAAAACATATACTGTATATGTATCTAATGTCTTTTGTCTGGCGGAAAAAATTTCACTGGAACCTAACCCCCACATTTACATTAATTCTTATGGGGAAATTGGATTCGCTTAACATCGTTTCTCATAAAGTTGCATTTTTCAGGAACATAACTACAATGTTAAGTGAGGAGTTACTGTAATTGTCTGTTGATTCAGCTGTACATTAAGTAGCTAAAGTGATTTGCGTTGATGATGTTTCTGAATATCCTCACTCATGATCAAGGAAGGGTCAACATAATCTGATAATTCAACATGCTTTAAAAATGGTAAGAATGTTAAAAGAACCTTCCAAGACCATAGCTTATCTTCAGCTACAAAATACAAGAATGAGAATAAAACCAATAACATTACATAAAAAGGAGCAAGGTTCTCAACAGATAAGGCTACTACTCAATATGTTAAGAACCAGGCTGTCCTTGCCAATGGTCAGGACAAGAGGCTGTCCTAATGGTTGGAGCAGAGGTGACCAGGTGTTGTGTCCTGAGCCCAAATCAGGAACTGAGTTATCAAGTCCAGGGAGCAAGCCAAAGCCAAGATCCAGGAATGAGGAGCTAAGGGTCAGAGCCAGAGTATATGCCAGGGCAGGCATATACATCCCGTTTTGGCTGGTGCAGTCCCCTTTTTAAGCCCTGAGCCAGACATCCCAACGTTTTTGGTAAAACTGGGCATTTGTCCCATTTGCTTTTGCCAACTGATCATCATTGGCAGGAGCAAACAGGACAAATGCCCAGCTTTGCCAAAGTGGGGTGTGCCCCCAGTAGGGGGGTGCAGAGGAACGTTTGGGGAGGCAAGCGGTGGCACCAGGCAGCTGGACCTGGGCTGTCAGCCTCAGGTGGGTTGGCTTGGGTGAGCGGTAACACCGAGCAGCTCGGGCCAGCCCTGTGCAGGGGGAAGCTCAGGCAAGCCTGGTGTGAGGCTTGGGCCAGCCCCGCCTGTTGTCCTATTTTCACTTTGGGAAAGAGGGTCACCCTAAGCAGGGAGCACAGATGCAGGCATGGAACACTATTGAGTAGCTAGAGTCCCAGCCCTGCTTCAGGGTTTAAGAATGTGTCTGCTGGAGCCTTCAGCCAGTCAGAGGGGCAGGTTCATTAGGTGAATCAGTGGAGGGCAATAAGCTCTGTCTGGATTCAGCTGTGGATCCCTGACACAATAGAGGGGATCACGCCTATAACTTGTTTCTGTGGCAAGATATTCAAGCTCAATGAAGAAAGATCAAGTCCTTAAATTTCTCCATATGAGTTAGTATTGTACCCCATCCAGTGGCAGATCTTGGTATTGCATTATTATCTCTTTCCTCCTATCTTCCTTGAAATCTGTTAAATCACTTGATGATTACCTGTTCTGTTCATTCCCTCTGGGGCACTTGGCATTGGTCACTGTCAAAAGATAGGATACTGGGCTAGATGGACCTTTGGTCTGATCCAATATGGCTGTTCTTATGTTCTTATGTAACCGTCGTTGTTTGCAGTGTTGTAGCTATGTTGAACCCGGATATTAGAGAGACATGGTAAGTGATGCAGTATTTTTTATTGGACCAAGTTCAGTTGGTGAAAGAGACAAGTTTTTGAGTTTACATAGATCTGAAGAAGAGCTCAGTGTAAGCTCGAAAGCTTCTCTTTCATCAGCAAAAGTTGGTCCAATAAAATACACTAACTCACCCACCTTATCTCTTAAATGTAACCAAACTACTCATTTTCGAAAGTTATGTTAATCCACAAATACCTTATAACACATACTATAATTCTTGGGGTTAGCTCAAATACTCAGGAGTTACTCCGGCCAATAATTGGCCTTGTTTGTTTATTTATTTTGTTTATTTATATAAATTTTGTTGCATTTCTTAAAAATCTATATTTGTTTTTAAAGGAGTGGTTAGACTAAGAGATTTCCACTTGTCTATAGCCAAAACATTTCTACATTTCCTTCCTTTTGTACTCTTCCTGCATGTGAATTTAATAACACGATGACCAGGACTTGTCAATGATGGAGGTAGGCGATGCTTTAAAACAAAATTATTAATTGGTCACAAATTCCATTGGGAATGAAACCTCATTTTTATTACATTTTAAAACTCTGGCATACTCATCCACCTTAAAACAAAACTCCATTTCAAAGGCATCTTTATAAAGTAATGAGAAAATTTGCTCCAAGAAAATTAATAAGCCGTTCCCTCCTTCTGTCCTTGCTTATATGTTTCTGGTTATTGTTTTTATTATTATTTAGTATTTGGTATTATTTCTTGCCTATTTTTTCTGCCCCAAAGAGCTTAAATCCATATTTTGTTATTTTTAACTCAAATACAGCTCTGTTGTAAACTGTCATAAAATACTTGTCTTCAATGACAATTTCCGTACTAATTTTATGAATGGATTGCACATGTATTCAAATTCCTCCCCCCTACAGCCAACTTTTTTGTAAGATGCCAATATAAGTAATTATGATAAAAAAAATTAGAATGAATGTGACATCTTCATACTTTCTGTGTCTTAGCAAACATTTTTATGTATATTGATACTTTTAAAATAAGAATTCCTTCCACTAACAGTGCCAAGAAAGATTGGCATGGCTGGAAATTTTTCTGAGACTCTGTGTGTTTGGAGGGAAAAATGTCATGCTAGGCTACTTTATGTTATTCACATCGGCACTGATTCAGGAAGGCACATATGCATGTGTTAATTCCATCCATATTCAGAACAGCACTTAAGTATGTGCTTAAGTCCCATTGAGTTGCCATCTGTTTGAAGTTAAGCCTGTGCTGAAGTGCTGTCATGAATGGAGATGTTTTCCTAAACTGGGGCCATGGGCCATCCTATGAGCCTCCGAGCCTGGAGCAACAGACTTGGACTCACAGGGCTTGTGCTACCACACTAGAAATAGCTGTGTAGATGTTGCTGCTCAGGTTGGAGCTTGGGCTCTGAAGCCTACCCCTCTTCCTAGGCTTCAGAGCCCAAGCTCCAGCCCAAGCCGCAGTGTCTACACAGCTACTTCCAATGCTGTTGCTTGAGCCCCATGAGCCTGAGTCTGTCGGGCTGGGCTCTGAGACTCGCTGCCGGTCACTGTGTAAACATATCCAAAGAGACCAAATGTTTCAGATCAAGAATGTATTTAATAGCTTTACCCAGCCAAAATAAATCATCCAAGCCCCCTTTAAAAATCACATAACTACTTTTAACTCCGTATCTGGCTCTGAAAATATCAGCCACTGCAAACAACCTGCACTCATGAAAAGTGGTATTGAAAAGGAACTGACTGGGAGTATTTTTACATGTATGTCTAAGTTTCTTTGACTTTCTTTTACCTATGGTCTGGCAGTCTTGTGTTGTACGACAGTGAATGGCCTGTGTTATCAGGGCCGTCCTTACCCATACGCAAAGTATGCAGCTGCGTAGGGCTGCACCTGGTGCCCTGCGCAGCTGCGTGCTGCTCCAGCCCCTGCTCCGCCTCTTCCCCATGGCCCCCGCCCCTGCTCCGCTCCCACTCCCCTGAGGAATGCAGCAGGGCTGGGCCTGCACTCACTGGCAGCGGGAAGTGCAGCGGCCCAGCCCCAGCTGCGCCACCGGTGAGTGCTGGGGGGTGGTTCCCCCCTGTCTCCCAAGCCAGCCCCACCCCCCACCCCCATGGAGGACTGGGGCCCCAGAATAGCCAGGGACGGCCCTGTGTGTTATCCATAAATGACAATGTCAAATAGTTTTAAACTATGTGGCTTATTTCTCCATTTCCCTGAGGCCATGTAATGATGCTCTGGCAGAGTAAAGGGGCCTAAAAGTGGGTGGAAATGGCTGCCTCTCAAGCTCATGTAGAACTAGCATAAAAGCTCTAAACTGCTGCTGTAATAGTACTGGTGCTCCTTGGAGCATTGTGTTCAGCCAGTGGCTTTCTTTATGGTCCACCTCACAACCCCAGCATATCCAACAGAGAAGGAGAGTGTAACTTAACCCTGTTATTCTGCTCATCTGGTTTTAGCCTCCTGTGTTTCCTGGTCATGGGTTAGTTGTCTGAACTTGGCCTGAGGCTAATCTGAAAGTTTTCAGTCAAAATTTGCATTTAAACCAGCTGTGTAGCTTCATCTATGTGACTTGGAACAATACAAACATCACTTTTTAAAGCAAACAGCTAATTTACTCTACCTAAACAGCTACATTAAATTTCACTATTTCTTTGTTTCTTTACATGGTTCGCACATGGGGATGGAGTGGACTGAAATGGTTTGCCAACCCAGTTACACAGCAGCAACTATCAGATCTGCCAGCTGGGACTTTGGAGTTTTTCATTGGATCAGAATTCTGGGGCTGGTAGAGGCTAAGCAAATTATAGAGTTGTTTGCAAGAAATGTGTGTCAGCTGCATTGTTAAGACCACATCTTCTGCCAGCTAATCTGTGTGCTTTACAATAAGATTAAACACAGACGTGCAGATTCTAATACCCATGCTCCCGTTAAATAGCTCTTGTAGCCCCATGACTTCAGTGGGACTACTCATGGGGGTGAGGAACTATTCAGTGGGAGCAAGGGTAAATCATAATCTTGCACAGAGATGGGCAAATAAAAGCTAAGAGATACCCCAAATAATTAGGTTTCAGTGTAGTAGCCGTGTTAGTCTGTGTCAGCAAAACGAAAATAAGAAAGAAAAACTTGTAGCACCTTAGAGACTAACAAATTATCAGAAGGAAAACACAGGGATGGTTCTAAGGGCTTGTTTGTTATGCTTTTTGCAGGGTGAAAAAGGATTTCTTGGTGCTCAAGGTGTATCTGGCCAGCCGGGTTTCTGTGGTCCTGAGGGACCTCCAGGGCCACAGGGATCCACGGTAGGTTGCTGGTGTGTGGTTTCAGAGTTTACAATTTTGCTCAAAAATGTTGTAAAATGTACTTAGTCAGGATCTACAGAGTTGCTGCTTGGCTAATTACTGAAAGTAATTGATGAGAGCACAGGCATAACACTTCTGCTGCCTGATGACTAGCACTAGAGCCAATGGACCATATTCAGAGAGGGGTCCAAATAAGAGTAAATGACACATAGCTACAGAACTACGTTTTATTCTGCTTCCCCCCGTTGCTTGTTACTCTGACTTACATTGCTTCATAGACTGATTGGGGCTGGTCTACACTAGAAAATTAGATCGACCCAGCTACATTGCTCTGGGCAGGGGTGGCCAACCTGTGGCTCCGGAGCCACATGCGGCTCTTCAGAAGTGAATATGCAGCTCCTTGTATAGGCACCAATTCCGGGGCTGGAGCTACAGGCGCCAACTTTCCAAAGTGCCGGGGAGTGCTCACTGCTCAACCCCTGGCTCTGCCATGGGCCCTACCCCCACTCTACCCCTTCCTGCCCCCTCTCCTGAGCCTGCGGTACCCTCGCTTCTCTCCCCTCCCTCCCCCTAGAGCCTCCTGCATGTCGCAAAACAGCTGATCGGGAGGGAGGGGGAGGTGCTGATCGGCAGGGTGGGTGGGAGGCGCTGGGAGTAGGGAGGGAGGAGCTGATGCGGGGCTGCTGATGTATTACTGTGGCTCTTTGGCAATGTACATTGGTAAATTCTGGCTCCTTTTCAGGCTCAGATTGGGCACCCCTGCTCTGAGGTATGAAAACTCCACATGCCAAGCAATGTAGTTAAGCCAACCTAAGTCCCAGTGTAGACAGCACTAGGTCAGTGGAAGAATTCTTCCATCAACCTAGCTACCACCTCTCGGGAAGGTGGATTGCCTATTCTGAAGGGGGAACCTCTCTCATAAGCATTAGTAGTGTCTACACTGAGGTGCTACAGCAGCTCAGCTCATAGGCGCCGACTCACCTATGGAGCACCCACGCAAAAAATTACCCCTCCCTCTCAGCGCCTCCCGACTGCCGCGATCAGCTGTTCCGTGGTGTGCAGGAGGCACTGGGGGGCGGGGAGCAGTGACAGGGCATGCTCGGGGCAGGGGTTGGAACTGAGCAGGAAGAGGCGGGGGTGGAATTGGGGCGGGAAGAGATGGGGCGGTGTGGGAGCTTGGGGTAAGGGGTCGGGTGGGGGCGGGGCCTGGAGAGGAGCAGGGGGGTTGAGCGCCTCCGGAGCCCAGAGCAAGCCGGCGCTTGTGACTTAGCTGCAGCGCTCCAGCGTTTTAAGTATAGACCAGCCCTTTGACTGTCACCCACTGACTGCACCACTGTGTCATTTACATGTCCCCACTGCATACATCTCTGAATTTCACGTACTGAGGGTACGTCTACGTTGAAAAAAAAAACCCACAGCAGCAAGTCTCCGAGCCCAGTCAACTGACTCTGGCTCATGGGATTCACTTGCGGGTCTAAAGACAGCAGTGTAGACGTTCCCACTCAGACTGGAGCTCAGGCTCTGAAACCCTGCAACAGAGGAGGCTCTTAGAGCCTGGACTCCAGTCCAAGTGGGAACGCCTATGCTGCTATTTTTAGATCCGTGGTGCAAGCCCCAAGACCGCAAGTCAGTTGACCCAGATTTGAGACTTGCTGCTGCAGGGTTTTGTTTTGTTTGTTTTCAGTGTAGACATATCCTGGGTATAATAGAGGGATACGGCTCGGCTGAAATTTTCCATCAAAACTGTTTTTTGACAGAAAATTTGGATTTCTGTACTGAAATTTTTTTTGCAAGAAGTGACTGCTTTCTATGGAATCTGTAGCTTTTCTGCTGAAAACTTTGGGGTTTTGAGTTCTTGGCAGAAAATCAAATATCTGTGGAAAATGTCAATCAAAGGGTATTTTTGTTTTTTGTCAAAACTTTCCAGGAGGGGATTTTTTTATTTTATTTTTTAATCAGGCTCCTTCTGTGTAACTAAGTAACATTCACACCAGGAGGCTAGCAGAGAGGGATGTAGCAAAACAACTAACAGGAATGTGCCATAATGTCTCTGTTGTAGTAGATCAGCTCCTACTGGACTTACACCTTCTTCTAGCTCCTCATTGTGTAAGTTCAACTTACACAACATTCAGAGGTTTAAAGAGATATAAAGAAGTCCTGAGTGTAAGGGAGTTTACAACAGCATGATGGCTGTCACAGGTCCAGTCAAGCTCCCACTGCTGGACATTCACCAGACTGCTGAGAGGGGTCCAGCCACAGGATCCTGTGTGTATTTAAGCCTCCAGATTCTGAACAGAGCCCATATACTGTTCCGGTCTTGAGGCCTCTGGACACACTTTTCGGGTACAGATCCTTTGTCTAGCACCCCATCCTGAGAGATGCAACCACACAGCCTACTCCTAAACCTCTGGAATCAGAGCTAACCACTCAGACTCCCTCATAGTTTAAACACACCCTTTCCCAGAGCTTCAGCCCAGGGAGTTCTGAACCCATAGTTTACCACTTCAAGGGATACATGGTAGGTGTTACACGTATAACGCACACAAGCTTTGCACAGGATTCTAACACCATTGCACTTAACTGCATGAGAAATACACAGTTCTATACCAAAACAATACATCCTACATGAGTTTCCCTGCCTCAGTTTTCTCACCACTCCAGCACATTCTTTGGCTCTGGTCATAGTGATCTGGGGCATCCAAGATCTTTCTGCTGCCGTGCACAGCTTGTGTTCTGAAACATGGAGCTTTCTCTCCCCAGCTAGGCTTCTCTGACCTTGGCTGGTCTGTCCCCTTCCTTCCTCCTTCTCAAAGCTTCTTTTGTGCAGGGCCGGCTCCAGCTTTTCGGCCGCCCCAAGCACACACACACACAAAAAAAGTGCCGAAGCAAAAAAAAAAGCCCAGCCGAACTGCCCAAAAAACCCAGCTGCCCCAGAATCCCGGGATTTCCGCCCCTTTTAGGGCGCCGCCCCAGGCATGTGCTTTGTCGTCTGGTGCCTGGAGCCGGCCCTGCTTTTGTGGCCCTGTGATGTCCCACCACCAATGCCTGAAACAGACAAGCTGGAGGAGGTGGCTTATTGGTCAGAGTGCAGTCATTAAAGTTAAGTACTCTCCATTGTGCTTAGTTTGGTGTGTATTTGCTGCAGGTCCTGTCAGCCCATGGTGGATACACATAGGCATAGAGGCATTCATTCCATGATACAATAATGTTCATAACAACAACTTCACAATATTAACCAGAATTCATAAGTTGTATGGATACATTCCCCGAATACCACAATAGCATCTATTGCATCTAATGTCATCCTCTTTCACGTCATCTCTAAATTTCGCCCTCTCTATTTACAGTTGGCTTTATTGCAGCCTGTCATTTAACCAGAATGTTTTTATATGTAATATTTTAATTTTATTTTCAATGCAATAGAGCAATGTGTGTGTAAAGACTATCCATACAGGACAAGCACAATAACGTTGAGCCACAGATTGTGATGTGGAGTGATTTCTTAACAATTTGCTATCCAAGAACCATGTCTATCATCGTTAGAAATAGATAAAACCAAACTGGTGCTGCGACAAATAATAAAACAAAAGAAAAGGGGGAAAAGGAGAAGAAGGAAGCCTCTTCAGTGATCTCTTCTCATCGATACATAGGAACTGTCAAGCTGCTTAGGGATTTGCACTTGTCCTGGAAGAGTGGAAAGAATGAACATTTGCAATTATTTAATTAGTTTATTACAAATTCATTGTATTCAAATTTGTCTCAGACAGAGTTCTATCAGGAAATCACCTCCTCAAACAACAAATTACTTTGTGTGTAAATAAATCTTGCTTGTAATTTTTGTTTGGATACTGTTTCAATATTTGGTATAAATCCATGCTGTGTTTACAAGAATGTTGCAAAGGTATTTTGTTCAACTGGTTAAAAAAATGTTAAGTGGAACAAATGTACTTTTATCAAAGGGAAAGTGACTCAAAAGTACAAATATTAACTCCCGCAGGAATGTTTGTGAATATGGATGTCCTATCCAACATGGACCTCTCAGCTGATATGCAATCCTTTGCTATCTCCTGGGTGGACTGTTGTAATGCATTCTGTTCACTTATACTTTAAGGCCTCAAAGTAATGTATAAACACACACGCTCCAGTATTCTAGCCTCTGCAGTCTTTCAGTTCCCTTTTGGGTGCAATGGAAGGTGCTGGTTATTGTCTATAAAGCCGTAAATGACTTGAGACTTAACTCTCGCAGGACTGGTCTACACCGATCTTTTGGGGATCGATTTTTCGCTTCTAATGTAGATAACGCGATAAATCGATTCCCGAACGCTCTCCTTTCGACTCTGGTAATCCACCCCAATGAGAGGTGGAAGCGGAGTCGACGGGGGAGCGGCAGCAGTCGACATTGCAGCGTCCTCACAGCGAGGTAAGTCAAACGAGGTACGTCGACTTCAGCTACATTATTTACGTAGCTGAAGTGGCGTACCTTACATCGACACCCCCCACCCCCATAGTGTAGACCAGCCCTCAGTGACCACCTCCCCAAATAGCACTGTTGTTTTTTGTTTGGGTGTTTTGTGCCTGTAATTGGATAAATACCTCCTGAATAATCAGAGGGTATGGTAGAGGCTGGCGTTTGTGCCAACTGTTGTGAATTTTTGTTCGTTAATTTCTGTAATGCATGGATGTGAACAATATAAATAAACAAAATAAATGAGTTGTATGTTCTGATCTTGGCATTATAAATATTGAACAAAGATTTAATACATGCTTTTTTTCTGTTTGGTGTTTAGGGTTTTCCAGGACTGATAGGTCTAGTCGGACCCAAAGGTGAAAGGGTAAATATATATTTAAGCAAACTTTTAATGTATTATGTATCCTATTTATTATTAAAGTGAATTAATAACTGCCCTTTCTATAAAATCAAATAAAAACACCAAATTATGTTACTATATTTTTGAAAGATGTGGCACCGAACTCCCATTTTTTCTTTTTTTAGAACTGTAGCTGCTGTTTTTCAATTTGCCATGCTGCATATATGAGATTTCATGCATGTGTCTGTGAAGTATTGGCCCGTATTATGTAGGAGTCAGGCTAGATCATAATGGTCCCTTCTGGCCTTAAAATCTATTAATCTATGTGTAACAGTTTACATCATATGAGGTGTGCCAGTGGAATAATTAGGTAAAGTATAGTAGTCAAATGAAAATCCCCTGATAGACTACCTTCTGTTAATGCTTATTGTTCTTACAAATGGAGTAAAAAATGTATTGCATGGATTTTTCCTTTTAATTTGTATTATTCTTTCTTTGTTTCTTTTTGTATCATTAGGGAATTTTAGGATTGGCTGGTTTTTCAGGTCTCCCAGGTCTTCCAGTAAGTAAAATAAAACTAGATAAACCAAGTCCTCTACTTATACGGCAACTCAGTATTCCCCAACCCAATGTCAATGTCAGCATTGTCTCTATCAATTAACATAGAGATAACAATCTTGGTATCAGCAATTCTTATTCACCATAATGGTTAAGAACAAATTGTAATCCATCCATCCAGATACTGTAACCATGTAAACTATTTCCCTGTAATTACAGGGGAATATAAATGTTCAATAACAAGACTGTGTCACTTTTGAACTTGTTTAGGGTGAACCAGGAAACATTGGTCCCCCTGGAGGTCCAGGAATTCCAGGATGCAATGGCCCAAAGGTAGGGATCAAGTAGAATGTGATGACAATGGGGATTGCCAGGAGCTAAGCTTAAAAATCAGTGAATACTGCCCAAAAGTATTCTCAAATGTTTTTTCAAATGCAGGGCAGAGTTCTTTTGTTGCAGCTTGCAACTTCACTGATTGATCGGAGAGAAATTATGTTCACAAGAATAGTCATGGAAAGCAAAAGTGTTGCAAGTACTTGTGTGACAATCTTTTCTTTGTCTTCTATGTTGTTTTTACCTACCCTGAAGATGCAGGATGATGGGAAGTGGAATAATCATAAGCAATTTCATGCAGCAGTTTGAAATTCTATGTTCTCTATTGTGCTTTGGGCCTCTGTTCTTGGTATGGGTATGAGTCCTGGACTGCAGCCTGAGGAAAAGTTAAAGCTTGTAGTTAATCACTTTATTTCAAGTTTTCACTTTATTTGACCCCAGAATGGATTTCAGTTAGCCTTACAGTCATAGGCGTAGTTTGGGGGTGCAGAGGAGCATTGCCCCCTAAACAGAGAGGAGGCATGTGGGGGAGGGCCATGCTCCACTCCTCACCCCCCCATTTCTGCAAGCATTGAGCTGCCCTACAGGGCTTGCTCTAATCGGCCTGGGGTGGGGGAGAAGGGGGCTTTGTCATTCCCATGCTGTGCTTCCCCTCCTGCCCACCCCGAACTTTTCAGATGGCGGGGAGCAGCTTTTCCCCTGTGCTCTGGGTCCTCCTTCAGCAGATGGATGCCACCTCCTGAGTCCTAGTGCCCGCCTCTTTCCTCTACAACCATGAGTGCCAGTCGGGGGGAGGGGGAACCAAGGGGGTGGGGTGAGGAGAAGAGACAATGGGGAAGGGGGGTGGGGCAGGGGGAAGAGAACGGGAGAGGAAGGAGGAGCCGATGGGGAAGAGAAGGGGATACAGAAATGAGCAGGGGGGAAGCAGGAACCCGGCATGTGGCATCCCCTGGGCCCCGGCATGTGGCGTCCCCTGGGCAGCAGCAGCCCCAGCCCCAGCCGGGAGGCAACTGCAGCAGCACCATAGCAGCGACATTGCTGCAGCAGCCGGTGCCAGAGAGGCTGCCAGCAGCAGCTGGGGCTCCCCCTTTATGCCGTCCCCCCCCACCCCCCCGCAAGCACCGGCAGCCCAGGTACCACTGTAGGTGGGGAGAGACAGCCAGTGAACCAAGGGGACTGGCTTCAGCGTGCACGTGTGTTCGCATGTGCCTGGGCTCACGTTGCCCACCCAAAGTAAAGGAAACTGCATATTCTGTAATACTCTAGGAGCACAGGAAAGAACTAGTTAATCATGGCTAAATAAAATGCATCAGTGACTTTTGTAACAGTTACAATGTTTATTACTCTCAGGGTGAACAAGGATTTCCAGGGCCTCCAGGGCCAGGAGGTGCTCCGGGCAAACCAGTAAGTGGTAACATTAAGCATAATGTTCATTTCTACCATATAAAGCCCTTAATTCGTTAAAGCTTAAAACTCTTTACAGTTGTTAATATATTAATTAATTAAGCCCCACAATACACCTGTGAGGTGGGATAATATAGTGTCCCCACTGGCTTGAAAACTGAGTGAAAATGTTAAGAGAACATTTTCAAAAGTGACCTGATTTTGGGGTCCGAATTTGAAACACGTTGGCTCTGAGCTTCACAGGTGATGGACACCTGCAGTTCTTGATGGCTTTGGTTGAAGTTGTGGATGCTCAGTACTTTCTGTATATCAGGCTTTGGGTGTCTCAAGCTGAGCATCCAAAAACAGGAGGCACCCAACATTAGAAAATACTCTTTACAAATGTACACCTATGTGACTTACCCAAGGTAAGTCAATGACAGAAGCAGAACCCAGGAGTCTTGCTTTAACCACTAGAGCTTGATTTGCTCTACAGAAATTATATCAAAGGTAAGCTATAAACAAGGAATAAAAATGGAGCACTGTCATTGGCACAAAATCTGCTCCCCTCTAAAAATATATATTTTTTCTATTTTAAAAAGTCCTCCTATGCCCCCAAAAAAGTCAGGCCACACAAATCAAATTTACAATAATTTTGAAATCCCAGCTGGTAGGCTGGGCCACTTTGCAACAATAAGTCCATTCTTCTGAGATTGCAGTCTGGCGCACAAGGCATGAAATTCATCCTTGTGCATCAAAACCCGCCAAGGTTACTCACCCATGCATTCATGAAAATAAGTCATTTTCTTAAGTTTGCCTCTACTAAACATCTTGACTGCCCTTATCACCTGTAAAAACAATCAGGAGTCCTTGTGGTACCTTAGACTAACACATTTATTTGGGCATAAGCTTCCGTGCGCTAAAATCCACTTCATCGGATGCATGGAGTGAAAAATACACTACTAAAAGTAATTTTCCCTCTGCTGATACTCTCACCTTCTTGTCAACTCTTGGAAATGGGCAACGCCCATCTTGATTGCATTGGCCTCGTTAGCACTACAAAAGTAATCAACTGTTGGGAATAGGCCACTTCCACCTTAATTGAATTGACCTCATTAGCACTGGCACCCCACTTAGTAAGGCAACTCCCATCTTTTCGTATATATACTGCTTACTGTATTTTTCACTCCATACATCTGATGAAGTGGGTTTTAGCCCACAAAAGTTTATGCCCAAATAAATTTGTGAGCCTGTAAGGTGCCACAAGGACTTCCCATTTCTGCCGATACGGACTAACATGGCTACCACTCTGAAACTTACCACCTGTGTTACCAGTTGCCTTTTTTAACAATATGGTTTTTATTATTTTTACTCTCCCTAGGGTATTGATGGCCTCAAAGGAGATAAGGTAAGTTGTTCACAGTATGTTGTATTGAATAGTCATTGAAGAGCAAAACTTTGAATTTGTACAGCTGTTGGTGAAAGATTTGTAATAGCTATCTTCATCCACTGCTGCTAGAGAGTTTATTTCCCAGAAGAAGAGCAATGCCGCTAACATCAGAACTTAGTATATGATTGCCACATTCATCCTTGGTTACAATTCAATATTTCTTATTTTTTGTGATTGCTGTTACTGAGTGTTGTAAGACTGTTCTTTACAAACACACCAAGGACCCTCTCCCAAAGAGCTTATAAGTGCCATGCAGACACTGGATAAGAGTGCAGATCAAAGGAGTTCAGAAATGATCAGGAAGATCATTGTTGGAAAGCTTCAGAAGAGTGTGTTTGAAGAGGAAGACCGTTCTAACCACAGGGGCAGGAAGAAAGGAAGCATGAAGATGAGTTACTGTGAAAAGTCAAGTGCTGAGTCTAGTTAGTATGGGCTCTGTTTCATTTAAACACAGCTGTGTGTTGCCCACCCCAGGGGTTGCAACAGGAAGAATTCTTCCTTGAGGCAGAATTCCTCCCGGAATGCCCAAGCACGTAGACTGCAGAATGCCTGTACTGCTACATGGCTTTATGAAAATGCAGTACTCCCTTCTGTGCACAGGGACCAAGGCCATGACCCTTTTTCCTGCCCCACCTCCTTGAAGGTGTCTTGCAGCCCTGCGTGCCTGGAGATAGCAATCTGCATGCTCCACGGAGTTCAGGCAAATATGCCTGACTGCTGCACAGATTATCAAAGGAAGCTCCTTGAGCCCTCCACCCTTCATGTACACTAGTGAAGTAGTTGAACACAACATGAATCTGAATATTTTGTGTCTGATTCTTCACTACATTATACTGATTTCACATCAGTGTTACTCTGATTTCAGTGCAGTTACAGCGGATGAAAACCAGAGTAACACTGAAGTGAATCAGACCCTTTTCCTTTAAGAAGTTCTTACAGTTTTTTTAAAATACAGCAGTGTTGTACAAAGACTTTGGAGATGACTATGATAATGTGGTCTGAATTGCTTTCATCCTGTTAGCAGCGCTCTTACCGTGGTGGGAAGACACAAATAAATAAACAATAAAGCAAAGATGATTTCTGATGTAAATGATATAAAGAAATAAAACAAGAGATTTTGGCCCCCGCTTGAATGTTTTACTCTAGGAACTGTTCTTATGTAGAGAACTTGTCACCGTCAGTTACATGATGCAATTCCTTTTGGGCCAGATTCTGATCTCAGTTCCCCCAGTGTAAGTCCACAGTAACTCTAGTGAAGTCAGGTGTAACTCAGATCAGGTCAGAAAGAGGCTCTCTGTATTCTGTTGGAGATTATGCAAAATGCCAATAATAGAACTCTTGTAATAAACATATCCTTAAAAGAAAATGTTAGATAAGACCAGGTATGTGTGTGAAGGAAGTACGTGTAGGTCTAAAAAGAAAGAGGTTCATAAGGACCAAGAAGTACAGATCATACGTACTATCATGTAGTATGTATTGAATAATTATTTTTCTTTTGGTAGAATTGTCCATAATGGACAATAGCAAGCGTTAGGAGATTTCTGATGTTGGATTTCTCTACTGTATATCTTACTGTGAGCTTTATTGTCTTGAGTTATATAAATGAGTTTCATAATATAACAGTTGATGAGGCTTTTTTTCATTTACTTATTGTCAAGGGGTTCCCTGCAAGTGGATATGACCCAGGATATGATGGAAGAGGTGACCCTGGATTACCAGGAATACCTGGACGCCAGGTAATTAAAAGAATTTACTCTGTGCTATGTATATTTTTTTTTAAAAAGTAATGTATTATATTTCTTAAATCAGAAACTAACTTCAGTTCTCAATGTGATATTAGGTTTATATTATAAAGGTGAGAGATATAAAGTTATTCTTTCTATCCCTTTCAAAATTCAAATTTCTCCAAGCCAGTAGGGTTTAGTTTTGCTTACTAGGACTGGTGGTGTTTACTATATTCGTTAAGTATAGGGAAAAGGGGGTGAACAGTGAGGTGGCACCATTTGCAGATGAGACAGCATTAATTAGGGCAGTGGTTCTCAAACTTTTTTTTTTGCAGACAACTTGAAAATTGCCGAGGCTCTCAGTGGACCACTCAATGATCTTTCCAAATGGTGTTTGTACCATTAGCTAACTATTGTAAAGCGCTTTGGATAAAAGCGCTATATGAAAAAACGTAATAATTAACTTTTTTTGTTCTATACATAAAAGAGCACAACTCATATTTTAATATCAGTAGTCTTACCTTTCTAATGCAATGGATGTGCCCTCTCTCCCCCACTGCAGCAGCTCCCGAGCTGGGGCTGGAAAGGAGGGGTGTCTCACCCTGCACAGCAGCCACAGAGCTGAGGCTGGGAATGAGGGCCATCTCTCCATGGCAGCCACAGCCCTGGAGCTGGGGATAATCGCCTCTTTCTCTGGCCACCGCAGCCTTCACATCCCAAATTCCCCCACCCCCTCTTCTCACCCCACTGACCCCTCCCACCCACCATGCCTGCAGGGCTCCACTAATTAGGTGGGTGGCCCTTCATTCTCTCGTGTGTGGCCACCCAGGCGCACGCCTTAGAGGGAACTATCCGTGGACCACCTGAATGGAGTTGGGAACCACTGGTGGTCCATGGACCACAGTTTGAGAACCTCTGAATTAGGGTAATTGAAGCTGGAGAAGGGTGTGGGGAACTTCCAAATTATCTAATAAAGGTTGTTGAATAGGCAGCAGTATGATAGATAAAATTCATTGTTGATGAATGCACTTTGAATGGAATAATTTGATCTACTGCTATACATTGATGGTTTCTAAACTAACTAACCACTGAGGGAGAACATCTGGACAACATTGTGGACAGCTCGAAAAAGACCTTTATTCAGTCTGCAGTGAAGGTCAAGAAGCAAACAAAATGTTATGGTACTTAAATAATGGATTTGAAAATATTATCAAGCCTTTCTGTGATTCAAAGATATGCTCTAACCTGGATTACTTTATTTAGCTCTGGTCACCCAATCTCAGAAAGGATATATTAGAAATAGAGAGATGGGCAACAAAAATGCTTAGAGAAATTTCCATATGAAGAGAGACTGAAAAGATCCTGATGGTTTAGAGAGAAGAATAAATAGAGAGAACATGGTAAAGTATACAAAGCTGTATATTCTCATGTTACAAGGCACAAGCCAACCAGTAACTGATGGAGTTATAGAGAAATGTTCCATCTGGGTGGTTATTCCATAACTGTCCTCAGAGGATATGTCTAAACTGTAAGGTAAACTCAGGGTTTGATCTCAGGCTAAAGCCTGTTCTCTCTTCCATCTACATACAAATCTCACTAACCCAGGTCACGGACCCAGGGTGCCAAAACCCATAGGGGTGGAGGGTTCGAGCCTCAGTCAAGCCAGGAGCCAAGGTTCAAGCCCTATTGCTTTGCAGTGTAGATGTAGTCCCATTGGACTCATGTTCTGGGAGTCCACCAAAAGTATCCCACAATCCCCTGGGTCGACTTTCTTTGTCATCTGGATAGTCAAGTTTGGTGGAAAGTCAGATTTTCTCATACTGCTCTACAAACAAAGGGCTAGAATTGCTATATATTGAGAGGACGCTAGGAAGTCTGGGATAGTGGTGGTTGTACTAAGGCCCACATAATGCTGTGTAAATCCTGGAGCCCCAAGTTGGGTCCCAGGGTCCAACAATTTCTAGCCTGGGGTTACAAATGAGTGTAGATGCTCAAGCCCAAGGTTAACAAACCTGAGGTCTGATAACTCGAGTTCTACTAGCTCTGGGCTAATATTGCAGCATAGACATATCCTAAAGGACTGACGGCACCTTCCTTTGGATATGGCTTTTTTCACAGACAAGATTCAGGATTATTAGGAAGACTACTGGTGTGGTTCAGAATGGCAATTCTTTTGTTCATTAGTGGACCTGCCCAACTTATTGCAAATCTGACCAAATAATATTTGCGAAATAGCCGTAATGATTTCAATGGAAAAACAGTAATTTTTCCATTGCGTGTTTTTGGTTCCATAGTAATAAAACCTATACTTAAAAGGTGATTTTTATCATTAATATAGATATTACAAACAAAAGCCTAGATTAAATAACATTGAATTGGGACATGAATAGAAGGAAATTCAGAGATAACATTGCTTCTATGTCTGTAACTCACCCCCTAGTGCCCAGATATTTCCATGCATAGTGGATCATTTATATATTTGCATTTTTTTAACATCAGGAAATTTATTCTCGTTTCTTGTTTAATATAAAGGGTGAACCAGGTCCTCGAGGACTCCAAGGGCTAGTTGGACCACAAGGCCCTCCGGGATCTTCAGTGAGTATAAAATCAGTATAGTTTTTATTATTTAAGGCTGGGAGTTTCCAAGGAGCCTAAGGGAGTTAGTAAAATCTATAAATTCATGTATCTGACAGATTTGTTTTTATTTTATTTTTTTATGTTTGCTAAGTATAGATTTTCAAGAGTAGCTTCAATTTGTGTGGACATAATTTTGCATCTTCAAATAATTGCACATATATTTTTAATTCACATTAAATTCCAGTTATACACATAGTGTTCACTTGCAAATCAGGTGTTTAGACATACTACTGATATTTGTATCCACAATGAATTGCAGGCGCAATAAATAAACCATGGCAAGATCTGGCTGAAAATCTGGCACTAGAAGCTTGATCCAAAGCCCATTGAAGTCAATGGAAATACTCCCATTGACTTCAGTGGGCTTTGAATAAGGCCCCATATGAGGTCTGAGGATTCTACTATTTACTATTTTACTGTGCTGTTTTTTTTCTTTTCATTTCATTTTGTTTTCACTAGGGTGTTTCAGGGAGAATGGGACTTCCGGGACGTAAGGTAGCTTGAGATTTGCTATAAAAATTAAAACTCTTAAATCTCATGTAACATCATTTTTTCATTCATTATTTATGGGTGCTTTTTAAAACAAGAAAAAAGTCATGTTTTAAAAACTCTTTTGTAGGGTGTCATGGGGATGAAGATCATAGGAACCAAAGGAATACAGGTAACTATGTAATATAATTATTATATTAGAAAGTTTTGCTTCAGATTTCTTCTTACTATGATTAAATCTTTTGAAGAGGAAGTACTGTGAAGCAAAACTAATTTTCTGTACATACATGAATGGAGAATCTTTGCAGACTACTTTCACTAGTGTATGGGGACAAGGTGACATCAAAGGACAAACTGTCTTCACATAACAGTGAAAGATAGAAGCAGGCTAACAGTTTAAGAGGAAGCTTAATTTCTTGGAGCCAACCGTCAGTATTTACTAAAAGAAAGCAGTAATGTGGTTTACATTACATTAGCATACAGTGTGTGGAAATCCTGTTCCTCCGCTAGCCAAGGAGTTAAATAATAAATAAACTAATCATAGCTGTCATAGACTTCACTCTTAGATGCTCTGATCCTGCCTTTGTAAGTGTTCATCTTTGTGATGCTATCGGAAACTCCAAGAATATCTTCCAAGAAAACCTCCAATGTTATACCATAAAAATAGGATGTTTTGTCACTCACACTATTATATCACCCCATAATCAAATGTGTCTCAATGAAAATTACAAGTGACCATAAGCAAATGTATTGTCTCATAGACACCAATCTTGCAATTGGATGCAGGCAAGTGGATCTATACATCCGTGCAGAGTCCCAGTTTAGTCATTGGAGTCCTCATGATTTGTCTGTGCAGATCTAATTACAGGAGTTGGGTACACTGAAATTAATGTTAGTTCTTCTTCAAGTGCTTGTTCATGTCCATTCCAACCAGGTGTGTGTGCACCGTGTGCATGCCAGCCGGAAGATTTTTCCCTTAGCAGCATCCGTAGGGTCGGCCTGGGCGCACCCTGCAGTTGCGCCTTCATGGCGCTCAATATAGTGCCCCGCTGACCCTCCCCACCCCCTCAGTTCCTTCTTATCACTGGTGATGGCTAGCTGGAACATTGCTCGCTCTTGTGGCAAGCGCTTTGGCACACCATGGCCGCAGCAATGGCAGCCATCATCCCAGTGGCCCTTTTGGAAAACCTGGGCGTACCACCAGAGCCAGGGTCAGTCCCAGGTCCTGGTCAGTGTCAGTGTCTTCGACATCTTTTGTTCCACCACAGGCAACGCTGGCAACGCCTACAGTGGCACCGCCGACCGAAGTGCCGGCCCCACTGTTACAAACAACAGTTCCGGCACCATCCCTTCCTTTAATGGCACCGCCGATGGCTTCAGCTCCGACTCCACCGGCTTTGACGAAGTCAGCACCACCAGATCTAGCAGCTCCCACACCGACCGCAGCACCGAGGCTCCCATCTCCAGTGGCCCTGGCACTGCATCCCATCGAACACCGTGTGCCGAGAGACCCAAAGAGCGCTGAAGGCAGTGAGCAAGGTCCGCTGTCAGTTCTCTCATCATCCTCTCCAGATGAAGTGGTCTCGAGGGCATCAGCGGCCCCAGCTCTGGAGGATAATCAGGTTCTCCAGCATCTCATGTGCTGGGCTGCCCAGAGCCTGGGCATACAGGCAGAGAATGTGGTGAAGGAGTCGGACCCAGTCGTGGACATCCTCACACCCTCAGGTTCATCGTAGGCAGTTCTGCCACTGATAAAAACAGTAGTCGATACCACTAAATCCCTGTGGCAGACCCCTGCTTCCCTGGCCCCTACGGCCAAGAAAAACAAAAGGTGCTATTTCGTACCATCTAAGAGGTATGAACACTTATATACCCACCCGACTTGTTGATGGTTGATGCAGCCAGTCAGCAGGAACATCAGGGCTTCCAAAGTCCCACCCCAAAAAATAGAGAGGCAAAGAAACTCGACCTGTTTGGCAGGAAGGTCTGTTCGACTGGGGGCCTACAGCTCCACATCGCAAACCAGCAGGCCATCGTAAGCAGATATGCGCACAATATCTGCGCTGCGATGGCTAAGTTTGTGGAGCTCCTGCCGCAAGACTCTCGTGTGGAGGTCTCTGCGCTAGTGGAGGAGGGGAAGCTGATCTCCTAGGCTTCCCTACAAGTGGCTTTGGACACGGCAGACGCAGCCTCACGCACACTGTCCACAGGGGTGGTAATGAGGCAGGACTCCTGGTTGCAGGTTTCTGGACTACCACATGAGGTCCAACAAGCTATCCGGGACCTCCCCTTCGAGGGCTCAACCCTGTTTTCTGAGAAAAAGGACAAGAGACTTCATAGTTTGAAAGACTCGAGGGCCACTCGAAGATCTTTTACCAATAGTAAAAGGTTTTATAGCCATATAAATAGGAAGAAAACAAAGAAAGAAGAAGTGGGACTGCTAAACACTGAGGATGGAGTGGAGGTTAAGGATAATCTAGGCATGGCCCAATATCTAAACAAATACTTTGCCTCAGTCTTTAATGAGGCTAATGAGGAGCTTAGAAATAGTGGCAGCATGACAAATGGGAATAAGAATGTGGGGGTAGATATTACCATATCCGAGGTAGAAGCCAAACTTGAACAGCTTAATGAGAGTAAATCAGGCGGCCCAGATAATCTTCATCCAAGAATATTAAAGGAACTGGCACATGAAATTGCAAGCCCATTAGCAAAAAATTTTAATGAATCTCTAAACTCAGGGGTTGTACCATTTGACTGGAGAATAGCTAATATAGTTCCTATTTTTAAGAAAGGGAAAAAAAGTGACCCGGGTAACTACAGGCCTGTTAGTTTGACATCTGTAGTATGCAAGGTCTTGGAAAAAATTTTGAAGGAGAAAGTAGTTAAGGACCTTGAGGTCAATGGCAATTGGGATAAATTACAACATGGTTTTACAAAAGGTAGATCGTGCCAAACCAACTTGATCTCCTTCTTTGAAAAAGTAACAGATTTTTTAGATAAAGGAAACGCAGTGGATCTAATCTACCTCGATTTCAGTAAAGCATTTGATACAGTACCACATGAGGAATTATTGGTTAAATTGGAAAAGATGGGGATCAATATGAAAATTGAGAGGTGGATAAGGAACTGGTTAAAGGGGAGACTACAGCGGGTCATACTGAAAGGTGAACTGTCAGGTTGGAGGGAGGTTACTAGTGGAGTTCCTCAAGGTTCAGTTTTGGGACCAATTTTATTTAATCTTTTTATTACTGACCTCGGCACCAAAAGTGGGAGTGTGCTAATAAAGTTTGCAGATGACACAAAGTTGGGAGGTATTGCCAATTCAGAAAAGGATCGGGATATCCTACAGGAAGATCTGGATGACCTTGTAAACTGGAGTAATAGTAATAGGATGAAATTTAATAGTGAGAAGTGTAAGGTTATGCATTTAGGGATTAATAACAAGAATTTTAGTTATAAGCTGGGGACGCATCAGTTGGAAGTAACGGAAGAGGAGAAGGACCTCGGAGTCCTGGTTGATCACAGGATGACTATGAGTCGCCAATGTGATGTGGCCGTGAAAAAAGCTAATGCGGTCTTGGGATGCATTAGGTGAGGTATTTCTAGTAGAGATAAGGAGGTGTTAGTACCGTTATACAAGGCATTGGTGAGACCTCATTTGGAATACTGTGTGCAGTTCTGGCCTCCCATGTTTAAGAAGGATGAATTCAAACTGGAACAGGTACAAAGAAGGGCCACTAGGATGATCCGAGGAATGGAAAACCTGTCGTATGAAAGGAGACTCAAGGAGCTTGGTTTGTTTACCTTAACCAAAAGAAGGCTGAGGGGAGATATGATTGCTCTCTTTAAATATATCAGAGGGATAAATACCAGGGAGGGAGAGGAATTATTTCAGCTCAGTACCAATGTGGACACAAGAACAAATGGATATAAACTGGCCATCAGGAAGTTTAGACTTGAAATTAGACGAAGGTTTCTAACCATCAGAGGAGTGAAGTTCTGGAACAGCCTTCCAAGGGAAGCAGTGGGGGCAGAAGACCTAACTGGCTTCAAGATTAAGCTAGATACATTTATGGAGGGGATGGTTTGATGGGATAACATGATCTTAGTCAAAGGTCAATTAATTGCCATCAGTGGTAAACAGGACCAATGGTCAATGATGGGATGTTAGAAGTTACTACAGAGAACTTTTTCCTGGGTGTCTGGCTGGTGAGTCTTGCCCACATGCTCGGGGTTCAGCTGATCGCCATATTTGGGGTCGGGAAGGAATTTTCCTCCAGGGTAGATTGGCAGAGGCCCTGGAGGTTTTTTGCCTTCCTCTGCAGCATGGGGCACGGGTCACTTACCGGAGGATTCTCTGCATCTTGAAGTCTTTAAACCATGATTTGAGGACTTCAATAGCTGAGACATAGGTGAGAGGATTATTCCAGGAGTGGGTGGGTGAGATTCTGTGGCCTGCATTGTGCAGGAGGTCAGACTAGATGATCATAATGGTCCCTTCTGACCTTAAAGTCTATGAGTCTATGAGTCTATCTCTGGGGCGTCACACACCAGCTACTCAGCGTAGGCATTTCAGACCTCAGCCTACCCCTAGGTTCTATCAAACTCAGAACCACCAGGATGCTCCTTGTAGGAGGAATAGGAGCGGTAGGAGGAGGCAGCACCCCTCCTCGGGGCAGAGCTCCGGTCAGCCCAAGCCTTCAGATGGTCCCAGACCCCCCTTTTGAAGGTGCGGTCGAGGACGGCTCACCAGTTCAGAATCTGGATCCATCCCCTCTTACCTTCTCGTCCTGTCTATCTCCTTTCTGCTGTGTTTGGTCCCGTATCACCTCGGACTGTTGGGTGCTCCACACGGTAGAGAGGGGATATTCCATCCAATTCTGTGCCCTCCCTCCCCTCCACCGCCCTTCCCTGTCCCTCTTCAGGGACCCCTCTCATGAGCAACTTCTAATTCAGGAAGTGCAATCCCTCATCTCGGTAGAGGCAGTGGAAGAGGTTCCTCTGGGGGAAAGGGGAAAGGGTTTCTACTCCTGGTATTTCCTAATACCGAAATCCAAGGGTGGCCTCAGACTCATCCTGGACCTGCGGCAGCTCAACAAGTTCGTGAAGAAACTCAAGTTCCGCATGGTCTCGCTGACTTCCATTATCCCCTCATTGGATCCAGGAGACTGGTACGCCGCCCTCGACTTGAAGGACCCGTATTTCCACATAGCAATAATTCCTCCTCAAAGACGTTTCGTCAGATTTGTGGTGAACAACAGCCACTATCAGTTTACCGTCCTCCCTTTTGGCCTGTCAGCAGCACCTCGCATTTTCAGCAAATGCATGGCAGTCGTCACAGCATTCCTATGCAAGCGTCGGATTCAGGTTTTCCCTTACCTTGACGACTGGCTGATCAAAGGCCACTCCAGATCCCAACTGGCGGATCAGGTCGGCTTCATAAGAAGGACCTTCCTCGAACTAGGTCTCCTTCTCAATGAGGCCAAATCCACTCTGTCCCCGGTGCAGAGGATAGAGTTTATAGGCGCAGTGCTGGACTTGACCCAAGCCAGGGTGTACCTACCGGAAACCAGGTTTCAGTCTCTAGGGGACATCATACGGGGTCTCAGACAGTTCCCTACAACTACAGCAAGGAACTGTTTGAAACTGCTGGAGCACCTGGCTTCGTGCACCAACGTAGTACAGCATGCCAGACTCAAACTTTGCCCACTTCAGTCATGTCTGGTGTCGATTTATCGACCGGCCCGGGATGCTCTGGACGGCATTCTAACCCTGCCCCGCCCCTTACTAGACTCCCTCTTGTGGTGGCTCAACCCACAGGTGGTTTGTGCGGAAGTACCTTTCACCTTCCCCCAGCCATCCCTCTCATTAGTGACAGATGCCTCGGATCTGGGCGGGGGGGCACATTTGGGAGACCTCAGAACTCAGGGTCTCTGGTCTCAGGCAGACCTTGCTCAGCATATCAGTGTCAGAGAGCTGAGAACGGTGCATCTGGCATGCCAGGTTTTCAGAACCCATATATCAGGCAGATGTGTATCAGTCCTCACGGACAACACCACAGCAATGTTTTATATCAACAAACAGGGGGGTGCACGCTCCTCTCCCCTGTGCCAGGAAGACCTCATGCTGTGGGACTTCTGTGTAGAGCACTCGGTACACCTGCAGGCTTCATACCTTCCCAGGTTGCAGAACGAGCTGGCAGACAGCCTCAGCTGAACTTTTCATGGCCACGAGTGGTCCCTCTGGTTGGACGTAGTGAGCTCAATTTTCCATCTCTGGGGCTTTCCCCAGATACACCCTGTTCGCCACGCGCAGCAACAGGAAGTGTCAATTATTTTGCTCCTTCATGAATCACAGCTCAGGTTCCATCGCGGATACCTTCCTTCTTCTGTGGGGGGACCGTCTACTCTATGTGTTCCCACCAATACTGCTGATCCACAAGCTTCTCCTCAAGGCCCACAGGGACAAGGACCGGGTCATATTGATAGCTCCAGCATGGCCATGCCAGCACAGGTTCACATTGCTCCTGGAAATGTGCATGGCTACCCCGCTCACCTTACCGCTGGTCCCAGACCTGATCACGCAGAATCACGGCTGCCTCTGTCACCCGAACCTTGAGTCGCTCCACCTCACAGCTTGGATGGTCCACGGCTAAACACTATGGAACTGTCCTGTTCTGATCAAGTCAGACAAGTTCTCCTTGGCAGTAGGAAGCCCTCTACAAGGGCAACGTACCTTGCAAAGTGGAAGAGGTTCTCTCTCTGGTCAGAGCAGGACCATCAGTTGCTGACGCTTGCCCCGGTCCCTTTCATACTGTACTACCTCCTCCATCTTAAACAACAGGCTCTGTCCTTGTCATCAATAAGGGTCCACTTGGCCGCCATCTCCACCTTCCATCCGGGCACAGACGGCTTCTCGGTCTTCGCGAACCCCATGATTATGCATTTCCTCAAAGGCCTCAACAAGCTCTACCCGCAAACTCGTCATCCTGTCCCGGTCTGGGACCTTAACCTGGTCCTTGCCAGACTGACGGGCCCCCCATTTGAGCCAATGGCGACATACTCCCTGCTTTCTCTCTCTTACAAGGTGGCATTTCTGGTGGCGATAACCTCAGCTAGGAGAGAGCTGGCACCTTCGCCAGGCTGTAACACTCTCGAATGCAAGACGTCATCCCAGCGCATCTCGTCGTGGATCACGTCTGGCATTCGGGAGTGTTACGGCCTGGTGAAGGTGCTGGCTCAGCCGATCACCACTCACTCCACCGGGGCTCAGGCTCCTCAGCTGCATTCCTGGCACAGGTCCCCACTCAGGAGATCTGCAGAGCAGTGACGTGGTCCTCGATACACATGTTTACGATGCACTATGCAATCACATAGCAGGCTAGGGACGATGTGGCCTTTGGATGAGCCATGCTCCAATCAGTGGATGACTCTGACCCCACCTCCTGAACTTTGGCTTGTGAGTCACCTGGTTGGAATGGACATGAACAAGCACTCAAAGAAGAAAAAATGGTTACTCGCCTTCTCATAACTGTTGTTCTTCGAGATGTGTTGTTCATGTCCATTCCAATACCCACCCGCCTACCCCTCTGTCGGAGTAGCCGGCAAGAAGGAACTGAGGGGGTCCGGGGTCAGCGGGGCGCTATATTAGACGCCATGAAAGTGCAACTCCAGGGGGCACCCAGGCCAACCCTACAAACACTGCTAAGGGAAAAATCTTCCGGCTGGCACGCACGTGGCGTGCACACACCTGGTTGGAATGGACATGAACAACACATCTCGAAGAACAACAGTTATGAGAAGGTGAATAACCATTTTTTTATGTAATCACCTAGCTGGTAAACATATTTATTGAAATTGTCTTGGCTAAATTCCTATAAATGGAACTGATGATCTCAGGTGACCTTGACTCTTCCAAATTCTAGCTGGCTAGCCTCACAGAAGACATTACTATATTTGTTGTGAATTGTTACTGATAATATACGCAAAATAACACGGGAATGGCTGAAAGCTGTTTAAAATGACTGCTGATGGTTTTTAGGACTTTTTCTGTTCTCAGCAGCCCTCAGTGAAAGAGTGCACTAAAATTCCAACATTTTAGGGCAAACGTGAAAGCTGATTGTGTCCGGCAGCAATCTATTACAACCATCTACCTGTATTATATTAGGCTTCAATCTTGAAAAGAATTTAGCAAAGGGACTATGCACTTTACTAACAGGTTAACTTCATCAGAGTGGGAGAAGAACTCTCACTGCCAAGAGGAGAGATTCTTTGAAAAACGATTAGGGAGAAAGTGATGCTATATCGGTTTTGTAGAAACTGCATTGGAAACAACATTTATATCTGTGAGCTATTTCTAGGTACTGTGATGTAAATAAACATACACATCTCTATTCTTCTGCATGTAGAAAAGATAGAAATAACATTCAAAGTCATATACTTTCTGTGTGTCTTTTTAAGTGGAGAGGTGGGTGAATAAATAACTGTATTGTGATTCAAATTGATTTCATTTGGCAATGTCAGATTTTATGGATTTTGAATGCAGAGTATTGACTTTATTTGAATCATCTTTCTTTTTATTTTAAGGGTGATCCTGGGTCAACAGGACCCCCTGGGCCCCCAGGAACAGTTATTGTGACATTAAGTGGACCAGATAATATGAAGGTAGTAAACTAATCATTTCTAAACCAACTTGTGTGTTTTACCTTGGGCCACATTTGCTTTGGGTCATATACACAGTTGCTTTGCTCTGGGTCACAAGACAGAAGTTTCTCAGTATTTATACTGTAGGTATTTTATATTTATTCTAATTTCTCCTTCAGAGCCCAACCCCCTCCTAAGCACACCTTCATATGTCATATGGATTGATGCAGGGCCGCTTAGACGTACGGCCTCTTTCCATCTACATCCTTATATTCCATGCACCCACACACATTAAAAATGAAATTCCACTCAACTTTCTGGCACACTCAGTGAGAGGTTGTGCATTGAATGAGACTGCCTTGGCAGTTAAAAGGACAGTCTTGTGACTGAGTCACTGGTCTGGGACTCAAGAAATTTAGGTTCAGTTCCCAGTTTTGCCACAGTCTTCCTGCATGACCTTGGGCAAGTCACTTTAACTCAATTCAGAGTTAGGTGCCTAACTTACTTAGGCACTTTTGAAAATCCCACTAGATGCCTAAATAGCTTTGAAAATCTGGCCCTTAATGCCTCATTTCCATATCTGGAAAATGGGGATAATAATATTTTCTTTCTCCCACCTTTTGTCTTCTCTGTTTAGATAGCAAACTCTTCTTATTATATGTTCATACAGCTGTCATAGATGAGGCAATGATACCAATATGCACATGTGCACAGTGCCAATGGAATGCTAGTGATCATTTGTAAAAAACCTGTTGTGAAAACAAAAAACTGTGGATATGTGTAAAGTAGAAAACTTTCAACTTGGCCAAACCAAATGGCTTTTCAGTAGACTGTGAAAGGCTGTGTTGACCTATATCCCATGTCCCTGACAAATTTCAGGTTTCTATCCCAAATCACTCAGGGCCAGATCCTCAAAGGTATTTATTTAGGCACTGATATCCCATTGAAATCAATGGGAGTTAGGCACCTAGATACCTTTGAAGATCTGAGTCACTAGATCTGTTCTAGTGACTCAACACTAGATCTGTTCCAAAAAGGCTCACAAAAATATTTTTATACAGGTAAAAGTGTAGTTTCTCCCTTTTCACTTGAAAACGATTAAACTGTTTTTGTTCAAACTTTCAAAAAAAAATTGTACTCAGATTAAGAACAAACCTGGAAAATTTCAGCCCAAGTGGCAAACATCTGAGAAAATGATTGGTCCTTTGATTTGCAAATGGCAAATCACCTCAGTCACGGATAGTGATAAAAAATTGCCAACCTAGAGTTTTTTTGGAGGCACTGAAAAATCTGAAAGACTAAATAAATATTTTATTTTGTTGTGACAGGACTTGAAAGGAGATAAAGGAGAGGAAGGATCAAGGGGTCTTCCAGGACCAGTTGGGTCATTGGTAAGTGATCAAAGTAAATCTCTCAAAATCCAGGACCTTCATACAGCATCACATTCACATGGAAAATATTGCTATTTGGAAGTCCATATTTATGCTACTTGATCTAACCATCAATAAAAATCTATTAACAGCGGCTGTAATCAGACTTCATTGTAAAAGGTAATAAAATAATACAAAATGGATTAAGATGCCAAAATGTGAATCTGAAAATATGTGTGGATTTGTTATAGGGTTTTCCTGGAGATTTTCAAAGTGAAAAAGGTGACCCAGGAGAGCCTGGCCCGCAGGTACATGTGAAAAATTAAACCCTTTAAAGTGCCATTCTTCTCTGAAAACCATTTCTGTGTTATTGTGGAGTTCCAGCTTTGTCTTTCAGTGCCTTCCAGAGCAGATTTACTTGGCTTATAGGTGAAAAGAGATTTTTGTCCAGTGAACTCAACCTGAAATCTGAAAGTTAAATGAGTGTTCTTTCCGGCGCATGCTTCCTGAGCTGTACTTAAAACTCAGCTGAGAGCGCACTTCTTCATATCATAGGGCGAAGGTTCTGTGGTTGGAACTTAGTCAACAGTTCTGTTATGGTGCATGAGGCAGAAAGGAATCCTGCTCGCACTCCAATAGATGCAGTGGCTGTGCAGTGCTAGCAGGAGTAAAGATATTTTAAGTAGACATATTTTTGTCAATTAAGGCAGAAGACATGACTCTGAATACAGTCCACTCCAACACATCTGTGGAGAAAGGAGCCATCTTTAGTTACTTTTCTTACCATATCAGTACTTTATACAGTTTCAAAGGACTGACGTTTGAAATATTGCATGTAAATAATAAGACTGATAGCAATGAAGGTATAATGAGGTTAATTTTATCTCTGCACATTTTGAAAAGAGTTTAATAGACAGGTGTGAATGCTAGTTTTTATCATCTTTGTAGGAAGCATATAGATTTGGAAAAAAACAGGAAATGTATTCAAAGAATCAGTTACCAGCCTTTGAGCCTGCTAATTTTGTACCACTTACTTATGGTGTGATCCTGCAGCCCTTCCTCACATCAAAGTCTCATGGGCTTCAATAGCTTTATTCATATGAGTAACAACTGCAAAACTGGGCCTGTAATGTGCTTAGATTGAGTTTATGATGATTATGGGGTTCTCTGAGATCCTCTGATGAAAGATGCTATTTACAGTAATTTGCAATATTATATTTATAAAAAGGTAAATTATGAAAAATCTCTTTTCTGTTTGACTTCTTAGTGCAAAATAGTAAATATGTTGCCCAACACGTCAGAGTTTCTCATGATTCCTCCTCAGCCTCCACTGCTTCTTACCTTCATTGTCTCTTCTTCAAAATTGCATTTGTGATGGCCACCTTGTTGGCAACACAGTGAGGCTTGAACCAGGGGGCTCCAGAGCTAAAAGCATGAGGGGTTACACCTTCAGCTAAAGAGCCAAGCCTCTTTTGGGAGTTGTAACAACTCACTTCCTCTGTGAATTGTCACTAAGGGGGCTCTGTAAAATGCTGTCCTCTCAGACTTGCAACCTCAGTGTCACTCTTGACTCCTCGCTCTCCTTCCGTTCCCACATACTATCTTTTGTTAAGTCCTGTCATTCTTTCAGTATTCCCTTCTCTCTAGTGCAAGTGCTCATGCCTTGGTCATCTTTTGCCATGTAATCTTCAATATATCCAAAAGCTGCTGCTAAACTGAACTTCCTCCCCTACTGCTCTGACTGACTCACTTTCCACCCACCTCGTATTCTTTCACTGACTCCTATCTTTCTTGCATCAAATTCAAGTTCCTCATGCTCACCTTCAAAGTGCTAAATAATCTCTCATTTGCCTACATCTCTCCTCCTGTTTCCTCCTATTCTCCTTCTGCACACACACACTCCTTTCTAGGCCTCTCTTTTTAATTATTGTTAATATTTGTGATATTTATACTGCAGTAGAAACTAGAGACCAAGCAATCCAGGGCTTTGTTGTGCCAAACTCTGTACATACACATAGAAAATTACAGTCTCTGCCCCCAAAGAATTTAGTCGTCATCTTCTTCCACTCTTACTTTTACACTTTATTTCCTGCTTGCACTATGTTCAGAACAGTCTCCCAATTCTTTTTCACCAAATGGCTTCTCTCACGTTCCTCCTTCAAATCATTCCTTAAACCCATTTCCTGTGCGAGTCTTTTCTACCTTATTTCCTTAGCTGTCTCCTTTATCAGAGCTGTTGTCTTGTTTACTGTCTTGTCTTTTGTTTGCCTCACTTCAAAGAGAATCCTGCAGGTCAGTGGGACTCTGCTGGTGAAAGAGGCTGCATTTACCACTTCTTTGTAGGACTATTAGCTCTTCAGTCAGAGGAATGTCTTACTCTGTGTTTTGTAAAGCTCTGTGTACATTGGCATAGCTATAAGTGATTAGCAACAATAACTGAAGGATCAGAAATGGACACCGTGGAGAGTCAAGCACAGGAGTTTATTACGCATAGCGCTGGCGGAGTGTCACTTTGCTTATCAAGCTCAGAGACACTGCCGAACTTTACAATAGATTATACAGGGTGCTTATTGGGTGGAGAGAAATGACGGGGATGGGTTTTCCCAAGCCCCTGGATAAGTTCTAGCAGCAAGACAAGATAAGCACAATAAGCCGGTGGTCTAAAAGATTACATAATGGCTCTGCTCATGGTTCAAATTAACATACTGCTAACACACAGGTAATTACCCTTAAACTATTTTTATTAAAGTATATAGGTTAAATCCTAATTTTGGGGTCCATGGGAATGAGGTAGCAGCTCTCCCGATTGGCCAACAGCTATATTCCTGGAGATTTAAAGCAAAAAAGCAGTAATTAGTCTCTAACAATAACAATTGTTTATAGCAGGGATGGGCAACCTTTCAGAAGTGGTGTGCCAAGTCTTCATTTATTCACTCTAATTTAAAGTTTTGCGTGCCAGTAATACATTTTAACATTTTTAGAAGGTCTCTTTCTATAAGTCTTTAATATATAACTACACTATTGTTGTATGTAAAGTAAATAAGGTTTTTAAAATGTTTAAGAAGCTTCACTTAAAATTAAATTAAAATGGAAATCCCCCCCAGACTGGTGGCCAGGACCCAGGTAGTGTGAGTGCCACTGAAAATCAGCTCACGTGCCGCCTTTGGCACCCGTGCCATAGGTTGCCTATCCCTGGTTTATAGTTTTACCCATGCAAGTTTGTGAACTGGGATTGTTATACATCTATGAGGGGAGGGTGTCATTACTCACGTCAATCATGTTAGACCTCTCCCTGAACTCTGTTCTGGCATCAGTACCAGGGAGTTACCTTGGAGGCCCTTCTCAGCGCTTTGTGTGTCTATAACTTGAGATAAGAACACCCAGTTACAACTCACCATCTGAAGTCATGCTGACTCTGCTCATTGACTTGAAACACACAAGGTTGTTTGTTTACCCCAGCTTTCTCTTAGCCATGTATTGTTCTTTATTAGCTAGCCCTCATCCGGGCCTATATGAAAAGTTCTTAACAGAAACTGTATTTAAAATTTTACATCCACATTAAATGGATTATGGCCCTTCAATAATGTACATTTTAAAATAACTTAAATCTCTGTCCTAGAGCCAAAAGGGTAGAAAGTACAGACATGAATGCAGAATTTGGCCATTTGTTCTCCAGAATGCAGCATCGCTCGTTACCTTTTTGTGATTGTGCATGTGTTTTTTTTGGTAGGGTAAACCTGGAAAAGATGGTACTCCCGGTCCACATGGCTTTCTGGTAATGAAGACACCTTTTAATTGTTCTGTTATATTAATAAGAGCTGTGTAAGTGTGACATGATTGTATCTCTGTGTTACAGCACTTCTCTACTTTGATTTGCACTTGAAATGTACATCTGAATACATTCTGAAACTGTATTCCTATACACCAAGCTTTGGGCCATAGATCCAGGCACAGAGGGGATGCTTTGCATGCAGTCTTCCCTGCTTCCCTGCAGACAAGGGGGCCCGGCTGCCTCTGTACTATTCTTTCCCCTCCAGACCCTACACAGACCAGCACTGTGTTTGAGATAGGGCAACGTGGGCAGTCTCTAGGGAGGAGTGGATGGGCTGGGGAGATTCACATTGTCCCCCATCCAGCTCTGTTAAAATGAGTCAGAAAAGAAAATACAGCTGATAATGTGTTGTTTTATCCGCTTCAAAACCCTTGGGAGATGTTCCAGAGGTGTCAGATGTCAGAGATGTCCCAGTAGCAAAGCTCCAACTGGGTTACAGTGCACAGAGGGGAGACCCTGAAGTGACTATAGCCAGTATGATATAGAGGGCCTCCATGCAGGTGTACTTGTCCTCCTGAAAATGTCCCTTAATCTGCCAGATTTGAAGGTTGGGCTTGTAGGCATGTAACCCCACCCTTAATAGGATGATGTGGGGAGATCTCCATACAGGAATTCTCACAGGGATTTCCTCCCCTTGAGCCACTCACACTCTTTTTTCCATCAGTAGGAATGATTTAGGCTTTTAATATTGGATTTTATGTATGAAAAAGGTAGAAGACTAACCCCTAATAATAATTCTGTGCTCTCATCTACAGGGAGAGAAGGGTGAACATGGCTACCCAGGATTGCCTGGCATAACAGGCACTAAGGTAATTATGTAATATCCTTGTTATTTTGGGGTTGGGTTTTCTTGTTTGTTTACTGGATTTTAGCTCATATCACTAGACATACAGTGTTCATTCAGTGACATGGCAAAAAATGACAGTAAGTGAAATCATTGAATAAACACCATAAACAGCAATCCACTCATCTCTACTTAATATGAAGTTCAGCTAAGAGATCTGTCTGATTAACATAGAGTTGCTATTCAAAACGCTGTGAAGGCTTCTGAGTATGTTGTTTTTAATGTGTCTAACTGATAGGCCATTTCTGTTTTCTCGGACAGGGGAGGAAAGGAGACATTGGCCCACCAGGATCTCCTGGTCCCGTAAGTTCAAATTGTACTTAGATTAACATAGTAGTGTCATTTTTTAAAAAAGTTCCAATAAAAGTAATGCAATTTTGACTGAAGGCTGCCATAGTGAAATCCCCCTGGTGCCATGACTAAAGCACTGCTGTGTCAAAATATGGAGTCAGTGGAGCTCTCCCCCCATTTGCAGAGCTCATTGCAGGAATGGGCCCTGAGAAGCACGCACCTCATTCATTTCAGCTGGAGAGTTAATTGTTATGAAACAGTCATGAAAGTTCACAATAGTTAAATTTCCGAAGTGACACCATAATCATGTCTAGAACAATTGCTGCTAGTTTTTAAATACCAAAAGGCTTTGTGAAGTAGAAGCAAAATCATCTCATTGATGCATGCATGCGGTTTCTGACTTTCCTAGAAGCCCATGTACATATCTGAGGGCAGCCTTTGACCCCAGTTGCTTACACGCAGTCCTTTTTTAAAACATTAACCTGTTTGTAGCATCTGGCTTAGCAAGAGCTTTGTACAAAATAAATAAATTAGTAAATGAAAAATATTTGTGAGCTTCAAGTTCAGTCGCTGACATTTCTTTAATTTCAGGGCTAACATTCATGTTATGTTGTGTGATTTATATGTGCCTTACTATACTGCGTGTGGTTAGGCAATGGTGATCACTGTTATCTGGCCACTGTCAAATGAATGAAATACATACAATGGTTTGAATGGTGGCTGATGTTCAACTTGGTTTATTCACCTGGAAAATAATCCACAAAGGAGCAATAACTTATTGTTGTCTCTAAGTTCCAGTTTTGCTCATGCACATGTTTCATGCAAACTTGGTAGCACTGTAGTATTATCATTTATGGGAACATCTGTCCTTTATATACATGTAATACACTGGCTTAATGTTTGTGAATACCTCCAACTTGCAGTTTGTCCCAGTGACGATACTCACAGATGAAAGAGTTCTCTTTCAGTGCAAGTAGTGCTGAAAGTCCCAGGACTGTCTCCATGTATGTGGCCTTATATAGATCACATATATATATTTAGGGTGACCAGATGTCCCGATTTTATAGGGACAGTCCCGATTTTTAGGTCTTTTTCTTATATAGGCTCCTATTACCCCCCACCCCCGTCCCGATTTTTCACACTTGCTGTCTGGTCATCCTATATATATTACACATATATAGATCCTAACTTCAAAAAGGTGGCTTGTGAACAATTATTCTGGAATTAGCAATGAGCAAACACAAGGTCTCATGATGTCATAAGGTCAAAAGAATGAGCTAGGTCCCAATATTTCTCCCAACAGAACAGCCAGTCTAGGAATAATCAGTATTGGTTTAGCTGCTGTTTAGCGTCACCCAGCCTCTCCAGACCCTATGTCTGGCAAGTAAACTGAAGGATCCTGACAAATACAGGAACCTCCCTTTTCCCACATGACTTGGGGTTTGAGAGTTAATGGAAGAAATAAGGTGTATCTGAAAGCAAATTACTCATGTCAAGCACATGGGAGACTGCCTTTCTCTTTATTATTGCTATTCTTTCTCTCTCTCTCTCTCTTTCTGTCTCTTTTAAGACAAAGTATTATCATGAGGTGGCTGGTGAAAAAGGAGATGAAGGATATCCAGGACCCCCAGGACTTAAAGGTCGACCTGGCATACCTGGTGAGAGAGCTCTGAAAACTATAAACATAATAGAAAAAGAAATCTATGCCAAGGGCTTGATCATGCACACCACAGGGAGAAAGAGTTTTCACAAGGAACCTGAGCCTGCACTCATGAGAGTGCCACTGTACAGCCACCGAATTACTGACATCAAGTAGTAGAAGTGAGACTGAAGAGGTTCATAGCTAAGTGCCTGACTTGTATTCTGAGCATCACAGTGAAGGCCATATTCAGAATATGGGAGAAGGGACACAAGGACCCTGACACTTACTTCTGTTCTTTTCAGCCTTACTTGTGTGCCCCTGCTTACACTCTCACTGGAACACATCATCATCAACATCAACACGTCTTTGCCACACACCAGGCAAGGAACTGAAAGATGAAGGCAATAATCAGTCCCTAGGAAAGGGCATTTATTTCACACTAATTTTCATTATCTTTTTCCCCATTATCTCATCCTGATTTTAATGCATGCCATTCGGAAATGGTAAAGGTATCAGTTTGTTTGTTTTAATTTGGTGATGTTATAAAATGAAAACATATTGGCAAAAATCAAAAACAAACCCTGATCAGTTTGTCATTCAGAACACATCACAGTGTAGTGAAGGGTTTGTGTGTCAAACTCTGACACAATAGATGCAATTTGTTTGCCTCGTATCCATCCTCACCAACCCTGGCTTTATTCTTTAGAGCCCCAATCCTGTAAACGTTTACACACACAAGTGGTCTCATAGAGTTCAATGGGGGCTACTCACCTCTATAAAGTTACTCATGTTACTGAAGTCAGTAGGAATTGAGGGCACCCAATACCTTGCAGGCGTGCTCAACACGTGGCTTATTGTAATGGTCTGATCCCATGACTGTTGTGCACATAAAGCTCTCAGTGGATGTCAGTGGCAGTTCTTTCTGCAACAACTGCAGGACTAGACAAATGACAAATCTCTATTAGGCAAAATCAGATTAAAACTCAGATGTGTAACATTTTGGTTTTTAGATCAAAATTGCTATTCAGCCTTATTATACAATCCAGCATGTAGTTAAAAATACCAGCAAAGGTATTTGAATAGTGAAAATCCAATATATACAGTGGTTTAATTCAGAATTTTAATATATTGCTTTTGCAGGGCCAAGAGGTCCCCTAGGTGTGACAGGAAGACCAGGTATGTGTCATGAACCAACAGCATGCTAAAAAGCCTAATGCAGTATTCGTTTTGCTTATTTTACTTACTTAGGGCATGGCTCTTAGGGGGAGGGATAGCTCAGTGGTTTGAGCATTGGCCTGCTAAACCCAGGGTTGTGAGTTCAATCCTTGAGGGGGCCATTTAGGGATCTGGGCCAAAAAATTGGGGATTGGTCCTGCTTTTTTTTTTTCTTTTTATTTTAGGGGGGAGGGATAGCTCAGTGGTTTGAGCATTGGCCTGCTAAACCCAGGGTTGTGAGTTCAATCCTTGAGGGGGCCATTTGGGGATCGGGGGCAAAAATTGGGGATTGGTCCTGCTTTGAGCAGGGAGTTGGACTAGATGACCTCCTAAGGTCCCTTCCAACCCTGAGATTCTATGATTCTATGGCTACACGTGCAGATGTAGAGCGCTGTGCGTTAAACCAGCCCTCGGAGAGCACAGTAGGGAAAGCACTGCAGTGTGTTCACACTGTCAGCTGCAAGCGCACTGGCATGGCCACATTTGCAGCACTTACAGCGGCATTGGGAGCAGTGCATTGTGGGCAGCTATCCTACAGAGCACCTCTTCCCATTCTGGTGCTGTGGCTTGTGGGAAGGGGGCGGGCAGTTGCAGGGCATTCTGGGTCCTGCCCCAATGCCCCGTGATGCATCGGTTCGTATCCCAGCAATCCCTGTTCTTCCATCCATATTTGGTGCCATCTTTCAACGTTTTTTGTGCTGCGCGCTCTGTCTTCCCTTTCGGTCTGCGGGAATGGAGCCCGAACTGCTGAGGAATATGCTGACGGGTCTCGCCAGCACGTCACGTTTGGCAGTTGAGTTACTCCTTAAGCTCCAAACTGACAGTGAGGAGTCCGACGATGATGTCGACTCGCGTAACGCATATGACACGAGTTTGCTTGTGGCATTCACGGACATGCTCACCATTGTGGAACGCCGCTTTTGGACTCCAGAAACAAGCACTGAGTGGTGGGATCACATCGTCATGCAAGTCTGGGATGACGAGCAGTGGCTGCAGAACTTTCGGATGAGAAAAGCCACTTTCATGGGACTGTGTGCTGAGCTCCTCCCCTCCCTGTAGCGCAAGGACACGAAATTGAGAGCTGCCCTGCCCGTGAAGAAGCGGGTGGCTATTGCAATCTGGACAGCTACCAATCGGTTGCTAAACAGTTTGGAGTGGGAAGGTCGACCGCTGGAATCGTGTTGATGCAAGTTTGCAGGGCCATTAATTGCATCCTGCTCAGAAGAACCGTGACTCTGGGTAACGTGCATGACATTGTGGCTGGCTTTGCACAAATGGGTTTCCCTAACTGCGGAGGGGCGATAGATGGGATGCATATTCCAATTCTGGCACCAGCCCACCTAGCCTCTGAGTATGTTAATCGGAACGGGTATTTCTCTATGGTTCTCCAGGTGCTTGTGGATCACTGTGGGCATTTCATTGACATTAATGCAGGCTGGCCCGGAAAGGTGCATGACACACGCATCTTTTGGAACACTGGCCTGTTCAGGAAGCTGCAAGCTGGGACTTTCTTCCCAGACCAGAAGATCACCATAGGGGAAGTCGAAATGCCCGTTGTGATCCTTGGAGACCCCGCTTACCCTTCAATGCCGTGGCACATGAAACCCTACACAGGGAGCCTTGACAGCACCAAGGAGTGGTTCAACAACAGGCTCATAGGTGCCGACTCCATGGGTGCTCCGGGGCTGGAGCATCCACGGGGAAAAATTGGTGGGTGCAGAGCACCCACCGGCAGCTCCCCGCCAGACCCCCTGCCCAGCTCACCTCCGCTCTGCCTCCCTGCATGCCGCTGCTTCGCTTCTCTCCCCTCCCTCCCAGGCTTGCTGCAAGCCAAACAGCTGAATCTCGCGGCAAGCCTGGGAGGGAGCGGGGAGAAGCAGAGCGGCGGCATGCAGGGAGGCAGAGCGGAGGTGAGCTGGGGCAGGGAGTGGTTCCTCTGCACCGGCCCCAGCTCACCTCCGCTTCGAACGGCCCTCCCTGCGCATCCCTGACCCAGCTCACCTCCACTCCGCCTCCTCCCCCGAGGCGCTGCTGCTCCGCTTCTCTCTCCTCCCCCGCCCAGCTTGCGCGCGGCAAGCCTGGGAGGGGGTGGGGGAATGGGGGGGAAATGCGGCACGCCCAGGGGAGGAGGCGGGGGGGGGATTTGGGGAAGGGGTGGAATGGGGGCGGGGGCGGAGTTGGGGCGGGGCCGGGGCGGGGGCGGGGCACGAGCACCCACCAGCGCCGACTAAAGTTGGCGCCTATGAACAGGCTGAGTAGGTACAGAATGACTGTGGAGTGTGCTTTTGGCCATTTAAAGGTCCGCTAGTGCTGTCTGTATGGGAAGCTGGACCTGGCCGATGACAACATCCCTGCGGTAATATCCGCATGCTTTACCCTCCATAACATTTGTGAAGGGAAGGGTGAAAGATTCATTCAGGCATGGAACTCAGAGGTTCAACACCTGGAGGCTGAATTTGAACAGCCAGAGAGCAGGGCTATTAGAGGGGCCCAGTGTGGGGCTGCAAGGATTAGGGATGCCTTGAGGGAGCAATTTGAGGCTGAAAGCCAGCAGTAATGTTTGGGGCCCTGCACGGGAGTGAAGAGCAGTGGTTCCAATGTTAGTAGGAATCTGTGTTTGCTACACTGACTTGCAGTCCCTGTTGCTTTCCTGAGCTAAGGTATCTTTTACTTAATACAATAATAAAGAATGTTTTCAAAGCCAAAAAATCCATTCATTTAAAAGAAAATTAATTTATTGAAAAGAAACACAACTGCTTGGGAAACAGAAAGAGTAAGGGGATGTGGGGGGAATGGTTCCATCACAGATTTGCGTATGTCCTGTTCTCATACTCTGCCTTCCTATCTGGAGTGCTGTGCAATGAATGCTGCACTTCAGGCTGGCTAAAATGCATGGTGATGAGTGGGTAAGGGTCGTAGTGTGCAGGGCTGCGTGGTGAAGCTACAGGTGTTGGAGGCAGCTGGTGGCAATAAGAACCTGGATGTGGGGGAAAGTGGGTTGGAGGTGACATGGGGGCACAAGGGAAAGAGTTTTGGGACAAGGGCTGGTGGGGGGCGGACACAATAGTGCTCCGCCTGCATGTCTACAAGCACCTGTATCGAGTCCACTTGGCACTCCATAATGCTTAGCAGCCGCCCCATGCTTTGGTGCAGGCGTTCTGCATTCTGCTGGTGGACCCTCCTTTCACTCTCCCGCCACTCCTGCACTTTTTGATTTTCATTAAGGGACTGCTGCATTACTTCATGTAGCATGTCCTCTTTGCTTCTACATGCCCTCTTCCTAATTCTTTGGAGTCTTTCAGCCGGTGTTAACACGGACAGGTGAGATCTCAAGGTTGCATCTATAAAGGCAAAATGCAACACTTAACGGAGGCAGCATTGTTCACACCAGAGAGAGCAATGATTCGCCCATACTTAAAGACAAGCACAGTCTACACAATAGCAGAATTTGCCCGTTCCAAAGCGAGTGCACATAACCCACAGGAGCCCCAGAATGGTGAGTAAGCACAGGGATAAGGGGGGACTGATTGTTTCATGGCCGTACTGTCCTCTGGGTTTCTGTGCCTTGGGGAGAGCTAACAGCTGCAGGGGGCCCTTATACTGAACACTGTCCCCACATTTTCTACAGGAGTTCGTCCTGGAAGATATCTTGCTGCTGAGGGTGACCTGGGAAGCAAGGGAAGGTCTTCTACTACAATGCGGCTTCCGCCCTGGCCCATATGCAGCTTGCCTGTGTGCAGCAAAGATCCCCACACCCCTCAGGGCACAGTGGTGCAGACATGTTAGCCTGACTGGGACAAGGAGCACAGTAGCTCTCACAAGGAAGCTGCACAAGCACATAGCCTAGCTTCTGCATGAGACCTTTGAAGAGATCACTGAGGCCGATTACTGCAATGTGAGAGAGCACATCAACGCCCTATTCCGCATCTAGGCATGCATGCAGCCCTAACCCTCCTCGCCCCAAGAGCCTGCACCAAACAGTTTCCTTCCCAAAATAAAAGCCACTTACCGGGCACCTCCTCTGGTGTTTGTTCTTCCCCAAGCACTGGCCGCCGCGACTGGCTACCTTCCTCCTGGCTTGAGAACAGCTCCTCATTGCATGCATCTAGGGATCCCAGGGTGTCTCCCTCCTCACCACCCTTGCTCCCACTTTCCTCCTCCTCCTCCTTCCTTGTTGGACCGGGCTCTGAAGTGGAGGTGGGGTCGCCCCCAAGTATTGTGTCCAGCTCTTTGTAGAAACGGCAGGTCACGAGGGCAGCAACGGGGCGGCGATTTGCCTCGTGGGCTTTGTAGTAGGCATTCCACAGCTCCTATACTTTAACCCTGCATTGTAGTGCGTCCCGGTCATGGCCCCTTTCCATCATGTCCCTTGATATCTGCCCGAAGGTATCGTAATCCTTACAGCTGGAGCACAGCTGAGACTAGACAGCTTCCTCCTGTCAAACACTGATGAGGTCCAGCACCTCGCCATTGCTCCATACTGGGGATCTACTGGCGCGTGGAGGCATGGTGGAGGCGTGGAGGCACCTGGAAGGATTCGCTGAGAGCACTCCACGCCTGGCTGAGCAAACAGGAAGGGGATTTCCAAATTCCCAGAGAATTTAAAGGGCGGGTCTGATGGTTGGTCACCTGAGAGCAGGGCAGTAGAGTTCAAAGTGATGACCAGAGTGGCTAGAACAGGCATTGTGAGACACTTCTGGAGGCCGATCAGAGCACATTAACAGACCAGGGCGTCCACACTGGCGCTGCGGCGCTCCAGCCATGGCGCAGCAAGCATTATGCCTCCCTTAGAGGTGGATTACCAGGAGCGCTCCAACCACGGAGTGCCTTGCCAGTGTGGACGCGTCATGAGTTAGGGCGCCCAGGCTGCTTTAATGCGCTCTAACTTGCAAGTGTAGCCATGCCCTAAGTATTGTGAAGGCAGTGATCATTTCTCAGTTTGAAAATGGACATCTCTAGGGATATGTCTACACTGGTGTGCATACCCGAGTACTAGATCATGTGCATGCAGGTGTAATCCAGGCAAACCCACCCTGAGAGTGCCCCTTTGTTGTGCTGGTCACACGTAGAAAACCACATCTACACTGCTGCTCCGGGTACCCAAGTTTAGTGCTACCATTTCAGGGGTCGTATTCCAGTATTCTTTGCATCAGATGGAGCCACTCCAGGAACTGATCTGTGGTGTGTTGTTGGTACCATGTTACTTTCCCTCCTGAACCCCTGTGCAGAAGACGTTTTTCCCGCCTTCTCACTTCCAGGTCATGTCACCTCTCACTTCTGTCTGGTCAAAACAGGGTCAAAGTCGTGGATCCATTGGAGGAGCTGCTCCTGCGCCTGCTCTTTCTGTGGGTGAAACGTTTATGCAGTGGAGTAGGTGCTCGGCGAGATGCTGGATTACATTTCAGGAGCATTTTCTGATATGTCAAAAATAGCAGGACTTGGGGGATGAGAACAATTAATTCATGGCAGACTGGACAGACATGAACAATGCAGCATGCTGCTATTGCCATGAAATCCCTTTGGTTTACGAATGCTTCTGGTGCAGGAGAAGTAGCACAGTGTGGCGTGATCACATCATCTTGCAGACTTGGGGAAACCAACAGAGGCTCCAGAAATTCTGCATGAGGAAACAGACCTTCATGGGGCCATGTGAGGAAATAGCACCAATCCTCCAGTGCCACTTGATGAGAAAAATTTTAATGTGGCAGTTCTCAAACTGTGGGTCGGGACCCCAAAGTGGGTCGCGAGCCCATTTTAATTGGGTCACCAGGACTGGCATTAGACTTGCTGAGGCCTGGGCCCGAAGCCCGAGCCCCACCAACCGGGACCGAAAAGCCTTCTGCTTTGGCCCCCCACCCTGAGTGGTGGGGGGCTTTGGCATTGCCCCCCGCGACGCGGGGTGTTGGGGCTCAAGCAGGCTCAGGCTTCAGTCTCCCCTCCTGGGGTCATGTAGTAATTTTTATTGTCGGAAGGGGGTTGCGATGCAGTGAAGTTTGAGAACCCCAGTTTAGTGGTACGGACAGCTAGAGGTACATAGCAAACTGCTTTGGTGTTGGCAAGCTGTTGGGGTTGTGAGAATGGAGGTTTGTGAAGCAATTAATGGTGTGGTTTACCCACTGGTGGTGGACATAAGAAATGTTCCTGAAATAATAGCTGGCTTTCAGAGGATGGGGGACCCAAACTGCGCTGGGGCACCCAAATTCCACTAGGTCCATCAGTGGCACTCAGATGCCCATAGTTTGCCTGACAAAAGGGCTAGTGAGTATGCGAGCCACAAAGGATGCTATTCCACCATTCTTCAAGGCTTGGTTGACACAGAGACAGGTTCTTAAACACTAACACTGGAAGTACGGGAAAGGTTCACGATGCCAGGGGGCTGAGGAGATTTGGCTGGTACTTGAAGGGGGCTCCACATACCCACTTCTGCCATGGCTCATGAATAAGGCTGCAAGTCTGTCATGGAGGTCACAGAAGTCATGGCTTCTGTGACTTTCCGGGACCTTCATGACTTCTGCAGCGGCAGTGCGGCTGATCCAAGGGCTCCCTGAGCAGCTGGGGCAGCCGCAGAACCAGCTGCATGGGCCGCTGCTCTGGCAGCCCCAGGCAGCTTGCCCCGGGGGGCGCCGAAGAAGCAGTGGTCCCAGGAGCTGCCCGGGCCACCCCCCGGAGCAGCCGCAGGACCCCAAGCAGCCCCTCTCCCCCAGCAGCAGCAGCAGCATCTGGAGCCCGCCAGAGCAGCAGCAGCACCTTGGAATCCCCCACAGCACCTAAGATTTAGTCACAAATATTTTTAGTGAAAGTCATGGACAGGTCACAGGCTGTGAATTTTTGTTTATTGCTTGACTTTTACTAAATGACTCCATGACTTTTACTAAAAATGCCCGTGATTAAAAAGTAGCCTTAGTCATGAAACTGTATAGTGACGTCAGGGCCCTGGGAAAAGGGAATTCAATTTCGAGCTCAGTGGCTGCAGGATGGTAGTGGAATGTGCCATTGGTAGACTCAAGGCTAGATGGCGCTGCCTTCAAACACGTCTGGATGCCAGTGTGCTCAATGCCATTTATATAATCGTGGCCTGCTGCACACTGCACAATATTGGTGACGCAAAAGGCAAGTATTTCCACATGGAGTAGGCTCAGGACATTGATTGTATGCAAGCCCAGTACAGGCAACCAGCTCCAGACTGGTGCTGGGTCCAGACTGAAAAGAAAAATAAGAGTTGATAGATCCTGGCAGTGCTGGGAGAAAGAGGCTGATGTCTGACTTGTGCTGCTACTGGGGGGCACTTTGATAGCCTTTTGTAAAATCTGCTTTAACCTTAAATGAAGATACATGCCAAAATTAGTATAGGCCACAAGTGGCTTTTTATTATTTTAGTTTTATCTGATTTTCACTTGCTGGGATTGTCACTGTTTGTGCTTGTCACAGTTCACGCTGGTATGTAATCAATTTAACAGTTTTTCTGGAATGTGTTTACCGGTTGAGATGGGGTTGGGATGGGGACAGTTGAAGTAATTGTGTGATTGTTCAGATTGTCACCATGTATGTGATTGCCCCAATTCACCCACTATTGAACCCCTCTAAACAGATTTTCTGAAATGTGTTTGTAATATGGGGTGGAGTTGGTGCTGGGGACAGTTGCGGTCATTGATGATTCTTTGTTTGGATTTTGCTTGTGACTTGCCTGAAGTGTAATAAAGAAATTACAAAATTTCTCATTTTTTTCCTTTGATTGATAATATAGTAAATATTTTTAAAACGTTCGCCCTTGTTCAAGTCCCAGCCCTTCCTGTACTGCTGTCTTAAGTGCTTCATTCTTTTTTGACACTGAGCAGCAGAATGGTCAATGCCATACTCCATCAGCCTTCTAGAAACATGAATGGTGATGGGGCTGTCCTTGCTGCACCAGATAAAACTGTGCTGCCAGCTGTACTCCTGCCAGATATGTATTAAAATTCTAGTGTCCTAGAAAGATATGGGTACAGGGAATTGTGGGCATGGGAGTGAAGAATAATGAGATTTGAGACCTAGTTACCGCACCTTCACCACCTCAACCTGTAAAGTTAGATGGTTACAGCTGACCCGAGCACAAACCCACACCTTCAGATGAGCTAACTAGCTTGGGATCTACCCATCCTGAGTTGCACCTTTCAGGTGTTTTGAGTGTGGACAAGATGTGGCAGGGTGTGGGGGGAGGGTTGGGCATATCCTTGGGCATATGAGGTACACATACCTCAAGTGGCCAAACTCAACACACATTTAAATGATAGAAACAAAAGTTCTAACGTGCTACACCTTCCCATGTTGCAGAACACTCTTTTAAAAAACTCTTATTAGCTCTATATGGTCATCTAGGATCCTTGAAATTAAATAACAGTTTTATCTTTTGTTAGGTGTATCGAGACCTGGCGTAAATGGTCCACAAGGATATCCAGGACTGAAAGGAATTAAGGGACAGAGAGGACAGCATGGCATGAATGCTGTGGGATCGCCAGGACTTCATGGGTTTCCAGGCAGACCTGGCTCTGTAGGATCACCAGGTCCTCCAGGACAACCAGGTACAGCATAGATCTTGTGTAACTGTATATAATGTGCCAGATAATGGTCTCAATTACACTGGTACAAATCCAGAGTAATTTCAGCATCTGTGGAATTGACTGGTATCACTGAGATCAGAAAGCTGGCCCAGTGTCTTAACACTTCATGAGAAGTGACTTCTTGAGAATACTCTGAATAGCCTGGTTGAATGGGATTTCCAAAGAGCAAACATTATATGCATTATTAACAGAAACAGTGCATGTAACAAGGTGCTGGGTTCCATCATTATTCTGAGATTCTGTATGAAAAATGTAAGGACTTTCCAGCATTACAGGGGAGTTGAACTTTCTGTACAAGGGTGACAGTACACATCTACTGCACAGTGAGGAAGAAAGAATAGGCACGAAGAACACTCTGGTGATGTTAAAGGAAAGCCTATTTGTGTGGTTGACATTTCCAAAATTTCAGTAAATCTGGAACAGTAAATTCAACACGACTCAATTCAAACCCCATTGAAATCAAGGGCAAAGCTCTTACTGACTACAGTGGGCTTTGAAGCAGTAATTCTGTGTGAGAATACGCCTCTTGCAATGCTGGTAAGTGGTAAGTGAGAAATGGGATGATCAGCTAAGTAAGTGCAGGTCATAAAATTTGAGGAAGATGCAAACTCAGTGGGATTCAAATGGGTGTGCAACATAGAACCAATTTTTTATTCAAAGTAGCAATTCATGGTAAAGCCAAATAAAGCTATTTGGCAATAAAGTATTATAAACAGTGGGGCTTTGCAATTTGTATTAACCCAAGTGTTACTGGTGGTAATGCATTGTGCTATTTCTAAAGGCTTTTCTGTTGTTTTGAGGTAGCTGAGAATGCCAAAAGCAACACTGATGAAGAGACATGAGCAACATAAATTTGGGGTTCAAAGTTTCCCCTTGCATACCTGGAGCTTTAATTTATTTACTTCTCATCCAAAATAAAAGTACAAAACCTTTGTTTGGAGTCAGAGAACTGTGTTCTTTAAAGGTCATCACCCCATTAGCACAAACATATCCACCAGACCAAATGAGATTTACTGCTGCTTTACCAGATTTTTCCTCTGGTACTTCCATGTACAAGGCCTTGTCAGTCTTTCTCCAAGATTTCAGACATGTTTAGCGTAACATTGTTCTCCCTTTGAGCCTGAATATTCTCTACAACCCATCATGGTGGTGTCTATTTCTCTTTCTCTTTGCAAAAACTAAAACTCTTTGAACAGTCTGCTAAATTAATGTTGTCATACTCATCCTATCATCAGGTAAAGTAAAGTTTGAAACTCACTCACCAGGAGTTCCAGGAAACCCCGGATGTGTAGGACCTCCAGGACTTCCAGGAGATAGTGGAGTGAAAGGTCAGCAATCGTGTGTGTGTGTGTATGTATGTGTGTGTGAAAATATGTTCCTAGAATTAATTGATACTATTGATTCAGATGGATCAACAAGATGCAGAAATTTCATTTAACCTTACTATCGAACAACAAACTGTTCCATGTTCAAGAAAGCTGCTGTAACTTACAGAAGACAACTGAGCTGAAAAATCAGATTCAGTCAAGATTCAATACAGAGCTGAATGTGATCATTCTACAGTTTGTCAGATTAAATAATTGGATCCGATTCTGCTGTACCTCATTTTCATGTGAGTGTAAGTCCACTGAGTGCAGCAGGATTTTTACAATACACACACATGTGTGAGATCAGGATTGGGCCGTGTTGTGATTCACATGAACTGATCGTTTCTTTTCAACTAAAAAACGAGATATGTAGATGGATTGAAAATTATTATGCTGATTCTGGCTACTCCTTAGGAATTACCAATCAGAAATTAATTAATGAATTAATTTGTGTTAGCGGAACTTCTCCGTGTCTTCCTTGTGGAAATAGCAAGAGGGCCAAGTTCCCCCTTGCTCCGCCAAGATACTGGAGCCAGATAACTGCTCCAGTGGGGAAAAGGGCAATTCCACTCAGGACAGTCTGGGGAAGGGAGAGTCACACACTCCGACAACCCTCACCTCTTCCTGCCCACAGTGCCATGTGAGAGAGGAGGCTGGAAAGGAGGTTCCCATGCCTGGGCCCCTCTGTGTCCCCCTGCAGATCGCACCGCAGGGGCTACTGCAGCTCTGTATTTTCCAACATGCTCATGATGACAACTTCTAGGGTCAGCCAGCCTATTGTGGAACCACCATGCATAGGCATTAAAGGCCTGGGCATGCCTTCCTCCTCCTTTACAGGTTTTGGCTTATTGCTAAAATGACAGAGTGTTTCTCAGCAGAGTACTAAAATAGTGAACAAAAACTAGGCTATTGAAACTGGGTGATCCTGTCTTTTAATTGGCTCTGGTGCCAAGAGATAAATCAGGCTGTATTTAAAAGGATCTGTAAATCCTTGATTATTGACGATTAATGATTAAAACGAAGCTGTATTCCCAGTGTTTTCACACCTCTTTAGCCCAGGAGATATGTTAGGTAGTTGTGCCTAGCCAACCACTCTGTCTCCAAATAATGAGCAGACCTGATGCAAATTATTCATTGAACACGGAAGTAATTTGCCAGTATAACAATTAATGAAGGTATAATTTTGTTCCAGGTGAAGAAGCAAGTTCTTGTAATCATTGCAGTTATATACCAGGAGGACTTGGACTTCCTGGTGCTCCTGGGCAAGATGGTCAAGAAGGAGTTACTGGTAAAATATCTTGGCTTTACTAAATTGTTATTGGGAAATGCCAATGTTTCTTCATTCACCATCTTTAGCTTAGGGTGACCAGACAGCAAGTGTGAAAAATTGGGACAGGGTGGGGGGTAATAGCAGCCTATATAAGAAAAAGCTCCAAATATTGGGACTGTCCCTATAAAATCGGGACATTTGGTCACCCTTCTTTAGCTGCACAAATCCAACAGCTTTCACTCAATTACAATGAGATACTTCTTTTAATCAATACTAAAAACTGTCTGAAACTGGAGGTTTGGGGCCAGGGACTGTATATCCAGGATGGAGGGCTTTGATTTTGTGGTCCACTGGTCCACTTTCTATGGGAAGAGGGGGTCTGTACAGTTTAGATAGGCTCCACCTCCATAGGAGGGGAACCAATCTCCTTGGGGACAGGTTGGCTAAGGTAATCAGGAGGGGTTACACTGAGAGCAAAAGGAGAAGGTAAAAAAAGGAGGGAGGATATGAGCATGCACCACAAAACTGAGATGTTGACAACAAAATTAATCAAGAAACCAGAGACATGAAAACAAGATTTCTTCAATTGCCTATACTGTACACTAATGCTAGGAGCCTGGTAACAAACAAGAGGAATTGGAATTGTTCATTTATGAGCATAAATTTGATTTAGGTGGTAGGTATCACTGAACCTTGGTGGGATGATTCGCATGATTGGAATGTTAACATCAATGGTTATAACCTATTTAGGAAGGATTGTGTGGGGAAAAGGGGAAGGGGAGTGGCACTCTGTCATTACCTGTTTCTGAGTCACTGTTAACTCAGAAGAAAATGAACTTAAATGCTTACGGATCAATGTCCTAGCACAGGGGTTCTCAGCCTTTTTCTTTCTGAGCCCCTCCCCCGCCCCCCACTGTAAAAACTACATGGCCCACCTGTGCCACAACAACCGGTTTTCTGCATGTAAAAGCCAGGGTCAGCTTTAGGGGGTAGTAAGCCGGGCAGTTGCCTGGGGCCCCATGCCACAGGGGCCTCCACAAAGCTACGTTGCTCAGGCTTTGGCTTCAGCCCCGGAAGCCAGGGCTCAGGGCCATGGGCTTCAGCCCCATGCAGCGGTGCTTTGGCTTTCTGCCCTGGCCCCAGTGAGTTTAATGCTGGCCCTGCTTGGACCATCTGAAACCTGCTTCTGACTCCCCCCAGGGGGTCTCCAACCCCTGGTTGAGAACCACTGTCCTAACAGATAAAGCACAAGATGGGTTATTGGTGTCTGCTACAGACCACCAAATCACACTAGGGAACAAGATGACTGCCTCCTTACACACCCATCTGTAATGTTTATGGGGGGAAATTGTGTGATCATGGGGGACCTCCATTTGAGTGACATGCTGGAGATCTTACGCTGCTAGTACTAAAACATCCTTTGAATTTCTAAACATTATAGTTGACAATTTCCTGATAAAGCGTTGCAGCCAACACATAGGGAATTCTTTATTAGACCTTGTCTTAATAGATAAAGTGAAAATGATCACACAACTAAAAGTTAATGGTAGCTTTTGTATTACTCCAGGAGAGCAGGGAGGATTGGATAGGGACTGGATGTTTTTCTAAAAGATCTGCTCTAGGAATTAATTTGGAGAAGTTCTGTGGACTGTACTATACAGGAGGTCAGACTAGATGATCACAGTGGTTCCTTCTGGCTTTAGATTCTATGCGTATGCTACAGATTGGAGCTGAATATGGAGCCTTTCAGTCTTAGAATAACCTGATGATTTAGGGGGGCAAACTCCAATCCTTTTAATCTCACAGAGGATGAACTCCCTGCCCGCCACTACCACGCACACAGTTTCTCCAGTGGAACAATTAGGAGGAAACTACCCAGGAGGAAGAGTATGGCATCTTGAAGGAGTTCAGTTCCTTGAGAACATTGGGGAAGTATATGGTACTAATTCAGTATCAGGGAGTGAGAAACTCAGGGAAGTTGTCAATACATGAAAACATAGGCACCGACTTTCGTCGGCCCCAGTGGGTGCTTGCGCCCCCGGCCCCCCCAAACTCCATCCCCGGCCCTGCCCCAACTCCACCCCTGGCCCCACTCCTTCCCCAAATCCCCACCCCCGCCTCCTCCCCCGGGGAAAAATTGGTGGGTGCTGAGCACCCACCGGCAGCTCCCTGGCAGCCCCCACCTCCGCGCCCAGCTCACCTCGGCTTCCGGGTTCCCGCCAGAGGCGCCTCCCGCCAAAGCCGCTTTTTTTTAGCTTTCACGCGCAGCCGGCCTCCTGTCAGCTACCCCACCCTCGAGCCGCCGCCCCGCTGCTCTTTCCCCCGCACCCCTCCCCTTGCTGCCCGCCGAACAGCTGACAGGCGGGCAGCTGCGCGTGAAAGCTAAAAAAAGCGGCTTCGGTGGGAGGCGCCTCCGGCGGGAATCCAGAAGCTGAGGTGAGCTGGGTGCGGAGGTGGGGGCTGCCAGGGAGCTGCCGGTGGGTGCTCAGCACCCACCAATTTTTCACCGGGGGTGCTCTAGCCCTGTAGCACCCACGGAGTTGGCGCCTATGCATGAAAATGTTTTTCTGGCAGGGAAAGCATTTACCTAGGAAAACTTTAGTAGGGAGCCAATATTATAATTTCTAGGAAATTAATAATGGGGAGGAAGAAATTCCAAAATAACAAGTATACCGGAGGGATTTCTTTATACACCCACCAGTCAGCGATTTACCAACCTCTCTTCCAAGGTAGTTTATTGATGTGCCTTGTATCCGAAAGGCAGCAATTCTCTGTATTGTATGTTAGTACTAGAGCCTGTTAAATCAGTTTTTCATTCCTTTATCTTTCATCTGTCACAGGTAGACAAGGAATAGGTGGTCCCAAAGGATCTCGAGGTTCTCCAGGGGCACAAGGTCCTTCAGGTCCTCAAGTAAGATTTAAGTTAAATGGATTTTTCGGTTGCAATATTGAAGTTTTGTGAGCTGAAAATTGTGGTGTCTAGTTGTATTGCCATATGCAGGGTATACTGTTACTATTTTAGCTTGATGTTTCCAGGAAGGTGGTACTTTCAGAGTCTAGAATTAGGGCTAATTTCAGTTTTAATTAAAAAATGGGGAGGAGTGTGGAAAAAATGTGCTTTAGCCTTTTTCCTCGTAAAGATATCCTCAGAAATATGAACCAGTGTAAACCAATCACGAGGGTGGGAAGTGTAACATACATTTTTCCTGAATATCACAAGGGAATACACATCACCATGAATACTACTACAATGCCTGGGCTGGCCATTGAACTTCATGAAATACACGCTCACTGGTCCTTCAATTTTTAGAAGTTGTCCAGATCAGTGCATGTTTATGGGGGCAGTGCTGCCCACATTGTCACTCATGGTGCTATGTCTGTTATATGCTCCTCTCCCAGCTGACCACCAATAGGTCATCTCCTGACACCCATTACCAGAGGCTATAATCTTGGTAATGTGAGAGGCAGCATGACCTATTGAATTTTAAAGGAAACTAAGAGCAAGAGTCTCCTGTGTTCAAATTTAGGCTTGACCCTGACTTCCTCTATCATCTTAGTCAAATCTCTCTATCTTAGTGTCCTCAGCTGTGAAATAAAGATGGTAATGACAATGATACCTATCTCACAGTCAAAGGTGGTTGTGGAGACTAATTCATTAATGTGTTTAAAGCGTGTGTGTGTGTGTTAAAATTCACTACATGCACCCCAAACCGCAGCTAATTGTCCTTTATAAACCTGTTCTTAATGCTGGTGACTATCCCTAGGCCCCCGTGCAAGCCATGGGGTTCCATTTCCCCTACGAAGCACTGGAAATGTTTGACTGGCTCACCCCAAAATGCTAAGGCTAGCTAGGAACTCTAGGATGCATTGTTCCCTCAAGCAGGCACAGTGGCTCCTTAGCCCCAGCGAGTGCAGGAGAAGCTAACTTTATGTTGCCCTTTTAGAGGGTGTAAAGCCTAGCTCCATTGGCTGGGGCAGGAGACAAAGATTCCCTCAAAGCATCTTTAAAGGATCTGCCTTGTGTCTGCTTCAGCTTGCACCAGCAGTAGTGGCTCCCTATTCATTAATTAATTATTATTATTTTTTTATTATTATACATATTACATTAGTGCCCAGGAGCCCCAGTCATAGACCAGGACTCCCTGTGCTGGACTCAGTAAAACTAGGACCCTACCAAATTCACGGCCATGAAAAACGTGTCACGGACCATGAAATCTGGTCTCCCCCGATGATGTCTGGTCTTTTGTGTGCTTTTACCCTATACTATACAGATTTCACAGGGGAGACCAGCGTTTCTCAAATTGGGGGCCCTGACCCAAAAGGGAGTTGCAGGGGGGTCAGAAGGTTATTTTAGGGGGGTCACTTCTGCACTGCCTTCAGAGCTGGGTGGCCAGAGAACAGTGACTGTTGGCCGGACGCCCAGCTCTGAAGGCTGTGCCCTGCCTGCAGCAGCACAGAAATAAGGGTGGCAATACCATACCATGCCACCCTTATTTCTGTGCTGCTTCTGGCAGTGACTCTGCCTTCAGAGCTGGGCTCCCAGCCGGCAGCCACCGCCCTCCAGCCAGCCAGCTCTGGGGCAGCACAGAAGTAAGAGTAGCAGTACCACAACCCACCCTAAAATAACCTTGCAACACCCCCTCCACGACTCCTTTTTGGGTCAGGACCCCTACAATTACAACACCATGAAATTTCAGATTTAAATAGCTGAAATAATGAAATTTACGATTTTTAAAATCCTATGACCATGAAATCGACCAAAATGGAGCATGAATTTGGTAGGGCCCTAAGTATAACACATAACAAAATGATCATCTCTGTACCAAAGAGCTTACAATTGTCAGTTCAGCAGCCTAGGATCACCAGAGTACAGTGTGCTCCAGTCCCCAAATGTCCCCTATACTGGGGGACCCATAGTGGGTGACATAGAGCCATCTGTGTCAGCATTAGCATGCAACAGGAAATTCCCATCTCAGTGGTTTAAGCCATCTTTCTGTCATCTCTTTCCTCCACTAAAGCAGTGCAAAGGGGAGGGAGCAGGGCCAAGGATCTGACCCCCTAACTTAATTTGTCAGCCTCAGGGACAACAAGCAAATGAAAATAATAATTAATTCTTATTTTGACTAGTGTAATTAGCGAAGACAAAATTAAATTAAAACCCTGGGACCCTCTAAAGAATTGCCTAAGAAAGAAAGAAACTTAGTCACTTAGTGCTGATATAAAAAAAAACTACTTGACATAAATCTAACATGGAAATTCTTAACTGCTGTGTCCTAGGGACTTCCAGGTTTTCCAGGAGATCAAGGACTGAAAGGGCCAAAAGGTGAACCAGGATATGTGTATCCAGAAGGGCAAAAAGGAAACAGAGGAGATCCAGGGATCAGAGGAAATCCAGGGAGGAAAGGTTCAGATGGATTGCACAAAACACATGGTTCAAAAGGCTCAAAAGGTTCTAAAGGCGAACAGGTTAGTATACATTATTTTAAATTATTTTAGAATTAATAGAAAACTAAGTAAATAATTATACATTGCACAACTCTATTCATTAGAATTAAAACACTGTAACATCTGTAAAGATAGCTAAGTAAACTTAAACATGCTCTAACCCAGTGGTTCTCCCCTAGGGGTCTGAGGCCCCCTAGGGGGCAACGAGCAGGTTTAAGGGGTTCGGCCAAGCAGGAGCATAAGACTCACTGGGGCCCAAGGCAGAAGGCCGAAGCCCCACCGCATGGGGCTAAAGCCTGGGGCCCTGAGCCCCACTACCTGGGGCTGAAGCCAAAGCCTGAGCAGTGTAGCTTTTCAGGGCCTCCTGGCAATTGCCCTGCTTACTATTCCCCAATGCCAGCCCTGGCTTTTATATGCAGAAAACCAGATATTGTGGCCAAGGTGGGCCATGGAGATTTTATAGCAGGTTGGGTGGATCTCAGAAAGAAAAAGGTTGAGAACCCCTGCTCTAACCCAACCACAGGATATAGCCTTGATGCAGGAGTTACTGGGCAATATTCTATGGTGTGTGTTTTTTTGCAGGAGTTTAGATGAGATAATCAAACAGTCCCCTCTGGTCTTAATATGTGTACATCATAAAAGATATCCAGGCATTGACGCTGATTGCTCTGTAGCTACGAGGGTTAGGGGAATCAAACTTTTTCAGCACTTTTGTTCTGCAAAATATGTTGATATTCAACTTTTAATCCCAATTTGGACAAAAATATTAAAATACCAGAATTTCCCATAGGACAGAAATTTTTATTGTTGTCTACTGTTTTATATAATGTTTGTTTAATGTTTTCTGTGTGGCTTAAAATGGTGGCAAAATGGTAAAGCTTTGATTACACTTACTCATTTGCAATTTGCATGGAATTGTGTGGGCAGCTTCCATTATACATGGGCAAATTTAGTCAAGTCAAAGCACTGATCAAATCATTTTTATGGTCTCTGTTACATGTACATAAATTGGAGCATGAAAGGTCCTATTCATTAGTTTTAGCTGCTGGAATGTCTCTAAGAATTTGGATTGGAAGAAGTAGGTTCCCTGGGAGGATCAGAAGGCAGTATCCCAGAATGGGCAAATACCTCCTGTATTCTTGCAGTAGTACTGCGTTTTCTTTTAGGATCTCACAAAGGCACAGGATTAGGTAAGGATACAATAAACAGACAATTTTGTATCTCACACTCTGTAAGTCAGGAGTACTTTGTTTAAGATGATGGGAGTTACTCTTATGTTAAAATAGTGTGAGATCATAATCAGTCCAATGTATCAAAACTTCTTGCTGCTGAAACTAACACGGAAAAATAAGTAATGCACACTATGCAAATGTGTCTAATTATTCATAGGGACTGGATGGTTCAAAAGGAGACAGAGGGTTATCAGGACTGCCTGGTAACCCAGGTCTTCCTGGAGAAATGGGGCTCACTGGACCACCAGGATACGGACCACAAGGAATGCCAGGTCCCAAAGGCGCTAAGGGAATATCTGGTTTGCCTGGATTGCCTGGAGCAATTGGTTTGTAACTTTGTATCTTATCACTAGCTTCCCTTTTTAATGTGTTTGACTTTCATTTAAACACACTGATGAACTGACCTGTATGGTTGCAAGTAACATGATTTGGAAGACTGCAAAGTAGTTTACAATAGAAAGATAGTCAAGATTTCTGAGATAAGCTAATAGACACCAAACTCACAGGACCCTAGCAATAAAAAGATTTAGTAGTCATCAGTGCTAGTTGATGTCCAAAAGACACTTTGACTCTTTCAGGCATAGGTTTCCCCTCCCAAAAATGAAATTATTTGTCACATCATGAGTCCTACCCAGTCTAAATGAGTCTCTTTTGGTCTTGCATTGGCTTTTTCAATGTTTATTGTCCTGGTGGACTTCAACATCCATGCTGATGATAACTTATTCGTTGGCTTGAAATCTCCAAGACAAACCTGGGATTATTCCTGGAGGTTTCAGAATCAATGCAGCCTGACACATTAGATCTTTTTGGAATAGATCTGAGGATTAAGTATCTGTAAGCTGTCCTATTGCTTGTGTGCTTCCTTTGCTGTGTCCCCCTGGTGCACAGTTCCATACTTTCTAATATTTAAAGAAGTGTCTAGGGGATTTTTTGGTGGCAGTAAAATGCTATCTCTTTAATTGTTATGTAGCCCATTTCTATGGGCTTGTTGGAGCTTCTAAGCTGTAGAAACTGTGCAATACAGTATTTTTTAACTGAACAGAATTTTCCATGAATATTGTTTTAAAAAGCACAAGAGCACACCCTATGTCTCCACAAACCTCCTTAACCTTTTCTTATATATACTTTCTGAAGGTCCAAAAGGAGAACTTAGTGCAGTAAATCCAATACCTGGACCACCAGGACCTCGGGGGCCAGAGGGTTTACCAGGACCCACAGGAGCAATTGGTGAGAGCATCTTCTAGGTTAAATGCAATAAAACTAAGCACATCAGAGAGATTCTGCATGAAATTCTAACCCCCACTCTAGCTTCTTTATGCTGGGTAAAAGGGCCAAAGGAGTGTACAGGGACCCTAAAAGTTCTGGGTCCAGCCAAGTGAATTCCCTCAGCACTGGCACTGTAGAGACAGCCATAAGATTGCCTTCTGAGGATCCCCTTGCAAGCCGTGGTGTAGGGGGTGTAGTTGGGGGCAGGAAGAACATTCTGGGGGCAGTAGCGTAGGCAGGTCTGGAGCACAGGGGGAGCAGTGCTATAAAAAGGGGCCTCCCCAGGCTCCCCCTGTACTCACCCGGCGGTGCCTCTGGCGGCGCTCCAGGTGTTCGGCGGCACTTTGGCGCTGGGTTCTCACTCGCTCCGGGTCTTCGGTGGTACCTGCCGCCGAAGACCCAGAGCGCCGCCGGGTGAGTGCAAGAAGCGGCGCTTAAAAAGGCTCTGCTAAAAAAAGGCGCCGCTTCCTTTTTAAGGCGCCGCTTCTGCTCACAGGGGGAGTGGCTGCTCCCCCTGCTCTCCCCCTGGCTGCTCTACTGTCTGGGGGGTGTCTGGAACACTTAGCGCTGTGGAGATTCTGGGCAGTGTTGCCATTCATAAGGCAGCCTGGGGAGACTGCTATAATTTAGATTGGTTCCCAACAGTGTCTGAATTGCACTGAGGCTGCTCCAGCCCCCAGAGAAGGCAGTAATTGAGAGGGCACAAAGGTGGCTTAAAGCCACCTTTGGCCATCCCCTTCCCCCTCCCTTTCTCCCCCCTCCCGCGCCCCACCCCCCCATGCCCTGGACTGGGAGTTCTGTGCTGCACTGCAAAGAAGCATAGCACAGAACATCACCCACTGTTTCTGAGCTTGCTGGAAGGAGCAGATTTGTAACAAAGCTTCTAGCTTCTTTTTGTTTTAAGTGTTTGTTATGTAACATAGTTCTATATTGTTGCTGGGGTTTTTGGTCCACTGTTACTTTTTTATAAAATGTTATGTTTTATAGGTTACACAAAATGATTTCAAAGACTGTGGGGCCAGATTCTTGTCCATCTTAAAGCCCCTTTGCATTGCTCCCATGGCACAAAGGGACCTTAAAGCAGCCCCTAAACAGCATAGGGAATCCTTGGCTGACATAGAGCTATACTCCCTGCCTCTCTCATCCCCATTCCCGCACACACTATGCATGTTCATGTGTGGTCAATAAGAACATGCAAGTCGAAGATTTGTATATGCACATAGCTACACACATGCATCCCAGACCTGTGCACATACAGAAGGCATTGCATATGCCTGACTTGTTGACTCATGCCGCTGTGATTGATGGTTAGCATTTTATCTGGAAAAAAACTCACCTGGAAGAAAGTGTTAGAGTGAGGAGTAGAAATGATGTCTGAGTTCTAATAAACCAATTGACTACGACATAATTATGGGGAATGATAAGGTGGCAAACACCAAATTGCTAAATGCAGAAGATCTATGGCAAAATATTTGAGAGTTTGTTTTCTTCTGGTAGGTAATTTTGGATCTAGAGGACAACGTGGTGATTCGGGATTACCTGGGTCTGACGGTGCTCCAGGATTTTCAGGGACTGGATTTCCTGGAGATCCTGGTCCAAAAGGTAGAATGCTCCTTTACGATATTTTATAATTCTTTATTAGTTGTTTTTGAGATTAAAATCATTTGAGAGACTGACAGATAGAAAAACTATTTTAACCCATACACAGTTCAGGCAAATAACTCTTGAAAGGATCTGTATTACAGTACTCATACAGTTGTCTACATTAAAGCATGTACATTGCAAATATAAAATAATATTTTAATTTAGTTTCCAAAAGTCAGGCATCAGAACTGACAAAATGGAGTATGTTTGGAAAGATGTACACAAGGATTTAGCTTGACAATTTGCCTTACTATAACATTTTGAAAATGTATCTAGAGACACACCAAACATATATCAGAGGGGTAGCCATGTTAGTCTGGATCTGTAGACGCGACAAAGAGTCCTGTGGCACCAAACATATAATGTACCTCAAGGAAAACTTCCTATAAGGAGAGGGAGAAGACTCTCTGAGGTCCACTAAAACACTTGCCACACATCTAATTTTTCTGTACAGTGGTTAGATACTACAGTGATGGCTAATACTATGGTATCGCTGAAGTGCTTACATACTACCGTGATAGGGCCTTTGTAAGTACCAATGCTTTAGTTATAAGGTATATAGTTGGTAAAGGGAATAGAAGGTGTTTCAAGTACCATGAATTTAGTCTTTCTCCACGCAAATGTAAGCCCCACTTCTAAAATGTCTCCAGATACCATTCCAGAAATATTAGACGACTGGCCCTTTGTGTTCCCCCCTCAGGGTTAAAGAAAACCCATCCAGAGCATTGATACTGAAATCATAACTGTGAAATCATTTCTGTAGTGAGTGACCAAGAAATTGACCATAGAAATGCCCCATTTAAAATTAGATGAGAGCAAACAGAAATCAGGTAAAATGACTCTAGTCCTTTTCTACCTAGCGTCAAATCAACTTGTAAAGGCAGCTAAAAGAGAGCTAATTAAATAAGCCCTAAAACTAGGTAGTGCAACAGTCAACATTTGAATGAATACCAAGGTGAACAGGTTATAATGGGTGCTAATTCAACTCTGGGATCAGAATGCTGCCAGCAATTCACATAACGTACGCTAGTAGTTACAAAAGTCAGAGCTTCATGAATAAGAAAGTAAAAATCTCCGTGTGCTCAGTCAGCAAAATAGATGGATAAGCAGGGTGTTTTCACCTGCCATTTGGTTTTCTTTGCAGGGGATAAAGGTCTTCGAGGGTCTAAAGGATCACCAGGTTTGCCAGGAAAGGCAGGAGAACCAGGCTCACCTGGACAGCCTGGATACCCAGGAGAAAAGGTTTGATTAGAAACACAACCCAAGCTTAATCAGGGCTGCTTGTCAGCAAGCATGTTTTCAAACAAATTAAACAAATGAGAGGTCTAAGGAGCACAGGATTGGGTTTCTAATTGATAAGGCACAAACTGTGAAAACTATCTACATTGGCGGGGAGGGGAGGGAAGGGAGGGACTCAAACCATAAAAATGAAATCCACATTTCAAAAGCCCGAAATTTCAGGTTATACTGAAGGTTGTTTTGGGGGGGACAAACAGGATTTTCCATCACCTGCACCCAGTAGTCAAGGCCACAATTCCTGAAAGCATCACTGTTCAGGAACAGCAATTAAACACATGCTTACATCCGACTCAAGTAAATGAGACTTAAGCACATACTTAATGTCAATCATATGCTTAAGTGCTCTCCTGATTCAGGACCTTAAAAAAAAAAAAAAAAAAAACAAGGTCAGAGGCCATAGGTGTAATCAAAAATGCAGAAAAATGAGAGCTCAGCTACTGACACCATTTGTGAGTTTAGGGCTTTGCTGTTTGGTGTGTCATCAAGCCCCAAAAGTGGTTTTGTTTTTAATAAAATAAAACATTTTTCTGCTTCAGAATGTTGTTCTGTCTTTTCTGCTTGGCCCTATTTTGCTGTCTACTCTGATTATTTGTTTGCTTGCTTAAAAAGTTACCTAAACTGAATGTAAAAGATTTAAAAGGTAACACACACAGCCCATAAAATGTCCAGGTATGGAACTAGTCATCAAGATTCTACCTGCCACAGTAACATAGGGCTTACCTTCAGAAAGGCCTTTGTGGTCTAAATACACAATCAGTAATTGCAGATAAACTAAGTTCCTCTGGGTGTGATTTAGCTCTCTGGGGCAGGGACTGCCCTTTTCTTTTGTGTTTGTACAGCATCTAGCACAGTGGGGTCCTGGACCATGACTAGGGCTTGTAGGCTCTGTGGTGGTAGAATAATTAATTGTTGAATTTACCTGCTTATTTGAAAGCCAGTCCAAAGCAGTTCAGTCAGCTTGTCAAAAAGAGCAGGTCAGACTCAGTAGCGTAGCCAGGGTGGGGGTAGCAGGGGGAGCAGCTGCTCCCCCACTGAGCAGAAGCAGCACCTTTTTTGTGCTCCGACGCTTTTTGCTCCTGCACTGCACCCAGAGCGGAGCGTTTTTTTTTTGCTCCGGTGCCTTTTTTTGCTCCTGACACTTTTTGCTCCCGGCTCCTTTTGATCCGGCACTACAAGCAGAGCTAAAAAAAGCACTCACCCGGCAGCGCTCCAGCTGTTTGGCAGCACTTCAGTGGCAGGTCCTTCACTCGCTCTGGGTCTTCGGCGGCATTTCGGCGGCTGGTACCACCGAAGACCCAGAGCAAGTGAAGGACCCGCCACCGAAGTGCTGCCGAACAGCTGGAGCGCCACCGGAGCGCCTCTGGGTGAGTACATGGGAAGGCGCCTTTGTTTTAGCTCTGCTCCCCCTGTGCTCTAAACCTGGCTACGCCACTGACAGACTCTCCTGTCAGGAATTTTTCTTCCATAGAATTTTCCTTTTGAGAAAAACAGCCTCACCTAACGTATGTCAGGGTATTTCTGAGGCATGATATCTGAGTGCTGACCCATGTACTGAACCTTGTTCTCATTCTCTGTTAGCGGCACGGCTAGTACTAAATCAGATTGCTTGATTTGCTGGCCCATTATTTAAATATATATTTAGCCTAAAGTATGAATGCTGGGTAATGTGAAGTAAGTGTAGAACTCGAATGGATTTCAAGCAGCTGACAGATACTTGAGTTGTCTGAAGTACAGGTGCAGCAGGATATCTGAGAGGTGCAGAGAGCAGGGAAGGGACTACCTTGTATTGTTCAACAATGATTCTTCCAACTGTGTGGGGAAGTCCTGTCCAGTGCTCATGTAGAAGAATAATACTAAAAAAGAGCAAGAGGTGTAAAGGGGTGTTTGGTGAGGAGGAAAGAAATGTATTTTCAGTGCTTTGACTTAAATGTGAAAGATCCCCTGGAAGTAGAGATAATAATTTGACAGAAAACATAAACTACTGACAGGACAGAGAGAGTCATATTTTCAGATTTACAAAATGTAATATACATTCTGCGTGTATGTTTTTTCTCTGTTTTAGGGAGACCCCGGATTAATTATTCCTGGCCAACAGGGGGGATTAGGTTCCCCAGGAGGAGACGGCTTTCCAGGGGTAAAAGGTGACAGAGGATTTCCAGGTCTACCAGGATTCCCAGGACGTAATGGTGCTGATGGGCCAAGAGGTGCTGTCATTAACAAAAAACAGCCAAAGAACTCCTTACCTTACACCCATTTTGTTGAGCGAGGCTCTAAGAAAAGGGCGGAAAGGACAAGCTTATTGTCCACCTACAAAAATTCAAGTCATAATTAATTTAATATTTTCTCTCTCTTAGGAGAAGCTGGCTGTCCCGGAGCTCCCGGAGAAAAGGGACTTCCAGGGAAGCCTGGTGATTGTCTTATTGGCCCACAAGGTCTCCCAGGTGCATGTGGATTAACAGGTCAACAAGGTAGGAATACACAGAATACCTGCCAGACCTGCCTGATATATAGTTGACTAAGTGGAGTTTGGTTTTATATTTACCCTACAGTTGCCTAAATGATGATGAAAAGGTCTATGGATATTTGATGTAATACTATGAAGAAAATATTAGACCAGTTGAAGGCCGCAATACTGCAATATGATCTCCATAGGCAGACCTTAACAACTACAAGTCGGAGCATGAAGGGGCATATGAATGTTTAGCATATCTGGCATGTAAATACCTTGCAATGCCAGCTACAACAGTGCCATGAGAACGCCTGTTCTCACTTTCCGGTGACATTGTAAATTAAAAGTGGGCAGCATTATCTCCTGTAAATGTAAACAAACTTGTTTGTCTTAGGGTATGTCTACACTACGATAGTAGTTCGATTTTACTTAAACCGATTTTCTGAAACCGATATTGCAAAGTCGAACGTGTGTCCACACCAAGCACATAAATTCGGCGTTGTGAGTCCACAGTAAGGGGGCAAACGTCGACATTTCAAGCGGTGCACTGTGGGTAGCTATACCACAGTTCCCGCAGTCCCCTCTGCCCATTAGAATTATGGGTCGAGCCCCCAATGCCTGATGGGGCAAGAAATGTGTTGCGGGTGGTTTGGGGTAACTGTCGTCATTCAACCCTTGCTCCCCCCCTCCCTCCGTGAAAGCAGCGGCAGACAATCATTTCGCACCCTTTTCCCTGGATTGACAGCGCGGACGCCATAGCGCCGCGAGCATGGAGCCTGGTGAGATCATCGCAGCAGTTATGTCCGTTGTCAACACCTCGCGCCTTATCGTGCACTTTATGCAGAGGCAGATGTCGAGAAATCAGGCGAGGAGGCTACGGCAGCGCGGTGATGACAGTGATGATGACAGGGACACAGACCTCTCTCAAAGCACGGGACCCCGCAAATTGGACATCCTGGTCGCAGTGGGTCATGTTTATACAGTGGCACGCCGATTCTGGGCCCGGGAAACAAGCACAGACTGGTGGGACCGCATAGTGCTGCAGGTCTGGGATGAATCCCAGTGACTGCAAAACTTTTGCATGCGTAAGGGCACTTTCCTGGAACTTTGTGACTTGCTGTCCCCTGCCCTGAAGTGCCAGGACACCAGGATGAGAGCAGCCCTGACAGTTGAGAAGCGAGTGGCGATAGCCCTCTGGAAGCTTGCAACGCCTGACAGCTACCGGTCAGTCGCGAATCACTTTGGAGTGGGCAAATCTACCGTGGGGGTTGCTGTGATGCAAGTAGCCAACGCAATAATTGAGCTGCTGCTATCAAAGGTAGTGACCCTGGGAAATGTGCAGGTGATAGTACATGGCTTCGCTGCGATGGGATTCCCTAACTGTGGTGGGGCCATAGACGGAATGCACATCCCTATCCTGGGACCGGACCACCAGGGCAGCCAGTACATTAACCAAAGGGCTACTTTTCCATGGTGCTGCAAGCACTGGTGGATCATAAGGGACGTTTTACCAACATCAACGTCGGATGGCTGGGAAAGGTTCATGATGCTTGCGTCTTCAGGAACTCTGGTCTGTTTAGACAGCTGCCAGAGGGTATTTTCTTCCCGGACCAGAAAATAACTGTTGGGGATGTGGAGATGCCTATAGTGATCCTGGGGGACCCTGCCTACCCACTAATGCCCTGGCTCATGAAGCCATACCCTGGACAGTGATAAGGAGCTGTTCAACTACAGGCTGAGCAAGTGCAGAATGGTGGTGGAGTGTGCTTTTGGACGTTTGAAAGGGCGATGGCGCAGCTTATTGACTTGCTTAGATCTCAGCGAAACCAATATACCCATTGTTATTGCAGCTTGCTGTGTGCTCCACAATCTCAGTGAGAGTAAAGGGGAGACGTTTATGGCGGGGTGGGAGGTTGAGGCAAATCGCCTGGCCGCTGATTACACGCAGCCAGACACCATGGCGATTAGAAGAGCACAGCGGGACGCGCTGCGCATCAGGGAAGCTTTGAAAATGAGCTTCCAGAGAGACCAGGGTAACTAGTGACTCTTACATTTGTTTCTCCTTGAGGAGAACCTGCCCCCGTTTCTTTACTCTGATTATATTGCCTATCCTCTACAATTACCAACCCCCTTCCCCCCCTTCAAACACACCTTGCTTTGAAAATAAAATAAAGGCAACATTGTTCAACAAAAAAGTATTTTTTAGTCAAGGTTTTTCAATAAAGGGAGGGAACTGGGACGGTCGGCAGGGTGGGGTGCGGGTGGAGGGAGGGAAAGGACACTTCAAAACTTGGGGAATGAGAGCCTTCTGCCACTTGAGCCGACTGGTTGTTCACACGGAGCCTCCCACCCCTCGTTTTTTGGACTCTGGGTGAGGGGGCTGTGGGACTTGGGGGCGGGGGAGGGCAGTTATAGATGTGCTGCAGCGGTGCTCTGTCCTCCTGCTTCTGTTCCTCCAGAACATTGACCAGACGCCGGAGTGTGTCTGTTTGCTCCCGCAGCAGCCCAAGCATCGCCTCAGTCACGCTCTGGTCTTCCATCCGCCACCTCTCATCTCGAGCGTCCCTCCTGTCCTCCCGTTCGCTGGCCGTTCACCTGTACTGGGAAATTGTGTCCCTCCACTCATTCTGCTGGGCTACCTCAGTGCGTGAGCACTGCCTTAGCTCAGAGAACATCTCGTCTCGTGTTTGTTTCTTTCGCCGCCTTATCTGCGACAGCCTTTGGGAGGGAGATGCCGGGGGAAGCCTAGAGACAGTTGCAGCTGTGGGATGAAAAAAAGGGAGTGAATTCTTTAAAAAGACATTTTTCAGAACAATGAACATACTCTTTCACGGTGAACAAGACCATTCACACTACCTCTCCCGTGCTGTCAGTACAAGGTCACATTTTGATTCTTTATATTGAGTGCCTGGAGTTTTGGTGTTCAGATCACACAAGCAGGGCCGGGCAGCGGAATTCGGCTAGCAGGCGGCCATGGTAAGCCGTAGACTTTTGGCTGCTGAAAGCTTACTTAACAGCAGCGCCCTCCTTTCCCATTCCAAGCAGAGCTCCTAGAGTTGGCCAGTTACTGCTGCGCTGTGCGGGTTAACGTGCAGTGGCAGAAACCAAAGTAACCACAGCCATCCCATTCTCTGGGATGGTCGCTTTAGCCTTCACCCCACCGCGTGGCTGTTCTCGGGGAAGATTCCTGCTAGCTGATCGCGAACCGCCAAGCATGAACGGTCCGCCTCCCCGCCCCCACCGCGTGGCTGTTCTCGGGGGAGATTCCTGCTAGCTGACCCCGAACCGCTCAGCATGAACGGTCCCCCTCCCTGCACCCACCGTGTGGCTGGTGTCGGGGAAGATCCCTGCTAGCTGATCGCGAACCGCCAAGCATGAACGGTCCACCTCCCCGCCCCCACCGCGTGGCTGGAAACTGATGGGAGGATTTTTTTAAATGCACAGGCAAACAGTCCCCGTAATAAAATGCACCTAATTCCAACTAGGTCACCATGGCTGATATCACTCTGATGAGGATTACGCAGACAGAGAAAGAACGGATGTTGCGTGAATGCCAGCAAACACCGGGGCCATATGCCGCCATGCTTTGTCAGGCAATGATACCGGAGTACCTGTCAGTGGTCTGGCGCGGTAAAGTCTCCTACCATGGAGGACGCAATAAGGCCGCTCTCCCTAGAAACCTTCTGCAAAGGCTTTCACAGTACCTCAAGGAGAGCTTCATGGAGATGTCCCAGGAGGATTTCTGCTCTATCCCCACACATGTTAACAGACTTTTCCAGTAGCTGTACTGGCCATGAATGCATCCCAAGTCCTCAGGGCAAAATAACCATTAAAAAGCAATTGCTTTAATACCATGCCTACTCTATTCCAAAGATACACTCACCCGATGTGCCTTCTCCGGCTTCACGGTCCGAGATACTGCCTTGGGAGGGTTGGTAGGGGATCTCTGTGAGGGTGATGAAGAGATCCTGGCTTTCGGGGAAATCGGCGTGCGAAGCGCTGTCGACTACCTCGTCCTCACCATCTCCCTCGTCATCTTCCCCGTCCGCGAAAACCTCAGAGGAAGCGACCAATGAGAATACCCCATCGTCGGAGTCCACGGACAGGGGTGGGGTAGTGGTGGCAGCCCCCCCAGGATAGCATGCATCACGGTGTAGAAACGGCATGTCTGGGGCTGAGACCCAGAGCGTCCGTTGGACTCTTTGGTCTTCTGGTACGTTTGCCTCAGCTCCTTGATTTTCACTCGGCACTGTGTTGCATCCCTGCTGTATCCTCTGTCCGTCATGGCCTTGGAGATTTTCTCATAGATTTTCGCATAACGTCTTTTGGAACGTAGCTCTGGTAGCACGGATTCATCTCCCCATACAGCTATCAGATCCAACACTTCCTGATCAGTCCGTGCTGGAGCCCTCTTTTGAATCTGGGATTGCATGGTCACCTCTGCTGGAGAGCTCTGCATCGTTACCAGTGCTGCTGAGCTCGCCACGATGTCCAAACAGGAAATGAAATTCAAACTGGCCAAACAGGAAATGGAATTCAAATGTTCCCGGGTCTTTTCCTGTGTGGCTGGGCAGAGCATCCGAGCTCGGACTGCTGTCCAGAGAGGCGACAGTGGTGCACTGTGGGATACCTCCCGAATTCCGTCCACACTAACCCTAATTCGACATGGCCATGTCGATTTTAGCGCTACTCCCCTCGTCAGGGAGGAGTACAAAAATTGATTTAAAGAGTCCTTTATGTCAAAATAAATTGCTTCGTTGTGTGGACGGGTGCAGGGTTAATTCGATTTAACGCTGCTAAATTCGACAAACTCCTAATGTAGACCAGGCCTTAGTGATTAGTTGAACAAGAAATAGGACTGTGTGGACTTGTAGGCTGTAAAGTTTTACATTATTTTGTTTTTGAGTGGAGTTATGTGAAAAAAAAAATCTATATTTGTAAGTTGCACTTTCATGATAAAGATATTGTACTTGTGTGAAGTGAATTGAAAAATACAGTTTCTTTTGTTTATCTTTTTATAGTGCAAATATTTGTAATCAAAAATAATAATATAAAGTGAGCACTCTACACTTTATATTCTGTGTTGTAATTGAAATCAATATATTTGAAAATGTAGAAAAACATCCACAAATATTTATAATAAATGTAACTTGGTAGTCTACTGTTGTTTTTAGCAGTGCGATTAAAACAGCGATTAATCGCAATTATTTTTTTTGGTCTAGTGTAATCCTTCTGCCAGGTGGAGCCAGCAGCAACAAGGTCCGGGTTCAGTATCTAGGGGTTCCTTTTCAACAATACAACACAAAACTGGCTCGAGAGCCCCCAGCCAGTGACCTGGGACAATTACACACCACCCCCGGGTGCCTCTAAGAGGCAATGCTTCCCCTCTTGTAAACACAGAGTCTGAATGCTGCAAAAACTTTTAATAAAAGGAGGAAATTAACTCAGCATTAATTTGGGAAAACACCACAAGTAGGGTTCATAAACACAAACCATGAACAAAAGACCCACCCCCAAGCAAGTTGGGCAGTGTCCTTTTCCCCTCCGGGTCTTAAGTCCAGCGACCCAAAAGACCCTTTAATGTGCCCGTCCCTTCTACGTACCCCACTCACAGTTGTTGTCTTTGGTCAGTGCAGCCCAGAGTTCAGAGGTTCATCTGCAGAGTTCACCTCCCACCCTGTGTGGAAGGCAGTGGGGTGGGGGTGGGGGGTAAGGAGGCACCTTACACGCTGCACTGCTCGGGCACTCGCTCATCGCCCCAATGGCTGATTGCCACGCCTCTGCGGGGCTCTGCTCTGGCCCTCTCCACCAGCTTCTCTGCTGACTGCTTGCCATGCCTCTCTGCCAGCTGCCCTGCTGGCCGCTTGCTGCGCCTCTTCACCAGCCACCCTGCTAGCCGAGTTTCACAGGAATGACTACACGATCCAGTCTGGTGTGATTTTCTTCATAGGAGATTACATATATTTACTGTATGCCATGTATTTGTTTTCTTAGGAGAAAGAGGTGCAGTAGGATCAAAAGGAGACCCCAGTATTCCAGGTTTGGGTGTCCCAGGGTTCCCTGGAGAGTTTGGGCTGCCTGGATTGCCAGGTCGCCAAGGAGATGCAGGATTCCCTGGTCTCAAGGGTCAGCCTGGCAGACCAGGAATACCAGGTGCACCAGGTAAGGATTTTCCAGATACATGTTTATACCACCCTTTGTTATAACTTGGCTATCACTTTCTTCCACCTAAAAACAGAAGAATTGTTCCTCCCAGTACAGCCAGAGCTACTCTGACAGCTATGCTTCTGGATGGTGGTGTAATTTATACAGAAAACAAATGATAGTGTGTTCTGCCCAGACTGATCAGCAGTCCTTTGGTACAAAATGTCTGGAGGCTCCAGTACAGTGCTTCTCAGCCAAGAGGAGATTCCAGGACTCCTCATGCTCACTATGTTCCTCCATTTTCCCAGGAAGTAATCCAAAACTTCTTGTGCAGTCTGTAAATTCAGTATGCTGCAAATTCTTGTGCAGTCTGTAAATTCCCAGGAACCTATCCTTGCAACAAAGCCCGATGCCAACTCTGTCCACATATCTATTCAAGTGACACCATCATAGGACCTAATAACATCAGCCATGCCATTAGGGGCTCGTTCACCTGCACATCTACCAATGTGATATATGCCATCATGTGCCAGCAATGCCCCTCTGCCATGTACGTTGGCCAAAATGGACAGTCTCTACGCAAAAGAATAAACGGACACAAATCTGACATCAAGAATCATCACATTCAAAAGCGAGTAGGTGAACACTTCAACCTCTCTAATCACTCAATGAAAGACTTTAAAGTGGCTATTTTGCAACAGATAAACTTCAAAAACAGGCTCCAACGAGAAACTGCTGAATTGGAATTAATATGCAAACTAGATACCATTACCTTAGGCTTGAATATGGACTGTGGGTGGCTCGGTCATTACGTTAATTGAATTTATTTCCCCTCCTTAAAAAACTCTTAACACCTTCGTGTCAACTGTCTGTAATGTAATGGGCCATGTTGATTATCACTTCAAAAGTTTCTACTGATAACAGTTCCTTTCAATTAATTAGCCTCTTAACATTGATATAGACACTCCCACCTTTTCATGTTTCTCTGAATGTATAAATATCTGATTACTGTATGTTCCATTCCATGCATCCGATGAAGTGGGTTCTTAACCCACGAAAGCTTATGCTGAAATAAATTTGTTAGTCTCTAAGGTGCCACAAGTATTTTTCTTGTTTTCTATTTTTTATAGAAATATAGTGTGTCTGTAGATAATCTCATTAAATATAGTCTGTTAAAAACCAAGGGTCAGATGCTGCAATCCTTACTCACATGAGTAACATTTGGGGATATTATACATGTAGGGACTACTCACATTACTAAGGGTTGCAAGACTGGGCCCTAAAGAATATTAAGTAAAGAGAAAATAATTAAAAATAAAAGAGAAAGTAATTACATAGTTAGGCATTTATATACAGTAACTCCTCGCTTAACGTAGTTATGTTCCTGAAAAATGCAACTTTAAGCAAAACGATGTTAAACTAATCCAGTTTCCCCATAAGAATGAATGTAAATAGGGTGGGGTTAGGTTTCAGGGAAATATTTTTCACCAGACAAAACACTATATATTATATAAATATATACACACACAGTATATGTTTTAAACAAACAGTTTAATACTGTACATAGCGATGATGGTTGTGAAGCTTGGTTGAGGTGGTGAAGTTAGAGGTTGGAAGAGGGTGGGATATTTCCCAGGGAATGCCTTACTGCGAAATGATGAACTAGCTTTTGGCTGAGCCCTCAAGGGTTAACACATTGTTGTTCATGTAGCCTCACACTCTACAAGGCAGCATGAATGAAGGGAGGGGAGACAGCATGGCAGGCAGAGACAGAGACACACACCCTGTGTGTTGGAGAGAGAGAGAGATGTATATTGCCCCTTTAAGTATGCACAGCAAGCAGGAGGCTCCAGGGAGCAGCTCCAAGGCAAAGGGCAGGAGCAGCACATGGCAGTGGGGGGAGGGACAGCTGAACTGCTGGCAATTGATAGCCTGCTGGGCAGCTGCTGCACAGGAAACTTAGGGGAGCGGGGAGCTGATAAGGGGGATGCCGGTCCACCCTGGTTCCAAGCCCCCACCAGCTAGCTCCAACGGGCTGCTCTTCCTGTAAGCAGTGGACAAAGCAGGCGGCTGCCAAATGATGTTATAAGGGAGCATTGCACAACTTTAAATGAGCATGTTCCCTCAACATAACAACGAAACAATGTTAACCGGAACGACTTTAAGTGAGGAGTTACTGTACCACATATCACTACAAGTACTTAGCCACAAACATACATACATATTTACAAACATTTATTTTTCAAAACTAATGTTCTGGGAACACTTTACTAATCAAACACTTCAGAAACATGCTTTATATTTCTCCATTTCCCCAGGCCAAAGAGGAGAACGAGGTATAATGGGCAATTTAGGAATTCCTGGATCTCCTGGTGTTTTTGGACACCCAGGCATTCCAGGAAATAGAGGTGAGTTGCTATAATATTTACCTTATCTAATTATTTAGGAACATAGGAATTGCCATAGTAGATCAGACATGTGGTCTGTTTAATCCAGTATCTTGTCACCCACATTGGTTTGAATCATACGCTTCAGAAGAAGATGCAAGAAACCCCAGACTAGGCAAATGTGGTATAATCTGCCCCGCAGGAAGGTCTAATCCTTAGCCCTAATAGTTAGAGATTAATTAAAACTTGAAGCATGAGATATTTTTATCCCTTCCAGAACACTTTTTCTTGGCATTAACTATTATAACTCTGAATATCCTTGTTACACGGGCGCTGGCTTCCTCCTTCCGCCGGGGGTGCTCAACCCCCACTGTACCCCAGGTCCCACCCCCATTCCACCCCTTCCCCCAAACCCTCACCCCCGCCTCTTCCCCGCCCTGCTCTGCCCCACCCTGCTCCCGCTTCACCTCTTCCCGCCCAGTTCTTCCCCTGAGCGTGCCCTGTCCCAGCTCCTACCCCCAGCACCTCCTGCATGCCGCGGAACAGCGGGGGTGGAGGGGGAGGAGTTGATTGGCAGGGTGCCGGTGGGTGGGAAACACTCGAGGGGGAGGAGCTGGCTGCTGGTGGGTGCTAAGCACCCACTAATTATTTTTCTTATGGGTACTCCGAGGTTGGAGCACCCACGGAGTCAGCACCTGTGCCTTCTTATATAGATAAATGTCCAGTCTTTGAATCTTGCTCAATTCTTGGCCTTAATGAGTTCCACAGTCCACTTATAAATTGAGTGAAAAAGTATTTCCTTCTATCAGTTTGGATTTGAAACCTTTTAATTTCATCGAATGTCCTCTTGTTTTTGTGTTATGAGATGAGGAGAACAGAAGTTCCTCACCTACCTTCTCTAGACCATCCACTTTTTAAAATATTGTTATCGAGTCCCTTTTATTCATCTCCTTCCTAAAATAAATAATCCCAATCTTTTCAATCTCTCTTCATATGAGAGTTTTTTAATGTACACAATTTGTGGATTATTTCTGATGTGGGCTAATTTCACCTCAGCAGTCTCGTTAAACAGTTCACCGTGAATCCATTCTTTGGTTAAATGATGATATAAATAACATCATTTGGTTAGCCAAGCACTTGCGCACAGGCAACTCCAATGAAAGCCAATGGGGATTTCATGTGGGAAGCTGATGGAATGATCAGGCATCTGGCATCCTGCTATTTCCTTGTAATAGTGGGAATGGAAGAAACCAAGTTGCCATTGTCTTCTCAGCTGAGGATGAAAAAAGAAGTCTTGTTGAAGACCGCTGCTTTTAAGAAGTTGGTTCTTCCGCTGCTTTAGCATGGTCACATACAATCGTCCTTGAAAACAGTAGTATATTTTTGTTCCTTTTCCATTTACTACCTGCTAGTCAGGTTTCCTCTGCATATTTCATTATATTGCTTTGCAGGTTCTCCTGGCCTTCCAGGACTGAAGGGAAGAAAAGGGTTTTTAGGAGCAAAAGGTGAACCAGGTGATAAAGGATTTCCTGGACCATCAGAGACCACAGGGAATACTGGGGATAAAGGAGAACCAGGATCAACAGGTACATCTTTTTTTCTATTTAATTTGAAAACAATTAGAGACAAGTCATCGAAATTACAATTCAAACAGCCTTGCCACCCACAGCTTGTGGGTCACCAGGACTGATTGATATTTGCTGGGGCCCAGGGCCAAAGCCAAAGCCCAAGCCCCAACACCCAGGGCCAAAGTTGGAGCCAGAAGGCTTCAGCCCTGTGTGGCGGGGTTCAGGTTACAGGCTCCCTGCCTGTGGCTGAAACCCTTGAGTTTTGGCTTCCCCACCCAGGGCAGTGGGGCTCGGGCTTTGGCTTTGGCCCTGTGTGACAGAGCTCCATTGGTCTGCCGGGCCACTGGGGGGCGTGGTAGGGAGCTCCTGTCTCACAGACAGGCCTTGGTCACACCCTTCAGTTACCTGGGAATTAGCATACGGAGGGGTGTCGGCCTGAGTCCGTGACGCACCCCTCAGGCAGGGGGTGCCGGCAAGAGTCTGGGGCGCTGTCAGGGTTTGCCTCCACGAGGTGGGTTGGCCAGGGTAGGGGAACGCAGGCCCACCCACCTTCTCTGTGTTCCAGCCCAGGGTCCCGCCACGGGTCAGCGGGGATCCATCCGCAACACGCTGACCCCCTAGATTCACCGCATTCCAGTTCTGCCCTGGGCTACTTCCTACCCAGTCTCTTCATTGGGTCCCTCGGGTCCCTCCAGCTCCTCAGGATACTCAGCTGCTGGCAGCTGCAGCTCACCTTCCATGTCAGGCTCCTCCCAGCTCAGGTTACTGCCTGGCTCCTCCAGTTCCTCGGGGTATTCAGCTGCTGGCAGCTCTGGTTACCCCGGTCCTTCCTCCAGGTCCAGTTTCTCCTGGTCCAGGGCTTCCCCTGGCTTGGCAACAGGGTCTGAAGGGAGCAGCCAGTGATCTGTGTCTGCCTCCCTCCCTGATGCTGCCCTGACTGGGCTAAGGGCCCTGCCCTTTATACTTCCTGTCCCACCCCTCCCCTTCCGGGGGCTGGAGCCGGCTTGATCTGGCCCCGTGCACTCCAGCTGAGAGAGTGGCTCTTTACCCTCTGGTTCGGAGGGAAGCCACCCTGGCTTCCTACACCCTGCCACCCAAGGCAGCAGGGCTCGGGCGAGTTCAGGCTTTGATACCCCCTCCTGTGGTTGTGTTGTAATTTTGGTTGTCAGAAGGGGATTATGGTGCACTGAAGTTTGAGAACCCCTGCTCTAACTCATGAAAGAAGCTGACTGGAGTGCCCAGATTATTCTGTACCATTTTTAAACATCTGATTGCTGAGCAGCAGAGGGAGGCTTATGGGGGCGGGGGAAGGGGGATTTACAGCACATATTTAAAATATTAATTTTCTCTTTTAAATTACGTATTACAATCGATATTCCTAAAAAGTAATATCAGTGTGATGTCACATCAGGTGTGATATGCTGTCATGTCAATGGTGTATGAAGTTTAGTTTTGGTATGCATGCATTTGCAAAGACTTATGTGTGCCCACCAATTGGGTATTTGTGAGCAAACAGTTTGAATGTGCTTGCAAATATCTGATTTGCAGAGGTACTCTGGTATTTGCTGTCATAAGCAAGACACCATACACATATCTGTACACAAGTTGCATACACTTGACCTTTACAATCAGGTGTGTGGTGTTATAGATGTTCAGATACTCTCTTTTTTAATTCCATATGAGAAATACCCGAAACTTTAACAGAGGGCCCTTGTATTTTGTAATATGTTTGCTTGTAAGAGCATAACTCCAAATTAATCACTTCAGGCTCCATTTTTCCTTTTCCGCTGCTTTTAAGAGATGGTTTAATGATATTATGAGATACTGTTTTTAGTTTTATTCCATACAATTGCTGCTATAGGATTTCCAGGAAGAATAGGTCTGAAAGGAGAAAGAGGAGATAAAGGTATACAAGGATCAGCCGGGCTTGATGGGACATCAGGAGTATCAGGTCTGCCAGGTATGCAGCATCTGCTATGAAAATTAAAAGCTTAAATTTCTATAGCAGCATGTTCACAGTACTACATAGACTATAGAGATGGTGTTAACCACACAGAAGAGTGGAAAACCATATTATTATTATTTTATTTTATTTTATTATAACCTTAAAACTTTGATTACTTAACCTAAACTCTCTCTCTTAATCTACCTCTGCTGTGATTATTTCAAACTTTCCGAAACTATGAGCAGCTTCAAAAAGCTTCTAATTTAAAAAAAAAATTCTGCCCACCAAATGTTTCCTTCTTTCTTCCCAGATATGGAATTCCACCAAATTACATGGGTTTGATATACAGGACAAGCAATATTAAGTCCTGAACCAATGACAAGTCTAAGAGCCAATATCTCATAAGCCAGCAGAGCTAGAACTGGGTGCTTTGTACTATTGGGGAGAAGTTTGGAACCCACTGTTTTCCCAGTGGTATAAAGCAATTTTAAGAAACTTCTAAAAGGATTATGGCATTAAGATTGATAGAAAAGATATCTTAGATACTTTAGAAGTTTCTTATTGTAATTACAATTCTTCTCTCCCAATACATGATGTTGTCGGATGGTGTATTGAAAAGAGTTTATTGAGCCTGGATTGAGATGGCATAGTTATTAACTCAGTTGTGGCTGTGCTACTTATGAGTAGCGCAGTCTTCTCGGGCTCATGCAGATAAAACTTTGATGCCATGCTGCATCACCATGTGTTCTTTTTAGTTGTGTCTTTGAGATCATTTCTTTTTAGAAATCATCATATAATACTTGATTAAGTAAATAAAAATATGTCTGGACTTGTGTTCACAAAAATAGTCCACACCAGGAGAGAAATTGTCCATGTTAGATATCATTATTGATAGACCGAGTAGGTAACAGGAAGAGGCCAGTACCAGTAATAGGAAAAAGCAATAACTAGCAAGAAAGAATGCTGGTGCTTCAGCTCTGTCTCATGTAGAGCAGAACCAAACCTCGCCTGTCTATATGCAGCGGAACCAGCCTATGTATGCATCGTGTCTATCAGAGACATTAGGCATATTGGTGGCAATTCTAAATGATATTAAATTAAAAAGTCACCAAACTAAAATGTATCCCCACAGACACAAGAAAAGGCCATGAAGAAACTCCACAAACCACACAAAAAAACCTCTACTCCTCTCTAATCCTATTGCAAAGCACTTGGTGAATAATGTAGTCCCTTGCAGTGTGCTCAGAAAGTCACTGGTCTCAGACCTATCAGGGAAGAAAAATCCAAAGCAAAAACAAAATCTTTATCTTTATCTATGAAGTCCCCAATGGACTAGACTTGGGATATCACAGCTATGGAACTGCCATCCACAGGAACTAAGAATGGCTGCAAACCTGACAGTCTCCAGGTTGAAATACAAGACCCATCTCTTTGCCATGGCTTCCCAATAATAATAGTAATAATGAAAAATCTGTACCTGTGCTGGGCAGAGGAAGAAATTATGTTTAGACTACTAATTGATTTATACACTTCTGCGATGCCATGGCAATGAGCAGGGGCAGCTCCAGGCACCAGCAGAACAAGCTGGTGCTTGGGGCGGCAAACTATCAGGGGCGACACAGGCCAGTAACCCTGCCCCGGCTAAGCGGGGAGCGGGGTCACGCGGCGCCGCTCTCCCGCGGCAGCGGCCAGCTACCCCTGGCTGCCCTGCCCCGCCGCACCCGGGGCAGGGAGCCGGCTGAGTGGGGTTGCGCTGCTCTCTCATGGCAGCGGCCACCCCCCGCCCGGGGGGAGCTGCCCCTGGCTGCCCTGCCCCGGCTGCGGCGGGGCAGGAAGCCGGCTGAGTGGGGAGCGGCGTCCCGCGGCGCCGCTCTCCCGTGGCAGCGGCCAGCTGCCCCTGGCTGCCCTGCCTTTCCGCAGCCGGGGCAGGGAGCCGGCTGAGCGGGGAGCGGGGTCGCGCTGCACCATGCCGCTCTCCCGCAGCAGCGGCCACCCGTCCCAGGGGGGAGCCACCCCTGGCTGCCCTGCCCTGCCGCAGCCAGGACAGGGAGCCAGCTGAGCAGGGCTCTGCTACTCCCCCGCGGGCAGCGGCTGCCCCCCAGGGAGCTGGTAACGGTGCACGACCCCGGCTAAGCGGGGTCGCTGCAGCGCCGCTCTCTCATGGCAGAGGCCAGTCCCCCCAGGGGGGAGCCGCCCCTGGCTGCTCTTCCCTGCCGCAGCCGGGGCAGGGAGCTGGCTGAGCGGGGTCCCGCAGCACCAGCCACCCCCCGAGCCGCCCCTGGATGCCCTGCCCTGCCGCAGCTGGGATAGGGAGCCGGCTGAGCAGGGAACGGGGTCCGGCACCACTCTCCCACAGCAGCGGCCACCTCCCCACCCCAGTGGGGAGCTGCTCCTGGCTGCCCTGCTCCTCCGCATGTGGAAAAGCCAACCAAAAAGCATGGGGGGCAGCCAAAAATTTTTTTGCTTGGGGCGGCAAAAAACCTAGAGCCGGCCCTGGCAATGAGCACGGAAATGGATACTTTGTGCTCATGATAAGTCTACTAGGCAGCCTAAATCTGAGGCACACATGTTGAGACAATGTTGATATTTTGTCATCTTATAGGTCCAAAAGGATTTGTAGGTCCACCAGGATTTCCTGGAAGACCAGGATTACCAGGACCTCCAGGAGACAGAGGTGATATGGGAGTGCCAGGTGATTCTTTATAAAATCTTGTTACAAATTCATATACTATATAGAAATAGCTGTATACTTACTGTGGGCACAATCCTGCAGTACCTACTCAGACAAGTAATTTTTACCCCATCAAATACCTATCGACCTTATTGGGACTATTCGAATCAGCAAGGATTGAGCCTTATATCTGTAAATATGGAACATGATTATACTAAATGTAATGCTACGTATGTACTCAGCATGCAAACTTGTAATTAATTTACTGAATAGTATTTTAACTTAACTTAGCTGTTTTAATTAAATCAGTAACTAAAACCTGCTCTTATGCATCTGTGGTTAACTTTCTTATGGGGCTTGAAGATACTATTAATATTTTGGGATAACATGTCAACATATTAAAGTGAGATTGATTAACTTGAAAACAAGGTTCAAATCCAGCTAAATAATGTTACTTTGCAAATTTCTTCTTGTGCTTTCATTTACTATTTTCATCAGTTATGAAAGATGTGCCAAGACTCTATTAGATATTGTTATAGCAACAGAAATACAATCTGACTCGGATGAGGCTCCTGCTATTCCTTTTTATTTTTCAAATTGACTCATCTTTTCTGAGGTGAGAAGAAAAGCATGATGTCTGCATGGGTGGAGACTAGCGAAAGTGCCATACAGGACCTGTACAGTGTTTCTGGAGAATGCAGTTAGAATTGGGCTGATAGGTAGCAGTAGCACTGGTAGTCTTATCTTGACATATAGTCACATGCCAGCCATGTGTTCGTGGGTCTCTGAGGGAACTCCTGCGTGGATTGAAAGCAGAAATGATTCCCTCAAGTGTGTTTAGAGAGCTATAAAGTGAGTGAGAGAAGTTTGAGAGTCCATTGTGAGCACTGATGAGGAACAGCTCAGATTTAGCTGCAGAGTGCTGGTGTTTGGGCTGCTGTGGAAGAGGAAGAGGCTGTCTAAAAAACTCATGCTCAAGATCCCAGGAGGGTGTTGGGAGCCGCACACACACACAAATAATATACATAATTTACAATTAATTAATTGCATGCAAAATGCAATGATCAAGTTGAGAAATAAGCTCTCAGAAATCAGGATACCATAACTCCTCGCTTAACGTTGTAGTTATGTTCCTGAAAAATGCTACTCTAAGTGAAACGATGTTAAGCGAATCCAGTTTCCCCATAAGGATTAATGTAAATGTGGGGGTTAGGTTCCAGGGAAATTTTTTTTGCCAGACAAAATAGTATATTATATATACACCACACATACACAAACAATTTAATACTGTACACAGCAGTGGTGATTGTGAAGCTTGGTTGAGGTGGTGAAGTCAGAGGGTGGAAGAGGGTGGGATATTTCCCAGGGAATGCCTTACTGCTAAATGATGAACTAGCACTGAGCCCTCAAGGGTTAGCACATTGTTGTTAATGTAGCCTCACACTCTACAAGGCAACACAAATAGAGGGAGGGGAGACAGCATGGCAGAGAGAGACAGACACACACCGAGTGTGTGTGAGAGAGAGATGAGTATTGCCCCTTTAAGTACACTGACCCCACCAGGCTCCCGGGAGCAGCTCCAAGGCAAAGGGCAGGAGCAGTACATGGCGTCGGGGGAGGGACAGTTGAACTGCCCGGCAATTGATAGCCTGCTGGGTGGCTGCCGCACAGGGAACTTAGGGGAGCGGGGAGCTGATGGGGGGCTGCCGGTCCACCCTGGTTCCAAGCCCCCACCAGCTAGCTCCAACGGGCTGCTCTTCCTGCAAGCAGTGGACAAAGCAGGAGGCTGCGAAACAACGTTATAAGGGAACACTGCGCAACTTTAAACGAGCATGTTCTCTGATCAGCAACATAACAATGAAACAATGTTAACCGGGACGACTTTAAGGGTACGTCTATACTACAGAATTAGGTCGAATTTATAGAAGTCGATATTTTAAAACCCGAATTTATGGAATCGATTGTGTGTGTCCCCACACACAAGCGTTAAGACCATGAGGTCGATTGACTGTGTCCACAGTAGCGGGGCTAGCATCGACTTTCGGAGCATTGCATTGCGGGTAGCTATCCCACAGTTCCCACAGTCTCCGCCGCCCATTGGAATTCTGGGTTGCGATCCCAAAGCCTGATGGGGCAGAAAACATTGTCGCTGGTGGTTCTGGGTACATGTCATCCCTCCCTCCCTCCCTCCCTCCGTGAAAGCAATATTTTTCGCGCCTTTTTTCCGGGGTTTCCGTGTTTGCTACGGAAGCCTGCTCAGCTCACAATTACCGTACATCTCCAGCGTACGCCTGGACATTAGGTCTAGTGGGGATTCAGTCACACTATAATACGGGCAGAGGGATAGCTCAGCGTTCTGAGCGTTGGCCCGCTAAACCTGGGGTTGCGAGTTCAATCCTTGAGGGGGCCATTCCGCCTGAGGCTGGTAGTCGCGGGACTACACAGCAGAAGCTCCTTGCCTTCTAGCTGCAGATGGTGCAATATGCCATAAATGGTCGTGGTCGCGGGACCATACAGCAGAAGCTCCTTGCCTTCTCGCAGCAGATTGTACAATATGATTGGTATTCGTGTGCTCCTGGCCGGCGGCCTATGGTGTGGCTGGCCGGGGGCGCTTGGACATAAATGGGAGTGACCAGAGTGACTCTGGTCATTCTCTTTTTTACGTTTTGTTTAAGGGAGATTCAGTACTGCCTGGAACACGGGCGGAGGGATAGCTCAGCGGTCTGAGCGTTGGCCCGCTAAACCCGGGGTTGCGAGTTCAATCCTTGAGGGGGCCAGGAGATGATGATGGATATCAAGCATATTGTACCATCTGCTGCTAGAAGGGAAGGCGCCTCCTTGCTCACCGCATATTGTACCATCTGCAGCTAGAAGGAAATGAGCCTAACCCTTGCTCCCCCCTCCCTCCGTGAAAGCAACTGAGGGGGGAGCAAAAAATCCTTTCGCGCCTTTTTTCATATGGGCGCCATATTGCTGACTCCATTGTTATCCACCCGCTGCTTCTGCTGCCACTCTGCTGTCCTGCAAACAGCATACCAGGGAAAGCATGGAGCACGATCAGATCACCGCGGCTGTTCTCGCCGTTATGAACACCACGCGCATTGTCCAGGAGTATATGCAGAACGAGAACCAGGAGCTGCTAGAGCGACAGCAGGCGAGGAGGCGACAGCAGCGCCCTGAGGACAGTGATGAGGACATGGACACAGACCTCTCTCAAAAAAGGCCCCCCCGCAAGGTGGACATCATGGTGTTAATGGGGCTTGTTGATACAGTGGAACGCCGATTCTGGGTCCGGGAAACAAGCACAGACTGGTGGGACCACATAGTGCTGCAGGTCTGGGATGAATCCCAGTGGCTGCGAAACTTTCGCATGCGTAAGGGCACTTTCATGGAACTTTGTGAGTTGCTTTCCCCTGCCCTGAAGCGCCAGAACACCAAGATGAGAGCAGCCCTCACAGTACAGAAGCGACTGGCGATAGCCCTGTGGAAGCTTGCAACGCCAGACAGCTACCGGTCAGTCGCGAATCAATTCGGAGTGGGAAAATCTACAGTGGGGGCTGTTGTGATGCAAGTAGCCAGGGCGATCACCAAGCTGCTGGTACCAAGGGTTGTGAGTCTGGGAAATGTGCAGCTCATACTGGATGGCTTTGCAGCAATGGGGTTCCCGAACTGTGGTGGGGCGATAGACGGAACCCATATCCCTATCTTGGCACCGGACCACCAAGCCAGCGAGTACATAAACCGAAAGGGTTACTTTTCAATAGTGCTGCAAGCACTGGTGGATCACAAGGGACGTTTCGCCAACATCAACGTGGGATGGCCGGGAAAGGTACATGACGCTCGCATCTTCAGGAACTCTGGTCTGTTTCGGCTGCTGCAGCAAGGGACTTTCTTCCCAGACCAGAAAATAACCGTTGGGGATGTTGAGATGCCTATAGTTATCCTTGGGGACCCAGCCTACCCCTTAATGCCATGGCTCATGAAGCCATACACAGGTAGCCTGGACAGTAGTCAGGACCTTTTCAACTATAGGCTGAGCAAGTGCAGAATGGTGGTGGAATGTGCATTTGGTCGTTTAAAAGCTCGCTGGCGAAGTTTATTGACTAGGTTAGATCTCAGCGAAAACAATATTCCCATTATTATTACTGCTTGCTGTGCGCTCCACAATATCTGTGAGAGTAAGGGGGAGACGTTTATGGCGGGGTGGGAGGTTGAGGCAAATCGCCTGGCCACTGGTTATGCGCAGCCAGACACCAGGGCTATTACAAGAGTACAGCAGGGTGCATTGCGCATCAGGGAAGCTTTGAAAACCAGTTTCATGAATGGCCAGGATGCTGTGTGAAAGTTCTGTTTTTCCCCTGTAATGAAAAGCCCCGCCCCTTCATTCACTCTACTTCCCTTTACCCAAACCGCCCTGCCCTCCCCCCCTCGATCACCGCTCGCAGAGGAAATAAAGTCATTGTTGCTTAAAAATCATGCATTCTTTATTAATTCGTAAAACAAAGAGGGGGAACTATGGGGCTAACTGCCACAGTCTCCCGGGATAGCTGGTGGAGGAAGGGAAGCACCAGGATGGGTGGTGGAGGAGGGGATGAGGGAAGGACAAGGACACACAGCACTTTAAAACTTATTGAATGCCAGCCCTTTCTTGCTTGGACTGTTCTCTTGACTTGAGTGGTTGGGTGCGCACGGAGGCCGCCCAAACGCGTTCTTGGGCGTCTCGGGGATGAGGTTATGGGACTCGGGAAGGAGGGCTGTTGGTTACACAGGGGTTGTAGCGGCGGTCTGGGCTCAGGCGGCCTTTCCTGAACCCTACGCCTTTCCTCAGCCATAAGCCGGAGGATTTCCGTTTGATCCTCCAGTAGCCTCAGAATTGCATCCTGCCTTCTCTCTGCATACTGACGCCACCTACTCTCTTCATCCCGCCGCTGTCTCTCTTCATCCCGCCAGTCATTGTCTTCAGCACGCCACCTGTCCGCACGATCAAATTCTGCCTTCCTGGACTCCGACAGTGTCTGCCTCCACGCATTCTGCTGGGCAACTTCAGTGTGGGAGGATTCCATGAGTTCTGAGAACATATCGTCTCGATTCCTTTTTTTTTTACTTCTAATCTTCGCTAGCCTCTGGGACGGTGATGAAAGGGGTGGCGTTGAAACATTTGCAGCTGCGGGAGGAAACAAACGGGAGAGGAGTAGTTTAAAAGACACATATTAGAGAACAATGCTCCAAACATTACATATCACATATGCATTTGGTCCAAGGTTGCACTTTGCCTGTTATATTGAGGGTCTGCCGGTTTGGTGTGAGAGATCACACAAGCAGGTCCGGCGGGCAACAGAATTCGGCTTGCAGGCAGCCATGGTAAGCCACAGTCTATAGGCTTCTTTAACCTTCATAACATGTGGGAATGTTTTCAAACAGCAACCCCCTCATTTCCCATAACAAACAGCCTTTGGGCTGGCAATTTAAAACTGGTTGGCAATTGAAAAGGGAGGGGCGGCGGTTTTCGGGTTAACGTGCAGCGCGAACCTAATCGACACCCACCCACACACACACACACACACACACACACACACACACACACACATCCAAGATGTTCGCTGTTCCCCCTCCCCCCACCGCGTGGGTCACAGCGGGGAAGATTTCCGTTCAGCCACAGGCAAACAGCCCAGCAGGGACGGAGCCCCTCTGAATACCCCCTTAATAAAATTCCCCTATTTCAACCAGGTGACCATGAATGATATCACTCTTCTGAGGATAACACAGACAGATAAAGAACGGATGTTGCTTGAATGCCAGCAAACACCGGGACCATACGCCGCCATGCTTTGCAAAGCAATGATTCCAGACTACGTGCTACTGGCCTGGCGTGGTAGAGTGTGTTACCACGGAGCACAGGATAAGGCTGCCCTCCCCAGAAACCTTTTGCACAGGCTTTGGGAGTACATCCAGGAGATCTTTCTGGAGATGTCCCCGGAGGATTTCTGCTCCATCCCCGAACATGTTAACAGAGTTTTCCAGTAGCTGTAGCTGTACTGGCCGTGAATTGATCATTAAACACGCTTGCTTATAAAACATGTATTAATTAACAGAGGTACACTCACCAGAGGCACCAGAGGTCCCTTCTCCTGCATCGAGCACGCCTTGGGTGGGTTCGTAGGGTACTGGCTCCAGGGTGACAAAGAGTTCCTGGCTGTCGGGGAAAAGGGCTTCTCCACTTCCTTGCTGTGTCTGGGCGCTATTTTCAGCATCATTATCATCATCATGCTCCTCTGTGGTTTCTGATGATCCACATACGGAGTCATACCACATGGGTGGGTCAGTGCTGGCTGCACCTCCTAGAATGGCATGCAGCTCATCATAGAAGCGGCATGTCTGGGGCTCTGACCCAGAGCGTTTGTTTGCATCTCTGGTTTTTTGGTAGGCTTGCCTGAGCTCCTTAATTTTCATGCGGCACTGTTGCGCGTCCCTGTTGTAGCCTCTGTCCTGCATGCCCTTGGAGACTTTGGCATATGTATTGGCGTTTCTTCTTTTGGACCGTAGCTCTGCTAGCACGGTTTCGTCTCCCCATACAGCGATCAGATCGCGTACTTCACCATCGGTCCATGCTGGAGCTCGTCTTCGGTTCTGGGACTCCATCATGGTCACCTCTGCTGATGAGATCTGCGCTCACCTGCAGCTCACCACGCTGGCCAAACAGGAAATGAAATTCAAAAGTTCGCGGGGCTTTTCCTGTCTACCTGGGCGGAGCATTGGAGCTCAGACTGCTGTCCAGAGCGGTCAAATGTTGCACTGTGGGATAGATCCAGGAGGCCAATACTGTCGAATTGCGTCCTCACTAGCCTACATCGATTCGGCAATATCAATTTAAGCGCTAATCCCCTCGTTGGGGGTGGAGTGGCGAGATCGATTTTAGGAGCCCTAGAAGTCGATGTTAAGGGCTTCGTCATGTGGACGGGTGCACGGATCAATCAAAATAACGCTAATAAATTCGACCTAAACTCGTAGTGTAGACCAGGGCTAAGTGAGGAGTTACTGTATTCCAAAAGGTGAGGCTGAAAGCTCAAATTTAATTGTTCTTGTCCTTTTGCCTTATGGTCTCTTCATATCATTATGTATTTCTGTCAGCTGACACAATATGTGATATTATATCAATTTATATAAGATTACAGAAGAAATTTTGTTTTACACTTTGGGCTAAATTTATTACTCTGTGCACTATTTTTTTAAGCAGTCCTCATTTTAGCCTCAAATGGTGTTCCTGAAATTAACTGGAGGTATAAATGATACAATTTAGCAATGTGACTATCTGATTGTCCTTGTATATTAATGTTGTGCCTAACTGCTATAATTTCTACAACTCCAATTAATAGCGGGCACAAAATAGCACCCACAGAATTCAAACCCATTAAAAAATATAGGGCATCACACCAATCTGGCAAAACACGATTGACACAAAATTCACAGGAAAATGCTGGAGGGATGCCATGATATAGGAAAACTCTTCTGGGATTATCCCAAAGACTTCAGGTCTGATGCTGGAAAATTGATCCAAGAGTTGTTTCAGGGATATTTCCCCCAAACTTCTATTATTAAAGTATTAGGAAAATATCTCGATTTGCTGAAGTTAAGCAAAAACAGAACTCATTAAGATTGCTTGTGATAACAACTAATAAATGCAATGTACCTTCTGTAGCTCATAACCTATACTATCTCAACTCTGCTGTTTTCCCTTACTACTTTTAATTGCAACCATTTCTTTTAATATGTATGTAATAAAACAAATTGTACTGTCAATTATTTGTTTTTCTTTAATGAAGAGTTGGTAACTAAAAAAGATAGGTCATAAAGCATAGGAAGTATCTAGTATGATATGTAAGGGTGATGCTTTTGAGAGTGATACCTATATTTGCATCACTCCAGGTTCTAAAGGGGAGAGAGGATCTCGAGGTTTACCAGGACCATCTGGTGCACAAGGCCCTTCAGGCCTTCTTGGTTTTCCAGGTGATAAAGGAGAACCAGCCAGTTCAGCATCTGGGCCTCCAGGAAAACCAGGACCAAAGGTACAGCAAGAAGACAATGGATAAACTATGGTAATGACACAATTGGCAGCACCTTTGAATGCGGATGAAATAATGTGAAGTATAAGCAAGGGCAACGTTTCATATGCCTACTTTGATATTATTTTCTGTCTGCAGATCATCTCATAACAAATAGCCATGATTATATTCACATCCGCTTTAATATATGTGATTTTTTTAAATGCTACTTATTCAATTTGCATTTTAACTTAATGAAACTCTTATCCAAAATGTATTTGGCTGCTTCTTCTTAGGGTGATCCAGGTCCCCCGGGAGAAATGGGAAGAAAAGGGGAAAGAGGCTCACCAGGTCAGCCAGGACTTGTAGGAGAACCTGGACTAGCTGGAAACAGGGGGGATTGTGGAAAACCAGGAGCTCCAGGTGAGTTTTGGTTTTGGAAAATGGTGATATTTTACTGCTTTTAGCAAAAGGGAATCTCCAAATCCTCCAACAGAACTAACTAGGCCAGTTCCTCAGCTGATGGGAGTTGAAAAGCACCACTGAAATTAAGGGAGCCATGCTAGTTTACATAAGCTGAGAATCTGGTCAAAGTAAAATAATAGTAGATCTAGCAAGCCATTAACTCTGGAGCCAGTGTTGATCTGAATTCAGGGTGATGCAGCTTTTTCTTCTTTTTCTCCCAAACTCTCCCCACATTTACAGGGCCATCTGAATGTGCTGGAGATACTGGCGTTAAAGGATGCAAGGGGGTGGCAGGACCGAGAGGCACTGAAGGCCCTCCAGGTTGGATTTTTATCCTCTCTCATTTCTTTCCCAGCTCTCTGCATTCTTGTTTGTCTCCTCTGTTGGCATGATATAGAAGAAATTGAAAATCTCAACTATCAGAGGGGTAGCCGTGTTAGTCTGTATCCACAAAAATAACAAGGAGTCCAGTGGCACCTTAAGGACTAACAGATTTATTTGGGCATACGCTTTCATGGGTAAAAAACCCACTTCTTCAGATGCATGGAGTGAAAATTACAGATACAGGCATAAATATGTATTGGCACATGAAGAGAAGGGAGTTACCTTACAAGTGGAGAACCAATGTTGAAGGCCAATTCAGTCAGGGTGTGTGTGGCCCACTCCCAATAATTAATGAGGAGGTGTCAATACCACCTCCTCATCAGTTATTGGGAGTGGACACCTCCTCATCAATTGACACCTCATGAGTTGGGAGGGACCTCACTCAGTAAGCCTCAAACCCGCCATAGGATCTAGGCATTGAGACCCTGAGGCCCAGATGGGGTCCCATTATTGTGATCCCATTGATGGATTGAGTCCTACAATTTCTCTGAAAGACAGAAGAAAGTAGCCTGTAAGCATAATGTGGGTCTAATCCTGAATCCATTGATGTCCATGGGAGTTTTGCCAGTGAGTTCAGTGGGAGCAGGATGCTGCACTTTACCACCATTTACACACTAGTACAGTAGTGGGTGTTTTTAATGCACCACTGTTAATAACACTCTAGTAAATGAGCATCATTTCCTTGTCGTTTTGTATTTCAAACAGAAAAGTAAAAGTGAAAATGACAGTTTATAATTCTCAGGTGCAATAGGGGCCCCTGGAGCCAATGGAGCTGTTGGGGAAAAGGGGAATCAAGGACGGGATGGTATTCCTGGCTCCCCGGGGGAAACGGGAGAACGAGGTACTGCAGTATAATATTTTCATGTTATTTTAAACTCATTTCCTTTCCTGTTCACAATTCTTTTCAATCCTGTGGGCTAAAAGAGGAATCCCTGAAGTACAAAAATTATATTGGTAACTAAAAGGTTTCTTTCACACTTCACAAACTTTCTGTATGAATTTTGCATAAGACATCAAAATACAGTATATACACATGGCTCCTGCATGACATTTTTGGTTTATCATGATCATTACATAGTCCATTTTAATGTCCACTTCTACAAAGGTAAGAGTATTGCTGCTAACATCTTAGGTGGCCTCAAAAATGCTCTAAGAGTTAGAGATTTTACACCTTTATGATGAAGCAACAGCCTCAGCTGCTAGATCGAAGAAGAACTTAGAAGCCTTTGGGTTTACTTGTTTGAATAAAGTTACTCACCTAATAAAGTTACTCACCTGCTTACATCTTTGCAGGATCTAGCCCTTTAACTCTCAAATCCTTCAGTTAGATGCTCTTCCTCTTTTCCCCCAGCAGCCACAGAAAGTTAATTCTTCCTCATTTATAGAAGAAAAGTGTTTTCACATTTTTAGCCTCAAGCTGCTTTACAGATATTCAGTATTTTTTCTTCATATCAAGTTCTTAATAATGACTTTCATATTATTTTCACTTTTCACATACAGTAACTCCTCACTTAACGTTGCAGTTATGTTCCTGAGAAATGCTACTTTAAGCAAAATGATGTTAAGTGAATCCAATTTCCCCATAAGAATTAATGTAAACAGGAGAGGGTTAGGTTCTAGGGAAATTTTTTTTTGCCAGACAAAAGATTTGAGAGAGAGAGAGAGAGACATACACACACACACACACACGTATACACAGTATACATTTTAAACAATTTAATAATGTACACAGCAATGATAATTGTGAAGCTTGGTTGAGGTGGTGGAGTCAGAGGGTGGAAGAGGGTGGGATATTTCCTAGGGAATGCCTTACTGCTTATAGCATCTGGCTGAGCCCTCAAGGGTTAACACATTGTTGTTAATGTAGCCTTACACTCTACAAGGCAACACGAATGGGGGGAGGGGAGACAGCATGGCAGAGAGAGACAGAGACAAACTCCCTGTGTGTGAGATGCGCATTGCCCCTTTAAGTACGTTGACACCACTCTAAGTACACTGCCTTTTTAAAAAGCTCCCTCCATCTTGAGCCCTGTCATGTCCCACCCCTGCTCTGTGGAGATGGAGTACAGGAGCGGGGAAGGGGGACACCCTGACATTAGAACCCCTCTTCCCCCTCCTTTGCACAAGAAGCAGGAGGCTCCCGGGAGCAGCTCCAAGGCAGAGGGCAGGAGCAGCTCACGGCAGTGGAGGGAGGGGCAGCTGAACTGCCCGTCAATTGATAACCTGTTGGGCGGCTGCTGCACAGGGAACTTGGAGCGGGGAGCTGATGGGGGGCTGCTCATACACCCTGGTTCCAAGCCCCCACCATCTAGCTCCAACGGCTGCTCTTTCTGCAAGCAGTGGACAAAGCAGGCGGCTGCCGAACAACGTTATAAGGGAGCATTGCACAACTTTAAACGAGCATGTTCTCTAATTGATCAGCAGCATAACAATGTTAACCAGGACGACTTTAAGGGTATGTCTACACTTGGACTGTAGTTCGATTTTACCAAAACCGATTTTTGTGAACCGATATTATGAAGTCGAACGTGTGTGTCCATACTAAGTACATTAAATCGGCGTTGTGAGTCCACAGTATCGTGGCAAGCGTCGACATTCCAAGCGATGCACTGTGGGTAGCTATCCCACAGTTCCCGCAGTCCCCGCTGCCCATTGGAATTATGGGTCAAGCTCCCAATGCCTGATGGGCCAAGAAATTTGTAGTGGGTGGTTATGGGTACATGTCGTCATTCAACGGTCACTCCCCCCCTCCATCCGGGAAAGCAACAGCAGACAATGGTTTCGCACCCTTTTCCCTGGATTGAAAGCGCAGACGCCATAGCACAGCGAGCATGGAGCCCTGGGAGATCATCGCAGCAGTTATGGCCATTGTCAACACCTCGCGCATTATCGTGCGCTTTATCCAGAACCGGAACATGAGAAATCAGGAGAGTAGTCAGCGCGGTAAGGAGAGTGACGAGGACATGGACACAGACCTCTGTTAGAGAACGGGACCCCGCAAATTAGACATCCTGGTGGCAATGGGGCAGGCTCATGCCATGGGATGCCGATTCTGGGCCCGGGAAACGAGCACAGACTGGTGGGACCGCATAGTGCTGCAGGTCTGGGATGAATCCCAGTGGCTGCGAAACTTTCGCATGCGTAAAGACACTTTCCTGGAACTTTGTGACTTGCTGTCCCCTGCACTGAAGCGCCAGAACACCAGGATGAGAGCAGCCCTGACAGTTGAGAAGCGAGTGGCGATAGCCCTCTGGAAACTTGCTACGCCTGACAGCTACTGGTCAGTCGCGAATCAATTTGGAGTGGGCAAATCTACTGTGGGGGTTGCTGTGATGCAAGTAGCCAACGCAATCATTGAGCTACTGCTGTCAACGGTAGTGACCCTGGGAAATGTGCAGGCAATAGTACATGGCTTCGCTGCGATGGGATTCCCTATCTGTGGTGGGGCTATAGACAGGACTCACATCCCTATCTTCGGACCGGACCACCAGGGCAGCCAGTACATTAACCGAAATGGCTACTTTTCAATGGTGCTACAAGCACTGGTGGATCACAAGGAACGTTTCACGAACATCAACGTTGGATGGCCGGGAAAGGTTCATGACGCGCGCGTCTTCAGGAACTCTGGTCTGTTTAGACGGCTGCAGGAAGGTATTTACTTCCCGGACCAGAAAATAACAGTTGGGGATGTGGAGATGCCTATAGTGATTCTTGGAGACCCAGCCTACCCCTTAATGCCCTGGCTCATGAAGCCATACACGGGCGCCCTGGACAGTAGTAAGGAGCTGTTCAACTACAGGCTCAGCAAGTGCAGAATGGTGGTGGAGTGTGCATTTGGACGTTTGAAAGGGCACTGGAGAAGCTTACTGACTCGCTCTGATCACAGCGAAACCAATATACCCATTGTTATTGCTGCTTGCTGTGTGCTCCACAATCTCTGTGAGAGTAAGGGGGAGACGTTTATGGCGGGGTGGGAGGTTGAAGCAAATTGCCTGGCATCAGCTTATGCGCAGCCAGACACAAGGGCGATTAGAAGAGCACAGCAGGATGCAGTGCGCATCAGGGAAGCTTTGAAAACTGGCTTCCAGACTGACCAGGGTAACCAGTGACTCTTACGTTTGTTTCTCCTTGATGAGAACCTGCCCCCGTTTGTTTACTGTGTTTATATTGCCTATCCTCTCTAATCACCAACCCCCGTCCAACCCCCCTTCCCCCCTTCCAGCGCACCTTGCTTTGAAAGGAAATAAAGGCACCATTGTTTCACAAACAACAATTTTTTATTCAAGATTTGGGAAGACAGGGAGAGAACTGGGACGGTGGCCAGGGTGGGGTGCGGGCGGAGGGGTGGAGGAAGGAGGGAAGGAAAGCCGTTTCAAAACTTGGGGAATGACAGCCTTCTTCTGCTTGAGCAATCCGCAGGGGTGGAGTGGTTGTTCGCACGTTGCCTTCCCCCCCGAGTTTTGGGGACTCTGGGTGAGGAGGCTATGGGACTTGGGGAGGGGTGAGGGCGGTTACAGATGTGCTGCAGTGGCGGTCTGTCATCCTGCCTGCGTTCCTGCAGAACATCCACCAGACGCCGGAACGTGTCAGTTTGCTCCCGCAGTAGCCCAAGCATCGCCTCCGTCACCCTCTGGTCTTCCTGCCGCCACCTCTCTGCTCGAGCGCTGCCCTCTTGCTTGTATTGGGAAATTGTCTCCCTCCACAGATTCTGCTGACCTGCTTCAGTGCGGGAGCACTGCATTAGCTCAGAGAACATCTCGTCGCGTGTGCATTTCTTTCTACGCCTTATCTGCGACAGCCTTTGGGAGGGAGATGCCGGGGGAAGCCTAGGGACAGTTGCAGCTGTGGGATGAAAAAAAGGGAGTGAATTTTTTAAAAAGATACATTTTACAGAACAATGCATATACTCTTTCGCGGTGAACAGCACCATTCACAGTACCTACCAAATATACTTTCAGTACAAGGTCGCATTTTGATTCTTTATATTGAGTGCCTGGGGCTTTGGTGTACAGATCACACACGCAGGGCTGGGCAACGGAATTTGGCTAGCGGGTGGCCATGGTAAGCCATAGACTTTCAGCTTCGGAAACCTTAATTAACAGCAGCGCCCTCCTTTCACGGTCAAAGCCAAGTAACTCAAAACAAAGTAACTCCAGCCATCCCATTCTCTAGGATGCTAGCTTTCGCTGTCACCCAAAAGCGTGGTTGGTATCAGGGAAGATCCCTGCTAACCGAACGCCAACAGCCCAGCCTGAACGATCACCCTCCCCTCCCCCACCACGTGGCTGGAAACTGCGGGGAGGATTTCTTTTAAGGAACAGGCAAACAGCCCAGTAGAAACGGCCACCTCTGATGGTCCCCGTAATTAAATTCCCGTATTTCAAGCAGGTCACCATGAATAATATCACTCTGATGAGGATAACACAGACAGACAAAGAACGGATGTTGCTTGAATGCCAGCAAACTCCGGGGCCGTATGCTGCCAGTCTTTGCCGTGCAATGATACCAGAGTACTTGCTACCGGCCTGGTGTGGTAAAGTTTCCTACCATGGAGGACGCAATAAGGCTGCTCTCCCCAGAAACCTTCTGCAAAGGCTTTTAGAGTACCTACAGGAGAGCTTCATGGAGATGTTCCTGGAGGATTTCCGCTCCATCCCTAGACATGTTAACAGACTTTTCCAGTAGCTCTGCTGGCCACGAATACTTCCCAAGTCCTCAGGGCAAAGTAACCATTAAAAACCAATTGCTTTACAACCATGTCTTTTCTATTGAAAAGATACACTCACCTGATGTGCCTTCTCCGGCTTCACGGTCCGGGATACCGCCTTGGGAAGGGATCTCTGTCAGGGTGAGGAAAAGTTCCTGGCTTTTGGGGAAATCGCCCTGCAGAGCGCTGTCAACTACCTCGTCCTCATCATCCCCATCATCATCTTCCCCATCCGCAAAAACCTCAGAGGAAGCGAGTGATGAGAATACCCCATCGTCGGAGTCCACGGACAGGGGTGGGGTAGTGGTGGCAGCCCCCCCAGGATGGCATGCAGCGCAGCGTAGAAGCGGCATGTCTGGGGATCTGACTCGGAGCATCCGTTTGACTCTGGTCTTCTGGTACACTTGTCTCAGCTCTTTAATTTTAATGCGGCACTGCGTTGCATCCCTGCTGTATCCTCTTTCCGTCACGGCCTTGGCGATTTTTTCATAGATTTTTGCATTACGTCTTTTAGATTGTAGCTCTGCTAGCACGGATTCATCACCCCAGACTGATATCAGGTCTAACACCTCCCATTCTGTCCATGCTGGAGCCCTCTTTCTATTCTGGAATTGCATGGTCACTTCTGCTGAAGAGCTCTGCATCGTTACCTGTGCTGCTGAGCTCGCCACACTGGCCAAACAGGAAATGAAATTCAATCTGGCCAAACAGGAAATGAAATTCAAATGTTCCCGGGGCTTTACCTGGCCAGAGCATCCAAGCTAGGACTGCTGTCCAGAGAGGTCGCAGTGGTGCACTGTGGGATAGCTCCCGGAGCTATTAGCGTCGAATTCCATCCACACTAACCCTAATTCGACACGACCATATCGATTTTAACGCTAATCCCCTCATCAAGGAGGAGTACAGAAATCGATTTTAAGAGCCCTTTATATCGAAATAAATGGCTTCGTTGTGGTAGCTACAGGTTAATTGGAGCACCTGCAGTCAATTAAGGCCCTCTCAGGAACCTAATAAAACCCCCTGCTTCAGGCAGACAGGGGAGGAGTTGGAAGGAGTTGGAACAGAGTGGTTTGGAGTTGGAGCAGAGTGCAGTATGGAGGAAAGCAGAGGAGAGTTTGGAGAAGTGCTGTGGTGGGCTAAGAAGACCAAGACCCTAGGTAAAGGGACACCTGGCTTGTGCAGAGGGAAGGCAGGAAGCCCCACAAGCAGGAGAGGGAAGGAGCCCAGGGGAAAGTATCACTAGTACAAGTGGTTTACCCATTATCCTAGGGCCCCTGGGCTGGCACCCGGAGTAGAGGGCGGGCCCGGGTCCCTCCCTCTCCATTCCCCTTCTCTGGGATACTAGTGGGACAGCTGATACCCCAGTTCAGGGGCAAGAAATGGCATCCTGAAACCCCCCCCCCCCCCCACAAGAAGAGAAAGCGCGGGACCCATCATTGTAGTGCTGGCAATTTGCTACAGCTGCTAAATTCGATATAAACTCTTAGCCCTGGGCTACACTAGAGGGGGGGATCGATTTACGATATGCAACTTCAGCTACATGAACAGTGTAGCTGAAGTCGGCGTATAGTAGATCAACTTACCTGGCCGTGAGGATGGCGGCGAGTCGATCGCTGCCGCTACCCCGTTGACTCCACTTCTGCCTTTCACCGAGGTGGATTTAAAGTTGCTGATTTAAAACAAATGCAATATTTTTCCTGTTTTTTTCTTTTTCTTCAGTTTGGTTTTGTGTGTGTGTAAATGTCTGAAAATAGGCTTTAGCATTGGTAAGATACACCTCAAATATGACTGTAAAATGTGCCTCCCAGATAAAAAGAGATGGTGCTTCATTTGTATTTCCAAGTAGCAGCATAGCACAAATCCAAACTAATACAGATTTTTCAGACAATTAAAATGTGATGTTTGATCCAGTATATGTTGAACAAATGTATGGAATGTTAGACAAATATAATGTGTATCTTCCACCAGTGCTTAAGGGCTGTTGAGTTTCACGTGAAATATTATTTTGCAGGTGCACCAGCGTGGCAGATTCCAGGTCCACAAGGTATTTCTGGCCCTAAAGGTGAGTTGTTGGTTTTTTTCAGATACCATGAGTTTGGTTTTTAAACAGGTTTGGGGATTCCCCCCCCCCCTTTTTTAAAGTCAAATTCTGCACTTGGATGCTTAAATTGTCACTTAGGCTCTTAAGAAAGAGAGACAGTGATTCTGTAGTTAAAACCAGTGATCTTGCCCTATTTGTTAGGTTTCAAGATGTCTTACTTGTACAGTTAAGTCTATATAATACAGAGAAATCAAGGACATATTTTGTGCTTTTATAAAGGTGTAGTCAAGCACGGGACTCTCTAGTTTGTTTTTTATTGCAATTTGATTATCAGGATATGTTCTAACAGAGGTAGCTATTGCTACTGTGCATTAGCTATTGTCTGCCAGGATAAAAGAAAGCCACATCCATTTCTTTTCATGTAAATTCCCTTTCACTTTTATTCAGCTCTCTCTTCTAGTACCTACTTGGTTGGAGTTGCAAGAGGGGGGAATTATTTCCTGAGAGGGACAACAGCAGTTTGCAATCTCTGTGTTTTGCATTGTTTTTCTAATACTGGGAGGGATCCAATAACATCCCTCAGTAATGAAAAGATTTCTCTTTACATGTAAAGCAAGGAGTTCAAGAACAGCACTGTGAACAAATTGTCAGTTCTGGATGCTGATATTTTTAGCTGTGGCTTAGTTTGAAAGGATTTGCCAGTTCCATCTGCAAAACCATAGCATTTTTGATCATGGCAACCAACAATCCCATGTTGTTCTTTCTTCCTCAAATCTTTCCACTCCTTTGTCAAAATCACCCCTTTGCACAGCCAACCTCTCCAATGTCGTCTGAGAGGAACAGCAGCATATTACCCATCCCACAGTGAGTGTTGCCTTCCCTGAGCTACACTGCCTTATAACAAGTTGGCTCGTGTAACAAATAGGCACTTGGCACCTACTCTGACAACAGTCCCATTTTCAACATATAATAAATGTGTGCATTCTTGATTGTCGGGATGCTGAAAGTAATGGCTGCCCCATTGAAAATATCTCAGAACTTACTATGCAACTTTTTATGTTTCACAGGAATCAAAGGTGACATGGGAATTCCTGGTTGTCCAGGACCAGAAGGTATTAAAGGTCTAATGGGGGATCCAGGACCAATTGGACCTCCTGGATTGAATGGAAAGCCAGGATTCCCAGGTGCACCAGGCATAATGATTCCCGGCCAGAAAGGAAATAGAGGTCTTGCCGGAGTGGATGGAAAACTGGGTGTGTTGCTCTTATTTCTTATTGATGCAAAAAGAAGTTTTAGTATCTAGTGGAGATGGTTTGGCAAACCTAGAATCACAGGTGACGGGCTTATGCACTTTATGATTAAACAGATAATTGCTTTATCAGTTGGTGTATCTTTACGATTGCAAAAAATGATGTATGTCTACGCAGTGAAACATAAAATTAAAATAACATAATGGATCTCAATCCATGAATCACATCTTCTGCTAAAATCCCAATCCCTCCCCCCAACCCCTACATAAACCCATTTCCCCTGGGATCCTGCACCAGGCCTGGGCCAGTGAGTTTGCACAGGTATTACTGAGAGCCTACTTAAAGGCAATGAGGTAGCACTGGTGTCATTTAAAGCCTAATTTGGTCTGAATAGCCTTGGTAACTGGTGCTGGGTGCAGGATGGAAATAACCCAGCTCTCAACCCACATTTCAGGTTGTGTGTGCAGGGCTGGCAGTTGGAAAAAATACACATTTATGCTTCTTGCTCTGGAATCATTGAGGGACAATGAACATGGAGCCCCATGAGGCCACTTCTGCAGAGTCACTTTTCATGGCAGAGCTGTGCTGTAAATAATGCTGCCATGAAATTTGCCTACTGATTGCCTTTACTGATTCAGCTTTTTTTTTTTTTTTTAATGTAGGTATTCCTGGTAGTCCAGGATCTTCTGGAACCCCTGTGTACAGCATAAAAGGAAACAAAGGTGTTAGAGGTATAGATGGCATACCAGGACCACCAGGACTGGTAGGCAGTACTGGTCCTCAAGGTTCAACAGTAAGTGAAATGAATACTCCTTTCTCACTCACTTTTTAATGTCACAGTTTTGGTGAAAATTACACCCAGACAAAAAAAAGTTGTGATGTAAGCAAGAAATTAAGGGGAGTACTTGTTGTGCATAAGCTTCAGAGGGCATCTGTGATTAAATGAACGGGGTGGGGGGATAGCTCCCTTTTATGGACACCCAGGCAGCCAGTTAGCTATAAAATCCCTGTTAGTAGTTGTTCTCTACTTGCTTTACCTGTAAAGAGTTTAAAAAGCCCATAGGTAAAGGGAAGGGTATGGGCACCTGACCAAAAGAGCCAATGGGAGGGCTAGAACTTTTTAAAATTGGGAAAAAAACTTTCCCTTTGTCTGTCTGTTGTTGTTCTCCCAGAGAGGAGACACAGAGCAGCAATGCTGTAAGAAGCTTGCGCCAGGTATGAAAAATTATCAAATCATACTTAGAAACTACTCATTTGAAACCCCAGATATGTAAGTAGATCAGGAAATGTCTAGGAAGACGCAATTAGGTTTATCTTTTTTATTTCTGTAAGGCTTGTGAACTCCTCTGTGCTAACCCCCAAGTGCTTTGTTTTGCTTGTAACCTTTAAGCTGGACCTCAAGAAAACCATTCTTGATGCTTAATTATTATATTTGCTCTTTTTAAATCTAGCAATAGCCTGAGTTCCAGATGTATTTTCTTTCTTTATGTTTTTAATAAAATTTACCTTTTTTAAGAACAGGATTGGATTTTTTGTGTCCTAAGAGGTTTGTGTATATGTTGTTTAATTAGCTGGTGTCAACAGCTGATTTCCTTTGTTTTCTTTCTCAGCTCTTCCCCGGAGTAGGGGTGAAAGGGCTTGAGGGTACCTCACAGAGAGGAATTCCCAAGTGCACCTTTCTGGTTTCTCAAAAGGGTTGTTTGTTTTTTTTCATTTGCGTGGTGGCAGCATCTACCCATCCAAGGTCAGAGAGATGCTGTACCTTGGGAGTTTAATACAAGCCTGGAGTGGCCAGTATTAATTGTTAGCATCCTTGCAGGCCCCCACCTTCTGCACTCAAAGTGCCAGAGTGGGGAATCAGCCTTGACAGCATCAAACACATAACTATGAATTTATAGTAGTTTCCTTGCTTTTGCTGTTTTATCATTCCTGAGTGTAGCTCTTGGTGGATGAATTTCTATTTACTTGTTTTCTTAACAATGGGCAGAATATTTTTAGTGTGCTTTCAAACATGTAGGGTCAGATGTTATCTGATTATAGTGTGTTTGTAGGCACATTTTGCAGTAGCTCAGATATTTCCCCTTTGGACATTCTCTCTTGATTTTTGGTTGAGGTGTAGAAATTAATGAACATGTTTTGTGTCATTCTTTTTGCCTAGAAAATAGTATAGTCGGTAACCTATTGAATTCTAAGTAAAAACCCAGACAGCATATATTGCAGTGTCTGAATACTGCTATGATTTTTCTTCATTCTTGTTGTCTGACTTTCAGGGAGTTGAAGGCACCCCAGGCAATGCAGGCCCTAGAGGTGAACCTGGCTTTCCAGGACTTCCAGGTGTAACAGGTATTCACCTATTTATTAAACATACTTTTTGTGGACAGCACAGCACAATACCAATTGTATAACTGGAGACATGGAACCTTCTTAGTAAAACGTGGCTGTAGAAGGGTCAGGGATGGAAAATTCACCAGAAGATCAGGTTTGCTCACAACTCATCCTTTCTGGGTTGTGTTTTATTGCAGAGATTCTGGTTTAGCCCAGCCTGACACCAACTCAATAAAAAGCATCTGCCTTCCCTCCATGCAACTTTTCAATTAATAAACTCACAATACGAAACAGAGTGGCTCCTATGGTTTACGAGACCTTTCAGCCATGGCTTCTAGTCAGCACAGCCAATTGTACCCTATTCTCATCCACCATGATCCATCACTATGCCCAAGGCCAGCGTAAGGATTTGGGGGAAGGTTTGCCAAATGATTCTCTGGGATAAATTCGACCCATAGCTGACTGATTTTACATAAAAATGTTATAGGGGTTGGGATGAGGATACATTTTTAGTTTGCCACAACCCAAGTTCTTTGGAACAGGGACTGTCTTTTATGTTTGCATAGCACCTCGCACAATGGGACCCGGATCCTGATTGAGACTTCTGGGTGCTATTTTAATATAGGATAGCGCATTTTATTGCCAACACAGCCATGGGCGAATGACCGGAATTCCATCCCATATTTGGCAGCTGTTAAAAATAAAAATCTGTATTATTGTAAATTGACTATATTTTATATGTAAATAATTGAGCCTCAGTAATCATGGAATCCTACAGTGCCATTTTTATCAAGTAAACTGTCACTGTAGCTTTTTGTTAAGACTCTGTGAGATCATGTACCCAGAGGATTCTTAAACGAATCTCTGAAACCACCAACAGTTCTTTTGGCTTCTACAATCACGCATGTGTCTAATCTTCCTTTTTAGGAGAAAAGGGTAATCGAGGACCCCCTGGACCAATGGGTGCAGCAGGACCTATCGGACCAAAGGGCCCCCCTGGTAACCATTATTCCAGTCCTTCTCATTCTAGTGCCCCAAAATTTTGTTTTGGGGGGCAGGGTGTTAACAGGGACGGTGCAAGGAAGTTTTGCTCCCTAGGTGAAACTTTCTTGTACCAGCCCTGTGCCCCCCCCCAGCTAACGCCACCCCCCCACCACATCCTCCCCCCCAGCTAACACCGCCCCCCCCACGCCCTCCCTCCCCAGGTAACACCATCCCCCCCGCGGCAGCCAGTCCCGCCACTCCCCCTCTCCACTCCCTGCGGGCCGGCAGCTCAGCCCCCTGCCCGCGGCCAGCCGCTCCCCTGGCTCCCGGCTCAGCCCCGGAGCCAGGAGGGCGGGAGGCAGCCGCGGCCAGCCACCCCCCCAGCTTGCGGCTCAGCCTGGGAGCTGGGAGGGCGGGAGGCAGCCGCGGCCAGCCGCCCCCCCAGCTCCCGGCTGAGCCGTGGAGCCGGAAGGGCGGGAGGCAGCCGCGGCCAGCCGCCCCCCCATTCCCAGCGGAGGCAGGTGGCAGCAGCGGCCAGCCGCCCCCCCGCTCCCGGCTGAGCCGCGGAGGCCAGGAGTGGGGGGCGGCTGGCCACGAGCTGGGAGGGTGGGCGGCAGCCATGGCCAGCCACCTCCCCTCCCCAGCTCCCGGCTTAGCGGCAGCTGCGGCCAGCCGGCTCCCAGCACCCTAGGCGACTGCCTAGGGTCGCCTAGTGGGCGCGCCGGCCCTGGGTGTTAATATAAAGCATCCAGCTCTTTGTTGTATTTCCACTGTTAGGTCAGTCTGGAGCACCTAGGAAAGCAACATATATCCTAGGAAACCAAGGACCTGCTGGATCACCTGGAAGCCCAGGACTACCAGGAGATCCAGGACCTCGAGGGCCACCAGGATTACATGGTATGTTTTACCATTTTCCCAGACTACTTGATGAGACTTGTTCCTGGTTGGCTGGCACCCTGAATTTCTTCCTTTTCTATTGTATTTTAGTGTCATATTGACAGCCTCCTATTCACAACTTTACCCTTAGTTCACTGGATGGGTGAGCAGTCCTTTAACACAGAGCTGTGCAAAAAACAATTCACAAATATTTTTGTCATGCTGTTCACAATTTCCTTTTGAGCAGATTCATGACGATGATATTTGTGAAAGGTGATTCATCTTGACAAAAAATACCCATTATAATACATAACGAAATGTGTATCTCCTTCAGGGGTTGACCTCACAGCATTTTTGTCTGTGATTGTCATGTGGGGGGCATTTGTTTTGGTTTTTTGTCTACTTCACATCAGGATGAGTACGCTTATCCCAAAGGTTCTTAAATGAAAGACAGGAGCCAAGTAAACTCAGCCACCGTCCCACTTCCTCTCTACTCTTGCTCCCTTTTTTGTTTTCTCTCTCCCCATGCCCCACCTCTGATTCTTACCATCTCAGCCAGGAAGTTCCAAGGGAGACCCTCCTCCCACTGAGTGGAGAGCCTTATGCTTTCTTCCCATTTTAGCTTAGCTGATCTTGCCGCTGAGACACTTTGCCAGCATCATGCTGATTCCTCCATGGCAGTGTCCTCAGCTGATACTGAACACCATTTCCCAACTGCTTTCAGACTAAAGGAGGGGATGAGACCAACCAGCAGGGAAATGGAGCAGATCAGGCATGCCAGAGAAGTGGGTGTTCCTCCTAGCAGAAGCACATAAGGCCAGTTAGAACTACTGAGAATCCTGAACCAGCACCTCTTAGCAACCAAAATCAATTTCTGTTTTATGCTATGGTGCTCCTCTGAAATTTGGCCAATCCTTAAGGTATAAGCTTCCTAAGACTTAGCCAGTTCCCTAAGGGTTAACAAAAGGCGTAGAATAAAGGAACATTTTTGTCTCTTACAAGAAAATGTATCTTATATTGGAATCTACATTATTTATGGCTCTCAGAGCAGCAACTCATACCGTTTTGGATTGCTATTGTACTTTTGGAAAATTTCAATAAAACAACAAATGCTGAAAAAGGTATATAGTCAGGCCTCGATTTACGCTATCGTTACGTTCTTGAAAAAACACTGTGCAAATAGAAATGGCTTTAAAAAATAGCAGGGGTCTATGTAAAATAAGGGTTTAGGTTCCAGGCTCACAAGATGACCTACCTAATTTATCCAATACAGGTTTTATTAAAAACTTTGAATGAAATTTAAACTTGTTGCTAACCTTTACTGATGTTGAGGATGAACTTGATATGATGATAATGCTGATGTTGTTTAAGTCAGAACGCAGATGGTTCATCTGGGATCTCTGGGGAGGCCGGGAAGTGTGGAGCAGTGGCGTGGCCAGGACAGGACACTTGGGTAGGCCCCGACCAGCAGGGAAGGAGGGGAAAGGCAGGAAGCATCAGGGCCACCTCCCCATACCCCCCTCCAGCCAGCCTTTTGGGGGTCAATGGACACTGGCCAGGGGCCCCCACACCCCAGTCGCACACCCAGGGAGCGGGGTCAAGGCGTGGGGGCAGGCTCTACTCCACCAGCCTGGTGCTCCTGCTGCGGGGGTGGGGCATAGGGGCTTGCCCCGTTCCGCTTGCCCAGCACTCCAGCCAGGGAACAGGGTTGGGGTATGGGAGCTTACCTCGCTCTGCCCGGCGCTCCAGCTGGAATGCCAGGTGGGTGGAGTGGGGCACCAGGCCCTCCCCAGGTGTGCACCTGGGGCAGGGGGAGGCCCTGGCCAGAGTGTCCATGCTCCCCCACAAGGCTGTCTGGAGGGGGTTAGGGGAGGCATCTCTGATCCCTCCTGCCTTCCCTCCCCTACCCCCATCAGTGCCCACCCACCCAAAGTCGGGGCCCACCCAAGTGTCCCGTCCTGGCTACGCCACTGATCTGCGCAACTTTTTGACCGCACCACACCGTGTAAAAGTGAATCCATACCGTGTACAAAAATAAAGGGTCACAATTAATTGGCCGTGCATAACTGAAACCATGCAAAAAAGCCGTGTAAATTGAGGCCTGACTGTATTAATATTAGCACTAGTTTTGTAACAATCCATTGTGAAAATTAAAACCTTATACAGTATAGCCACTGGGTTTTTTTATCATCTTCCTAATTTATTTGATGTGAAATCTGGTGATGGTAATATTATAGAATTCTGACTTTAAAGCATTTGATTCTATAGAAAATTATGTCACAGTATCTGCTATTATGAAGCTGCACTCAGGTGTTTTTTGTCTGGCTGATTGTTTTTGTTTTGTTTGTTTTTTGTAATTGTGTAGTGGGGCAACTGCCCCACTCGAATAGGCAGAGGTTACAAGCAGCCAAGCTAGGCTGATTGGGGAAGCAGCAGGGGTGAAAGTAAGTCTAGCGACTTACCGGTACGGGCTGGGGGCCAGCTCTGGCTCCTGGAAGGGGCGGGGCTTCAGGCGGAAGGGGCGGGGCTGAGGGGGTCAGAGCCAGCCCCAGCCCGCCCTGTACGGGTAAGTGCCCCCCCTCCTTCCCACTTCTCCTTGCCCCCCCCCCACCGGGGTAGCAGCGGCATCTGGGGGTTCAGGGGGCTATTTAAAGGGCCCGGGGCTCCCCTGCCTCTACCGCCCCGGCCCTTTAAATAGCTGCCGGAGCCCTGGGGTAGCGGCAGTGGGGCTCCGGCGGCTATCTAAAGGGCCAGGGCAGTAGAAGCAGCAGGAGCTCCAGGCCCTTTAAATAGCCGCAGGAGCCCAGCCGCTGCTACCCCAGGGCTCCAGCAGTGGGGCTCTGGCGGCAATTTAAAGGGCCTGGGGCTCCAGCCACTGCTGGGAGCCCCAGGCCCTTTAAATTGCCACCTGGGGAAGCCGGGCTGCCCCGGTATGGCACACCGGCTCTTGCCGGTACACCGTACCAGGGCATACCAGCTTACTTTCACCTCTGGGAAGCAGCCACAGCTGTGGCCAGCTCTATCAGGGCCCAGCTGGCCCTTATAAGAGGGCTGGGGGCCAGGAGCTGGAGGAGTCTCATTCTAGCCCTGGAGTGGGAAGGGCTAGCTGCCTGGGAGCAAGGTACCTGAAGGGGAGCAGTGCTGGGGAAGGGCAAAGGGAGCTGGGGAGCTCTAGCCTGGTAAACCCCCAGGCTGTGGCGAGTGCCACAGTGGCCTCGCCTTCGTTACGGCCCTGCACTGCAGTCTGCCCCAGGGAAAGGGGGCTAGATGATGACCCGCAGTAGCCACTGAGGCAAGGTGGAGAGAGAGGGTTGTGGGTTCCCCTGGGAGGGGAGACCCAGAGAGTGGGGGTACTGCTGGGGCAGAACCCTGAGGTAAAGGGGCACTGGGGTCCAGGAGGGACACAGGGCCTAAGACAGGTGAGTCACCAGCCTGCAGAGGGCACTCTGTATGCTGGAAACAGCTAATTCCCAGAGGAGGTGCCGCACTGGTGAGTCTCAACCTGCTACAAATTGGTAATTGTGTGTATGTAGAATAATTATTGTTATAGTAACACACATTCTTGTGTATACAACACAGGACCTCAAGGTGTAAAAGGTCTACCAGGCCATTCTGGAAATCCAGGCATACTTGGACCAGTTGGTCCAAAAGGAGACAAAGGATTTCAAGGACAAAGAGGTACAGTGAAGGACACATAGCTCTTTGTGTCCCATCATACTGACGCTGCAGATAAGTTGTACTCCAATTTCTGGGGACCCTTCCATTCAGATACAAATTACATGATGACACCCTCAATCAGGCCCAGATTCAGCAAAGCACTTATGCACATGCTTAACTCTAAACACATGAATACAGGGGCGGCTCTATGGTTTTTGCCGCCCCAAGCACGGCAGTCAGGCGGCCTTCGGCAGCATGCCTGCGGGCGGTCCGCTGGTCTTGTGCCTTCTGCGTGCTCGCCGCCAAATTGCTGCCGAAACCGTGGGACCAGTGGACCTCCCGCAGGCATGCCACCGAAGACTGCCTGACTGCCGCCCTCACAGCGACCGGCAGGCCACCCCCCACGGCTTGCCACCCCAGGCATGCGCTTGCTGCGCTGGTGCCTGGAGCTGCCCCTGCATGAGTAGTCCCACTAAAATCATCTCTTTTCAGATCTCATTTCAAAACATACCTTTCCTCCCTTGGTTATGCTGCTTACCTTCTCTCTCCCTCTGTGATTGACCATGTTTATTTATTATTTATGTATTTAGAAATGCATGTCCATCACCAAGCACCAAGGCTCCTTACTTTTTATATAAACATCAATTATAGAACAACACATTGGAACTGCTTGTTTTAAGTAATTCACCATAAAATGTTTTTACATTTACCACTCTCCTGCAAAGTACACCATGTTTCTTAGCACTGTGCATTTGAAGATATAACTTGAAGGAAGAATGCTGTATAGAATCAAATTGTATTTTATTTTATAACTAATATTTTTATTTTTATAACTATTTATTTATGTACATTTTACGTTCAACAGGATTTAAAACGTGTATCTGTTTTGTACAATATCTATTTGTATTTCTCAATTTAGGTCAGAATTTTAAAATGTAGCTTTTATAGAAAGATACATGTAGATATATGTAGGACGATAGCTTGACATAGGAGAGACAGTGTATTCCAGTGGATCAGACATTTACATGGGAGTGAGGAGTTCCAGATTCTATTCCTGACTCTCCCACTGTCCTGCTGTGTTACCTTCAATGAGTCATTTCACGTGTTTACCTTCCCAGCCTTCGTCTGTCTTGTCTCTTTAGAGTGTAAGCTCTTTGGGACAGGGGTTGTTTGTCTGCTGGGGACTTTAGACACTACTGGAAGGCAGATAATAACAATGTTTAAGTTGTTGAATTATTTAAAATTTTGTTTCTGGATGGGTTCAGTCACTTCTGAAGCAATCAGAGACATACTGTTTAAAGAGTAATAGGATAAAAATATGTATGTTTTGGGTTTTTGGTGTGTTTTTTTTACAGGATCTCCTGGGCTTATTGGCTTTCCAGGAGTACAGGGCCTACCTGGTTCCCCCGGTATTTCCATAGCTGGTCCACCAAGAAGAGGCTTCATCTTTACCCGGCACAGCCAGTCAACAAAGATTCCTTCATGCCCATCTGGGACAGCTCAGATCTACAGTGGTTATTCTCTTCTCTTTGTACAAGGAAATGAGCAAGCACATGGCCAAGACCTTGGTACCATTTTAGAAAGAATTTTAAAGCCATTTTCTGTAAAACCCATGGCCACCTTACTGAATAGGGCAATAAGCCTAAACTACTGATGGGAAAGGCAAATGGGAAAGGCAATAAATATCTCATCATTTACCTGAAATGAAAATATCAGTCAGATACTAATCTCCACTGTACACTAAGGGCTAGATAGTGCTCATGCAACCAGTCCCATAAAAAGGGGAAGCAAGTAGCTCTACCACCTCAAGAGAGACCCAGGGAAGGAATCCTGGCTCTGAGAGGCAGTTCCTTCCCAGCATCCCCATCTCCTTTGCTCTCCTTGGCCATTCAGTATCAGGGACTAGGTGAAGGATATTATTGCAGAATTAATCAAAAGAAATAATTCTTTGCTTTCAACAGATTTTGTTCTTAGCCCCCATACTATTTTAATGTAGCCTCTTGTATTTAATTTAATCATCAGAGTCCCTTACTTACAGTACTACTGTACAGAAAAGTGACTTCTTTTCTTTACGTGCTCTATCTGTATATATTCTTAGTGCTGTAGATTGGATCTCATCACATGGCTGTTCCATTTGTTACGCTAAATATCTCTCCTGGCTTTCACAAGACTGCCATCCTATGTCTTTCAGGGACAGTTGGTAGCTGCCTGCAGCGATTTACCACCATGCCATTTTTATTCTGTAACACCAATGATGTTTGCAATTTTGCTTCTCGCAATGACTATTCATACTGGCTGTCAACTGCAGCACCAATGCCAGAAGACATGGCACCAATCTCTGGCAGAGCCTTACAGCCCTATATTAGCAGGTATGAGTTTAATAACTTCAGCCCGTCTTCTGACTACACAGATAACATCATTTATTTTGAACAGCAAAAGGCCAAGTACAGATGAGTTAAGCTTTCAAAATGCAAAAATATTTAAAAATACTATGCCAGTAGCTAACAAATTAACCAGCCTTGCAATAACAATATCTCTCTGTGAACAGAAGAATTTGAGAGGCTCTAGTAGAAATATTTCAAACTGATCTTACTGAAAACCAACCTGCATTCACAGTTCTGTAATATGATCTTGTTTTTTTCGATCAGCCTGCCTGTCTTAGCCAATACAAGCTCTGAATTCAGCCACCTGGATATTTGATCACTTATGGTGAATAATGGTGAATAATTTAGATCTAACCTAAATGAGCAAATATCAAGAAGACCCCAAAACCAAAACTGAGACATTCATTTAAAGAGATAAGATGGGTGGGATAATATCTTTTATTGGACCAACTGCTGTTGGTGAGAGAGACAAGCTTTCGAACTACACAAAACTCTTCTTCAGGTCTGGGAAAGGTACTCAGGATGTCCCAGCTACATACAAGGTGAAATAGATGGTTTAGCTTCTAACAGATTGTAATAAGCCATGGCTTATTACAACAATCTGTAACTCACTTACCCCCCCCCCTTTTTTTTTTTGTCCTATGACTGCAGGGGTGTTAATGGGCCACTTCAACTTGAATAGTCCCTTAGAATATGTGTTAACTAATTATGCTAGACAATCTTGTATTTAGCTGTGACACCCCTGAGTACCTTTCCCTGACCTGAAGAAGAGCTCTGTGTAGTTTGAAAGCTTGTCTCTTACACTAACAGAAGTTGGTCCAATACAAGCTATTACCTCGCCCAACTTGTCTCTTTAATATCCTGGGACAAACAGGTCTACAACAACACTTCAAATGTTCATTTAAATGTTCAGGTATCCTAGTTAAAGCTAGGGTATGTTTAATTTGCATAACTGGCACAAGAAAGACAACCCAAAGTCTCACTGACCCTGATGATATTAAGAAGCAATAGTTACATAATGATCAGCTGCTCCATGTGCAGGCATATTAGATTTGGACAGGCTAAAAGGAAACGGATTTCATTTCAACATTAGGAATGTATCATCTTCTTACAGTTGAATTTACTTTAATGAACATATACTGGAATAAACCATAGGAGGCTGAGAACTCTCATGCACAATGTCCCAAGGCAGTTATGCAGTGTAGGGTCTCATTTTATATCCTTTACCTGTTGTGATGGGGCAAGGCCAGATGGCTATAGGAAAGTGGTGAAGAACCAGTATGTTAGCCCCAGGCTAAACAAATCCCTGATACCTTGTTAACCAAATGGCAGTTGCTCCAGGTTAATCAAGACACCTAGGGCCAATTAGATCCTTCTAGAAAAAGCAGTGGAGATGGCTAGATTGATTGGGACACCTGAAGCCAATCAATGGCTGGCTGGAACTAGTTAAAAGCCTCCCAGTTAGTCAGTGAGGGGGGGATGTCAGGAGCTGTGGAAGGAGGTTGCGTGCGAGGAGCTGGGAGCAAGAGGCACTAGGAGCTGAGAGTGAGAGGGCATACTGCTGGAAGATCCTGTGGTGAGGATAAAGAAGATGTTGGGAGGAGTCCATGGGGAAATAGCCCAGGGAGTTGTAGCTGTCGTGCATTTGTTCCAGAAGGCACTCTAAACAGCTGCAATCTACAGGGCCCTGGGCTGGAACCTGGAGTAGAGGGCGGGCCCGGGTTCCCCCCAAACCTCCCAACTCCTGTCACCGGAGGAGTTGATCTAGACTGTGGGTTCTACCAGAGGGTAAGATCTCTGAGGCAAACAAAAATCCGCCAATAAGCGCAGGACCCACCGAGGTAGAGGAGGAACTTTGTTACACTGTTTACAAACCCATCTTCAAAATTCTATCACAATAGTGTTTGGGGACCTCCTGCACCTGTAGGGCCAGATTCTCCTGTGCACTACAGCCACTTTGCACCATACCACCCATGTAATCTGCCCCTAAAGCCATCTTCACTGGACCAGGGAGAATCACACTATTGCATGCACAGATGATTCTTGAGAGCTGTATAGCTGACAACAGATCTCTGTCCTTTCTGTCAGAGTAACAGAGAATCAGAGTTTCAAATAAGAGAATGTGGCTGGAAAAAATGGGCATGGCTGTGGTGCTCCTGTACTGTGTCAGTCCTCAGCTGCATTCCTGGTCCCATGTGGCCTTTTTCAGTCTAGCTTAAGTTAGAGAAGCCCTCAGGCAACTTTAAAACATCAGTAGCACTGCACAGAGCATCAGTAAGACCACAGGGTGCAAAAGCAAGCTTTAGATCAGCTTTGCACACACACACACACACGCACACCCATTTGTATGCACTCTGTGCAGTTCAGTCACACCCCAAGTCACACCCTATATTCCTTCGTTAGTGGAAGAAACAGATTTTTTCTAATCATGGTAAGTAAAGTTGCAGAGTATTCCAGGGTAAAATATATAACACCCCAAGCAGTGAGCATCTAAAGCAAGCAAGTTTTAACCTTTCATTTCAGTAATGGCAGCATTAGGATGATCAAAGCGTTCTAGGGCTAATCTCCTTGCCTCACCAATTCCTTGCAGTGCATATGGATGAAATTGTAAAGTCATGTATTTTGGATAGTCTGGTACCTGACAGCTGGTTACCAGTTTACCTGTTTCCATGGCGGCAATGTTATGAGTGCAAATTCCAATTTGTATCAGTAAGTTCTTCTTTGAGAGATGTCCCTGTGGGTGCTCCACTTCCGGTCAAGGTGCATCCCAGCGCCTTCGATCGGAGATTTCTACAGCAGTACCCCTGCGGGCTGCGCACGTTCTGTGCCTGCCTCTCGAGCTGTCAGTGCTTGAATAGCGCGTGCACAGCCCAGGCTCCTCAGTTCCTTCTCTACCATCCCCGGCTAGAGACAGAGTTCAGCAGTGCTCTTTGAGATTAGCTAGTTAATTTGTGTCTCAGTCTAGTTAGATAGTTTTAGTCATTAGAGTTACTATTTAGATAAGTTACATTAACTATTACATTTATTTCTTTGGAGGGAAAAAAAAAACCTCCGTGGTTTCGGACATGCCTGGCTCCGCAGGCTTCAAGAGATGCGCCTCCTGTAAGGATGTCATCCCCATTTCAGACGGGCATTCACAGTGCGTACGCTGTTTGGGGGAGTCTCATGTACCCCAAAAATGTGTCCACTGTAACAAATTGAAAGTGCGGACCCGCAAGGACAGGGAGCTTAGACTTAAAATGCTGCTCCTGGAAAAGTCCCTCAGACCTGCGTCTGACCCTGGCCAGCAAACCTCTGTGACACCCTCCCGAGGCAAAGCAAAAGCAAAAAAACTGCCAGCTTCCTCTCCCCTCAGGAGCCATTCCTCAGGGAAAAAGCTAAAACCGGCTCTCCTGTCTCCGCTAACCTTTCACACGGCAGGCACCTCAGGCACCGACCATGAGTCGGCTGCCCTACTACACGGTGCCGAGGCTCAGGGCTTCCAGTTGCCCACCTCTTTCAGCTCTCCCTCGGCCACCTCTGTCAGTACGGTGCCAAGAGCGGCTACGGTGCTGACAGTACAAGCGGCAGCTACGGCACCATCCTTTGATCTTGCGGCACTGCTTTTGCAGCCACCGCTCTCAGCACCGAGCCTCCTGAGGTCTCCAGCCTCCCTTGCAGTGCCTACCTCAGGCACTCCTACTCCGCAAAGCCAGCTTGCACCCCCTCGACCTCCAAGACGCATATTTCCCTGTCTCTATCCACCCTGCCCATTGACGTTTCCTCAGGTTTGCTGTGGGAGCGCAACGCTGCCAATAGAGTCCTTCCATGTGGCCTCTCCACCACACTATGTGTCTTCTCCAAGGTGCTAGCAGTTGTAATAGCACATCTCAGGAAAAAAGGAATCCTCATATTTCCTTACCTGGACGATTGTCTCCTCAAGTCTCCCACTCAGAAGCGAACCACACAACTCTTGCAACTCTTAACTGCTTCCGCACCTTGAGCCTGCAAAAAACAAAAACAAATCTACCTTACAATTTACCCAACAAATGGACTTCATTGGCACCCACCTCGATTCCACCACCAGTCTTGCATCTCTCCCCCAGGATAGATTCCACACAATGGGCATCCTTATTACCCAGATACATGCCAGCCCACAGACTACAGTCCAAGACTCCCTACAGCTCTTAGGACATATGGCCGCTTGCATGTTTGGGGTCACAAATGTTCGCCTGTACATGCGATACCTTCAGGGTTGGCTAGCCATGGTATACAAACCAAACAAGCCCAAGCTAAACAGGTTACTAACTATGCCCCAGAAAGTCAAGGACTCACTTCTCTAGTAGACCTTTCCCATCAACCTCTGCACCGGGATTCCCTTCTGACAAGATCCCCCTTCAATTACCATCACCACAGATGCATCCCTCACAGGATAGGGAGCACACATCGACCACCTCACCACTCAGAGTCTCTTCAGAAACCAAGCTTCACATAAATATGCTAGAGCTCTGGGCCGTATGCAATGCCTGCCTCTATTTCCTTCCCATCATCCAAAACCGCCGAATTCAAATTATGACCGACAACATTGCATGCATGTTTTATGTCAACAGACGGGGGGAGCCCGGTCACACGCCCTCTGCACAGAGGCGATAAAATTTTGGAACTGGTGCCTTCAACACAATATCCGTATCTCCACCTAGTACCTGCCAGGTTCTCAGAATACCACCGCAGATGAGCTCAGCCAATCATTCCCCACACAGCACAAGTGGGAACTCAATGACACCATTTTTTCCAACATTTTCCAGACCTGGGGTTATCCCCAACTGGATCTATTTGCCACAGCAACAAACAAAAAATGCCCCACATTCTGCTCCAGAGCAGGCCTGGGGAAGCACTCACGTGGAGATGCCTTTATGCTCCCTTGGACCGAAACTCTCATGCATGCGTTCCCACCAATACCTCTGTTGCACAGAGTAATTCAGAAGATACGAACAGACAGAGCCAACATCATTCTCATAGCCCCAGCGTGGCCCAGACAACCATGGTACCCCTTCCTCCTGCGCATGTCGGTCAAGCCACCCATTCCCCTTCCCCCACTCAGCAACCTCATATCATAATGCAGGGGACAACTATTTCACCCCGACGTACAACGTCTCCACCTGAGGGTCTGGCTGATCAATTGTTCTCTAATGCAGTGTTAACATGTTCGGACCAAGTACGCACTGTCTTGCTACACAGCAGAACACACAACACGCTCACTACCTACCTGCATAAATGGAAACGGTTCACATCTTGGTGCACTGACAAGCAGACCTCTCCAGTTCCTGCTTCACTCCCACTGATACTGGATTACCTGCTACACCTTAAAACATCTGGCCTTTCTACAAGCTCACTCAAGGTCCACCTCGCGGCAATCACCGCCTTCCACCATAAGATTGACAACGTAACAGTCTTTTCCCATCCAATCACCAAAAAGTTCCTGAAGGGTATCCAGATGTTATACTCGGACGTGAAACCACCTGCTGCACCTTGGGATTTACACCTAGTCTTCAAAGCCCTGATGGATACACCGTTTGAACCGATGGCTACCTGCTCCCTTCTCCACCTATCCATGAAGACCGCCTTCCTCGTAGCAATCACGTCTGTCAGACGAGTAGGTGAAATGGGGGTGCTTATGGTGGACCTTCCATATATCATGTTCTTCCATGATAAGGTCACACTCTGCACGCATCCAAGGTTCTTACCTAAAAGACACTCTTCCTTTCACCTCAATGAACCTATACACCTCCCAACATTTTTCCCAAAACCTCACGCTAACGCCTTTGAAACAACAATGCACACTCTTGATGTTCGCAGAGCACTATCCTTTTACCTGGATAGAACAAAACCATTTAGGAAAACACCCAGACTTTTTGTCTCTACTACTCAGCGCTGACAAGGAAATGCTATCTCTACACAGAGACTTTCCAAATGGATTGCTGACTGCATACGCCTTTGTTACCAACTCAGGCAAATACAACCTCCTACGTCAATTAGAACACACTCTACCAGAGCTGTCTCTGCTTCCACCACCTTTCTACGTAATGTCCCACTGTCTGACATATGCAAGGCAGCTACCTGGGCATCGAACCTTACCTTTGCTAATCACTACGCTTTCATCCACACTGCAGCGTCTGACACCAGATTGGGTAGAGCTGTCTTGTCAGCAGCCTTCTTGCCTCATCTGAAGTCCCAACCATGCTAAAGGATACTGCTTTTCAGTCACCTGAAGTGGAGCACCCACAGGGACATCTCTCGAAGAAGAAGAAGAGGAGGTTACTCACCCTGTGCAGTAACTGACATTCTTCGAGATGAGTGACTCTGTGGGTGCTCCACTACCCACCCTCCTCCCCTCTACTTCGGAATTCATAATGCACTCCGTTGTAGAGCAGGAACTGAGGAGCCTGGGCTGTGCACGTGCTATTCAAACACTGACAGCTTGAGAGGCAGGCGCGCGTGCGCGGCCTGTAGGGGTACTGCTGTAGAAATCTCTGATCGAAGGTGCTGGGACGCACCGTGACCTGAAGTAGAGCACCCACAGGGACACTAATCTCAAAGAACGTCAGTTACTGCACAGGGTGAGTAACCTCTTCATCTATAAATGTCTGGAATTTTTCATCCAATACTTGTGTTTCATATTACAGATGTATTGTTTGTGAAGGACCAGCAATGGTAATAGCCGTTCACAGCCAAACAACGGCAGTTCCTTTATGTCCTCAAGGCTGGATATCTCTCTGGAAGGGTTTTTCCTTTGTTATGGTAAGGGGGAAAATAGACAAAAAATACTTTTCAAGTGGAGCAACACCCTTTTACATGGGAAATGGGGTTTGCTGTCTTCCCAGGATTTGTCCCTAAGTAATGTAAAGCTGCTTAGAGAAGAAAGGAAAAAAAGATCACTTGTTTCTAGGGTGTGGTTACTACCCTGTGCTGATTTTAAGCATGCAGATTTTTATCAATTACAAGAGGTTTCTATCCAAAGTGTTCTACTGTAAAGGGTCATTTTATGGGCATTTCTACAAGCACATTTCCCACTGCTGATAAGAAAAGTTCCTTCTCTGCTTTCTATGAAGAGAGAAGCAATCAGTGCAAGGGTAAACGATGCACAGGTGATTAAAACTGGAGAAATGGCTCATTTGAAATCAGGTTACTATGATACTTAACTAAGGAGGTGCCAAACCTCTTCCAGGGAATTTCTATCTTTGTCCTGCGCCTGGTTCTCATGACCTCTCACCTGACAGAGAAAAACACCTTTGCAGGGATTAGAGAAATACCACAAAGTCCTTTGAATTGTCCTAAAGCTTCTGTACTGGACTTCATTACAAGTTAGTAAATTGTATTAATGTCAAAATAATACCAGCCCAAAATAGAATAATCCATCATTCAGTAAAATTAATCGGCGCTGATTGTTGCTTTAGCTCAGCTGCACAATGATACTTTACTAGAATGGTACTTCACGTAGTACTTTTCAGAAAGATATTTCTTGCATTCTGTTTAGTAAAAGGTGTTTAGCAGATGTTCATTAAAGATAGTTTTGTGGTTACAGTATACAAGTGCTGGTTCAGAAGCCTCTGGCCAAGCATTGGCATCACCTGGATCCTGCTTGGAAGAATTCCATGCCATTCCATTCATAGAATGTCATGGTAGAGGGACATGCAACTACTACACAAATTCCTACAGCTTCTGGCTGGCTTCACTAGATCCAAGAAGAATGTTCAGGTAACCTTTGCTTTCCCAGTGCCTTAGCTATGACCCGTTGTCTTTGTCCACACCAGCCACCGTTGCTGCAGGTCCAGGGGTAGCATAGGAGCCATTAAGTTGGCTGTACACTATCTGAACATCCCGCTAGTCATCCTTGTGAGGGTGGCTAAATTGGCTTTAGAGTCATTTTGCGGTGTTGGAACAACACAAAGGGCCTAACAGAGGATCAAAGCCTTCATTTCTTTAAATCCCAGCCTTCCCAAAACAAGTCTTTTAAATGCACAGGGAAATATTCACCACTAATATAAGCAGGTGCAATTCCATTATCTTTAGCAAAAAGAACGAGGAGTACTTGTGGCACCTTAGAGATTAACAAATTTATTTGGGCATAAGCTTTCGTGGGCTAGAACCCACTTCATCAGATGCACAGAGTGGAACATACAGTAGGAGGATATATATATATCCAGAGAACATGAAAAGATGGGGATTGCAACACCAACTCTAAGAGACTGATAAATTAAGGTGTGCTATTATCAGCAGGAGAAAAAAAACTTCTAGCCCACGAAAGCTTATGCCCAAATAAATTTGTTAGTCTCTAAGGTGCCACAAGTACTCCTCGTTCTTTTTGCGGATACAGACTAACACGGCTACCACTCTGAAACTTATCTTCAGCAGTGTCCCCTGCTTATGTCAATGGTGAATTTTCTAGAGAGAAGCAAGTAAGCCAAAGCACACTGGAACTTCTTGACCCTGATTCTATACTGATTTCCACCCTGTACAATCCCAGCAATTTCAGTGGGATTTCCAAGGTGTACATTATTGCAGAATTTGGCCCCTTAGTGCTAAATTTCGATATGGGGAAAAGTGAGTATTTTCCCGGTTCACATATCCCAGAAAGCTTTATATATTTCTTCCTGCAACCATAAACAGCACTGATGTTTCAAGAATGTGTCCTTTATAATCTCTCCATCTTTTCTTGGTGAGTACTGTATGCCTTGTGGTCATCTTGTACACATTCAGGGGCAACCCTAAGCACATGCGTAGTGTGTTGCTGTACATATCCCTGTGCTCTTGAGGGCGGCAGTGTCAGCATATGCTCACTGTACACTAACACACATTTCATTCTTCAGGGTAACTAATGGTCATGTCCCATTCTTGTCAGTTGCAATGTTGATGTAATGCTGACAGACCCCGGTCGTCGGCGGTAGGGATCAAATCTGGACTTCTGGAGCTTAGTGCATGAGTCTCTACCACACGAGCTAAAAGCCAACTGGCTGTTAGCTTAGGCTATAGAGCTGACTCATTTTATCTCTCTCTCTCTCGCTAATGGTCTTGGTGCCACTAGATGGGGCAGAACACCACACCCAGGGGGTGTGTGGGTTACATTGACACCACCTTTCACCTCTTGCTTAAGGAGATGAGAACAGATTTTTTAAAATAGGGGAATCTAAAGCCTTGATCCAAAACCCAATAAAAGATTTGGTCTTTGGATTAGACCCTACCAGTCTAGATAACAATGATGGGATTGTGGTACTTTACCCCACTTACTCTGTCTCAAAATCACTGCTTAGTGTAGGGAGCCCTTGTGACACATGCTCTGGTGAGGCTGGCTAAGAGCTATGTGAGACAGTAGCGTAGCCGGGGGGGAGCAGGGGGAGCGGCCGCTCCCCCACTGAGCAGAAGCGGCGCCTTTTTTGTGCTCCGACGCAGTAGCGTAGCCAGGTCTTGAGCACAGGGGGAGCGGCGCTATAAAAAGGCGCCTCCCCGCTCCCCCTGTACTCACCCTGCGGTGCTTTAAAGGGCCCGGGGCTCCAGCCGCTGCGGAGCCCCCGGGCCCTTTAAAGCGCCACCGCCGGAGCTCTGGCAGCGGGGGTCCGGCGGCGCTTTAAAAGGCCCGCGGCTCCCCGCAGCGGCAGGAGCCACGGGCCTTTTAAAGCGCCCCTCCACCCCCAGCCCCGCTGCCAGAGGGGGGGGCGCTTTAAAAGGCCTGCGGCTCCTGCTGTTGCGGGGAGCTGCAGGCCTTTTAAAGCAGCACCCCCCCCCCCCCCTCAGCCCGGCTCTGGCAGCGGGGCTGGGCGGGGGGGGGGGGGGGGGGGGGCGCTTTAAAAGGCCCGTGGCTCCCCGTAGCAGCAGGAGCCGCAGGCCTTTTAAAGCGCCGCCCCAGCGAGGCTCGGGCGGTGCCTTAGCACCGCTTTTCCTCACAGGGGGAGCGGCCACTCCCCCTGCTCCCCCCCGGCTACACTACTTCTCCGACGCCTTTTGCTCCTGCGCTGCAGCCGGAGCGGAGCTTTTTTTTTTTTGCTCCTGGCGCCTTTTTTTGCTCCCGACGCTTTTTGCTCCCAACGCCTTTTTTTAGCTCCGCTCCCCCTGTGCTCTAAACCCGGCTACGCCACTGATGTGAGAGCTGGAGTGGTGGGTACAGAGACAACAGTGCAAATATAGAAAACTCCCACCACCTCACTACTATTTTAAAAAGAAAAGTAAATGTGTTGTTCTCTCTCTTTTAGGAAGCCTTTACCACAGATTTTAAAAGCAGGGGAATTGGAAAACATCATCAGCCGCTGTCAGGTCTGCATGAAGAGAGACAGAAATTCCTGATAGAGTATCAAACTCTGCTTTTATTGCAAAGAATAGCCTAACTCTCCAGAATGTGCATTTATTAAAGCCAAACTGTTTCTGGACAATGAGCTCTAAAATGCTAGTGCAGCACTATGGTGAGATAGTGCAGCATTTTGATTTTCTTTTTTCTAAGCAAATTGCAAAGCACTTTTTTGGAGAAGGCTGTTGTAATGGCAGTACTACAGATCTTCATCTTCTGAACTGTGAGGCAAGGTGGGTGATGTAATATCTTTTATTGAACCAACTTCTCTGGGTGAGAAAATAAGTGCCTGGGATTTAGGTGGACCGTAGAGTTAAGTCCATGGCTTAAGGGCTTCCAGAGTGAACGCAAACCTTCAGTGAACACAAACTTTATAAATCTATTTTTAAAAATGCGCTGCAAAAATAAATAAAATCTACACCTTTTATAAAGTATTTGAAACACTAAATATTTGTCACGAACATCGGCAGCAATAAAACTTCCTATTCCATCCAGTCAGGTGAAAGTATTTTAAAATAAAACAAGTATCAGAGGGGTAGCCGTGTTAGTCTGGATTTGCAGAAGTGACAAAGGGTCCTGTGGCACCTTATAGACTAACAGAGGTATTGGAGCATAAGCTTTTGTGGGTGAATACCCACTTCTTCGGATGCAAGCAGTGGAAAACACTGCCTTCTTCCACTGCTTGCATCCGAAGAAGTGGGTATTCACCCACGAAAGCTTATGCTCCAATACCTCTGTTAGTCTATAAGGTGCCACAGGACCCTTTGTCACTTCTTAAAATAAAACATTTGTTATGAGTGATATTCAAATGGTATTATCTGAGCACTAATTTACACCAGTGAATTCAACTGTAAATGGACTTAAATACTTGATAAGCACTTTTATTTAGTCATTTAATTTATATAAACTGTAGCTCTGAATTTTTTGGTATTTATGATATTGCACATGCAGCGCTATTTAAAATGTTAATGTTGACATTTAAAAAGTTAATAACTTTTAATACTTGCACACAACTATCAGAATTCCAGTTCAATTATTTAATCTTATAGATAAAGCATAATTAATTTGATAAGTTTAATAAATCATCATTTTAAATGTAGGGTCTAGAAGTCAGCTGAAGGGTCTAGAAGTCAGTTGAAGTAAGAAAGATTTCTCATTGATGCCTATTTTTTTCAAGTAAAATATGTTATATTTATTTGTTAAAATATTTCCAGTATGTTTGTTTTAATACTTGAATTTTCTCTGTTAATATAACTAGAAACAGTTTTCCCCATATGTAACATGCCAGGGTCATCTGATTCAGCTAATTTAAACACGACATTTACATTAATTCAATGAATATTTAAGATTTTTGTTTCCTTTAATAGATTACAGTATCTGTTTGCAAAACACAATTCAAAATATTACACTTTTTATAAAATTCAGCAGACGCATGCTGCTGATAAAAGGGCATTGTGAGGTGTAAGTCTTTCCTTCAAATCTGCTTATATCTTCAAATGTGACAATCACCTGTCATGGTTTTTTCCCTGAGTCCTAAATTCTGCTGTAAATACAGGAAAATACCCACCATTTCTTTTGAAAACTGTTCACTATTAGGGTGAGGATACACACGATGCACACGAAGGCATTATATCAGTTTCTGAGTCCCTCTCTGAGAGCATATTTGTAAAATCCAGACCTTAAGTCCATCAGAGTTAAATCCACTGGAGATGCACAATAGGGTATGATATACAGAGTAACATGTATATTACCTGGATTATTACAAAATTTTAAACCCAGCAGTAAGAGATGGTGAATGTAGTCTAGCAATTAGAGGATATGACGAAGTCAGGTGGCCAGGGTTTTATTCCCAGTTCTGGACTCTGCCACTCACTGTGTGGCCTTGGACAAGTCACGTTGGCTAAAATATTTTGGGCAGCTTGAGACTTCATAAGTGACAAGCACTCGCAGCTCCCACTGACTGCAACTGGAGATGAAAGTGTTCAGTGCCTCTGACGATCAAACCCAGCATATTTCAAATTGGGCACCCACAATCAGAGGCCATTTTTTGAAAATGTTGGCCTTAAAAATATCTTTATGCCTCAGTTTCCCCATATGTAAGTCAAGATAATTTCACTTTCCTATCACGCAGCATTGTGAATATTAGCTATCTAATGTCTGTAAAGTGCTTGAGAGCCTTGGGGAAAAGGTGCTAAAGAAGTGCAAAGTGTTAATATATTGTATTAAAAGAATGCAAGTGGCACTACAGGCAATCAGAAATAATGAGCAAATAATCAAAAAGACTAAGGAAAAGAAATCCTTTCACTAAACGCAATCAAATAAGTAACTCTGACTGTACAGGGAAAAGTTCATTAAACTTATTTCTTTCCCTCCTTGCCAATGTGTATACATAAAATAAAAATATCCAAACATTTAATAGCTTGTCTTCTGATTAAAAACCATAAATGGACCTTTATCGTTCTACCAGTTTTTGAGCAGAACTCCCTTTTTAAAATCACAACTTTCACCTTGGACAACAAAGTAAAAATGGTAAATCACAAAAGGCTGACACCTATGGTATCTGATATTTCAAATAAATATAGTGCCGGTTGCTTTTAGAACAGGGTGAAATCCTGGTTCCGTTGAGGTCAATGGAAGTTTTGTTATTTCATGCCAGACATCTGGAAGGGAGACTAAAGCAATGTTCACAGTAAAAAGAGAGAGAAAGTCCTACAAAGCAGAGTCCTCTGAAACCATTTCCACTACTGTACATGCACAGTCTGCCTGCTATGTATCTCACCAACAGGGAAACGTAAACAAGCCTTGCCTGCCATCCACCTGTATAATCTATTATAGTAAGAATACTTCAAACCCTATCTGTCTCAGTGCCCTCAGGAAATGCAACCAACCTAATGTTTCCTAACTTGAGGCTGTTTTTTATAGTTGGTTTGATGTCTCAATACTTTACAGTGTTTGATAGTTTCATGTCATTTAATTTATGCCATAAATTCAAGCCAAACCCTCACTGTATCTATTGGATTTATGCAGTCTTTCATTTAAACATTTGAACCTTTCATTGGCCATGGAAATCACTGTAGCTAAAATTGTTCCCATCCCCCAGTTTCTTTTTAATATTTCCCAGAGGTCAGTTACTTTCCCAGTCAGTGAAGATTTGAGAATAGCAGATTCCAGTTATTCTGCGCATAGGAGCGATTGTGTCTTCTGACTGAAAACTGTGGAAAAAAATAAATCCTCACTCTCAGGTTGGAATGTAACAAAATCAGGGACAGCTTTATTTCAGGCAATTACCAGGGAAGAAATACAGCTGACAGAGAGCATCTCTGCCTCAGTTTCTCAAAAGTACAAGCAATAAGCCACAAACATTTATACTCTCTCATGGAATGCGTCAATTAAAAACATTTGCAATTTATTTATGTTATGTCCTGTCCATTCCAGTATTTTGTCACTTCTGTCGCACAGCAATGTTTTGAGAACAGAAATCTTCAAGGCTAGGTCACATTGACTCTGCACTGTTGTTTCCCACCCGCTTCAGACACAGATTCTGCTTTCCCAAGTCTCGCATTATGAGAGTTGAGAGTTAGCTTGACCATGCTGTGTCTTGACATAAATGAGAGGCTTATAGTCAAATCCTTTAACCCTTGTTTCCACAAAACTAATGAAAAAGCATGTAATGATTTGTCTTGAATGAGCCTCTTCACGCTGCACAATTTCCCCTTGATTTTTTTGTGGGCAAGATTTACTCTTCATGTGGATGTAGAAGCTTTTTTTTTTTTCCTGGAATGATAATTTTTTTCCAGCTGTTACACACACACATGGCCCTTCTTATACCGAGCAATAAAATATTATGTTATCTTTAGCAAGCTGAGTTACAAATATTTGGGCTTGTTATTTAATTGATTACACCAACATTCTCAGCACCTACCCTTTGGACTCTTGGGGGTTACAGATCCTTTAGAGTAACCCTTGCTTAATGAAAACTGCTGTATACTGATATTTGAGTGTCACGTAAGGGAATGGGCCAAATTCTGCCCTGGCTTACACCCTGTGCAATGTAATGGATTTCATTAAGGTTGCACAGGATTAAAGTCAGAAAAGTGAGAGCAGAATTTGGCACAGCATTAAGAACTACAGTGGCTGTCTGTAGAAATGTCTAAGTTATATTCCAACAAAAAGCAGTAAAAAAGTTTGCAAAAATGCTTGCAATTTTTCTCTCTCCTAGTTTTCCATCCAGTTCTAATATCTATTGTAGGGCTTCACCTTCATCCTGCTCTCATTGAGCTAGACTTTGATATCCTTACTTACAATGCACAGTACCTTTCTCCTTCAGTAGTCCTGTTGACTTCAGTAGGACCACCCATTCAGTATGAGTAAAGTTATAATACGGCCCTTTGAAGTCAGTGGCAAATAGGGTGACCAGATGTCCTGATTTTATAGGGACAGTCCTGATTTTGGGGTCTTTTTCTTATATAGGCTCCTATTACCCCCCTACCCTCTGTCCCGATTTTTCACACTTGCTGTCTGGTCACCCTAGGGCCAAAACTCCTATTTGCTTGAGTAAGTGCAGGATCTGGCCTTTGCATTGAACAATTGTACATCCTGCAGCAAAAGTTTTCAGAATATAAGGTTTAACTGGAGCCTCGTGAACATTCAGAATTCTTAAGAAATACATATTTAGCAGGAAAGCATTTAAATCTACTTAACCAAGGGCTTGCCTACACTGGCAAGTTTCTGCACAGTAAAGCAGCTTTTTGCGCTCAAACTGCAGACGTATACACACTGCCAAGCCACTTTGTGCGCAGAAACTCCTCAGTTGCAGCACTGCAAAAAAACCACCTCGTAGTCGTAAGGCTATTTGCGCAGAGGCTCCGGCGCTCTATTACCAGTGTGAACACTTGATTGCTTTCTGCGCTGTAACTGGCCTCTGGAGCTGTCCCATAATGCCTCAAGTGACGACTCTACTCATTGCCCTGGAGACATGCCCCCCTTCCCTTTCAAAGCACCGTTGTTTCTGACAGCCCTTGTGTGCTGTGCTGATCTGCTCTGGGACACGCTTCCTGACACTGTCTGAACATAGAAGACAGCATGGTGACACTGTCTATCCCCCAAAACACACTGTCTCTCTCACCCTGTCCATACACACACACACTCACTCTCTCCCCCCACCCCCACTTCAGTTGAAAAGCTGCTAGCAATGTAGTGGGATGCCCATAGAACAGTAGGATTGAGAAACCAGCATCCTGTGACACTGTGCCTGCCCCATGAGGCATTGCAAACCCTTCCCAAAGCACCCTGTGGCCAGTTGCACAGTGGGATAGCTACCACAATGCACTGCTGTCTTTGCCGTTGCAAGGGCTGCTAATGTGGATGTGCTCCAGCGTCACAAGGAGCACAGTGTGGACATGCAACAGTGGTTTAATTCCAGAGTTTTAATAAAAGTGGTATAACTTGTGGGCAAGAGCCTTGCCAGTGTAGACATACCCTAATTTAAGACCTATCAGACTCTATCTGGTATGTTCATTTTAAATTCATTTTTGAAAAGATTGTTGCCTTCTCAATTTTGATTGAAAATCTTTATGCATTTTGCAAATAAAGAAAGCTGTTAAAAGAAACTTCATACTTTTTACTAGCTGTGTGAGAGGAGTAAGCAGGAATTAAAGATCATCCCTTTGTTGTTTGTATACTTACTCTCCTGATGTCTGGCTAATTAAAAAAATATTGGCTTTTTGTAAAGTCGACATTAATTTGCAGAGTCTGTTTGAAGAACAGAATGGAATTGTTTTTCCTCTATTATAGTTTCAAAATGTTAGCTCCAGTATTACCTATTCACAACGTCATAATCACATATAGGGCCAAATGTTCAAAGATTGCTGTATTTTGCCCACTTTAAACAGTGGTACCAATGAATATTTCAATTTTAAAAGAACTTCCAGTCAATAGTTAGAGTACCTATTTTTCCACTTGTTTAAACAGGGCTGATTTTTAATTTTTTCAAAACTAATCCAGAATGAGTGCTTGAAAAAGTTTATTGATCCTGAAAGCATTAGTACTGGGCCAAAAACTACTGTAAGACCCTTGTGCAACAGTCTTTCAGGCCCAGATCCACAAAGGTATTTAGACTCCTAACTTTCAATGGAAGTTAGGAACCTAAATATCTTTGTGGATCTGGGCCTCAACACGTAATATCCTCATGACTGGTAGAGTTAAAGATTAAGGGCCCAATCCAGCTTCCATTGAAATCAACAGGAGTATTGCATTGGCAGTGGGATGGAGCCCTAAGGCAATATACAACTTAATAGTTGCAACTGGTTTCTAGATGTAGCATGTCTCAAGATAGCAGCTGCTAAAATCAAGTTGGAAATGAAAGCAGGAAGACGACCAAGATGATATTAAAAATTATGTGATTTTAAGGTCCAAGGTCCTGTGTCTTATCAGAGTAAGACAGAAATGCTTTTCACATCTAGAAAGCTGAAATTTCCAGCTTTTCAATAATATAAAACCTTTATTTCCAGCCCTGTCTGATGTCTAGTGAGAGATCAGATTTTATACCTGTAACTGCCTCTGTCTCAATGCTTTTGACACCTGTACAGGACTGAATACAGCAAGAGCCAGATCTAGGAACGATGTAATTGTCAGTACTTGCTTATGGCATTTCTTCCCACTCTGGCATCGTAGCTGTAGCTGTGGCCGTTAACCAAATCACAATTTTAGTTCATAGTTAGATGTTGATGCTTTTGTGTCTATTAGTTTAGAATTGTAGCTATTACACTCGCATGCTGCAACAAGGTTTTCAGGCAAAGTTAGAGTTACTCAGACCATAAGAAAACAGCTGGCTTTGAGCAGCTGCAGCCTGTGCTGGGAATAAGTGCTTGCCTACTTCAGTAATGGTTGCATAATCTGGCCCTTAGAGGAGTAATACTAAAACCAACATAATCAAATGATGTCTTTTTGATGGGTTGGGTCACAGAGACCCCCTTGGGACTGCCACCTGCTGTGCTGAGACTACTTCTGAGCCCATTTGCCCTGGCAGCTTGGCACTTCAGCACCCTGTCTTGTTGAGCCAGATACACTAGCCTGCTACAAACACAGACCCAGGTCTGAACCACGTCCCGCACAAGCTGCAGACTTAACTGAAAACAGCTTAAGAAGTGCTCCTGTTTCTAGCACCCAGACACCCAGTTCCCAATGGGATCCAAACCCCCAATAAATCCGTTTTACTCTGTATAAGTCTTATACAGGGTAAACTCATAAATTGTTCGCCCACTATAACACTGATAGATAGATATGCGCAGCTGTTTGCTCCCCCAGGAATTAATTACTTATTCTGGGTTAATTTATAAGCAAAAAGTGATTTTATTAAATATAAAAAATAGGATTTAAGTGGTTCCAAGTAATAACAGACAGAACAATGTAAATTACCAAGCAAAATAAAATAAAACACGCAAGTCTAAGCTTAATACAGTACGAAACTGAATACAGATGAACTCTCACCCTCAGAGATGTTCCAATAAGCTTCTTTCACAGACTAGACTCCTTTCAACTCTGGGCCCAATCCTTTCCCCTGGTACAGTCCTTGTTCCAGCTCAGGTGGTAGTTAGGGGATTTCTCATGACTGCAGCCCCCTTTGTTCTGTTCTACCCCCTTACATATCTTTTTCACAAGGCAGGAATCCTTTGTCCCTCTCTGGGTTCCCACCCCTCCTTCTAAATGGAAAAGCACCAGGTTAAAGATGGATTCCAGTTCAGGTGACATGTCACTGTAAGACTTCCTTGCCAGCACACATGTATACAGGAAGACTTACAAGTAAACAGAGCCATTTACAACCAATTGTCCTGTTTAATGGGAGCCATCAAGATTCCAAGTCACCATTAATGGCCCACACTTTGCATAACTACAATAGGACCTCAGAGTTATATTTTATATTCATAGTTTCAGATTCAAGAATGATACATTCATACAAATATAATGAATATATTCTGTAGATCGTAACCTTTGCAAAGATATGTTACATGGCATATCTAGCATAAAACATATTCCAGTTATGTCATATTTACACTCAAAAGCATATTTCTATAAAGCATTATGGAGTGCAACGTCACAGTCTTTCTAATGTTTGGTGTACCCCTGAATAAACTGGGTTTTAAGACTAGAGAGTAAATGCACTAGCAATCACATTTGGTGGCCATCTTTAATTTTGGGCTTTGATACTATGGTGATGAATGCTATAGAAATGCTTAAGACAGGAAGAAATACAATTTGAACAGAAACTCCTTTCTAATGTTTATCAGTTAATAGATAAAACACAAAGTGTGAACTAAGTGACTGGACCTATGCCATAGCAGGGGTTCTGATAAGATCCAGAATCTGTTCCCCAGTCTCATCACTTCTCATCACACCCAGAGCCAGAGTCTGCCCATCTCAATGTTGATGATGTTAGATCTTCACGTCTCCTCAATACAACCTTACATCAATTCATCATAACATGAAGATATGAGAAGATGCTGAAAATGTTGTACACGAGCATTTTGCAAGTTGAAGCAGCCTTTCTTGCTACTAAGCGTATCATGAAGATTGGCTTCAACTGGATTTCTATACAGTACTTACTAGTGGTGACAATGGTTATAGCAATTAGCACAGGGTATAGGTAAATGGTTTCTGTATATGAGTGTTCTACTTTTGAGACAAAATCATTATAGTGTAACTGCAATGTTTACACCTTTATGCTGTGGTGTGTCCCCAAGTACCGGCGTAATACTATACTGCAGAAACATTAAGACCCAACATCAGCAAGGCCTGAGGTAGCATTGCAACAGCCCATACAAATCAGTCTTGAGATGGGGCTGGTTCTGGGTTGACATGTACAAGTGATGGAAAACGGTAGGGATTTGAATTGAATATGCAGTATCCTACTGAGGAAAAAAGACAATAACAGCAAATTTCAAGCTCCCCACTAATAAAAATATTGATATATCAATGTTATACTAATATTAGTTACGTATTGTCTAATAATAAACAGATACTTGTATATGGCTTACTGACAGAATTAATTTCCATCTTCCTATTGAGCTATAATTTTGAAATTCACTTTCTAAAGACTACTGGATACAGTCTGAAATTTGACCTTTTCATTAGAGGTCATCATAGAGCACTCTGTTGTTTTTAATAAAATTTCAACTTTTCAGGGGCTCTTTCTGGTATATAAGGAGGTGTGAGGTCTGCAACATGGAGAAATTAAGACATCTGAGGTCATAATTTTTATTTAATTATTTTAACTAAGAAAATTGGCAAAAGTATGTGAATGTGCTGCCAAAGTTGGTAGCTAAATCTGGCTAAAGAGTGGGCTGCCATCAGCCAGCACCATTACTTTGGCCCTGATCATGCAATGCAAGCTACTAGGTCCCATACACATATGTGGTGTCCCATTGATTTTGCATTGCAAGATCAAGACCTATGTGAGTAACATTAATAATGAATTACTGTTATATTAGCAGTAGTAATATTAACTAATATCAATATAGTCTTATTAACTTTGTTATATTACTGATAAATATTACGTTGATATTTTTGATAGGTATTTGTATTATGGTGGCAATATGATCAGGGCCCCGTTGCACTAAGCCCTCTACATACACTCAGTAAGACTGTCCTCCTAGAGAGCTCACAATCTGAATAGACAGGACAGATAAAGGATAGGAAGGGAAACAGCCAGAGAAAGGTGCAGTGACTTGCACAGCAGCTAAGCTAGAACTAGAACTTTAGGTTCCTGCATCCATGACTAGTACTCTATTCATTAGGCCATGCTGCTTCTTTGTTTTTACTAGCTGAGAAGCATTATCCTGGTATCAGAGTGATGGAATTAATGTTCTAGTACTCATAGGTGCTGGAACTACAAGTGCAGTTGGGGCACGCGGGTCCTGCAGCACCCCCTGGCTTGAAGTGGTTTCCATTATAGACAGGGTTTACAGTTTGGTTCAATGGCTCTCAGCACCCTCACTATAAAAATTGTTCCAGCACCTCTGCTCCTACTATTCTATTATTGATCTCTAGGAATGGGTTAATGTGTCCACATTGCTGGTGATGATGATAAAATATAACTAGTGATGGACATTAAGGGCATTCACTCAGCATTATCACCTAACACTACACCATCAGTTCTGCTGATCAGCCTGTGGCAGCAATTACAGCAGTAGCATCACAAAGGCACACAGCGCTCACAGCCAGTCCGCCCATAATAAACATGGCTTCCCCATGGCTCTCTCTCAGGTGAAGGGCCAGAGAATCACTTCCGCCCTTCTTAGGTCACGTGACGTTACACAGCTCCTGTTCAGTGGCGGCTACGGCGGTTCGATGGGGACAATTCAGTCCGTTTTTCCGTCTAAGCGGCCCGGGCTGCATTGCGCTTCCTTATCGGTGAGAGAGAGCCCTTGAGTGTCCGGAGCGCGAGAGGAGCCTGCCAGGCGGCTTCCCGCCGGCCTCTGGGTGAGTCGGTAACGCTGGGGCCTGCTCCGCCAGATCCCCGCAGCCGGGGTGGGAAGATCCCAACTGCCCCCCCACCCCCGCAGCAATACACCGCCTACTCTGCCCTCCACACACACACACTATAGGCTCCACAGACGTACCTTCGTCTGCTCCCAGCTACAGCCCGTCCCCCGCCGCCGCCGCCTGCTCTAGCCCCTCTAGCCACAGCCCCCTCCCTCCCGTCTGCTCTAGCCCTCTGTTATGCCCCTCCCCCGTTTGTTGCTCCATGGCCTGTTATAACCCCCCAGCTGTGTCCGCTCTGTCTCTCATTTTCTGTGCCCACTCACATTCACTGCCTAGCCACCCTTGGCCCCTCCCCCATCTTCTTTATGCCCACCCCATCTTCTCTGCCACTCTCATTTTCTCTGTGCCTGTCTACTATCGTTTATACCCCCAGCTGGCCATTTTCTGTTTCTCATCTCCCCCTCTCCCCCCCCCCCCCCACCCCCCGTGTTTCCATTTTCTCAGCCCACGCTATTTTATTTTAAATATATTAATTAGCTTAATAGGGGATGCTGCTTTCAGTAGCCCCCTGACTTCACATTTTGAAAGACCCTAAACATTAAGGGTATATCCACATTGTGGGGCACCCTCTATCAACCAAATAATTTTAAATGTCATCTTAGGTTGTGAGACCTGAGTGGTTAGAATTATGTAATACTCTAACCTACTGGGCCTGTTTTTCCCCTCTCATTTATGCCCCTGTAAATCAGGACACATTCAGCAGAAAACAGTGCTCTGAAACCAGTATTAGCTCAGACTCAGGCCCAGTGAATCTCCATTTTATTCCTTTTTAACTTTAGTAGTTGTCACTTTGTCAGCAGCATTATTTGAAGTGTTGCCTCTCAGTGACAACCTGGATATTTCAAAGTAGCAGCTTATCAAACTACAGCCTTTTTTCTAATTTGTGCTAATTTTACAATACTCATATTCTACTAGAAAAATAAAGATGTTTGCTTGTAAAGCTACCTCTTTGCCCCAATTGGGATCTTCGTTATGCATTGCAGCTTCGGAGCTGCTGCTGGCAGAGTGGCATTTGCTCTCTTGCATTCGTTAAATATAGGAACCCAAAGCCTCACTAACATTTTTTCATTCCTTCCATGCATATGATGTGAAGAGGTGATGTGCATAAACAGGTCTGACACATGTATCATGATGAATACATTTCAGTATTTATTCCTTGTGTGCAGATGACGTGTAGCTCTGCATCCTCCTCCAATCACCCTGATAGTGCTTTGTTAAGTCATAGCTTCTAATTCTAAATGCTTCGGTGACTGATGCACTGACAGTTAAGCAATCCTCTGTGCCCCATAATACATCCTCTTAACTTTGCTTCCAAAGCCCAAAACTGTCATGTCGTTTATGACAAACTTTTTCTCTCCCTCATCTCTCTTGTCTGTGTCTGGCGATTGCCATATCATGGTGTCCAAAGTCATCCTATGTTTAACTTTGTATACACAGATCCATATATGCGCCTTAATCGCAAATTGCCATTACAATGACGATCCCTTTCAGGAGATCCAGAATGGGATACACATGCTACTTTCTGGCTCCAAGAAGTCAACGTCATATTGTATTGTCTCCTTGATCTACTTGATTCATCTTCATCTCCAAATCCCATTCAAAATAGCCCTCCTGAGTTCCCATTTACACTCCTGTGTGCACTCTCTGATTGGCCTCCTCTTTCCCTTTTCCACGATTCTGCATAATTAATAATGTTTTTATTTGTTATGACTTATCTTTCTCAAATTTTCATTTCTCTCCCACCTTTGCAACCACTGAGTTCTGTAAATGTCACCTTAAAACTTCCTTTTCCCGTTGACTTTGAATACTGTTCAGCCACTTAGATTTTTCCAGTTAATAATGACAGTTCTGCTTTTCATTTACCATAAAAGTGCTAAGAATTTTACTTTTCTATTTTGTGCTTTCCGTTTGAGATCTCTTGATGGTAATGAACTTTTTGTTGTTACTTTAAGATCTAACATGGCTTACAGAGTTGGTTTAAATATTGTCACTATTTTACACAGGAAACTGGGGCACATATAGGTCAAAGGTCACACAGTAAATCAGGAGTGGAATGGGCATCTGCATCTTCTGACTTAAGCCTCAATCCTGCAAACTGCTCTGTACAGGTACACTGCCATTGGGGTCACTAAGGCAGTCTACATTGCAGCTGAAAGCAAACCCCCTAAACAAACTTGTGTTAGTGTGACTCACGCTAGCAGGCTAAAAAATAACAGCGTGGACATTGTAGCACCGGTGGAGGCTCAGGATAGCCACGCAAGCTCAGACCCGGGGGCATGCAGCTATTTTTAGCATACTAGCACAAGCCCTGCTAGCACAGGTTTGTCTGCCCAGGCTGGGAGGCTCACTCGTAAGTGCAGTGTAGACATACCCCATGGATTTTGCACAGGCGCAGAAATCTGCCTACTATGGAGCAGATTGCAGGATCTCAGCCTTAGGTCCCTGTGCTAACTATTCTGCTTTCTAATATGGAGCAACATCTTTTATTATGGACCTCCTCTTCTTTTCCCCCATACACATACATCTCTAGTTTAATTAGTAAGTTTCAGTATTGTAAGGATTCAGCAGCTGAAATCTCACTGTTTTTCCCTTCTGCCATTTAAAAAATCAATGAATTCTGCAGAAATTACATGTCTGAATTCTAAGATGCATGTGAGCATATTGAAGTATTGTATTTGTAGATACTTGGCAATTACTGCCAGACTTGCATTATGAAACTGATACTTAGATTCTAAATATTTATGAAGTTGACTCTTCTAATGCTGTTCTTTATTTATTTGTTTTGCAGCTGGAAAAGCAGTTGTCATGCTGTCTTATGTACAAAAACAGATCCAAACTTTACTGTGTTGTAAAGTAAACAGTGCTGCAGTGTAGTGATATTTGATTACAAAATTATAGCTGTGCAAATATTTCAAAATGAACAAAAGAACAAGCAGTGAATCACCTCTAGGGAGGTTAGTGAAATTTTATAGAACTCATCTGGTACATGTAACACTTAATAGATTGTGGCCATTTAACAAGGTCGTTGCCATAGGATACTCTTGGTATTTTTAAGTTCTTGTTAAAATTAAATACTTTCATTTACATAGGGACTCTCAGCTCAAAAGATCTTGAAGTGCTTTACTGCTTCTACTGCCTGAACTGTACGTGGCCTTTTGGGATGTGGAAATCTCAGAAGGCAGTATGTTCTTTGGCCACAATACATCAGGCTACTTTATTGTAGCAGCAAGGGTAAATCTGCTCTGTAAGACCAAAAGGGTGGGGGTGGAGGGAGAGGCTAAAGTCTATGCATTTAAGTGTGACAGAGCTGCTTGAGCAACTGGTGAGCGCCTGTCAATGAGCTATGGACTTGCTTCTGCTCCATATTTGTGGGTCCTGTCAGTGCCTTCTATTGGAGCTGTACAACCTGCAGGAGTTAATACAGGCAGCCTAGCTCTGCATGGTTCTCAGCCTCAATGGAGGAAAAGGAATGTGCGGTGTTTTTTGGGTTTTTTTGGCAAGCTTGCATAAAACAGGGAGTTTTTCCTTCCCTAATGGCTGGTGTGAGGTTTTAAATATAAACATATAAGACATAAACATAAGAATGACCATACTGCGTGAGACCAGTGGTCCAGCTAGCCCAGTATCCTGTCTGCTGACAGTGGCCAATGCTAGATGCTACAAAGGGAATGAACAGAACTGGGTAATCTTCAAGTGATCCATCCCCTGTTATCCAGTCCCAGTACCTGATAGTGAGAGGGTTAGGGACACCTAGAGCATGGGATTGCATCCCTGACTATCTTGGCTAATAGCCACTGATGGACCTATCCTCCATGAACTTATCTAATTCTTTTATTGCATCCAGTTATAGTTTGGTCTTCACAACATCCCCTTGCAATGAGTTTCACAGGTTGACTATGCATTGTGTGAAGAAGTACTTCCTTTTGTTTGTTTTAAATCTACTCCCTATTAATTTAATTGAGTGACCACTGGTTCTTGTGTTACGTGTTTTCAGGTTGGTGGGATTCTTTCTAATTGCCAGGTGTATAGTGTGTTGGGGAATCCCCATCACAACCCTGAGTATCCCTATATTGGTTCCCAGGTGGATCTTATCTCTGGCACACTTACATTTGTTTCCACTTCATCGTTTAATCCGGTGTCCTTTGTAATCAAACTAACTGTCTTTTTGAGTCACCCAAAATACAAAACTCTGAAATTAATTTTGGTGGTAGGGTATGAATGGGACATGCAGAAAGGCATCTCTCCTATATAATATTAGTACATATATCAATAACTTAGTTTCACTATAATTACAGATCAGCAATGGGCTGACTTCTTTATATGAGGTTTAATATGCAAATAAACCAAAGGTGCCCAAATGGACTTATGGATCTTAGAAGATACTTTATTTTGAGAAACTGTCTCTTTGTTTGGATTCCAGTGCTTGATAGTTTTATGGAAATGCTAAGATATCCTTTTCCTTTCAGAAAGTTGTTAAATCAAGAATGTGATATAAGTGAGTAATCTCATTTGGGCCACTAGAATCTGTACTATCCATATTGTAAAAAACATCATTACTATTACAGTCTCATCACAGAGGCAAGAGAGCATGGTCAAGCAGACTGAATTCCCTTCTTGCCCCTAAAAGGGGCTCTCCATCTCAGGGTGGAAATACTGTACTCTGGTTTGGCAGTGTGGGGAAACTCTTCCTGCTTCTTCCCATGGTGAATCTGTTCTGCAGATGTAGGATTTCCACTTTCAGGAGCACACAGATTGTATACTGTGGATATATTTTTAGTCTGTCCAGATCATCAGATACATATTAGTAAAATGTCTGTAAGTTTATAAAATAGCTTGTCTTTAAACTAGAAGTAGTGAATAAATCAAATGGGAATGTTGTAGGAATGCTGAATTTCTGAAACTGATTTGACAGCTTATTGGTGAGAAACTTCCTTCTTGGTGAAACTGGGTTCTGTGAATTCCTCCCCCCCCCCCCCCAACTCAGGGCCATGTTGTGAGGCTACTGTGCAACGCTGTCCCTTTATCCGCCACCCAGCAGCTTGCAGTCACCATTCCATCCTATAGGCTGAAATAGCAGCCACAGCCTCTGTGTTCCCATTGCCTGGGATGCTGGTGTTGCACAAACACATCTGTGCCCCCGACTTCTTACCCAATGTAGCTTTCTGTCCTAGCCTATGTGGGGGCTAGCATGGAAACCTTATCAATGTTGGGTAAGGAATTGCAGGCAGCCCTATGTCACCATTGAGCCAACAGACCACCTGCACAGCTCCAGTGTGGGGTTTGGGTAGCATACAGGGCATTGCTGTAGTCCTTTGCAGCTGGAAATTTTGCTCTTTGAATTTATATTGGAGTTATTCTCACTAAATATTGTGTGTGATCAGTCAAGGGGATCTAACATTTGCCCAGTTATTGGAGAAATGTATCCACTTAACTCTACTGTGCCTCGAGAAAGAAACCCACCTAATGTTTAGTTTTGCTGTCAGTTAATAATTCATGGCTTTCTGGTTTTCTTTCATCAGAATGAATGGGGCAGTGTTCCCGTCTCCAGCTGCTGAGATGGCAGAAATTAATCGAATTCAGTATGAAATTGAGTACACTGAAGGGATCAGCCAGCGAATGAGGGTACCTGAAAAATTAAAGGTAGCTCCACCAACTGCTGACCTTGAGCAAGGCCTCCAAGAAGGACTTCCAAATGCCAGTGTAACTATGCAGGTTCCAGAGAGGATTGTAGTGGCAGGTATGTGTACTTTGTAGGGTAAAAGTAGCAGCTAAAGCATTGTGCTGATTTGCTCTATGTCCAACATAGCTTGTTTTGGGGGATTAAAAAATGATTTAGTGATGTTTTGGGAAAAAAATATTATTCAAAAACAAAAATGTGTGAAATGTATCCCAATCCTCTAAAGGAGAGCTGCTGATCAATTATGACCTCTAAAGTTTCTTAAAATATGAAAAATGCTTTATTGACATTGGGATAATTTTTAAGGCGAGATGTTGACATGCACTGTTTCATAATTTTGATGTGCTATGTCTGAATGTATATTGACAATAAGCTGAAATAATTACATGCACCAATCTCTTACTGTGTCTTTCATGCCTGAATTATGAGTTCTACAAATGGACCCCAGCAAAATTTACTTTGTACTCATAGACTTTAAGGCCAGAAGGGACAATCATGATCATCTAGTCCAGTGGTTCCCAAACTGGGGTTTGTGAACCCTTGGGGGTTCGCGAAATGTTACAGGGGGTTCTCAGGAAAACATTCCCTAATGGCAGACAGAGCTGTCCCTAGGAAACCTGGGCAGCATGGGGCCAGCAGTCCCGAGCCCCTGGTCTTCCAAGAGCTAAGCAGATCAAAGCAAGCATATCTATCACACTGAGGAGATTTAAACTTCAAGACTCCTTATAAGAAATGGAAAGGGAGGTGGATATTTTTTGCTGTTTTTAAAATTAAATAGGCAGCTAGGATTGTTTTTAAAATTATTATGAAGAACAAGTTAAGCTTTGTTGTAACATGCGTTGTTTGCCTGGACTGCTCAAGACCTGAATGCTTGTGTAGGAGGAACTCTTTGAGTTGGCTTCTTAAATACCTTCATGCTGTTTCACATCTGATAGATACTCTTTGATGAAACATAGGAGCCTTGTCTTATAACAGGCTTATTCAAAGTGATTCAAGATCTCACTTTCATAGCTTGTAAGAGTCTTGCTGTTTTCATAATGTAATAAAAATACGTAATGATAAATAATAATTAATAATAAATAGTGTGTAATAAGCATGTCATAAAAACAAATTTTATATTTCCAAGATCACTGCTTTTATAATTTATACTCGGGTAAAGGAGAAAATCCCTGGAAATATTCATTTTTAGGAGGGGGTTCGCGAGACTTGACATTGTAGTGAAAGGGGTTCACAGGTTGTTAAAGTTTGGGAACCACTGATCTAGTCTGACCTCCTGCACATTGCAGGCCACAGAATTTCACCCATCCATACCTACTGACTGACTTCTGACTCTTGATATAATAGGAATAAGATACAGTAGCTGCAGCATATTCTAAAAATATATTTTGTCTGGCCCATCAGATATAATTCAATATTATTCTGATTAATAGGAGCATCGACATCATATTGATGATATCTCTGCTACTGAGTTGGCTCTACAGATAATCTTATGGTATACAATAATCTGCATTTCATCAGGTCATCACTATGATGATAAAGCTTAAGAACATCTGCAGTGGTTAAATCTTTTTAAAGCTTGTGCTTGTTGCTGGTACGCATTTGTCCCACAGTTTGAAATACTCAGACATTCAGACTTCTATTCATCTTTATATCTGACCAAAGAGAGCTTTGGTAAGACCTAATTCTGCAGGTTATAAAGTGCTCTCAGTGAATCAGGTGCTTCCAAGATCATGAATTATGTGTCCAGAGAATACTGCACAGTTAAGAGTGAACAGTAGCTATACGTGTGTCAAAAGGCTATAACCGTGGCTTGTAATAAGCAAAAACCATGTGAGAGATAGGTGGGCTTAATCATATTCTCTAAGGTTAGGTGTTATGTATATGATGGCCATCTTAAACCTCCCCTTCTCCCCCCGCAAAAAAACAATTTTAATGAGGATTTTTTTATCAGATGTTCGTCCTGCATTTGTGACTTTATATATAATTTGCCAAGGCAACAAAGGAAAACGTTTCAGATGTTTGGTTTTTTTTAAATAACTGTTTAAAAATTGAGTTGTATGAGCAGGTTATTTGGATGGTGAGATTGTAGTCAAGTCACTCAATAATTAACATCACTCAGCAGATTTAAAGGTGGCTGTGAAGTTATATTCCTCAGGTGTTGTGGAATGTGTGGCCACACTCATCATGGTCGACAGGAATATATTTCAGTGGGGATACAGAGGCAAATAACAGCTAGGTCTAGAAGAAACAGGTTGTGGTAAGGATATTTTGGAGCACAGAAATATAGTTAAGGGAAATACTTTTAAAAAATCTCAGTATATCCTTAACTGCGGGACTACTAGCAGCTTTCTTTCATAATTGTTTGGTTTTCTGAGTTGATTATATTTTGATGTTATATTTCCTTAGTTCCTATGGCATAAATTTTCTTGCAAACATTTGGTCTATTCATGGAAGTGTGAGGGATGTCTTTGTCTTCTTGAACTTTTTCACTAACTTTTCACCTGTTAATGTGTTTACTTGATATTGATTAAAGTAATCTCAACTATGTTGTTGCAGGTAATAGTGAAGACATTCCATTTTCCAGACCATCAGATCTGGACCTTATACAGTCTGCTCCATTCAAACCTCTGTCATTGAAAACTCCTCCCCGGGTTATCTCACTTAGCGAGCGACCACTAGATTTTCTGGATCTAGAAAGACCCCCACCGCAGACACCTCAGAGTGAAGAGGCTAGTATTTTATTTTATTTTTAACTTTTTCCTAGTTATGAAAGTTTACGGAAGAAGAAAAATGGGATGGTGAATGATCCCTACATTGTGTCAGTTTATTACCATAAAATGGGTAGACATAAAAATATTTTACAAAGTACTGTGTGCACTTACTAGTAATAAGATAAACCTCTAACGCTTGTCAGTTAAAATGAATATAGAACCTAGGTACCATCCTTAGAACTGGTTTAAAAATAAAAGATCAAAATGCCTTTTTTGACTAAAGGGAAATTTACACAAGAAAATTCTGTTTTCACTGACATTTTTCAGGTTATCAGAAAACTGAAAACCTAAAAATTCAGTGAAAGCAAAAAAAATTTTTTAATTATTTGGTGGGAAATAAAATATATTTCCCAACTAGCTCTAATAGGTAAGTGTCCATTTTATAGCCATGGCTGTCAGTATTTTCATTTTATTCCCTGTTTTCCAGATGCTTATGCTGTAATTTGGCCATATTTAAATTGCACCAGGAAAAATCTTGGTGTCCAGGTCAATGCAGAATTTTATATCAAAGTGTGTTGAAAATGCATCACTAGGTTCTAAATTAAGTCTGAGACTCAGGAAACTAAGTGTCCTTAAAGCCAGTTCTATTAAAATATTTGCTAAATGCATAGGGGAGTCAAAAAGGCAAATGACATAAGGTTTAAATCATCACCTTGAATACTTCAATTCCAGTCACTTCATCTCAAATAGAATATGGCAGAAATAGAAAGTGTTCAGCAAAGGACAATGAAAGTGATTAGAGACATGTAAAACTTCAATAATAGGAGTGATTAAAAAGGAATTAGGACTTTGTTTTAGATCAGATAAATACGAAGGGACAACAAATGAAACTGAAAGACAACTAATTTAATTTAAAACAGATAAAAGGGGATTTTTTTAATGCATTATATAATTAACCAATGTGACTATCGCCACAGGATATTATTGAGAGCAAGAGAATAGTGGGATTAAAAAAGTATCAGATCTGCATGAAAACCAGTATCTGTTGTTAATATAACCAATAGTAAGCAAAATGTTGTTAATAAAGCTGTAAAAATGTGTTTCAGGGAACAAGACAGCACTGGCTTAGGGATGGATAAGTTGACCTAATAGATAATGTTCTGTCTCCAATTTTCTAAGCAGCCAAGCGTTTAACAAACTGCATATGTAAAACACAGAATTACAGTTTATTGTTTCAGACTTAGTGGGCTTCTACTGTCCTTTCTAACAGTAATTGTGTGGCTGGCTAATAGAAGCAGTAATGGGCATAAGGGATTGCCTCCTCATTCATCTAAAATTCCAATACCTCCCACAACACACCTTTCAAGATCCATGGGTCCTACGCATGCCTGTCACAACATCTAGTGTACCTCATCCAGTATACTAAATGCCCCAATAACAACTACGTGGGTGAAACCAGATAATTGCTACACTCTCAAATGAACTCTCACAGAAAAATAAAACAAAAACACCATATTATCCATGGGGTGAACACTTTTCACAAAACAATCACTCCATATCTGACCACTCAGTCCTCATCTTCAAAGTAAGCCTTCACAACACCTTCAAAAGACAAGCCTGAGAGCTTGAATTCATAACTTCGCTAGACTAAAAATCATGGTTTTAAGAGAGATGCTGGATTAATGGCTTATTATAACAATGTGTAACCCACTAGCCCCCCCCCCCCCCCTTTTTGTGTGTGTGTCCTATGACTGCACGGGTCTTAACAGCCCATTTCATCTTGAATAGTCCCTGGGAACAGTGTTTCTGAACCTGTTTGATCCCAGGGACCAGTTTGCTGCCTTTCTAGTCCATTGACTGATGGTTGAGAAACACTGCCTTAGAATTAATTACTTATGCTAAACAATCTGTTCCATTTTGCATTTAGTTGTGACACTGAGTGCCTTTCCCTGGCCTGAAGAAGAGCTCTGTTTAGCTCAAACGTTTGTCTGTTTCACCCACAGAAGTCGGAGAGACAAGATGGTGAGGTAATATCTTTTATTGGACCAGCTTCTGGTGGGGAGAGAGACAAGCTTTCAAGATTACAGAAAACTCTTTTTCAGGTTTGGGAAATTTACTTGAAAGTTTGTCTCACCAACAGAAGTTGGTCCAATAAAAGATTTTACCTCGCCCACTTTTTCTATCTAAAATTCCATTTATTTAAGTGTCTTGGACAGCACCAAGTCATTTGGGATAAACTGTATTAGAAACTCAATTCTGTATACTGTAACAGGGCCATATTCTGCCATCAGGTGCACTTCTGTACTCTGATATCAACGAGAGCTATGAATGTGTTCTGAGAGCAGATTCGGTCAACAGCCTTTAGCACAGTACTTGTGGGATACTCCTGAAAAACACTGTCTCTTCCTCTCTTTGTCTCCCTCTTCCACTTCTTTTTGTTTGCAGGTTCGTTCAGTGGGAAGATTGAAAAGAGAACGTTCCATGAGTGAAAACGCTGTTCGTCAAAATGGTCAATTGGTCAGAAATGATTCCATGTGAGTAGAGATCTGGGATGCAGTGACTTAAGGGCAACTTGATTAGTATTTTGTTCTCTCTTTCCTCTTGTCTGCTTTTCCGGTTGATGTTTGGTATACTCATTTCAAACACTGAATCCCAGGTAAGTAACACAAGTTTGAACATTATAGAACTGCAATATGTTTCCTTAATAATCAACTTTTTAACCCCCTTTTTTTTTTTAACAATACAATCTCCTTGTTCTCTTTGGAATTTGGGATCTTTTTTCAGTTGTGGTTTTGCTGTGTTTTGCCATGAGCTGCAGATCACAACTTTAGCTCAACTGCTTTTCCATGTGACTTCTAGTTGTCTGCTTGTAACTTGAAAGCGATTATCAGATCATGATTTTGTGTGCAATACTTTCTCCCAAGTTTCAGGTTATTCTTCCAAGAAATTGAGTTCTACTTTGTGTGTCAAAGATGTCCCCACCTTTTTGTGTGATCCATTGAATAAGAGCAAAGAAATTGGTGCACCCTCATAATTACATAAGTAATTTTCTCTAATGTCATAAAAATATAATTTATTTTAAATCTATCAATATATCTTCATGTTGAGAAGCTGGTGAGTGGCAGACACCCCTTTTTACTGGGTGTGGGTGGATGTGGAAATGTTGTAATAATATACGTCTCATTCCATTTTGATGAAATTTAATAGAACATTTAAATTAAATTTTGAGTATACTTCAGTTGAGTTTTTTCACCATGGTATAAAAACACAAGAGACTGGCTGTTTTTTTTAATCATTGCAATTGTGCCCTTTATTCCTTCTGCTACTGTCTGAAAATGCCCCCCTGTGTTCTAATTCGAATTAAGAATGTGTTTGCTGGATCTAAACAAATGTGACTTGGATAATAAGCCTATATATTGTATGAAATATGTGCTAGTTCTCCATTCTATTCAGCTGTAAGGATCACAGTTTCCATGGTATAGTGACGGGGCGGCTCTATGATTTGTACCGCCCCAAGCACAGCAGTCAGGCAGCCGTCGGCAGCGTTTCTGCGGGAGGTCACCGGTCCCGCAGATTCAGCGGCGTTCCTGCAAGCGCTCCGCTGGTCCCGCGCTGTCAGCGGACCTGCCACCGAATTGCCGCCGAATCCGCAGGAATGGCAGACCTCCCGCAGAAACACCACCGAAGGCTGCCTGACTGCCGCCCTCACTGTGACTGTCACGCCACCCCCCGCAGCTTGCCGCCCCAGGCATGCGCTTTCTGCGCTGGTGCTGGCCCTGTATAGTGAATTATTGACAGAAGCTTATTTGAGTCATTGTAGGCTTTTATTCTTGCCCTTGGATGGGTCCGATTCACTTTCCTCCACAAACAGGAGAAGAGCCCACACTTTGCAGCTTAAATTCAACTTATATTAAACCCTTTAATTAAAAAGACAGTCCTGTCAAAACATTTTGCCTCTTATAGGATGTTTAACCCTTGCTTATCTTGTCCTCTTGGTATAACTTTACATGCTGGCTTGACTGACAGCCAAGTATCGTTGAGCACTGTCCACTCTGGTGTCTCAATAAAGGCTCCATCTAACCTGGAGATTAATCTGCAGAATCCATTGTAAATACAGTTTGTATAACTAGTGCAGATGGAGCACAACCATTTAAAAAATATTCTCTAGACTAGAACATAGTGACAGAAGTATAGCCTGGAACACTGTCTTTTTAAATCTTATTCACCATCCACTCTGGGCAGACAAACTTTTTATACCATGGTTAAACTAGTCCTGCTAACATGGTATAATTCCTAGCATAACTAGGGCATAAAATGATTCTCATGCACTTCTAGGGGCTATTTTTAAAACGGGGAAAGGGAGAATTAAAGATTTTTCTATTCTGCTTTTTAAAGCTTTCTGGGAGTGTGTTGTGCCTCAAATAGCCATAACATTGAACAGATTAGGGCTGAGATTTTCAAAGGAGTTTAACAGGAATTAAGCACCCATATCCCACTGAAAATCAGTGGGAGCTGAGTGCCTAACTTTTAGGCTCCTTTGCAAATTACAGTGTGGGCTTTTATCTTTTCCTCCAAAATATCACATAAACAAATGACTTTGCAGAGTCGTTGTGTACTCAGACCCTACAGTGATAAAAACGTAGAGAGATTTTGTCTTTAAAATACATTAAATACCTGACTCTTAACAGCTATAGTATTTTGGAATAAAGATGGGCTGGTGGGTTGTGTGATGTTTCAGTATGTGTGCTGTGAGAGTGACAGAATTAAAAACATTCTTTAGCCAGTCCAGATTTGAGGGAAGGAGATGGCACTGCTCCTGATTATGTGTGTGGGGGGAGTGGAGTTGACAGATGTTGCTGAATGTGTTGTCATTTATCTCCTTATTACCCTATTGCATGCAGTGGCTGTCATGAGAATTGGAGTCGGATGGGGGTTGAACAGTGACAGTAATACTTAGATTCTCAAATATTTGGAAGGACCAGTTGACATGGTAATGACTAGGCACGTGTTGGTACAATAACTAACTGTTGAGTAATAATGATGGTTCTCTAAATTACCTTCCATGTATTTAATAGGATGCTTATTTAAGAGAATCACAATTATCATTCAAGGTGGTACAGATCAGATACTGTCCCAAGAAATAAGATGTCATGGTTCCAGTCACCCTTCTCGACTAAGGACTACACATAAGCTTAACTGTTAATTACAGTACATGAAACTCAAGAGTATTTTTAATTATGTAGCTCTCTGCACTACTAATCTTATAATCAGAGTGTCCGTAATTCAATGCATAATACTTGAAATAGTTTTTAGTATGCTGAGGGCCTGACTTCTACCTGTAATTCTATTGCAGGATTTCTCAAACTTTACAACTCATTCTTCCTGTAAGGTACTGGGGTAAAGAAATGCTTGGGCTTACATTAGTGGAAACTTTCTCTTAATTTAAGCGGAGGCAGAAGTTAAGAGGGGAGAATCTCCACTCAGAACATAGTTGCGAAGCCAAAAACAGAAGAATATGTTCAACGTATGGACATTCCTTGGCCATTTCTGCTTAGTTGGGGAAACAGAGATTTATGTTGGTTAATACCAACTGATACTGAATCCAAGGATTGATTATTTTTTATTCTAAAACAAGCGATCCAGCAAGAATATGTGGCAGAGGAGAGTATTTAATTTTTTCTAGACTCTCCGTTTCCCTGGAAGAGGCTGGTGCCTCCTCAGGGAGACTAACTTCATAGTTTGAGAAATGCTGTTCTTCTGGCAACTTGTGGGGGAAGGAGGTGATGGAGTTTACATTTTAGAAATGGAACATGCAGTTAACTCCTAATACATCTTAATTAATCTGTGTTAAAGCTATTTAATCACCTTGATTAGCTAAATCTGTTTACTGGAAATTTGCTCCTTTAGAAGCATAAGGCCGATCCAAGTCTGTAAGACACCTCTACATCTTCAACAGTTGTCTAACTGGCCTTCCTGCAAACATTGTTCAGTCATAAACCTTAGATATTTTACAGTGTTGCTGAGCTTTACTACAGTTTATTATTTCAATAATTTCCCAGTTGGTTCAATTTCATCCCAAATGCACATCCTTCATTTACGTGTTTAAGCAGTCTATAGTTACAAATCTGCTAAAATGCTTCATGAAAATGCCTTTTGTGAAATCTCTGCAGCAAAATGGTATTAAATCCCAAGAATGTTTAATTACAAAAATAGAAAAGACAAAAGAAGGGCAGGGAAAGCTTTTGTAGATAGTACAGTAGTTAGAGTAACTAATGACAAATGTGAGACACTGAAATGTAGGAGCACCTTGCATGTAATTCCCTTGGCAGAGCTGTACATCAAATGTTTACTCCATAGACGACTTCTCCATACTCTCTTCTTGACTTTGTGTATAGAATACTTTAGGGTACATCTACACTGGAATAAAAGACCCACAGCACAGAGTCCCAGAGTCTAAGCTCCAGCCCACAACAGAATGTCTACACAGCAATTTTTAGCCTCGTAGCCCGAGTCAGCTGACCCAGGCCAGCCACGAGTGTTCAATTCCTGTGTAGAAGTGTACCTTCAGGGACTTAACAAATTAATCAATTATAGCTGTATGCTCTTGAATCCTGAGGGAAGATCATAGAAGGGGAATTAACTCCATTCAATTTTCCTTAACTCCTTTTGTTTTCACATACAATTCATTTTCTGCCCCTGAAAGTTCAAACTGTGTCTGCGTAATAATTCCCAAGGTTGGTCAGAACTGAAACAGAAGGGTTTCCCTTACACTGATTATCTAGTTTAGAGGGATATACAAGTTAACAAATTACCTTTGTGGAGAGAACTTTTTAAATAAGAATTGTCTCTTCCTGCCTGTGTAGTTTGGCTCCTATCCAAAAGCAAATAAATCTTACGATTTGAATAATCTTTGAGATTATCCTTGCAAGCAGCCTATAAAACAATCCTTTCATGTAGCCAGTTTGGGGCTCACTGAACTGGATGTAGTACAGTGGACTAGTGATTAGATCAGGGACTAGGAGTTGTGTAGCTCTGGATTCTATTCTCAGCTCTGACTTTAGCTTGCTCTGTGATATTGTGGAAGTCACTTAATCTCTCTGGTCCTCAGTTTTCCTCCATTAAATTAAGTGATAATATTTACCCACTTTGTAAAGCCCATTAACATTCTCAGAGACAATTCAGAATAATTTGATGGTATACAAATTCAAGCAGCTAGTTCTTGTTGTGAGATCTTCAATTCATTAAGTACAGCTGTTAATGCAAAGTGTCTACTAGAAATACAATATATGTTTCTATTCAGTTGTTCCTTTGAAATCTTTACAAAAGCTTTTTTATATAGATAACACTACTGGTCTTTAGTATTGAAGTATAAATACTGGTCTTTAGTATTATAGATGAGGGGGAAGAAGGGGAGTGTGAAGGGGGAAGCATTCTGTAGTTCGAAGTATGTCCAAACTCCATATTTGTTGTTATAAGAACGTAAGAATAGCCCTACTGGGTCAGACCAAAGGTCCATCTAGCCCAGTATCCTGTCTTCCGACAGTGGCCAGTGCCAGGTGCCCCATAGGGAATTAACAGAACAGGTAATCAAGTGATCCATCCCCGTCGCTCATTCCCAGCTTCTGGCAAACAGAGGCTGGGGACACCATTCCTGCCCATCCTGGCTAATAGCCATTGATGGACCTATCCTCCATGAATTTATCTTGTTCTTTTTTGAACCCTGTTATGGTCTCGGCCTTCACAATATCCTCTGGCAAAGAGTTCCACAAGTTGACTGTGCATTGTGTGAAGAAATACTTCCTTTTATTTGTTTTAAACCTGCTGCCTATTAATTTCATTTGGTGACCCCTAGTTCTTGTGTTAAGGAAGTGTTTATTACTTCTCATATCTACTTTCTCTACACCAGTCAAGGTTTTATAGACCTCAATCATATCTTCCGTTAGCTGTCTTCTCTTTTCCAAACTGAAAAGTCTCAGTCTTATTAATCTCTCCTCATACGGAAGCCGCTCCATACCCCTAATCATTTTTGTTGCCCTTTTCTGAACCTTTTCCAATTCCAGTATATCTTTTTTGTGATGGAGTGACCACATCTGCACACAGTATTCAAGATGTGGTCATACCATGGATTTATAGAGAGGCAACATGATATTTTCTGACCTATTTTCTATCCCTTTCTTAATTATTCCCAGCATTCTGTTCGCTTTTTTGACTGCCACTACACATTGAGTGGATGTTTTCAGAGAACTATCTACAATGACTCCAAGATCTCTTTCTTGAGTGGTAACAGCTAATTTAGACCCCGTCATTTTATATGTATAGTTAGGATTATGCTTTCCAATGTGCATTACTTTGCATTTATCAACATTAAATTTCATCTGCCATTTTGTTGCCCAGTCACTCAGTTTTAAGAGATTCTTTTTTTAGCCCTTCGCAGTCTGCCTGGATCTTAACTATCTTGAGTAATTTTGTATCATCTGCAAATTTTGCCACCTCACTATTGACCCCTTTTTCCAGATCATTTATGAATATGTTGAATAGGACTGGTCCCAGAATAGACCCCTGGGGGATACCACTATTTACTTCTCTCCATTCTGAAAACTGATCATTTATACCTACCCTTTGTTTCCTATCTTTTAACCAGTTACCAGTCCATGAGAGCACCTTCCCTCTTATCCCGTGGCAGCTTACTGTGCGTAAGAGCCTTTGGTTAGGGACCTTGTCAAAAGCTTTCTGAAAATTTAAGTACACTATATCCACTGGATCCCCTTGGGCCACATACTTATTGACATAGGCGCTGACTCCGTGGGTGCTCCGGGGCTGGAGCACCCACGGGGAAAAATTGGTGGGTGCTCAGCACCCACCGGCAGCTCCCCGCCCGCCCCGGGGCCCGCGCCCAGCTCCCCGCCAGCCCCGGGGCCCGCACCTAGCTCACCGCAGCACCGGGCGATGTTGCAGGGCCCCGGCGTCAGGGGCGGGGCCCCGCGACGTCACCCACGGGCGCCACTGGAAGTCGGCTCCTATGCTTATTGACCCCCCTCAAAGAATTCTAGTAGATTGGTGAGGCATGCTTTCCCTTTACTAAAAACATGTTGACTCTTCCTCAACAAATTATGTTCATCTATATGTCTGACAATATTGTTCTTTATTATAGTTTCAACCAGTTTGCCTGGTACTTTTGATACAGTCTCCCACAGTGTTCTTGCCAGCAAGTTAAAGAAGTATGGGCTGGATGAATGGACGGTAAGGTGGATAGAAAACTGGCTGGATGGTCGTGCTCAACGGGTAGTGATCAATGGCTCCATGTCTAGTTGGCAGCCGGTATCAAGTGGAGTGCCCCAAGGGTCGGTGCTGGGGCCGGTTTTGTTCAATATCTTCATCAACGATCTGGAGGATGGTGTGGACTGCACCCTTAGCAAGTTTGCAGATGACACTAAACTGGGAGGAGTGGTTGATACGCTGGAGGGTAGGGATAGGATACAGAGGGACCTAGACAAATTAGAGGATTGGGCCAAAAGAAATCTGATGAGGTTCAACAAGGACAAGTGCAGAGTCCTGCACTTGGGACGAAAGAATCCCATGCACTGCTATAGACTAGGGACCGAATGGCTGGGCAGCGGTTCTGCAGAAAAGGACCTAAGGGTTACAGTGGACGAAAAGCTGAATATGAGTCAACAGTGTGCCCTTGTTGCCAAGAAGGCTAACGGCATTTTGGGCTGTATAAGTAGGGGCATTTCCAGCAGATCGAGGGACGTCATTATTCCCCTCTATTCGGCACTGGTGAGGCCTCATTTGGAGTACTGTGTCCAGTTTTGGGCCCCACACTACAAGAAGGATGTGGATAAATTGGAAAGAGTCCAACGGAGGGCAACAAAAATGATTAGGGGGCTGGAGCACATGACTTATGAGGAGAGGCTGAGGGAACTGGGATTGTTTAGCCTGCAGAAGAGAAGAATGAGGGGGGATTTGATAGCTGCTTTCAACTACCTGAAAGGGGGTTCCAAAGAGGATGGATCTAGACTGTTCTCAGTGGTAGAAGATGACAGAACAAGGAGTAATGGTCTCAAGTTGCAGAGGGGGAGGTTTAGGTTGGATATTAGGAAAAACTTTTTCACTAGTAGGGTGGTGAAGCACTGGAATGGGTTACCTAGGGAGGTGGTGGAATCTCCTTCCTTAGAGGTTTTTAAGGTCAGGCTTGACAAAGCCCTAGCTGGGATGATTTAGTTGGGGTTGGTCCTGCTTTGAGGAGGGGGTTGGACTAGATGACCTCCTGAGGTCCCTTCCAACCCTGAGATTCTATGATACTGAAGTCAGGCTTACAGACCTGTAATTGCCAGGATCACCTCTGGCGTCCTTTTTAAAAATTGACGTCACATTAGCTATCCTCCAGTCATCTAGTACAGAAGCTGATTTAAATGATAGGTTACAGACTACAGTTAGTAGTTCTGCAATTTCACATTTGAGTTCCTTCAGAACTCTTGGGTGAATACCATCTGGTCCTGGTGACTTACTGCTGTTTAATTTATCAATTTGTTCCAAAACCTCCTCTAGTGATACCTCACGCTGGGACAGTTCTTCAGATCTGTCACCTAAAAAGAATGGCTCAGGTTTGGGAATCTCCGTCACATCCTCAGCTGTGAAGAATGATGCAAAGCATTCATTTAGTTTCTCTGCAATGGCCTTATTGTCCTTGAGTTCTCCTTTAGCACCTTGAACGTCCAATGGCCCCACTGGTTTTTAGCAGGCTTCCTGCTTCTGATATACTTTAAAAAAAAAAAAATTGCTATTACTTTTTGAGTCTTTGGCTAACTGTTCCTCAAATTCTGTTTTGGCCTTCCTAATTGTATTTTTTACACTTCATTTGCCAGTGTTTATGCGCCTTTCTATTGTCCTCATTAGCATTTAACTTCCACTTTTTAAAGGATGCCTTTTTGCCTCATGGCTTCTTTTACTTTGTTGTTTAGCCACGGTGGCTCTTTTTTGGTTCTCTTACTATATTTTTTAATGTGGGGTATACATTTAAGTTGAGCCCCTATTATGGTGTCTTTAAAAAGTTTTCACGCAGCCTGCAGAGATTTCACTTTTGGCACTGTACCCTTTAATTTCTGTTTAATTAATCTCCTCATTTTTGGGTAGTTTCCTTTTCTGAAATTAAATGCTACAGTGTTTGTAGTGTTTTTCCTGCCACATTTCCAAGCTATCATCCATTGTTGATGCTGTCTCTTGTACAGTTTCTAATTTCTTCCATTCACTATTCTGCATTTTTAGTCATTAAGATGCATTTGATAGATAAGCCAGATATTTTACTTAGTTTTTAATCTACCATCAATATGATTACAAAATTATTGCATCTTGAGAATTTGGAGAGACTTTTGTTCCCCCTGCTGATTCCACCAGTCTACTAAATCATGTTCTTTCATTAGTGTCAAGGGAAACGAGGATTAATATGAAGTATCCTGTACCTTGATATCCTCCCCGTCTCCCCCAACCCTGCCAATTCAAACTGGAAAATGGTATCCAAAGAATTCACTTGAGGGGCAAAATCTTCTTGCCTGCCCCTGTTCCCTGCCTCTTCAAGTTTATCCGATGGATATTTTCAGGGTGGACTTTATTTAAATCATGATTTAAATAACTAGTCAGGAAAACTCAATTTAATCATGGATTTCTACATAAAAGGGCATTCTTGTTGGTTGTTATAACCTTAATACATATTCTTCACAACTCAGAGATAGATATAGGTTTCATTTTTAGAAGGTACACACTATACATTTTTAAAGTGATTTATTTTGAAAACTTTTCAGATTCGTTTTACAGCTATATCAAAAAATGAATGATTGTTTGGTTATTTCATTTATCAAAGGTAATTGAAGCAGATAATTCACCTCCCAATGACTTCATAAATATCTCCAGTTCAACAGGTTAATCATTAATATTTGGAAGATTTTCTTGCCATGCTGTATTAGGAGGAGAACATCACCTGACAGACATTTAAATTGTTTTATTTAACTAAAACAACAATGTTATGTATTCTGGATTTTTTTCTTCAACAGCAAACATATAATATTTTACCAAAACAAGCATATGAATTTTTGAATTTAGTTAAACATTCAAGCTTTTTAAAAGCAGGTTTGTTTTTATTAAAATTGTTTTTAACTAAAATACTTAAATGAAATTAAAAAAAAAACAAAACACAAAAATTAAATCTACTACATCAGCCAGGTAAACATGAGAAACTTAAAATATTGGCTTCAGCAGCTAACTCAGTCGTCTTCACCTTCATTTTCCAGTTTGTTCAGAATCTGGAAAAGAAAAACAAGCTTTCCTGCTTTTTCAGGTCCCAAACGATTTCTCAATTTGGAATGAATTAGTCCAAAGGAAGAAAATATTCTTTCAACACTGGCAGAAGCAGCTACTGCTGTTAAAAGTGAGATTATCACTTCAACAGTTTCTGAATCCAAGTGCTTAAGTGACTGATGTGACTTTCATTAAAACATCATCAGCAAACATATTTCGTGAATGGTTCTTATTCCCAAACTGGGTCTCTTTTACGGCCTGCTGCCATTATAGGTTTTCCCTTCTAATGAGAGAATGGTATGGTAGATCTCAAATCAATGAAGGCTACACTCAGAAAAACCTCAAGACTTCTGGAATATGCTGCTCAAACAGTTTCACTTTTGTTTCTACTGCCTGTCCCTCCCTACTCACATTTATCTCCAGACTTCTTCTCCTTTTCCTGATCTATTCCGCCCCCATCAATCTTCTATTCATTGAACTTTTTGAAACTTTGAACTTTTAGAGAGAGGTAAGGGATTGACTGTGGGTACCAGTAGCATAGCCAGGGGGGGAGCGGCTGCTCGCCCTGTGAGGAGAAGCGGCGCCTTAAAAAGCACCGCCCGAGCCCCACTGCCAGAGCCCGGCTGGGGGGGGGGGGTGGCGCTTTAAAAGGCCCATGGCTCCTGCCGCTGCGGGGAGCCGCGGGCCTTTTAAAGCACCCCCACCTCCGCTGCCAGAGCCAGGCTCGGGCGGGGATTTAAAAGGCCCGCAACTCCCTGCGGCTGCAAGAGCCGCGGGCCTTTTAAATCCCACCCCAGCCCCGCTGCCAGAGCTGGGCTGGGGAGGGGGGGCACTTTAAAAGGCCCGCGGCTCCTGCAGCCGCAGGGAGCCGTGGGTCTTTTAAAGCGTCGCCGAAGCCCCGCTGCCGGAGCTCCGGCGGCGCTTTAAAGGGCCCGGGGGCTCCGCAGCAGCTGGAGCCCCGGGCCCTTTAAAGCGCCGCCGGGTGAGTACAGGGGGAGCGGGGAGGCTCCTTTTTATAGCGCCGCTCCCCCTGTGCTCTAAACCTGGCTACGCCACTGGTGGGTACACAAATTTGCAGTGGGATAATAGGGTTGAGGTCTGTTATATCTCACCTCTATGTATTATTTATTTTAAAACATTTTTGCTGTTAACAAGCATGTTATCTCTGGAGACACAAATCCACAGTTTGAGAACTGCAAAACTGAGCATCTCTAATGGTATCTTCTGAACTGAGCACTGAGTCCCATTGGGTAGATAGAAAGATTAACCTAAATAATCTAAACAAAAGCCCCTGGAACCCCATAAGATTGGGTCCCTAATCCATGAACTATTGGAACTCATTTACAAAACGTTTCTTAAACAGTACATGAATATATTGTCTCATACTATAGAATTAGAATTTATAATCCCTATTCCATGATGAGATATCTTTGAGCTATAATGTATCTTAATTAAAACTATCTTTAGATTAAATGCTTTTTGAGGAAAAAATCTATAAAAAAAAATCCTTTTTTTTTAAAATCATTGATTTTTATCCACACTGGATATTTATAATATGTAGTCACAGTGCAAAGCAGGAGTAAGATGGTATTGCACTATTGCCATGACTAATCCTGTCAATCAAAAAGTAAAAGTAATCCTAAGTATGGAAAAAAGGAAAGTGCAGGTGATTTTTTTTTTCTCAAGTACAGAAGAACACAGCCAAAACCATAAAATGGCAAAATAAATGTTTGCTATAGTCTTTGTTTCTGCAAATTATTGCCTAAGAGCTACATCTCTAATGTCTTGTAAAAATATCATCCAATAAACACCATGTTGACCGTTGTCAGTCAAGCACCAAAGTAATTCTTAATTTCAGGACAAAAGCTTAGTTCACAACTGAAGTTATCACATCTGTCAAGATACTATGCAGTAAAAGTTATTACTCATCTCATCCATCTTTGTCTTCATCTTTGGAGTGGGAGTCAGAAATCCAACTTTTGCATTCCTGTTGACCCTCAAACTGGCTGTGCCACTGCTGTGAATGGACTGATGGCCAGTGTGATGTTGACCCTCCTTTTCAATACAGTTGTTTTTGTACCACCCATTGTTTTAATCTCAGCATCAACTGAACACTCCTTCCACAAACCAAGAATAACTAGAAAATGAAAATCTCTGATCCAGCCAAGGAGGGATCCAAACATCAAGTATGCTGATTTCCACGGTTAACACTTTACTTAAATAACAGTTTCTTGGAACACAGGCAAAAGATTGGAACTCAAACTTGGAATATTGTAGCAGTAAAGCAGGAATGATAGACAAAGAAGATCAAAGGAACATCCAGTGTTGGTCATGAGCTATCGTCCTGGATTACAAACCATCCCAGAATTCTAAAGAGTACAGTGACTCAGACTCTTTCAAACATAATTACTAAATTATCAATTTAACAAGAATGAATTCAGGCTAAACAAGCATGTCATTATTAATGAAAATTTGTGTTTATTTTCCTAAAAATAAATATCCTGGTGTAAAGGCCTATATGGCAAATGGCAAGTTAATAAGAGGAATACATGTACAACACAAAGATGTTTGATCAGAATTTAATAGTGTCCAGCAGAGATGTTTGTAAAATAAATCATGTACCAAAAAAACCCCGGTAATGCTTACATTTTAAACTCAGTTCACTTTTCTTTGATAGAATGGTCAGAATTTCATTTCATACACTTTGTCATCTTTGGTAGATGAACTTTGTGGTTTTATTCTAACTTCTCAGAGTTAAACCTTGGTTCCTTAACCGTCAGACACAAGCAAATCAAAATACTATCTTTCATTGTTAAACGTGAGAGACTTTTTTTGCTTCAAGAGATGGATTTATGCCAGGTTGTCATGGTTGCATTAATACATAATTCTCTTGAAGTAAGAGATTATGGGTGGGTTTTTCAAAAATGTCGAATGTTGGCCTAACTCTCCTCCTATTGATGTCAGTGAGTACTGAGGACTTCTGAAAAAAACACCCTATATATCTGTACCAAAATCACAGCCTTGTGTAATGTAATTTGTATTTGGTTCCTAAGATAATTAACAAATGTAATTGTGAATCCATCTACTACTTTTTTTTTTTTTTTACAGTGTTTACCTGGTATTGGTGGGCAAAGGGTAAGATCAAATGGAGTCAACTTAAACTTTGGAACTGGGGCTGGCTGAAGAAATTCTTTATTTAAAATCTGACAACAGTGTTTTTCTCTTCATTTGCTATGCTTGTACAAACAGTGTGACACCATCACTACAACAGGCTCGTGTCTGTCCTCCTCATATGTTACCTGAAGATGGATCTAATATTTACTCTGCTCGTGGCATTTTGTCGCTTATCCAGTCTTCTACTCGTAGGGCTTACCAGCAGGTCTTGGATGTGCTGGATGAAAATCGCAGGTGATTGGCCATCAGTGATTCTGCCAGCTCTTACTGCTTTTTTTTTGTTTTGTTTTGTTTTTTTGCTCCTTTTTAGTGGAGTGTGGTTTCTGTTCACTAATTAATATGGGATGATATTACTTTGCTTTGCTTTCTTTTGCTTTCATTGTTTATAAATAACTTAATTGTCCAAAATTCACATTTCATAAGGCTCCATTATCTAGTACCTTGCTTCAATCAAATATAGCATTTAAAGAGTGTGTGTTTGGTTTCTATTTCCCTTTATGTAAAAATCAAAATAGGAAAGGCTGATCTGGTGATTCGAAGGCTTGGCTTGTGTGCTGTTTGCAAATTGTTAATTTGTTAGATGTTTTCTATAGCTTTTGGCAGTCCAAATGATGATGGATCACAAGTCTGCAGGCTTCTTATAACATCCTTGACCTTTCTGTTGCTGACTGTTGGAACAAATCAATAAGATTGGGTTGACGTTGTCATGAATCAGTGGAACTAATATGAAGGAGCAAGTTGGAAACTTACCTAAGATAATTCACATCCAATATTTTTCCAAACAATATTTTTGGAAAAAACGTTAGGAGCCCTTTAGCCTGTGACCATTGTTATTCCAAATAGTAGATAAGTTAATTATGTAACTGATGACTGTCATTTTGTCTACATATTGTCCTTAAGTGATAGGTATTAACTGCATTGCTATTGAAATACTTTCTGGATGGTATTCTCAGAACTATTTGTTCAGTACTGCCATTCTTTGGTGACCATCTTATTGAGAAGTATACTATTGTAATATGTTTTACACTTTTATGGATAAGCTGGTTTATAAAGGGTAGTTATTTGGCCAGAATTAGCCCATTTGTGCCACTTATTGTACACTGAATTTGATCCTTTACACTTCATTTGTTAGAACTGTAAGATTGACGCATCCAACAATATAACATTACTAATAGACTAATAATGGGGACGTTAATGTATCAAACTTCATCTGTTACTTTAAAGGGCTGCATTAGAGAGGTACACGTAACTTGCTTCCAGTTCCTGAGGAGTTGACCCAGAAGCCTTTGGAGTAATTATTGGGGAATTCTTGGAATAGCATTTTAGCATTGGAATTGTCTGCATCAGGAAATTCTTAAAAATTCTGCCTCTCGCCCTCTTGATTTTAGCATCTCAGTGAAATGTTTCTATAATATTCCGTGGTGTAAACAAGGCTTAAGTTAAGCTGTTTCTTTCCCATTCATTTTGGTAAGGGATCATATCATAACTCTCAAGCCAATCTTATTGTGTGTGGTCAGTGTTCAAACTGACCCCTCCTATAGTTAACTAGAGTTGTCAACATGTTCATACAGAACTGTCTATCTCAAGGTCACATAATTGTGAAGAACTCCAGACTTGTTGGTCTTATGCTCAAAGACAGGTTTTCAAAGAGGCCTGAGAGTTAATTAGATACCCAGTTCCCATTGAATTCCACTGAGTTGGGCACCTAATGATTCCCTTAGGGTCTTTTTAAAACCTCACCCATAATTTTTACCAAGATTTTGACCCTTGTCCAACAGTTTGGTGGATAGTAATGACTTGACTTTTTCATGTCCATATCAATAAAAGGTTAAACAGAACTAGTATGTTTTTAGTTTTGCAAAATTGCCCCTCCCAAGTAAGGCAGAGTTAACTGTCCAAGCTTATGGGAAAAAAAACAACATTTAAAGATTTATAGCATGTAGAAGACTCATTAAAAATATGTGGTGAAATCCTGTTGTCTTTGAGGTTAATGAGAGGTTTGCCTTTTACTTCAATGGGACAGGATTTCACCCATATTCTCTTGGATTTATGGAAAAAATAGAACCTTCAAATATTGTTTGCCTTTCTCATAATTATCTGACAAGCTTCTAAGTCTCTGAAAGTTTCAGAGAACAGCCTTACTGTTTCTGGATTTTATTTTGATTTTGATGCATTTCTTTATGTAAATTCCTAAAGGAAACTGTAAACTATTACTATCCATTTACAATTTTGGCAGGGTTTAAATATAAAACTATTGATGGACTAAAGGGGTGGTCTTTTTTCTTTTGAGTAAACATATTTTCAGATGTTTAGATCTTCCAGACTATTCTGTGACTAAAGTGGGAATGTGAAATTTGGATAATCCACGTGCATGGTTGCAAAATACATGTATATTTTAAATGTTTCAAACTGTTTTTCTTTGCTCTATGTAGCATAGTGTTCCCTATGTATTTCAAGCCATATCTGTTCTTATTTTAATATTAATTATATACTTTTGTCATTTGGTGTCACTGAAAGAGATCTTTTAAAATGAACAAGTTTTGATTGTTCTATTTACTGGAAATACTCTTTGGTTTGGTTTTGGCTTGCTTTTCTGTTTCAAAATATTGCCAGTTGATGTCCCAGTCTAGTAAAATTACTGGTGGTAGTTTTATACTATTGTAGATAAGGAATTTATTCTTAGAATTCTATCAGTATTACTAACCTATTAAATTACTTAAATTGAAAATAGAATTTAATTCTCACAATTTATACTGTCTGTTTACTCTTGCATTTTATTCAGCTTGGACAATGAAAATAGGTCAGTTTCATTTTCTTTTATAACAAGTCTTCACTTTCTGGTTCTCCTGCAGTAATGTCAGGTTTGTGTTTCCAAAGCTATAGGGTAGTGTTTAAATTTTCACTGCAACCAGATTTTTAATTAAGTTTCTACAAACTTTTTTTTATTTTTGGTGCAACTTAAGCTTGGGACCTAAAACTAGTGTCCCTTTTAGGTTGACCTGTGTTGGTAGCAACTCCATAGTTAAGTTAGAGCTGAGATTTTCATTTGCATCAGAATTAAAATAACTCTTTCCCACTCTAATAATTTTAATTTTGCCTTTACATTTGGACCAATAACTTTTCAGAGGGAAATTGGATTTTCTATACAATTTTTAAGGTAAAATATTTACTAACATTTTGCAGAGGAGGCATTTTAAAAATGCTCCTTCTTTGAAGTTCTACTCGGTTTTCCACACACTTCTCTGGAATCCTTTAGAGGCTAGCTAAATAACTACTGTCCCCCACAGATGACAAACGTAACATGCCCACTCAACATCTCAGAACAGACTGCTTTTGAAATGTTTAAATTGAAACAATTTCTCACCTTATTTGGCATAACTGTTTTTAGCGAAGCTAAGATTAGCCAACAGAACCATTTAGATATGGGATTTGAGATGAGACCCTAGAGGGGAGAGTAAATGGGGTTCTGTGGGGCATGACAAGTTGAGAAGGGCTTTGTGAATTTGGCAGTGTTTGGGAAACCTGGGGTTGACAGGAAGAGGTTTTATGGAGGTTGGGGGGTGGTATATTTAGAGTGGGGAGTTGTAGTTCCATGGCTGTGCAGGGGGATAAGGGTTTGGAAGTGGTAGAAACTTGGGGTATGTCTACACTGCACTGTAAACCCAGAGTTTGAACTCAGACTCAAGCCTAACCCCCATTCCATCTACATACAAATTACACTAGGGCCAGGACTCAGACCCAGGGACCAAGCACCTCGTGGGTGGAGGATTGAAGCCTGAGTCAAGCTGGGACCCAGGCAGGATGACCAGATGTCCTAATTTTATAGGGACAGTCCATATTAGGGGCTTTTTCTTGTATAGGCTCCTATTACTCTCAAGCCCTAGGTTAACAAACCCAGGTTCTGCTAACTCAAGTTCTACTAGTTCTGGGCTGACATTGCAGTGTAGACATACCCCTAATGTCTCTGCCAAGGCATTAGCACATTAAGGGCTCTCCTGGTGGTGCTGAAAGGAGCCAGGGGAGAGCAGCTTTAGTTTGATGCCTGTAGACTGTCAGTTCACAGCTCCTCTCTGATGTACTGTAAGCAATCAGAGCAGGGTTTCTCACCCAACCCATTTCCAGTTACCCTGTGGCTCTGCATCATTCCCTCCTCACCTCACTTCCCCCAAGATTTCTAGGTCAGACTTAAGGCACTCTGACCTGTAAATCAGCATTGGTGTGTCAGCGTAGGGAATCTAACACTGCTGCTGCTTTTTTGTGTATAAAGAGAGGACATGGATTTCCAGGAGTGTCAAACCAAAACCTTTAATGATCACTACATTCTCTCTCTCTCGCACATGCGTGCACACACTAATACAAACTGAAAGCCAAGATATTCATACTTAGTCTAAATGAAAGACCGTGTCTTTCTTACATTTTTTTCCTCAACATCCATGAGTTCACTACTGAATTATTGTTATGGGATCCCCAAAAATATGCTCTGTTCCAAACAAAGGAAGATGAGCTCAGATTGACCATTTCAGCCATTGCACTGCTGTCTGTTTTTGCCTCCCGTCTTGTGTTGCGATACCTGGTGGCATGGTTCCCTCTATGTTCCATTGTGTTTGCTATGGAATATTGTGATATGCTATGTACAGATGGCATTGGGGATGTGGTTAATTTTGATCATTTATTAGTATTAAATATACTTAATGTGGTGACCAAAATGATATCAGCCAGGAAATTCAACGTTTTAAATAATTTATGGCAAAAGTTACTCCGGTCATTCAGGAAGCCCATGTACATTAAGCCCATGTAGAAGGCTAATAACCAGACTAACTGCCTGTTGTACTCCTAGATCTGTAAGAAATAAAGTAATTGCTAGTTTTAGATAAAGTGCAGAGACCTAAAAGTTAGTTGTATTGATTTTAGTGGCTGCTGCGTGCTATATGAGGAACATGTACTTGAAGTGAATGTTACCTTTTTGAAATATGCAATCAACGAAGATTGGCAGGGCAAAGTACTGTTGGTTCTTCTACCCAACCAATTTGCACAGGAAGTTAATTCATTTACAGCTTTACATTTAATTTGATCTGGATGGAGGAATTAAGGCCCAGATTTTGAAAGATATTTAGGCATTGCTCTGCTCAGCATTACAAGGCCGAAGTCTCATTTTCAAAAGTGACTAAGGTCTGGTCTTCACTGGGGGGGATCGATCTAGGATACGCAACTTCAGCTACGAGAATAGCGTAGCTAAAGTCGACGTATCCTAGATCGAATTAATTTTACTTACTTCGGGTCCACGCGGCGCAGGCTCGCTCCCCCATCGACTCCGCTTCCTCCTCTCGCCGTGCTGGAGTTCCAGAGTCGATGGGGAGCGCTTCTGGGATCGATTTATCGCGTCTAGATGAGACGCGATAAATCAATCCCCAGTAGATCGATTACTACCCGCCGATCTGGTGGGTAGTATAGACGTACCCTTAGGCACTTAAGATTCTAATGCAGTTAAGTGTTGCAATACTGAACAGAGCAACATCTAAATAACTTTAAACATCTGGGCCTTAGAGATTTGTCCACAGATTAAATCAGAATATTAGTTTGGATTAGAACTCATGGTTTTCTAGCTCCCAGTCAGCTGTTTCCTAGAAAATGTAGTTGCCTCTACAAAGGTAGCATGTTTGAGATCAATTAGATACCAAGGTTTTGCAGATGCTACAGAACTAAATTGCCACAAATTATTATGGAGGCCAAGAACTTAGAAAGATTTTGAAAATTCTTGAATTTTAGATGAGAACAGCCAAAACTATATTACGTGGGATAAGAAATGAATAAGGGATAGCAAAACTCATGCTTCAGAGTGTAAACTGACCACTAACTGCCTGGAGTGGACAGAAACTTCCTGTCTGGGCAGTCTGTTCCACAGTTGCCCATTACAGGGTTTCTTATAGTTTCTTCAGAAGTATCTAGTTCTGGCCCGTGTCCGCACAAGATCCTGGACTAGATGGAAAGCTGATCTGATCAGGAATGGCAGTTCCTATGGTCTTATACATTCTCTGTTCTGAAGAGGAAATATTGGCACCTATAAAACAGGAGCGAATTATCATTATCAAATACAACAGACCTCATTCTTTTGGGCAAGAATGCTGTCCTGTTATGTGTGTGTTGGGGGGGAGGCGGGTTTCTTTTGTGTTCTTTTGTAAAATAACTTTCTGCATAGACTTGCCAGGCATCTGGTTTTTGACCAGAACTCGCAGTCGAAAAGGGACCCTGGTGACAGTCAGCACTGCTGACTAGGCCGCTAAAAGTCCAGCCAGTGGCGCAGCGGGGCTAAGGCAGGCTGCCTGCCTGCCCTGGCTCTGCATGGCTCCCAGAAGCGGCCGGCATATCCCTGCGGACCCTAGGCGCAGGGGCAGCCAGGCAGTTCCAAGCGCTCTTCCCCGCCTGCAGGGGCTGACTCCGAGGCTCCCATTGGCCAGAACCACAGCCAATGGGAGTTGCGGGGGCGGCATTTGTGGGCGAGGGCAGCGTGCGGAGCCGCCTGGCCTCCCCTGCATCTAGGGGCCACAGGGACGTGCTGGCCGCTTCCGGGAGCCGCCACGAGCCTGCAACCCTCGCCCCCTCCTGGAGCCTGCACCCCACAACTCCTCCCGCATCCCAATCCCTCTGCCCCAGCCCTGAACCCCATCCTTCACCCCTCATCCCTGGCCCCACTCCAGAGTCTGCACTCCCAGCCGGAGCCCTCACCCTCTCCTGCACCCAACCCACTGCCCGAGCCCAGTGAAAATGAGTGAGTGAGCAAGGGTGAGGGAGGGAGGATGGAGTGAGTGGGGGTGGGGCCGCGGGAAAGCGGGCAGGGCAAGGTTGTTCGGTTTTCAGCAATCAGAAAGTTGGCAACCCTATTTCTGCGCTGATTTCACATTCCGCTGGCTAGTGTTCAGAATATGTTGTGGAAACTTTTTTTTTATTTTTAATTTTATGGGTGAGTTTGTTGCTGATGCAAGTTAAGCACCAATATTACTGATCAGAGCCAGGCCTAGTGCAAGTAAGCACAGTGCAAGGTTTCTGCGCAATTCTGCTTGTGCACCTCAATCTTCATCTTCTTGAAATGAAACTACTAATTGTGAGGTTTTTGTGTGTTCTTTTGTGCACACGGCTGCTCACCTCTACTCCTTTCCCAGAGAATGTTCTCTCAGCCTTCTCAGCGCCAGACCTGAGGGCTGTGTATATCCTCTTGCCCACACACTTCTGCTCTAAAGGTCATCACACCTGGATTCTTTAGTCTTATTATAGAGCCTAGTATATACCTGGGACTAGCATGTTGTGCAGATGTCTGCAGCTGCCCAGAAGTGAGATAAGAGTGGGGAAAAAGAGACCCCAAGCCCTTGGAGAAGTGATTACACATCATAGATGTTTCAGCATACAGACAAATGCTAGAGGTCAGTTACAGCCTCCTTTTGAGAAGTGCTAAACGCCCGCAACTCCACAGTAAGTTAGGAGGTGCTATGGGTGCTCAGCAGTTCTGGAAATCAGGATCTTAGTACCTATTCAGCAGCCATGAGCATACTAGACACAACTGTAGCAACCTGGGAAGCCTTGGCTCTTCAATTTCTGCTGAGATAGAACCGAAGAGGACAGAAAGGAAAGAGTTAAAAAAGAAATTGGAAGAAAGACAGTAAGTGAAAGGGAGAAGAGAGGGAGCTGAGATTGTTTTTCATTATTAGCATTTAAAAAGCCTATATCAAGAGCTCTTATTCACAGACTTGTATCTCAGCAGCATATATTCCCATAAATCAGTCTATACCATCAAGAACGACTAGGTTGTTACGATAGCTGCATACTTTTATTGTTAGTGCTATATTAAATAAAAAGAATATTAAATGCGGTAGTTTGAAAATACAGTTTACAACACGATATTAACTAGATATTATATTGTATTGAAATACCATACAATATAATTGAAAATATTTTGACATTTCTTTGTCCTTGTTTCTTTTGTTGTATCTTTTCTCTGTGTTTATGCTGTTTCCTGCTTCTGTCTTGTGCCTCCTATCTGCAATAACCTGCCGTAGGCCTGTGTTACGAGGTGGGTCGGCTGCTGCCACTTCCTCTAACCCTCACCATGAAAACACCAGGTAAATGTATTTCTTTTTAGTTAGGGTGCACTATTTTAGGCTTTAAATTTTCATGAGTTAATTGTTCTTGATTATTGAATCCCAAAATAGTTTTTGGGCCACTTATGCTTAACATAACACTTGATCAACATCCTCTCTGCATAGAGAGATGTTCTGTAGGGCATGACCGTATGCCCATCACAGTCATTAGCAAAGCTCTCATTAAGGTTCAGGTCCTTAAAATATGTTGTAAGCTTTAGAATTTAGTTTCAATATGTCAACTGAAGCTTTTAATCTATGATAGAAGCACATGTGGTAGTACTTCCATTGGGCCTCTGACCTCTGCTTTTCTCTGAGGGAAGTAAATAAACTGGTGTGAAGCCAACTAATATCTAAAGTGTGTATAAACAGTAAAATGTAGAAGTTTTCAATAATGTGCCTATTATTGTTTTGCATGGGGGTTCCCACATCCATTTTTCTGTTAGATGGGTGTCATTTCAATGTAAGTGCGTAAAAACCTGATTTATGATCTGATGGCTAAAACTATGAGAAATAAAGCTTTCTTTCTGCATATTATGTAAATATCACTTCCTTCCACCTCCCACACTTTACCACCCCTTCCATCTCCCCAAAGTAGACATCCTGAATATACAAAAGTTATAAAGATTTTTAAACTCTGAGTAGGGGTGGTAACTCCTTTTTCTGTTATCTAAACATTAGCGTTTTAAGTCAGAAAAATTGATCTATAAAAATAACCCTCAACAGATCTCCAAGTCTGGTTCCATACAGATCATTCTTCTGGGTTGACTTGGGAATTTATAGCTTTCATAATTGAGAGTGATTTCTGGCTCTGCAAGTATAGCTGATTACAATCTGGATCTAATATTTGGAAGAGGATTGGAGGTTGGTAAGGTGATAATGATACACTTGTCATAGACTTACCATAACTGCTGCAGTCTCAGGTTGGAGTGCACCTATGTCATTGGAATGATGGATCTGTTTTCAATATGCCATCTGAGGAGATTGATAGAACCAGTGAGGTTGCAGCCAGCTCTGAGGGATAGGATTGTGGTGCCAACAGACTGGTCTGCAGGTGGTCTGGTCAGATTTTTATTTGCCTTTTTTTTTTTCCTTTGGCCATTGATACAGTAGCCCCTAAAAGCTCCCTACTCCCCCAGTTTCTGTGTCACAGGTCACTGTGGTTTACAAATGACCTGTGACAGATTAAGCAAAGGGAGATAGCTGGAGCAATTGTAGTGGAAAGTCTGAGTGATTTATACCATTTAAGTATTATGCCACAGCTATGTCGGAAGCAAGAAAAAGGCCTTTGCGTCACCACAACATTAGGAAATCATGCCATGTGGAACTATTTAATATAGGCTGCCACCACCTGGCCTCAGTATCAAGTCTTCCTTGCTGTGAGGGATTTTCAAGTTTCTGCACATATAAATTTGCTCCAATCCAGACAGAGCTTTCTTCCTCTGTGGTATAACAGCACTATCCTGAGGGGACTAATGCAGAGTTGTCTTTGAATTCCAGCCAGTGTCACTTCCTGTAGTTCTGTAAGGGATAGGAGCAGGTAGGCCCATCAAGAATGTGTGTATTTTTGTTCTCTCCAGGCTATAGTTAGGTAAAACCTGAGGATTCATTTCCTAGATGTCCTGTGAGGTTATCCCCTCAAAACAGCTCGAGGACAGGTACATTCATCTCTGGTTTAGGGGACTGTGCCTACTTCATATTTTTTTTCCTCCAGGAAACCTGCCCAATAAAGGTGAAACAGAATTGTACTCATTAAGTCTATGGATACTGGTTATCTCTGAGAAAGGATCCTTGGATTCAAATTTGGCAAATTTAGATTTTTCTGCAATGTTTTATAAAACCTAAACCAGCAGAAATCTTCACAGTGGTTTTTAACATACCGAAACATAGATTTAAACATTCCTCTGTTGTGTTTGCAACCTGATTGTTGCAGTAGAGAGATCCTGAAAGTGAAACGCTTCATTGATTTTCCTATAGTCCAAGCTGAGGGAAATGTAAATAGTAAACAGCATAAATAACACACAGTCAATTGAATTTTAAAAGTCCCCCTGTTTTAATTATCTTTATAGGTAAGGAAATGTTTGTTTTATAGTGACTGAGGGTAACAGGCTCTTTTGACAGGAGGTTGCCTAATCGGGTTGTCCCTTAACAAAGTTCATTGCAGTTCCTTGCCTTTCAAAAACTATTTTTTCCGCATATCAATTGATAATCCAGCTGATCTCTTTCAGCCACAGCCTCTCTCAGGGTTCTCATTGTTATCAAAGCTTCAATTTAATTTTTTTAAACCACCAAAATATTAACAACTGGTAACTGGCCTGTAACTAGAAGAAATTATGAATTCTAGTTAAGTTGGGTATTCAGCTAATTGCACTCTACAGAAACTTGTTTCACTATAAGTGGCCCAAGAGAATGTTAAATGCAAAAGAACTTTACTTATTTAAAGGGACACTGCCAATTAAAAGAATCCCACTTGCATCTGATTTTTTTTATTATTACCTACTATTACAAGTGAAACCTACAGTTAATATAATTGAGGGGTTATGTACAAAATTTCATTTTCTAGTTTATTTCTTTTCTGCATTTTTCAGCACTCTGTATCTTAAGTCTCATTGTTTTCACAGTATAACCAGTCCATTTCCCAGGCTGTTTGCAGGGGGTTTTTCCCCACATCATAACATCACCACAGGAAAGAGAAATAAATAAAATAGGAAAATGTGACTTTAAAGCCCTCCCCCCAAAAAAGGTCAGACACTCAGATGAAGGTGTAGTACCTGAGATTACTTTTAACTGTTGTTTGCTGCAAGAAAGTGTGATTAAGAAGAGGTAGCCTTTGATGGTCAAATCACATTCATTTACTAGGTTTCTTGAACTGTCAGCACCATGCCAGCCTCTAATAAATGTGCTTTGATCAGGGTTAATTTGGATAGAAACCCTTCTTGATTAATGAAGAGTTAATTCACTAGATCTACACTGGAGTTAAATTAGTGCACTCTTTGTCTCTTTAAAGCATAAGATAATCACTATATTGGGCAGACTGTCCGGGAAGTGGCCTAGAAACTAATTTATTTTCTAAATCTACACTGCACGCCACTGACAGCAGTTGGGTACATATAGCTATGCTGCATTCACACTCTGGTGTGTAGCTACATCAGTGAAAGGCTCTGTCGCAGAGAGGCAGCAAGGAAAGATTGTGGCAGCGGGGAGCTGTCTTTCCACTCTGGCAGCGGGGAGGCAGTGGGACACTACACTACTAAAAATAGCAGTGCAGATGGGGATGGTACTGCTTGAGCCATGTAGAAAGCCTGGTAGGGTACACACCCACAGAGTTCAGGTGAGTCTTTACTTGTGTAAGGCCTCATCATCTATCCTGTTCTTTATACTCCTGCTGGGGAGGCATGCAGTATATGTAACTCTAAACGCTGCTGCAAGAAGTGTGCAGTGTAGATGTACCCTAAGGGTTTATGAAATTCAGTGGCAGTGATTCAGAACTCATTGGCAAGGGCTTTTACAGCTTCCCAGTTTCTGCCTGAGAGCTAAGAGTATCAAGAGCTCCAGCCTCAACAGATGTCAGTTTGGGGGAGATTATTATTAGCTCCTTGGGGTAAAATACCCTCTTCTCTTCCAGCTCCTTCAGAATTATATAAAAATTATTTATTTCTGAACTCTTCTCTACAAGGCTCTTTTGTTGGATTATGACCTAAGGGATAGTGGCTTTTCTTTGTTTGCAAAGTTTCTAAGCCAGCAGTTCTCAAACTGTGGGTTGGGACCCAAGAGTGCTTCAGCCCTGGGTGGCAGGGCTTAGGTTACAGGCCCCTTGTCTGGGGTTGAAACCCTTGGGCTTCAGTTTTGACAACCCCTCCCCCCCCAGCCCGGGGCAGCCGGGCTTTGGCAGTCTCAAGCTTCAGCCCCCGTCCTGGGGTCATGTAATAATTTTTTTTCTCAAAAGGGGGTTGTGGTGCAGTGAAGTTTGAGAACCCCTGTTCTAAGCTAATACACTTTCTCAAGTTTATTTTTTTGTCAAAATAAGCATTTAGTTTGAATATCGTATTTATTTGTTGTGCCTTCATGTAGGATTTCAATATCTGATCATATCTGATCTGTCAGATCTGTTAAATGTCTCAACTATATTTTTGGGGGTTTGGCTCAAGCTCTTTGCAGCTTTCAATATTCGATCAAGCAGTTCTGAGAGACTTACCTTACGGTCCAAACCACAACAAAGACTACTTCTGCTAGCTCTTTGTTTTGTGGAGCATCTACAAAAACACTTAGTCCTGGAAAGCATTAAAGCCCCAATTCAGCCAAGCACTTAAGCACATGCAAACAGTAAAGTAAATGGGACATGAGCCCGTGTCTAAGTGTTTTCTTGAATTAGGGCCCTAAAGCATCGGATGCTTTTTTTAAAAGTTGGAAAAGAGCTTTTTTTCTGAAAATTCCTGTTTGTTACAGAGAACATCAAATATTGTACCAATTACTCTTCACTCAACATGTAGAGCATCTAAACCTTTTTCCCCCATCTGATAGGTATGGTCTTTCAAACTTGGACACAACACTTGAGGGAACTCCAGATGACATGTCAGTTGTGGATGCTGCTTCCTTAAGAAGACAGGTATTTAAAATATGCTTGCTGGTGAGATAAAGAAAAAAATTAGAGCTGAAAATGGGAGAACAAGTTAGATATGTGGTTGCACTATAATTTGCATACAATATCTCTCAGACATCAATCTATGGTAATTGGTCATCTTTGTATTCACCAGCACAACTGCACCTAGAACACACTGTATTATTCTGGGCATCTCAATATCAGAGGGATGTTGGCAAACACAAAGGAATTCAGAGAATAACAACAAGTATGGTGTATAATGGTCTTCAAAGACTGACAGATAAGGAAAGAAGAAAAGAGTTAAATATAGCATGACTATGTAACAGTTAAGAGGAGGGGGACCCAGCTTTCTATAAGATCAATGCGAGTTATTTCCCTAATAAAGGACTGAACAAAAATTGGAAAATTTTGTCCTCCGTCAACGAACCTCCTAAACAGTGAGGTTGTGCAATCTAATCTTTAAGAATAATGCATTGTACATACTTTTTATATATTCTTTAGACAATCTAGCAATCTTATACCAGGCACTAAAGCAGACTTTCTTTTTTTAGATAATCAAACTTAATCGCCGTCTACAGCTTCTGGAAGAAGAAAACAAAGAGCGTGCTAAAAGAGAAATGATCATGTACTCAATTACTGTAGCTTTCTGGCTACTCAATAGCTGGCTATGGTTTCGGCGCTAGACACAGCTCTCCAAAAGATTTAATAGCTGGAAATATAAAGAATTTGCAAAATCTTTTGTCTCTAAATTGTATGCTGTTTTATAATCCATGCACTGAGAACTTCTGCCTCAGAAAAAGGCTGTAGAATTAGTGTTAAAGGGACATTCTGTTGCTCAGTAATATTTATTTTTATCAGTTTGTACTAACATACTTACAGTATCGTCCCTTTGCATGTCTCAATGTAAATATAGATAGACTCATTTTGGAAGGGAATTTGCTTCTCTGCTATGTAAGGATGGTGACCTGCAGAAATAATCATTGTCTCTCTTGTGGTCGGAAGAGAATGGATTTGGAAAAGAAAGTCTCTGTAAACAAAGTACGTAATACAAGTATGAGGTTGTTTTTTATTGTTGTTCTCTTGTTAGATGCAGTAATTTTATGGTTAAACATTATTGCACTAGTTTTCCTTTAGCCAAACTAGTTACAGTGGTGTGCTAGATTTAAAAACAAAACAAAAACAAAAAAAACACCTTTGTTCATGAATATATCCATTGTTTATGCACATGTACAGATTGAATGAAAGGCATTCTTTGCTAACATGATTCAGCAGATTATCCAGAGGTGTGTGTAATATGTATTTTCATATTTTAGCTTTAATTTTGCAGATGTTTTTCTATAAAAGACATTTTTAAGCGAGTCTGTCTGTGAGTGATCTAAAGATTATGAAATATAAGGTACCAATGTAGTGTATTTAATAAATCTGTCAAACCAATGCAGAATTTAATGTAAATTTTTAAAAGGTTTTCATTACCGGTCTTATCTTGAGAATTCTTAAACACTATTTCATTCAAATGTGCAGGAATCCTATATTTTCAGACAAAAACTTATTCTTCGTTCAAAATGCTAAATATGCTTCCTATTCACTTCCTCTAGCCAAGTGTCATTTCCAGAATCACTGCCCTACAGCTACTTATCTGTTTCATTACTTAAAACTAGAGATGTTGAGGGTCCTCATAGATATCTCATCTACCTCTCTCATAGGTAGAAACGGAAGTTTATTGAATTTGCTATTCATAACAAACACCCAATTTGGAAACTTCCTGAGATTCAGCATGTGCTTTTTATTTCTTAAATTTTAAATCAATTATATTTAACTTTAAAAGGCCGCTTAAGAATTTTCTAAAAGGCAAAGAAAATCTGTAAGGGTTTGGATTAAAGGCAAAGTATCTTGGGACTCAGTAACTTCTGGTTAGAAGCAGGTTTCTCATATTGTGTTGAATATTATACATTCACCATCACCCCACTCTCATGCACACCTTTTGGGTTTTGTCCATACTGTGCTACAAGCAATTGCCTAGTGTGTTGCTTTTAGTTATTTAAACAACCTAGCCTCTCCCACCAGTCTTTATCCTTAAAATATATATGATCAGGTGAGAGAGAGTGGGATGAGATTGCACCCCATCCCTGGTCGTGTACTCTATTTATCTAGGACAGTGGTGAGCGCCTTAGCGCTCCTGAGAAGAGGTACCTGGGTCCTGTGCTGCTGTTTGCATTAATGTAGCAACTACAAGACTGATGTGAGCTGAGATGAGGCAGCACTGCAGCTTTCTGGGCTGAGCCTGGGTTGTCAGTTATGGTTGGACGTATTCCTGGAGGTTTCACCACAGGACGATCTTTAATTCCTGGAGATTCTAGGACAATCCTGGAAGGAAGGTTGGAACCTTAAACCGGGGTCAGAGCACGTGCCCTAGCCCAGGCAGCTCTTGGGCCGGGGCAGGAAGAGGTAAAGGGGCGGGTCCTTCCTCTTCTCTTGGCTGTGAGGGACCCCGGGGCATCAAGGCAGGAACGCGGCCTGGGAGGGACCAGCATACCGAGCCTCTGGCCCTTCTGGAGGCCTGGGCCTGGCCCCGCGTGGGGCTACTGTGGGCTTAGGGAGTTGTCCCGCACGTCGCGTCGCATCTTTCCGGTGTCAAACCTAAAACTTGCCGGCCCGGGCGCTCTCGCAGGGCAGAGGTGGGCCCAGAGCACTACAGCTCCCGGCACGGGGTAGGCGGGGGGAGGGGGCTGTGGCTGCAGCAGCGCCTGCTGGGAGTTGAAGTCCCCAGAGCCGCCCTGTCTCTCGGGCGGGTCATGCGCTGAGGCGCGCCCGGAACGTTTCTCCCCGGAACTGAAGGGCCGAGAGCTGTTTCCCGCGGCCGGTCTGCTGGCCGCTCCTTCCTGTTCCCAGGCCGCGCCGAGCAGCCATGGCGACGGGGCTGCTGCAGGGGCTGTTACTGCGGGCGTCTCGTCGCCTCCTGGCCGCTGCCGGCGGGGCCGGGCGGGGCGCGCTCTGCCTCCAGCAACAGCAGCGCCGGGACAAAAAGCTCTGGCTCCGCGCCTACCTGGAGCAGCAGCGGCTGCGGGCTCCCGCTACCCGCCGGTAAGAGCCGCGTCCGGCGCTCCCGGGTTGGGTCCCCCCAGCCCCCTGTGAGGGCCCCGTTCCTTCCCCTGCCTCGTTCCCGGTCGCTCCGTTCTTCCGCTCCCCCGTCTGCGCTGGTTGCCCCTTCCCGCTTCTGCCCCCAGCTCCCCCGCTCCTGGGCCCCGAGTCCGGGCGTAGGTGGAGGAAGGTCATTGGTAGGCCCATGCGAGGCTGTCCCGGGTCCCTGCATCCCCGCCCCCCGCCTGTGGCTTTATCCCATCACGCCTCTTGCTAGACCCCGCGGGGCCCAGCACAGGGCGCGGAGCCGCCTGGCCCAGACCAACATTGTTATTTATTGTCGCTATTACAGTAGCGTGCGCTGGGTCCTGCCCCCCGCCGCTCAGTTTTAGTGCAGACGAGGTGCAGGGGACCCTCATTCTCCTCCTTCAAAATCCTCCCTCACCGGCTCCTTTTGCATAATGCCAACAAAAAACTTGACCACGGTTAGAGTGCTGGGGTGCTGAGACTATGGCCTATGGCAGGGGTGGCCAAACTCACTGACCCTCCACAATCTTCAGAAGTTCAAGAGACGGGGCTCGCGCATGCCGAGGCTCGGGGTGTCAGCCACATGGGAGGGGCCTGCCGAGGCTCTGGGTGTCAGCCCTGCTCTTGTTGAAGCCTTGAGCCCTGGCAGGTGCACCCCCTGGGTCTGAAGCCCTAAGACCCTCCACTCCTCATGGGGCAGAAGCCCTGAGTCTGTCCTCCCCTCCCCCAGTCTGGTAGGTGAAGAATGGAGGGTTGTGGGGGGCTCCGTGAGCTGCACTTTAACTGTAAAAGAGCTGCATGTGGCTCTCAAGCCGTGGTTTGGCCTCCCCTGACCTATGGTGCTAAGGCATATGGTCTCATTGTTTCCTTTTGCTCCCCTCTCTGTATCCATTTATCTTATACTTAAATTATAAGCTGTGTGGGGGTAGTGACTGATTTTTTGTTCTGTGTTTGTACAGGGCCTAGCACAACAGGGTCCTGATCCAGGACTAGGGCTCCTAGGGAATACAGTTATGCAAACAACAAATAATAATATTTGGGAGCATGTGATCTGATGAGAGGGTGTGCTGGCAGCCCTGCATGGCATCTGACAAAAGGGTTCACACAGGGATGTGTCTTTTAAAGAAGGGAGAAGGGCAGGTTAAGGGACAGCATCCTCATAGGCTATGAGCTGCAGACAATTTCTTCCCTGCCTTTGAGATGCTATATTTAGAGCCCTGTGTGGATACAAACTTTGTATCCGTATCCAATCCACAAAAACTGTCCATATGCGGATATCCACGGATTTGAAGGGCTCTAGCAATAAGCCTCCTTGAAGATGTCTGAAATCTTCTTCTGTTTATTTTTACATTTCCTTTTAATAAATGGTTTCATATCTAAGCTGTTTAGTGGAACAGATGACTATCTGTCTGGAAGGTCTGTTCTACTCTTGAGTTCATCCTCTCTTGTATGTTTATAGTTCAGAGAAGCCTAACTGGGATTACCATGCAGAGATACAGGCTTTTAGCCACCGACTACATGAAACCTTTTCCTTGGACCTCCTCAAAACTGCATTTGTTAATTCTTGTTATATTAAAAGTGAGGAGACCAGGCGCCAAGAACTTGGGCTAAATAAAGAAGCGGTTGCCCTCAATCTCCAGGATAATCACAAACTTTCTGAACAAGGGGTATCTTTTTCACGCTCTTACCTCACTCAGTGCTTTGAAGATGCTTATCCAAAGATTCCCTCCGAAGGGATACGAGCCCTCGTTGATTTTCTCGCAAGCCAGGAACTTGTGTCTTATGTGGCCAGAAACCTATCCATACAGGATTTAACGCTTTGTGCAGAGTTTCCTGTCCCACCCAGTGTGCTGCAGCAGACTTTCTTTGCTGTAATAGGAGCATTGTTTGAAAGCAGTGGGCCTCAGAAAACAGGGACATTTATCAGGGTAAGTACTACCAGTTACAGGTATTATTTTTATTTCTTTGGCACCTCTCTAAGGCTGTGGGGATCCCAGTCTCAAATTATAAGACCAAAAATAAATAGTATCTTATCCCTGACAGCCAGCAGAAGCCGAGACCCCCTACAAACTTATTTCCCACATTCAGGTCTAACTGACATATGCATATATGCAAGAGCTAGGAGAAATACTCCACTTAGGACAGAACCATCAGTTGCGCACATACAAAATGGGAAATGACTGCCTAGGAAAGAGTATTGCAGAAAGGGATCTGGGAGTCATAGTGGATTACAAGCTAAATATGAGTCAACAGTATAACACTTGCAAAAAGAAAAAGGAAACAGCATTCTGGGATGTATTAGCAGGAGTTTTCTAAGCAAGACATGAGAAGTAATTCTTCTGTTCTACTCTGCACTGATTAGGCCCTCAACTGGAGTATTGTGTCCAGGCCTGGGCACCATATTTCAGGAAAGATGTGGACAAATTGGAGAAAGTTCAGAGAACAACAACAAAAATGATTAAAGGTCTAGAAAACGTGACCTATGAGGGAAGATTGAAAAAACTGAGTTTGTTTAGTCTGGAGAAGAGAAAACTGAGAGGGGACATAAGTTTTCAAGTACATAAAAGGTTGTTACAAGGAGGAGGGAGAAAAATTGTTCTCCTTAACCTCTGAGGATAGGACAAGAAGCAATGGGCTTAAATTACAGCAAGGGCGGTTTAGGTTGGACATTAGGAAAAACTTCCTAACTGTCGGGGTAGATAATCACTGGAACAAATTGCCTACGGAGGTTGTGGAATCTCGGTCATTGGAGATTTTTAAGAGCAGGATAGACAAACACCTGTCAGGGATGGTCTAGATCAGGGATCTCAAACTCAAATCATCAGGAGGGCCACATGAGAACTAGTAAATTGGCCCAAGGGGGCCGCATCACTGAAACCTTTTCATACAATGATACAAAAGTATAGTCAAAAATGAAAAAAATGAAGAGTAATATAGTATTCTATTAAAAGTCAATGTATTAACTTTTAAAAAACTGTAATGCAAAGCGGTGTTTTAATAAAATATAAACACTCAGTAATGTTTGGAGCTTGGCTGCCAGTGGAGTCTGTGCCTATGGCGGGCCGCAAGAAATAACTCCGTGGGCCGCATGTGACCCACGGGCCGCGTGTTTGAGACCCCTGGTCTAGATAATACATAGTCCTGCCATGGTGCAGGGGACTGAACTAGATGACCTAGAGGTCCCTTCCAGTCCTGTGATTCTACTTTACCTAAGCCAACCTCTACTTTTCAAGGAATAGCAACCTATTATTTATTTAAGTAGCACTGTTTACTTTTGGTCTGATTTGTTAGATATTTTATGGCTGAATCACTGGCTACAGTATAACTTTTTAAACAGTTATTTGATGGTTAGTACAGTCATGAAACTGTTCCAGAAAAACTGCAATTTCTTGACATTATGCATATAAAGTCAGATCAATTCAGAGATTTGTTAACAAGAGTCATCCTGGAATCGAACATCAAAAGGTTTCTTCTTAAAATATATTGTGAGAAGAAAGTCATTTTAGCAGTTGCTATCCTTCCAGTTTATGCCATTTACTTACTTCTAATTTTGTATCTCAGAAATGTCAGCTAAGAGACATAATATGAAACAACCAAAACCATGTTACTTCTGCTGTATGACATTCAGATATGTTTGTAGGAAAAAAACAACTATTAATGGAGAACAGCTTCCTTCCTATTTAGAAAATTCTGTCTCATTGTTTCAGGGATCATGAATTTCATTCAAAATATCTTGTAATGCAACATTTCTGTATTGGATTTTCTACCACAACTCTGTAGTTAATTAGCACTTAAAAAGCACTCGGAGTACTGTGTAGCTAATCCCCATATTATCCCTGGAATGCAGGTGGTGGTATTCCCATTTTATAATTGGGGAAATAACAGGGGGAAGAGAGATTAAGTGACCTTGCCCAAGCCAAGCAGCAAGTCAATGGCAGAGTCAAGCCTAGAGTTCCAGGGCTTGGGTACACTGGCCAGCTTTATAGCCATGATTCACCATTGGTTTTATTTGACTTGAACATGCATTTTTTCCACTGTTGTCTAAATCACCCAAATCCTGACTATACTACAGCATCTACTGTTGCTGTCACCAATGGTGAACTAAAGCTACAAGATATGCTAATTTAGTTGCTGCCTAGGAGTTTCAGCTTCTGCTGCCTTTCAGTACAGTACAACAGGCAGCAGGCTAATTGGAGGGTAGTGGAAGCCCTGCTGGTCTCATAACTATGTTAAGAATTAATTTTCTGGAGTTATCCTTCTTAATGCTATTATTTAGCAAAATATTTGAAAAGAAACAAAAAGTGAAGTGTCTAATCTTTTTGCAAAAGTTTGTAATGTTAAGTACTAGCAATGTGAATGTCTCAGATGGTGAGAGGTCTCATTGCAGTTCTCAACCATCCTATATAAACTATGAGTAGCACTTTTAATATTTATGATTTTAATCTGGATTTTGTGAAGGCTTTTATTTTCCAGGTGGCCTGATCCCAGTTCTTCCTTTAATTAGAATCCCTTATATGGCAGTGATATTTAGCTTTGGATGGTTTCTTAATGTAATTTTGAATAAAGGAGTGACCCAGCTAAAAGTGAATTAAAATCTAAAGTGCCTCACAAGCACAGAGCAGTCAAAATACCATTTATTTCAGACGTACATTTAGAAAACTGGCAAAATATCCCTACAGGTTAGTTCATAAGTATTCTGTACGAACTATAGCTAGGGAGTTACGTGAGTATGTATTTTGGCACATGGGTTGGCACCAGATCTGCTGAGCTGTGTTGTCTTTCACTATAAGATTACGTAGGAGATTCTGGTACCATAAAAATTCATCAAATCTTAATTTAAAGGCACACTGCACATAGCGAAGCTAACAACTTACTGTTAACTGTTCCTCTCCTCCCTTCTGCCTTATATTACTTTTGTTGGCAGCGACACCAGACGCCAGAGCATTCACCCCTCCTTTCTGTTAATTGTAATGTTTTTGTTCAGGACTTCTTAATTCCTCAACTGATTGGAAAAGACCTTTTTGAGATCTGGGATGTTATAAACCCAATGGGTTTGCTAGTGGAGGAATTGGCCAAGAGGAATATATCTGCTCCAGAACCAAGACTTACCAGGCAGTCAGGAGCCAGTACAGTTCTACCACTGTACTTCGTTGGATTGTACTGGTTAGTAAAACTTTCATCCAAAGTCAAACAGATTCCAGTTTTGAGGGAGGGAGGCAAGGAGGGAGGAAGGAAATGGTCTGTTTTTCACAAATTGTCCTTGTTAAAGTTGCCATGTAAAAATAATTTTGGAAGAGAGATGCAATTAATGCAATGGACTTTATATAAATGTTTGAGGATTGACATGTTCATTTCCATACAAATGCATAAAGAGACAGTCCCCGTCTCAAGGAGTTTATAATCTAGTATAGACACATGCAGTACATTGGGTGCAGGTGCAAATTTTAATAGGGTTCTTGCAGGCATTATTGTTGAACAGCTTTGAAAAAGAATAAAACTGCCCCATGCTTCAGGGGTAGCATGGAAGGAGGATGCAAAATGGAAGTGGGATTGACAAGAGAATCCTCGATGTACAAGAGCTGCTTTGAGTATTTAAGGCCAAATCATGGCCTCATTTATGTAGCCATGAAGATTTATTCAAAAATAGCTCAATTAGCAGAGAAACAATCTATTGCTGAACTGCGTAAAGACAGGACACTTTAAAATGATTGTTTACCAGGAAAAGAGAGAGGGATATCAAGATGATGCACACATGATGTACTTGTATATTTTTTTAAAAGTTCTAACAGAGATTGGATAGTTCAGGCAATTGGTAATGGAATGTGAATCTGAATTAACACAGTTGTACTTCGTCAGGAATTCTGTGTAATTCTTACTTGAGTGTCCATCAACAAGTATATACTCATGTACAGTTGCCCAAAAGACCACCATAATCTAAGTGTTTTCCCTCCAATAAATATGAAATGCTGATTAGAGGACTCGTATTATATATTAATGGTGCACAGTGGTGCTCACAATTTTCTCATAAGGACATTTACTTGACTTTTTTTTTCTCCCAGCGATAAGAAACTTATAGCTGAAGGTCCTGGCGAAACAGTGTTAGCTGCAGAGGAAGAAGCTGCCCGTGTGGCACTGCGGAAACTGTATGGATACACTGAGAACAGGCAACCGTGGGACTACTCTCAACCAAGAGAGGGATGGAGAGCAGAAAAGGCTATTAGCAGCACTTAGAAGAAGTAGGCTTAGTTGTCTATCCACAAAAGCCATGTTCTCCATGCTAAGTATAAATGGGTTTCAGAAAAGCAAACTTCAGCAATTCAGCTCTTTGGTATAAAGGATATGTTTTGAAAATTCCAGCCATCACATACTTTTAGAATTCTCCAAACTTGAATAGATTTATTTTCCTTCTGTAAAATGTTTCCTATTATAAAGTAACTGAGGAAAATGTGATATTACTTGTCAGTAACAAAGCAGGGTTTTTTTTCCCCCCACTGAGTTCACACTATTTGGCTAAGAACTTGGCCATATGTCCAAGCACACAGCTCTTAAGAATTTTGAGCAAACTGTCTCCATACAGGAAAAAAACTTTTATGTACAGATATCTGGACCAGTTTTGAGAGTATTAACAACAAATCAGAGTTGAATTAAAAATGTAACATTAGCATGAGACTTGCATCTGAATTCAGTTGGCCTTGAGTTGTGGTAAAATTCATATGAAATATAATATCCACCTCATCAGTATCACCACAGATCAGAATAAAGAGTATGCTCTGACATCAGTTGCATATACTGATGCTGTTAACGTCTTATCTAACAGTTTGCTTGCTAATTTGGTAATTTACTGTTCATTTGCCATAAACATTTGCCATTTGTTTCTAGACCCTGAAAGAAAGTGTATTTTAACTAGAAAAAAGTGTGTTTGGAGTGACAGGAAGGAAAGAGCTTAAGTTTCTACATGATCTAAAAGAAAATCTACAGAGTACTTTCTTTTCTTGTTGGCCTGGTGATTGCTAATATTGGGTTGACAAAAGATCTTGGTGCTTCATATGCACTAACTTTTTGTTTCGCCCATCCAGTAGAATTCACCCCTTCTTTTGAACAGTCAACAGTTTTCTAGGCCTGCACAATATTGGATTATATGAAAATCTGTTTGCCTTTGCACCACCCCTTTCTAACACTCAAAACATTTGGCTCAAAAAGCTGCTTTAATTAGGATGCTATTATATCATTACATGCTCAATACAGTCTGATGGTTTAGTAGTGGATACTGTTGATCATACAGAAAATAACTTTTTTCCTTTTGACATTCAAAATCTGGTGTGTGCAGTTGAATCTCTGACAGTTTGCATCTGTACATTCCCAATGAGAATAAAAGATTTGCATTTGGAATTCATTTTAGTCTAACTCTTCTTTATCAAATAAGTCTGTGATTACCTACCGTTTGGAACATGGGTAGTCCGGCAGGACTAGATAACTCAGGATTGGTTTTGTGATATGGAGCTTTTCATCTCAGTCACCAGTAAGACTCCACTCCAGGTAAAATGGCCATTTATGGCCAAAATCTGATCTATGCATGAAACTCCCATAAAAGGAGAGAACCAGCATTGTGGTGTTGGTGGAGGGAATCTAAATGTGTGAGAAATTCAGAGGATAGTTCACTGGTGCTCCCTTGCCTGATACCATGCTGATGGTACTTGAGAAATGCATTCATTGAGTGAATTTACTTGAGCAGTTATGGGGGGCTGTGCTGCCTGACGGAGGGGAAAAGATGCAAGTAGCCATATGTATCTGCTGGCAAAACCCCAGTCTAGGGTGGGGGAGTGGTGGCAAAGCAGGTACAAAATCCTCCACCGTCCTGAGATTGCAGTAGTGACTGAAGCAGCTCTATGGCCTGGGCGTGAGAATTCCATCCCACAATATCCATGGAGCTCCCTAGTCAAGCCCTACTGACAAGGGCTGTTTTTCAGAGACGAAGGTTTGGCCCTAAGACATGTTGTAATAAAACTGTAGCCTAGTTAGTCAATTCAAAGAGAGCCCACAAGTCTGTCATTGTTCAAATGTGTCCTCATTCAAATATCTGACATGTATCTCTGCACGTGTGAAATGCTTGTGAGTAGATAAGTGTAGTCTTTCTGCTTGCTTCTAGTACTGCAGTTTACTTATGTGGAAAAAATAGCTTATGACTAAAATGCACAGCATCATGGTCAATATAGCATGAAATGAGAGTAATAAGATAAGGGCTCAGGAAGGCCTGGTTGCCTACCTTAGGTTTGTCTGAAAAAATACAGCTAAATAAAATGCTGCTCTCGCGATGACAAACTTGAGGTCCATTGAAAAAGAATAGACACCTACACACTATGCAGCACTCCATTCAGAATGGATGATAGAATCTGAAAAGAGGAAACTAGTTCATACTTCTGTTTTTCAATTGTGAAGTATTTCTGTTAGACTTCACCTGTTTTAAAAGGACTCTGTCGAGATTTTTACCCACAAAAGATTAATATGCCTACTAATATATGTGTATAAAAAAGAAAACGTTTTGTCAGCAAGTTGGCTTTAAAAAACTGCATGAAGCTACTCGGCAGTTCATAAAATAAGAATGTCATAGTAGAAATGAGTTAGGGGGGTGAGTGCAGGTGAGAAAATGAATGATGCGGGGTATATTGCATTTATTGTGTAATACATATGTGGAATTGCTCCAGTCAGAAGCCTGGATTTAAAAGTAAAGGACAATTTGGGGATCGAGGGGAACAGATGAAGTGAAATGGAGACAGGGAGGATTAAGGAAGGAAGCAGAGGATTTAAGGAATGAAACAAACAAAATGAAGATATTAGAACAAGAACTTTGCAAAGCCAATTGAAATGTATCGTATGGCTATTACTGCCACGTGTACAGGGGAGTCGCATCTTACGTGGGGGTTAGGTTCTAAAATCAGCGCATAAGGTGAAAATCGTGGATAATCAAACTCTCATTGAGTGGAATGGCAGGCGGAATCGCCCGCACTACGGGTACACTATTTAAATTTTTTCTCTTTTTTTTTTCCGAGCGCGTATAGTTGAAATCGCGTAAGTTAAATGTGCGTATGATGCGACTCCACGGTATGTCTTTTTCAAACAACCTGGTGAAGTGAGGCTTCCTTTACTCTTCAGAAAAATAGTTACACTGATCTGAGATGTAGGTTAAGCAATTTTCAGCCCTGGACCAGTGATGGTTTAAGGTGAGAACTAACATTGTAAGATTTATGCCATTGGAAAGCCGGGGATGCCTAAGTTTCCAACAGGTTTCTAGCTCTGGAAGATCCTGAGATATTGGACTTTAAAACTGTAACATTATTATGTCTAGAAAAGCTGTTCTGGTAATTGAGGTTTCCAAAATGTTATTTTTTCTTTTCCTCTGAGACAGTAGGGCCTGATCCACTTCCTATTCAGGTTAATAGGAGTCTTTCCATTCATTTAGACAGGAGTTGGGTAGGACCTGGGGTATATACAGACTACCCAGTGGTGGTTGTTTTTTAAAAAAAGATTTCATTGGTTTCATGAGTTTGCCATAATTTGCAGTAACTCAGGTTCAGTAAAAGCTATCCCAAACTCTTAAGCCCACACCATCCCATTATGTATTACTTCACATGTAGCTAATTTTTGGAAAGCAAGAGCATTACATTTCCCCCCACCCCTTCCCCCCTTCAAATCTAATGTTACAATGCTGTGTTGTGGGTCAATAGCTCAGCAGCCAAAATAACCCTGACATAACAGAGTAGAGTGTGGATATATGATGACAGAAAAGAGGGTTTCTGGTAAGAAAATACATTTTAATTTTCAGCTTCCAAGAGTCTGAGATAGACTCCAATTCAGCAAAGCAGTTAAGCACATACTTAATGTATTTAGTTTAGTGGGACTAGCATGTGCTTAAATGCTTCACTTTATAGGAATGGGATAATTCACATGCTTTAAATTAATCACGTGTTTTGCTGAAATCAGGCCATAACAAATATCTAGGGGAAAATATCTTTAAAACATGTTTTTCAAAAAACCTTGTCAGTTTCTACAGAGTCTGATAAAAATGCCCATTTCCTCTGAAAATGGAGATTACAGGAGTGATTGTGCACCACTGAAGTCAGTGGGATTTTTGCCATTGACTTCCATGGGTGCAGGATTAAGCCCTGTGGAAGGAGCCATATAACTAGCTGGCAAAGATTCTGAGTGCATGTATTCAGCACAACTGCACAGGTCGCATTCAGCCAATGAATCTTCCCTCATATAATTTCTCATGCGACAGGCAGAGAAGATAGTAAATCAAGCAGCTTTTAAAACATATATGTCACTTTAAAAAAATCAATTCAGTCCATTACTGCAATCCAGTTCCGTTATTACTGATGTTCATTACGGAAATTATGATGGCCACTAAATTAACTTGGCATGAACTAAGGATGTGTTAGATACCTAGCACTCATGGAAATATATAATCTGTTAAAATCACCTAATGAGTCAACTTCTTACATTTTTCTTTATACTGTACTTTAGTTTCTTTTTCATTTGATAAAGACTGGTTTCTGTTATGTTTATTTTCCTTTAACTCTTTCAAACCTTGTATTTAGTAAGAATTATAAAACAGTTGTCAGTTACAATTAATATATCAGGTCACAGTAATAATTTCTTGTATATATAACCTGCAATATTCTATGTCATCTCTATTTTAACAATCAAATTTCCCCAAGGCACAGTATTTTGTGTTGGTTCTTTTCCAGTTTTGTTAATAAATAATGCCCTGACTTGAACTTTCTATTGATATTTAACATGTAAATGTAGTTTAGTGTGGATTTAAGTCAATTTATAAATATACAAAGTGGATTGAATATCAGTGGTGAAATCTTGACTCCACTGAAGTCAGTAGGGAGTTTTGCTGTTTGGAATCAGGCATTCATCCCAAAGATCAAATATTCTGATTGTGATTCATCTCTCTTATATGTAACCATGAGAACTCTCCTTCCCCTCTCTCACCATATTATTAAGCTGGCTTTATTTTAAAAAAGGAAAGATACTTTTCCTTGTATTGAAGTCCTGGCTGGGCATCTAAAATGAGTAAATTGATGTTGCACAGTACTTTGTGCACCTTTAACAAGTTATGTCTGATCTCAAAAGTTGCTGGTGCTGCACCTTAAACCATTCAATATCACAACCTCTGCTCTGTACATACCCCTACTCTGAAGATGCAACTTGCTTCAATTTTGGCAGCCAAAGACATTGCTACTGCAGGGAGCACCAATAAATCACAGAAACAATAAATAAAAGGGTCACTACTGATTTTTTTTAAAAAAAGACTAAAATAGGGTTGCCTTATACATCTGTTCTTGTTAACCTGGAGTTTGAAAGTTGCACTGAAATGCTGGCATTTTCTTTCAGTTCCTAAAACCAGGGACCTGTGTGCTAAATGGAAAACAAACTAAACTGCAGCCCCACCCTATTTTGTACTAAGCCCCATGAAGAATACAAAGCATCAAGAATCTTGTTCTGCATTGGCATTCCTTTTTAAATGAGGCGTTACAAAAATTCAGAAGAGCTTTACTTTTACTCCTTGTCGGTTCTTACCAACTGCAGTGCTAAGCTCTGAAGCAGGCTCTGAAATACTCATTTGTGTCTCCCAAAGTACATACAGACTTTGACGTCTAATACTGAGATATACCTTTATTGCAGATGGCTTTATCTTTCCAAAATGATTAGATCAATCTAGTGATTTTAGTGTGATTTGGGTTTTGGTTTTGGTTGAATTGCTACTGACTAAAACAAATCTATGACATGTTTGTGCTGATAAATTGATCCAAAAAAGAAAACTAACTGGTGTGATGTGGGCAATGTAGTCTGCTGTTGCAATAGAAAGATGTTCTGTGAACTCACAATCCTGGTGACAGAATCAGAACAGTGAAGCCTGTTGATTGTTCTTTAGCCACATGGATGTGCTGCAGTGCAGCTGCTCACAATGCACACAGAGGCAGGGATAGGAAAATGGCAGCCCTGGGGAGAAAGTAAAATTTAATAATGCTCCTTCCCACTTGTATAGACCCAATGATGTGTCTGCCTCTGGTGTAGGCCAGATACCTACTTTTAAAAAGAAACTACTGTTAATGAGCCTGTTTTTTTAAAATGTTCAAACATGTTATCTATTTGATTAGACTATGGAAAATACATAGGATGAAATCTTGGCCCCACTGAAGTCAGATGGAATTTTACCTTTAACTTTAATTGGGCCAAGATTTCACTCAGTCATGTAAATCCTGGGTAATTCCAAGCCTTCTCAGCTCCTTAGCCTTGTGTTTCTCCCACTTCTAAGGCTAGGGACTCCCTCTGGACTCCCATCACGACATGCTCCTAGGCCAAATGCAGTGTGGCACTCTCATAAGCACTCACGTATCTGCCTGACTGCGTTGTACCAGTTGGCTTAATTTAAGGCTGGAATAAACGCTCATAAACGTAATCTTGTTCTTGCTATCTCGGCATTAAAGATGGGGATTTTAGATTAATGCTAACCAGTTTAGTACTTGATGGCAAACAAAAACTAATCAGGCCAAGAGACAAGAATGTATTCACTAGACATAATTAATCTATATTATAAAAACAGCATTCCCAAAGGTAGTTTGATTGGGCCAGTTATGATCATAATAGCATTACTAAACCTAAAATTTACAGAAAATAATCTGTGTTTTCACCACCATTACTTTAAAAAAAAAAAAAAAAAGCTCTCAGCAAGTGAATACAGGCTTTGGTAAAAAAATCTATAGGATTTACCTCTAGTTCTATTTAGTAGCAGATACTACAGTAATATGGGCCATATATTACCTAGACAAATATTGGTTCAAACTTTTTGTTAATCATGTCTAGTAGCCTGCTGCAGCCGGCAGTGATCAATACCTGACATGAAAAACCCACAGAATGCACCTAACCAATTTTTCAGAGTTGTATATAGGGGAAAATAAATTATTCCAGATCCATAGATGATCAATATAGTCCCTGAAATTTGAGATTAAATTATCTTTGCATACTGCTTGCTTGGTTCTGTCTGACATCACCATATCTAGGATATCTGAAGGCATACGTCTTTCAGAATTCAGTTGTGCTTTACAACACATCATAGGTGTGAAGATATTAGACAATATAATTACTGTGATGATTTATTCCTATAGAAACAAAATTATGCTAGGCATTTTACATACAAACAAAATGACCCAGTCCCTCCCCTGAACACTTATAATCTAGTGTGTTTTATTGTTGACATCAAATACTCTCCAGCATTTACATGCTGTAATACCCTCAACACATGCCTTTTTTTAAAATGACACTTTGTTAGTCCATTGGACATGAGGCTTCAGGAGTTGTCCCACAACTGGAATCTGTGGAGCAGCTACAGAAGGGAGTTTATGTAATAATAGACAGAAAGGTGCAGATTGCAAAAAACTTCATGGTCCCACCTTCTGACTTAACAAGATTCTATTCTTTGTGTACCAACTCCATTCTACCACCTCTCTCATATAGCGGTGCTTACATTTATGATGCGGTAATGACACCTAACTGTTTGACAGGTTTGGAGTAGAGCTGCTTGGAAAAACTTTGATGGAACTATAGTCCATCAGAAAATGCAGTTCTGTTGAAAAAAAATGGAAAATAAAAAGTTCCCCAATATCAAAAGACCCCATTTCAAGGACTAAAACATTTCATTTTTTGGAATAAAACATTTCATTTTGAAACTATTTTCATTTTGAATTTTCTAATTTTATATGATAGTATAACAAAGTCAAAATTAAAGTTTCGTGTTTCCATTTGTCCTTATCTCCTTAGTCTCAGTCAATTTTAGCTGTTCTAAAAAGCAGTTTCATAGACTAACATACTAAAGTCTTGAAATATTCATAGAATCATAGAATCTCAGGGTTGGAAGGGACCTCAGGAGGTCATCTAGTCCAACCCCCTGCTCAAAGCAGGACCAGCTGTTATTCCCATCCCACACCATAGACTCAAGAATTCAATGCTAACTCTCACCCTCTTTGTTAGTACCTTGTCTGCCTTTTAGCAGGCTGAAACATACATGAGCAATAAAAAGCAATTCAGGTATTTATCATCTAATTTAATTGGATTAATAATATTTCCTGCTAGCCCAGCATAATATTCAGTGCTAGAACTGGGGGAAATCTTCTATTTGTTTCATAAAAATTTGTGGCAAGACAAACAAACTTTTGTAGTGCAGAATGCTTTCAGCTTCTTCAGATTACACCAGTTTGCCATCTTTTTAAGAGCTGCACTATTTTCACCAGCAAAAAAGGTGACAAAAGGCAATCTTAACATAGGCTTTTCCATATTGCATCAGACCATGGGTGTGATGGGTATATCAAGCCTTTGTCTCCTGCCTTCTGCAGTAGTCAATACCTGAATGTTAAGAAAAAGTAGACAGAACAAAACCTCATACACCGTACACCTCAGCATTTGTGTGAGGTTTTCCATGGGTGTGTGTGGAAAGGTGCTTTGTAAACCTTGCACCTGTAAGTATGAATTTTGATTAGCCTTATTTTAAGGCCTGCCCCCCTCCAAATACCTCTGAAGTCACTGGAAGAAGAGGGACGGCTTCAGACTCTTGCAGCCTGAGGTTTCTCCCTGCCTTGCCAGATTGATTTGAAGGCATAGGAGCGAGGGGATGGAAGGGTTAACATCTGTTTAGGTAGTGAAGAAGCAATTAACTCCAGCACAGCTGCCCCTTTCCAGTCACAGCTACTCAATGAAAGGGCCATAGGAATGGCTGTTTGGGAGAGAGAGGAAGGAGGCTGCTTTGGGGAAGGTAGGGCTGCTGGCTGACATCCAAAGTTTATAAGAATGGGCAAGAAGCCCCAGCTGGGGAATTTTTCTGTTTATTGCTGATCATGTTATATTAATTTACTTTCTTGATATAATCACTAATCCCTGAGGAAAAGACCTTGGTGCCTGGCCTGCCACTGACGCATTGTGCTGAGTCATTGTGCTCCCACCCTTCCAGCTAACCAGTTGTGTCTTGATTTATTATGCATGTGACATCACTGAACAAATGGTCAAAGCTAACAACATAGATACGTTATTATCCTTACTGATAACACTAATAACATTTTCTAGCTGATGTCTAACAAGCCCTTATGTTACTGTCGTGGTGAAAAAACACAGAGATTAAATCTGTTGTGAATGAAAAGAGTCTCTCTTTTAAAATGCTGCCCTCTTCCATGGGTTTATAACCTGACCCTACAAATCCACCTTTGAGTGAAGCTTGGTATATACAAAGCACATTGTGCACATGAGTTAGTCCGGTGTGGAAGCTTACACAGCCTGTGCACCAAACTGACCCCCCAAAACACAATCTGTGGAGCAGCTACAAAAGTAAGGGAGTTTATGTAATGGGGTTCAAGAAGGCTAGGAAGGAACCTTGTACTTGCTCCATTGTCAAGAGTTATAGAGCTTCTAAATATGCATCCTGAGCCTCCCTCTTGTTATATTCCCAGTATGCACACAGAGAAATTAGATAAAAACTGAAATACTCTTGCCGGAAGGTGGCAACATAACGCAATGTTATTGGTTGCATAGGCGCCAACTTCCGGTGGCGCTGGTGGGGGCCCCGCCCCCGACGCCGGGCGATGTGGCAGGGCCCCGCCCCCGAATGACGTTGCGGGGCCCCGACGCTGACGCAACGTCGCCCAGCATCAGGGGTGGGGCCCCGCAACGTCTCCCAGTGCTGAGGTGAGTTTGCGGTGGGTCCCGGGGCTGGCGGGGAGCTGGGCGCGGGCCCCGGGGATGGCGGGGAGCTGCCAGTGGGTGCTCTGCACCCACCAACTTTTCCCCGTGGGTGCTCCAGCCCCGGAGCACCCACAGAGTCGGCACCTATGATTGGTTAGAATTCAGAACACCCAAGAACCCAGATACAGAGAGAAAAAACCTGGCAAATCCCTGAGGCAGAGAGGCACAACACACCCCATCTAGCTTTAAGCAGGCTCTTTCCAGATTGACTGTGCTCCCACTCTCATTTTTTAGCCCAGCAGTTCTCAACCAAGGGTCCCAGGCCCCTTAGAGCAGTGGTTCTCAACCAGGTGTCTGGGGCCCCCTGGGGGGCCACCAAGCAGGGCCAGCATTAGACTCGCTAGGGCTCAGGGCAGAAAGCCGAAGCCCCGCTGCATGGGGCTGAAGCCTGGGGCCCTGAGCCCCACCGGCAGGGGCTGAAGCCAAAGCCTGATCAATATAGCTTCGTGGGGGCCCTGGTGACATGGGACCCCAGGCAACTGCCCAACATGCTACCAGTTGTTGTGACACAGGTGGGCCGTGGAGTTTTTATAGCATTTTGGGGCTGGGGCTCAGACAGAAGAAGGTTAAGAACCCCTGCCTTAGGGGGCTGCAAGCAGGTTTCAGGACCTGGGGACCCCCCAAACAGGACCAGACCAAGACAGAAAGCTGAAACCTCACCGCCCTGAGCCCCACCACCCAGGGCTGAAGCCGAAGCCTGAGCAGCTTAGCTTTCTGGGGCTCCCTGTGGTGTGGGGCCCCCAGCAATTGTCCTGCTTGCTGCCCCCTACTGCCAGCTCTGGCTTTTATATGCAGAAAAACAATTGTTGTGACACAGGTGGGCTATGGAGTTTTTATAACTTGTTGGGGGAGCCTCGGAAAGAAAAAGGTCAAGAACCCCTGCTTTAGCCTACAAGCAGGACCTAGAACCCCCTCCCCCAGCCGCTGCTCGTTTTGTGTGTCTACACTGCAATTAGACACCATGACTGGCCCATGCCAGCTGACTCCAGCTGTAGGGCTATTTAATTGTGATGTAGACATTCAGGCTCAGGCTGCAGCCTGAGGTTGAGGACCATCCCATCTTGCAGGGCCTTAGAGCCCAGACTGCAGCTCCAGCCCGAGCTTGAAGTCTACATGGCAATTCAACAGCCCCTTAGCCCAAGCCCCACAAGCCTCTGTCAGCTGGCATAGACCAACTGTGGGTTTTTAATTGCAGTGCAGATAAACCAGATGTGGGCAAAGTATGGCCCCAGCCATTTTAATTCGGCCTTTGCACTCCTGCTGGGGAGCGGGGTCTGGGGCTGGCGGTGCTCCACCTGGGGAACATGGTCGGGGGCCACTCCACGCGGTTCGCAGAAGCAGCGGCATGGCCCTGCTCCGGCTCCTACATGTAGGGGCAGCCAGAAGGCTCCACTCTGTAAGCTGCCCCCATCCCAAGTGCAGCCCACACAGCTCCCATTGGCCGGGAACCACAGCCAATAGGAGCTGCAGGGGGGTACCTGTGGACAGGGCAGCACACAGAGCCGCCTGGCCGCACCTCTGCCTAGGAGCTGGAGAAGGGACATGCCGCTGCTCCTGGGAGCCGCTTGAGGTAAGCGCCGCCTGGAGCCTGCACCCCGATCCCTCTCCTGCTCTCCAAACCCCTAGGTCTCAGCCCAGAGCACCCTCCTACACCCCAAACTCGTCATCCCCAGCACCACCCCTGAGCCCGCACCCCCAGCCGGAGCCCTCATCCCCTCCCCCCGACACTCCCTGCCTCAGCCCAGAGTCCCCTCCTGTACCCTGAACTCAGTTCTGGCCCTACCCCAGAGCCCTCACCCCTCCCACGCTCTAACCCCAATTTTGTGAGCATTCATGGCCCGCCATACAATTTCTATTCCCAGATACGGCCCTTGGGCCAAAAAGTTTGGCACCCCTGAGATAAACCCTTGAAGCAATAGCTTGCAATTCCAGCACAGTTCTCAGTACACCACACATCTTCCCCTGATTAAGTTACTGCCACTTGAGAACTTTCTTAACTTTTATGTGGCAGGGCAACAGACTGGAGCTAGGTTCAAGGATGTTAACCGTTCCTGTCTTATATCCTCTGAGTTTGCAGAGAAATATTACACAAATTCAGTCTGATCTGACAAAGCTCTGAGTAAGCCCTAGCCTCCCATTGACTTTACCGAGAGTTGGTGAGGCTCACCATTTTCACGATTTAGGGCCCAGTAGAAAAAGAATAAGTACATACTGAGTAAATAATTTAATACAAAAAACCAAAATGGACCAAAAGTAGATGACAGGGTGCCAGATAGCTAGCTTCATGTAAATGTTGAAACATTCTGGCATTATGTGACTAAATATTATTACTAGCAGATTATGAATTAGTTTGAAGAGACATGACTATTATTTTAAAGCTAAAATTATCCCATTTACAGGATAGTGATCCCATTAAAAATATCGGTAATACAATGTCTTCAAATTTCTTCTACTTAGCATTTGTCCCCCATTTTTCGGCGGTGTAATATTTTCCTATGAAATAACTAACTGGCCCATCTCTAGCAAAGCTGCAGACGAGACGTGAGTGATCCTTCCAATTATTTTCAGAATTAATTTTGTTGCCACTTTTTACAAGGTCATCCACACGGCTGTTCCCTGGCTCCAGCACTTGTAATCCAGGAACCTTTCAAAAGAACTCAGGCAATGGAGACACACGGACACGAATGTGAATGATCAAATGTTCTTGAATAAATACTTCTGTCTGCAACCAGAACAAGAAGTATAAGCCATTCACACATTGCCTGATGCTCAGGTCATACTCTTCTTACTAGCTGTTATAAACTAAACAGGAGTGTGATGGGATGGATCTAGGGGGCTGAGTGCCGCTAGAGGCTCTAAGGTCAAGTCAGACCTGAACTAATTTCCTACCATGGAATGAAGGTTTGAACTGCTGACTTCATAACACTACTAGGCTCATCACCACTTCGGGTTATTAGAGGTCCTGTGGAACTTTGAGTAAGACCAAGCTCCAGTTTGAATATATTTTGCCTCCCGTTAGTTCTAGCTGGATCTGGTAATCAGCTGATCCTCCCTTCCTCTCTTATAGCACTGCGGTGTGCTGTCAGTTTCTGCATTTCACCACTTGGCTTCTGCTCAAGAGCCAGTATGTGGCTTTTTGTGGTGTTAGCATGTTTCCTTAGTAATGAGGAAATATCCACTTGTTTTGAGGAGAAATGTCTTCAGAAATGAGTTGGGTTTCCTTTATTTACCAGAAGTGATTAATATATACAACACAAATTAATATAAAGGATTAAGGCCTATTCCTGCTCCCTTTGAAATCAATGGCAAAAATCCCTTTTACTCCAATGTTGCAGGGTCAGGCCCACTGAATAGGTGACTTTAGGGCCCAGTGCTGCCAGCACTTACTCCTAAATCTAGTTCTCATTACTGTGAGTGTTCCCAGTGAAGTAAATATAAAGTTTACCTATTCATGACAGTAAGGCCTATGGTCCCACTTTATCAAAGTACTTAAACATTTGCTTAACTTTAGCATCTAAGTAATTCCATCCCTATTCATCAAACTGCTTAAGAATTTTGATAAATCAAGGGAAATAGGGAGGATTTAAAGAATGGGATTCCAAAAGTTCTCAACATTGGCTTAACTCTGTTCCCACTGGACTCAATGGTAAAACTCATAAGCCTTATATTTGGCATGTGCCTTTTTCCAGCTATCAGCATCTGTACAAGTAAGTGGTATGTTCTGCTCAGCAATCTGAAAACTTGTATTGCAAAATTTCTGCCTCTTGTTCTCCTTTTGTTCTCCAAGACTATTCTGCTCTTGTAGCTCATTATTACATGTCATTTTCCGTTAATTGGTCTAGCAACTGTGGACCCAGCCACTGCCATGGGACCACTCTTGTTAATGACCAGTGTTGGCAGCTTAACTTTGTCCCTTTGTCATTCAGTATTTTTAAAAAAGAGACACAAACAAACTAAAAACCCTGACTTCCAGCCTGACTCAGTGGCTTGCCTCACCTCTGCACAATGGCTACTGCCAGGAACCCAGTCAGTTATCACAATGAAACTTCTCCTGGTTTGGCTGCAGAAGTTAACGCCCAAAAAAGTATTGAAAGAGTCCAATGCACACCATTGGGTCTCCAACTAGAATAGCTGGTTTTCTTATAGAAGAGAAATTACATGGTGCTTTCCAGAAAAGGCTCAACTATCCTCTTGGTCTTTTAGCTAAGATCAAGCATAGTATCAGTTTCATATCTCTGACAGTGGATGTATCCTGTACCCTTAGCAGTTCCTGCAAAGAGGGAGAGAAGGGGAAATAGCTCATCTGGTATAAATCAGCATAGCACCACTGAAGCAAAAAAATGCCCAAAGTCAGCACTTAAATAAGTGGCCTAATTTTCAGCGCTTCTGAAAATCGACAGCTTCCACTTCAAGGAAAGAAAGTCAACTAATAACACTGGTCTACAATTTTTGAGAAGTCGTCTGCTTCAGAGATAAAATGTGCTATTTAGTATGTATTTTGATGTGCTGAATTCAAATATGACAATTAAAACAACTGATTGGCTACTGTTTCTAAGATATTTAAGTTTTTACATTTTATGTCTATGTATATTGTGTAGATAGTAGAGTTTTAATCATCAATTGTAAACCTAGGTCTTTTCATGTGTTTATGGTTGCTTTACATGATACTATTTCACCTGTCCTGTTTATGTAACACTTTAAAAATCAGCAAAGGGGTTATATAAATAAAGTGTATTATGAAACAAAAGGCAAAAAACTATTATGTACATAGTTTAGTCCTATTCAGTGTCTACTCGGTGCGTCTTGGCTTGTCTCTTGTATTCATTAAATGGAGCATCTCTTGTCACTGTCCAGCAATAGTCTGCAAGCATTGATGGGCTCCATTTGCCCTGATAGCGTTTCTCCATTGTTGCAATGTCCTGGTGAAATCACTCGCCGTGCTCGTCGCTCACTGCTCTGCAGTTCGGTGGAAAAAAATCGAGATGAGCGTGCAAAAAATGTATCTTTAGTGACATGTTGCAACCAAGGCTTTTGTATGCCTTGAGGAGGTTTTCCAACAACAACCTGTAGTTGTCTGCCTTGTTGTTTCCAAGAAAATTGATTGCCACTAACTGGAAGGCTTTCCATGCCTTTTTTTCCTTGCCACGCAGTGCATGGTCAAATGCATCATCTCGAAGAAGTTCACGAATCTGAGGACCAACAAAGACACCTTCCTTTATCTTAGCTTCACTTAACCTTGGAAATTTTCCACGGAGGTACTTGAAAGTTGCTTGTGTTTTGTCAATGGCCTTGACAAAGTTCTTCATCAGACCCAGCTTGATGTGTAAGGGTGGTAACAAAATCTTCCTTGATTCAACAAGTGGTGGATGCTGAACACTTTTCCTCCCAGGCTCCAATGACTGTCGGAGTGGCCAATCTTTCTTGATGTAGTGGGAATCTCTTGCACGACTATCCCATTCGCAGAGAAAACAGCAGTACTTTGTGTATCCAGTCTGCAGACCAAGCAAGAGAGCAACAACCTTCAAATCGCCACAAAGCTGCCGCTGATGTTGGTCATAGTTTATGCACCTCCAAAGTTGTTTCATGTTGTCATAAGTTTCCTTCATATGGACTGCATGACCAACTGGAATTGATGGCAAAACATTGCCATTATGCAGTAAAACAGCTTTCAGACTCGTCTTCAATGAATCAATGAACAGTTTCCACTCATCTGGATCGTGAACGATGTTGAGGGCTGCCATCACACCATCGATGTTGTTGCAGGCTACAAGATCACCTTCCATGAAGAAGAATGGGACAAGATCCTTTTGACGGTCACGGAACATGGAAACCCTACCATCACCTGCCAGGAGATTCCACTGCTGTAGTCTGGAGCCCAAAAGCTCTGCCTTACTCTTGGGTAGTTCCAAATCCCTGACAAGGTCATTCAGTTCACCTTGTGTTATGAGGTATGGTTCAGAGGAGGAGGATGGGAGAAAATGTGGGTCCTGTGACATTGATGGTTCAGGACCAGAAGTTTCATCCTCTTCCTCTTCCTCGTCTGACTCAAGTGAGAATGGTTCTGGTGCATCAGGAACCGGCAGTCCTTCTCCGTGGGGTACTGGGCGTATAGCTGATGGAATGTTTGGATAATGCACAGTCCACTTTTTCTTCTTTGACATACCTTTCCCAACTGGAGGCACCATGCAGAAGTAACAATTGCTGGTATGATCTGTTGGCTCTCTCCAAATCATTGGCACTGCAAAAGGCATAGATTTCCTTTTCCTGTTCAACCACTGGTGAAGATTTGTTGCACAAGTGTTGCAGCATATGTGTGGGGCCCACCTCTTGTCCTGATCTCCAATTTTGCAGCCAAAGTAAAGGTGATAGGCTTTCTTAACCATAGTGATTATACTGCGCTTTTGTGATGCAAAAGTCACTACACCACAAACATAGCAGAAGTTATCTGCACTGTTCACACAAGTACGAGGCATCTCTGCTCACTTTGGCTAAACAGAAATGTGTCCTGTCAGGGTTCCCTCCCCACTCTAAACTCTAGGGTAAAGATGTGGGGACCCGCATGAAGAGCTCCTAAGCTTATATCTACCAGCTTAGGTTAAAACCCCCAAGGTACAAAATTCCCTGCATCCTGAGAAATGCTTCTCACTGCCACCATCAAGTGTGTTTAAACAGGAATCCAGGAAAGGAAACCACTTGAAGTTTCTCTTTCCCCCCAAAATATCCTCTCAAGCCCGTACCCCCCTTTCCTGGGAAGCTTGAGAATAATCTCCTAACCAACTGGTTACACAGTGATCTAAAAAAACCCACCCCCGGGGTTTTTAACACCATAGAAAACAGTCAGCTTCTTAAAAGAAGGATTTTATTAAAACAAAGAAGATAAAATCAGCTCTGTAAAATCAGGATGGTAACTATTTTACAGGGTACTCAATTTCCAAACTCAGAGGGATTTCCCCCTCTGGACAAACCCTTAAAGTTACAGAAAAAAAAAAAAGAAAGAACCCCTCCCTCTCACACAGGGAACGTACCAAGCAAAAATAAACAGAAATCTACTCGCTATGCTATCTAAACTTACTTTAGAAAAGTGAGGATTTGATGAAAAGATGACTGGTTCCTTCTGACTCCAAGATCACTCTGAGTCTGACAAAGACCCACACACAAAGCTTTCCCCCTCCCAAGATTTGAAAGTATCTTGTCCCCTTATTGGTCAGATGCTGGCCAGGTCAGGTGTCGGTCTGGTTACCTGCATTTCTTAACCCTTTACTGGTAAGAGGATTTTATCTGCATCAGACCCTCTCCCCCTTCCCCTTATATTTATGACATGTCCCTTTGCAAAATCAAACACTGACAAATAAGAGAGCATGGCACTGTATGATTTCTAGAGCTGATATAGGGCAATTTGTTCAGCAGAGTGATGTAAGCTTCGTTATGATTGCATCATCCACGACTTCTAGGAATAACATGATGCAATTCATATAATGTATGACGCAATACCAGCTTCAGGTTGCATCATTCATTGTTTTGCCTAAAAAGCAAGTACTGTCCAAACCCAGTCATAGATTTATTCATAGATCCAGTCAAAGATGTATTTTAGTCATTTCTGGTTTAAATGGAGATCCCTTCCCTTTATAACTCACTTATCCTCCACCATTCCCAAGTCAAGGGTCGTATATACTGACCCAATAGCATGTCTTGAAAACTAGAGCCAATCAACAATTTTAAGCATCATTTTCGTTCTCAGTGACCCAGAATTAGTAAAGTTTGACTACATTTATTTCAGAAGCATTTTGGCTGTAGAGCAGTGTAATCATCATACTAAACACTTCTGGTGCTCTGTTCATGTACAAATGTTTTATAAACACTAACTCGAGGGGCTAAAGTTTTTGTAAGGAACTCCTGGTTTACTCATATATATAAAAATGCACAACTACTGGCTCCCCATCTACTTCCGGGTCCTCTTTAAAATGCCCTGCTTGCTGTTAGAACTGTCCATGTACTTCCTCCAGACCATTTTATAAAACATGTGTTTCTCTGAGGCTCTTGTCATCTGAGAAATTGACTCATCATGACATCATAATATTTTACACTGTGATGGGGTATTCATCTCACACCAGCTGTGAAGGAGTTAATATGACCCAGGAGGGGCCAATTAACCTTCACAGTTGCACCTGAGGGGAGGCCCAGGGAATTATAAACACTAATTGCAAATGCAGCCCAGATGGTGGGGGAGGGGAGGAGAAACAGGAGAAAGGTTATAAACGGAAAATGTTGGTAGCAGTGAGAGTCTCAGGGAGACCATCATTCTATACAGTAATTGCTTTCTAGGAGCAGCAAACAAGGGGTGGAAATAGGCTCTAGGATTCCAATCTGGAAGCAGGGGTAACCTCAGAAGAGTTGTGGGGAAAGAAGTCCTGAAAAGGTAGGGTAGGAAGAAGCCCAGGAAACAGCATCAAAGATGAGCCACAATTGAATTTTGGGATGGGAGGATATTTTTAGTGGGCATTCTAGATAAAGGACTGGCTGGGGTCAGGGATACTGATTTTTAACATCCTGCTGCAGAAGCTACAAGAGTGGCTGTGGCAGGGATGAAATTCCTTTCTCAAGCTAGGCCTTGGAGGTCTAGCTGTTGTGGAAGCCTGGGGATGCCGGCTGGTAGTGGTTAGACTCTTTGCCTAGCTGCTCCTATCTCCTGAGGTAACTAAACCTTTTGTAACTCTGTACTCAAGAAGGGCTCCTGTTGCTTGCTAATGCCAAGGACCAATGTTGCCCACAGACTCCCTCATGGTTTCTGAGATGTGGAGTAGGTGATTTAGCAGTCCCTCTAGCCAGTGTCTCAAGCTTTGGGAGTCTCTACCTGTCCTTGCCCAACTGCTGGTCCCTCTGGGCACTGAAGGCAGACTCCTTCCATCTTGAGGTGGAAGATGGCTGCCACTAGGATGACTCCAGGCAGACTGCTGCCTCCTGCATTGGCAGAGCTGGTGACAGGAAACTGGCCAGTGATACACCACATCAGAAGCTAAAGAACAGCATGCAAGTTGTAATACAATCTCATTCAAAAAGCTAAACATCTTAAGGCACTGACATGGATCAGAGTATTCCTACCACTGACTTCTCTCTAAAAGAGACTGAAAAGATAATCCATGCTCCCAACCCTTTAGCCTTTAAGTAGTGACTGGCTGGAATTGAGCCAGGGCTGGCTAATGACTAAAACAGTCGTCTTCAGTGGTCTTTGAGAAAAGACAGTTTCTAAGTGTGCAGGTGCCTAATATGAATGCTGGCCCCTCTACGTGGCTGGCTCAGTAAAAAGGCCAAGGTTTTAAGTGGGCTCAGAGAGTGAACCATCCCTAGATGAGGTCCCTCTAAACTGGTGGAGTAACTGAGTTCCTGCTCTGCCGGTTCCTTGGTTAGAGGGAGGACTTCTGTCTCTCTCCAGGGCCATATTTGGTTTACATTTTGTTCTTAAAATTAAAAACTGGAATACTAAAAAATGCTTTATTTGCTCTTCCTAGGGAGTCAGCGCGCACAACTGGAGGAGGAGAAAGTGGTGATTCCAGTGAGTGCAATTCTTTTGAAGTTTATTATTTTCAAAAAATAAAAAGCAGGCCCTATGCAGTCCAGTGACAAGTCTACCCCTTCTGAAATGTACAAAGCTTCCCCAACTGCCCTTCTCTGTAGGGCCAAATGCTCTGTACATAGTATTATGGGATGTGGCTGCAGCAGGAGGTGGAGAAGAGGGGGGTTAGCAGCTGAGAGGGCTGTGGCTGTAGTGTGGTGAAATAAATGAGCTCCAGGTGTTCAGCACCTTCAGGAATTGGCCCTGCCTGAACAAGGACTGACTGAAATGGAGGAGGCCTTTGGGATTTGCCCTATTATGTTTACTTTGTTGTAGCACTTCAGTATCCGGCACTTTATTTATTTGTTCTCTTCCTTATTTGCCTGGATTAAGCAATGTTTCCCTGGCAGAATAAAAAAAAAACACTGCATGTTCAGGGCCCTTTTCAGTTGAAAGAGAGAGCCACGGGAAACACTTCATTACCAACAGGTAGCAAATATTTAGTTCTCACATGACCAGTTTGCAGGTGTGGAATCCACCTGTGGCACGCACAAGAAAGATGCACTTGAACTCACTGAAAAGTGACCCTAGGTTTATTCTCCCCACCTTAGTATTATGAGTTTTATTTTCCTCCCTAGTAACCAATCAGTGAGTGGGGTTCCACAGAGCAGCATAGTTGGTAAGTACATTCTTTTGCAAGCCAAGATTAGCCTTTTACTGCATCCGAATCTCTACCTGTAGATGGTGACTCTAATTCAGAAGGGCCATTCTGCCCAGGCTTCAGTAAGGGGAGAGGCAGACTTTATTAAGAGATTACCATCAATCAAAGATGCAGGATGGCCATATAGTGTGGGAACGCATGTCTAGCGCCCGCAACAGACTAACTTATGATCTCCCTCTTTTTCTTGGGCTGTTTGGTTCTGGTTTGGTTCACACCACTCTCTGGAGAAGCTAAGTAGTATTTAGGCCTCTGATACAGACTGAAATACAACAATGGTGCCCTCTGATTTCCCTTCCTGTGCTCAGTGTTATTTACAGTATTACTAGCCATCACTCCAGACATGTTCTTGGAAAAGGACCTTTCTTCCTTTTTAACAATCTCCTCTCTGGTAAAGTGACAATGGTGGGTGGATGTGCCTCTTTGAAACCCACATATGTATTTTTAATGGAAAAGCAGATCTTCATGTAAATCTCACTGCCTGGCCAATCAGAATGAAATCTTTCTTGGCCAAAAAGAGGGTGGGGGTGAACCTTGAGCTACTTATCTAGCTTTTCTGGAGGAGCCTTTTCTCCTGACTATTCCAATAGTGTAGGAGTATCTACGGCTCCTCTTGTTATACCAATAAAATAAAAACCAGCAAGATCTTTTTAAAGGGGATAAGACAAAATGTCACATTTATTGTGAATACAAAAAGAATCATAGTAAGCAGTCAGTTATAGCTATAACATTTCATTCAGTTTCACGAACCTCACATATTTACACAGATACATACACTTTCTTTTTAACATCCTTTCTACACTGCTCTGTTTTACATATTACATTTCCTTTATACATTTGGGGCAGTTAAGTTCCAATAGAACCCCCCCACCCTTATGTTCTTTTAGCGAATTTGACTAAATTGTTCATAGTCAAATGATTTCAATCAGATAGTTTCTGTGCTTGGATTATTTACAGACATTCCTTTTGGAAAAGGGCCCATTTTTCCTTCAGAATGAGTGAAAAGAAACCAAGAATTCTCCTTCTCTTCTCTAACATTTTCACAACATTTAACTGCTCAGTTCCCTCCAGCAACTACAGAGTTAACTTCTCACTCTTTTTTTCCTTAAATCTCTTGCTTATTTCCCAAAATGACACCTTCATCAACTCAGATTTTACCATTCCAATTGTCCCAGGGATCTGAAATCCCCATGCCTGTTCTTACTGCTTCCCTTATTCTTGCCACTATGCCCTCAGGGCTTCCAACCTGTTTTCCAACTTCTGTATCTGTTGCCTGTCTGGGCCCAATCCTGCTTTCCTCACTGAATCGTCCCTTTTCATGGATACAAGCTTTATTCCACTACCAATTTAGCAAGGAGGGTGGGCTCCTTAACTAGCCCCCCAGCCCTCCTGGTCCCTTTCCTCTTCATAATTATGCCTGGGGGTGCCATACATATGGCCTTCTCCCCTTTCACCTGCAGTAATGGCTGCTGCCTGTGTAGTGGCAAAGCCCCCCCAAATTAACTTTTTCCCTAGATTCTTAATTAGTGCCTCACAGCTACTATGATTGCAGGTGCCCTGTCCTGCTTCAAGGTTAATTTCTTTACCATACCTTGGAGCATATGATTCTCTCTTTCAATTTTCTCAGAGGCTTTAGCTTAAGTCTGCCAGGAATTTTTCTCTTTCTGTATTCCTGGAGTGCCTCTTTCACTATTTTCAGCTGACTGGGCATTTGTAGCCAGCACCTTCCAATTGTCTGTACCCTTTTCTGTTTGGTTTAGCTTTCCCTGTAAAGATGCTTTTTCCTCTACGTGAAGCCAAGTGGAGATAAGAATTCTTACATGCTTCCCAAAACAACCAAATTGCTGCTGCATTTCTTTTGGCAACACTAGAAAGTCTGTATATGAGGATATACTGGACCAATCTATCCTCTAGCTCCAAAATAGTGCAAGCATCTACAAGGGCTTCTTCAGTCTAAGGACTGTACCCATATCTCTGAAGGATTTGTTTAAAAGGTGTTATTTCTTTTACAAAAGGTGAGTTGGAGCTCCTTCAAACTCCATTCCTCCCTCTGAGACTGTTTTCCCTTGTCTTTTTTTTCTACATTTTTAACGTGTATAATTTCCTTGTCACCCCTGAACCCTTGCAGCGAGTGACACAGCCTAGATTATCCTCTCCTGCTACCCCTGATCTCGTTCAGCGAGCAGCTTTACTTTGCCCTATAGGCTCTTTGTTACCCCTGATTTCTCAGTGAACACTTTGGATATGATTAATCGTAGCTTAAAGTTTTTATGAGCTCTTTTATGAAGCCTCTACCATCCGGAGGCCAGCAGGTTTAAAAAAATAAAAAAATAAAAATGCCAAGCTCAATAGAGCTGACGGTGTGCACACCAGTTTTCACAATAACCATGACATATGCCAATACTCCCCCTTTCACAATTCTCCACCAAAATGTTATACCAATAAAATAAAAACCAGCAAGATCTTTTTAAAGGGGATAAGACAAAATGTCACATTTATTGTGAATACAAAAAGAATCATAGTAAGCAGTCAGTTATAGCTATAACATTTCATTCAGTTTCACATTCATTCTCACACACACACATGTTCTGCATAGATGTCATAGTTACCAGCCTAGAAGTTGCTCATGCCAAGTTACTGGCCAGGTAACCTGGGCATGAGGGTGGAGCCGAGTCCTTGTCAGATTCCTCTGATGCTCCTGGAGGGTGGTTGCAGAACCAGACTCAAAGTCCTCAGTGTGTAGAAGCCATTCTTATAGGAATTTATTCCTATGTCAGTCTATGGGAATTGCTTCATCATGCTGTCGCTGAATCAATCAGCAGATGGCACATTCCTGATGGCATTCCTGATGGCTCCACACTGTCAGATGTTATCTTGTTTTTTCCCATCCTTTGAGATGATCAAGTGGGTCCCAGTTTACCCTCCGGGGGTTGTCTGGTCATTCCCACTTTGAGATACAAAAACACATGAAATGAATGAAGAATAGGAAATAGTGCGGGGGTGGGGTGGGGGGAGAATCATACTGTGAATGTCAGGCTCAAGGGGCCTTAACACAATTAGTGAGACCATCCCCGAAGCATTAACATAATCACTTCAAACAGGAACTCAATGCCTACAAAAAACACATTCCCACCCCTTCTTTATCCTGGGAAACACACCCTCAGCCCTCTCCAAAACTCCTGTTGAATAGCTGAATTTCACTGGAGTTATTGTTGAGGAGAATGTTGTGGTGTATAGAAAGAGCAGTTTTCATAGTCTCTTCTTGGTATTCCAAACTTTTAGAAATAGGCGTGGTAATGAAAAGCTATAGCAAATTATAGTTGACATCAACATTTTTTCTTCATTAGAGACTGAGACTCCATTGCCACTCCTCACTGTCCTCTCTTCCAACTGGATAGCCACGGTTACCAGGTACTAGTCATATCCACTCAACAATTCCATCAGGTTTCCTGTGCCTCCAAATGATTATTGGGACATTCTCATTAATCCTTCCTATTACAATTCTATCACATGAAACTTCTTCCTCAGACCATAACCTCACGGATGAGGCTGCAGCTCAGCCCTTCTGTTCTTCCCACCCAGAGCGCGCTCAACCTCTTTTCTGGGAGTATCCACCTTTTCCTGTTCCTCTAGCTCCAGCAAGGAGACATCACATAAGCCCCTCTGCTGCTCCCCCTTCCTTCAGCCCTCTCTGGCCTTTGGCTCTATAGCTTAGTCAGCAGGCTGCTCCCTCTGCTGCTGCTGCCGCCGCTGCCACCTTCAGTCCTCTGGCCCTGGCTCTCTGACTTGGGGACACCAGCCAGCAAACCTTTCTTGCTTCTCTCCTACCTTTAGTCTTCTCCCAGGAACCACTTTCTCTCTACGGCAGCTCTTGTCTCCTGCCCTTCTCCTGTCTCACTCCTGATTGACTCACTCTGCTCTGGTCTCTTGTTGGATCTCACCAGGCCTCTTATAGCTCCCTAGGTGCTGGCTGCCAGGCCTTCTTAATTGGCCCAACTGGGAGCATCTGGACTGGAACAGGAGTGCTGAGCTCAGTTTCATTGAATGGGCCAGCTACCCTGTTACCGGGGGGCTTCGGACAGGATCCATGCATTTTTGTAAGATGTAGATAAATATAAGGAGTCTTTTTTTAAAAAACAAGACTCGTTCCATTGTCCATTCTGACATCACATGCCCCTCAGTCAAAATGTATGTCAGGTTATTTAATTCTTTTCACCAAATCTGGTTCTATTGCAACCCAACAGTAGCTGGTACTGGTGGCTTCCATAAATCAGGCTGCTGAGGCAACAAGATGGATTCATTAACACACAGAAACAAAGGTCTCTATTCTCATTGTTTTGCTTTTCCAGCTAGTATTTTTGCAACAACAGAGAGAATCCTTTCACTCAGTGTTCATTAATTAACTCACCCTTGACATGGCATGGAGTTAATGCCCATCAATAAATAGAAAAGATGCAGGGGCCCAGGCAATAGACTTGGAAATGCTTTACACAGAATTTTCCATCCTAAGCTCATAGAATGGATTAGCTTAGAGACATGTTAGTACTGGAAATTAAGAAGTTCCTGTCCAGGGAAACTGGATGAGTTTCTGTCACTTTGGTATTCATAGCTCTAACTTAGACAAACTGTCCAAAATGAATTTTGATTTTTATAGCTTTATGAATTGTAACATCAATTCTTCCTCCTCCCCCCTTTAATTCAGGGCTAGCAGCAAGATGGACTAGATGACTTAAAATGTTGTTCCATCTCTAAAGTCCATGATTCAGATCTTGGGATCCTAAGAAGGCACTTTTTCTCACATCAGGGGCATTACTCTAGTCCATATAATTCCTAATAATTCCATTAATACCTGTCTCTCTCACCAAAACTCTAAACTGGTTTGCATCTTAACATTCCACTATGGCAGATCCACTAAGGGCCCAATGATCCTTTAATGGCTCCCCATTAATCTAGTATTGCTGCCTACGATAGAGGGAGTAATTCACATTCGTTGTTTCAGATGGAGAGGATTCCAGGAGCCACATCCAAAAAAAGTCTCCACAAGGATCTTCTAAAAGGCAGCCTGTAACAGCCTTCTTGTGAAAGGACAGGCAGCACTCTGCATCATATTGCTCCAGACACTTAACCATGTGAACATCCAGAGCCATAACAAAGCTACCATTTCCATGCTAGCTTTCTGCACTGGTTTGGTCACATGCTAAAATGAAAAGATGCTACAAGGATGGACCGGGGGGCGTGTAAACCCCACACAACATCCTCTAGTGGTACAGTTCCCAGCACAGAAGCTCCATCTTTGCAGACAAACTTACTGCAACAAAATACAGACCGTCTCTAATTACAGACTGGAAATAGAATCTGGGAGACATGAGGCATGGTAGAAATCCAAGGACACTGTAACATGAGAGGAGAGCTTGAAATCGTGATCCCTTTTCATCTTCACTGGCTTAAACCACAAAGGGGGCAGATGAGAAGTGCCTACTGAGCAATCACAAATATGAACAGAATTCTCACTAAAAAGTCAAGAAGAAAAACACTCTAGCTTTGGAATGAAGAGAGACTTTGGAACTGCCCTCCCAATATGTGACTGCCTTCTGCTGAACCAGAAATGGCTAATACTACAAAATGGACACATTCAGGAACTCCCCATGGAAATCATGGCACCTGTTCCTTCATTAAGATACTGGCTGGCACCATTTGTATGCTTTATGTCAGGGATCTCAAACTCAAATGACCACGAGGGCCACATGAGGACTAGTGCATTGGCCCGAGGGCTGCATCACCGACACCCTCTCATCGCTGCCCTGGGCCCCACCCCAACTCCACCCCTTCCATGAGGCCCTGCCCCCATTCCAACACCTTCCCCACCTCTTCTCCACCTCCTCCCCTGAGTGCGTGGCTCCCTGCTCCTCCCCCCTCCTTCCTGGAAAGTGCTAAGTGCCACCAAACAGCTGTTTGGTGGCAGGGAAACCCCTGGAGGTAGGCAGAGGAGCAGGGATGCAGCATGCTGGAGGGACGGTGGGGGGAGGGGAGCTTGGCGGCTGCAGGAAAGAATGCGGGGCAGGGAGCTTGGGCAGGCTGCAGGAAATAACCCTGTGGGCCACGTGAGGCCCGCGAGCCATGTGTTTGAAACCCCTGCTTTATGCCAATAAAACTTAAATTGTAGGCAGGGCCTCCTGAAAAGCTTTCGCTCCTCCCATTCATCCCAGTGCCATCAGGAGATGAAATTATTTAGTTAATGTCTATAAACACTCTGACGATGGAAAGGATTATATGGTTACTTTTGTGGACCTGTGATGGAATGCACCTCTGTAATTACTAAAATAGTGTTTAGGGTGTAATGTTTGTACAAGGCATGCTTTATAAGCAAGGTGTGAGGTATCATTTGAAAAAGCATCAATAATATGGTAAAATGCACGTAGCAACATCATTGTGAGCATAAGCTGAAATCATGACTGAAGTGTTTCTAGAGAAGTCTGGGGAGTGATTAAATCCATTTCTCAAAGACAAAGGGCAAACTGATGCCCCCTCCAGGTGTTGTCAAAGCTGATGGGCCATCACCTATCAACTGGTCAGCCTTCCTCCATCAGACCACCTGTCTCTTGCTTCTCAGCTGGAAATCCTTTTCAAAGAGAAATTATAAAAAGGAGGGGCAAATACCCTGTCACCTCTCCTTTGTCTCCCTGTCCATTTCAGTCCTTGCTCCTGAGAAGACAAAAGAAGCAGTCACTGAGTCTGAAGAGTTTGGTCAGTACTGCTGTTGGAAGCATGTGGTGAAAAACTTTGGAAAACTAGGTGCTAGACAGCATTTTTATCTTTATTTCTCTTGTATCATTTCTGACTCTTGTGTCTCATTGCTTGTCGTTACTTAATATCTATGTTTTTGTCATTGTTAAACTTGTTTTATTTAATCCAGTGTTTAAATTGAAGTGTCTGGGTAACTCTATTTAAGGTGGTAAGCTGCTGTATATTGTATATATTGCTGTATAAGGATAACAGACTTAATATATTTGAACTGTCCAGGAGCAGGCTGGGCAGTACAATACATACCTTGCTGGGGGGAAATCTGGGACTGGGAGTTTGTTGGGGTCACCCTGCAGCATAACAAAGGCTGGTGAGAGGCAGAGTATAACCCAGCTATAGCTGGAAGTTATGCATAGTTATACACAGACACTCAGAGTGTGACTTGCATGCTGGAAAGCTGTTTGTGAGCAGCCCAGTTGGAAGCTACTACCAGGGAGGTACCCAAGGTTGCAGGGCAGGGGTGCTAAAGCCCCTATTGCTCTGGATTGCACCCTAGTATGCCACAGGACTGTGTTAAAATATTTATTACAAGTTCAATAACAATCTCTTCTATTCCTTGCTCTCTGATTTGGATTTTCCTCCTTGATCTGTCCTTTTAAAGGAAAGACAAGGTAAAAGAAGAATGTTCAGGAAAAGACTATCAAAATGATAAAGGAATGTGGGTGGGATGGGGAGAGAGAAGGTGTTTCTATGAGGGAGATTTTAATGGGTAGACTTAATTAACTTGGAAAAGAGAAGACACAAGATGTGATAGAGATATATCAGATAATTAATGTTACACAGAAGGCCAGTTGGGAAATCCCACTGAGCTATTCCAGTAATTAACGTACAAGAGGACATAAAATTACAGGTTTAACCCAGATAAAAAAAAACACTTAGAACATACAGTAACTTGTGGAAGTCACTGCTGTGGGATAGTAAAGCAAAGAATTTAAGTGTCTTTAAAGAGCATCTATTTAGCAGCAGCAAACTGCCCAGCTAAGGTAACATTTACAAGGGCTTCCACCCAGAGAGGCATATGAGCTAGTGGATAGAGCACTGAGCTGGGAGTCAGGAGGCATGTCTGCTCCTGCCAACACTGTCACAAACTTGTGCAACTTTGGGCAAAAGTCACTTTACATCTCCATGGTATTGTCTAGAACAGAGTTAAATTGATTGTGCCAAATTTGAGTCTCTCTCCTTTCTCACCCTTGTTTGTCTTGATTATTTAGACAAGCTCTCATTCAGTATGCGATGGGTAGGGTATGTATCTTACTATCCATGTCTGGTGCCTGGCACAAGGGCCCCACTCCATCTCACTTGAAAACTCTAGGTGCTACTGAAGAATAATAAAGTTTTTGACCATAAACTGCTCAGCAGAGGGATTTAGGAAAGAAATACCCTCCCTCTCTTCCCTACGGAATTGTATTGTACAATTAGATGCATTATGGTGGTTCTACTGAAGAGTTGGTACAAGCAATGTTGTATGATTTCTGGCAGCCATTGATTCCCATGTGCAATACTAATGAGGATCATCCATTTACATTTGTTTTACCTTTGAAATACCACACTTTTAATTCTCATGTTTTTTTGACCCCTTCTAGCTAGGTAATTCTGCCACCCCCAGCGGTAGCAGAGTAGCTGGGAGCCTGTCTGCTGCCAATGTAGAAGCAGTTCTCAGTGTGAAATGGCTGATGTGACGATGATTAACGTGTGTCTTAGCCAGTGAGAAGTCAAATACCTATTTCCAGTATCCGTCCGCATAAGGGTTGAAATTTCCCCTTAACTTCCAGTTCCCTTTGCAAGCAGATGACGCTGAACGCAGGTTGTTCTAAAACTGCTAGTGTGCATGTAAGTTGGGTACAAGGTGCAAAATAATCCTGGACCCTCATTTTGTAGTTGCTGTAAATGTTTCCTATGTGAAAAGAAACCTTTCACAAAGGTGGGGCCTAAACTCTGACTATTACAAAGTTGGGTAACCTAAAGACACCATAATTGTCCTGTAGCAATGGTCCAAAGTGTTCCATTTAGTCAGAGAAGCTTGGCCAAGTTACCAAATCATATGCCTGAGTGTGAGAGTAACTAGTTATCAACTTGCTTTAGCTTCATATGTAGTTTCTTTGAGATAAGTTGGGATCCCTACAGATAAAGATATGCATGCCCTCCAAGCTGCCTATGGTGTCTCTAGGCATAGGTTGTAAATAGTAGCAGGTCCCAAGGCATAGATTGTAAATGACCTATTAAAGGCACATCTTGAGGTTAAAATTCTTGAGCCAATCACCGTGGAAGCCAGGCTCCACTTCTGACTTGCTTTTTGAAGATCATTCTTACTAATAACAGGACTGAACACTTTGGGGGAAAACTGAAGATCAGGCCTACAATCCATGTCCCCCTAGCCTCTTCCCTATTCCGTTCACTTTCACTCCTTGCTGGCAAGGCCCCGGGTCAACCAGCTGGCACATCTACCTTCCTGCTATCTTCCCCTGTCACTCCAGAGGGAGCATTGGCAGTGGAGAAAGACACAGTCCTCCTGCTCTTAGTGCTAGGCCACCTTAACCTCTGGTGGCCAGAAGGAATACCGGACCCCTGCTGAGGGCTGTAAAAGATTTTTAGTAGGAGCTGGAACAAGCAGCCATTTGCATTTTCTTATTTTCTAGATAGTGAATTAAAAATAAACCCAGACCCTGTCCAAAGGAAGACCCCTGGTTTGAGCAAGCCTGAACTTGGGGTTATCTTTCACTCTTCCTTTTCCTTCGCTCCTCATAGGGACTCACCAAATCAATCCACTCACTCCTTCCCCATTACCAAAACCCTGCTTCAGCTCTCCAACCACTGAGTCTCCCCTCTCCAGTCTAATCCAGCATTCTGTACCCAAATAATCTCCCCTCTTGCCTCTGGTAATGTCACCCCTCCTCACATCCTTTCAGTAGTTCCTTGTTATGTTGTGCATAAAATTCAAATGCCTTGTCCTCATTTAAGGCTATGCACAGTTCTTCCCCTACCTGCATCTTGTCTTCTGTCACCCCTTGTGTCACCCGCTGGAATCTATCTGTTCTTTTCAGCCTGTTGATGTCTTCATCTCCTCCTCCCACTCTTGCTTTTCTGCCTTTTCTTTGTGCTGTTCCCTCTCCCTCTGCACAAAGCACCCTCACTGTGCTTCAAATCTTCCTCAAACCCCATTTTCTTTGCCTTGTTTTTCACCAGTGACTTATGTTGAACATAAGAATGGTCATACGGATCAGACCAAAGGTCCATCTAGTCCAGTATCCTATCTTCTGACAGCGGCCAATGCCAGGTGCCCCAGAGGGAATGAACAGAACAGGCAATCATCAAGTGCTTAGCGATCTTCTCCTGCCCTTCTTCATTCTGAGTGATATGGTGGCCACAAGTGCTGAGCAGGGAGTCGATGGGACCACACTGTCCCAGGATGAGCACTGGAGAGATTGTTTTTGGCAGACTGGCTCCCTGGTACTATCCCATGTGCACAGGGATGTGCATTTGATGCCAGCTGTATCCCTCCCAGCAAGCTGGTCTCACTCCACGGACCAGTATGGAACAAGAGGTTGGGGTGATCGGCATCCTCCACACTCAGAAGGGCAGACTATCCATTCCTGCTGGTGTGAACCACCCAAGAGCAGCTGTTTAAAAGGGAGAGAAGCTCTATGCTCCTTCCTGCATGGCTGGGCAGAGGACATCTGTAGGCCTCTCTATCTAAAATGAGTCCTTGTAAGATCATCTGGAAATAAGATCTGATTTGTTACTTGTGTCTTTTAATCCTTGTCCCCTCCTTTCCCTAGCCCTTTCCTTTAGGTGTTTTTACAAACTCACATATTCACAATAAGCAGCTCGTAGTTTAACAGAAAAACTCTTCCTGCTCTGAATGCCTCGGCCTGTGACTACATTTGTGAGTTCAGGTGACACATTTGGCCTTGTACATGTTCATGGTAGTGGTTTCTTGGTAGTTTTTCTTTTGCTCATTCATTTATCCCGTCAAGTAATATTTTCTCTTGGCTTAGGGCCAGATTCAAAACAATGGCCATACATTACATATTGGTGAGGAAATCTATGTGAGTCTAACGTATACACCCAGGAGCTGGAAGAGGGGTTGACCTATATTAGGAGTAGCTGATGGCCTATATTAACCAACACTTCTTATATCTTCCTGTTAATTGCTTTTCCTGATGCATCTTTCTCTTCCTGCCCCTTTGCATCAAAATGATTCAGAACAATGAAAGACCAAAGTTCACAGTTCAAATCTAGATCAGGTTGGAAGTTTTTAATCATGACCGCTTTTAAGAGGTCTATATGAAATAAATTGGAGCTTTCAGAACAATTCACTATGGAGTGGTAACCACCATGACAATTAGCACTCTTGTTTCTGCCAAGAATTGAAAAGAAATGGAAAATGAATTACCTTGTCAATCACTAGAAGTGATTTCTATAGGAATGGGTTTTAAAATACTTTAGTAGGGTAAATTTGGGAACCCTAGTATTCTGATGTCTGTGCTACACTTCATCTGTGGATCATCAGGGCTCTTCAGTCTTCTGAGATGTCAGTCTAGCACTTTGCACAGGCACTCAAAATTTGCTTTAAAAAAATTAGCCAAAGTTTGCTTATGGATTAATGAAAACCAAACTGTTGTGATCACTCCCTTCCTCTCTACAATGCAGTATGCTTTCTACAAGCAGCTGTTATAGGGAAAAGCAGGGCTATAAATAATTTACCCTTTTCATTAGGTTAATGTCATGGCAGTGAATGGGAAATGTCAAAAGAAAATTTTTATAAATACAAATATTGTAATTCAACCATTTTTATTTGACTGTTTCCCATAGCTACATTTTCTTGATTGAAATAATGGTCAACTTTGATAATGATTTCTAGAAATGTTACTATGATTTCCCTGCATTTTAATAATTCATTGAAATATTTACATTAATTTTAAAAAGTAAACACATCTGTTTAAATGGGACCAGCCATGACCAATTAGCATATTGTTTGTTTGAATTTTTCATGGAGTGTAATAGCAACCTTTCCTATCAGAGAGACTTGCTGTAATTTTTGCTAATGTTTTGAAAGAGTCCGTCACATGCAAATATGGCACTAGCAGTTGGCCCCTGTTCCTATACACGTAATCTCAGGCTTAATTTTGTAGGCCCATCAGTAGTGAGACAAGATGGTTTTAATAGCTCATTAGTCTTCCAGTATGATTGTTTTCCTTGTCACTTAGCCTGCTGGGTTAATTGCTTTAAAATGGATATTATCGACCTCAATTCTTGTGACAAGCACAGGGAATTTGCTTCATCTCACAATTGCCTCTATGCATTCTTGAATCTTTGTTTCTTGATAAGCATTCCTTTTAGAATGTAAATTGTAGTATGTACTGATATTGTACATTATGAAAGAGTGGCTTTCAGAAATGATGACCTGTGGCTGCACTAGCTTTTAAATTTTTTGCTTTAAAAAAAAAGCAAACTCACAGGCATAAGAAATCACTAATTTACCTATTGCTGTTAAGAATAATTGTAAAAGAAAAAGCAGGTGCAGCTAGGATTAAGTACTTTAAAAATGAACAGCTGACTAGCATGTTCCCAATTGCAAGAGCTGAAAGCTGACCCTGAAGAGGAAAAACTGCAGAAAAAATGGGGGACAAAGAGGCTGTAGGAAGGGGACATTTGGATTTGAGAAGAAGAGAACAGAAAAGATATTTAATAAAGCAAAAATGCAGGAGACAAGTAGAGCCGGAGAAAGCTAGGGATTCTTATTTACATAGCGCTTGGCACTTGAGAGGACAAAATAAAAAGGCAAGATCTCAGCTCTGAAGACTTTGCAATCTAATGTTAGATGTGAGCAAAACAAACAATAGAAGCGAGAGGAAGGGCAAGAGTTACAGCAATAAATTCATTTGATTGTTCAGTTCTGTCAAGTATACAGTTTAAAGGCACCAAACTATATCTAGCATTTGAATTAACTTGGAATTAAGTAATATATATGCTGCCCATAAAATGGTATGACATAGGGTACAATCCAGACCAATGAGTAGCTGTGTGACCCCTGCCTTGTAACCTGGGGGGTACGCTTCAATGCCTTGCTGCTGTAGCTGCTAACCTGGACTGCTCACAAACAGCCTCCAGCAGGTAAGTCACTCCCAACTATATCTATGTGCTGTAGCCAGTCTCACACCTTGGCTCTTACCAGCCTTAAAGAGTACCAGAGGATGACCCACCAACACAGTCCCAGATTTTTCCCTAAAAACTAGGGCTGTCAAGCCATTAAAAAAATTAATCGTGTGATTAATCGCACTATTAAAGAATACCATTTATTTAAATATTTTTGGATGTTTTCTACATTTTCAAATATATTGATTTAAATTACAACACAGAATATAAAGTGTATAGTGCTCACTTTATATTTATTTTTGATTACAAGTATTTGCACTGAAAAAAACAAAAAATAGTATTTTTCAATTCACCTAATACAAATACTGTAATGCAATCTCTTTATCATGAAAGTTGAACTTACGAATGTAGAATTATGTACATAAAAACCTGAATCCAAAAATAAAACAATGTAGATTTTTAGTCTGCAAGTCCACTCAGTCCTACTTCTTGTTCAGCCAATCACTCAGACAAACAAGTTTGTTTACATTTGCAGAAGATAATGCTGCCCGCTTCTTGTTTACAATGTTACCTGAAAGTGGGTGTTCTGATGGCACTGTTGTAGACAGCATTGCAAGATATTTATGTGCCAGATGCGCTAAAGATTCATATGTCCCTTCATGCTTCAACCACCATTCCAGGGGACATGCATCCATGCTGATGACGGGTTCTGCTCGATAACCATCCAAAGCAGTGTGGACCGATGCATGCTCATTTTTATTGTCTAAGGGCTGGTCCACACTAACCTCCCAGTTCGAACTAAGATACGCAACTTCAGCTACGTGAATAACGTAGCTGAAGTCGAAGTATCTTAGTTTGAACTAAAAGGTACTTACTGCGGGTCCAGACGCGGCAGGCAGGCTCCCCCGTTGACTCCGCGTACTCCTCTCGCAGAGCAGGAGTACCGGTGTCAACGGCGAGCACTTCTGGGATCGATTTATCGCGTCTAGACAAGACGCGATAAATCGATCCCAGAAGATCGATTGCTTGCCGCCGAACCAGGAGGTAAGTATAGACGTATCCTAAGTCAGATGCCACCAGCAGAAGGTTGATTTTCTTTTTTTGGTGGTTCAGGTTCTGTAGTTTCCGTATTGGAGTGTTGCTCTTTTAAGACTTCTGAAAGCATGCTCCATAACGTGTCACTCTCAGATTTTGGAAGGTACTTCAGATTCTGAAACCATGGGATGAGTGCTGTAGCTATCTTTAGAAATTTCACAATGGTACCTTCTTTGCGTTTTGTTAAATCTGCAGTGAAAGTGTCTTTAAAATGAACAACATGTGCTGGGTCACCATCCGAGACTGCTATAATATGAAATATATGGCAGAATGAGGGTAAAACAGAGCAGGGGACATACAATTCTCCCCCAAGGAGTTCAGTCACAAATTTAATTAACACACGTATATTTTTTTTTAACAAGCTTCATCAGCATGGAAGCATGTCCTCTGGAATGGTGGCCAAAGCATGAAGGGGCATACGAATGTTTAGCATATCTGGCACGTAAATATTTTGCAATGCCGGCTACAAAAGTGCCATGCAAATGCCTGTTCTCAATTTCTGGTGACATTGTAAATGAGAGGGCAGCATTATCTCCTGTAAATGCAAACAAACTTGTTTGTCTTAGCCCAGGGCTACACTAGGGGAGGGGGTCGATCTACGATAAGCAACTTCAGCTACGTGAATAGCGTAGCTGAAGTCGGCGTATCGTAATCTACTTACCTGGCCATGAGGACGGCGGCGAGTCGATCGCTGCCGCTCCCCCATCGACTCCGCTTCTGCCTTTCGATGAGGTGGATTTCCGGAGCCGACGGGGAGTGCGATCGGGGATCGATTAATCGCGTCTTAACGAGATGCGAAAAATCAATCCCCGATAGATCGATTGCTACCCGCCGGATCGGCAGGTAGTGAAGACAAGCCCTTAGCAGTTGGCTGAACAAGAAATAGGACTGAGTGGACTTGTAGGCTCTGAAGTTTTACGTTGTTTTGTTTTTGAGTGCAGTTATGTAACCAAAACCACCACCCCAAATTTGTAAATTGCACTTTCACAACAAAGAAATTGCACTATAGTACTTGTATGAGGTGAATTGAAAAATACTACTTTATTTTTACAGTGTAAATATTTGTAATAAATAATATACAATTTGATTTCAGTTACAACACAGAATACAGTATATGTGAAAATGTAGAAAAACATCAAAAATATTTAATACATTTCAATTCGTATTTTATTGTTAGTGTGATTAAAATGGTTAATTGCGATTAATTTTTTTAATTACTACTAGAAACATGTGTCCTGTACTGTCCAATTGGCCAGTACAGGTATATTAAGCCTGTTATTCCTTTAAGGGGATAATATGCACACAATTTGTTACCCAAAATGAAGTTATCCAGACACTTCAACTTAAACACACTGGATTAGATAAAACAAGTTTACTAACTACAATGAGAGAGATTTTGAGTACAACTAATGAGGCATAAAAAGTCAGAAATGGTTACAAGAAAAATAAAGAGAAAACAATTAGTGGTGCCTAACTTAAAAAAACTATATTAGATTAAAAGCAGAGTTCTCTCACCACATACTTTTAGCAGTCTTACTGCCAAACTCTTTAGGTCAGGACCCATCCTCCAGAGCCTAATGGCCGCTTCCTTTGTTTTTCCAGATGTAGTGAATGCAATGGGCAGGGAGAGAGAGAAAGGGGTATCTTCCCCTTGTTTGGTTGTGTCTCCCCTTTGAGAAGCATTTGCAGGTGGGAACAAGGCAACAAGGTGTGTGTGTGTGCGCGTGCGCAAGGAAACTCCATGCTGATTCTTTGCTAAGAAATAGATTTTTGCCTCTGCTCCCTTTCCTGCCAAAGAATGTCCACTTAGCAGATAATGGATAATCTGGTTTACAACTGGCTGAGGTGTCAGCTTGCCCTTTGTCTCTGAGGAACTGGTTTGTCCACTCCCCAGACTTCTCTGGAAAACATACTTTTAGTCATGATCTCAGCTTTTGTTATAATTTCACATGTAATGCTTCTACGTGCATTTTGCTGTGATATATTGATCAGGAAATCTGAGATTTTTAAATATTTTACAGGCATACTTGTACAAACATTACAGTTGTGTACACAGTGTGTGACAGGGTCATAATTTTAAAACTTGAATGCCTAATGTTAGATACCTAAATCAATCTAAGTGGCCTGATTTTCCGATGTGCTGACCACCCAAGGTGTGGATTTTTCACACCTCTGAGCAATGTAGTTGTACTGATATAGGTCTGTAGAGACCAGACCTGAATGTAAGAATGGCCTTTCTGGGTCAGATCAAATGTCCATCTAGCCGAGTATCCTGTCTTCCAACAGTGGCCAATACCAGGTGCCCCAGAGGGAATGAACAGAACAGGTAATCATTAAGTGATCCATTCCCTGCCGCCCATTCCCAGCTTCTGGTACCTGTTAACCGTGGTTAAATGGACCGACTGGGGTGAAATCCTGGCCACAGTGAAGTTAGTGGGAGTTTTGCGATTTTCTTCAATAGAGGCAGGATTTCACCTGCTAGCCCTAAACCTTCGTGTTTTAATAATTTTATTTTCTCTTAAAGAATTCTAATGTGACAGTCATGCAAATATACTCATAACATACAAAGTAAAGTTGGGACCAATCCCATCAAAGTCAATGACAAAACTGCCTTTGACTATAGTGGGAGTAACATCTAATTTGTTATGCATAATACCTGTACTGCAGGAAGAGAGGATTTTAGAAATTGTCAGCTGACCGTTGCTTTCCAAAGCATTTGCCAATGGTCCAGCTGGATTTTAACCTTTATTTTTTTATTAAAAGCAAATTCATCTGCAGCCTGAAAACCTTCTGAACTAGCATAGTTTATAGAAAGCGAAAGTTAAAAGCTGCTGTTAGCTGCAGAAGTTTTGTGCATATTTGCTAAATAACAAGAATAATAACACTCCAGAGAGAAGTGAAAAATGAAGAAGAAAAGGAGCAGAGCATTTGGTTCTTTTAAGGTCAGAACAACAGTACTCTTAATTGTGTGATAGATCTTAATCATGCCTAGACATTACAGAGATGTGTGCTTTAGAAATGTATAGGCAGGTATATAGGATTATGGTAGTTAATGATTATTTTAATTATTTTTCAATACATATCAGAAGCTTTCATTATAAGAGGCAGAGAAAATGGAGGACAGTGCAATATTTGGTTAATATTCAAGACTTGGGGCCAGGTGCTCAACTGATGTAAATTAGCACAACTCCTTGAAATCCATTATTAAATCTCCACTGAAGTCAGTAGAGCTATGCTAAATAACATCAAGTGAGGATCTTGGCCATGATTGCTTACTTCAGCAAAACCATAGGAGTAAATATTAAGGTCCAGATCCTGTAGGGTGACCAGATGTCCCGATAAAATCGGGACTGTCCCGATTTTGAGTCGTTTGTCCGGCGTTCCGACCGAAGTACGGTCAGGATGCCATTTATGTCGATATTTTGTTTCCACCCCCCCCCCTTCCCCCCCCCCCCCCCCCGTGGTCGTAAACTCACTCAGGACGTCCCGGTCTTCGGCGGTGGATCCTTCACTCGCTGACGGTCTTCAGCGGCACTTCAGCAGCGGGTACTTCGTTCTTCGGCGGCAAGACTTATTACCTGCTGCCGATGTGCTGCTGACAACCATCAGCGACTGAAGGACCTCCCGCCAAAGACCCCGGGACGTGCCGGGTGAGTGTCCTGATATTTTTTTATCTAGAATCTGGTTACCCTAAGATCCTGCTTCCACTAAAGTCAATTGTGTAATTATTCTTGGCTTCAGAGGTGAGGAATTAGGCTCTGAATGCATAATATAGCTGGGTCTTAACCCCACCAGTGATTGCAGATGGTGTGGGGTAGAGCTTCAAATGCCAAACTCAGGACCAACTGGTAAAGATGAGGCAGAAACACCCCAAACTGGTGGTTATTCCAACATTAGATTCACCCAACCCGTAACAAAATAAGCTTCTGTATCACTACTCTGGTTAACAAGAAGCTAAACACAGTCTAGGCAATTCAGCCCTTCTCACCACCCAGACACCTGGTCTTTCTGATGAGAGGTTACTGAAAACCAGATTAATCATATGTAAAGTTCTTCCAATCCCAAAGGATCAGTCACTTTCCTAGGTCAATATATAACTCAGATCTTACAAAAAAATCACACTTGTAGCCAATCCTGTAGTAACTAAGAGAGAAGGTTTACTGATGAGTTATAAAAGTTATAATATGGTTAAGGAATCATACACATTATAATTGATTTTTATAGTTTGAAGGTCAGGATCATAGCAGACACGGTAATTCTGCAGGCATGCAAAAGTCTCTCTCTGGATCACACCCAAAAGCTTGGGGGTCATTCAGTCCTTTGTTCAAAGCTTCCATAGAAAGTTACAGTCCAGAGACTGAAGACAAAGCAGTGATGTCTTTGCTTGCAATTTATAGCTCTTCCCATATCCATGGAAAGTTACTGGCCAATATGGAGTCCAGGGTCCCATGAGTATGGAAAGTTACTGGTAAAATATGGAGTTTTAGATCAAATGTCTTCATCACGTGTCCTTATATGCTTGCTGAATCAGAGAAGAAGCCATTGGATCCATTCTATTTGAGGTATCTGCAGGAAGACTCACTGAAGAGCAGATTTCCCTTAATCATCTCTCACCACTTGAATGGTCCCTCAACAATTGAATGGTTCATCAACACTGGGCTGACTAGACTAGATGTAAAACTACCTTGTGGGTGTCACCCAAGGACAAAACATATGTTTGAGATACAAATACATAGCAAATATGCATAACTAGATACAAAGATGATACGTGCATATAAACAGGATTATCATACTTAGCAGATTAAAACTTTTCCATTGATACCTTACATGACATACTTTGATTCAGATTTAGTGCAATTGTACAACAGTGGTTGCAGTGATGACAAATGGTCATCTTCAATCATACAGCATCACACCACCCTCCAACAAGAATGAGGTTATGTTCATATTCATTAAATGGAGATACAGCGACTAAGCAATTTTGTAAATTAAATCACAGTACAGCAATACGTATTCACTAATTGCTTTCTTTAAAAAATACTGTACTCCCTTGAAAAGCATTCCTTAAGAAGATTTACAAAGCCCAAATACACTTTCAGTACAATACGGGTAGATTTAATTCAGAACAGCACCAAGAGCTCTGCCAGGAGATCAACAAATTCTATAGAACAGTTGTATTTTTTTTCTTTTGATCAAAAACGTGTTTGGTTTATCAAGGGCAGCCAGATTCAGCAAGGAAAGAATGTGTATGTCTGAACTTAACAAAAAAGACACAGATCTATGAGGACGATATTCTCACAAACACAATTCTCTTCTAAAAATCACTTTGAAAATGCTCACTAAGCTTTTCTAAAGTAGTCAATGAATAATTTCCTTGAAGCAATTCCAGAAGATCAAGTAGGGATCATCTTGGAAAGCTAGTAATCAGAAAATGTTATAAAGGTACAAGGGATGATTGAAAATGGCAAAGTTTTTATTGAACTCATTCTATTAGTATAGAAAAGTTCAACTTGGTCTCTGGCGGTAAAAAATAATAATCATGAATGGTCATACTTTGGGGAAGAAAGGAAAATGTAAAGGGCTATGTAATGCTGGCAAATCAGGTGCCAGCTCTTGCTGGCTCTTGCTTTAGGCTGCATCTGAGCACTGACATGTTCATTGCTGGAAACCAGTCTGTTTCACCTGTGTGTTAGTATGGCTAAGATGCACACTGAACCTATAACAATGTGTTTAGACTTTATGAAATGCTTGTAAGTTGCAGCATGCATTAATCTCACACAATATCTTTATCCCATGTTATAATGTAATATTTAAGTTTTTGCTGTGTAACTGTAAAAAATGTTTGCTCTGAACCTGTGAACCTGTTAGGAGGGATCATCTCCTGGTAGCTGACAGGAAAAATTTTCATCTCTTTGCTGTTTGGACTCTCACTGGGCCCGAGCTAGGAAACAGAAACAGCAATTCCCAGGGTCAGTCTGGGTTAGCTCTAAAAGACATTCAGAGCTGACAGATTACTACAACTCTGTCACCTTTTAGAAAGCATAGACAACTCATTTGTATATATATATGTTTGCCTGCTTTTTAACCCTGTAATAACTCTTATTTTTTCCCCTAATTAATAAATCTTTAGTTAGTTTATTACAGGATTGGCAAAGAGTTGTCTTTGGTGAGAGATCTATGGTACAAAATGACGTGGGGTAAATGACCGGTCTCTTGGGAATGGGAGCTACCTGAATCTTTTGTGATCTTTGCCATCTTATCACTTTAAGTCCAGCTTGCCTGGATGGCAAAATAGACTGGAATGCCCAAAGGCACTGTCTGTGACTCCCTGGTAAGATTGTTGTGGAGCTTTAGGAGTTCACATTTGTACTGGGTTGGTGAAATCTAATTGTAGAACACAAAACCAGTTTGGGTCTTTGCCCTGCTTTTTGGCAGTCTGCCCTAAGGTTGGCACTCACTGTTGTGAACCACTCCAGACAGTGTGACAGGCTAAAATGTTTATATGGTGGCATAAATTTCTTTAGATTATAAATCTTAAATAGTTACAGCTGATCTGAGTTATGAACTGGATATCTTATTTGCTCTTGCTCTGGAAAGCTCTAGCATTAATTCAAACTACACATTTGAAAATCTTTGCGCTCGTAGGTTGTACAAAGTAGAGCTAGTTGAAAAACAGGCAGCTCTAGTACATAACAAAATGTTTTTCATTTTGTGCCACTATACTAGACCCACAGTTTGGTATCGCTTATTTCCTTATATGAAAAGGATGAACACACTTTGGCATTACGCTTAGACATAAGATTTGAATAAGGCAAACATTTTATAATCCTTTGAATGACTGAAAATGTCATGAGAGTGGGTGAAATAGTATTGTTTATTGGACCAACTTGTGTTGGTGAGAGAGACAAAGCTTTTGGGATACACAGAGTGCTTCAGGTCTGGGAAAGATAGTCACAGCTAAATACAAGGTGGCTGTGGAACAGATTGTTTGGCATCAGTATTTAGCACATATTCTAAGAGACGGTTGCAAGTGAAGATAACGCTTCTGCAGTCTAACAAAAAAGGAGGTTTAGCGGGTTACAGATTATTTTAATATACCATAAATCCAGTGTTTTTATTACAACCGTGATTGTTAGTGTCTAGCAACGTTATGAATGTAAGCTCCCAAGCTCACCTTTTAACCGTGTTATGCAGGTTTCTCTTCAGGACTGAGATTCAGATATGGAGTGATCGTTTTGTGAAACGTGTTTGACCACAAGCAACATGGTGCTTTGGTCTTTTATCATTTTTTGGTGGGAGTTCATTTGAGAGCAACAACACTGCAAACATGAGCCATTCACATTTCTGAAAAACTGCCGGTGGGCCCTGTTTCTATTGTATGTCAGCAAGGGCTGGCTGGTAGAAAATTTTCCTTCAGAACTGGTTTTTGATGGGAAAATGGAGTTTCAACTAAATGATACGTTTGGGAAAAGTGTCGGCTTTCTGCAGAAAACGTTGGTATTAAATTGAAATGCCAAACGTGTGAAAACTGGGGGGAGAAAGCGGGGCTGCCACAGTGTTTTGATTGTTGATGCTTTGCCAACACGCTGACAGACTGAAAAAGGTGTTTGGAAACGTAAAATATTTAATTTTTGTCAACAGTGTCCTCAGGAAACCCCTCCCCCCTCCTTTTGGGCCAGCTCTAGTGCTGCCAGCGGGCAGGTGGGCGACACCTTCCCTCTGAGACACCATCTGAATCCCTCCTTTTCGCCCTCTCCCCTCCCTGGCCTTTCCTCCCCGCCTCGGCCCCTCCAGGTAAGAGCCCCAGCGGCCGAGCCTTTGTGGGGTTGAGAGCGGGAGCTGCGAGTCCCCCCAGGCGGCAGGGAGCGCTGCAGGCAGCCAGCGCACTCGGAGCAGCCGCCCAAGCCCCCGCCTCGGCCCCGCTCTCCTTGTCCGTTCCCGCAACGCAAAGGTGTCGCGCAGGTTCCGCCTAAGCTCGTTATTCAGCCGCCCCAGGCCCCGCTCCGCCACCGGCCTCCTCAGCGCCGCTCCCCCGGTGCGCGCGGGCCTGGTCCCGACCCCTCCCCGCGCCGCCGACCCCCCCGGCCCGAGCGGGGCCCGCCGCCGCCTTCCCCCAGCCCGGGCCCCTGCGTGCCGCCGCCGCCCGGTGTGTGCGGGGCCCGGCTCCTGCCGGCGTCTCCCCTCCCCGGCGGGGCCATGGCCGCGAGCGCCAAGCGGAAGCAGGAGGAGAAGCACCTGAAGCTGCTGCGGGAGATGAGCAGCCTCCCGCCCAACCGCAAGTGCTTCGACTGCGACCAGCGCGGCCCCACCTACACCGACATGACGGTGGGCAGCTTCGTGTGCACCTCCTGCTCCGGCATCCTGTGAGTGCGGCCGGGGCCGGGCCGGGCCGGGGGAGGAGCCCGCCTGGCTCTCGCGTGGGGGGTTTGCCTCGGGTGGGTGATGCGAGTGCAATTTCCCTTCCTCCTTCTCCTCCTCCTCCTCCTCCGTTGTCGTGGGGTGGGCGGCGGGGCGGGCTGGTGTGCGAAGGCCGGTAACCGTTGGTGATCTCGCAGGGCTGTTTGCACGTGTCCAGCGACGGGGCTTAGTTTGCCGTGGAGGATTGAACTGGAGAACGGCCTGATCCCTGATTTCACTTCTCTGGGCTGGATTTTGCTACCCTGCTCATCCCTCCCTCCCCCCAGATATTTTAGTGGCACTGCAACTGTTAACCCCAAAGAACGGGAGGAACCCGTTAGCTTTCTGCGTTAACATGTTCATTCGTTCCCTTTCTGGGTATATCCTCCCAAGTCCTTTAATTGTAACCAGTCTTTTGATGTTGCTTAATGCTATAGTGTAACCGGCATGGTGTTTTATTATTTTAGCACTTGGAAAATGATTATACAAGACTAATAATGTGGATTAGGGGAGTTAGGTCCTGATCTTGCAAGCATGTATTCATATGAACAGCTTTATGACCCTAACTAGTGCAAGCTCTTGCAAGATTGAGTCCTAAATCACTTAAATTTTTAAAACTAAAAATATGGAAATCGTATTTTTAAGCAACACTAGGTGGATGTTTGGGAGGGAGGGAAGCAAACTTTACTCATTTTCATGACTATTTTTCTCAAAATAATGGAAGGATTAACTCTAGAATAAATACTGCCAAAGTACTTGTTATTAGTAGGGTTTTGATTTGATACATATTTTAGTTCATAAAATTGTGATGCATGAAGGGTCATGATGAGGTAGGACAGAATGTGTGGAATGCCAGGCTGTCCAACAGTTTGCTTACATAAATGAGTTGGTTTCCGTCTACTGGATTAAAGTTTAAATGTAGAAAGTATAGGAGATAGTTTGGTAGAATTTTCTTGTGATAATGGTAACTTTTGTCTTTAAGCTGTCTTGCATTCATTTATAAAATGAATTTATCTCTCAAACTAAATCTAAATAGAATTATTCCAACTCAGATATACTACTTTTATTACAAAATTGTCTATAATTTTCAGAAACTCAGAAGGATGTTTTAGTATTGACTAGTACAATATGAGACTTAGTTTCTATATATTATAGATATAACAGTTGTGTGGTTCTATAGTCTGATTTGGTGGTCTGTAACAGACTCCTACTAAACTTAAACACTTGTTTGTTAGATTTACGTTTGTCTTAATATGTGGAAACTGGTGGATTCCATAGGTTAGTAGAACTTGAAGTAGTACAGTTAAGTCTAGCTATGTTTTTGGTCCCCTCTTTTTGTTGCAAACGTACAGCTATAGAACTGCAATACGTTACATCTGAACTGCCTCACTTGTGTCACTTCTGGATGATAGTGACACATGAATAAACCCTTTCTACTCACTGGCTTTTTCACTGGTCTTTTGTAGCATCTTACAGTAAAAGCTCTTTTATTCGGCACTTCACCAACTGGCAAGCTCTATAAACTGGCATTTCTGATCTGCACTGAAAGTTTGGTTCATATTGTGGTTGGTGCGGGGCCAGCAGGGGCCTGGGGTGTGGGAGGGGCTGCGGGACGTGGGAGGGGAGGAAGTTTGTGTCTGGTTGGTATGTGGGAGGGGCTTGTGGTGCCAGATGTGCGTTGGGGCGCTCACCTCCGGCAGCTCCCCACAAGCAGCTCCCTGTCCCTGCTGTTGCTGGCGGAGGTGCAGCCAGGCGGCTCTGCAGGCACGTTGTCCTCGCAGCTCCCAGCCCGTTGGCTGGGAACCACGGCCCATGGCAGCTGCGGGGGGCGGCGCCTGCAGATGGAGGCAGTGCGCCTACTTGCAAAGTCGAGCCACCTGGCTGCGCCTCCACTAGGAGCAGCAGGGACTGGAAGCTGCTTGTGGGGAGCCACTGGAGAGGGGGCCCATCCAACACCTCGAGCCTTCTCCTCCCCGCACTCCAACCCCCTCCCTCTGAGTTAACCGGCATTTTTAATTTACTGGCACCCCAGTTCCCCCAACATGCCTGTTAAAAAAAGATTTTATTGTACTTTTTGATTTAAATATTCTATCTTGTTACAGTTGGAAAAATTACACCGTTGCTCAGGGTAGCATCTATCTCTATCTACCTGTATGGCCCCCTTTATCATAGTACATGAATAACTCGCCTACCTCACCTGAGAGGTAGGGAATTATCATTATCCCCATCAGTTAAATCAGTAGTAATTCTGTTGTCCTGTATTGGCCTTCTTAAAAGACAAAATTAGCATATTTAACTGTTTAAACTGTTTAAAGTGTAGTATTGGCATAGCTATAAAATCTGGGTGTATTGGTAGAGCTATTTGAGGATGCTTTAGATTGTCTTGGCACACTGTGTTGTGGTGCCTTTAATTTCAAACTCCATAGTTGTCTGAAATGAGCTCAGAATGGGGGTAAACATTCTTATTTTGCTCTCCCATAAGCGGCCTTTTAGTGGCAATGTTGACATAATGGCTTTTATGCCCTTTAAATTTCCTTTGTAGTTTTTTCTTCTCTTCATGCATTTTTAATAGGAAGGGTGTCATAAATATAAAAGGAAGGGGGAGAGGGTCGGATGCAGTGCTATAAAATCCTCTTACCAGTAAAGGGTTAAGAAATGCAGGTAGCCAGACTGACACCTGACCTGGCTGACATCTGACCAATAAGGGGACAAGATACTTTCAAATCTTGGGAGGGGGGAAGGTGTGTGGAGCTCTTTGTCTGAGACAGAGTGATCTTGGGAGACAAGAAGGACATGTAGAAAATCAATCTCCTCAACCAGTCATCTTCTCACCAAACCTCACTTTTCTAAAGTAAGTTTAGTCAGCACTGCGAATAGGTTTCTGTTTGTTTTGCTTGGTGAGCTTTCCCTGTGTTAGCGGGAGGGGTTGTTCCTGTTTTTTCTGTAACTTTAAGGTTTTATCCAGAGGGGGAATCCCTCTGAGTTTGGAAATTGAGTACCCTGTAAAATAGTTACCATCCTGATTTTACAGAGATGATTTTACCTTCTTTGTTTAATAAAATCCTTCTTTTAAGAAGCTGACTGTTTTCTATGATTTTAAAACCCCGGGGGTGGGTTTTTAGATCACTGTGTAACCAATTGGTTAGGAGATTATTCTCAAGCTTCCCAGGAAAGGGGGTGTACGGGTTTGAGAGGGTATTTTGGGGGAAGGGGAACTTCAAGTGGTTCCTTTCCCAGATTCCTGTTTAAAACACTTGATGGTGGCAGTGAGAGAAGCATTCCTCAGGGTGCAGGGAATTTTGTACCTTGGGGGTTTTAACCTAAGCTGGTAGAAACAAGCTTAGGAGCTCTTCATGCGGGTCCCCACGTCTTTACCCTAGAGTTCAGAGTGGGGAGGGAACCCTGACAAAGGGTCTGAAATTGATTTCTAGGTAAAATTTGTCTCTGGCAATCACTTTCTTACTATTATATTTTTAAATTCTTGGTAGAATCTGGGAGAGAGGAGGATTCTATGAATCTGTATGTGGGTGTGACATCAATGCATAATTACTAAACAAAAACACTTTAGGATTTTTTTTTCACAGACATGTTTTGCATTAGGGTTATTAAGCTCAAAACATTCGTGACTTACAGCCACAAAATAAAGTGGTCTCCTAATGGTGCATTTCCTTCTACTTCTCCACTTGTAGGCACAGACCACAGTCATTTACCACCTCCTTAAATCCATCTCCTAGGGATGCCTACATTCCATCACCACATTTACCAAGCAACCCCCTTTAAAAAAAAATCAAACTGCTACAACAAATATCCCCAACTAATAAGGTTGTTAGACTAATAACATATTAAGTTTGACAACCAAATGTCTTTTTTTATGTCCATATTCATAAGAATGAGACAAAATTATGCAATTATCAGTAGTAACTGATGCAATAGAGCATCCGTCTTGTGGTGGTACAATGCTGTGTTTATGCTGGGGATTAGAGGTTTTACAGGGGAGTGGGTGCTGGGAGGGTTGCTGAGATAGTGTACTTAGCTTTTGGTAGTGCAAGAGGGTTCCTGAAGCTGTGTGGGGACCTTCCCTTTATGGATGGGTATATGGCCCTCAGGCAGGATGTCTGACTAGTTTGCTTCACTGGGAGTAAGGATATGGGCCTATTCCACTTATGCCACATCACATGTGCTATTTGAGAAGGAGGAAAACATGGTTTTCTTTGAGCTTGGGCTACTGGGCTCTTTAGGACGAGCATTCTGATCTTGGAACAAAATGTGCTTGCAAGGGCAACTACAAAAAGATGCACAAAAACTGGCTCTAGATCTGTATTTTCAATACTTAATCTCTAATGACAACCTAACTGAATTTCTTACTCTAATTGTTGTAAAGAACTTCAATAATATGCTAGTTACTTCAGGACTATAAATTATAGTATGAGGTTTTCATCGTTTGGGTAATGTATGTCTGTTCAGTGCCCTTAAATTAAATGTAAGACTATAGTATAGTGGTTCTCAAAAATTTTACTAAGGCTACCCATCAACCACCATTTTGTCTTTGGGGACCCACCATTACCCTTGCCCTCCCCTTCTCAGCCCTGCCCTCTCCTGCAGCCCTAGGTGGCTGTGATCCTCTGTTCCTGCAGCCCAAGGTGGCTATGATCGCTACCAGGCAGCTGGTAGAATGAGAGTGGGATCTGGGTTGGCAGCAGTAGCAGTGTGGACTAAGTGTCCGGAGCCAGTGAGTGGACAGGCAGCAGCCTGCCCCATCCTGCTTGGACTGCGGAGGGGCTTCCTCCACGCTGCTGCCCAGATCCTGCTCCACGTGACATTTCTTGCTGTCCTGTGGAAGTGAGAGCATGGGAGGAGGAGTACTTCTGAGGCATGCGTGACCCACTTACACCCTACCTGTGTCACGCTGGTGGATCGGAACCCACTATTTGGGAAACGTTGGTATAGTATTTTGTCAAATTATGCCACTTGCCGCATTCATGAAAGTGACTTCCCATGAGAAGAAAAACATGAATGATCGTTCCGTGGTATAAAAGGGATCTATCTACAATCTACACTACAATCAGTGCCATAAGCCAAAAATAATCATGTCTAATGCATGTAGAGATTCTTCCTGTAAGACACATGAATGATTCCTTGTTGAAAGCAGTATGTAATAAAATAGCTTTTAAGTGACAATTAATGGCAGTCCATGGTTTAGAGCAGGGGTCTCAAACACGCGGCCTGCGGAGCTCTTCCCTGCGGCCCGCCGGGCTCCCCGGGCCCCCCCCCCATTTTTTTTCTTTACCCCCAGGCAGTTGCCGCCGCCAGACAGCTGTTCTGGCAGCGGGAACTGCCTGGGGGTTTAAAAATAAATATATATTTTTTTTTAAAATGGGGGGGTGCGGGGAGCCCGGTGGGCCGCAGGGAAGAGCTCAGCGGGCCGCATGCGAAGAGCTTCACGGTTTCTGGGAGGGAGAGGGGAGGAGCGGGAAGCCGTGCGCACAGGGGAGGAGGTGGTGAAGGGGCGGGGCCTAATGGAAGGGGTGGAGTGGGGGTGGGGCTGGGGGCAGAGAGGGGGCGGGGTCAGTGATGTGGCCCTCTTGCCAATGCACTAGTCCTCGTGCGGCCCTCGTGGTAATTTGAGTCTGAGACCCCTGGCTGAGAGGAATTTGGAAAATATCTGCTACAAATGTGAGAATACAGATTGCACACAGGAGATGCTAAGGTCAGATTACTCAAGTAGTTTAAAATATGCTGTTCTTGCTAGTCACTCTCACCTCTGCTTCTTGATAGAGATTAAAAAAAAGGAGTGGTGATTGCACTACAGACTCTCATCCTAAAGTACAAAGATGTTTAGGTTTTAAACATATGCCATCCTGTGATTCTACATTGGATGTGAACAGTGAAAATGTATTCCTCCGTTCTGTCTCTCTTGCAAGCATGTTAAACACACATTTTCTGAAATACATGTTCTGAATAATAGGAGCTGACTAGAGAAATGTAAGATGACCTTTAAAAAAAAAAGTACAAATGTTGTTATACAACATTACATATTATAACCCATTCATCTTGTGGTAAGGGTTTCTAATAATTATTACTCCTGGGGGAATTCTGCGTGCACACAGAAAACGTCTCTCCTCCTCTCCCCCCCCCCCCCCCACTTCCCACGCAGATTTCTTTGCTTCCTGCAGAAAGTGACATGGAAGCAAAGGGAAGCCACGGGCAGGGGAGAGGGAGGGGAGGTTGTAGACACCCAGAGTGTAATTGGGGTGGGGCAATACCCCCCAAACAAAGGAGAGATGGGGCATACGGGGTCACATGCCACTGAGGCCCCCCCCATTCCTGCGAGCTGTTGGAGCTTGCCCACTGGGTTCTGCCACAGGATGCCGCTTCCTGGGTCCTAGTGCCAGTTGGGTTCCCTCTCTGTGTAAACAACTGTGAGTGCCTATGGTGGGAGAGATGGGGTAAAAGGGATGTGGGTGGGAGGGGAAGGAGATGTTGCAGGGAACAATTGGGAGAGAGAGGGGGAGGGGATGCAGAAGAGAAGGGGACAGGGAAATGTGGGTGGGTGGGGGGAGAGTGGGAGCCTGGCATGTGGCGTTCTGCTGCAGCTGGGGCTCTCCTGTTAAGCAGGCCCATTCAACCCCCACTCTGAGCCCCCCCGCACCCAGACCCCCACCCCACTGAATCCCAACCAGCTGTACCGGGACACCATCTACACCCTCCCCCCCACTAAGCTCCTCATGCCTCTCTTGTGATCTCATATTTTCCCCCACTGGTGCACAGGCAGTGTGAAGGAAGAAGCTGCCTGGATTTGAATGCAGAGGGGATAAGGCCAGACATGGGGATGGAGGGTGGACTAAATTGGAGCAAAGACAGGGTGGGCGAGGAGACTGGCAGATGGGCATGGAAACTGAAATTGACTAGGCAAAATGACTGGAACTGAGGACTAGTGTTAGGTTTGGGGAGAGGTCAAAGATCTGACAGAGCAAGATCTGTCAAGGAGTGGGGAGAACTGGGACTGGCTGGGCAAGAACTGGGAGAAGAAGCTGGGGTGGGTGGGGGAAGAGGATGGGAGCAATTTACTGAGATTGGATGAAGCGCTGAGGGAGGAAGACTTGGACTGTAGGAAAAAAGTTATGTAACAAAAACCTATTGTAATTAACAAAGGGGCAAAATTAAGGTTGCTCAAGCAAACTTTTGGGGATTGACTTTGCAGGCTCAACATTCCTTTAATGTAGTTTGAGAGTATTATATTTAATATACAGTACCATTCAGGGTTCACTAGGTTGGTTGTAGTTTCACTGCATATCTTCCCAATGCCAGCTCTTTAAACCATATTTTAATTTAAATTGTTTTTGTAGCTTTTTGAAGTATAGAAGTGCTATTACATTTTGATTTTTCAGAATACTGACAAACGTTTGTTTTACTTCTTTAGGCGAGGTTTAAATCCACCCCACAGGGTTAAATCTATCTCCATGACCACATTCACGCAACAGGAAATAGAATTTCTGCAGAAACATGGAAATGAAGTAAGTGCTTATTTATTGTAGAATATCTAATGTTTGGTGAGTGACTTAATTTGTTCCAATATTTGATTTTAAGAATTTCTCTAGAGAACATATGAGTGCTGCAGCCCAAAAGTAGACTGAAGAATTCAGTTTTCTGAATGGACATTTTTAAAAAGAGAACTCGAATTTGCCATGGGAAAACATTGTGATTTTGATCAAGTAATGCACTATTCACTAGCTAGGAGAGACCTGGGTTCATACAGCTAGCACCTTTACCCTTCGTTTTAGGTGTCCATTTCCCCTCCCTTGGCTTGGAGAAAATCTAGTCAGGTGCTTGAAGTATGTCAGTCTGTTACACTGCAACTCCTATTACCTTCTGCTGTGTGTTCCTGAGAGATGCAGTAGGCACTCTTATTTTCATGCCCAATTACCTCCATCCATGGAGACTGAAGGCATCAATGTCTGAAGACAAAGAATCTTAAACAGAATAAATCTGTTGCATGCTCTGATATCTATAGTTCACATTGCAAAACGTCAGTAAAAACAGGTCAGTAAAATTAGGCCTTGGCTACACTCACGAGTTACAGCGCAATAAAACTGTCTGCAGCGCTGTAACTCACTAACTCTCTACACTTGCAAGGCACGTGCAGCGCTGCATCTCCTCAGGTACAGCGCTGCTGGAATAACAGCTGTTGCATAGTGGCTGCTACGCTGTTGCTGGAATGTAGTTGAGTAGGTTCGCACTAACTGACCTCCGGAAGCTCCCTTTGTTTTGAAACAGCACTTCCGGGTTGGAGTTCAGAGCTCCGTTCTGGGGCTGCTTTACAGAAAAACAAACACAGCTACTGTTTGCAGGCAGGGGGGCTCTGTTAGGAATGTGGGCAGCAAAGTTAGCTTGGAGAGAGACGGTGGGGGAGGAGGGGGAGAAAGAAGGGCGGGAGGGGGAGGGCTCCATTTCCCTGAGTTGTCTTTTATCAGCTCTTTAAAAACAAAGCCCCTGCTGCTTGCTTTCAGTGATTGAGAGAGAGGCAGGGGATGTGGAGGTGTGTAAACTTAGGAGATAATGAGCTGACACTCGGTGGATACCCCAAAAACCCTCTCTCTCTCCCCACATGCTCCCTGTCACACTCCACCTCACCCCCCCATTTGAAAAGCACGTTGCAGCCACTTGAACGCCCATAATGCACCGCTCCCAATACAGCTGCAAATGCCTCAAATGTAGCCACGTCAGTGTGCTGGCAGCTGCCAGTGTGGACAGGCTGCAGCGCTTTCCCTACTCAGCTGTACGAAGACGCGTTTAACTCACAGCGCTGTACAGCTGCAAGTGTAGCCAAGGCCTTAGTTCTTGAGGGGAGGAAGGGTAGCAAAAGGAAAGGGGGCAGAGAACTTATTGGAGCCCACAGTGGAAGTATTACAGCATTATGGATTAGAGCAGTGGTCACCAACTGGTTGAACGCAATCGTCTGGTCGATCCTGAAGACTCTCCCAGTCAGTCGCGATTTCCGGCTGGTGGTGTAGCACGGCTGCCGCTACAGCGGGCTCCCTGCCTGCCCTGGCCCCACACCGCTCCCTGAAGTGGCCAGCAGGCCCCTGCGGCCCCGGGGGAGGGGTAGGGGTCTCCGTGCGCAGCTCCTTCCTGCAGGCTGCCTCCCACAGTTCCTATTGGCCAGGAATGGCAAACTGTGGCCAATGGGAGCTCCGGAGGTTGTGCCTGCAGAGGGGCAGCACGCGGAACCACATACCCCCCCCCAGGGGCAGCAGGGGTGCATTGGCCCCTTCCAGGAGCAATGTGGGGCAGGGGCAGGCAGGGAGCCTGCCTTCGCCTTGCTGTGCTGCCGACTGACCCAAGGTAAGTGCCGTTCAGCGGAAGCCTGCACCCCACCCCTGTTCCCCAAGCTCAGCCCGGAGCCCCCTTTTGCATCCCACTCTCCTGCCCCAGACTCAGCTGAGAGCCAGTCCCCTTCTGCACTCTGAACCCCTTGGCTCAAGACCAAACCCCGGACCCCCTCTGAACGCCAACCCCCAGTCCAGTGAAAGTGAGTGAGGGTGGGAGGGTGTTGGAGTGAGCAGGGCAGGGCCTCAGGGAAGGAGGAGGGTAGATCCTGTGTTGATCATTCAAAAAGTGATCTTGTGCTTAAAAAGGTTGGAGACCACTGGTTTAGAGGCTACTTACTTATGCTTCAAGAGAATGTTGACAAGGCAAGTCACTAAAAATGATTAGGGCTGTCAAACAATTTAAAAAAACTAATTTGCGATTAATCTCACTGTTAATAGAATATCAATTGAAGTTTATTATATTTTTGGATGTTTTTCTGCATTTTTAAATCTATTGATTTCAATTACAGCACAGAATACAAAGTGTAGAATGTTCATTTTATATTTATTACAAACATTTGCACTGTAAAAAGGATAAACAAAAGAAATGGTATTTTTCAGTTCACCTCATACAAGTACTGTAATCTCTTTATTCTGAAAGTGCAATTTACAAATGTAGGGGTTTTTTGTTATATAACTGCACTCAAAAACAAAACAACGTAAAACTTCAGAGCCTACATGTCCATTCAGTCCTCCTCCTTGTTCAGCCACTCACTAAGACAAACAAGTTTGTTTACATTTACAGGAGATAATGCTGCCTGCTTCTTATTTACAATGTCACCTGAAAGTGAGAACAGACATTCACCTGGCACTTTTGTAGCCGGCATCGCAAGGTATTTGTGCCAGATATGCTAAACATTCGTGTGTCCCTTCATGCTTTGGCCACCATTCCAGAAGACATGCTTCCATGCTGATGACAGGTTCTGCCTGATAACAATCCAAAGCAGTGTGGACTGACACATGTTCATTTTCATCATCTGAGTCAGATGCCACCAACAGAAGGTTGATTTTCTTTTTTGGTAGTTCAGGTTCTGTAGTTTCTGCATTGTAGTGTTACTCTTTTAAGACTTCTGACAGCATGTTCCACATCTTATCCCTCTGAGATTTTGGAATGTACTTCCAACGTTTAAGAATCTGGATGACTGCTAAAGCTATCTTTAGAAATCTCACATTGGCACCTTCTTTGTTTTGTGAAATCTGCAGTGAAAGTGTCCTTAAAATGAACAACATGTGCTGGGTCATCATCCAAGACTGCTATAACTGCTATGAAATATATGGTAGAATGCGGGTAAAACAGAGCAGAGGACATAAAATTCTCCCCCAAGGAGTTCAGTCACATATTTAATTAACACACATTTTTAACGAGAGTCATCAGCATGGAAGCATGTAGGTAAGCACGAAGCTTGTAGGCTCCAAAGTTTTACTTTGTTTTGAGGGCAGTGATGTTTAAAAAACTTAACATTTGTAAGTTGCACTTTCATGATAAAGAGATTACACTACAGTATGAGGTGAAGTGGAAAATACTATTTCTTCTGTTTGTCACTTTTACAGTGCAAATATTTGTAATAAATAATGAGCATTATACACTTTGTATTCTGAGTTGTAATTGAAATCAGTATATTATGTAGGAAAAACATCCAAACATATTTATAATAAATTTGAGTTGGTATTCTATTGTTTAACGGTGCCATTAAACCTGTGATTAATCATGATTAATTTTGAGTTAATTGCATGATTTAACTGATTAATTGACAGCTCTAAAAATTGTCCTTCTTTATAACAAAATATAAGTATAAAATAGGTTGTTCTTTAATGACAATCAGGTTCAGCTTTAAGAATGAAAGTAGGAAAAGCTTTTTTAAAAAGCTGCATTTTTTGTGGTGATACATAGCACTTGCTGAAGAGTTTGACAAGCAATCATTTCTAGACAGACTTGAACAAAATCTGATAGTCTAATTATGAAATTGTTTGGCTCTTAACTGTTTAAAAACAAACATTTAAGTCAGAATAGTGTTGCAGTTTCACAAATCTTCAAGTCAGAGCTTGAAGACGTTATAAAATATTGTAGCTTTGTGTTTGTTCTGGGGGTGTAGCTGGGACTCTGAATGTTCTGATCACAGTGGAAAACTGTGATCATGGAACTTGCTGCAGATACCACCCTCTTGTTCATAGCATTATGTTCTAGAATCCGAGTTTCATTTAAAATATTAAGATTGCCAAGAAAGCTTTTCATTGGTGTATATTCTGTTCATACTTCCAGTGTCTTCCAAAGTTTGCAACAGTGCCTAAGAGGTGCAAAATAGCCGCTCTTTTACTACATAAAGATAACTCTATGAGAAATATACAGCTAATATGTTTCTCCCATAATACTAAACTCCCTTTTAAGGTGCCAAAACCATCAAACCCCACTGCATGATTTAATTGCTTCTGTATTGCATTTGTATTGTTATCAGTACAAAAATCTTCAGTACGTTGAAAATTGAATGGGACAACATAAGCGGTTTGAATTTAATATCAAAGCAAATAACACGGGGACTACTATACTGATTGTATTATTCCCTTTTCAAAATGCTGCTTTGACTTAAACAAAGCTGCTCCAGAAACCAGAGGGCCTCACTGGGTAAATTAATTTCGGGTTGCCTTAGAGACATAGTAGCTTGTCCTTAGCGGTGAAGTATCAACAAGAGTAGATGTCTTTTAGCCCAGGGCTACACTAGGGGAGGGGGTCGATCTACGATACGCAACTTCAGCTACGTGAATAGCGTAGCTGAAGTCGGCGTATCGTAATCGACTTACCTGGCGATGAGGACGGCGGCGAGTCGATCGCTTCCGCTCCCCCGTCGACTCCGCTTCCGCCTTTCGATGAGGTGGATTGCCGGAGCCGACGGGGAGCGCGATCGGGGGTCGATTAATCGCGTCTTAACGAGACGCGAAAAATCGATCCCCGATAGATCGATTGCTACCCGCCGATTCGGCGGGTAGTGAAGACCTGCCCTCAGTCAAGTTAAGTAAACTTAGCTGAAGTATAAATGTTGATTACAGAGCATCTCTTGGATAGTGCTTTAATGTTTTATAAAAAACAAAAGAATAATGGAACAATTAAAATATACTTGATTTGTTAAATAAGCATTTTTTTTTCTGTTGTCATGAGATATAAAGTAGTCCAGAATCTATCTGATTTCTGGAGCAAATTGGAGAACGCCATTGAAAAGCGTACTTATTGACCTAATTTGCTGCACAAAGTAGCACATGTTATGTACACCTTGAAAGCAAAAATAATATTTTGTAGGAAAAATTGTTGGACAGTTTCTTATATCAATGCTGTTGCTATACAGGGCTCTTTAACAAAATTGATTAGAAGTTGGATGTCTAAGGTTTTAGTCATCTAATTTTAAACACTCCATTCCAAAAAACTTTCCCAGTAAACAGGTAGAACTGGCAATCAGGGCAAGTAGATGTTTAAATCTGTCTTTTGGCACTTTCTCTTAAATTTTGTCCTTTGTGGCTGAACAATGATTCTTTTCAATTTGTCTGTCAAAAATGCATTGTTTTTTAAAGGACATGCCTGACCTGTAACAATGTCTAGTGATTTAAGATAGCCTTGTCCAGCTCTTTAGAGGGCCAAATCCATGAATAATCCATCTTAATTTTGTGGCTTAGATGTTGTCAGGGTTCCCTCCCCACTCTAAACTCTAGGGTAAAGACGTGGGGACCCGCATTCAGAGCCCCTAAGCTTATTTTTACCAGCTTAGGTTAAATCCCCCAAGGTACAAAATTCCCTGCACCCTGAGAAATGCTTCTCGCTGCCACCATCAAGTATCTAACAGGAATCCAGGAAAGGAATCACTTGAACTTCCCTCCCCCCCCCCAAAAAAAATACCCCCTCAAGTCGTACACCCCCTTTCCTGGGGAAGCTTGAGAACAACCTCCCAACCAATTGGTTACACAGTGATCTAAAAACCCACCCCCTGGGTTTTAACACCATAGGAAACCGTCAGCTTCTTAAAAGAAGGATTTTATTAAAAATAAAGAAGGTAAAATCATCTCTGTAAAATCAGGATGGTAACTATTTTACAGGACACTATATTTCCAAACTCAGAGAGATTTCCCCCTCTGGACAAAACCTTAAAGTTCCAGAAAACCATGAATACCCCCCCCCCCCCCCCGCCCCTTCTAACACAGGGGATACACCAAGCAAAATTAAACAGAAATCTATACGCTATGCTATCTAAACTTACTTCAGAAAAGGGAGGTTTGATTTTCTGCAGGTTCCTTCTGTCTTCCAAGATCACTCTGACCCAGACAAAAAGACACTCACCAAGCCTTCCCCCCTCCTAAGATTTGAAAGTATCTTGTCCCCTTATTGGTCAGATGCCAGCCAGGTCAGGTGTCAGTCTGGCTACCTGCATTTCTTAACCCTTTACTGGAAAGAGGATTTTATAGCACTGCATCAGACCCTCTCCCCCTTCCCTTCATTTTTATGACAGATGTGAAGCAGTTGGGTGCATTTTCACTAGCATGTTATAAAAATTTAACTCACTCAAGTTGTGCCTGGTAGTTGTTGGCTTTGCTTATACATGGGATGGAAAGGTAGTGTCGGACAGAAAATAATATAATGCATATTGAGATGAAAAAAAGGCTTGTCTTGACTAACAAGTATTGAATTAAAATTGTTTAAAAGCTAACTAAATGAGCATGAATGTTGTAGCATGTACGCACAGTCCATTGAAAATTAATGTGGGTTGTTGCCTAACTAAGTTTGTCATTACAATTGTAATTGGTGGCAGACATTTTGACTGCATACAGCACACACCAATAACAGCTGCAATGGTTGGTTATTTTTTTGTTGTTCTCTCACCTGCTTGTATCTGGCAATAAATTGTAAAACCATATTTAACATGATTGGCTCCTTAATCTTCATTTTAGACTAGTTCACTTTATTATGTGGTAATTAATGTACACCTCTACCCCAATATAATGTGATCTGATATAACACTAATTCGGATATAACGTGGTAAAGCAGCGCTCTGGGGTGGGCAAGGCTGCGCGCTCTGGCGGATCAGCATGTCTAGCTCCGACACTCTGCTCTGAGCGGCGTGTTAAGGGTGCTAGGCCAGGGCTGAGGGGTTGGATAAGGGGCAGAGGGTCTCGGGGGTGGGGCGGAGTGGTCAGGGGACAGGGAGCAGGGGGGGTTGGATGGTTTGGAGGTTCTGGGGGTGGGGCGGTCAGGGGACGGGGAACGGGGGCGTTGGATAGGGCGTGGGAGTCTTGGGGGGTGGGGCGGTGGTGTGAATAGGGGTCTGGGCAGTCAGGGGACAGGGAACAGGGGGGGTCGGGTAGAGGGGGTGTGGTCCTGGGGGTGATTAGGGACTGGGGGCTCTCTGGAGGGGGCGGTCAGGGGACAAGGAGCAGGGGGGCTTAGAGAGGGGGTGGGGTCTTGGGAGTGGTGGTTAGGAGCGGGGGGGTCTCTGGAGGGGATAGTCAGGGGACAAAGTGGGGGGGGGTTGGATGGGTCGGGGGTTCTGAGGGGTCAGTCAGGGGGCAGGAAGTAGGTGGGGGTTGGATAGGGGGCGGGGCCAGGCTGTTTGGGGAGGCACAGCCTTCCCTACCCAAGTTCGATATAACGTGGTTTCACCTATAATGCGGTAAGATTTTTTTTTTTGGCTCACGAGGACCGTGTTACATCGGGGTGGAGGTGTATATGAGCCCCTAATTCTAAGGGCTGGTCTACACTGCCAAGCTTTTTTGCCAAAAGGCAGCTTTTGGAGATGAAATAGCAGAAGTGTACACACTGCAAAGCCACGTTGTGACAAAACTCCTCAGTTGCAGCGCTGTTAAAAAAACAAAAAAAACCCCCACCTTGATGAGAGTCGAGGCTTTTTGAGCCAAGGTTTTATCGCTGTAGTGTCAGTGTAGACATGGTGCTTAATTTTAGTGCTGCTGTTGGCCTCCGGAAAGTGTCCCACAATGCTCATCCTGACCACTTTGGTCAGCAGTTTCAACTCTGCTGTCCTGTCCCCACATAAACAACCTTCCACCACTCCCCCTTTAAAGCCTCAGGAATTTTGAAATTCCCTTTTCTGTTTGCTCGGCTTGGAGAGCTCACATCGCATCCTCCCAGGGTACCATGGCGGCTCCATGCAGCAAACTATCTCCTGCTTGGACCACTGTGGCGCTACTCGATCTGATGAGTGTTTGGGAAGAGGAGGCTGTCCAGTCCCAGTTGCGCTCTAGCCATAGGAATTTCGATACCTACGGCCAACTTGTGTGCAGCTTGTGCAAAAAGGGATCTGAGTGGGATATGCTGCAGAGCAAAGGCGAAGAAGCTGAGGAACGCATGCCACAAGGTGAAGGAGGCAAACTGTCTTTCCGGTGCTGCGCTCCAGACTTGCCATTTTTATAAGGAGTTGAACGCTATCCTACATGGTAACCCCACCTTCACCGCCAAGAGCACTGTGGATACTTCACTGGCTTCAGACCTGCTGGAAAGTGTACCTAACCCAGAGAAGGAAGTCATTAATGAAAATGTGAAGCCCACGGCGGGGTCGCCTGGGGGTGCGACCAGTTAGGAGCTGTTCTCTACTCTAGAGGTGTCTAGCCAGTCTCTGCAGTTGCTCTCTGGTGAGCCAGAACAAGCTGAGGAGAGGGCAGAGAAATATACAAGGCTGGCTGTGTTTCTGTGTGCTGGGCACTTCCCCACACAGCTAGGCATTACGGCGAAACAGGGAGTTGATGCACTCTGAGATTTCACGAGAATCCTCCAGAGAGATCTCTAGGAAACTTTTCTGGTGGTACTTGGCAATCATCTGCCAGAGGTTCCTTGGCAGAGCTGCTTTGTTCCTTCCCCCATTGAGAGACGCTTTCCTGTGCCACTCTGCAATTACTTGGGCAGGGCCCAAAGCTGCACACAGGCAAGCGGCATAGGGATTGGGGCAGAAGCCACAAGCATGTAGCAGATGCACCCTTGCTTACCCTCTGGAGTGAGAGATCTTCCACAGTGACCCCACCTGTGGAAAATGGTGGGGAAATTTAGTGTTGCCCCCCATAAGTGCCCTGCGACCCTTTCACATTGCTTTTGAACAATGCCCCTGCTCTTGAGTTCACTCACCATGCTTGGGGTGTTCTCCCACATGTGTGCTTGCCTAGGGTCACAGAGAAAGTGATAAGTATGTTACCAGCTGTGTATTTTAATGTAGTGTTTCAGTGCTGTGTGTAGTTGACAATAGTGCTTCTGTTTATTGTTAATTATGCCTCTCCAGACACGACCTTGAGAAGTACTCCTAACAGCAGCAGAGCATCTGCTCCAGATAAGAAAACGCCCAAGACGAAGCAAGGAAGTTATGTTCTTCTTCGGGTGCTTGCTCATATGTATTCCAATTAGGTGTGCGCGCGCAGCGTGCACGATCGTCGGAAGACTTTTACCCTAGCAACACTCGGTGGGCCGGCTGGCGCCCTCTGGAGTAGCGCCGTTGCGGTGCCTGATATATACCCCAGCCGGCCCAGCGCCCTCTCAGTTCCTTCTTACCGCCCGTGACGGTCGTTGGAACTGTGGAGCGCAGCTTAGCTGATCTCCACCTCCCTAGCGTACTTAAAACTATCAACAAGATAAACGAGTACTAAGTACTTCTTAAGTAGTTGTTAATAGTTTACTGTTAGTTTGTTTGTTGTAGTTAGTGTTAATAGTAGTGGGAGATAAGGGGTTTCATTCCCTGTCTCCCTCCCGGTACCGGGCTGATGCCTGGCTCTCCGGGATTCAAGCCGTGCTCGGCCTGTTTGATGCCGATGCCCACGGGGGACCCCCACTACTCCTGTCTGAAGTGCCTCGGGGAGTCCCACCTTCCAGATAAGTGTCATATCTGTAAGGCTTTCAAGCTGCGAACCAAGAAGGAGCGGGACTTTCGATTGAAGCAGCTCCTCTTAGCCTGATGTTGGCCCCGCACCGCAACCCGGTACCGACCTCCGCAGGAGGTGCCGTGCCAGCGGCCCCGGAGGACCTGAGTTCCAGCAAAGAACCCTGGCACCGAACGCCTCAGGCCGGGGTCTCTCAGTGGCGCCGTTCAATGTCTCCCGGAGTGAGAAAATCGGGTCCAAGACCGGCTCTGACTCCGGCACCGCTGCATCCGCAGCCGGTTCAAGACCGTGCCAAGCCTCCCGGCCCAGCGCCAGCACCGATGACTCTGGTACCGCAAGGTTCGTTGAGCTCGGTGCCTTTGGCTAAGACGCCTGCACCGTCGACTCCGGCTCCACAGGGACCGTCGAGTCCGGTGCTGCCGATGATACCGGCACCAGCCCAATCGACTCCGGTACCCCAGAGACCGTTGAGCTCAGGGCCGCCAACTAAGGCTCCGGTACCGACGACTCCGGTACAGCAAGGTCCGTCGAGCTCGGTAACCGCCAGCTCCCCGGTGCATGCCGAGGTAGAGCTTACGCTGCCGTCCACTCCGGACACCTTCTCGGCAGCATGGGACTTGATCGCGATGCCGGATCCAGCACCGACCCCATCTTTGGTACCGCCTGTCACGGAGTATGGGGGAGTCCGGCCCTGCACCCCTCTTCCCCGGATTCACTGGGAGTCTCAGCCAGCCAGTAGAACAGAAGGTTTATTAGAGATGCCAGGAACACAGTCCAAACAGAGCTTGTCAGTACATCCAGGACCCCTCAGTTGGGTCCTTCCGGGGGGCAGGGAGCTTAGACCCCAGCCTGGGGCTCCCTGCATTTCACCCCACAGCTCCAAACGGGGCAGGGAGGCCAGACCCTGTCTGCCTCTCTCCCCTCTTCTCCGGCCCGTTCCAAACTGAAACTCTCCAGCCCCCCCTCTCCCTTTGTCTCCTTCCCGGGCCAGGAGGTCACCTGATCCCTTTGTTCCAACACCTTCAGCTCCCACCTTTGCAGGGGAGGGGCCGGGCCATCTGTTTCCAGGAGACAGTGCCATTCTCTGTGTCCAGGCCTCTGCCCACCCCTGCCTTCTAGGGCTTTGTAACAATCATGCACCGTTGTCCCACCACCTAGATACTCAAGCACTGCATAGGGGAAACCGAGGCACCCACACAGTACTCAGGGAAACCTTAACAACAGTCCTAGTTCGTCACATCTCTCCCCCCTTCGAGACCGAACTGAGCGGGGTCACTTTAGCCAGTGACCTGGGGAAGTTCGAACCTGGTCACACCAGGCCGTTCCAGTTCCACATGCTCCCTTAGGTCGGGTGGGCTTGATGGCACCCACAGGCCGCATGTGGGAAGGTTTATGCGGCCCGTGCCCTTTTTCCATCCCAAAACCCCTGGGGTTCAAGCTGAGATCAGGTCTTTTCCCAGCGCTCCAGTCTGGAGGGCTGTAATTCGGGCTCTCTTGGTTAAGAGCCTCCCTCTTGATCTGGTCCCCTCTCTGACCACGTGTCTGTGTCACCAGCTGCTCGGCATCGGCCCCTTTTCCTGGATGCAGCCACGTCGGGGCGAGGTGGTGACTATAGACCGTAAAGCGCCACCCAAATAGATCCAGCTGCTGCTTCTTAAGGGCCTGCCCCATGGCCAGGCATTCCCTCTCTATGGCCTGACCGTTCTGCCTCCAGGGCAGCAGCTCCTTACTCAGATACCCGATGGGGTGTCTCCCCCGCTTCGCATAGGCCTGCATCAGCATCGCGCCCAGCCCTGTGTCTGAGGCTTCGGTGAACACTGTACAGGGCTTGGCCCGGTCTGGGTTTACTCGATTTATCGGCCCCTGGATTAGAGCCTCCTTCAGCGCACAGAGAGCCCTCTGGCCCTGCTTGGTCCAGACTGCCTCGTCTGGCTTCCCCTTCTTACCTAGCTCTGTGATGGGGGCAGCTAGGGACCTAAAGGGGGGTACCAACCTCTGGTAGTACCCCGCCATCCTGCTAAAGGCCTGGACCTGTTCCTTGGTCTGGGGAACAGGCCAATCTCTGATCGCCTCCACCTTGGCCAGCCCTGGGCTGTTGAATGACTGGTTCACCTCTAAAGCCAGCCTGTCCTTGGCCTCTCTCTCCAGGTTCTGGGCTCTTTTCCCAGTTACTCTGAATGGGGGACACCTGATGGGAGGATGGGCTCCCATCTCAGGGGAGAGATCCATCAGGGGGTCTTCCCCCTTCTCCTTCCAAACATCCCTTACCGGTTCTAGGGGTCCCCTTACTCTCCTCCCATACCACAGCTTGAAAGGGAAGCCCCCTGGTGATTCCTGGGGCACTTCCCTGTGCCATCGGTGGGGCAGGCACTTGTCCCAGTCCTGTGGATGCTGATTTATACAGGTCCTCAGCATCAGCCTCACGGTCCGTTGAACTCTCTCCACCAGCCCGTTGGACTGAGGGTGATACGCAGAGGCCCAGGTGGGCCAGACCCCACCTTTCTCCCACACGCCCCGGAGCCGGGCTGAGATGGCCTCGGATCCCTGGTCTGTAAAGATCTCGCTGGGGACCCCCATTCTGCTGAAGATGGTCAGCAGCGCGTCTGCCCCGGTGGAGGACAGAGCCACCACCTCTGGGTAGCGGGTGGCGAAATCCATCACCACCAGGATGCATTTCTTCCCTGACCAGGTTGCCCTGCTGAGGGGGCCCACCCTATTCATAGCCACCTTCTGGAAAGGTTCCTCTCTGATGGGCAGGGACCTCCAGGGATCTTCTCCCTTACCCCGGGCCAGGTACAATAGCCGGTGATGATACTTCTGGGGCCCCACCGGCTGCCTCATGATTCCCCACAGTTCTACTTCCCCTTGGGGAGCCCATTCCCGGCACAGGGATTCCTTCTCCCACAGGGATCTGTCTCTGCAGTCTTCCCCAAGGGGGTTTGCAGCGCTGTGGCCAGCAAGTTCCCTTAGCTTCTCCAAGGCGGGATCCCTCTGCAGCTCACTGGCCAGGCCTGGGGTCACCGCCCCACTGAGCCCTGTCCCTGGTGGCTCCCTCCCTGCCGTGGAATCACTTCCCGGCCGCACCTCTGGACCAGGCGAGCCTGGTTGGCAGCCGTCCTGCCCTGCCTGTGTGTCCCCCAACTCAGCTGGGGTCTCCGCTCCCCCCGTGCTCAGCACTGCCCTGGCTGTCCCTGTGGGGCCAGGCAGCGAGCTCGCTGCTTTGCTCTCTGCATCAGAGATGGCCTGAGCCACCTCTCCATTGTGCAGGGGGGTGGGGAGCATCTCTCTGTCCCACCCCGCTCTAGGGGTCTGGTTACGGGCAGGCAGGTAACTGGGGCCTGGCAGCTCCTCCCCCCTGCCAGCCAGGTCATTTGCATTTTCACTGACCATTTCCCTCTTAGCCAATTGGTTCCCTGAGTTCAAATTCAAATCCTCGGCCGTTACAGGGCCAGTGCCTGGATCCTGTCCCAAAGATACACAGTCACCCCCCAACAGCACCTCACCGCTGATATCCTGGAGAACCCCAACAACCAGCCAGCCCGACCCCTCCTGGGTCTGCACAGGGATCTGGGCCATAGGCAGGGCGAATGGGTCCGTCCCTGGGACCCTCACCCAGGTCACACAGCCCCTCAGCATCTGGTGGGGGTGCACCACCCGGGGCCTGACCACAGTTCTCTCTGTCCCGGGATCTCGCCACCCCAAGAATGTCTCTCCATTGACCATCACCTTCCGCTCCCACTGGGGGTCCATAGGGCTTGAGTCCAGGGCCAGGAGTGGAAATCCGTCCACCATCCCACCCATCTGGCTGGCGGAGTTTATGGCCTTGGGACCCAGCAAGGGGGTTAGATCCCGGGGCTTTTCCGCATGGTCTCCCTGGTTCCAATCACCAGCCTGCTCAAAGGCAGTGAGGTGGGCCTCCACATCCCCACCCTCCTTAACCAGGGGCAGCAATTTAGGATCGAGGTTCCCTGCGGCGCTGGCACCCCGGGATCTATCCCCACTTACCCCTGGCCAGTCCCCTATGCCTCTCTGTTCCACCACCGCCAGTTCATGCTGCTGCTTCTCCTGTAGCCCTTTCTCGGGCTCTCGCTGTCTCTCACAGTCCTCTTGCTCTCTTGGACTCAGCTCCAGTCCCATCCGTCTCCAATCCCCTGCTGGGGAACCCGATCGTGAAGACCCCCGTCTGGTTGGGGACCAGACTCTTGGGGATGCCAGGCTACCGCTCCAGCTGCTCCCAGATCCTGCTGTAGCCCCATCGGGGTCAGGAATCTGCTCCTTAGAGTGGTCATCCTCCTCCAGCTGCACAATTAGCTGGGCTTTCGTGAGCTTCCCAATGCGTATCCCTCTCTTTTTGCACAGGGTTACAATGCTTCTTTTAAGGAGAAAGCGATATGCCATCACTTCACTGCTCCCAAGTTGCTGTGGATTCGCAGGCCTGTGTGCTCTTCGCTCCCCACGGTTTTCAGGAAGAACCCCAAGTGTGCTAGCCCTTCTCCAGGTCACCGCCTCTTTGCCAGGGTCGAGCCGCAGCTCCTCCGCCCCTGGGTCCACTCACGGCACCCCCAGGGGAACCCTGTCACTGCAAAAATCCTTCTCTCTCCCAGGGCCAAGCCGCAGGCTCCTCCGCCCCTGGGACTGCTCACTGCAGCCCCCAGGGGGACCCCATCATTGCACAGTCCTTCTCGCTGGTCACACACTCCCAGGGGTTAAGCGTAGCTCCTCCGCTCCCCGAAACCGCTCCTCTGTGAGCCTTCAGCACGCCTGGACCTCGTTAGCCCCCCTTCGTTCTACTGCTCCCCAGTTACTTACTGCAGGAAGCGTCTTCCACGGGGTGCAGTACATCCCACCGCTGCCACCAGTTGTCACGGAGTATGGGGGAGTCCGGCCCTGCACCCCTCTTCCCCGGATTCACTGGGAGTCTCAGCCAGCCAGTAGAACAGAAGGTTTATTAGAGATGCCAGGAACACAGTCCAAACAGAGCTTGTCAGTACATCCAGGACCCCTCAGTTGGGTCCTTCCGGGGGGCAGGGAGCTTAGACCCCAGCCTGGGGCTCCCTGCATTTCACCCCACAGCTCCAAACGGGGCAGGGAGGCCAGACCCTGTCTGCCTCTCTCCCCTCTTCTCCGGCCCGTTCCAAACTGAAACTCTCCAGCCCCCCCTCTCCCTTTGTCTCCTTCCCGGGCCAGGAGGTCACCTGATCCCTTTGTTCCAACACCTTCAGCTCCCACCTTTGCAGGGGAGGGGCCGGGCCATCTGTTTCCAGGAGACAGTGCCATTCTCTGTGTCCAGGCCTCTGCCCACCCCTGCCTTCTAGGGCTTTGTAACAATCATGCACCGTTGTCCCACCACCTAGATACTCAAGCACTGCATAGGGGAAACCGAGGCACCCACACAGTACTCAGGGAAACCTTAACAACAGTCCTAGTTCGTCACACCGCCGTTGAGAATCATCACGTCCCGTGGCAAACCGGCCATGCTACGTCCGGTGCCACATGCGGAGATCGGCCAACATCAGCCTAGATCTCCCCCTCGACGCTGCTCGCAGTCCCGGCACCGATCACCTTCTCGGCGCCGGTCATACTCGCGGCACCGCTCCAGGTCGACCTCCAGACACGGTCGACGGTATTTCGATTCCTGGTACCGCTCCCGGTCCCGCGGCTGGTCGCAGCGTAGATCCCTGGACGATCGACCTCGCTACCGCTCGCCGAGGCGTACGCGATCCAGGTCGGGCTCCCAGCACCGATCCAGGTCCCGGCACCGATCCCCAGCGCCACAGCACAGCACGGCTCCGCGGACTGGCCCTCAAGGACACTCCGCTCCGCCTTGGCCCTCCCGCTCAGCCTCTTGGTCCTCTAGGGCTGGCAGTGCCTACTATACGTACCAGGGCCACGTGGTGGAGGGCCAGAGCCACTGGCCAGACAAGTTACAGGACCCGTCTCAAGCTCCGACGCAGTGGCCTTTCTGGACTCTGATGGCGTACCATCAGTCCCAAGGGGCCCCCTCCAGAGCCTCCCAGTTGGCTCATTCGGAGTCCCGGGCACCGGAGGCGACGGTGTCACGCCCTCCTCCGGAGGCCCCAGGCCCTGCAGCCCAATCATCGGCCGAGATCCCAGACCCGGAGGCCTTGGGCGTTGTAGGCTTCAGAACTTCCGCACCAGGACCTACCCCAGGACCCTCTAGTCCCAGGATTGTCGTCGTCCTCCTCCTCCCCGGACGAGGCAGTGGCAGGAGCATCGTCTTCAGGCCCACCTCCAATCGATCTCCGGGACCACCAAGACCTACTGCGCAGATTGGCTCTCAGCATGAATCTGCAGGTCGAGGAGGTGGTGGAGCTTGAGGACCCGGTGGTGAACATCCTGACAGCCGACGCCCCCACCAGGGTAGCCCTCCCGTTTGTACGGACTACATTTACCAACGCCACCTCAATCTGGCAATCTCCAGCTTCGGTTACCCCCCACTGCCAGGGGGGTGGAGAGAAAATATATGGCGCCCCCGAAGGACTTCGAGTACCTCTACACTCACCCCCCACCGTGCTCCCTGGTCGTTCAATCTGTGAACGAGAGGGAGAGGAATGGCCAACAGGCACCCGCCCCTAAGTCCAAGGACGCCAAGCGCCTGGACTTGTTTGGCAGAAAGACCTCCCCGGGGGGGGCCTTCAGCTCAGAGCGGCTAACCAGCAAGCGCTCCTGAGCCGATACGGGTACAACACCTGGAACTCCATGCAAAAATTCAAAGAATTTGTACCCCAGGAGTCCAGGCAGGAGTACTCAGCGTTGATTGAGGAGGGCAAGAAGGTGGCCAGAACGTTGTTGCGGGCCTCCTTGGACATAGCCGACTCAGCCGCCAGGACAATAGCTTCAGGAGTCGCCATGCGGCGTATCTCCTGGCTTCAGTCCTCCACCCTCCCTCCGGAGGTCCAGCATACCATCCAGGACCTACCTTTCGAGGGCCGGGGTCTGTTTTCAGAAAAAACTGACTCGAGGTTGCAGACCCTAAAAGACGGTCGCACCATCATCCGCACGCTGGGGATGCATACCCCAGCCACACAGCGCAGACCCTTCCGGCCCTTCGCGCGGCGCCCCTACACCGTGCCCGCACCTCGGCAGGACTTCTCGAGGAGACCACGTGGCCGGGCGGTAGAAGGCGGCAGCCGGGTCGCCAGACTGGCCAGAGCCAGGGCCCCCACAAACCATCGTCGGGGCCCAAACAAAACTTTTGAAGGGACGCCCGAGGGTGGAGTACCAGTCTCAGTTCACGATCCTTGCCCTGGCCTTTGTGTGTCTGTTAAATTATAAATCACTTCTTTTTGCCGATCTCCGTGTTCTGATTGGTCTACGGTTTAATGCAACTCTTCAGCAGCTGAACAGTCAAGCCCTCTGATGTTGTCTCAATCCTATCTTTTGAGTATCAAGATGACAAACCTGCGCACCCGATAGTATAATCCCCAGAGTCCAATTTCCTTAAAGTGGTGATAATAAAAATATATATATTTATGTTTAGGAACAATGATCGCTGCATTTATGCTTACAATACTTTTTGAAGTAAATAGACTACATTGCGATGGAAAAGTGGGTAATTTTCTAAAATGCAAGACTTAAATGATATTTTATAGCAGTTGCTCTGTTTCTCTAGTGTACGTACTCGCAACCCCCACATCAAAACCTCATGACTCCCAGTTTGAGAACTCCTGTCCTAATACGTATGGCTAACAGCTGAGGATGTGAGTTTGACAGGCCAGAGTGTAACTGTGTCTAGTTGAGGGACTCTTCATTTGTTTTTGTTCTTTGTTTAAAGAAATTGCCATGACACACATGCTCTGCATTGGTTTGCATTTTGAAAGCCTCTCATAAACAGAAGGGCTTATCTTTTTTTTTTAAGTGAAAGGTTAGATCTCTTCACCACAACCCTTCAGCCTTTCCTGAAGATTCTAAATACAGTAACTCCCCACTTAACATCTTCTCACTTAACGTTGTTTCGATGTTACGTCTCTGCTCCATTACAGAACATGCTTGTTTAAAGTTGTGCAATGCTCCTCTATAACATCGTTTGGCTGCCTGCTTTGTCCATGGCTGGCAGCCCCCCTACGTCCCTCTGCCCCCGTGCCTCCTGCCTGCTGGCGGACATCGCAGATCAGCTCCTTCTCCCTGCTCCCTCCACCTCCTGCCCGCGGCAATCAGCTGTCTTGTGACGTTCAGGAGGCTGAGGGGAGGAGCGAGGACACGGCATGCTGCCTCCCCCTCCTTCCCGGTGGGTGGGAGGCGCTGGAGGGGGGAGACATGGGGGAGCTGATAGGGGGCTGCCAGCCTGTTTAATACCGGTATTAAATTGCTTATTTAAAATTTGTTTTAAAATGTATATGCCTTTTGTCTGGCAAAAAAACATCCCCTGGAACCTAACCACCCCCCCCCCCCCCCCCATTTATATTCGTTTTTATGGGCAAATTGGATTCGCATAACATTGTTTTGCTTAAAGTTGCATTTTTCAGGAACATAACTACAACATTAAGTGAGGAGTTACTGTACTGGATCCCTGGAAGGGCATTTGGAATTTCAAAAATTTTCAATTTAAACCCCAGTTTTGCATCAAAATATATCAAACAGTCCTATGCACTTGTTTTTGTCCAAGACTGATGAATAAAACCTGGACTGTTACACTGAGCTATCTTTGATATTTTATAAGTCAAATCTTCAAATAACACTGCTCTACAGTCAAGATGCTTCTGAAATAAATGTAGTCAAACTTTACTAATTCTGGGTCACTGAGAACGAAAATGATGCTTAAAATTGTTGATTGGCTCTAGTTTTCATGACATGCTATTGGGTCAGTATATACGACCCTTGACTTGGGAATGGCGGAGGATAAGTGAGTTATAAAGGGAAGGGATCTCAATTTAAACCAGAAATGACTAAAATACATCTTTGACTGGATCTATGAATAAATCTATGACTGGGTTTGGACAGTACTTGCTTTTTAGGCAAAAGAATGAATGATGCAACCTGAAGCTGGTATTGCATCATACATGATATGAATTGCATCATGTTATTCCTAGAAGTCATGGATGATACAATCATAACGAAGCTTACATCACTCTGCTGAACAAATTGCCCTATATCAGCTCTAGAAATCATACAGTGTCGTGCCCTCTTATTTGTCAGTGTTTGATTTTGCAAAGGGACACATTTCTGTTTAGCCAAAGTGAGCAGAGATGCCTCGTACTTGTGTGAACAGTGCAGATAACTTCTGCTATGTTTGTGGTGAAGTGACTTTTGCATCACAAAAGTGCAGTGTAACCACTATGGTTAAGAAAGCCTATCACCTTTATTTTGGCTTTATTTTTAATTGGAGCTCAGGACAAGAAGTGGGCCCCACACATATGCTGCAACACTTGTGCAACAAATCTTCGCCAGTGGTTGAACAGGAAAAAGAAATCTATGCCTTTTGCAGTGCCAATGATTTGGAGAGCGCCAACAGATCATACCAGCAATTGTTACTTCTGCATGGTGCCTCCAGTTGGGAAAGGTATGTCAAAGAAGAAAAAGTGGACTGTGCATTATCCAAACATTCCATCAGCTATACGCCCAGTACCCCACGGAGAAGGACTGCCGGTTCCTGATGCACCAGAATCATTCTCACTTGAGTCAGACGAGGAACAGGATGAAACTTCTGGTCCTGAACCCTCAATGTCACCGGACCCACATTTTCTCCCATCCTCCTCCTCTGAACCACACCTCATAACACAAGGTGAACTGAATGACCTTGTCAGGGATTTGGAACTACCCAAGAGTAAGGCAGAGCTTTTGGGCTCCAGACTACAGCAGTGGAATCTCCTGGCAGGTGATGTTAGGGTTTCCATGTTCCGTGACCGTCAAAAGGATCTTGTCCCATTCTTCTTCATGGAAGGTGATCTTGTAGCCTGCAACAACATTGATGGTGTGATGGCAGCCCTCAACATCGTTCACGATCCAGATGAGTGGAGACTGTTCATTGATTCATCGAAGACTAGTCTGAAAGCTGTTTTACTGCATAATGGCAATGTTTTGCCATCAATTCCAGTTGGTCATGCAGTCCATATGAAGGAAACCTATGACAACATGAAACAACTTTTGAGGTGCATAAACTATGACCAACATCAGCGGCAGCTTTGTGGCAATTTGAAGGTTGTTCTCTTGCTTGGTCTGCAGACTGGATACACAAAGTACTGCTGTTTTCTCTGCGAATGAGATAGTCGTACAAGAGATTCCCACTACATCAAGACAGATTGGCCACTCCGACAGTCATTGGAGCCTGGGAGGAAAAGTGTTCAGCATCCACCACTTGTTGAATCAAGGAAGATTTTGTTACCACCCTTACACATCAAGCTGGGTCTGATGAAGAACTTCGTCAAGGCCATTGACAAAACACAAGCAGCTTTCAGGTACTTCCGTGGAAAATTTCCAAGGTTAAGTGAAGCTAAGATAAAGGAAGGTGTCTTTGTTGGTCCTGAGATTCGTGAATTTCTTCGAGATGATGCATTTGACCATGCACTGCGTGGCAAGGAAAAAAAGGCATGGAAAGCCTTCCAGTTAGTGACAATAAATTTTCTCGGAAACAACAAGGCAGACAACTACAGGTTGTTGGTGGAAAACCTCCCTAAGGCATACAAAATCCTTGGTTGCAACATGTCACTAAAGATACATATTTTGCACTCTCATCTAGATTTTTTTCCCACCGAACTGCAGAGCAGTGAGCGACGAGCACGGCGAGTGATTTCACCAGGACATTGCAACAATGGAGAAACGCTATCAGGGCAAATGGAGCCCATCAATGCTTGCAGACTATTGCTGGACAGTGACAAGAGATGCTCCATTTAATGAATACAAGAGACAAGCCAAGAAGCGCCGAGTAGACACTGAATAGGACTAAACTATGTACATAATCGTTTTTTGCCTTTTGTTTCATAATACACTTTATTTATATAACCCCTTTGCTGATTTTTAAAGTGCTACATAAACAGGACAGGTGAAATAGTATCATGTAAAGCAACCATAAACACATGAAAAGACCTAGGTTTACAATTGATGATTAAAACTCTACTATCTACACAATATACATAGACATAAAATGTAAACACTTAAATATCTTAGAAACAGTAGCCAATCAGTTGTTTTGTCATATTTGAATTCAGCACATCAAAATACATACTAAATAGCACATTTTATCTCTGAAGCAGACGACTTCTCAAAAATTGTAGGCCAGGGTTATCAGTGAGGTCAAAGCTTGAAATACAGTGTAGTCTTTCATGTTTGCAAGTCAGGTAAGGCTGGTCCTGATGAGACTTAAGTACCATTTTAGGCCTGGAATTTGTGTGGTTGATTCCCAACGCAAGTGATCTTTGCTGACCACGTTCCCTTTAATAGTATGCACCAGCATTTGTCAAACGGGGTCTTGACCCAAAAGGGGGTTGCTAGCCTAGTGTGGGTGGGGGATCACAGTATTGCCACGCTTATTTCTGTGCTGCCACCAGAGCCGGGTGGCTGGAGAGTGGTGGCTGTGGGCTGCGCCGCCAGCAGCAGCACAGAAGTAAGGGTGGCATAGTATGGGTGGCAGGGGGTGGAGGGGGGCGGCGGGCAGGCAATGAGAGGACATCATAGTCCGAAATACTTTCAAAGAGAGTCCCAGCAAAGAAGGTTTGAGAACCCCTGGCATACACCATTGTATCTGATTGTTCCCTTAAGAATTTTTCCTAATAGCTTTCAGACACTTTAAGTATCTTTTTGGGTGCATTATCTCATGGCCCACTTACCAGAGAGACAGCAGATAAAAGGTTTAGTCACGAAAATGTTTAGCAATTCCTAAAGTTTATACATTTCCAGCTAGGTTACAGTTTGAGTAGATTGTATGTTAAAATTTCAAATCCGTGTTTTCATTATTTGGATATTTTGGCTCTTAAAATAGAACACTAAAAACAAGTACTATATCTGCTTTTAGATGCTGGTAAATCAGAAATCACAAAAACATTTCCTAGTCTCTCCATTTTAAAACTTTTTTTCTATTTTCTTTGTGGCACTGTTTGTTTTTCCCCCCACCTAATCCCTTATGTGCTTTGCCTGCTCTTACATTACATAACTTTTCAGTTTTTAAAAATGCACCAGATGTGTCTCTATCATTGGTATTCTAAAAAGACTACAGGAAAAGTTTCATGATTGTACTGTAGATTGCTTCAAACCTTGGATTGTAAACGTTTTTAGATTCTGAAATTCTTAAGATTGGTCCATGTTAGTGAACAGCCCCAACAGCATGTTCTTCAATGGAGTATCTGGGCGCTACCATGATACAAATACTAAATGATCACCACCACTCTCCAGCATATCAGATACACTGATATGAGTTGCAAGACAACTCTTCAAAAGGCTTTTGTTATAGTTTAAGACTTTTTGCTGTAATAAGTAATTCTTTCATTAATAGTTGATACAAATGTCATCACATAAGTGCCATCTCTGCTGTTTTCTTTCTTTTCGTTAATGTAATAACAATAAACTTAATTTTCATCCCTGAAGTTTGGGAATAGTGAAATAAAGCTGCAATGCTTAACTCAAACAATGCCCGTATTGGTCTAACAAAAGAGAAGCAAATTGATTAGATGCATAACAGTGGAGCTGTGGGGTTTTTTTTGTCCGTTCCGTCCGTCTCCCCCCCCCCCCCCCCAAGTTGTGCTTAATACTCATGTGTTATGTGTTGCTGGAAGTAGTGGAGAGGTAAAACCTGTGAGTGATGCCTAGAAGTGAGGCAGGGACTCTGTCAAAGCTAGCCCTTGTAACATACATTTAATTTAAAAAGGGAAAGAGAGTAAATCAAGGAAACTTTAGTCAAGTTACTGCTTTTGTGTTTAGGTGTATTTGAAAAATAAATTAGTCTACCTCCAAGAAATCTATTGCAAGTTTAATTCTTGAAGGTTAAAAAATACTTGAGAAACGCTGCCCTGGTCTGTACTACACAGGTCAACATAGGGCAGCTTATGTTGACCTACCTTTGTCAGTGTACACAGTGTATAGCCTTGCTCCTGCCGATGTAGTAGTGCCCTACTACACAGACATAATAAGCCCTACACGACTCGTGGAGGTGGAGTTATTTTGGTGTAGGTAGGGTGATGCAGGGTCAATGTAGACACTGCCTTAATTATATCATCTGTTGACTGTCTTGTTTATTCCATGGCTTCTGAAGCCATGAAATTGACGAGAAAGCCCGACTCCCCAGCCAGGCTGTTGCCAGGTCTCCGCTCCAAGCTGGGCTGCCCCCCAGGCTCCCTGCGGGGCATCCTGCTGGCCCCTCGGCTCCCTGCTGGGAGCACAGCAGCTGACCAGACTCCAGGCATGGATCTCCCCGCTGGAGGCGAGAAGCCCTGGGCGGCTTGCCCCCCTCCCGGCTGGCAGCAGGGAGTTGAGAAGCACCAGGTGGCTTCTCCCCACCACTGCTTCCAGTGGGGAGCTGTGCAGAGCTGAGAGCCCTGGCTCTCTGCTCCCATGCCACGAGAAGCATTCCTGGTGAGCACACGCACTACTAACAGAAGAAGGGTAATGTGGACATCCACAGTAATTACTGTGGACGCTGTAAATCGACCTAATCTAGATTAATTGAAGATTGTAGTTAGACGTGCCAACTCTTGAGTGTCTCAAGCCACATTTGAATAAAAATTGGATTTCATTTAATGCACAAAAACAACGTTTTAAAATTGTTTGTTAGCTCAATAAAACCACCTTAAAATGTGCTGGATGCATAAGAAAATTTAGCAAAACGTGTTTTGCATTTAAAGCCAACATGTATTTATGTAGTTAGTGAATGGAATAAGCTACACTGGCAAAACAATAGTTTTGCTGATATAAGCTCAGTTCACACAAGGAGTACTTTGCTGTTATGATATACTGACATAGCTATAGCGACAAAGTTGTAGTGCTAGTATAGACCTGGCAATGTGCTTGCTCTGTGCCTTCTGGGAACTCCACGTTAGGGGAATCCCTAGCAAAGGATTTCTGGGATGGTTTCTGTTTTCTTTAAACCACCTGATGCAAAGAGCAGAGAATCTGCCCCAATGTACTTATGGTGCCCTCTCGACCTTCCTGAAATATCTTCCAACCTCAGACTGAGAAGGTTGGACGCCACTGACCTGAATCAGTCTTTCCACCACAGATGAATATACTTTTAAAGCCAAATTAATACATTCCGCCAGTCTTTCAAACTGGCACTATATGTATGTTCGTGTAGTTGAGAATGAGTGCTTAGAGGTAAAGCACAAAGTTTAAAGATCCTTTTTTAACCTTATGATTAAAATAGAATGTGGTCCCAGGAATAATCTGTCATTGCATTATTGTACTCAGAGTTTATCTGATAATGTGAGACTTTTGTTGAAAATATGTAATACGTGGCAGTAGAAATGCATATTCCCACTAACGTATTTGTGTATTTTTTAAATATTTGACTTTTTAAATATACTTCAGAAACTTTGGGATGGGGAATGAACTTGCTCTTTGTCACTGGGGGGACTCTTAAATTGTTGGCAGAAGGATATGGTCTAACCCTGTTTGAGGAACTTTGTGTGGTTTTAAAAAAAACAAAACCAAAAACCTTTAATCAAGCAAGATGACTTGTCTCTGCCCTCACCCTTGCTGGGTTACTTTTCTATTAGTTCCTCTTTTGCTGAGAGTGCTAAGTAATTAATGCTAAGTATTCAGCAGATAATTCTGGTTTTTTGCTGATTCATAAGTAAGAACTACTGGCAATAAAGGATGAGGGAGTCTTCATTCTCTCCTTGACTTTGTTAATTTGTACCATTGAAGGGACAGGACCAGTTTGAGACACTTCTGTTTACCTGTGAAATCATTGGTGTTTTTAAACACAGTATGTTAATTTTCTAGGAACCCTTGCTGTTCTATAAGCTCCTCATATATTAGACCGGAATTTGTTTTGTTCAGCTGAGTACAGAGCACTGTATATTGGTAAATTTTAGAAGATCGGCACAACTCTTAAAAACTAATGCATACAAATATAATTAGTAAACTGGGGGTATTCCAAACTTTACAGGTCGCTGTAAGCTAAACAGAAAAGCAGGACAAAATCTTGTCTGTGGCTTGAATGTGGAGACTTTGGGGAGGAGTATTTCTAAAGACAAAAATGGCAGTTAGGTGTGTTACACCATTGGGAGTACTTTCAAAATCAAGTACTTCCTGTATGTGCCTATTAAATAAGAGACTAGGATTTCTGTTTGCTGAGAGATTGCCTTGCAACATCTAAACAGTGCCCTGTGCACTCATACTTGGCTAAAATATCAAGTAGTGTAAGACAAGTCCTTTGCAAATAAATATAGTAAGAATAGATATTCAAAAATTAATATTGCATTTTATCTATGGTTGTAAATTGGAGTGAAAATATAAATTTGAACGTGAAAGTTTATTTAATACTGATTTCTCTCTTTTCCCTCTCCCTCCCCCCTTATTCCCTCCAAATAAGGTGTGTAAACAGATTTGGCTAGGATTATTTGATGATAGATCATCAGCAATTCCAGACTTCAGGGATCCACAGAAAGTAAAGGAGTTTCTACAGGAAAAATACGAAAAGAAAAGATGGTAAGTTAACACTTTCAGTTAGTTTTGATAGAAAACTTTTTTTTTTTCTGTAACCAGAAATCCCTTTTGGGTTTACTGTATATTGGTGACTAAATTCAGTCTTTCGTTGTGACTAAAAATGAGTGTTACTTTGTGACTTAAAAGAGACCTTGGCGACTTCTCAATTTTTAAAGAAGGCACTATATCTTATGGAAGACTTTGGACTTGTCTTCACGTACAGCACTACAGCGGCACAGCTGCATCACTTTAGTGATGATGCTACTATGCCAACAGGAGAGCTTCTCCCGTTGGCGTAGTTAATCCATCTCCATGAGAGGCAGGAGCTATGTCAATGGGAGAAGCTCTCCTGATGACATAGCACTGTCTACACTGGCGGTGAGGGTGGCGTACCTACTTTGCCCAGCAACAAAGTTGTACAGATATAGGTTTGTAGTGTAGACCTGGGCATTGTAAAACACTAAACATTACATCTGCATAGTCTGAACATTGCCAAACCTAGATATTCATTTAAAATCTTATGAAGACGACATGGAGGTTTGTTAGTAGATGCTCCACATATGATAGTGTGACATTCCCCAGGGACTGCTGTGTCCCCTTAGCTCTCCATCCTAGGATGCCTTTTATACTACTTTGCTAGTGAACAGCAAACCCTTCCAGGCTCTGATCACTCACACCACCAGCATGCAAAGTCACTCCCAGCTGAGTACATGAATCTATGCCCAGCCATCCACAAAGCACATATAAGGCAACACCCACATATCCCTCAGGCCCAGCCTTTTCCCCCAGAAATGAGCATCTTGTACTGTTCAGTAGCCCCACTGGACAGTACAAGCTTATAATTAGTCTGTCACTCCAACTGTAGGTAATAATATGCACCGGGTCCTGTTGACCTGAGTAGAAATTCCCCAAATACTTCAATCAAACACACTGGCTTATTTTATCCAAGTTTTTTTTATTAACTGCAGAAAGGTAGGTTTTAAGTTTTTATAATTAGTATGGCATAGACGTCAGAATTGGTTACAAAAGAAATAAAAAGATAAAATAGCAAGCTAATTCCTAAACTTTACCAAGCTAAATAAGAAGATTTGGTGCAAACATCATTCTTACCACACAAGATGCTGCAGGCTATCATTAGGCTGCAGGCTAGATTTCCTTTCAGCCTGGGACTACTCTCATTAGATCAGTGTTCTTCAGGTATTCATTGATGTTATGAGCAGGGAGTTTGCTAGAGCCATTTCCTCCCACCCCCCAACCCGTTCTTGTACCCCAACCCTTGTGTGCTGGAAAAATCCTTACACGGTCATGTGGGCAGGCAGTTCCATGGTGTATATGAGCTTCAAACTGTCTCTTCAGATAAATTGTAAATTTTCTATTTACAACCCTCTTCTTCCCCCCCCCCCCCCTTTTTTTTTTTTTTTTCCGGCTGGTAATGGCTCTTCAGCATTTTTCTGGTGTGCTAGTGTGTCTGTCTCTGAGGAATTGGCTTATGGGTGTTATCCAGAATTGTGACATTGCAGTAACAATCATACAGCAAAATCTCATAATTTCACATGCAGTGTTGCACACATTTCAACAGGATAATAATAATCAGCAGATTGAGTTTGCAAATGATACCTCACAAGGCATACTTTGTACAAAATTCTATAACCATGTACAAGTGGCGAACATGGGATACAGGGTGTCAGTTATTTTTCCTAACGGGCTGCACTTGAATCCAAACTGCCTTAGCAGCTGCACTCTGTTGCACTCTGCAGGTGGGGAAGTTGCTGCCTGTTCACAAGGGCAGCTTCTTCTGTTTCCCTCAGAGTGGCTTTTAGATAGGGCAGAATAGAAGCTTTTGTATTCTGCTCATACTCTAACAGCTCTACTATGTTTGCTTGTCCAGAGGGCTGTTTGTTTTTATTTTTCCTCTTATATATATGTGGCAGACCTTGTGAGAATATATTCGACTTATTACATAGAAGGTTGTTTGCTGATTAGGGTGTAAAAGCTATTACAGCTCATTTAAGTGGAGAAGTTATCAGACTATTTTCTTTAGAAGTTCTTTAAATTTTTTTTTTAAAGTGTGTTTTCCGCTTAATGGGGTAATCATAATTCATCTGAGCAAGGAAACTGTAACTGCTTATGGTGACATCAGTAGCAGTATAGGACTTCAACAGTCCCTTACTGGGATGGAACTACAATGACAGTAGAAATATTTACTTGGGTTTTGTAAAAATATTGATGCTCTGTAAAGTGAATATTTAATAACTATTGGTAACTCAATCTGAGTTTTAAAGAAGTGTTGTCAACATTTTGCTTCACCTCCTTCCATTCCAGCTCACATCACTTAAAAGTTGGGGTGTCAGACTTTTTAATAGAGTGTACAACAATGGTTCAAACCCTGGCAGTTGGTTGAGATTAGGGACCATTAACATCATTTTTGAGTTGAAGTAGATGTGATTTTTAATATGTTAAACATGCCATAAAACATCTTTTTTCCAACTTTTTTTCATTTGTGGACCGCTAAAAAATTTCAAATAGAGGTGCAGACCATTTGGAAATTCAGCCTGTGGTCCGCAGGCCCCTACCATAGAAGTCTTAGACTGAAAACTGACTGAACAGAACTCAAGTATAAATGTTGCACGTGCTCGGCACATCATTTGACAAAGCACGAGAGTGGGCGCTAAACTGTGGGCTTCTGTGGTAACAATAGCACTTCTGGGTTTTGACCTGTAGGTGGGGAGCATTCACCTACTTTTGATTGATCAAAGGTATGCCTTTTCTGGGATCTGAAACTTTATTTTCATAGTCACCTTTCGCGGACCCCTTAGACACAGTCTGTTGAAAACCACTGGTATAAAACATTGGAAAGCTGGAGTCTCAAGGTTTTGTAACCTCAGTGATTGAGATATGGGACACTCAAATGGTGACTGGACCAGTAGTACTATTTTACGTTGGTCCAGAGCTTGAAATAGCAAATCTCAGACCTCAGAGCAATAACTTTTGATCCCTGCGCTACCATTATAATGGATGTTGGAAAAAAACTTATGTTAAATATTAAATAATTTTACTCTTATTCAACTTAGGTATGTTCCTCCAGAACAAGCTAAGGTTGTGGCATCAGTTCATGCATCTATATCAGGGTCCTCTGCTAGTAGTACAAGCAGCACACCTGAGGTGAAACCGCTTAAATCTCTCTTGGGAGAATCTGCACCAGCACTGCACTTAAATAAAGGCACACCTAGCCAAGTGAGTGAGTAATGGCTAAGAGTTCAGTGGCATGGGATTATGTTACGGTATTTAAAAGGAGAATGGGAATTTTGTGACTTGAACAAAATTTTACAAAATACTGGAAATTGTGGCATTAGTGGGTTATTGCTATTACAATAAAACTGTCCTTAATAGCTTTCATGCTCTGTTGCTTTGATGGAATGCGAATAGGGGACTGACAGTAAAATCTAGAAACTGAGTTCTGTGGTGGCTTGTCTTTTGAATGCTTCAAACTAAAAATGATAGCCTCTGCCCTGTGTAATAGTGACTAATAGACTGGTATTTTTGGTGCTATTTAATAAAACTAAGACTTTTTTTTTTTTTTTTTTTTTTTGGTAACAGGCTTTTGGCTAAACATCTTGTGTATTCATAACATACAGTAAAAGTTGTTTTATCCGGCACTTCACGAACCAGAAAGTTCTATTAACAGCATGTCTGATCTTCATTGAAATTCCGGTTTATAGTCCAGTTGGCGCGGGGCCAGCAAGGGGTTGGCGTGTGGGAGGGGGTGCGGGGCATGGGCTCTGGGAGGGAGTTTGGGTGTGGGAGGGGGCTCAGGGTGCTGGATCCGGGGGCCACTCACCTCAGGTGACTCCCCGCAGACAGCGACCTGTCCCAGCTGCTCCTAGGCGGAGGTGCGGCAGGCAGCTCTGTGCACTGCCTCTGCCCACAGGCGCCACCCCCGCAGCTCCCATTGGCCGCGGTTTCCAGCCAATGGGAACTGTGGAGCCAGCACTCGGGGGCAGGGCAAGGGCAGTGCGCAGAGCTACCTACTGCACCTCTGCCTAGGAACAGCCAGGACAGGTCGTTGATTGCGGGGAGCTGCCCGAGGTGAGCAGTCCATGGATCCAGCACTCGCACCCGCTCTCCAACTTGCTGCCCAGAGTCCTCTCCCGCACCTAAACTCCCTCCCAGAGCCTGCACCCTGCACCTCCTCCCGCATCCAAACTCCCTCCTGTCATTAACTGGCATTTTTCACTTACTGGCACCCCCCACATGCCAGATAAAACAGCTTTTACTGTAGTTCGGTTGGGTCACCCTCCTCCCTTGCATCCTTATTGGAATTTAAAAAAAACATACCACTGCCTTCTATGAAGCCCTCTGTTACAACTGCCATCTTTTTATTAAAAGAGAGGCATGGGCAGGACTTCTTTCTTAGCCAGTCAGTGTTACTGCTTTTAGACGTAAAACCATGGTTTTTCAACAACTTGAGATTTGCTGCATTTCTTCATCCCAGCCCCCCCCAAATTTGGGCCATTGTGACAAAATTAAGTTAACTATAAACTAGATTGTATATACATTTGTTTTCCCTGTGATATGAGGTCAGTCCAGTGTACTATAACTTCAACCTCCCTTCCTTGGAAGCAGTTCAGGGGACAGTGAAGCTAACTTAATTAACATATATTTGTCACTCTTTATATGGTCATGAATACTGTGCTGTATATTACGCAAGTGTTTTGTTGCGTTCTTGTCAAATGAATTTCGGCTCTCTGTCTAGCTCATCCATAAATGGTACGTGATAGGTTGGAGGGCGAAGATGTATATTTGAAAAATAATATGTGGTGTAATTAGTCTGTATAATACAAACGCACGAGAGGGTAAAGCTAAGCCTAAATGTTGGTTTAGAATTTCCTGACTCGAGTTTTTAATTTTCTGTTGAGGAATTCTGCAAGAAACTTAACCCCCCCCCCCCCCCCCCCCAAGAAAGAATGGGGATTCAGTGAGAAGGAGGAGCTTCAGTCTACATGGCTCTAAAGCTCTGCTGGGCTTCAAAAATAATTGCAAATACTGCATACAGGTTCCATAATCTGGAGCCATTTGTTTAGATACCTCTAATTTTCCTGTTTTACATGCATCTTAGTCTCTGGAAGTCTGCTGTGTAACTCCAGGTAGCCCTGCTTAAGTGCACCTTAGAAGACTCAGACTAAGCCCATAGGTGTTGAGGGGGAATATGTTCTTGCACACCTTAGGGAGGGTAGGAAGAGGAGGAAAGATTCTCCTGTGTACCACATCTTAAACTAGAAGCTCTAGATTAAATTATCAAATTTTAACGAGTTCATGGCTTGCTTGTTTTACATAATTGTGGTCTGAATTCTAAAGTTATGAAACTTGATATGGCTTGTTAACAATGCTCTGTGGCAAAAAACAGTTCAAAACTAGTACCAGAAGTAGCTTATTTGGTCCGTAGCCTTTAGCTTTTTGTAAAGCTTGGTTAAATATTGGCGTTCCTGTTTGTTTAGCTAATTAAAATGTTGTTTGTAGTCCCCTGTTATTGTTAGGTCTCAAGGACAACAGCAGCAGGAAAAGAAACAATTTGACCTCCTCAGTGACCTTGGCTCAGATATCTTTGCTGCTCCTGCTCCTCAGTCAACTGCTACAGCAAATTTTGCTAACTTTTCACATTTCAACAGTCATACAGGTAAGAGTTCTGTGTAGACACTCCCTCCTAATTAAATGTATAGAAACCTGAGGGGTTTTCATTCTTAATGGCTCATAAATAGTAGTGATTTTCTGAATTAATAAAAGGAGAATTAATATTTCTGTACCTTGAACTTTGTTATATCAATTGTTAAGATTTAGCTTATGGCAAGTTGGAAATCAAGTTTAATAAAGCAAGTATTATTCTAAAGTTTTTAAAAACTTACACTGTGCATTTCCTTTGCAGTAAACAGTATGGGAAACAGAATAGAATAGCTATAAAATATAGTGTAGTAGTACTATTTGACATGGATCACATAAATATTGATCTGTACTTGATACGAATTACGTTTGGTCACTTTTTGTCACTCTGCTTTAATTATTTTTTCCTTGAGTTGCTTGTTTATAAAGCAAATATTTGGCTAGAAGGCAGGAAGCATCAGTGTTGGTGGCAAGAGAGGAGAAGGTGAGTAAAGTAGTGGGGCTGGGCAGAGGTTATGCAAGATGTCATTTCTTCCCTCTGAAAAAGTTGGCAAGATACTTTATGGAGCGGGAGTGAAAAATAGCGTACAGACAGCTGGTGTGGGCATCAATGAGGGGGAAGAAGCAATGCTGCCTCACTGAGTATGACAGAACTGAAGGAAGAGAGAACAAACTTGTAGTGGAGGAAGTCCATGTGGCTGGGACTCAGTAGTGTGGGAGCAGGAGCAAAAGGAAACAGTTTTTGATTAAAAAAAACAGGGCTAGGTATGGTGGGACAGACTTTTAAATATTTAGAATGGCTGTCTGTAAACATGCTTGAATATTACAGAGGGGGGGAAAAAAAAGAAGACTTCAATCCATATAACTGTATCCTAAAGAATAATGGCTACTAAGTTGATTCTGAAGAACACTAAGGCTACGTCTACACTATCCGCCCGATTTGGCGGGTAGCGATCGATGTTCTGGGATCGATTTATCACGTCTCGTCTAGACACGATAAATCGATCCCAGAGCCGCTCCCCGTCGACACCGGAACTCCAGCTCCGCGAGCGGAGGAAGCGCTGTCGATGGGGGAGCCTGCCTGCTGCGGTGTGGACTGGGGTAAGTACTTTTAAAAATCGATCTAAGATATTCGACTTCAGCTACGTTATTCACGTAGCTGAAGTTGCGTATCTTAGATCGATCCCCCCCCAATGTAGACCAGCCCTAATAGTTATACGTCAACAGCCGATAGAAATCGAGTAGTGTGTTGCCACTAACCTTCTGTGTGACCGTGAGCAAGTACCTACCCTTTTGTCCTTATCTACTTAGATTATGAACTCTTCAGATTAGATCCTGTTTACTAAAATGTTTAGTACTAAACATGGAGCCCCTATCTTGGTTGGTGTCTTTGGGTTCTACTATAATAATGCTAATACTGAGGAGAAATGCTGCTCATGAAACTTCTGTGTTCATCTGAAGTGGTGTCGTCATAGTTGGCATGAAATTACAAAGTTGAAAAATCATGGGTGCACATTTCTGGTGAGTTGAATAAGGTATTCGTCACCAGTTTAAATAAAAACATTTATACATATTTTTAAAAAACTTTTTTTCAGGCATTATATTTTAAAGATAATGTGAATGACCAATTAAATTCAGTAGAATTAAACATGAATAGTTCTAGCATATTTTATAAAGTATGCATAAAGCAAAAGCTTTTATGTAAATCACTTTCTTGGAATGTATTTAAATTGGAATGATGTTAATTGACCCACTGCAAATTTTAATCCAAAAATGTACATGCCGATTGGCCAGCATTACATAAAACAGTTTCACTCCAAAGGCGTCTGGGTACTTAAGGAGTCTTTCCTATAAGGATCCAGCCTAATCAAACCACATTTGTATCAGATTACTTTGTACTCTAATTCCTTTTTTGTTTTTTGTTTTTTTTAAATGGACCTCAAGAACTGTAAGCCTCTTTTTAGGCAAACTGTTTTTTCATTTTATGCTTGATCAGTCTAATACAGCATAAACCATGGCCAGTTACCTCTGTTCACTTCTATCTTACTACTTTATATAGGATTGAACAGGTACAAAGGAATATATATCGTTCCAGAGGAAAGACTAAAATTTTTAATGAAGTCAGCTAGTTTTTCGATTGAAATGATTGCTTTAAATTGTGAATGGGAAGAATACCTGAATACATATCACTGGTGTCCTTTTCTGCAATAAGGTGCTCTCACTCCCCTGAGATAGTGAATTGAAGAAAACAATCCCCCAGAATTTAGAACCTCGAACTTTGTCAGGGCTGGTACTTTTTAACTCTTACAAACACATTAAATTGCGAACATCTGGTGGCAAATTTTAGATCACTAAGCCAGTTTCTGTACAATGCGAAGTGCCTGCTCACCAGGCTGGCAAGCACCATACATTAATAAGGACATTTCATATGCAGTAAATTGTTTTCAGTGATCCAGCTCATAAGTCACATGGCTGAAGCCCTTCTGTGCTATTCCTACCAACATTCTAGTGCCTTTTTTCCCCCTCATGAACTTGTGTTCTGATAGACCAGGGTTCTACACTTTGGCTGCAGTAACACTCTGTGAAGCTGGTTCTGAAGTTACAGATTTGTCTTTGTGGTCCAAAGGAAGAAGTTGTTGAACTCACGTATGCATACAATAGCAAACCCTTAAGTCTATAGAATATAATTGGGAATCATTGCACACAAAATTAAGATGGACATGAACATCTTGTAGTAAAAGGTACATGGGCAGGTGATTGGCTGCAAAGATTGTTGCAGTAGAAGATAGAGGGCTTTGCTGTATGTGGGTCAGCAGTTCTTACTTTGGCTGTGTACTGATGCTGGTCCATGATGCCTATTTTGGTGATGTGGTAGTGGTTCTGCCTCCTTTACAGCTTCTCCTACAGGAAACTGAATATTTTTTTCCTTTGGAATGTATAGTCTGGTCCCCTATAGAAACTACTGCTGAGGGGCAGCAAGATTAACAGCCTCTGTTATAAACTGTTGCAGCCACAAGGGAATGGGTGAATTTATTAGCTAGCAGGAAAAAACTGTTGTAATAAGGTACTTCTGCGTTGGTTGGGTAGAATGTGGAGATAGGGAGAGCACTCTGTGGGAGTGTTGAGTGCCTGTTGCAATGCCTGGTAACTGCACAAGAATGCAGCTTCTGATATGCAGAGGGATTATGGAGAAGAGTAAGGAAAAGGAAACTAGTTCAATATATTGGAGGTGTGAATTGGGTATGAAAACCATTTGAGTATAAATTTACTTAACTGAAAATGTGAAAGTTCACAGAGTACTACAGTTTTTTCTTAAAGTGATTACACTTATCCATTCCACTCCTGGTGTCTGTGCACCCAGGGCCTGGCAGTCAGAAACTTTTTTTTCCCCTGAGCTTAGTTTAGTAGTTAGTGTAGTTACTATAGTTACAGTAACTCCTCACTTAAAGTCATCCCGGTTAACGTTGTTTTGTTGTTACATTGCTGATCAATTAGGGAACATGCTCATTTAACATTGAGGAATGCTCCACTCTTATGTCCTTTGGCTGCCTGCTTTCTCCAGCGCTGGCAGCCTCCCCACACCCCCTCCCCTCCCCACAGTGCCTTCCCCCCACCAATCAGCTGGCTGGCGGCGTTTTGGAGCAGGAGGGAGGGAGGAGGAGCGAGGACTCCGCACGCAGGCTCCCCCTCCCTCCCCTGCCTTCTTAATGCCGCCAGCCAGCTGATTGCTGCGGGCAGGAGGCGGGGAGAGGGGGGAGGCCTGCCGAGTCCTCACTCCTCCCTCCTAAACTCCGCAAACCAGCTGATTGCCACAGGCAGGAGGGAGGGGGAGAAGCGAGGACTCGGCGCGCCTCCCCCCCCTGCCTCCTGCCAGCGGCAATCAGCTGGCTGGCGGAGTTTAGGAGGGAGGAGCGAGGACTTGGCTCGCTCGGCGGGGAGGAGGAGGAGAAGAGGTGTGGGTGGGGCCTTGGGGAAGGGGCTGGAATCGGGGCATACCCCCTCTAGCCCCCTGCCGTGAGCACCCCCACGACCCCAGCCCTCTTCCCTGACCCCTGCACCGTCCTCACACACCCCCAGCCCTGACTTCTGCACCCCCCAGCCGCCTGCCCTGACCCCTGCAGCCCCCTCACACCTCTCCAGGCCCCTGCCCTGACTCTTCCACCCCCCCCCCCCACACACATACCAGTATTAAATTGCTTTTTTAAAATTGTTTAAAATGTATATAATGCCTTTTGTCTAGCAAAAAAAAATTTCCCTGGAACCTAAACCCCCCCCCCCCCCTTTACATTACTTCTTATGGGGAAATTGGATTCGCTTAACATCGTTTCACTTAAAGTTGCATTTTTCAGGAATGTTAAGTGAGGAGTTACGGTAGTAAGTGTTTTAATCTGAAAATTTACATGCTGATTGGCATTTTTTTTAATGGTGTTAAAAAGTTATATATATGTTTTATTATGGTTGTTTTTTCCCAGTTTCGGGGTTCTGATGCTGCCACTGAGGCATGCCCTGGTCTCCAGGCTTCAAGCCGTGTACTTCTTGCTCAAGGCCTGCCAGTGTTGTCTGAAGTGCCTGGGCAAAGCACACGTTAAAGACCTGAATAATATTCAGGTCTTTTAAACAGGGAAGGACCCTCAAATGGCCTCAGACAAGACAGCAAGCTTCATGGACTTAAGTACTCAAGCCACCTTAAGCTCCTTAGATTTGTATTCACCTGCCCCAGTCAGAAAGTACTGTCAACCTCAGCAGATGCACCATTTTTCTGTTTCAGCTCTTTGATAGTATCTGTCAAAAAAGAAGTCATGGGATTATAGGTACAGGCTTCCTCCCCCTGCTGCTTTGGCTCCAGTTCCAGGTATCTCGAAGGGGGTGGAAAGTGCCAGTCATTTCTCCATCTCTCCAGACCCAAATTCCCCCCCCCCCCCCCCCCCTTTGCCAACCATCTGCCCCTCTTCCTCAGTGCTTGGTCCTGAATTGCTTTCGACCAGTGTGTCTTGAGCACTGTGGAGGTGGGATATACTCAACGGTTTGTTTCTACCCCTCCCTGCCATCCATCCTTCTCATGCCTCTTCATGGACCACTCTCAAGAGGAGCTCCCCCTCCAGGAGGATACAGTCTCATTTGGTTGGGGGCAATATAAGAGATTCCACACCCTCTCAAAGGGAAGGGTTTTTAGTTCTTCGGTTTTCCAATCCCAAAGGTGAAGGGGCCAGGTTTAAGGCCAATTGGAGACCTGCGTCAACTCAATACATTCTTAAAAAAGATAGCTTCTATTATCCCTTCCCTGTATTCTAGGGACTGGTATGCTGCCCTTGACTTCCATGTGGCAATCAATCAAGCTCACAGGAAGTATCTCAGATTTCTGGTAAATCAAAATTATTATTGTCACGCTGTCTGGAGTGGTTCACGTCCATGAGTGCCAGCCTCAGGTCAAACTGTCAAAAAGCAGGGTAGATGCTCCAAAGTTGTGGTTCTATCATTAGATTTCAGCTACCCATTAACAAATGTGAACTCCTGGATCACTGTACTAGTCTTACCATGGAGTCGCAGACTGTCCCCTCGGGCATTTCAGTCTATCTTGCCACCCAGGCAAGTTGCACTTAGTGATAAATGATCACTTACACCAAAAATCACAAAATACTCAGGTTGCTACCAGTCCCAAGAGACCAGTCACTTACCCCAGATCAGTTTGTACTAGAGATCTCAACAAAGAGCATGCTGGTAGCCAATCCTATAGTAAACTTCCACCCGTGAAGAAATCAACAAAGTTTTTGTCCTACAGTGGCCCAGTTAGACTTGATAGTCCTTTTCCTGCCTAGGTTCACAAGTTCAGAGCAGGCATTTTTACAGTTATAAAGCAAAACTTTCATATTACCTGATAGCATGGGATACAGACATTATAAGTAAGAGTAATGTATGCAGTAACTTACCAGCATTTTGTAGAGTCTAAACACAGTCTTACAAGTCTAGCACCTATCTTGAGCAATATTAACACACGTGAGCTCGTCTGGTTTCCAGCTATGAATTTTTCAGTGTGGGAGTCAGCTTAGCAGATTTGGTAAGAGCTAGCACCTCATTTACCAGTGTCACAATTATCGGTTCACTGTACTATCATTTGGCCTATTAGCAGCTTTCAGGATCTTTACAAAAGCTATGTCAGTAGTAGCTGCATTCATTAGAAGATCAGGAGTTGAAGGTAGAGTTAAATCTGGATGACAGGCTTACCAAGGGTCTGTCTCAACTGCAGGTACAGCGCATTGTATGCCTGATGCAGTCAGTGTTCAGTGCTGAGAGACTGCTAGTCAATGCAGAGAAGTCTCTTCTTTCCCTGGTCCAGAGGGTAGAGTTTATATAGGTTGTGCTGGACTTTGTTCCAGGCAATTAAATCAATTATTATAGGTAGAAAACATCACCCAGTCACAACAGCACAAAACTGTTTGAGGCTCCTCGGGCATATGGCCTCCTGCCTGTATGTAGTTCGATATGCCAGACTGCATTACAGAATTCCTCAGAGTAGGTTGGCATCCATCTACTTGCTGAGCCTCCATCAGCTAGACTTGGTGATGAGAATGTCTTGTGTTCTAGCCTCCCTCGATTGGGGGACAGGTTCAGCCAATGTATGTGTAGGTGTTCCATTTGCCTGCCTGCAGCTGATGCTCATGCTAGTGATGGATGCGTCTGCCTGGCATGGGGAGTCCATCTGGGTTCTCTGCAGATTCAGGATATCTGGTCCTCCGAAGACTTAGCTTTACACATCAATGGCAGAGCTGAAAGCTATTGGACTGTAGTGCCGGATGTTTCTTGCACATCAAGGGAAAGAGTCTGTTAGTCCTTACAACACAGCGGTAATGTTCTGTCTCAAGAAGGGAGGAGCCAACTGTTTTCCACTCTGTCAAGAGGCAGCTCTGCTCTGGGAGCTCTCCATTGCTAGCTTGATAGATCTAAAGCTGCGTATTTTGGGGGGTCCAAAATGATCTAGCAGACTACCTGATCAGATTGCTTATGAGTCACTGAGTAGTCTCTTCATCCAGATACATCTTCCATTGGTGTGGTTTCCCCAAGTAGACCTGTTTGTGACAAGGAAAAGTGTCAGCATTTCAGCTCCCTACTAGATTGCAGCCCAGGTTCCCTGACAAACACTGTTTTTGCTGCCGTGATCAGACAGGCCCCTTTACACTTTTCCCCCAATCCCACTCATTCATAGGGTATTACTAAAGATGTGACCAAGACAGAGTCATACTCATGGCTCCAGCTTGAGCTCATGAACACTGGTTCTCCACTCTCTTGGCAGTGTCAGTGAAACCTCCAATCTCACTTCCACTAAACTGTGACCTAATCTCTCAAGGTCATGGGTGCCTACTCCAACTGCATGGATGCTCCGGTGCTAGATATTAGAGAGTGACCTTGCTTGAAAGAGGTTCAGGAGGTCCTTCTAAATAGTAGAAAGTTGTCTACAAGAGCTACTTACCTCTCTTAAATGGAGGCATTTTTCCATTTGTTCTTGCCAGTGTAGGGTATCGCTGTCCAGTTCTCTGGTTCAGTGTATTCTGGACTAATTATTGCACCGGGAACACCAAGGTTTGGCTGTTAGCTGCCAGATGTATTTTGATTGAACTATTTCAGCATTCCACCCTAAAGAAGATGATCACTATTTTCTCTGACATGTCTACAAGGTTTTTGAAGGGCCTAACAAGTTGTGTCCTCAGGTACAAGATGCTATTTCCCTATGGGACCTAAACTTAGTGTTTGTCCAGTCTTATGGGTCTGGCATTTGAACTTTTTGGCTTCTTGCTCTCTGCTGCCTGTGCCAGTGAAGATGATATATTCAGTGGCCATCATTTCGGCCAAAAGGGTAGGAGAAGTATGTGCCTTAATGTCTGGGCCTCCCTATATAATGTTCTTTAAGGACATGGTTTATTTGCATTTTCACCCCAGGTTCATTCCAAAAGTGGTGTGTGTTTCCATATCAACTAGTCCATTTGTTTGCCTGCATTCTTCCCGAAGCCACATTCGAACAGGGAAGGAGGAGCGTTTTACATACCTTGGACATCAGAAGAGCTCTGGTATTCTATTTGCCCAGGACCAGGCACTTCCATAAGTCCTACCAACTATTTGTAGTGGTGTCAGACAGAATAAAAGGACAATCAGTCTCTGTTCAATTCTTGGATCTACTCTCTTGTATACGCATGTGCTATGACCTGGCTAGTGTCACCCCACCGATCAGTCACAGCTCATTCGACAAGATCAGTGTGCCTTGATGGTGTTTCTGCCACAGGTTCTTATTGTAGGTGTTTCTAGAGTGGCAGCTTCCTCCTCAGTCCACACATTTGCCTCCCATTATGCTGTTGCTCAAAACTCCAGAGACAAGGCTAAAGTTGGATGAGGAATTCTCCAATCTTTATTTAAATAGATTCCAATTCCACCTCTTGGTGACTCTCGAGCCACAAAAACAAGAGTGGAATGCACATGTGCAGTCATTCAAAGAAGAAAAAACTATTGCTAACCTTTTTCTATAACTGTTGTTGTCAAAGATACATTGCACATGTCCATTCCATGAGCCGCCCTTCTGCCCCACTACATTGGAGTTCCAGCCAGAAGGAACAGATTGGGGCTAGCAGTGGGTCTTTCCTTTTATACCCGCATGAAGTGGTGTCTGGCAGCAACGGGTGCTCAAGCCATTCAACAGATACTGTGGAGGGAAAAAGGTTCCAACGGCCAGGGAATGGACATGAACAGTGCATCTCAAAGAAAAACAGTTACTAAACAAGTTAGTAACTGTCTTTCCCTCAAGGAAGATGTGGGAATGTGTCACAAGATCCTTATCAGGAGGAGTGACAGACATTCTCTTCAGAAGAAGTCCATGCTGCAAAAAATGTCGAGTGTTTGATAACTGCAGTTTTCTATTTACATACAACTTCTCTTCAGTTTTTAAATATGCAGTGTAGATGTTTATTATATAATTCTTATATTTTGTAAGATAACTTTATTTTCATAGCCAGAATTGTCACAACTATATACTTTAGGCATCAGCATTTCTATTATAGCTTATTGTTTCCTGGAATTTATAACTTAGTTGTAAAAACGTGCTCTCCTCTAGTCATTATTGCTTGCATCGTGTAGTATGTAAATAGTGGCTAGAATTTTCAAAGGGGCAATTTAGTTGGACACTCAATTTATATCGACTATCATTGGGAATTGAGCCCCTGGCTCCCTCATCCACTATCTTATCTCCGTTAGCTGCAATGTTATGACATAAAGGGAAGGGTTGAGAGCATAGTGGGTATCAATTCTAAATTTCCTTCCTTTGCAGGTTCACTTTTCACTCCTAATGTTGATTGGTGTGCGATTTTTGTTAATTGTCCAGTATTCTTAATATTTGGATCTAGGGGCAGAAAAAACCCTTAAAAGGCCAAATCAGTATAAATGCTGTTTTGCAAAAGAAGGCATCTTTAGTATTTCACTGCTTTGTTTGGCTTCGTGTTCTGTTATGTGATTTTTTTTTAATTGCATTTTAATTAGAGTGCTTTGAATGCTTTGACAGGTTGAATGACTTCTAAATACTATGTATCCAAACCAAACTCAGTAGTGACAAATTAAATTCCCTCTAATGATATTGTACTTCATATATAAATGCTTGACATTTTGAAATGCTGTAAAAATACACCTTAGAAGTAGAACATATTTCACATTTCCAAACCAGACTTGTGGGAGTCGAATAGCCTACCAGACGGATTGGCATTTCACTGGAAAACGGTGTTTGGAAAGATAAAATCTTGTTTGTTTGACTCTTTTACCAGTTACAGATTTGGTTTTCTGTGCTAGTACTGTAGGTTTAAGATGAATCTGACACTGTGTATGTCTACACTGCAGTCGAAAGCATGATTGCCGTTTGAGTAGGCATGCCGATGCTAGCTGTAATCTAGCTTTTCTAGCGTATCTAAAAATAGCAGTGAAGCAGCATAGTATTGGCTTCATCTCAAACCTTACAAGTATTCCTAGCCCATGCTGAAGCCTGTGCTGCTGCAACTTCATTGCTAGCCATGCTAGTTAAATTAAAGCTAGCCTGGGTATGTCACCGTTTGCTGCAATTACACTTTTGATTACAATGCAGATTTAACTTTTATTGAGGTCATGCAGTTTACTGTGGGTAATGGCATATCACTCATGCTTTAACAGAAATGAACTATGGAAAAATGAGTGGGGAATTTATTGATACAGACCTGTGAAGGCAAATATGAAAGGCTTAAAATAAGTTTTGAAGATCAATTTAATCCATAGGACGGGTATTGTACTTTAGATAAGAATGTGATACTTCATTTATAAAAAAGAGAAAACGTGCTTGAGGTAGGACATCACACTCAGACCAACATAACCATAACTTCAGTTAATACGTGTGTTTTTGTTTTTCATGTCCATTAACATGTTTTGTTCCTTTACAATTTACAGCACAGAACTCTGCAAATGCAGGTTTTGCAAACTTTGATGCATTTGGACAGTCTAGTGGTTCGAGTAATTTTGGAGGTTTCCCCACAGCAAGTCAGTCTCCTTTTCAGCCCCAAAATACAGGTAGACTACTAGCACTTCTGATTAATTTTTAATACAAAATAATTCAGACATACAAGTGAGAGAGTACTTCAGTTTACTTCCTGCATCTGCCTGCTTTAACACAATCATTATCTGAAGCTCTGGGGAAACCTGAAATGAATGCCTTTTTCTGTTTGGTTATTTGGTATGGTTTTTTTTGTTTTGTTTTACTTTTTTCTGGCACTTTTGGGAAGTCTCCTAATTTATGGTGATGTCGCTTATAATTAGCCCTACACATGAAATATTTGTAAGCTTACTGAATGTAACTATATTGGTACTTCTGAATATCAGACCACATTTATCTAAAGGAGATTACATTTGTGATTTCCATCTTCCAAGAGAAGATTTCCATAAAGAGAGATAATGCAGGCAAGAGTAGTATAAGTATTGAATGTATTTGCCACACAGATTCATGTTAGCCACTCAGTTATCAGAAGATTTCATGTGTAAGGTCTGTTGCTAAATTCTTATTTTGCTTTTCTTGTTTATTTGATCATACTTTAAAACTTTTGCTTGGGCTGACAGTTGCTGTTTGTCTAATCTTTGGCTGACTTCTTTTCCTTTTTTCCTTTTGAATGGGGTGTCATTTAAACTTTCTTTTAAAAATTTTTCTCCCTTCTTTTGTTAACTTTAATCCCCCTCACACAATTTCTGGCTATCCAGCGTTCAGAATGCTTTCATCTAGCTGCAGTTTTGGTGAATTTACTTCAGCTTTCCCTCTCCAGGCTGTACACAGTAAGTTCCATTGAGTAGGAAACTTAGTTAATTTTGTTTTATATGCCATTGTGTTTTGTTTTAGTTCCACCCTTGCATATATTTTCACCAGACTTTGCTTATGTCTGTGCTTGCTTTTAAAATTATCAAATTGCTAATGGTTTATTAATAGTTAATATGGGCTGAGCACTCAACCCAGTGTACATACGTGTGCGTGTGCGCACACATACACCTTTTTCTATTCAACTAAAATGTAAATCTGATTTGCACATATTAACAGAATCCTCTGTCCACAGAGAAGATCTGGAAACTCATAAATTAATACCTTTTTAGAGACTTAAACATAACATTTGTTGCACACATTAAAAAGCTGGAGCTTTCAGACTGATTCCTATATTTTGGCTCAGCAGAGTGTTAGTATAAATCCTAATAGATTGATTCATTTACTTTAGTATATTTAATGTGTATCCTAGGAAAATACATTTTTTTCCTTGAAAGGAAGGCTCTCAAATCCCTTCTGTTCTTTTCCTTTATCTCCCCTCCCAAAGGCTGTGTTGTCTGTCTCTCTGTCTGGGTGCAGCCATGACATCTGGGAGTAAAGGACTGAATTAGTCTCTCTGAACGTTGGCCTGGTATCCCATTGTGCTACCTCTGGGTTTTCAGGCTAACCTTTTTTGTCTGCAGTGGTTACTGATGTCTGAAATGGTCAAGCATATTGTACCATTGAGGAAAATAAAGCAACTCCTACTTATTTCACTGAATTCTTGCAGCAGGAAAAGCTGTATTTTGGATTTATAAAATTATAGCTAATTTAACTCAATTTTTTTCTAGCTAAATATGTGCGGTGTTTGAGTTGACTTAATGATGTTGCACTGAAACATAATTTTGCGAGAGCTAATTACAGTGTTTGCAAGATATTGAACTTTCAGTGTTTTCTTCAGATTTAGAAGTTTACAGATATAAATGTGCTCATTCTGATGATCCAAGGTTAATTTTAAGTGTGTTAGAGGGGTTTTAGTTAGCCTGTGGGATAAAAAACAAAAGTGATGTTACTGCCTGGTGTAACCACCAAGAGGTGGGATGATATTGCCACCAAGAGTGTTTGGAGAGACTTTCCTATACCTTTAAAGTATCCATGTTTAACTTATTTTGTTACAGGTGGAAGTGCTGGATCAATGAATGCTAACTTTGCTCACTTTGATAACTTCCCCAAATCCTCCAGTGCTGATTTTGGAGCCTTCAATGCTTCTCAGAGCAACACAACGGCAACTGCTGCCAGTAAAGTTGCAGTGAATAAACCGAATCTCCAGTCAGCAGACAAATATGCAGCTCTTGCTAATTTAGATAATATCTTCAGCACAGGGCAAGGTATTAAGTTTTTTTCTTTGACCTGTTATCCTTCATTTTTATTCCTTATGAGGATGGCTGTGCCTGTCAAAATGGTAACCAACCATGTTAAGCATGCTTTAAATTGTCTCTTCAAAAAATTCTAATTAACTTCACACTTGCACATTTTAAACTCCTATATTGCTGTGCTGCGTCTTGTAACAAAGCAAATGCTTTAAGCTATGCAGTCATTTGCAAAATAGCACTTATCAAACAGATCATCCTTTTTTTATGAGCCTCAAAAGGTTTTTTTCATTTTGGCAACAAAATGGTTTCTTAGTGATGAGTATTCTAGTAGTACATTATTCAGGTTCCTGTATATTGCTGGAGTGGGTGACTTTATTATACCAGTTATTATCATATTATCATACCAATTGCGGTCTGAGATATTTTTTATCTTTATAATCAAAAGCCACCATGATAGCTTCTTTAGATGTTCATATAATGTAAAGCTTGGCTAGTCTTTCTCTCTTAAAGGAGATTACAACTGCTAGTGTTTAACGGGTTGGTTTTGTATGCACACTAAGGTAACCATATATTGAACAAGGACGGTAACATACATTTCATTGGAGTTTAAGTTGGATTCAGTCCAGCATACTACAATGGTAAATAAGTCATGTATATCAGCTCCTAAGCAAAACTGATACAGTATATGGCTTTGTTAATGTGCTTTCCCTTAAAGTTGTGTGGTCTTGAGGAGGGCAGTGGGTGACTGACTCTTAGGATGAGCCATTATTCTAATTGTGGAGTAGACACTGGCTGCTCCGTAACTAAGTCTGCAGTGAAGTTTTGTTAAAGCTGAAGTTTGCACCTATTCTAACAAACATTGCTGTTATGTGTGTTCAATACAAATATTCAACAGGACTATGAGGTGCACTATCAAGAGTCCCTCAGTGTTGTTTGTATCTCCATTGACCTGGCAATGTTTATGGAGGGATAAGGTACACAGATGTTCAAAAATACCCTACTTTTAACCACAAGTTGTCCAATTTTTTGATTGCTCCTGCATGTTTTGGTGCATATTTGCTAGATAGACTGTTAACTCAGTGAAACTTACTTAAGGGTGTCATGAGGTGATGTACGACTCTTGTTCTTGCATTTTAGCTACAAAAAATCCTTAGATTACTTTCCTTTGTCAACTTTTTTGTTCATATTCTTCCATATTCCAAAAAGTAGGTGGTGTTATTCAGTGCACCTCTACACTGTTGCACACTTCCAGTTTTTGTTGAAGGCTTTAGACTTCTTGGTTAAAAAATGCCGTACACTGGTGCTTGTAAAATAATCTCTGGAGTTTTTCTCTCAGTGGAAATCTGCTGAGAACAGGTATCCTTGAAAACAAGACAATTCTATACGGTTACCTGTCATTTTGTTCTCCTGAATTTGATACACTGGATCTGTATTATTTATTTAGCATCTTTTAAGGATTTGGAGTATAGTTACCCTCTTAGGGCATAAATGAAAATTATCCACCAGTTGGAAGATATGACATGGCTTTTGACACACATACTGCATGGCTCGTGAATGCAGTCTTTAGTGGGAAATACTGTACAGGAGGCTTGGGAATACTCCCCAGCATATGGTTAGGAGTCACAAGAACCTGAAAGTGAGAGTTTCTGCAGGATTATACTTTGAGGTAATAGTTAAGTAAGAGTCCATCATTCTGTAACTTAATTGTTAGATTTCTTATGCCTTGTTAAACAGTTCAGTCTCCATCTCAATTTCAAAGCTGTACTCTAAGGATGAGTCACGTACAACATGCTAAGGTTTAAAACAAATCCACTTTTCTAACTGGAGCAAGAGAGAGCATTATTCACGTAATAATGTGATCTGTGGAAACTAGGAAGCTGCTTTTGGAGTGATAGACCCATTGAAGCATGGTACTGTGTGCTTATAAAGATAGAGATTGGGAGCTATAGTTTTTTAGCTCTGTATTAGGGTGGCACAAAGTCTTATTGTTTAATTTTTGTCTTAATGATGGGAGAACAGTTAATTAACATTTTCTGTTAGTATGGAGAAGATTATAGGAAAACATGGTTTTAGAAGTGACATTTTAAATTTCAATATGGTATCTTCTTTTCTAGGTGGTAGTGAGCAAGGAAGTGGCTTCGGCACTGTAGTTACAGCACCGTCAGGTCCTGCTGTGTCAGCCCCAAGTCAGCCAAGTGCATCTTCAGACAAGTATGCAGCTCTAGCAGAATTAGACAGTGTGTTCAGCTCCACAGCAACCTCTAGTAATGCATATACTTCCACCAGTAATGTTAGCAGGTACTTTTTCTTGTTAGAAGTTAAAGTAATTAGCCCTAAACCAACTGTATTTATAGGCAGAAAAATAGCCCTATGGTAGTGTTGATAAAGTTTTTAAAAAACCTGCTTGTATTCAACTGTTCTTCTTTGTTTAGGTCATGATTTAAAAATTGTAGGGAAATAATTCTGGAAGGGAGTTAGTTGGGTGTTGACTTCAGTGTCCTTACTAAAACTGCATCTTTTCTTAACGGTAGTTGTGGTTGTACTGCCCGCTAGAGGTTGTAAAATGAAACTGAAGCAAGTGTTTATCAGTGAAACACTTTTACACCTTCCTAGACAACACACACTAAATTCAGTTGGAGGATAACAGTCCTCCATATGAATTACTTGCATGCATATTTAAGCTTATAGCCTCGTAATTGCTAAGAGATTGGTTTTGAAAAGTGAGACATTTCCAATGTACATGTCTTTTTATTTTTTTAAAGTAATTAAAAGCAAGCACCTGTAGTACCTTTTTGCTTGGAAATGCAAATTTCCCTAAAACTTTTGCTTGGCAGCCTATGCCTATTTTTTTTGTTTTCTCCTCATTGTCCATACTTTTACACTTCGCCACTGGCGGACAGGATTTGCCATTGCTCAGCGCTAATATATTTAGCCTTTGACCTTGGCATCAAGAATTCAACTCCTGGTACTAATGGATTATATAGCATTTTCAAATCTGTGCCTAAATATCCCTTTTCTACTTTGCTTTTATCTGCCAAAATTAATTGTAAATGTTAATTGTTAAAGGAACAACAACACTGACTTCACTGAATGTGAATTATTTTCAGCAATACTTTTGGAACAGTATCAATAGCTGCTACTGCACAGACACAGCCTGCATCTTCGAGTGTGCCTGCTCCATTTGGAGGTATATTAAAATATTACTAATGTTTATGCAGACTGTAAGCAAACATATTACTAAATTTTAGTTCAGTGTCCCATTATATAGTAGTACTAATGACTTCATTGTCATTAGAAATGATAATATACACTGTTGCCAGTGCAGGCAATATGATGTAAGTAGTCTAAAATATCAGTGATGTTTGTGTGTTTTTAAAAATATCTCCTGTGGTACCCAATACAGAAAAGGTACGGCAAAACCTCTTATGTAAAGTTATTGCTGACTGTATTTGACTTTGTGAAGGTTGTGTAGAACAACTGTAAATCCACACAGCACTGTGTAAAACATTTTTTTTAATTAATTGTACTTAATCTTTCAGCAACACCTTCCACAAATCCATTTGTGGCTGCCCCTGTTGCTCCAGTGGCACCTTCAACAAACCCGTTCCAGACCAATAGCCGAGGAGCACCAGGTTAGAAAAATAAAATTGCACTGTACAGTTTTATATGCTATGCTAGAGCATACATTTTTAATTTCAAATCTTTATATTTGTAGTTTCATAATTTTATTTTTTAGAAATTGACTGAAAATAGGTCATGCACAAGTTAATGTAAAATTCTGCACTGTTTTTTTAAGTTAAAGAGCACAATATTTAAATAAGACATATAGCCAATTTGTCAAACAGTTGTTTAAGTTGAAATGGCATTTCATTTTGACCTTTTTCAAAACATTCCCAAGCCTCCAGGCAGCCTGCCTAGTGAGGAGCCTGGAAGTTCTGGGAGTCCCAGCTGTGGGGCAGACCACCTGCCCCAGTGCCACAGACTCTGTAAGCCGTTGCAACCGGAGCTTCCAAGAGCTGTTAAATTGGCTCCTGGCTCCCCATCAGACAGGCTGCTAAGGAGCCAGGAACCAGGATCGCCAAGGAACCTGGTAGGTGACTGACCAGAAACCAGACTAAGTAGGATTTTTTAAACGCCTGGCTTCCATCTCTATTGTCATGATATTATGGAACATTTCAGTTTCAGTGGTTTGCCATTTTCTGGTGTAAGAATGTTCCATTCAAAATTTTTCTAACCAGCTCTAATAATCATATTCTGTCTCTAAATTCCCTCTCCAATTTTAATTGGCTACAGCATTGACCAGTTGTTTTTGTTTTAAACCTGCTGTGTATTACTTGTTGCTGTTACATGCTAGATATGATTGCATTAGTGTTGGCTGTAACAATTTCTTTATACGGTTTGAAAAGCACTTTGGGGTACTGAGCAATGAAAGGCAGTACCTGTAGGGCCCCTTAGCTCCAGCTAGCTGCAGAATATAAATTCTGTTGCACTTGGAAATTCTGCAGCAGTTTCATTTAGAATAAAAATATAAAAAATTAATAATGCAATCAGTACAGTAGCCCCTATGATGTTTGTTTTTTATACTAAACTATTCACCATGGAAGGCAGAGTGGGATTGCGATAAGAACACTTGTTGGATATTTAAGTATTTGAAACAGTTAACTGACATTTGCGGTCACTGTCAGAATTTATACCCCATTTAAATGAATGGAGCAATTCTAGCTTTTAACATTCTCTGCACCCTCAAAGACAAACCCCACATCCATTCATGTTTTCAGGTTTATCCTTCCCTACCATTAGGGTGAGAAATCCTTTTAAATGATGTCTCAGAATTGTGCTCCATTAATTTAAGCTCAGAAGTGAATTCTGCAGAATCCATGGGGCCATGACTCCATATGTAAAATAGTTTAATTTATAAATTGAAAAATAAGTTTAATGTTCCTTCTTACAATACAGTGCTCCTGGGTTTAGACACTACTAGTAGTATAATATTTTATTCTGTGCTTAATTCTTTATCTGCAATGCTGAATTTTAGGATTGGCCCCACATGGCAACTATTCTGCCATTTAATAGACTCTACTGTTTTGATTAAAACCTTCGGTATGCAACCAAAATTCTCTCCTTGTTTAATGTCATCCCAGTATTACGATCTGTACCACTTTGGACTATCTTTAAAAATTTCTGTCATTCTTTTGCATCCTTAAAAAATTATAGCTTTATTACCTTCAGAAGGTCTCTGCCAGATAGTGACCTAGGCTATGCCAACACTGCCTGCAGTCTGAACTGTGCGGGTGTGAGTTGTGCTGTAACTCCCCTGTATGGATGCTGCAGATGTGAACTAGAAGGCTCCTCGTTTACAATAATATAATCCTCTTCAAACAGGGTTATATTAATGTGAAGTAGTAACCTTTTAGTTCACATCCACACAAGGAGTTACACCTTTGGTGTGCACTGCTATTCACTCCCCCGTAGGCTGAACTGCAGGGCAGTATAGACAAGCCCCAAGTGCGAAGGTTTGGGTTTTTTTAGATTAACCCTTTAAAACAAATTCTATTCAACCACTTCTGTGTTCCCTTGCTTCCGAAAACATGCTGTCCTTTGAAAGTGTTTGGGCATCAACAAGTTTTACTGTATTTCAGTTAAGTATCTGCTAGGCTATTGTAATTAATATTTCCTGTCTCATAAGTTCCTTTCTGCAAACGTGATAAGTGTAATAAGATTGCTTATAATTTAGCTTTATGCTATATTTGCATCTTGCGTGTAGTGTAAGTGGGTTTGGTATAAACTTTTACCAGTGTATTTTAGAAAAAAGCCTTTGACTTTGTTAGCATAATTATTTCAGGTAACACCTATAATTTACCAATTGGTCTGCAGTACACTTGATAAGTCCAAAATTTAGTAGTTAGAAAAATTTTACAAGTTTTAAAAAAGCTCTTTAATCATTGCACTTTTTGTCATGTAAAATAGCTGTATAAAAATGACTGTTCACAAATATATAAATCATTTGACATTGTCTGGTCTTTTTGTGGCTCTCCATAAGGCCTCTCGGGAGCAATGCACTCTCACATATTTCCTCAGGCTCATTTTGGTAGGTGGCCACATTTGATATCTGAGTTTCATGTGGCTAATTGTTTACTTGCTTGTGAAAGCTTATTGCTAGCTTCCTGGTTCTCTGCATGTAAAATTTGAGTAGGCTGTTTTCCATATTTTAAAATGGAGTGGGCATGGATGTTTGGCACTTGGAAAAAATTGGCTTTGTTTTAGTATATTAGTATAATTTTTTATTTGCATCAAGCAGTTAAGTCATTATTGCTTACCTCCATGGTCACGTTAGTAGATGCTTACAATTTATTTGAGTAAATTCTTTGAAACTTGCTTGTAGTAAGTTTGATACCTTTTGGATATCCCAAAGCATTGCACAATTTGTCACAATGTATTTGGGTTTGCTGTTTTGTCAAGCTGTTATATAGCTGTTCACTATTAAATAGCCTCTTCTGTTGATGGTAATTTGTGAAAGTAATGTCAATGCATTCTTTGTATGTACTGTGTCAATTTTCTGTTTACTTTATATCCCATACTTGTCTTATTCCGTTTAATGGTTACTTAAATATATACACTCTCACCATTCCTTTCCTGACAATAGTTTACCTTTTAGTTAATCAAATGTGTTGATTTGGAATTAAATTTGTGCAAATTTTATACCAAAGACAGTTACATTAAAATTTGTAACACTTTAAAAGAATGGTTACACTTAATGCTGAATTAGAGCAAAAATACTGCAGAAATGCCTGACATTTATGTTCATACCAAAAAGCTTTCTGTGTGCTGTTTAATATTAACAATAAACCCCAAAGGATTTAATAATGGTTTTGTTGCTAGTCATGCTGTGCTGCTCTTAATCAACATTTCTCCGAAGACATGCCTAGGGTGCATAAATACCGCAGGTTTGTCCTGCCTGGAATGTTCAGTAACAGTGAGGCAGATGAGATTTTTTTTTTTTTTTTTTTAAAGCATTACATCAATCTTAAACTAAGGAATTCTGTGCTAGGAATTTTGTATACGAGTCTGTTCATGGTAAGTTGTTATTTCAAAAGAACACTGAAGATTGATTTTACAATTTTATCTCATTGTTTATAACTTCACCTTGCAAATTATAAACCTGAAATTTTTCAGACCTAACATTTTCTTCCATTGAACATACATGCTGGTTTTTTGGTGTTGCCTGTAAGTACTGGCCTCCACATTAACTCTTTACCAGCAATAACTTTTGGAAGCACCTGAGTAGAAGTAAAACATGGAAAAGAATTCCATAGACTTTACAGATACTAATGTAATTAAAGTTGGAACTAGCCACAGTGTTCTTCTCGAAGTTTAGCCTTAACATTTTTTTTTATCTTGCATGTATTTTATTTAACTTCTAGTGAGCAGATTAATTTAGTGTTGTGGAAGCTGAGACTAACCCGCCAACTGGCAGTTGTGTGGGTATTCGGAAGCTAGCAAGATTCTCCTTAGAGTGACATTGTAGTAAATTTTGTATAAGAAATTACTTGTAAATTAAAAGTAATTGAATGCTACTTCCTTTGCCAGCGGCAACATTTGGCACAGCATCCATGAGCATGCCTGCAGGATTTGCAACTCCTGCATCCTACAGTCTTCCTACTAGCTTCAGTGGCAATTTCCAGCAGCCTGCCTTCCCAACCCAGGGAGCTTTCCCACAACAGACTGCTTTTGCTCAGCAACCAAATGGTAAGTTCATACATATCAGAAATCTTGGTTAAGCAAGTGGGACTATGTAAAGGAAATTTCTTGCATGTAAGGGGCAGGTGTGACAAGAGTATACCTTAATTTTTGTGTCCGTTGTGGAACGTTGCTACTAGCAAAAAACAGTATTTCATAGTCAAACTACATTTTAGTAATCCAAGATGATACTTAACTTCTAATGTACATTTTCCTTGGATCATTTTGGATGATCTTGCAACTATATAACTGCATGACTAAAGAACTTGGTTTCTGCATTATCTTTTATGGCATGGTATAATCTTTGTCAAATGTCTCCAATTTTATTGCTATAACTATGATCACGATCTCTGAAACAAAATGATAGTGAGACTTTTTAGTTGGATTTTTTTACTGAAACTTTTGTGCAGGGAAGGAGACTGTGTTTTTCACTCCTATATATGTCTGGAGCCTATTATAACATATTTTCCTCAAACCTTAAAAAGGAGAGAGGGCTAGAGAGAATCAAATAAAATAGCCTAAATTATTTTTTTAATGAATTTTTACATGCAGGAAAATGTCCAAAAAGAAAGCTGTGCACTGGAATATAGTCAGGAAGGAATGACTCTGGAACCTTTAGAAATAACCAAGCAACTCTTGCTTCCTTTTTTCAGTAACACAAGAGTTAGGGACAAATAAAAGTAGCCACTTTGTTTTTCCTATTCTTTAACATTTCTTATATTCATACCGATTAACTCGTAACTTGAATGAATATTATAAAAGCTCTATCTCTGGTATTGGTTCAATAATATTTGTTGATATTAGCTTTAGGGAGACAGAATATTCAGATTCTGAACACTTAAAAAGATGCTGTAAATTACTGTGCTTCTGTACTGTTACTTTGTACAAAATGTGTAGTAGAAAATCTCAATGATTTGGCCTGATTTCTTCCTAGAAAACCCTTAATAGGCCTGGCTTATAGCTAGGCTTGGAAGGATTAGGTTTTTATTGGTAAATGTTGATAAACATTGATTTCACTGTGTATACACAAACTGAACAGAGATTTCAGTCACCAATAGAAATTTACAGATAGGCAAAATAAGAAAATTGCTCCTTGAGAATTTATTTGGATTAAAATCCAGTGATTTAAGACTTTTGAATTAGGCTGTTACAAGTGGACTAACATGAATTGTGAAAACAGCTATGATTTGTTGATTTAAGCATATTTAATTTGTATATTTTGTCGTGGTATTGACAATTTGTGTTTTAAGGGTTTAGAAAGCTTTAATTTTTTGAATCTCAATATCTTAATTTTTACAGTTGAAAAACTTAATTTGAACTTATATTGTTAATGTGTTTTTTGGCATTTTACTCACTTTAGATGATGAAAATAGAGTGAACATGGAAGTGAAACAGATTACATTAAATTGATTAGAAACTTACTAGAGTGTCATGTACTAGAACAACATTGGAACGTTTTGGCTTAGAAACAGTCATGGGAATTCTTCTAAAAACATGTTTCCATAGGAATGGGAAGAAAATTGATTTGATTTTTAAAATTGTTGTAAAGTTTTGCATACATTTATATTGAGAGGCTAAATTATGGATGGGATTTGACCCAGTCCTGCTGCCTCGATGGACAAATTACCAATGCACTAAAAATTTTAACCTGTGTCACTGTGGTGGGAGTGGGTTTATAGGAAATAGTCTTCTGCCTTTAAAAGCTTGGCCACCAGTATGAAGCTACTTCTAACATTTTTTTATCTTGACAAGGTGCAGGTTTTGCTGCATTTGGACAGGCAAAGCCTGTAGTAACCCCCTTTGGACAAGTTGCTGCTCTTGGAGTATCTAGTAATCCTTTTATGGTAAGTGAGAATTATTACACAGTAATAGTAAATCTTACAGGTCCCAAAAGAGAGATGTAATCTACAATACATTTAATTTAGATACGCATGCAGCTTGATTTTGTTTTAAATTAGGGAAGGCAGCATGTGATCTCCTAGATGCAATTCAGTATTCAGATGACATGGCATTGATAAGGCAGTTCAAAATCAGACTGAGGTATTTATGTACAATGATCTTATTAGGGGTGTACAGTAATTCCTCGCTTAACTTTGTAGTTATGTTCCTGAAAAATGCTACTTTAAGTGAAACGGCAATGATGATTGTGAAGTTTGGTTGAGGTGGTGGAGTCAGAGGGTGGAATATTTCCCAGGGAATGCCTTACTGCTAAATGATGAACTAGCACTCTGCTGAGCCCTCAAGGGTTAACACGTTAATGTAGCCTCACACTTTGCAAGGCAGTAGGAATGAGACATAGCATGGCAGAGAGAGAGAGAGACCCAAACACACACACACACCCTGTGTGTGTGAGATGTGCATTGCCTCTTAAAGTACACTGACCCCACTCTAAGTACATTGCCTTTTTAAGTAGATCAGCAAGTTGACAGCAGCTGCTACCAGCAAGCTCCCTCCATCCTGAGCCCTGTCGTGTTCTCCCACTTTTCTATGGAGATGGGGGGTACAGGAGTGGGGGGAGGGGGAGACCCTGACATTAGCACCCCTCTGCCCCCCCCTTCTCCCCCCACAAAGCAAGCAGGAGGCTCCCAGGAGCAGCTCCAAGGCAGAGGGCAGGAGCAACACACGGCAGTGGGGGAAGGGACAGCTGAACTGCCCGGCAATTGATAACCTGCTGGGCGGCTGCTGCACAGAGAACTTAGGGGAGCTGATAGGGGGCTTGCAGGTCTGCCCTGTTTCCAAGCCCCCACCAGCTAGCTCCAATGGGCTGCTCTTTCTGTAAGCAGTGGACAAAGCAGGTCGCTGCCAAACAGTTATAAGGGAGCATTGCGCAAATTTAAATGAACATGTTCCCTAATTGATCAGCAACATAACATCGTTAACTGGGAGGATGTTAAATGAGGAGTAGTAAATAAACCACCAAAAAACACAATAATACGTTAAGTAGGGCTGTCAAATAGCAGTTAACTCATGTGACTAACTAAAACAAAAAAAACTGATTAAAAAAAGTAATCCCGATGAATTGCACTGTTAAGCAATAGAATATCAACTGAAGTGTATTAAATAATTTTGGATGTTTTTCTACGTTTTCAAATATATTTCTATTACAACACAGAATACAAAGTGTACAGTGCTTACTTTATATTTTTTATTAAAAATAGTTGCACTGTAAAAGTGATAAAAGAAATAGTATTTTTCAATTCACATCGCTATCATGAAAGTGTAATTTACAAATCTAGATTTTTTTGTTTTTGTTTTACATAACTGCACTCAAAAACAAAACAATGTAAAACTTTAGAGCCTACAGGTCTACTCAGTCCTACTTCTTGTGCAGCCAATTGCTAAGACAAACAAGTTTGTTTGACCTTTACGGGAGATACTGCTGACTGATTCTTATTTACAATATCACCTGAAAGTGAGAACAGGCATTCACATGGCACTTTTGTAGCCGGTATTACAAGATATTTACATGCCAAATATGCTAAACATTCATATTTCCCTTCATGCTTTGGCCACTATTCCAGGGGACATGCTTCCATGCTGCTGATGCTTGTTAAAAAAAAAATGCATTAATTAAATTTGTGACTGAACTCCTTGGGGAGAATTGTATGTCTCCTTCTCTGTTTTACCTGCATTCTGCCCTATATTTCATGTTATAGCAGTCTCAGATGATGATCCAGCACATGTTCGTTTTAAGAACACTTTCACAGCAGATTTGACAAAATGCAAAGAAGATACCAATGTGAGATTTCTAAAAATAGCTACAGCACTCAACCCACGGTTTCAGATTTTGGAAGGCACTTCAGATTTTTAGTGACGAGGTGTGGAGAATATTTTCAGATGTCTTAAAAGAGCAACACTCCGATGCGGAAACTACAGAATCTGAACCACCAAAGAAGAAAATCAACCTTCTGCTGGTGACAAATGATGAAAATGAACATGTCTGCTCTGCTTTGGATCATTATCGAGCAGAACCCATCATCAGCATGGACACGTATTCTGGTTGAAGCATGAAGGGACATATGAATCTTTAGCACATCTGGCACATAAATATCTTGCGATGCCAGCTACAACAGTGCCATGCGAATGCCTGTTCTCATTTAATTGCAAACAAGACGTGGGCAGCATTATCTCCTGCAAATTGTAACCAAACTTGTTTGTCTGAGTGGCTGAAGTAGGACCAAGTGGACTTGTAGGTTCTAAAGTTATATATTGTTTTGTTTTTGAGTGCAGTTATTTTTTTGTATATAATTCTACATTTGTAAGTTCAACTTTCATTATAAAGAGATTGCATTACAATACTTGTATTAGGTGAATTGAAAAATACTATTTCTTTTGTTTTTTACAGTGCAAATATTTATAATAAAAAATAGTGAGCACTGCAGTTTGTATTCTGTGTTTGTAATTGAAATCAATATATATATGAAAATGTAGAAAATATCCAAAAATATTTAAATGGTGGTATTCTATTATTGTTTAACAGTGCGATTAATCGCAATAAATTTTTTGAATCGCTTGACAGCCCTAGTATTAAGCTATAACACACACAGGAAATCTTTCTTACCAAGGTAGTAACAGGCTTTTGTTGAGTTTTTTTATTCCATCCAGATACAATACTTGTTTTAGGATTTGCCATGTGCAAAAACTGTGTGCATTTAATTTATTTATTTATTTTTTTGCCTTTGTCTGTTTTTCAGGCTGGTGCACCAACAGGACAATTTCCAACAGGAAGCTCATCCACCAATCCTTTCTTATAGCCTTATAGACACTTTACCCAAAAGAACTCTTACGTGGTCACATAACATCTCTGTGCCTCTTGCACTGTTGTCTTGTTTCACTGATCTTAGCTTTAAACACAAGAGAAGTCTTTAATAAAAAAACCTGCATTGTGTATTAAAACCACCAGGTAATATGTGCAAAACGGAGGGCTGTGGTAACATCCTTAACTTGTGAATTGGCAGGAGAAAAGTAGCGGTATCATGTATATTATAATTGGCTAATAAGTAATTGCAGATACCACATTCATTATGCTGCAGTACTGTACATATTTTTTTTTTCTTAGAAAATAGCTATTTGTGCATATCAGTATTTGTAACTTTAACACATTGTTATGTGAAAAATGTTACTGGGGAAATAGATCAGCCACTTTGAGGTGCTGTTGTATCTCTTTGAATGAATTACCTACATCATTTTAACCATTGCTATTGGAAGTCATGAAGTCAAATTGGAGGTTTTGTTCATTCTCCAAAATGTTTTCCATTCCTAAGAGCTCTTCTATTTATACATGCCTACATTCTCTATAATGTAGAGGGATACCTGTCTGCCTAATAAAGCTGATCATGTTTTGCTACAGTTTGCAGGTGAAAAAAATAAATATTAGGGGAAAAAAAAGACTACGTGTATTCTTGCTGCTGTGCATTAACAAATAATGGGTTAAAACGTAAGCCGTGTATGTATTTGGTGCATTCAGGAACACTTAAATAAAACAAGATAAACAAAGGGAGTCTGCAGGTTTTACAGGTAAATTTGAGGACACACATTTCACACGATTAATCAAGTCAACTTAATTCTGACCTCTGACACTGATGTCAGTTCATTTATCTTGGGAGGGCAAACTACGCCCTGGGGGCTAGATCCGGCCCATCAGGGCTTTCGGTTTGGCCTGCGGGATTGCCAGCCCTGTGACGCAGCGAGGTTATGGCAGGCTTCCTGCATGCTCTGGCTCCGCGCCACTCCTGGAAGCGGCCAGCACCATGTCCCTGTAGCCCCTGGGGGAGGGAGGGCAGAGGACTCCGTGTGCTGCCCTCGCCTGCAGGCACCGCCCTTCTCCCCTCCCCCGCAGCTCCAATTGGCCAGGAACGGGGAACTGTGGCCAATGGGAGCTTTGAAGGTGGTACCCACAGGTGAGGGCAGCATGTGGCGGAGCTGCCTGCCCCACCCCACCCCCAGGAGCCTCTGCCGGACATGCTGGCCACTTCTGGGAGTGGCACGGGTCCAGGGCAGGTAGGGAGCCTGCCTTAGCCCTACTGCGCGCTGCTGCCACCCTGGAGCCGCTTGAGGTAAGCGGTGTCAGGTTGGAGTCTGCACCCCGAACCCCTCCAGCACCCCAGACCCCAACCACCTGCCCTGAGCCCCCTGCTGCACCCCACATCTCTTGCCCTGAGCCCCTTCCTGCACAACGCACTCCCTCTCACACCCGAACCCCCTGCCCCAGCCCTACATTCATGACCCTGCATACAATTTCCCCACCCAGATATGGCCCTTGGGCCAAAAAGTTTGCCAACCCCTGATTTATCTCCTTACAATACCATTCAGATCAAACTTATGTAAAGCCTTTATGTACAGGTGTTCACTAGGTGTTAAACTACTGCACTTTTTGTACTTCTAATTATGCATCACTAACGTTTCTTCAAATGTGGAAGGCTCCATAGTACTTAATTGTGAAAGTGGATAGTGGAAATGTGGAGTAACTTTTTAAAAAATGAATGTTTAGAACCACTGTTTTGGCACTTAAGGATGGATATAGGAACTCCTAGGTACAAAGAGGATGTAGGCACTTCTAGGTGCCTCGTAGAATTCACCTGCCTGGGTTAGGTACCCAGCTCCCCATACAATGCATGGGGAGAGTTGGGCACCTAAGAAAGGGATTCTCAGAAGCCCACAAGCTGAGTGGGGAGCTGCCTAAGTTAAATGCAGAGGAAAGAGGCAGGGCTTGGGGTCCATATCCCCAAAGGGACTTTAGTGGCTAACTCACATTGATCTGCATCTTAGGTGCCTGTCTCCACTTGGGATTCTCAGCCATGAACCCTCTCCTGAAGTTAGGCCTACCAAATCAGGTACAGGAGAGATTTGAAAACAGGTCTTCTGCATCTCAGGTGAGTTACGAACTGACCAGTCAACCATGCATCTTATTTGGAACCAGAGGTACGCAATCAGGCAGCAGCAGTGATTCCCCTCTCCCCCCCCCCCCCCCCCCCTATGCAAAAAAAAAAAAAAAAAAAAGGCAAGTATAGTACTTTGTTAAACTACTAAAAAAATAAAGGGAAAGTTTTTTTTAGAAAAAGGATTTGAGACAAGGTAAGGAAACTTTCTGTGCTTTTCATTTAAATTAAAATAGTTAAAAGCAGCATTTTTCTTCTGCATAATACAGCTTTGAATCATTACTAAGTCGCTGTTCAGTTATAAACTTTTGAAAGAAAAACCCTAACGTTTTGTTCAGAGTTACAAACATTTCAGGGTTACAAACGACCTCCATTCTGGAGGTGTTCGTAATGAAGGTTCTGCTGTTCTCGCTATTTGCCCCAATTTTGGCCAAACACAAGTACACATGCATTTGCCACACATGGCAAATTCTAGTTGTGTTGCTTTCTGGACTTCTGGAAGCACTCAAGTGATGGCAGTATAAAATTCTGAATAGAGCAAGTCCCGTGGACTGCAGTCGGACTAAAACACATGCTTAGACTGTGCTGTATTTTAAGTCCTTTGCTGGGCTGTATGCAGAACTCCAATGAGAACTAAGATAAGTATTAGGGGCAGGATTATACTCTTGCTTGTTTTTCTCAGAGCTGCACTTGAAGAGGGTGAGTGAGGGGTTAGACCAGGGGTCTCAAACATGCAGCCTGTGGGGTTATTTCCTGTGGCCCACCACGCTCCCCCCCCCCCTGCATTTTTTCCTGTGACCACCAAGCTCCCCTTCCCCACTGTCCCCCAGCGCGCCGCAACCCCGCTCCTCTGCCTACCTCCAGGCACTTCCCGCTGCCAAACTGCAGTTTGGCAGTGCTTTCCGGGGGGAGGAGTGGGGAGCTGCACGCTCAGGGGAGGAGGCGGAGAAGAGGCAGGGCAGGGGTGGGGATTTGGGGAAGGGGTTGGAATGGGGGCAGGGCCTCATGGAAGGGATAGAGTGGGGGCAGGGCTGGTGGTAGTGAGAGGGGGGTGTCAGTGATGCGGGCCTCGGGCCAATGCACTAGTCCTCATGTGGCCCTCGTGGTCCTTTGAGCTTGAGATCCCTGGGTTAGACCTATTTGAAAATGAGGCTTATATCTGTGAGTGTTAGGAAAATCTCACATTAAAACCCCAGAGCATGAATAACTAGTCACACATTGCAGTGTTGACCAATCCTTTTCTTAGTCATAGATTAGCTTCCTCCTAATTCATTGCACGTCAGTGAAGCCTGTCTAAAAAGCAGTATCAAGGTATTTAAGCTACAGGAATGTTGCAGTGCTGGTTGTAACCTGTTTGTTCTTGTGATCCTTGTTCCTTAATGCTCAGGAGCACTTTGGGAAGGCTGTCTTTCCTTTCTGCATTTGATGGAGATAATCATATCAATATTTCTTGTCAGGAAAATACCAGCTGTGAATGTAAAATAGCTGCCATAAACTGGAAAAAAATAGTAAAACTCTACATCTTTCTCCTAGGCCTTTGGGGAGGAAGTGCATGAAGTTCCAGGGATTCTTCTCTCCCTGGGGAGGAGCAAAGAGCAGACTGCTCCATTTTTCACAACAGGAGGAGGAATCAAAGCTTCCGGGTTCTTTCTACCCCATCCCCTGCACTCCTTTCTGCGAGAATGGTGTTGACTGCAACCCCCTTGTCTCCTATCAAACATCTCTCTGCTCCAGAGGGGTGGGGAACGGAGAGCTTTGCCTGCCTCCTGAAGCAGCCCTGCTTGTCTGCACTTCCCCAGAAGATGGGAAAGGCAGCCAATCAGTGAGGGTTTTCCCAGGCAAGGCTGGAAAATTGCATGAAGGCTACTCCACTCCCCCACCCAATGCATGCACAGAACGTGGCCTTGCATGGTGGAGCTGCTATAGCCAGGCTTGAGCAGGGGTGGAAGTGGCTTTGAGCCCAGCAACCGGATGGCACTTCAGCTGCCCTTTCAGTATCTCTGGGACCAGCATGGTAGTTCACAAGTCCGCTCTAAACACCCAAAAAAAGACTCAAAGAGAGCAGGGCTCGGCCTGGTGTCTCACAAGGGAACTACATGGGAGGTAGGTAAATACCCAGTCTTTCCAGATCCTTCACAACGGAATCCCTTCATCCAGGAGCCATCTTCTGGGTAAATAGGACTTTTCTTGCCCTACCTCATCCTCACTCATTTGGTCAGCAAGCCTACATTCCCTGGGCACACAGCTCTTTGGTCTAGACCCCTAATGAAAAGACACTTTTGTGTAGCCCGAGGAACCAAAAATAACTTTTTTCAGCTGCTCAAATTGTGAGCATCTCCTGTGTGCACATTCAAAAATTCTGGACCAACCACGCAAAAGTAAATGTTAAAATAAGTGACTGTCTTTAGTGTCTTGACAGAACTGAGATTCCTAGAGCTCACTTGGCCAGAAAAAATGAGACATCCACCCCACCCCCGCCCCCGGTTGGCTTTGTTAATTGCTCTGAGGTAACTGAGAGTACCCTTGATATTCTTCTGCAAACATTGTAAAGGTTGAAAATGAGAGACAGATTATGTTTTTTACTCTATATTAAGAAAATTCTCTGAGAGTCCTCTGTTACAGAAACATCTCATGAATGACTTGTATGGAGAGCTCATTTGTTTAAATTTTTTCCATTACATTTGTCAGTGTGTTATCTATAGCTGGCGTCTTGAACATTAATCTAACCAGGTATGTAGGTTCTAGAGGTACCATTTTTTGCTTTCATGAACTTCCTTAATAAAATACAAATAGCTGTAGTACTTTTGTAAAGATTATCTTGTTGATGAAACATAAAACTAAGCTGCTTGTTAAGGTTGCTGAAGGTTTCTGTACTACTTGCTCTACCTTGTTTCATAGTTGCTTCATTTTGCTGAAAGGATGAAGCATGGCTATTCTGCCTCATCTCAATTGGTTTGTTTGTAAACTACTTTGGGATAAAATCTGCTTAACAAATGTGAGATCACTTTATGCTGAATTTTTGAAAAATATTTTTCTCTTATGAAACACTCAGGGTTTATCTTCTACTGATAATTCTTCGAGTGATTGCTCATGTGTATTCCACAATAGGTGTGCGTGCTTGCCATGCGCACCAGTGCCGGAAGTTTTTCCTCTAGCAGTACCCATAGGAGAGCGCCCCTAGTGATCCCTGGAGTGGCACCTCCATGGTGCTCCCTCCACCCTCAGTTCCTTCTTGCTGCTAGTGAAGGTGCTTCGGAACTGCTCTGCTCCAGCTTGTCTGCAGCTTTTCTCCAGAACTCTTGTCCGTTCAGTGTAGTAGTACCTGTAGTTGAAGTAGTTAGTGTAACTTAGTTTAGTGTGTCCGGGCCAGGGCATGCCCCATGCCCTGGGTTTTAAGTTGTGTGACACTTGTAGGTGACCAATGTCAGTGAGTGATCCACACGCGAACTGTTTACGCTGTTTGGGCAAAACCCATCTCCGCGATCGCTGCAGGGTTTGCAGGTCTTTCAAGCCTCGGACCAAGAGAGAAAGAGACATTCAGCTCCAGGCTATTCTGATGGAGTCAACGTCGACCCCGACTCCAGCGCGCCGCTCTGAGTTGACACGGGGTACCACGGTGTCGGTGCGTGGCGACACGTTGGTGCCATCTACCAGTTGGCACTGCTACCAGCAGGGCATGCCAAGAAGGCTAAGAGGCCTTCACCGCCGCAGCACTGAGCAAGACCGGGGGAGAGGCGCTAGACCCATGTTGGTCAGTCCTTGGTCCCCATCAGCCTCCAGGCCTCCGACTCAGGTCGAGTGGAGTAACCCGGCCCATTCGGAGCAGGCTTCCCCGGATGCCCTCCACGCCGGAGGCCCTGCAAGCAGCCCGGGACGTTATGTCCATGCCTGTACCAGGGGCACCGCCCGTGCTGGCTCCACAGTCCAGAGACAAGCCACCACTGGGATCTCTGCAGTTGCCCCTGTCTTGGTGCCGCTTGCAGTCGAGGGAATTTTCCCGGCGCTGTTGGCCACTCAGCAACCATCCTGTGCGTAGTCCACGCTGGTCACCATCAATCCCCACCAGGTTGTCTGACTGGGTTCCGATTGACAAGGGCTCCAGGCACCGCTCTGCCTCGAGGCAGAGTGGGCCCCGTTGAGACAGAGACAGATGACACTGAAGGTCTTCGTCTCCGAGGGGCTAGCGTAGCCGGTTGCGACACGAACGTCGATGCCGTTCCCGTTTATCATCTCGCTTCAGGACCCTGCCACTGCACCGCTCCTGCAGTTCCGGGCATCGATTGCCGGCGCCTCGCTGCCGCGGATCCGCCCGCCAGAGCTGATCGCGGAGCAGCTGCTATCAACAGTACTGTTCCTTCATGTTGGGATCGTGGTCTCAGGGTCGGCACTGTTCTTGACGCGGCCGCTCCTCCTGGTCCAGGGACAGCGGCAGGTCGTACACCAGCCCGGCCTCCCTTCATAGTCAACGATCGATGGGACAGGCCAGTCAGGCTGCACAGCCTGTTCTGCCGGTGCCACAGCAGGTGCAGTGACACCGGGATCTGTGGCCGGCACAGTGGAACCAATGGGCCCCGTGGCCCCCAACACAGACTCCGGTGGGGGCTCGCTCGGTGGCCGGAGCCTTGGAACGGCTGTTGGCCTCCCTGTCCCAGCCTGCGAAAGCGGAGTTGGTGGGACGTGCATCTTCAGTTCTGTGCCCGGAGGGTGACCAAGTGGTGGGTCTTCCGGTACCAGCGGACACGCAAAGTACTGCCCCTGCCTCCTCGCCCTCCCCTGATGAGGCGATTACAGCCCCTCCTCCCTCTGTTCCGCAGGAGGACTCTAAAGCCCACCAGGAACTATTGAAAAGGGTGGCATCAAGTTTCAACCTTCAGGACAAGGAGGTGGAGGAGCCCTCGGACTCCCTCTTTAACGTCCTGTCTGCCTTGGTACTGGGCGGGGTGGCCCTTCCACTCCACAAAGGGGTGGCAAACCCCAGCTTCCTTGCCCTCAATCTCTGAGAGCAGAACGCAAGTACTTTGTGCCCGCCAAGGGGCGTGAATATTTGTACACTCACTCTGCCCCTAACTCCCTGGTGGTCAAGTCGGTCAACCACAGGGAGGGGCAGGGCCAACCAGCCCCTTCTCCGAAAAATAAAGACTCAAGGAGGCTGGATTTATTTGGGAGACAAATTTATTTGTCCTCGAGTTTCTAGTTATGGGTGGTGAACCATCAGGCTCTCCTGGGCTGGTATGAGTTCAGTCTGTGGGGCTCTCTGCTCAAATTCGAGGACTCCCTCCAGGAGCGTAACAGAAAGGAGTTCAAAGCTCTGGTGGAGGAGGGTACAGTGGCTGCCAGGGCAGCCCTGCAGGCAGCGTCGGATGCGGCAGACAGGGCTGCCCGGTCCATGGCCTCCATGGTGTCCATGAGGAGGGCGCCATGGCTCCTGCTGTCTGGACTGTCCAGTGAGGCGCAGAGCTCCTTGCAGGACCTTCCGTTTGATGGCAAGAACAGAGGGATGTGAAGCTGCACGGCCTGAAAGATCCCACACTACGCTTAAGACACTTGGTCTCTGTGTTCCAGCTCTGGCTAGACCTAAGTTTAAGCCGCAGCAGGCTCTCACCCAGGCCACCCACTCTAAATATGAGCCCCCTTATAAAAAGTCGCAGGACTATAAGAAATGCCCGCAGAGGCAGTCCCGGTCTGCCCCCCAGCCTGGGTCTTCCAAGGGCAAACAGGCAGGGAAATGGCAGTTTTGACGGGACGCCTGGGGGCGTCCTACCAGTTCACATCAGGGATCCACCTGCAAAAAAGCTTCCCTTCTCCAACCAGATGTGTGCTTTTCTCCCAGAGTGGTCGTGGCTGACCTCGGACCAATGGGTCCTCAACTCTATCTTCCGGGGCTACAACCTCCAATTTACCTCTATCCCGCCCAATCACCCTCTGCCCCTGTCCCTCCTGGGGGACCCCTCTCACGAGGTCCTGCTCGAGCAGGAGGTGGGGCGGCTCCTTGGCTTAGGAGCAGTGAAAGTGGTGTCAGCGGAGTTCAAACGCAAGGGGTACTACTCCCGCTATTTCCTTATCCCGAAGGCCAAAGTGGGGCTCAGGCCCATCCTGGACCTGTGAGGCCTGAACCAGTACATGGTAAAGCCCAAGTTCTGCATAGTCTCTCTGGCCTCCATCATCCCTTCCCTGGATCCTGGGGACTGGTACTCTGCCCTCGATCTGCAGGACACGTACTTCCACATCCATATATTGGAGGGGCACAGGCACTTCCTCCGTTTCATGGTTGGGCAGGAACACTACCAATTTACAGTCCTCCCGTTTGGCCTGTCCACTGCTCCCAGGGTATTCACGAAGTGCACATCTGTGGTGACTGCCTACCTCAGACGTCGTGGGGTCCACATTTTCGCCTATCTGGACAACTGGCTGGTCAAGGGCAGCTCCCGGTTGCAGATGTGGTCAGGCCTGTTTCTGTATGCCTTCCCCCCGATCCCGCTGATTGGAAGGTCCTGGAAAAGATAGATGGACAGGGCCTGGGTCCTCCTGATTGCCCTGGCGTGGCCCAGGCAACATTGGTATGGGACTCTCACAAGCGTGGCGGTCGCCCCGCCCTGGCCGTTGCCACCCTGCCCGGACCTGCTCTCCCAGGACCAGGGCCACTGCCTCCACCCCAACCTAGTGGCACTCCACCTCACGGCATGGCTGCTCAATGGTTAGGCCAGGAAGAAAGGACATGCTCGGTGGGGGTTCAGAGCATCCTCTTGGAAAGCAGGCGACCCTCCACGTGTCGAGCCTACTTGGCAAAGTGGTCTCGATTTTCCCGATGGGATGGCTGCTCTGATCCAGCTCATTTTAGACTATCTCCTGCACCTTAGGGCCCAAGGCCTGGTGCCCTTGTCCGTTAAGGTGCACTTGGTGGCCATTTCGGCCTTCCACCCGCCAGTGCAGGGGCATACGGTCTTCTCCCATGCTATGACTGGCCGATTCCTTAAGGGATTGGATCGTCTCTTCCCATACGTTAGGCCCCCAGTCCCACAGTGGGACCTGAACTTGGTGTTGGCCCGATTGATGGGTCCCCCCTTCGAGCCATTAGCTACATGCTCCTGATCGCACCTCTTGTGGAAGGTAGCCTTCCTGGTGGTGATCATGTCTGCTAGATGGGTTTTGGAACTCAGGGCCCTGACCTCCAAGCCCCCATACATGGTGTTCCATAAGGATAAGGTCTAGCTCCACCCACATCCTTTGTTTCTCCCGAAGGTGGTCTCGGCCTACCACATGGGTCAAGACATTTTCCTGCCGGTCCTCTGCCCCAAGCCCCATGCGTCAAGTGAGGAGTGCCATCTCCACACGCTGGATGTTAGACTGGCTCTGGCCTTTTACCTGGAGCAGACTAAGCCGTTCAGGAAGTCTTCGCAGCTGTTCATCACCTCGGCCAAATGCATGAGGGGCCGTCTGATCTCCACTCAGCAGCTCTCCAACTGGATCACCTTGTGCACGTGTACCTGTTATGACCTGTCAGGAATCTCTCCGCCATCAATTGTGAGGGCACACTCAACTAGGGCGCAAGCCTCATCGGCTGCCTTTTTAGCCCATATTCCCATTCAGGACATTTTCAGGGCTGCCACATGGTCTTCAGTTCACACCTTCACCTTGCATTATGCGATTTGTCTCCCAGACCAGGGAAGATGCCAGGTTCGACAGGGCTGTGCTCCATCCCGAGAATTTGTGAACTCCTACCCACCTCCAACAGATATAGCTTGGAATCACCTATTGTGGAATACACATGAGCAATCACTTGAAGAAGAAAAGACAGTTACCTTTTCAGTAACTTGTTCTTTGAGATGTGTTGCTCATGTCCATTCCACATCCCGCCTTCCTTTCCCTTTGTCGGAGTTGTCTGGCAAGAAAGAACTGAGGGTAGGGGGAGTGCGCAATGCCCCTTATACCACACTGTGGAGGCGCTACTCCAGGGGTTGCTAGGGGCACTTCCCTACGGGTACTGCTAGGGGAAAAACTTCCGGCACCGGTGCACGTGGCAAGCACACACACCTATTGTGGAATAGACATGAGCAACACATCTCGAGAAACACCAGTTACTGAAAAGGTAAATGTCTTATCTCAGTTCTCTTTATACCTTGCTTCATGCCTTTGTTTATTTTATGCATTTGATAGCACTCTGGATAGTCCGTTTTAACATTGGCCAGTTAATAGTTTGTTTCCTTTTTGGAAGGAAAGGAGGGAGAGGGCTGTTGTCTTTTACATAGCAATAGGAGAGAGAAACTTTTATTCCGTCCCCTCACTTTCCTCCCCCCCCCCCACCAAAAAAACAAAAAAAAAGAAAAATGAAAAAGAAAAGAGAGTGAATACACAAAAACTGGTCGGGACAACAGAGGGCATGTAGCCTTATCTGAAATGAGCCTGTTTTCAAGTTAACCTTATCCATTTCAAAAACAACAAGGAATCCTTGTGGCACCTTAGAGACTAACAAATTTATTTGGGCATAAGCTTTTGTGGCTTAGAACCCACTTCATCAGATGCATGGAGTGGAAAATACAGGAGCAGATAAAAATACATGAAAAGATGGGAGTTGCCTTACCAAGTGTGAGGTCAGTGTAACGAGACAATTCAATTAACAGCAGGATACCAAGGGAGGAAAAATAACTTTTGTAGTGGTAATGAGTGGCCCATTTCAAACTAGGGTGACCAGACAGCAAATGTGAAAAATCGGGACAGGGGATGGGGGGTAATAGGTACCTATATAAGAAAAAGACCCCAAAATTGGGACTGTCCCTATAAAATCAGGACATCTGGTTGCCCTATTTCAAACAGTCAACCAGAAGGTGTGAGTAACAGTAGGGGGAAATTAGGTTTAGGTTTCGTAATGACCCAACCACTCCCAGTCTTTATTCAGACCTAATGTGATGGTGTCCAGTTTGCAAATTAATTCCAGTTCTGCAGTTTCAAGTTGGAGTCTGTTTTTGAAGTTTTTTGTTGTTGAATTGCCATTTTTAGGTCTGTTACTGAGTGACCAGGGAGACTGAAGTGTTCTCCTACTGGTTTTTGAATGTTATGATTCCTGATGTCAGATTTGTGTCCATTTATTCTTTTGCGTAGAGATTGTCTGGTTTGACCAATGTACATAGCAGAGGAGCATTGCTGACACATGATGGCATATATCACATTGGTAGATGTGCAGGTGAACGAGCCCCTGATGGTGTGGCTGATGTGGTTAGGTCCTATGATGGTGTCCCTTGAATAGATATGTGGACAGAGTTGGCACCGGGGTTTGTTGCAGGGTTTGCTTCCTGGGTTGGTGTTTTGGTTGTGTGGTGTGTAGTTGCTGGTGAGTATTTGCTTTAGGTTGGGGGGCTGTCTGTAAGCGAGGACTGGCCTGTCTCCCAAGGTCTGTGAGAGTGAGGGATCGTCCTTCAGGATAGGTTGTAGATCCTTGATAATGCGCTAGAGATGTTTTAGTTGGGGGCTGTAGGTGATGGCTAGTGGCGTTCTGTTACTTTTGTTGTTGGGCCTGTCTTGTAGTAGGTGACTTCTGGGTACCCTCTGGCTCTGTCAATCGGTTTCTTCACTTCACCAGGTGGGAATTGTAGTTTTAAGAACGCTTGATAGAGATCCTGTAGGTGTTTGTCTCTGTCTGAGGGTTCGGAGAAAATGCGGTTGTATCTTAGAGCTTAGCTGTAGACAATGGATCGTGTGATGTGGTCTGGATATGAAAGCTGGAGGCATGTAGGTAAGTATAGTGATCAGTAGGTTTCCGGTATAGGGTGGTGGTTATGTGACCATCGCTTATTAGCACTATAGTGTCTAGGAAGTGGACCTCTTGTGTGGACTGGTCCAGGCTGAGGTTGATGGTGGGGTGGAAATTGTTGAAATTCTGGTGGAATTCCTCAAGGGCCTCCTTCCCATGGGTCCAGATGATGAAGATATCATCAATGTAGCGCAAGTAGAGTAGGGTCATTAGGGGATGAGAGTTGAGGAAGTGTTGTTCTAAGTCAGCCATAAAAATGTTGGTATACTGTGGGGCCATGCGGGTACCCATAGGAGTCCCGCTGACTTGAAGGTATAAATTGTCCCCAAATCAAATAGTTGTGGGTGAGGACAAAAGTCACAAAGTTCAGCCACCAGGTTTGCTGTGATAGTATCGGGGATGCAATTCTTGACGGCTTGTAGTCCAGCTTTGTGTGGAATGTTTGTGTACAGAGCTTCTACATGCACAGTGGCTAGGATGGTGTTTTCTGGAAGATCACCAAAGGATTGTAGTTTCCTCAGGAAGACAGTGGTGTCTCGAAGATAGCTGGGAGTGCCTGAGAAGAGAGTCTACAAGAGTCTACAGCCCCCCAACCTAAAGCAAATACTCACCAGCAACTACATACCACACAACAAAAACACCAACCCAGGAACCAAACTCTCCTACAGATGTTTGCATAGCCAGTTATAATCTGGTTTCTGATCCTTGTTCCTTAATGTTCTGAGGCCTGTTGGAGAAGTTCCGTGTTTCCTTTTTGCATTTGATTGAGACAGTTGTGTAAATGCTTCTGATCAAGAAAATCCCAGCTATGACTGCAAAGTAACTGCCATAAATTAGGAACTGGAAAAAAAGAATGCAGAATTGGTGAAACATACTTACTGTATTGGAGAAATACCTACCTCTTTCTGAACTAATAAGTATATAGATTCTACCAATTAGTTCATCCATGTCATAGTTAAAGTTCTGCAAGCACAAACTTCATCTGGATGGCTTGCCAGATACCAGAGGATCCTTGGGTGATGCAGAGGTGTCATACTGGCTCCTACACTAACCCCCTGCTCCTCCTGGCCAGCATCATAAGAGTGTGGTCAGGGAAAGAGGCATGGAAAATATTTCCTTAGGTTCTGGCAATGCCCAGCTGCTGGAATGGCTCCTTGGGGGTATAGGCAGCCAACGGAGAGCAGCCTTTAGAAAGCCACTAGTTTATGCTGGAGACTAGACTAGTATCAATATGGTCCAGGATTGGGAGAACATAAGATCTGTTTGTTTGCATGGTATCAATGATATTCTGTCCTATTATACTATAAGGATTATTGTATATGATATCTTGGAAATGATACAGTTCTACCTTGTTCATACAAACCTCAGTTGCTGAAACTGTTAATTGAAATGAATATCATACACATCAAACATTTATAAATTACACTGATAACTGTGATTATCCAAAAGTGATTGCTTCCTCATTGCCCCATGGTATGCAGACAATCAAAGATGTACTGTAGATGCATCTTCATTTCAGGATCTCAAGATGTACAGAGTCTTAGAGCACTTATTATCTTGAACGTAGTGTAGATCAAAATTTAACACATCAGGAAGCAATATTTTTTTTTGCCTTTCACCGTGAGTGGGGAGGGAGGAGTGCTTTTAATACTGTGAAAAATGTAAAGCTCTGAGAACTTATTAAAGGCAACAGAAATGACTCTAAAGTAATAATTGTAAGCCTGCTCTTGTGCCTCTATATTGTAGAGGTTTTCATTCAATGGCTGTGAAAAGAAACTCTCAAAGGGTCTTTAGCATTTTGGATAATATTTTGTTCCATAATGCCCTGTTTGAGTCCCCCACCCATTTGTTATATTCCTTCCTCTATCAGTTTTGTCAGGCATTAATGTAGCTTCACTGCTAAAACCACCTGGCAGGTAAATGGTATAACCAAGTGACTGTGCAGAAGTAACCCTGAGAGGAAGATCAGGAAAGGGGTGCTCCATGCTGGGGGAAAGCAAAAGGGGTGGTGGTGGGGGAATCAGCAGCGTGGTTGTCATCATTCCAGGAACCCTGCCTGCTTGTGCTAACCAGCCGAGAGACCTCAAGGCCGTATAACAACAATATCTCTAAACTCAGAAGTCACACCCCTGCTGAATGGCATCTGAACACCTTTTTGGTATTCTTGGAGCCCAGAGGGCCAGGAAAAGTGATGTGGAATTGCTGTGTCTGAAATGTCATTGAGGGAACTCTCTGCATTCACCTGGGAACATGGTAAAGATTGGAACTAACCGAGCAGATGTTTTTGTTTTCTTTTCCATATTCAAAAGTGACCTCTCCACGGGCTTTCTTGTGTTACTAAAGCATCTGATGACTTTGGGTAACAATATGGGGAGCACTTGTTTGCTTAAGCCTTTTCCATTATGTTTGTCAATGCGTATCATATCTGCAGTTGGCATCATGAAAGCATTAGTCTGACAGGCATGCAAGTTCCAGAGCAGCATTTCTTACTTGTTAAACCTGCTGCCTCTAGGGCCAAATGCTCAATTGGTGTAAATGGTCAGAGCTTCATTGACTTCAGTGGAGCTCTGACAATTTACACCAGCTGAGAATTAAGTGTATTGACGAGATATAAAACCAAGTTTCTGGCCACTTGTGGTCTTTAAAGATCCCATGGCACTCTTTGTAAGAGGCTGGGTACCAACTCAAATAGCTTTATACTCTACATACCTAAGTATTCTGTGCTGTTGGATGTATTCCTACTCTGTATGATGTGGCTGTGAACTGCAAGGGTATAGCAATTATCAGACAGGTTCCCCCAGCAAACGGAGATTCAAAGTGGGGCTCCCCTTTCTATGTCTTGCCCCTTTTGCCAGCCACTCAAAATGTGCATGTTAGTCAGTTCTACTCTGTCTTTACTTTCCTACTTTGGTACCCTGATGATTCTGTCCCTCTTCTCACCACCTTCTTCTGCCAAGTTACTGAAAGCTCCTTTCCACTTCTCTTCAGTCAGCTAGAAAGTATCATGATGATTTCAAAGAGGGAAAAATAATTGACCTAGGTTTTGGCTAGATCCTGCTGCCCTTGAACTCCAAAGGCAAAATTTCAGTTGACATTAGTAGAAGCGGGACTGGGTTAATGAGCACAGTGAACACCCCTATGTGATAAGCAGGTATTACTTCTCCAGTTTACAAATGGGGAAACTTGAGGCAGAAAGGTACAGTTATCGATTTAAGCTACAGAGCAGGTCTGCATCAGAGATGGAATTAGAATGCAGGAGCCTCTTGTGCTTAGTTCTGTGCTTGGTCCAGGCTACCTCTTATGCTGTTGAACTGCCATGATACCGTGTGGCTAGAGATTATGTTGATTTCTCAGTAGGGTTGGGGCTAGCCAGGACCGGCTCTGGCCTTTTTGCCGCCCCAGGCAAAAAAAACCAAAACAGCCGGGGCGCCGGCAGGGAGCGCTTCATGCCCGCGGCCCCGCTGCCCCGGCCGGGGCGCCGGCAGGGAGCGCTTCATGCCCACGGCCCCGCTGCCCCGGCCGGGGCACCGGCAGGGAGCGCGGCATGCCTGCCCCCCGCTGTCCCAGCCAGGGCGCCGGGAAGAGTGTTTTGTTGTTTTTTATTTTAAAAAACACCAAAACCCCTGAGCGCCGCTGCCCTCCAGGTGTTGCCCCAAGCACACGCTTGGTCGGCTGGTGCCTGGAACTGGCCCTGCTGCTGCCCCGGCTGGGGCGCCGGCGGGGAGTGTGGCATGCTCGTGGCCCTGCTCCCCCGGCTGGGGCGCCGGCGGGGAGGGAGTTTTTAAAAAAAACAAACAAACCCTGAGCGCTGCCCCCCTCCAGGTGCCGCCCCAAGCACATGCTTGGTCGGCTGGTGCCTGGAGCCAGCCCTGGGGCTAGCTTAGTTGTATTCACTGAGAGGAAGTTGGCAGCAGCCCAACAGTATTACCTGCTCAGTCATGAATTGGTCTTGGGTCCCTGCAAAAAAAATCAAAGGATCAGTTTAATGGGATCCTAGTGTGTGGATCTGGGCTACTAAGGGTGAAGGGAAGGGACCATGACTAACCTATGAGCTTTATGTAAAAACACAGTGGCAAACTTTCAAACCTGGTGACCAAGTTACATCTTCAGTGCTGGCTGCACAAGGGAAAGGACAAAAGAAGAGTGGATTATGATTGTTTAAACTGGAAATTGTGATGTCAAAGGATTCCTTTTACAGGTTTAAGATGCATGCAACACTAACTGAATTAGCCAAACAGTAAATGTGAAGTGAATAATACTATTTACCTGGGTGACTATCTTCAATCCCAGACCTCTTGAATCAACCACGACTACAGTTATAATAGTCTGAATCACCAGTGCAACAAAGTTGTTGAATCCAAACATTAAAGCGTAACGTTCCATGCTTAAATTGACAGCGATCTGAAACCTAAAATTAAACGGTTGGTTAAACTGCCCTTTCCTTTTCCTTGGGAAAGAGTGATGATTCACATATAGTACGGTATGTCTAGGCTAGGATAAAAGGTATCATTTTACAATGTGTTACTAACCTATTTTAACATCCTAGTGTAGACAAGGCAAGGTGTATTTGAACATGTTGGCTATCAATCTCTGTCCTGCATGCCCCCTCCCTCCCATATTACCATAGTCTCTGAGGAGAGGTTTCACCTTTTCTCCTCTAGGATCAGGGTACTGCCTCTAATCCCCATTTTGTAGATGGAGAACTGAGGCACACAGGAAATAAGTGATTTGCTCAGAGTTGCACAGGAGGGCTACGAGAGAGCAGGGAATTAAACCTGGGTCTCCCAGGTCCCAGGCTAGCACCAAACTTGTGGATTGTCTTTCCATTCTTGGTTCAGATGAGCCCTATGGGATCTAATAGAACCTCTTAAGAACAGAGTTTCTCTTGACAGTTGGTTTGTAAGCTCTGTGATTTGAGAGTGGCATTGATTACTTCTTATCTTTGCTGAATTCCTGTAAGTTTTTCTCTCCCTTCAACTTTATTTTCTTTGCATTTATTTTAAACCTTTCTTTATAAAATTGTATCTTTTGGGTCTTCTACTCAGAAAATTTGCTTGTAATTCTTGCAATACATTGTACAGTATGTTGATTATTTTTTATTGGACATAGGATATTTATTAGGTTCCTGAAGTTCTTGTGGGCTTCCATTTTTTAGTAGAGCTGTTTGAACTTCATGGCAAACCATCTGTCAGATTTGGCACATTTTCTTGTTTGTGAAATGTCCATTGTATGCACCCATTCATGCATCAACAGCTGTATTGCATGAAAAAAAATCCTCTCCAAATATTTGTATGAACAAAATTCTATTGTGCCATATTTACAAAAAAGCTATATAAACAAAAAGCTGGATTGAATAGTGAGTCAGATGTGTCGTACTTGTGTGTGTGTGTGTGTGTGTGTGAGAGAGAGAGAGAGAGAGAGAGATGGGTGTGAAATGGTTTTCCTATCCTGTGAGAAGTTTTGAGATTTTGAAAAAATGTCCTGTCCTAAATTGAGATGAAAAGTTAATGTTGAAAAATTTTACAAACTGATAATCTGGGGGAAAGGAAAAAACACCTTAGATTGGGTCAATTGATACATTTTGTTTTGATGATTCTGAAATGTTTCATTTGATTGTTTAAATATTTTGTTTTTTAGTATAAATTAACTAAAACGTCAAAATAAAAGTTGTTTTGAACCACAGAACGAACCATTTAATTTTGAAAATGTTGACATGAGCATTTCAACAACTTTGAAACTTTTTTCAACATTTCTTTTAGTTGGGAGATTGTTAACGGGAAAGGATCTGTTTCGATCAGTTCCAGTTTTGATGAATTGGGATCGTCTGATGAAAAATCTTTAATTAGAAAGTTCCCCACTAGCTCTAGTGTGTGTTGTGTAGACAGATGCAAGCTTCATATCTACTATGTGGGAATGTAGGAATACTGCTCTTCGCACATTCTTTATTTAATTCTGTTCATTTTGTACATTTTACTTGATTATAGAAAGATGGGTGCCAGGGTTCTTGTAAATAAATTGGGTTTAACTCCTCTAATGGCTTTCAAGTAATCAGGAAAGGATTGAAATCCATTAATGGGCTTTTTCTGGTTAGGAAAAAATGAGGACACAAGTCAGGTTACTTTTTCCAACTCCCATTTTCTTTATAATATGCTCAGAGTTCTTCTTACTGCTTTGAGCAGAGATGGTGATTGATAGGAAACACAGCAACTAAGCTTACTGCACTCACAACTACAGAAAACAGCTATGTACAAACTTCTAGCCAGCCTATGGTTTCTTACACCAAAATGCACCAGCTGCTGTGTGACTCTGTGCCTGAGTTTTTTCCAAAAGCACCAGGGGGGCTGAAGAAGCGAGTTTTCCAAGCCTTGGGATGATGTCACCTCTCAGTCTATATATAGCTGCTATGTAACAGAAGCAACATTCATTTGAATGCAATGACTCTCTCTCTCCTTTAAAAACAAAGGTTTGAAGGTTTATTGTTATCAGTCTGTTCTTTTTAAAAGCACTAATTAACCTTAGAGCTAGCTGTACATATACCTACGTATAGCTGTAGGTTAATTTAGTAGCGTTTAACCCTGTCTGTGACATAGCTATATCATATCTCAAATGTAACTTAGTGCAATAAATATCCACCGGATATCCCTAACCAGCTGAAATAGAGATGGCATAATATAACTAATTGCTGAATTCCTTAAAACATTCCCAGGTATGTAGAAACATTATGGCTTATTCTTTCTGCATTCTGTGGTCACTTATGGGTGACATCTTTCAAACACCATTGACATTCCACCCAACTGAAGGCAGTGTTGTACTTGTAATTGTGGGAGGAAAGATGGATACGTTTGTACTGGTTGGCTGTCATCCTTGTTTTCTTGTCTTAGTCCTCCATACTATTCTAACAACCCCTTGAAGTGAAAATAGGGGAATATATTGACTTAATTCAAGGTACTAATGAGTTGTAATCAATCTAATGCTAGACTTCATTATTTTTAGACTGAAGGAGTGTCTAATGTGACTTTTTTATTGGTTTGAGAAGTCTGTGCCTAAACAATTCAGCATGATGATGGTTTGTACTTACGTTGCTATTGTTATGAGGAGCATATAACATGACTTGAAAACTAGATAGCTAGCATAGCATGCCCAGATGTTGGCAGTAAAATGCATGAGAAATAGAGAACCAGCATCCAGTGCAGAGAAGATTCCCAGTGCTAGCTCTCCTGAAACATCCCAGTTAATTTTCACATATCCTACTGCCATGGAGGTTACTGAACCTAGAGAGACAATATAAGAATATTGCGTTTTATACCTGCCACTCTATCAAGTAAATAGTAACATGCTTATATTTTGATTTCAAAACCCACGGTAAATCAACAATTAGTCATTTTTAAACACACACCTGCATTCATCAATTCTTGTCATTTTTCTTTATTAATGACAATCATAGGCATAATTATACTCGGTGTATTGGACAAGCTGTCGTGCAAACGGAAAATGTTCTTCGCCTGAATGTCAACAGTATGTACCAGAGCTGGACTACTCTGATTGACAAAAGAAGCCATAGTAGATGCTTCCCATAGATAAATCAAGAGAAACTGCTATTCCAATCATAGACATAGTACCTCAAGCTGACACATTTTTATTTACCAGTCTAATGGTCGATATCTATGCAATTCTGAAGGGTATCTTGCCACTTTAATGAAGTTGCTGAATGTTTTCTGAAATATCAGATAAGCGTAGATTTGACGCATAAAAAACGTTGTTATAGACCCATTTGTTGTAAAAGTTTTTGAATGTTGGAAGGAAGAGCTTTTGCCTGGCTTAAGGGATGCTTTTGACTTAGTCAATTAGAAAAAAAAATAATTTAAAAAAAATCTGAGTGTGTCCTTTTAAATGTATTATTAAAAAAATATATAAGGGCTTTTCTGCTCCCTTACTGACATTGAGAAGATTTTTTTTCAGTTAGTCTGTTTTTTCTCTTGTTAACTGTCTGCCCAGTAAAAACAGTGAAACTGACTCTAGACAAAATGCTGTCAAGTGAGTAAAGTAAACAAACTTGAAAAAGTAGAACATATATTGTTCTGCTAACTACTTTGTCTCAGTCCTCTTAGGTGTTACTTGTTACAATAATAGGCATGAATTTTCAGGTAGAAATGTAATCTTCAAGTTGATGGTGTCCTGAGCTGAATGGTGGGTGTGCATAAAAGTCGAACGCCAGTCTAACAATTCAGCCACTCGGGTTAGTTGTTCAAATACCCAACTAATGAAATGACTTCAGTGGATCTATACTTGGGAGTGAGCACTAGATCCCATAGTAAGTGTCTCTTCCCTTAACACTCCTCGAGCTGTATAAATGACTAACAACAACACAGGATATTCAAGGCTGGCAGCATTATGGAAGCCAAATTAAGGTTATTCGGGTGGTGATGACTCTGCATTTACATTCCCTCAATTTGGTTAATCTCCCCCCTCCCCCCCTCCCCCCGCCCATACACACCCTTCCTCAAAAACCCACAACAAAAAACTTTAATTTAAAATTTTCCGTCTGTCTGATGTTTGCTGTCTAGGCACATCACCATTATTTTAGGAGTTTTTCTTTTGATACATACTAACTGTAAAAGGGTGTCCTGCCACTTTAAGGGCCAGAAGGCCTAGGGCCAGCCAGCCCTGTTTAATCAGCCCTGCCCTGTTAACCTGTATGGGTTATTGGACTTAAACAGAAGAAAGCCCAGTGGTTGGGGGTCAGCTGGGGAGGGAGAGCAGACAGGTTGCTCCCATGTGGGGCAAGAAGCCTGACTAAAGGTAGGAACTGTCTGATGGCAGTGGCCAGCCAGGGACCCTTGTTGGGAGGGTAGACCTGGCCTAGATTGTTGGGTTGTTTGGAGCTCAGTAGCTGGTAGTTAGGTGGTAAGACAGGCCATTGCTTCCTGGGTTCTCCTGCAGTGGATGGGGCTGAAGGCTGAGCCCAATGGGGCTGACATTTTTTGGTTTTGGTGCTGGTTTTGTACTTGGACTAAGGGATTGGTGAGAGGTGAGAACATAAATGTGACCTCGTTCTCTGGCTGCAGACTATAGGACCCCTGAGGAGGGGAGTGAGGCAGAGAGACTTGCAATGCCAGGTTTAGCCGCAAGGTGTGCTCTGGGACGGTGAGTGTTGTATGTACCCTTCACTCTAACTTGGCTGCGTTTTTCATCTGGGAATTGTCTTGGTTTTTGAACAAGTATTTTTGTAAAAATACTGGTGTTTGCCCATGTGATCTGGAAGTACTTATTTGGCTGCAGATCTGTAACTCCTTGCATTCTGAAGACAGCTGTATGAATTAGCATGTTGCAGTCCCCTGCTTGTTAGAACTGTACTGATATTTCTTGAAATGTACAGCTGTTGATCTGTGATTGTCCTTTCTCCTTCCCAGTTTGCTTAGAAGACTCTTAGGGTTCCCTGGGAAGCTTAGTAATTCCACTGAGGTTTGTTCATGTCCTTTTAAAATCTGCCAAACTCCTTTGTGACTTTAGAAGCTCAGCCAGAATCCTGAAGCAAATCCTTTGACTGATGAATTTGCCAAGTCCACAGACCTTTTGTGAAACTTGCTAGGCCAGCCAGACCTTTCATTGATTTTGAAAAATCTATAGTGTGCCAACAGAGAAAAGTGTTCTCTCATTCCTAATCAGGCAGAGTATCACAATCGCTTACACACCATCATTTCTGCAAAATGATGGGCCAAAGACCCCTCATGCTCAGTGTGTGAACTTGCTGGGCTCTTCGAGATGTGACGTGACACAGAATGGTTCTGAGAATTTATCTGAGGAAACATCTTGGGAGTGATTCACTGTTGCCTTGCACCTTGTGCAGCCATTTACCCCAGTGCAAAGTGAGCGTAAAACACTGCTGGATCAGGATGGTAGCATTCTGCCTTCATTTTGCACTGGGGTAAATAACTATTCCAGCTGCAGGGTAGCAATGGACCAGGTCCCTAATTCTTTTTTAAAACTCTGGTATCTCAGGATAGTGAAAACAACGAGGAGTCCTTGTGGCACCTTAGAGACTAACAAATTTATTTGGGCATAAGCTTTTGTGGGCTAAAACCCACTTCATCAGGATAGTGAGTGTAACAGTTCGCTTAACATTTTTGGTGAAAAAATTCTCTAGCCCCACATTGCACATGCCAATTAGGATTTAGAAATTTCTTATTGGGGCTTAGAGTTTTTTTAAAAAGTTCCTGTTTATAAAGGAAGGGTGACCACTGGCTCTGTCTTGCAGCCTTTATTCGCATAAGTAGCAAGGCAACAGGGTTATATGTGAGAGAACGCTTAACTAGAGATGGGCCTCTAATGAAACCCTAGATGCGCACTTTAACTCTGGGGATGCTATCACCATATATTACTTCCAAAACCCATGCTTCAGACTGAAATTTGACTGTGAATGCACTAAACATCTGAAAATTAAGTTTGATATTAAACTGATCTTCCTGTCATTTTGACAGCTAATGCTAATAAGTACCACTGGCCTGGGTCTCATCAAGAGAAGTAATGTACACAACAGTACATTCAAAATGTGTGCCATGCTCTGTTGAAGGACTTCGCTAACTTTTCATAGTATGATCCATGTCTTCTTAGGGAGTGTCTCACGGAAGTGTCCCTTCCCATTCATGAATGGATAACATTTCAGTGGCAAACATAGCAAGGCCCATGTGGAAAAATACCAGGGCAACATTTTGAGCTGCTTCGAATGAATTTAGCAGCTGGACACACGGTCCATGTGATCAGCATGGTCTCCACAGACCACTAAGTCCTGCACAAAACTCTGGTGATCTAAAGACTACACTTTCGGAGTCACCCCCCATCGAGAAATACACGTCATGGTGTTAAATTTGAGGCTTCGCGTACTTCTCATGAACTATTACAATTTGAATGTACAACCTGCTTTCCCCTACTGTGGAATGCTTGATAAGCATGAAATGGACTTAACCCACATCATAGGAGCACACATGATTTAAAACATATATCTGGCATAGTTTGTATTTTAGAATTTACTAGAGGAAATACTTTAATACTATATTGTTTACTTACTCAGAAATGTTGCTGCTGCCTCAACAGCCCCATTATAAACATGATAATTCTGAGAGGGTGCTCTGTTGTCCCATAACACTTGGATGTAATTCACAATCTGGTTATAGCCTGCGGTGGCTAAAGCCCACCATAGGGACCAATAAAGAAGCTTCTTTGTGCAATAGCATTCCTTTAAATCCTTGCATAACTGCACAAGCATGTGACGCTGGTGCTTGTCAGACTGGCATTCAGGCAACGTCCTGGAAATGACAGATGATTTCACAGCGTCTTTGTCCTCTTGGTAACTTGGCTGCTTGTTAATGCTGGGTGCATTTGACATTGTCTCTTGACCCATTGTTCCTTGGGGAGTTTCAGGGATACGATCTTTGTGAAAGAACATACTTTTTTTTGGCATTGGTAGAAAAAACGAGGCTAGGAAGGCCAAGGACAGAGAAGCCAAACTAATGGCATTTAGATAAAAATAGGATAGCTCTGCCAAAGATACTAAAAGTTGCCCCAACACTGCTGCAACTGTGGTTGCAACAAGTGTGATGCTTCTGCAATAACTAGTCACTTTCTGATAATGGTCAGCACTGACAACGCTGTAAATGTAGGCGTAATAGGCAACTTCAGTGGCTGTTACCATCCCATAAAAAAACTCCATCAGCTGCATGGCTAGCACTCCTTGGGCAAATAAAAGCATCAGCCATGTAATAATGAAGCTAAGGCCTTGTAGAATAATGATGGGCTTATAGCGCATATAGTCGGTAATCAAGAAAACAGGAAACAGCAGCACCAAATAGGAGTATGTCCAAACTGGGAAAACCTGGTTTGTAACCTGGAAGGGAAAGGAAGGAATCCTGTGACGTTTGTGAATGAACTTGGAGAAAGCATCATGCTCATTGCTGTTAATTCAATGCATAAAGTAGAGCTATATAAGTATGCATGTTGCACAGATCCTATACTGCACTGTTCACTGTTTAATAGGGAAATCTTTATTTTATGAACCCTATTGCCTTAACATTTTTAAACATATGCTGTCTACGTGCCCCCTGAATATTACCTTCTGTCAGGAAATTCTCAGTTGGCCCTTTAGGGCAGAAATGAGGATCGAGCTCCTAATCTTTCACAGGGGAAATATCATGCATGTATCTTTCTGTAATAAATGTCGGAGACTAAATGAGATTGTCTTCTAGTTCCTTTCTGAAGAATAAAGTACACTCAGTATTTTGTTATTCCATATAATGGAAAAGCAGTGTATAGCCATACCTCATCAATGGTCAGGTTTTTATCTGGTCCTGTTAGATAAGGGGTGAGGAAAGGTTCTGATGGCCTCATCATGGAGAAAAAACCATAAACGCAGAGGACCAGGGTAGGATAAATCCAGCTGCTGCTTCTTATTTCCTTCCAGCAAGCCATGGCCTGGCCAACTAAAATATGGTGAAGGAAACGGTGTGTTAAATAGAAGACAGGTGCGTTTCACTGCAACTGAAGGCTATTTTAAAATACAATTAATTATTTTTAAAAGGTCCAGACACTAAAGAAACTTTCTTGAACACTGAAAACAAACGAGTGCCTCCTTCTGTTAAAAATGTGTAAGTGAACAACTCTTGTTGAAATGCACAGACTTATAAAAATTCCATTCAATTTGTGGTTGTTTTACAGGATTTTAAGGGACTACAAAGGACTGCGTGTAAGAATGTTAGCTATGGAATTCAGTTGCATTATTCTCTCATTTAGTGTTGAATGACAACCAAGCTGACCACGGAAAATTTTTCTGTCAGGTGATGGTCAAGGAATTTTTTAACTTTCATTTCCTACTTGAGAGCAAAATGGGGCACAGTTGGTCTATTTATTAATGGTCTCCCAACTCTTCCTGCTTTCATGTGCAGATCTCCCAAACTGCAAGGGAGGTCAGGCTACCAAAGGGAGGGGAGAAGGACCATAGTAGTAAACTATGGAAAGGACACTGGACCAGATCTGCTGCGGGTGTAAATTGGCAGGGTTCCACAGAGGTCAGTGGGACAGGATCCAAAGCTATTTAAAATGTGAGTGAAAGTTGTTATGTATTATTATTAGTTATCTCTAAATAGGGCATACTGCAACTGAAAAACATGTTTTTGCACTCTCATGTATTGGGGTTTATGGAACAAATTAACACCCAGTTTAAATCCATTGGCCCCAACTCAGGCATAAGTCTAAATGAGTTGTGGGTGAGCCAAATTCAGAGGAGATGCGTCAAAGGAAGTAAATTCTATTCCCTTACACCAACTTAAATTCCGCTAGGAAGTCTGGCTGTAGCTTACACAATCTTCAGTATGACCTCTGAATTTGAGCTGGTAAATCTATTGGGAATCCAAGCTGGTACATTTTTCAGTCACCTCAATGCATATGTTATATCATTTTAGATCCCCATAGGTTTATTTCAACTTTCACCCTCTTGCCAATGTATAACTTATACCTAGGGCTGATTGAAAATTTCCCATCAATTTTTTTGATGGAAAATATTTTTTTTCAACTAGGCAGATTTTTGTGCAGAATATATGCTTTTGTCAAATTTCAGTTGTCACTGGAAAACCTGAAAGTCTCAAAATTTTCACTTTAGGGATGAAAAGTCAAAATTTTCCATTGAAATTGCCACACAAAAAAATCCCTTTATCTGCACAGAAAAATGTAGATATAATAGCTCTACTTACATCTACTAAATCTGAGGGAGTCCAGATTGTTTAACTCACATATTAATGGGCCAGAAGAATTACTATAGGAAGCAAAGTGATTTACAGGGTGTGTATGTAAAATATATAAATTAACATAAGGGATTTAAAGGCAACTTTAATTTACACCTTCTTGCATCACACCTGATTAGGCTCCCTGACAGGGCAGTAAGTAGGGATTCTGATTTAGATCACTTTTCAAAATCCGAGGCAATGCATAGTCCAGGGGTTCTCAAACGTCACTGCACCGCAACAGGGCCGGCGAGCAGTGTCAATGGGGCCCCTCTGCCGAAACGCCGCCGAACACAGCGGCAGCGATTGAGCTGCCGCTGAAGAGATGGACATTGCAGGGCCCTCTTAAGCATGGGGCCCGATTCGGGGGAATCAGCCTAAAGCTGGCCCTGCACTGCAACCCTGACAACAAAAATTACTACATGACCCAGGAAGGGGGACTGAGTCTGAGCCTGTCCAAGCCCTGCTGCCCCGGGTGTGGGGAGGGAGAAGAGCCAGAGCCCGACCACTCCAGCCGGAGGGCGGGGCAAAGCCCAAGGGCTTCAGCCCCAAGCAGGGGACTTGTAACCTGAGCCCCACCACCCAGGGCTGAGGCTCTCATACTTTGGCTTTGGCCCTGAGCAGTGGGGCTCGGGCTTCAGCCCTGGCAACCCCATTAGAACAGGGTTGTGACCCACTTTGGGGTCCCGACCCACAGTTTGAGAACTGCTGACATAGTCTTTTGATTTCAATGGATTTACACCAGGATTAATTTGGTCCTGTGTGAATTTTGTAGGTTAGCCACTAGGGGGCAAGATAATCCCAACATATTCAACACTTCACAATAACATTTCCTCACTAGGGTGACCATATTTCCCAAAGAGAAAACAGCAAAACCCCCAGCTGCTTGCTCAAGGCCTCCCCCCACCCCTCATGCTATTTTTGGAAACAACCCCGGGCCAGGCTGTTGCTCAGTCACTGGACCACTGTGGGGGCCCCCTCATTCTGGAATGCTGCTTCCCTCCACCCCCGCCCCTGCAGTCCTACCTTTCCCCTGTGGGGGGTTGGCATCTCTGTTTGCTCCCTCCACACCGCACCCCACTTTCCCCCCCAAAAGTAGGCATTTGTCCTGTTTGCTGTGGCTGACTTGATCAGTTGAGAAAAGCAAATGGGACAAATGGCTCCTTTTTTGGGGGGAAAAAAAAGTTGGGACAGCTGGGACAGGGCTTAAAAAAGGGACTGTCCCGGCCAGAATGGGACATATGGTCACCCTGTTCCTCACCTTCCTTTCTCTTGAAGAGAAGCTATACCACTGTTGCTGCTAAGATGCAGCATCATGGATAAGCCTGTAAATAAATATACTTCACATGATACTGAGAGACCGTGAATAACAGCAAAGAATGGATTTCAATGTGCATGTAACAGTATAACAGGAACGTATTTAGCAAAGCTCATGTTACCTGAGTGGATAACCCAGGCTGCAATTTCTTCTCATTGGGTTTGCTTTTCAGAGTTAATCTGCCACTACACTCCTTCAAGAGTTATGATATACTCCGCACTGCGTGCCTGGCCAGATATATGGACCAACGTAAGGGGTTGGGGACCCCTGCTTTCTCCCCATCCTCTTTGAGATTTTTTCTTGCACTGCTAGGAGTGCTAGCAACGAGCAGTCCCTGTGTTCTAGGGAATTCAGAGACTACCATGCAGGGGATTAAATGGGTGCTTTTTGTACACCCAGGGCCGGTGCAAGGAAGTTCTGCGCCCTAGGCGAAACTTCTTTGCATCAACCCTGTGCCCCTCCGCCCAACTAACATCACCCCCCCGCGACAGTCAGTCCCCCCCACCCTTCCCCACCCCCTGCGGGCCGGCAGCTCAGCCCCCCGCCTGCGGCCAGCCGCTCCCCCGGCTCCCGGCTCAGCCTGGGAGGCAGCCGCGGCCAGCAGCTCCCCCGCTCCCGGCTGAGCCGCGGAGGCGGGCCGCGGCCAGCTGCCCTCCCAGCTGAGCTGCGGAGGCGGGCGGCAGCCGCTGCCAGCCGCCCTCCCGGCTCCAGTGCGGAGCCGGGTGGCAGGCGGCAGCCGCTGCCAGCCACCCTCCTGGCTCAGGTGCGGAGCCGGGCGGCAGCCACGGCTCAGCCAGGAGCGCGGGGCAGCTGGCTGCGGAGCCGGGAGGGAGGGAGGCAGCTGCGGCCAGCCGCCCCCTCCCGGCTGACCCATGAGGCGGGCGGCAGCTGCAGCTAGCTGCCCCCCCGGCGCCCTAGGCGACCGCCTAGGGTCACCTAATGGGCGCGCCGGCCCTGTGTACACCCCACTCTCATGTGCATCCATGGAGCAGCTGGGCACAATGTGACCCATAGTTAATATCAAAGTCAAATGTCCAGGCATGTTTGCTTGACTGCTAGTATCTCATCAAACACAGTAATCTTTGTTCTGAGCTACATGAACATCATCCTCTTCAGGTTTCAGCAAATCCTAGTCTAACCTTTCTTTTTATACTTTAGCAACCCCAGTGACTACACCCAGAGCCATTGCAGCACACACGCAGGCTAATTCCTAATCCAGGCACAGGTTTCTTACAACTGTGTCCTGTTTTCTTTTCCCCGGAGTCTCTTTCTTCAAGTCTCATACCCAAGAGTATAAGTGATTTTTTTTTTGCACTTAACTTGTATGATCCACAATCATTCTTGACAACAAAATTATTACCTTTATAGTTTGGGGGGGAGGGGTGTCTACCAGTCTCCTGCACTTTTCTCTTTATTGCCACCCCTTCTTTTATGCTCATGCTTCTCTGCACTTCTTTTGGAAAGTTGCTAAACTCCCTTGATTGTCAAACAGCAACACCACCTCTTTGTTTTCCCATTTACCCATCCAGGTTCTAATCTCAATTCACCACTTTTTCCAGAGCTGCTTCTCTTTCCCTTCATTCTGTTAAGTCCCTCATATACTAGTAGCACCGATTTCCCTCCCTTTTGTCCCTTTTTCCTTTGCATTTATTGGATTATAGGTTTCTTAAACTCAGATGCAATCAAACCTTGTCTGCCGTGGCTTGTCCTTGATTCTCTTTTGCCCCGCCTTGATATAGTTCCCTTTTTTAATATTCCATGTTCTTTTGTTTCTCCTATTTCAACCTTGTTCCCCTTTTATTCCAGCTACTGTACTCCTGTTTGTTTTTGGCCTCCTTCCTGTTGCACTTGTCTTTCAACTTGTTTTACCAGGCGCCTTCCTGAAAATCCGCCCAGCTGGCTTAATTGGAATTAATTCAAATTTAAAGGAACAGTAGTTTAATTCTGGCATATTTATTTATTTGCATTGTGGCAGGGCCAAAAGGCACCAGTCAGTCAAGACTGGGGCACACTGTGCTAGTCCCTGTGCAAACATGCAGGTAATAAATATGATCCCTTCCCTGAAGAATTTGCCATCTAATTGACTAACAAAGTGATGGAGGACGACTAATGATACCAAGTAATGAGGCAACATGGGTCAGTTACTGAACAGTTTGATGTTCCAAATCATTCCAATGGTTTACAAAATAAAATATCTGTTCCCAACTGCCCCATAGTGGTCACTGGCTGCGCTTATTTCCTGAGGAGGTCACAACAGATGCGAGTCTGGAGGAGGGAGTTGAAGAAGGGATGGGAGAATAATTAAGTCAGCCTACAAAAGATGTATGAAGTGTACATATAAGTACACTGTAAAGTTTTAAGGTTCTGAGACCTCCCAGGTGACTGGATCATCAACTTGGCTAGGTTAGCATAGGTCTGTTAGAGAACCTAACTGCCAATTTACAGTTTGAAAACATTAGCCACCACTGTTTTTGTGTCTGCAAAGTAGATGGACCCAGGAGATTCCGTTCTCAGTGCTCCAACCAGGGAGAAGGGAGAGCTGTGGAGAATAGCGCTGTATTGCTAAACCAAGAAACCCTTTTTGTTTTTAATAGGGTTTTAAAAGGGTCCATACCCCTTTTAGTTCACTATACCTCACAGTCCCCAAGATTTTCCCATCCCCACTGATCACTGTCTGTGTGTCTAGACTGACCACATTTTTAAAAGTGGCCAGGTAGGTATCTGAGTGCTTCAATTGTTGGGTGCCCAATGTGAGACAGGCTGGCAGTTCTCATGTTGGACTTCTGAACTTAGCCACACTTTTTTTTCCAGAAGCTCTCCTCAGTTTTTCCATTTCTTAGCATTTGCAGAGAGGTTAAAATGAGAACTAAGGGATTTGTAGTTAAATGAAACAAATTTTTATTCCATCAATCGAATATTTAAGATTCTCCTCAAGGATTAGAAGTAATTCACTGTCTTGAAAGAACTGGCATCTTTCACGTTCTAATTAACCCATAAGAAAGCATGCCAGGGTTGAACCCGAAAACTCTCAACTTCGTCCTTTGAATGTCCTCATTTTTTGTAATGGAAAGTTTAGAGTAAAGATTGGTGGATACTGGAAGTATTTATAGTGTATTTCAAATTACAAAGGATCAGTAGCGCAGCCAGGTCCGGAGCGCAGGGGGAGCGGCGCTATAAAAAGGCGCCTCCCCCTGTACTCACCCGGCGGCGCTCCGGGTCTTCGGCGGCACTTCGGCGGCTCACTCCGGGTCTTTGGTGGTACCCACCGCCAAAATGCTGCTGAAGACCCGGAGCGCCGCCGGGTGAGTGCAAGAAGTGGCACTTAAAAAGAAGCGGCGCCTTTTTTTGGTGCTGCTAAAAAAAGGCGCCGCTTCCACCACTTCTGCTCACGGGGGAGCAGCCACTCCCCCTACTCCCCCCCTGGCTACGCTACTGCAAAGGATACAAAATGACTGTATCAAGGCTGCCCAGCCGAGGCAGCTCCAGCATTGAAAAAGAATTATACATGCACTAGAGAAAGCAACTGAGAGACAGCTACCAGTTGGGTTGGGTGAGAAGAGGGAAGCTTGTCTGGGAGACGGCCATGATATAAGGAGCTACTACAGAACGAAAATGTCAAAGCAAATTGAATGTTATATTTCTAAGGGCAGAGAGTAGCTCATGAATAAAGTATTTCTTAAAACAAATACATTATTTCCACAAAAGGCACAGCTACCTTGTTGGGTGATTCAGAGAAAATAGGCTGCATGCTAAGTGTTTCAAACTCATTCACAATCGTAACTATCATTAATATTGACACGTTTAAAAATACATTTGTTATCTGTGTGACACTGGAATATTTATAGGATCCAGTTAGTGAGGGTTTGAGAGATGAGCCATCTGGTCTAATCTTAGCAGAAAGCCCATAAATGCACAACACAGCAACAATGCACATTTATCCACTGTTCCACAAGTCTTCTGAAGGGTCCCTGGTGAAGTGTTTCTAAGGCACACGTGCTCTTACTACTTAGAGTTAACCTTTTCATTCTATTCAAGAAGCTGGTCAAAATCTGTAAGGGTGTCATGATTTTGTGGGGTATATGTCTGTGTAATAAGTCTAGCTTGATGTTGATGTAAGCCCAGTTTGGGACCTTCAGTGTTCCTGTAATTTGATCCGTAAAAAACCTTAAACGGAGGGGAAGATAAAGGGCTAGATCATCAGCTTGTAAATTGTTGTAGCTCCACTGAAGTCAATGGAGACATGGTGATCGATACCATCTGAGGATCTGGTCCAAGGACCACACGCTCATCTCAGTTGAGATTTACTAATGTAAATGCAGAATATCTCCATTCATTTCAGTGGAGCTACTTCAGGTTGGCACTAATTTAACGGAGATCAGAATTTAACCCAAGGTCTTTGGTACTGCAAAAACAGCATCCTCTAATGTAATAATTGGAAGATGTGGTATACCTATTTATTTTCAGTTACCTATATTTTTATTCTGGTTTCATATACTCTGTCTTTTGCCTTCCTGCTAGTTATTGTTTGTTATAATCTATTATGCCTATAACTATAGGACTGAACCACTCTAGTCGTGGACCGGGACCTCGTTTTGCTAGGTGCTGTACGAACACAGAACAAAAAGATTGTCTGTGCTTCATGGAGCTTACAATCTAAGCATAAAACAAGAAACAACAGATTGGTACAGACAAATGGGGAGTACAAATGAACAATGATATAATATTTGTCAGCATGATGTACAGCCTAGACCTTATTCTGTCCTCTCATCATGTATGGTACCCTACTTTTACATGTCCACTGAATGCCCAATCAGTGCAAGTTAACTACTTCACCATTATCTGACTTGTACCCTATGTCACATGTACCTTAAGGCAATAGAAAGATCTCATCTCAGTTTGGCCCAGAGACTTCCATGGGAGTTGCACTAGGTTACACCAACTATGAGTTTAGCTCATTATATCATGTGGCAGTATTCATCTGTTGCAATACAAAGGATGGATTCATAGCAAAACGTTATGCTACCTGTGAATGGATTGATTGGCTAATCATTCATACCATTGAGCAGCTCTGATGTTAGTTATGGGAAGTAGGGTAGTGCAGAGGCCTGGCACACTTGGGTGCTTTGAATCTTTATGAATTAACATTTGTAAATCATTTTGAGAGTCTCACAGGGGCAAACGTGCCCCACCCACTGGAGTAGCTACAGGGAACTTCAGTTACCTGGCAGCAGGAGTTTTGTTTCTCTGGAGCAGTTTCTGCCTTTGGCCATTGGGATTGCTGTCCGTGATCATTCCTGAGCAGCTGTTCTATCTGCCCCCTTGTAGGTTTTAGTCTTAATCCATCATTGCTAGCCAGATGTGCAAACTGGAGGTAGGGGAGAAGTCAGGCTTCTTCTTTTCAGGGTGGCTCTGTAAATGCTAAGGCCTTCAACTTCAAAGTTGTGCTTGCACAGCCCAGGAGAATGTCTGGCGGGGAGGGGTAGCTGTTCTAAATTGAATCCCAGCTGCCTAAGACCCCAAGGGGTCAGCTATGAATTGCCCCCATTGTCCCCCGCCATGCTGCAGCAGCAGGGGGCAGGAATGGTGGCATAGGAAATGGTAAGGCACTGGTAAATGGTAAAGATTCTCCTAGGATGGATAGAATGGGGTTAACATAGATCTGCTGGCTTTGCAGGGTGTCCCAGAGGAAAAGGACCTGAAAGAATGTCTCTGATTTTCAGAGGAAAGGTGGTCTGGGCCAACCATTTTATGCACCATGTGTCAGTGTAGAAGTCAGCCCTATGTACATAGACTAAGAAGAAAGCAGGATTTGTTTTACATCCTTCTGTTAGCTACTTTTTCCTGCTATCCCTTTCTGGGTAAATTACACTTATTTCAGATCCCTACTGAATCATTATTATTGTTTTCAGGGGTGGCGGGTTATATACACTCGTGGTACCCAGGCTCCAGCAATATTCAGGGCCCGGGGGCCTGGCTCCACCAATGTTTGGGGCCGGGTCTCCTCCCCCACCCCCGGCCCCAACTGCCAGCCCCCCCGCACCTCCCCAGAGTGTCCCCTGGCCTCCCCTTGCTGCCCCCGCACACCTCCCCAGGCCCTGGATCAGAGTGTCCCTGTCTCTCCCCTGCAGCTCCATGCTGCCTCCCTGCATCAACTGCCGCCGCAGGGCCCGAGTGCCCCGCATCCACTAGTGGCAGGACAGGCTGCCCTTACCCTGCCCTTTCCCCTCAGACCCTTTCATTTTCTAACAGGACCCTCCACCAATACAGCCGGCCCCCCAGCCTGCAGTCACCGTTCCTGCCCCATGTTGGGTAAGGGGCAGTCCCATCCCTCACCCCCAGTGAGGCTACAGTGAGGGGCAGCAGCAGGGGAGGAGGCGCACATATGATGGCAGCCACCCCGGCACCCAGCACAGGGAGGTGGGGGGGCTTTCTGGACCTGAGAGGAGCCCTAGGAGCACATGCAGTGACAGTGGTGGGGGTGAGTGTGCTGCCGGGGGGAGGGAAGACCGGGACCCCTCCCCCAGAGCTCGCTGCTGCCGGTGGTGAAAGGGCTGGGGGGAGTCCTCCTCTCTGGCCCTAATCCCCAGGCAGCCTGCCTGCACCCCAAACTTATCCCCAGCCCTGCCCCACCCCAGAGCCCACACCCCCAGCCAGAGACCTAACCCCTTGCACCCCAACCCTCTGCCCTAGCCCTGAGCCCCTCCCACACCCCAAACACCTTATCCCCAGTCCCAGCCAGAGCCCTCATCCCCCCCCGCACCCTAACCCTCTGCCCCAACCCTGAGTCCCCTCCTGCATCATGTACCCCTCAGCCCCACCCCACAGCCCTCACCCCACACCCCAACCGTCTGCCACAGCCCTGAGCCCCTCCCACACCCAAACTCTCATCCCGTCACACCCCAAACCCAGCCCCACCCCTGCACTCCCTCCCTCCCGCAAACTCCCTCCCAGAGCCCACACCCCCTCCCTCCCAGAGCCTGCACCCTGCACCCCAATTCCCTGCCCCAGCCCAGGGCCTGCACCCCAGACCTCCTCCCCCACCCAAACTCCCTCCCAGAGCCTTGGGCAGATGGGGGGTGGGGGGGGCGGAGTTTGGGCAGGGGCGGGTTCTGGGCACCACCAAAATTTCTATAAACCTGCCACCCCTGATTATTTTATTTGTATTATCATGGTGCCTAAAGGCACCAGTTGTGGACCAGGACCCCACTGTGCCAGGTGCTGGTCAAACACTCATTGATGAGTTATACTGATTTACCCAACAACATCCATTTTGTAATCTACTTACCCACAGTGAAATGTACACCTCCAGGTGTCTTGTTGCTGAATGTTGCCTTAAGTTTTCTAAGGAGTCTGGTGATCAGTAATAGCTAGTGAATTGAATAATGGAAGTAAGGTGGTAACAGCTGCAGGTGTAGCTGTAGACTATGGGGTTAAACTGACTAATTGGTTCGGGTGCAATGGTGCATATGTAAAGTGGAATCTGAACCTAGGAAGGGGTGTTAAGTATGTTGTGCACGCTCTCAGGATGAGAGAAAGCAAAGGGCAAGAAAAAAATCAATACTGTGATAGACCCAGGCCAGTTGGGTACAACAGAATAATAGAAGGCAGATATACTGGCCATCGGGTTAGCAGTTTTCTGTTCCCTGACTGTAACCCTGGCCCTAGAGAAAGAAGGGCTATGTGAGGGTCACAGTGAGCCTCTGAGGCTAGCATAAACCGCCTAGAAGCGTGGGACCCACAGGGACAAGATCGGAGCTCTACCACAGTACATTACAGGGTTTAATTATTGAGTGGAATATGAAAATGTTGCTTCTATGTAATTAATCAAACTGAACTTTTACAGGCGGGAAAACTGCTTCTAGAACCAGTAACAGCATTCCCAGCAGAACACATAGTGATCAGTTAATACAGTGGACAGCTCTTGCACATCTACCAGGCCAAATCAAAATGAAGCGAAACCAATGACTTATTTTGGCCTAGAAGGCTGCCATTCGAGTGATGTGCTGCTTGTTTTCCCATTTGAATTGTGTGCCTTTCTTTCTGTTCTGTACTGTTCAGCGGTAAAGCATACAAGTATTTATCCATTGGTTTTATTGGGGCTTCATTGTCCAAACTCCGCTCGGGCACAGTGACAAGTGTGGGGGAGGGGTGATGGGACTGTTAAGGAAACTGGTCACAGCTCCTTGATTCTCAGCCACGCAGGACCAGTGTAAATTAAAGCAGAGGGTTAGCTTCAGCCGATGATATTGATGTGTTGGTGGAGAACTGGGCAGAATTCCCAAGGTCGAGGGATCCAGAACAGAACTTTATGCTGGCAGAGACTTCCCCTAGGCAGGGGAAATTCTCCAAAGGCAAACTATAGCTGCTTTAACACAGCACAAAGTGCACTTGACAAACTGGAGATTGCTGGCCTTTACAGTTTCACAAAATGCAAATGAATTGGCCACTTAAAACAACCCACACTGAAACAACATCCCCTGCCAAAATAAATAAAGTAGCAAGAACCCCCCCCCCCCACACACACACCTAACCACCCACATCCTTCAAGCCCCCTTCTTTTACTGAAGACCCTGGGGAAAAGAAAGTAGTACTGGTGTGCCCTCAAGGGTTAATAAATGTGGGGTCTGAGTGGCCAAGAGTTGGGGGACAGAATTCCAAAGCCAAAAGCCACCTGTATAAAGAATGCCCTGCCACCAATCCCTGTCACTTAAATAGGGTTGCTAACTTTCTAATCGCACAAACCTGAACACCTTTGCCCCACCCCTTCCCCTGCCCTGAGGTCCTGCCCCTTCTCTGAGGCCCTGCCACCCCACTCACTCCATCCCTCCTCCCTCAGTTGCGCTCTCTGCCCCACCCTCACTCATTCGCTCATTTTCACTGGGCTGGGGTGGGGGGGTTGGGTTGTGGGAGCTGTGCGGTCTCTGGGTGGGGCCAGAAATGAGAGGTCCAGGGTGTGGGAGGGGGGTCTGTGTGTGTGAGGGCTCCAAGTGGGGGTGTGGGCTCTGGGGTGGGGCCAGGGGTGAGGGGTTTGGGGTACAGGAAGGGGCTCGGGGCAGGGGATTGGCATGTGGGGGGGGCTCAGGGCTGGGGCAGGGGGTTGGCATGCAGGAGGGGGTTCGGTGTGCAGGCTCCGGGTGGCGCTCACCTCAGGTGGCTTCCGGAAGTGGCCGGTATGTCCCTGCGGCCACTAGACACAGGGATGGCCAGGGGGCCCCACAGCTGCCGCAGCTCTCATTGACCACAGTTCCTGACCAATGGGAGCTGTGGGGCCAGCATGTGTAGCCTCCCTGCCTGCCCCTGTGCCTAGGAGCTGGAGAAACATGCTGCTGCTTCTGGGAGCTGTGCGGAGCCAGGGCAGGCAGGGAGCTTGCCTTAGCCCTGCTGTGCCGCCGACTGGACTCTTAATGGCCCGGTCAGCGGTACTGACCAGAGCCACCAGGGTCCCTTTTCGACCGGGCGTTCCGGTTGAAAATTGGATACCTTGGAACCCTACACTTAAACCAAGGGCCCAGTAGCTCCAGTGCCTTAGAAGATTGTATGGGTCCACACACAGGCAGTCTGTGGTGTTTAGATGTTGCTTGTAATTATTAGAACTGGGAGCACTGGCTGTTGGGAGTCTGAAAGGACAGGAAACAGTCGCCAGGCAACTAGGGTTCAAACTACTGGTTATGGGGATTCAACTGCCTCCTCCCTAGGTTTTCTAGACCCAAACAAATTCACATGCTTTTACTCATGGGGAAGCTGCTTTTATGTCTCTGGGTGATATACTTAGATGGCTCATCTCCTCTCTTCTTCTAAATGTCCATCTCACAACCAGCTGCTATTTTCGCTTTCCGCTCCCTGGGCAGACGTACCCTGCGAAATCTGGTTGTACATAGCACCTTTGGCTACATCTACACCTTGAAGTGAGAGAGAGAGAGAGTGTGTGTGTGTGCGTGTGCATTTCCCAGCTCATGCTATCACTAGTTCTTGTTGAGTTAGCACACTGAAAATAGTAGTGTAGCTGCAGTAGCAGGGGCAGCGATGAGTGGGGCACGGAGCATACTCAGGACGGCAACTGGGCTGCTGCTGCTTGTGCTACTGTGGCTGTGCTGTTATTTGTAGTGTGCTGCCTTGGATGAGAGCTAGCGTGACTATGTTTACGCAAGCTGGGAATCACACCCCAGTTCCAGGTGTAGACGTATCCTTAGAGTCACAAGGTGGGTTGCATAAGGTACATATAGAGATGTGGAAATAATCATACCTTGCACTTTAACAAGTTTCATCTGCGGTTCCTAAAGTGCTTTCTACAAAGTAGCTAACTGAGCCTCAGAATATCTAGCCAGCCAGTCTAGGCACATTTGTTTTTGAGAGGTAAAATGGGGAATAAATTCAACTGAAATAATTTTCAGCTTGATGTGCAAGTGTAGGTTTTAGCATTTTGAGATACATAAGTAGGTGAGTGTTTTCCATTAAGGCCAGATATTGCACCTGTCATTCAGTTGTTACCCTGTATTCAATGTGTGGTTTTTTAAAAAAATATTTCCATTCTTCTTCCTTAATTGAGAGAAACACTGAATTAAGCAATTTTGTTATCCCTGTAACTAGTAAGGGGTGTATTGCAGTTTGAACAGCAAAAGGTGTTCTTTGAGATACCTGTATTGTTATTGACAGTGCACTTTTAGTTATATTTATTATTATGGGTTTTCTTTGGTTTCATTCTTCACTTTCTTTCAGACAGTCCCCAGATAAAGGGAGCTGGAGACTGGCTTCTTTGCTTCAGTAAGGATTGCAGCATCAAGCCAAGAATTTCTATGGGGACAAACTACAGCTGCTAAAGGATAGTAAGTAGAACATTAGGACATGTTCCTAAATCGGTGCCAAACTGTGCAAACCTGACTGGTTTCTAGGATCTGTCACACAATCAAAATTCAGCCACCGTTGGTTCAATATAAACAAGCCAGGGCTGAGCTTTGAGTAAATTTGGGCTGACGTGGATTTTGAAATGAGACCACATAGGGTTTGCAGCATTTTAAAGAGAACTAATAGCTTTGATGGAATTTTTGCTTGTAATTGGTGTGTTTGAACCCAGAACACCAGGAAGACTCTGGCTGTGAACCTTGTGAATGGATTCCAGAGAAAATGTTCACATGAATTCCTCCCTTCCCCCAGCTGAACTTTCACACATCTCTAAGGGTATGTCTATGCTGCAAGTAGACAACCATGGCTGGCCTGGGCCAGCTGACTCGGGTTCACGGGGCTCGGGCTAAGGGGCTGTGTAGTTGCGGTGTAGACATTTGGGCTTCAGCCTGAGCTCTGTGACTCTCCCACCTCGCAGGCTCCTAGATCCTGGGCTCCAGCCCAAGCCCTAATGTCTATACCACAATAAACAGCCCATTAGCCTGAGCCCCGTGAGTCAGCAGGCACAGTCCAGCTGCAGGTTTTAAATTGCAATGGAGACCTATCTTAAGAGGATCAACCAATTATTTCTGAAGTTTTGGAAACTGCCCTGATGAGGATGGTGATGGTTGCCTTTACATTTAGTATGAGAAAAAAGGAGAATCAAATTTTATGCCTTTTGGGTGCATTATAACTGAAAGGCAAGACTCGAGTCAGTCATCTATGAGGGTCTATTGGCCTTTCTGGGCTCATTTGGGGAACGGTCTTAGGCCAAAAGCACCTTATCTTGATTTCTGGAGAGAAATCTCATCAGCCCATTAAACAGTGCAGAGATGTGTCTACACCACCAGCAATGAAGCCAAGTACTGCCCCCATGGAATCTATGTAGACTGGTGTTGCCATTTTAATCTGATCCCTAGCCAGTCCTATGGGCTTATGGGAGAACTATCACCTCTCCCCCATCCCACCTCCAGAACCGGGCTGGACTGAGGGAAAGCTGCTGTGCTTCTGACTGACTTTGTTGGCCAAATCAGGTGGACTTTATTATCTCGGTAACCTGTTTGGGAATATAAAGCAGCTGGTTGGCTGGTCTTCTGTCAGGGTATGTTTTCTCTGCAGAGTTAACTCAGGTGATTGGGACCTGGGTCTGAGCAGCTATCTTGTAAAGCCATACCCATGTTACTGTGTCCTCACTGGTGCTGCACTCCTCTGTGTGTGTCGCTAGGACTCCCGGGGCACATCCATGGTACTGCAATAAGTGGAGGTGCTCTGATCCTTTCCCATTGAATTGTGGGAGAACTTGTCTGTCCTGGGCATGTGAGCATTGTGGCTGGGAGCCTCCCAGCATTTGAATGATTTAACCTGAATCCTCACTGCAAAGTGTGGGTGAAAGCAGAATTAGGGCTCTAACATCCCTTCGCCCCCAATCCCCATTGGGTCAGCTAGCCTGAGTTCAAAGCACCAGCGTATTTGAGTGAGAGGATTTTGTTTATGGATGTGAGGGACAGTTACAGTAACACCTGAGTAAGAGTCTGAGTTAACTCTGCAGTGAGTTAACTCTTCAGAAAAACAAGGAGAGCAGAGGACCTAGGGCCAGGCTCCTGAAGAATAGCCCGCTCAGGGGGAAGCAGAGAATACAGCTAGGTTAGCTTCTTTATTTTGCTTGTGTTCAGTAGCTGCAAGTGGGGTGAGGACTGTCTCTAACATATTTGGTGATAGTGTGTCACTTTATTTGCTAATGCAAATAATGTATAATTTCTAAATAAGGATAAATATGGCTTTCGTGATGCTGGAAAATGTTTTATTCCGAATCACTAGAGAATCCTATGAACAGCAGCTCTAACGGAATCACCATGAATCTCCCTACTTTGGGTAGAAATACTAAACCATTTCTGTCTTCAACTCAGCCTTCCCACAACATCACAACAAAAAATAGGGAAACAAAAAATGTGTTTCTTTGGGTATGGTAGAGAGGGAATGAGTAATTCTTGTGTTTGCTTTTAGAAACTCAGGTACTCAAGATATCATGAGGATGAGCATGGTATAAAATTCCTAGCTATAGAGGGATAGAAGAGGGTTGCTAGTGGTTTTCCCACTATGAACTTTCTATCTTCAGAGGAGGGTAGGGGGCCAGCAACAGCTACTTCTCCTATGCAGTCCTGCTAGCTCTAGAATAGGGTGTGGATTATGATTTGGTTTTCCCTGGTTTTCCCAACCAAATGCCTCCTGCTGGAGATCTCTGCTCTATAGCTGAGCCTGGTGGCATGTGCCACTTTATGTGCATCTATTACAGGAATACTATATCTGTTTGCAGACTAGTTTGGGCTACGTGCTGCCTTGATCTAATTTTAAACAAGGGTAGTGAAAGGAAATGATAATTAGGTCAAAAGAAAATTCTGCCTAAAGTAGTTCATTGTGATCAGTCACAAATAGTGACTTGTGGACTGTTAAGCCTGTGCGCTAAAGGGGTGACATGATAGGAAAAACCTGATAAAGTTTCTAAGTAAATCTTCTTGCTGACAGATTGGGTGCATCTGTGTGTCTGTGTGTGTTCCTTCATCTGTTCATCCTACCTACCAAGCCTGGCAAAATGTGCCGTTGTTTTATCCAGGGCACTTAGTATTAGGCGAGGAAACTCTCTGGATTCACAAGACAATTTGAGGTTAGCACCTCTTCTTGTATGTCTTTTTTGGTCTTAAGGTGAATCTTCAATATTAAACACATGGAGGGAAATAGCTTCCTTGATTTACCATGCACACACTAGTGAAGAAGGCAGCAGGACGACAGTTCTTTTGGCTGACGCAGTGCACGTAGTGAGGTAGGCACCAGAGCTGTAATGAGGACCTGTATCTATTGCTATCACACCTTCATTCCCAGTGTCCCATATTACAAGTGCTACCTAGGGTGAGACATGAGTAGTATTGTACCATATTATATTCCTCTTCAGATTGGCTGGGATGTTTGTTTAAAAGTCAGTGTGTGCCCCTCAAGACTCTCAGTTCTTCTGATTCTAATATTATTTGGCTATGTGGAAGGATCTGATTTAATATGCCCTTCATACCAGGGCCTGGAGACCAGACCCTGAAGCAGCACCACTTTCAGACAGACAGCACTATGTGAAGTCCTTTTGTGGATGGAATTTCCCCAAACGTTCCAAGAAAATTCTTTGGAACTCCTCCATCCTCCCTCAAATATCCCTTCATTCATGCTTCCAATTATACACTGTGGTACCCCAGACCAGTGGTTCTCAACCAGGGGTACATGTATACCTGGAGGTACGCAGAGGTCTTCTAGGGGGTCCATCAGCTACTCTAGATATTTGCCTAGTTTTACAACAGGCTGTATAAAAAGCACCAGCAAAGTCAGTAAAAACTAAAATTTTATACAGACAATGACTTGTTTATACTGCTCTATATACTATCCACTGAAATGTAAGTACAATATTTATATTCCAATTGATTTATTTTATAATGAAGTGGTAGCAATGAGAAAACAAGCAATTTTTCAGTAATAGTGTGCTGTGCCACTTTTTTGTATTTTTATGTCTGATTTTGTAAGCAAGGAACTTTTAAGGGAGGTGAAACTTGGGGGTACACAAGACAAATCAGACTCCTGAAAGGTGTACAGTTGTTTGGAAAGGTTGAGAGCCACTGCCCCCAGAGTTTTAAATCAGAATATCTGAGGTTAATCTCCTTCTGAAATCTCAGAAGAAATCATCTCAGCTGGTTTGTTTGAAGAATCACAGTTCAATGTTTCTGTATCACAGAAAGCAGCCCCGATCATAAGCCACACTTAACTACTGGAAAACCACAGTGACCACTTGTTACAATGACCACTTCTCATCATTACAGGACAGCAGTCTGTCTCTTGGGTGGACCTGGCTATTGAATTTGGCACCTGTGGTGCTCTTGCTCCTTTTTGACAATCTTCCTGGCTAAATTCCATTAAATAGCACTGGTGAGTGAGTAAAGATTTTCAATTTCTCCTAACTGAAGGCTTCAACCTCAAAATGATTGTTTCACTGAATAACGCAATAGTTTTTTTTCTTTAAGTTGTTAGATTGACGTTCGTGTAACGTAACCCATGATGGAAAAGATAAAGGTCCATACTTGTTTCTCCCTTTACATAGCATTCCATAAGGGAAAAGTACACTAAATTTCAACATTCTACTCAAAGAGGAACATGGAAATTAATAGTGATCCTGGTAAAAGCCTCTAGCATTTTGTGGCTTTTATCAACATTATCAATTGCTGGGCTTGATGGAGACTCCAGTATTTTCAAGTATACAAATTCTCATTTATTAAAAATAGTACCAGTAGTTTCACAGACTGTCTAGGTTTCATGCAGAGTAGTTTGAACTCTTTGTCTCTAAAGAATCTTCTTTCCAAGACCATCTTTGGGCTTCATGTTTCTTTCATAATTCCCGGTGCTGGGAATGCAGCAGAAGTCTGAACTCCCCCCTTTGCCTCACAGTTTAATTGTTTTAGTTGCCAGGTTGGAGTTGATTTGTCTCCAGAAAAAGTCACACCCAACACTCTTTGGCCACAGGGATAGACCTTTTAAGGTGGGATGGAGCAAACAGGAAGTAATTCTTGGGTTGTGAGAAGGAGTTTTAGGACTGGGGACTCTGCCTTGAGATGCGGTGAAGGAGAGGAGTGAAGTCAGAGAGAGAAATTTGAGATTATCAACTGAGGTGGGTTGTGCAGGGCCTGCAATGTAAACAGATCGTTTATACTCTTCTTTTAAAGGTACAAGGTTATTAATAAGAAACCACATCTTTAGTTCTCCTTTTTCTGGTGGCAGTTGCACACATTTTCCAAGCAGTAAATGGGAGTTATGTGAAACCCCATTTAGAATTATTTTCCCTGTCATCCATAATCAATCAATAAGAGTTCAATCCTGTATACTCTTCCTTAAGCAAATAGTCATTACTTTGTGAGTGGGTTCATTGACTTCAGTGAAGCTACGCAAATGAATAAGGATTACTCGAGTGGGTAACAGTTTGCAGGGTCAACCCCTAAAATTCCTTCATTAATTGTAAATGTAAAACCTTTTATTGTGGCCTGAGAAGGAGTGCATCATGTGTCCACTCAGACTCCTCCAAAAGGAAACCTTTTTCTCTGCAATTGCATCTATACAAAAATGTCCGTTATTCAGCATCATCCAAAACTCATCAAAATCTCTTCTGGACTAATGTGCAACATCTATACTGTTTTATTTTGCATGCTTGTCATGTTTTATCTAAGGTAATGCACCCTAGAGTTCAGCCTCTTGCTTAACATGGATTGTTTTTATTCTTCCTCCTGGTCTCAGATTTCTTTCTATCTTTTCCCTCTCAACCTTCATTCTTCAGTGCCAGTTATTGTGGGCAGACAGTTGTGAAAAGGTGGATTTTTCACCAGACAGAGCATCAGAGAGGGTTAATTCTGAAATCTCCCAGCAGGATATTGCATAATCTGGGGCCAAGCTGACAGAAGTTTCACACTCAGCACTGAAAGTTTGTGTGCCTGACACGTGCAGGTCATTGTTGGGTCGTGCTTCCTGAGAGCTCTGGGATGTCCGCTCAGTTCTAGGCCATCACTGATTTCATAACCTTCTCTTTTGACATAGTGTGAATTCCCCCCAACAAACAGAGTTTATCCCGAAACTGCATCAAACCCATGTTGTCTCACAGTATTTCTAATGTAAATCCTATTCTAATCCTCTCTGATGTGATAACACTTTATTCTCCTTTAGAAAGGTTAGTTTAATGATTAGGTGCTCAGCTCCTATTGAAATTGGGCTATTTAAATACCGAGAGCCTAGTATCTATGGTACTAGTTTACTATAATTATTCTATTACAGCACCAGAACTAAATTATCCCAACACCTGACATGAGAGAGCTCTTGAGAAAAGGACCAGGGGAATTTCAGACCTGAAACCTGCTCCCCATTTCATCATCGTCATGTTTATAATTAACTCACTTTAGTTGGCCTTGGTGCAATAAAGCAATCATAAACAGGCCCGCTTGGAAATTACAGTAGGGAACTCCCCTTTCTGCTTCCCTTCTTCCTGGTCTACTATCTACCTTGAAAAAGAGTTTTATTTCCTGCAGCTCAGGCTGTGGAAGTGTGCAGTAGAAACCAGCATGCTGTGGAGCTGAAGTAAACATACAAATCCAATAAGCATCAAAACACACACACACACTCTCTCTCCCTCCCTCCCTCCAGGAGGTCAGGCAAGCTGCTGCAGCCAAATCAGCTTGTCAGCAGGTTTTTCATCTTTATTTGGCATATAAATCAAGTTATCACAACTGTGTATAATCAAGGGAGGTCATTAATAGATACTACAAGTGTATAGTAACTCCAAAGAGCCTTTGTAGAGGTACATAGCTACACACCATCAAATAAACTGATAGACATCATTAATACTTTTCTCCATCTCTCTCCTAAGAAGCTAACATAATGCATGAAGCTTCAGATCTGGATGATTTTTGTTTTAGGATTCTATAACAAGGCAAAGCAAGCAGTCAAGTATACTGCCCATGTTTTAAGAGGGACCTCAAACTGCTCTCTAAAATCACAAGTTCAGGCCTGTGCACTTATGTTTTTGCAAGTGCCATTTTTCATGGGCACAAATTTGGATTTGCCTCCAGAAACTGCATTTGCGTGTGAAAATAGAGTAGTTACAGGTCCACCTAATTTGCCTATTTGAGCAAAAATTTGTTAATGAAAAATTACAGCCACAATTTCAGAAGTTGCTTTGGGAAGTTTGGTGTTTAAAAATATAGTTTGTCTTACAGACGTTGGAGGAATCAATGGTGGTATTTCTGATAGATCAGTTTTTACCAGTTTTACACAAAAGTAAGTATGCATGCGTGAGAGTTAGATGTATGAATTTAGAATTAGAAATTTGGGATGTTGGGTTTTCTTTCACCATGTCATTTTCTGTAATAAAACTGAATTCTTGCCCAGGATTAAAGAGGGGATGTGGATCACATGGGAATAGTGTCCTGGGGATCAAGGAATATTTCCAGCATTGGGGAGACTGGAGGGGATTGTGAATTGTTCTGGGCAAGAATCCCAAACTTGCTCACCTCCCAACTGCCACAATCATCCTCTGTTGTACCCCACTATTTACTTTAAAGTTGTTTATCCAACTGGAACGGACTACTTTTTTCTAATGCATTTTCCCTCTTTTTAGAGCTCGAACTGAGTTGGTATAGGGCATTAGCACTTATCGCCTGCATGTATTGGCTCTTCATTTTGACTCTGCATTGTGGAGAGGTGTTGTTGCAGAGAGTCTGGGGATCTGTCCCATTCACCAACCCTCCTATTAGCCACTGGAACAAAAGAGAAAGGAAAGTTCAAGGGGGGCAGAAGACCCTGGAGAGTTGCAACCTGTTAATCTGGTATCCCTTGGGGCAACAGCAAGGAAAATCGGAGTTCTGTAGGGTCTGTGTGGGAAAAGAGAGAAAATGTGGAGTAAGGAAAGGGGAGAGACTATTATTAGGGAGGGAAAGTGGGGAGAGACAGATGAAGGAATTAAGGAAAGGGGAGAATGAGATGAGGGGTAGGGAAAGAGAAAAGGAGACCAAAAAAGATAAAGAGAAAAAATTATAAAGAGAGAAGACAGGATGACAGGGAAAATATCTTGCAGAAATGAGAGAACAGAACAGAAGAAAATTATTAAGAAAGCAAGTGTGGGGGGGCAGAAGAATATAAAGAATATGAGAACACACACAGCTTGAAGGATGTAAAATTGTCTTCTATTAATATTTCTTCATGTTTCTGCTAGAAAACAGACGAAGGAAGGGTTGGTTGAGGTGAGGGAATCAGTATAAGCCTGTGACAGAACCATGACGAAGGTGTTGGAGATAAGGGAGAACTTTGGGTTTGAGGTGAGAATGTGTGTGGGAAGGGTGAGGGGCTGAAAAGGGTCTTTTCATACAAGTATTTCTTCCACAGTTCAAACACTACTTCCTCTTTTTGATAAATTTCTGTTTGCATTGTTGAACTTGCAAACCTCAGACAGTGCCAGATCTGTCCCTTGACATGCTATTTACCTTGGCCTGCAACTTCAATTCCCTTTTGTGTTGTTTCCAGCACCCCTGACATTTCGCAAACAAGTCATTGAAGTAATTATAAATACCCTGCACACAGGTGTACACGTTCAAAGGGACATTTATCCTGATTGTGAGTCCCTGTATTGTGTTAATCTAAAGTGTTAGGTTAAACAAGTGCCATATTGGAAAAAAAAATACATTACCAGGAAAGAGAATATTCCGCAGTGGTAAACCTGATGGGTTGCTTAGTCGGCTTTGTTAGGAAATGTTTTAATTATTATTTACTATGTACTGTTGATTGGTATGGCACTAATAGATGAGTAAGAAGATAAGGTTCGTGATAAGATAAGGTGCTTAGGAAATGCCTAAAATAACTGAAGACTTCACTTTTCTATAATGAAAACTAGAATGAAATGGATTTAGGGGATGAGGATTGCTAGTTCAATACCTAATGTTTAAAGTCTTTTCTAATAGTTGTGAACTTCTTGAACAAAGCAAAGACAGAATGGCTTATTCTGTTTAATCTGATATATTTATATAATGCCATCAATTCCAAAGTACTTTAAAAATTATTAACCTGATTTTCAGTATGGCTGAAAATCAGCTGTCATATATACAGCTCTATTGAAACCCAGCTCTGGGCTTCCATGCATCACATTTGGGAGAGTGGGGAATTTTGGCCAAGGATGCTGGAGCAAACACTATTGTATGTTCTTATGGAAATTGGACAGGCCCTTCCATATCTAATAGTTAACTTAATGGAACTCAAGATTTATATCTCAAAAGGATGAGTTGAATCAGCCTCACTAGGATAAGAACCTGCGATTCCAGGCAATCTAGGTATTTTTAGACCACTAAGTCATCCCTGCCAGCATAAATAGTTGTATTTAGGATGCAGATTTTGGATTAAAGGTTGAAATATGATTTGTTTCCACACCCAGTTTGCATATGGCTAACACTTGTTTGGTATAGTTATATGTGCTTTTTTGTGTGGTCAGTCTAGACTGCACAAGTTTTGTGCATTTGTTTCTTGTGTTAAAGTAGAATAAAAGTGCAAAGCTCATTAATAAGCACATGGGTGCTAGTGTTCTAAGTCTTTAGGCTGCATGGACTGTTCCAAATAGAATTTCCTTTCCTTTGATTAATTGGCCCTAGAGGGGTGGCTTGGGAGAGATCTGATTAGTGACTACCGGTAAAACAAACAAAAAACTAATAAAAACTCTAGCAGATTCTTACAGGAAAGTGTGTGCAAATTTCATGGAACCTATGTGACTACCATTTAAAAAAGAGATCTGCAGAATCCTATAAAACCCAGCAAACTTTGTTGCATGTACCTGCTCTTTGTCAATACCTGCAATTATCCCAACCCTTGAATACAGGGCTGTTTGGCGGTTCACAGATAGGTGGCATATTTAGGTCCCTCCATGGTTATTAGCCAGATGGTCAGGGATGCAACCTCATGCTCTGGATGTACTTAGCCTCTGGTTGCCATAAACTGGGAATGGACGACAGGGTATGGATTACTCGATTGCCTGTTCTGTTCATTCCCTCTGAAGCCACTGTTGGAAGACAGGATACTGGGCTAGTTGGACCATTGGTCTCACCTGGTATGGCTGTTCTTATGTTAAACAATCCAATCTGCCTAAAGACCTGGTAAGTGTTGCCAGCTGGATTTATATCCTCTCAAGTGCAGTGCCCAAGCTGCAGTTTTAGTAAAATTACATCATAGTGTTGGTTAGTGCTGATTGTCTGTCACTCTGATATAACATCCCATGGAGGGCGCATTTTCATCAGGAGCAGTAATATTGTTTTATTTTCATTGCACCTGACTGACCCCATAAAGCACGTACATTTCCGAGATCACCATAGCCATGATCCCTTTGCCTGGCATGCCGCTGTGCTGACTGCTGGTCAGAGCATTGCTACATGCGAAGATCTCCACACACATTGCAAAGCTACCATAATGCAGTCTAAGATCTGTCCCTGCTATGGATGGTAATAGTATGTTATTGGCCCAATAAAAGAGAAAGCATTCATATTAGCAATGAGCAGGCATTTTAAAAAAGAAAAATGGAAGACTTAAAAAATATTCTGGAGAGGGTGCAGCTTTTCAGATTTAAAAAAATAATGTGAATTTAATGCTCATGGAAGGTGATGGATTGATGGCCCTGGAGAATGGAAGGACTGTATCGTATGAACAGGATAAGCATGCAAGTTTCCTCAAATGTTACTCGGTGCCTGCCAAAATCCCTTACCTTTAACTTGGAGAGAGCATCTCTTCAGGTAACATTGTAGTCTAGTCTGCATGCCAATACAGTGTTCTCTGCTACTGAACATATCAGCTGTGGTGGGATACCACTGAGGTGAACACCTAGTGACTGGGAAATGGACGGAGACCACCAAATTAATGTAACATACCTTCCAGTGTCATTTGGCAATGTAACAACTTTCAGTAATAACTCCCCTGTACTGGATATATTTTGTACTGGTGACATAGGCACTCTGTAGGACACTCTCCAAAGGCTTTTCAGGTTTTATTTGCCCCATGTAGATATTCATGAGCCATTGAAATATATAGTGACACTAGACATGGAAAGGTGGTAGGATACAATTATTATTTATTGAGCTCCAGACATAAATGAAGACATATGCACAAGTTGCTTTCAATCTAAATCTGATGCAGGTAGAACAGTTTAGACAGACAATAAACTGGCAGAAGATCAAGGCAGTGCTGTAAGGCAAAACAGAAATCTAAACAGAGCCAGACCCTCTTAGCCTTTTCAAAAATTAGGTTTATTAAATTAGAACTTGGCAAACAGACACAGCTCCTATCTGTAACAGACTTTCTCATTTGCCTCATCTTGCAACCCAGTCTCACCCCCACAAAGTACCCATGTGCTTCACCCACAGAACTATGTATTTCCTTTTTATTTTTTTGGCCTGAATTTTCTTTCTAACCTACTTAGAGAAAAAATCCCCAGAGAGGCTCTGCTGACTATGACAACAGCATGGGGGCAGGTTAGCTTTAAAAAGTGGCACAATGGAACTGCTGAGGGGAAAACCCCATGATGAAAAATGGAACACTCCCAAGGGTGAATTCCCTGAGGTCTCCAGCTGGCATTTATAAGCAGGTTGTCTGAAGCCAAAGTCAGCAGATCAGAGCAGCCAATTTTCTGATACTTTTGAAGCATAGACTATAGTAAAAGCTTACTGAACTGAAAATGACCAACTTTATCAGCAGAAGCTTGATCCTGGCTTCTTTGATGGGGCTATTGCTGTTGTACCTGTCTGGCACTTCTGAAGGTGAGTGATCTTTGATTTTTTTCATTCCTCTGATTTGATTTCATGGGCTCAGAATATTGCTCTGGAGCATGTCAAGCAAACCGAGGTGTGCCTGTAGGGTGGTAAGAGGTCTCCCAGAGAATTAAACTATATGGTGAGCAGGACTTTCCTTCCAATTCCAGCGGAATTCAATGTTCAGGGATTTGTCAATGTTGTATCCTGGGCAGGATTAAATTATAGTCCTAATTTTATTTTTCTCATTCCTAAATAAGTATTCCCTTTCCCCCACTCCATTCCAGCACAAAACAACCAAGATTGCTGCCTCTCTTACTCCACAGTACGGCTGCCTCGAGGGGTCATAAAGGGCTACACAGAACAGCTATCGAGTGAAGTCTGCGACATCAGTGCTATCATGTAAGTTACCAGTCAGAAGAAATTCAGTCACACGATCAGTACTTTCACTCCCAGGCAAGAATTAGCCTTTGGACTTTTGTGTGATGAAATCAGAAATGGTTTGACCACCATAAATAAACTCTTTATCTTTTTCAAAAGGAAAATTGTCCTATAAAGTTCACTTAATATACAAACACTCTTAGTACATTATAAAACCTAACTATTAGGAAGGGAGCATTAACTCACATTCTTACAGGATGTCTGTACAAAATAAATATAAACCTGCCTGTTTAGGAATCTAAGAAATGCCACACGGGATCAGACTAGTGGTCCATTTAATTTAGATTGATTTAGCCTCCAACAATGGCTTCAAAAGAACATTCAACACCCCTCCCCTCCATCCCATTCCATAAGGGACACTTAAGCAATACTGTTCTTGTGGGGAAAGTTTCTTCCCAAATCAAAGTCGTTAGTGGATCTCTTATATCCTGAAACATGAGGGTTGAGATCCCTCATATTTTTTATACCATCTAGTTTAATTGTAGCTCTTCCCACAATTCTGAGAAATATCTAATTGTTTGTATTCAGCTAAGTTCTTTGCCTCAACATCTGGTACCAATGAGTTCAACATAATTGTGCACTATGTTTAAAAAATATAGAAATACATTTTCATCAGTTTTAATGGTTATCTTTTAATTTAATTGGATGTCTCCTTGTGCCCATAGTATGAGTGAGGATGAAAAGGGACACCTAATTGGCCTCCTCTATGAAACCTGCTGCTGCTTTGTATGGAACAGCCATAGAATATGTTTCTATTCTGTTCACTGTAGCCCTAAGGGATTTAATAGAAGGAAGTTACTATAATTGTTTACCATACCTTCCCTTCCAGTTTTCACACAAAGAATGGAATGAAAGCTTGTGCAAATCCAGAAGACCGCTGGGTGAAGAAGCATCTTCTTTGGCTGAGGTAGGAATAGTTTAAAACCTATTAACCTGGTCAAAACAGAATGTGTCTGAGTATCCACTGGCAGTAACAGAGCTATATCCTTGCTTGAATTGAGGGGACCAGCTATGCACATGTAGAATACATTTTTGAAAATATGTGAATCTCACTTCCCTCCCTTCTCCTGCTGGACCTGGTTGAAAATTTTTTAAACCCTCATAGTGGTAGGCATAGGGATAGAAGTTTCATATGCTGGCCTCTCCCACCTGAGATACCCTGTTATTGACTGATAGCAAGAGCTGTACTAGGGGGCGAGAAATCCAAAATTCACACCACGGCTGAAGTGATCTCCAATGCTTATTCATGTGTTCTCGTTGTTTTTTATAGCCATAAACTCAAGAAGATGTCACTGTAATGTGGGTTTTGAAACGGAACTAGACACAGAGGCGGCTGCAGAACCTAAACTAGGTTGGAATTATCTCTTTGTACACGATGTGTGCTTACTGACCATTATTCCTGGCTTCTTTGGAACCATTGAACTACTGAAGTTGATTCATATTGCATCATTTGTTTGCTTGACTTAAGCATTTTGTTAAAGTTGCTTTCTTCTTTGCTAATATACAATATTTGATTACTGTGTACAGAAGAAAAACTGTTTTAAACTGTTATACAAAATATGTGCCCTATTGGGTTTAGAGCATTTGGATGTCATTTGTGCTATTTAGCATACGTAAAATAGATAATTTATTCTATTTATTGTTACATCATAGGCATTTTTGTGTGCCAAAAGCTGTTCCCTTTTAATTCTAACTAATGTGATCCAAAATATTTCATCCATTTGTTCTTGATTATTGTAAAAACATGTTCTTGAGAGAAAGTGGAGTCTGTGGAAACTTTAAAAATTACATTAAAAATCCAAAATGAGACTTGTTTTATTGGCAATGATTGTATACCCTGGAAATCAAAAGCCCTTGTGTTCCAGAACATCCAGACCAGACCATTCTTTATCTATCCTACATCTGTAAATGACAATGGATGCCTTTTTTGTTTCACTCTACATTTGCATTAGGAAAGTTGTAGACATCATGGTGTATATGAACTCTCTCCGCACCCCACCCCTCAAAAAAAAAAAAAGCAGCTATCTACTGCATATTAGTTCCATGTGACAAGCTGTTCTTGACCTTGTGCTGGTTTGGTATCACAGAAACCCCCTTGGGGCTGCCTCCTGATGTGCCAAGACTACTTCTGCCCCTGCTTTCCTGCCTTTTCTAGCTTGGGACTCCAGAATCCTGTCTGGTTTGAGCCAGACCCACTAGCCTGCTGCAAACCCAGACCCAGGTCTGAACCACGTCCCCCAACAGCTGTAGGCTTGCCTGGAAGCAGCTTAGGAAGTGTTATTGCCTTTGACACCCAGATGCCCAACTCCCAATGGGGTTCAAACCCTGAATAAATCCGTTTTACCCTGTATAAAGGTTATACAGGGTAAACTCCTAAATTGTCTGCCCTCTATATCACAGATAGAGAGAGATGCACAGCTGTTTGCCCCCTCCAGGTACTAACACGTACTCCAGGTTACTTTATAAGTAAAAAGTTATTTTAAAAAGTACAGAAAGTAGGATTTAAGTGGTTCCAAGTAGTAACAGACAGAACAAAGTGAATTACCAAGTAAAATAAAATAAAACACGCAAGTCTATGTCTAATCACACTGAATACAGATAAAAACCTCACCAGTTCCAGTAAACTTCCCTTTACAGGCTATGGTCCTCTTAGCCTGGGTCCAGCAATCACTCACACCCCCTATAGTTATTGTCCTTTTGTTCCAGTTTCTTTCAGGTATATCCTTGGGGGGTGGAGAGGTTCTCTTTAGCCAACTGAAGACAAAATGGAGGGGTTTCCCAGGGGGTTAAATAGACTTTCTCCTCTGGGTGGACACCCCTCCCTCTCCCTGTGTAGCATCCAGTTACAAAATGGAGTTTTGGGGTCACATGGGCAAGTCACATGTCCATGCACAACTCAGTTCCTTACCAGCCAAGCCACATTCCTGGCAAAGCTCAGATGTGGATTGGTGTCTCCAAGTTCTATTGTTTAAGTGTTTCTTGATTGGGCACTTAACCTGCACATTCCTTTCTCAAGACACTGACCAAATGCTCTTACTAAGGCTATGTAGAAAACAAGCAAATATACAACCAATATTCATAACTTCAACTACAAAAATGATATATGCATACAAACAGGAGGAATAGATTCAGTAGATCATAACTTTTACAGAGATATGTTACATGGCACATATAGCATAAAACATATTCCAGTTATATCATATATACATTTATAAGCATCTCCCCATAAAGCCTTATGGGGTACACCGTCACAGGCCTGATCTTGCCTGAGTCAAATTGAGAGAGTTCCTCTGCCAATCCCTAAATATATTTAGGAGGGAAAAAAAACACCCCAGGGATGGAGGCTACCATCAATCTTTGCTTCTTGGTAATTTAATGGGGATGCTGCCACATCCTTTGAGGAGGCTTTGAAAACCAAACCATCCAAATCGAAAAGCATATGTAACTAGTCACCTTTTTAGTCCAAGCAGCAGCTTTTCAGAGCTGGCTCTCAGGGAGGCACCAGGCTTCAATCCACCAAAGACATATGCACACGTGTAACTTTATGCACAGGAGCAGTCCCACTGACCTCTGCCTGCTCCATCCTGCCTGGCTTCTGCTATAGTTTTTTTAAAAAGCAGTGCACATATCTTCCCAGGACAGTCTCAAGACTTGTTCACTGGTTAGGGGTGGGTGGCAAGACCTATCCCTCAGTGGCTTGACCAGGAAGCAGTCTCTGTGAAGAGCACTTTGCAGAGATTTCCTCTTGTTTAGCTCACTCCCACAGGTTTGCCATGCTCCAGTGGGCTATCGGGCCCTGTGTTATGAACTGCTTACAGGAAGAGACCCATGTACCACTTTAGGGCTTGGGCAAGGGCAGCAGTTACTAAATGAGTATTAAGCCTGTTATATGTTGACACGAGCCATGCTCAGTGATTTATTAATTTATTTTGCGATATAATAATTATAAGCACCTTTCTTGGGCTCTGAGCACATTCACAATAATTAAAATACAGTTGCCATTAGTTAGATCCCATCATGCCCCCAACTTGTTAAAAGGCTGAGTAAGAATGGTTATGAAGACAAAGCCTATATGACTATAACAGTCCTTGACAGGAGCATCAGTTGAGACTTCAGTGGTGGTAGGATAATTCTTCCCAAGGTGTGGAAACTCTCTGCTTTAAGGGGAAAATCCTGTTGATATCAGTAGCAAATTCCCACTGAACTTAGTGGGATCATGAGTTACTGGGGCCAGATGCAGGAATTGCTGGGTGAATTCTATGGCCTGCTCTATTCAGAGATATCCTGTATTTCAATCTTCTTAGAAACTAGAAAAGATTATCACAATGGTTCCTTCTGGCTATAAATAACTCTGTGACTATGATCTGGTCCTAACTTACTACTAGTAAGAAACCCATCTACACTCTTGACTTTGAATTTTTGGTTTACTTAAGTATCAGAGGGGTAGCCGTGTTTGTCTGGATCTGTAGAAGCGACAAAGGGTCCTGTGGCACCTTATAGACTAACAGAGGTATTGAAGCATAAGCTTTCGTGGGCGAATACCCACTTCTTCGGATGCAAACATTGTTCCCTGCACATTTATATCTGCCTCTGGACATTTCCACTGCTTGCATCCGAAGAAGTGGGTATTCACCCACGAAAGCTTATGCTTCAATACCTCTGTTAGTCTATAAGGTGCCACAGGACCCTTTGTCGCTTGGTTTACTTAAAGATCCTTTGTTTTTTTCTTCCTTATATTTCTAGTTCCTATTTTTAATTAAGTCTTATCTGAACTCTGTCTAGACTTTTCCTTTCTAACAGTTTCCTTTGGTTAATTTAACCGCTGTTTCATTTCCCCATCTCTCTTTATGTCCTCTGCTTCCTTTCCTGAATGCTAATCTTATATCTCAATCCTGCCTCATCTGTTCCCTCTTGGCCACCAAAATAGCACCACATCCCCTCTCCCTGAATTTTGGGCTTCTGACTAAATATCCCCTCAGAGATTCCTTTATTTCAGGGGTTCTCAAACTGGGGGGTCAGGACCCTTCAGGGGGTTGCGAGGTTATTACATGGGGTGTCGCGAGCTGTCAACCGCCTCCCCAACCCCGCTTTGTGTCCAGCATTTATAATGGTGTTAAATATATAAAAAAGTGTTTTTTTAATTTATGGGTGGGGGATCGCACTTGGAGGCTTGCTATGTGAAAGGGGTCACCAGTAAAAAAGTTTGAGAACCACTGCTTTATTTAAACCACCAGAAGCAGCTGGTGGCAGTTTGACACTTCTTCTCCAAGTTTGTTATTGGTCATTGCCCTTGTTTAAAGCTCTTTAGCCAGATTTCAGTTCCCATTACAGTGACTTTATCCAAGCCTATTTGAATGACACTTTCAGCTACAATTTTATGGGGTTCCATGTTCAAAGTTCTACTAAAATTCAAATATGTCATTGTACATACTTGTTACTGTTTTATTTTGATCTATTTTAAATGGCTCCCAAGTATAGGCTGGATATATTTTTAACCCCAAAATTCATTGTCTGTGATTCTAAAGGAGATGGGATCCAAGAAAGGGAACTGAGATCTTTGGTTTTCCCCTGACAGCAAGGCACCAATGACTGAGACAAGGGCTATTACTGCTTTTAGTGAACATCCTCATGATGATTTTATTATCTATTTTAGTCTATAGAGCAGTGGTTCTCAACTGTGGTCCACTGCTTATTCAGGGAAAGCCCCTGGCATGCCGGGCCGGTTTGTTTACCTGCCGCATCCACAGGTTCGGCTGGTCGCGGCTCCCACTGGCTGCAGTTAGCCGCTCAAGGCCAATGAGGGTTGCGGGACGCAGCGCAGGCTGAGGGATGTGCTGTCCGCTGCATCCCGCACCCCCCATTGGCCTGGAGCGTCCAACCGTGGCCAGTGGGAGCCGCAACCAGCCAAACCTGCGGATGCGGCAGGTAAACAAACCGGCCTAATGCGCATGGGCTTTCCCTGAAGAAGCGGTGAACCACAGTTGAGAACCACCGCTATAGAGGTTCTTATAGTGCCCTCATCACTAAAGTAGTGCATTAAACATTGTAACTAGTCTGTCATGGGTAGTTTTGTTCTCTCTCTCATCTCCTCCCCAATGGAGAATTGAGAGGCAGAGAAAGGCTTAATTAAATATCATTTTGGAGTTAAATGTAATTCTGGTATCTCCTGTTCAGGAATCATAAGGAGTGAGTTATTGTACATTGTTTTCAGGATAGGGACAATATCTTCCTCTGTGTGTGTGTACAGCACCTTTTAGTACAATGGGACCTCACTCTTGACCACGGTCTTTGAGTGCTATGGTAGGTGTACAAATGATAAACAACAGAAGCTGCGGTGCTCAGCACCTCTAAAAAAACAAACCATGTAGTTGCCTACATATGGAGTTAGGTGCATAACATTATACACGTCAGCTGCAGCCAAATGCTGCTTGGTGGCGGTGAGAAAGGAGCCCAATGGGTGGCCATTGTGGTGGTCATCATCCTGGCCCCATCTCTGGAATAAAGTAAAGTTGGGTTGCTTTAATTTATACTGGCTGCCTAGAGTCCAAGTAGCCGGGGGTTGGCAGCTCTATGCAGGGGTAATCCTCAAGGAGTTGCTTAAACTGGTTTTAGGGCTGTTTTTTTCCGTTGGAGCTAAAAGCTCCCAGTGGGTTAATCCCACTTCCCTCCTTTTCAGGGTGTACCCTAACTAGCCACATTCACCCTCAGAGGTCAGTAAAGATGGACACTCCCTGCAGAGTTCCAACCCTTGCTAATGTGAGAGTAAAACAAACAGGAGAACATGCCAACAATGATACTTGGAGCTTTACAGAAAGACACAGTTTCTAAGACCCTTCTTAGATACAAGGAAGGGACGCAGAACAAAGTGACACAGATGTGTTTGGGAAGGGGTCATGGGAGAAGTATGTTTTGAGAGAGTATTTGAATGAAGAGGGGGAGAATATTTGGTGCCTGAGAACAGAGTTCTAAATATAAGGAGTGACCTGGATGAAGGCACAGAGGCCAGCATGGAAGTGGGGCAATTAGAAAGAAGACTTGGGAGGAAGGATGGGCAGCCAGAGGGAGAACAGGAGAAATAAGAAGAGCAATGTTGGTTGGGGAGGTTTGCACAGGGCCTTGGTGGGGAGAGCAAGATATGTGAGCTTTCTGTGGAAGAGGAGTTCAGGGAAAGGCATTCAAAGCAGTGGTGACATGAGCCAAATAGAGGTTTGTGAAAATTTAGCAAACCGAGCACTAGCTCATTTCGGTGTGGGCTCTCTGTCTCGTCTGCTGTTGCTCGCGGTCCCACACCCACAAGTGCAGAGGTGCTTCATTCACCCACATAACCATGAGCTCACAGGGTTTTTTATTTCCTTCTCAGCTGAATTTGTTTTCCATCCTGATTGGAGAAAAAAGTCCCCAGAGAGTTGATGCCTATGATGTCATGAAGCAGGTTAACCAGCCTAAAGGAAAGGTTGAAGGAAATACCCTCGGAAAGGAGAGTAGAACACACCCTTGTAGGAATTTCCTGAGGTCATGAGCAGACATTATAAGCAGGTTGTCCATGGCCAAAGCAATCAGTACAGAGCAGCTGATTTTCTGATATACCTTAAGTGAAGCTTTAAGTAAACTCAACTGTTGAGCTGAAAATGACAGGCTTTAGCAGCACAAGCTTTATCCTTGCGTCTTTGGTGGGGCTGCTGTGCCTTTTCTGCACTTCTGAGGGTGAGTAATGTTTGCTTTTGGGGCCACAAGACTAGAGGCAGAAATATCGGTAGGGAGTATGATAATTATGTTGAGTAATTTGAGCTGTGAGGGTAGCAGCAAGTCTCCTAGGGCATTACACTTATTGTGCAGGGCTCTCCTCTCCCCGCTTCTTTAATTTTATTTTGTAATGAAAAGTGTCAGAGAACAGATATAGTATGAAAGGTGGCTGTCCAGCCAAACTCATCCTATTCTGTGCATCACCTCTTAGGCACTGTAGCTCAGTCGGGTCACCACTGCTGACCATGCCAGATGAGGTATCAGTACTGAACACAGGGGGTTTATTTGCTGCTATTTTTACTTGTAATTATTATTTTTTTATGATGAGCTTTCCTATCGCTACAGATCGGGCTTAGCCTCCACTAAGGGGATTATCACACATCCTTAATTTGAGATCTTTGTCCCACCTACAGAATGAAAATTAATTTTATTCCACTCATTTGTAACACATTTTCCCCATTCCAGCCCAAAGCAACCAAGACTGCTGCCTCTCCTACATGAGAACTGAGCTGCCTCGTCGGGCCATCAATGGTTACACGGAACAATTATCAAATGAAGTCTGTGACATCGGTGCTATCATGTAAGTTACCAGCTGAAAGAGATTTAATTGCAATGGACCACTATATGTACTTACGCCACAAGACTTGGTCTTTGAACCTGGACTAAAGGGGAAATGGCTTTAATCATAAATAAACTTTATTTCCTTATTTGGATCTATGAAATCTAATCCCATAAAATTCATTTGAAGTAGAAATAACTTTTATACCGATAGGACATAAATATTAGGATAGTGCTTGACTCACATTCTCACACAGTATCTATATGCTGTACGTTTAAGTCCCAAGTGTTTTGAAATGCTTGGCAAAGGTACAGACAGTGGCAAAGGTGCTGCATGTTGGCAATATAAGACATACTTCATATTACTGGAAAATGAGTTTCTGTGAAATAGTGATCATTATTCTAAATTGTCCTCTCACAGTTAAACTGAACTCTTCTGCCTCTACTTTTGAGTGGAGCACCCATATCATGCATTTTGTTTTATTGAATTGGTGTTCTGTTGAATGCAGGTCTTTGTGGCTCAATAGCAGAACCTTATTGTCATTATTCCCTCTACCTTTCCTTCCAGTTTCCACACAAAGAGTGGGTTGAAAGCATGTGCAAATCCAGAAGACAACTGGGTGAAGAAGCGTCTTCTTTGGCTGAGGTAGGAATACTTTGAAATCTATTAGCCTGGCCAAAACCGAGTGTGACTAAGTATCCACTGACAGTGGCAGATCTAAGCCAGTAGCGTAGCCGGGGGGGAGCAGGGGGAGCGGCCGCTCCCCCTGTGAGCAGAAGAGGTGCCTTAAAAAGAAAGCGGCGCCTTTTTTTAGCAGAGCTAAAAAAAGGCGCCGCTTCTTTTTAAGCACCGCTTCTTGCACTCACCCGGCGGCACTCTGGGTCTTCGGCGGCATTTCGGCGGCGGGTACCACCGAAGACCTGGAGTGAGTAAGGACCTGCCGCCGAAGTCCCGGAGCGCCACCGGGTGAGTACAGGGGGAGGCGCCTTTTTATAACGCCGCTCCCCCTGTGCTCTGGACCTGGCTGCACTACTGATCTAAGCTGTTACAGGGGACGGGGTTTATAAGCATGGCTGGGCACATTCTGAGAAGTGTCTTTCTCTTCTTGCTTTTCTTGTGCAGAGGAGAAGGGGATGGTGGGAGCATATTTGTTTTAGGACTGATAGGGTCAGGATGGAGACAGGTGTTCCATTTGCCCCTAACCCCAGATAGGATAATGCCATAGATTGCAAATACTGTAATGGAGAAGAGAAAAGCAAATTTCAAATCTTTAGCTAAATTAGTTGTTGATGTAAATTCATGCAACACAAGTGAGTGCTGTGGAGCTGCACCTGTTTACACCAGCAATGCATTTGGCCCTCTGTGTAAAGTAGAACGTGAAGCTTATCCATGCTTTTTCTCTCTATTTTTACAGCAAAAAGCTCAAGAAGATGTCAATGTAAGACAGATTCTGAAATGGAACTAGATAGAGAGGTGGGCTGCAGAACCTAACCTAGGTTAGAATTGTCTCATTGTACACTGTTGTGTGCTTGCTATCTACTTATTGCTGGCTTCTTTGGAACCATTGAACTACTGAAGTTGATTCATATTGCATCACTTGTTTGCTTGACTTAAGCATTGTGTAAAAGTTTCTTTTTCTTTGCTACCATATATATTACGTTTGATTACTGTGTAAAATAGAATATGATACACATGTATTGGGTACTGTGTGCCCTACTGGGTTTAGTGTACAGTGTATTCGTGCACATTAGCATAAATAAAACAGGGTATTCTATTCATTTCAATTTTTTGTCTAAAAGTGTTTCCCTTAATTTCTAGTGTTGTTGAAAAATAACATAGCTCTAAAGTGAATATTTAATATAAACACAACGGATGAAACGTAAGTATTTATTCCTGGGGGAATTCTGCACCACTGCACATGCGCAGAATTTATGTCCCCCGCAGATTTCTTTGCTTTCTGACTTTCTGACTGGGAAGCAAAGGGAAGCCACAAAAGTGGTCATGCGACCCTTCTCACCAGTATGTTTTGGGTGCCCAGAGCAGCTGGCAGAGAGGAAATCACTGTGCGGGAGAGGGCAGGACTGGGGAAGACCTGGCTGGTGGCTCCTACCCTGCGCCGGGCTCAACTGCTAGATCTGTCTGGGGGACGTTGGGGAGGACACGACTTCCTCTTCCGCTGCATGGCATTCAGGGCTAGGTCAGACCCACTCCCCAATTTCTCCCTAGGCTGCAGGAAGCTTTGAAAACTCTCCCCCTCCTGCTTCCTGCACCCATCGCTCCTCAGCTGCAAGGGTAGGGATCATTGTATTGGGTGCTGCTCCCCCATCCGCCCAACCCCTGTGCATCCAGACCCCTCATACCCAGACCCTTTCGCCGAGCCTCACCCCCTGCACTCAGGACCTCCCACAATGAGACCCACTCCTCCTGCACTTGGACCATCGTGATGAGTCACCCGCACCCGGATCCCCACCCCCCTGAGCCTCAAACATCTGCACTTGGTCCCCCCACCAGCATCTGGATCTGCAACTGAGCCCCCCAAATCCAGAGTCCCCTGCCGAGCTCTATATCCTCCACACCCAGATTCACCCCCGAGCTCCAACCACCTTCACCTGGATCCCCTGCAGAGTCCCATTACTGTTGCACCCAGAACCCCCCAATAAGCCCCTGTGCATCCAGATCCCCCACTGAACCGCCTGCATCCAGATTGCCCCACACAGAACCCTCTCGACCCACAGCTGGATCCCACCTTACTAAGCCCCTCTATACTTGGATCCTACTTTTCTGAGCCTGCCTGCCCACACGTGGTGCACTTGGCACGGAGGAGCAGGGCACTGAGATGTTTTTGGGACAGGCCTGGTCCTTGTGCTGTGTCAGGATTGGGTGCAGCCTCACCGCTGAGTCTGTCTCTGGGGGGAGCTGCATAGTGATCTCCCACCTCTGTGCAGCCTGTGCTCCCCAATGCCATATTGGAGCCTCCACATTTATTTGACAAATAAAAGTTGCAGAATTTTAAAATATTGTGTGCAGAATTTTTATTTTTTTTGGCACAGAATGCCTTCAGGAGTAGGTATTGCATGTTTAAAATGCAAAGGTTTGAGAGGGAAAACATGGTGATCATGAATGTGATGATAAAACATTGCACTAGCTACCCCCTCCCCAAAGGTTGCTGACATGAATTCATACTCCTGAAATAAAACATTTTTTGTTCATGAATATCCGAATCACTATTCCTATCTCCTGGAATTAAATTGCTCATTGCCGTGCATCCATAACTGTAAATTAAAAACAATGGCTCCCTCTCCCCTTACCCACTCTGTTCGCCTCATGAAGGCAGTGGACATTGCAGGGGGATGGGGGGAATCTTCCAGAAGAACTGATGTCTACTGTATATTTGTTCCACATAATAAATTGTTCTGGGAACAATTGTGCCTCAGTTAAACTGAGGGAGTTTTTCTGTTACCGTATTTGGTTTGTACCACAAAAGTTCAGGAATGGGAAGCACCGCAGACCTTTCCATGCATCAGCTGAGAGGCTAAGGTGTGAGTAGCCATGGAAATAGTTAACTGCCTAGCACAAGAGTTGGTCCCTGAAGGTGGGTGTTGAAGTACAGCTTGTGTTGTACCTGTTCTGTGGATAGAAGACTTCTATTCCTGGGGCTGTTAATCAGGCTAAATGCTAACCGTCATGTGGAGAAGTGCAAGAGGACTTCCTGTGGTGCTGCCACTAGTTTCCCACTAAGCATGTTCATGCTACCTATATAATCTAAGTTACTAGTATAGTAAGGAGCCCAACCTTTCTTTTCCCACAAGGAAGAACAATACAAAATGTTTATTGCCCTGTGGACTGCGCAGGTCACCTTAGGGACCCCAATGGGCTGTTCATATGGCTTCTCTGACTGATCAGTCAGTGTTGCCAACTCTTATGATTGTATTGAGTCTCTCAATATATGGTATGTTTCTTAAAGCCTCAGCTCCTGGAATCCTTTGATTACATGAGAATCTCAACTTTCATTTTCTTTAAAAAGTGATTTTTTTCTAGCCCTCATGGTTGCAGAGAAAAGCCTGAAATCAAAAGGCAAATAAAAAGAACCCAAAATGTATTATTTTAAGCCAATGTTATGATTTGAGGGGGGAGCCTGACTCATGATTTTTGAACACTTGAGGTTGGCAATACTGCAGTTCCAAGGTGTAATGTCCCTAAAATGGAGCAATTTGCAATGGACTCCACTTGCAGTCAGGGTATGATGACTTGAGCTATCGGATACAGTAGAACCTCAGCGTTACGAATGCAGAATTACGAACTGACTGGTCAACCACACAGCTCATTTGGAACTGGAAGTACACAATCAGCTAGAAGCAGACACAAAAAATAAAATAAAAAAGAATAAAAATAAGCTAATACAGTATAATTCTGTGTTAAATATAAACTACTAAAAATAAAATAAAGGAAAAGCAGAATTTTTCTTCTTCATAGTAAAGTTTCAAAGCTGTATTAAGTCAATGTTCAATTGTAAACTTTTGAAAGAACAGCCATAGTTACATACATTTCAGAGTTACGAACAACCTTCATTCCTGAGGTGTTCATAACTCTGAGGTTCAACTGTAGTAAAAACATTGCAGTCATAGTTCATGAGTAGCTTTGCCAGTAGCGTAGCTAGGGGGGGAGCAGGGGGAGCGGCCGCTGCCCCTGAGACATTTTCCAAAAGTGGCGCCTTTTTAATTTTTGAAAGGGTGGAGGTGGATCGACATCCCCCGCTGGTCCCATCAAGAGCCTGCTTCTGGCCTGGGTGAAAGAACCCAGACCGGCAGCGGGGTGAGAGACCCCAGCTGGCAGGAGCCCATGGTGGGGGGGCGGGGGGGGAGGGGTGGGAATCCTACAGCGGCGGCTGGCTGAGCCGCTCAGCCCGCCCCACTCTGGAATTCCCCCCCACGGGCTCCTGCCAGCAGGGGTCCCGCCTCTGGCCCCACCAAGAGCCCGCTGCTGGCCTGGGTGAAAGAACCCAGGTCAGCAGCAGGCTGAGAGACCCCGGCTGGCAGGAGCCCATGGGGGGAATCCCAGAGCAGGGCGGGCTGAGCGGCTCAGCCAGCCGCCGCTATAGGATTCCCCCCCGCCCCCCGCGGGCTCCTGCCAGCAGGGGTCCCGCTGCTGGCCTGGGTTCTTTCACCCAAGTCGGGTCGGGTGGAACCTTTTTTTATGTGTTCGCTCTCCCTGGTGTTAGAACCTGGCTACGCCACTGAGCTTTGCCTATTTTTCCCTTCTCTATGCCTAGTGGAGATGGACCCAATTGCCAACAAATATTAGTGAAGAGTTTGCCTCTTGATGTTGCCATAGCCTGTTCAGATGCCACAGTAATGGAGACTGATAGATACATAGATATCCTTAATTACGGAACACTGATCCCTGTCCCTTGTAAGAAGGAAGAGATTAGTTAATACAGCATGAACACCACTAGAGACTGTTTAGTTGAAGGATGCACTGACCCGAGTGTAAGAAACCTAACACGTGCCCTCAATACTGCCTGGGGTCTTTAGGCACTAGTGTAATACAAACAATAATCTCTTCCATAGTGGAGTAATGCCTGCCCTAAAGTCATGGGATAAGAAAGTCCTTGGGTGTTGTGCACAAAATGACCTTATTTCAAAGTCTATCTCCTCATTCCCTTTTGGATGGTAGAGAGAAGTAAAAATGTGGCTAATTCCTATGGTTACCAGGTTTCTTCTAAAATGAGTAGCTGTGAACTATGCTCAAGTCTGCTGGTGGAAACGGTAGATAAATCGTCCATCAAATATGCATACAATAACCTTTCAAGTGAAAATAGATGTATGTGTCAATGTCTAGCCAGAAACAATATCTTTGCAACACAGTAGGCTTGGTACAAGTCTAATGAAATCACCTATAAAGAGGGGAAATGGGAGCCTGAAAGATATAGAAAGACACAGCCCTGCATCAGGAGAGCAGAAGACATTAGCTTGGTAAACTTCACTACTAACTGAAACATGGCAGTTCCTAGTTGCAGAAGGAATCTTTTTGATAGACCAGGATGTCAGAAATAGAAATCAAAATGGTCATGCGAATGTTTGTCATACATAGCTCCAAAAATGCCTGCTTTAGCACGCTACGCTATGGCTGTAACAGATTTAGCCAAAGTATGTGTACACTAGAGCTCGTCAGAAAACAATTTCTGTTCTATGGGAAATTCTGACATTGATTTAATTCCCAAACAGAACAAAAAGTCAAAATTTCATAATTTCTTACAGGACAGAAATTATGAATAATTTTGATTGAGACATTAAAATATTGTTTTTAATAATATTTGAATCGTTTTGCTTTGATAAGGTTAAAACGTTTTGTTTTTATAATGTAAAAACACTAAAATTATACAAAAATAGAGGAGTTTAATCTATTACAACTAATATTTTAATATACTTTAAAAGTCTCAATGAAATTTATCAAAATGATAGGAAAAAGTAAAAACAAATAGTTTGGACTATTGAAAATTTAATCGCAATTTACACATTCCAATTTTGATTTCAACGAAACTGCATTTTCTGACCAAAAACTATTTTGTTGAAACTTTTTTGTCCTTTCATGAATTAAGGGGTCTGCAGTTCTCATACTGCCAAGACATATGTAGGCAAAATACCCAGTGTGCGTAACAACCATCTCTTTTCCTTATTTAGAAAGTGCATCAGGATTGCTCATTGACCATCATCTTCTTGTCATGGGCCTGTACAGGCTCCAACCATGGAATGGCTGAGCAAATACTCTGCCGCCGGGCCTAGTGTGCCAGCCTTGCTATCCTGAGTGTGTGGCACAGAACTCCCCTTGAGCAGGAGCCTCCATTCCTTTCTGATTTGGACCATAGAAGGAACAAGGAAGGAAGCTCTGAATTATCACAGGAGGAGGTAAGTTGTGTATTTTATTGATGGCTCAAAGCCTTCTCTGCTCCTTACCTCTCTGCTTAGCAGCCAGGTGGGATTAAGAGAGGGGGGGAGCTTCCGTATACAAAAGCATCTAGAAAGGGAAGCTGCCTGAGAAACCAGGTAAAGAGGGAGGGAGCTACGAATTTGTTGAACTAGTTTGACTGGGTGGAGAAAGGTGAACATGTGTCCAGGGCTGGAGATTGTGGGAAGCGCAGAAGGGGACAGCATGATGTTCTTTTGAGGGGACTAGCTCTAGCTCATGTTAATTTCACACCCACTGGTTTACATGCACAGAAGAAGTTGGTTACGTTTTTCGTACACAAAGAGCAAACATATATTTTAGACTTACTTATTTTAGATTAGAAGAAACAATAGCACATTAAAACAGAAGTTGAATGTCCAGAAGGGAACACAGTTTGTCTGCTGTGTAACATGCTATCAATTCTGCTGCACATTATGGCAACTACCTATGCAGACAGCAGATGCCTAGAAATTGTAAGGTGCGTTATACAGAAAAACAACTGTTAATTATTTATTATTTATTATTGATATTCTTGATATTCTTACCAATAAACTAGGTAAATACAACTTAGATGGGGCTACTATAAGGTGGGTGCACAACTGGCTGGATAACCGTACTCACAGAGTAGTTATTAATGGTTCCCAATCCTGCTGGAAAGGTATAACGAGTGGGGTTCCGCAAGGGTCTGTTTTGGGACCGGCTCTGTTCAATATCTTCATCAACGACTTGGATATTGGCATAGAAAGTACGCTTATTAAGTTTGCAGATAATACCAAACTGGGAGGGATTGCAACTGCTTTGGAGGATAGGGTCATAATTCAAAATGATCTGGACAAATTGGAGAAATGGTCAGAGGTAAACAGGATGAAGTTTAATAAGGACAAATGCAAAGTGCTCCACTTAAGTAGGAACAATCAGTTTCACACATACAGAATGGGAAGAGACTGTCTAGGAAGGAGTACGGCAGAAAGGGATCTAGGGGTTATAGTGGACCACAAGCTAAATATGAGTCAACAGTGTGATGCTGTTGCAAAAAAAGCAAACTTGATTCTGGGCTGCATTAACAGGTGTGTTGTGAGCAAGACACGAGAAGTCATTCTTCCGCTCTACTCTGCGATGGTTAGGCCTCAACCGGAGTATTGTGTCCAGTTCTGGGCAGCGCATTTCAAGAAAGATGTGGAGAAATTGGAGAGGGTCCAGAGAAGAGCAACAAGAATGATTAAGGGTCTAGAGAACATGACCTATGAAGGAAGGCTGAAGGAATTGGGTTTGTTTAGTTTGGAAAAGAGAAGACTGAGAGGGGACATGATAGCAGTCTTCAGGTATCTAAAAGGGTGTCATGAGGAGGAGGGAGAAAACTTGTTCATCTTAGCCTCTGAGGATAGAACAAGAAGCAATGGGCTTAAACTGCAGCAAGGGAGGTTTAGGTTGGACATTAGGAAAAAGTTCCTAACTGTCAGGGTGGTTAAACATTGGAATAAACTGCCCAGGGAGGTTGTGGAATCTCCATCTCTGGAGATATTTAAGAGTAGGTTAGATAAATGTCTATCAGGGATGGTCTAGATAGTATTTGGTCCTGCCAGGAGGGCAGGGGGCTGGACTCGATGACCTCTCGAGGTCCCTTCCAGCCCTAGAATCTATGAAAGAATCTATGAATTATATAGCTACATATATCACAGGTTATAGCCATGATTAACATAGCTGAAATGTGAACAGACTAAGAAAACTTCCTGAATCTCTGACAGGGCACAAGGGAAGTGTTTGTGTGCATGCGTTTAGAGGGCACTGGAAGTGGGGAATTCAATTCCCAAACAAATGGCACTATAAATTTCCTTGGACAAAACTCCCTCTGGCCATTTTAGTTAACCAGGAAGAAATACGGAAGTGGCAGTATGCAATCTTTCTGAATTCATATGGGAGGGGACAACATACAGATAAAGAAGGAAGGGGCTGGCCCATCATGTTCTTCCACTTAGGCTACTAAAAAAGCCCCTGAAAAAAGCTCATTACACCCATGACTAATACAGCAGAAATAGGAAGTGGCTTTTTAAAATCTTCCCCTTGCTCAATTTACCCTAGGGATTTCATGATTTAGTTCAGAATACCACAGAGTGACCTACTTGAGAGCAAGTGGGTCATGATACAACTTTAAATCAGGAAGCCTAAAAACCACCCTTCTCTACAAGCAAGGTTATATTTGAGTAAGAAACACTTTCTTCTTTCCCCTTAGAGTGACACTTTGGCTTAAGTACAGAGAGATTTTTGTAATGTGAACTGAACTGGTAGAGAGTTAAAGAGGTAGGGGGCCTCAGAGGGATATTGCTCATTATTTCCCCCCGCATACAATCAAATTCAGTTGGTTCCCAGTGCTCTAGATGTGTTTATTGCAGCCTTTCAAAGGTTTTTAAATACTGACAGGTGACAAGGCTTATCAAGCAGTTTGCCTTTCCTGAATCACTGCTGAGACAGGCTAAAGTGCAAAAGCCATGTACAAGAAGTTAATCTTGCATGCTGATAATGTCAGTACTTTTGATCTCTCTGCATAACAGCTGATTGCCTCATCCAAACTAGTTCAAGGTTGTCTCAGCAGTGCATACTTCCTTCCAGTGTAGGTATTTTAAATTCCATGCAATGTATGTGGGTCTTTTGAAACTGGCTTTATATACCAAGAGGCTCTCTGCAGACACTAAAAACTCCATGGCACTGAGTTTGCCAAGTGTTTCTAGCTAAAATTTATCCTCCTAATATTGTGTATTAGTTGGCTATTGTCCTCCACCGATGGGTGAAAGTAAGGCAGTCTGGGCCGGTATTCCATACCGGTAAAAAGTGGCTGCTGGTACCGGCCCGTACGCAGCCGACATTAAAGTGCTGCCGCAGCAGTGCTTTAACATCGTTGCCCCTTTTGCCCTCCCCCAGGCTGCCGATGCGAGGGCGGAAAAGGAGCAATTGCCCCGGGGCTGGTGATTTAAAAGGGCCCGGGGCTCCGGCTGCCGCCGCTGCGGTAGCAACAGCCGGAGCCCCGGGCCCTTTAAATCGCCACTGGAAGCGGGGGCCAGGCAGCATGGATGGGCTGGCTGGGGGATGCTGACCCCCAGACCCACCCCTTCTGCCTGAGGCCCTGCCCCTTCTGGGGGCCTGGAGCCAGCCCCTGTACCAGTAAGCGTTGAATGTTACTTTCACCCCTGCCTCCACCCCATAGGTGGCTGCATTTTTGTGATGCTATATGCATACAGTACCGTCCCCAACACAAACTTCAGTTAGCTGAGCTGTGTGCTGGATAGATCCAGCCTATGGAGTAGCAGTGAAGATGTTCCTGGTTAATTAGGGTTCTTCTAGTTACTAATGTTTGTTTTGTTTGTTGTTTTTCTCAGGCCAATCTAGCCCCTGATGCGACAAATCTCCCTCAATCCTCATTAAGATTTTAAAGTGTAATACCAATGGCACTGATTCACCTGCTAACTTTTACATAGACATATGATACATAGCATCTTGAAACAAGCATATTTCTCAAGAATAACAGTAATGAGGTGACAACAGAATGAGGATGATTCAAAAAAGGCCCAAGATGTTTGCATTATATGATTTCAATGGAGTTCCAAGTACTCCTGACTTACACCATTAGAAGAGAAGAATCAGGCCCTCAGTGTTAACAAATACTGTAGGTATCAATAAGGATATATAAGTGGGTGTGTTGGGGAGAGCAGAATGGGAGGAATTATTCTGGGAAACAGTGTTGCTTATACTTAATATTGAACCAACATTTCTATTGAAAGGATAGCAAAAGCATTTAAATGTAAAAATGCAAACTTTGATAGAATGCAACTGATAAGTAAATAGAGAGGGATGTTGAGAACCTAGGGCACATAAAGGCTGGTCAAAGAAAGTTCACGCTATTCAGTTATGTGGCAAGAGTTAATTGGAAGGAGACTCTGCTCCCGATAAATCTAAAATTATTGTTTTTACTGAAATTATCTTCTTATCCACCCCACAATAAATGACAAATAAGACAATGGAAAAAATTAAAAACAAGCAAACAAATCTAAACAAAAAGCAAAGAAACCGCAGGCACTCACGTACACCTGGAATTTGCTATTGTATCATATTTCCTAACTTTCAAACACCAAAGGACTGTCTTAAAAGGATAAACTGCAGGGAGCTGTAAGGATGTTTTGAAAAATTCATGGGTTATTGAACTCTGACCTATACTATACTTAAGTTGACATATTAGATTGGCCTTTCATGTGCTATGAGATTTTTTTTAAAGCAAAACATGTCCACTGCTTCCCCCTGTTGATGCTCTGAATTATTTCTGCATAACACTTTTACCATATTTACCACGAATCATCATCCTTTCATGATTCCTTGCTGATTATCTCTGTTCATACTATATATTTTAAAGCCTTCCTCTTCTGTCTCTGACCAGGGTTTTGATTTTTGAGCTTTACTTGGTTTCTTAAATTACTGGCATTTTTTTAGGCATTTAGTAGCTTCTTGGTTTCCAAGTAGCTTTTAAATATTTATTAGATGGGTACTCCTGCCTCTTTAGAACGCAGAGCAACTGAAAAGTGATGAAAGTATCTAATTCTTCATCATCAGGGCCCAATCCAGCAGCCATTATCAGAACAGTCCAATTGTCTTTAATCAATGCTTGTGTGAGTGAATGAGCTGTGTAGGACTGGACCCCAGTTCTGGTGTGAGCCTAACTAAATTCCTATGTCTTTCTTTTAAATTCATTGTTGTCCCTCCATTCTGGTGATGAAGTAGTGTAAGTATCACTCACTCTGTACTCATCATGATTAGGGGTTTGGAACAGCTGCCATATGAGGAGAGATTAATAAGACTGGGACTTTTCAGCTTGGAAAAGAGACGATTAAGGGGGGATATGATAGAGGTTTATAAAATCATGAGTGGTGTGGAGAAAGTAATAAGGCAATGTTATTTACTCCTCCTAACACAAGAACTAGGGGGTCACCAAATGAATTTAATAGGAAGCAGATTTAAAACAAAGGGAAGTATTTTTTTCCACACAACAGTGTAAACCTGTGGAACTCCTTGCCAGAGGATGTTGTGAAGGCCAAGACTATAACAGGGTTCAAAAAAGAACTGGCTAAGTTAATGCAGGATAGGTCCATCAATGGCTATTAGCCAAGATGGACAGGGATGGTGTCCCTAGCTTGTTTGCCAGAAGCTGGGAATGGGCAATAGGGCATGGATCACTTGATGATTACCTGTTCTGTTCATTCTCTATGTGGCACCTGGCATTGGCCACTGTTGGAAGACAGGATACTGGCTAGACCGACCTTTGGTCTGACCCAGTATGGCCATTGTTATGGTATGTTCTAATCTTATTTAAAATATCTGGTTTAAGCAACTGTAATTTTCTCTTTTCTGTGCAGGTTTACTTTGTTACATTGCCAACTACAAAATAAAACTGGGAAATTATTGAATACAATGCCCTGCATCCTTTTTAAACGATGATGAGTTCATCTGTATTTTCTGCACTGTTATCCTCTTCTGTACTTAAATTAGGTTTAAATATGTTTTCACTCTTGAAGAAATGGTAGAAACACAGAGGGCCCAATCTTATACTTGGTTACCCAAGTGACATCACTGAAGTCCGTTCGGTGTGTGTGAATGATGACAAAAGCTGGCACACTAATTTCTATTATGCTCTTTTTTGTTTTTCTTACCCATAATATGCTTTCCTTTTTTTTTTCTTCCCTTTTTTTTTCTTGCATTAGGCACAAAGAAAGAGAGGGATCCTCTACAACCAGACTTCCCAGCAACTTTCGTACCTGGACAAGGCATCCTGTCTGCGCTTTTGATTTAGCAGGCCACTTTATTGCCCTTAGTATTTTTTGTGCTCAAATGTCTTGGTGCCGAAAGACAGAGACTAAAAGCTGAACAGAAAATGCCCTTCAAGGTCTAACTAAGAACCCGGTGTGGTGTATTAACACTACAGGCGCGGCCCCCGCACCGCCAGCGCTGACCCCCAGCGCGCTGCTCCCCGGGCCCCGCCCCTCGCGGATGGGTGCGTGCCCCGCGCGCAGCCCAGCGGCCCAAGCACAGCCGCCTTTTAACGTCTCCTGGCGCGGACCGGGACTCGGGGAGGTGCCGCCCTAGTCTGGTCCCCAAAGCACTCTCCGCTCCCTCTCCCGCTCGCTCGCCCCGCCCCGCCCCGCCGTTCCAGCCGCGCCTGCGCACTGCGGGCGAGGCTCTTTGGCTGGTTTCTATGGTAACGAAGCCGGCGCTTGGGCTTCGGCCTGTGGGAAGAAGATGAAGCTGAAGCGGCTCCTGCTGCGATATTACCCGCCGGGTGCGGAGCGGGGCGGGGGGCACAGGGTGCTGTGGGGAGCAGAGCCTCCGCATGGGGGTGGGGCAGAGAGAGGCTGACAAGGGGGAAGAGCCCCGGGAAGGGGTGGGAGGGCAGAGAGGGGTGACGGGAGAAGAGCCCCAGGATGGGGGAGGGGGAAAGGGGGGTGACGGGAGAAGAGCCCCAGGATGGGGGAGGGGGAAAGGGGGGTGACTAGGGAGAAGAGCCCCAGGATGGGGAGGGGGAGTGAGGGGTAGGTGGGAACAGAGGAAGGGCTCAGTGTTGTTGGGATGGGAGGAGGAGGAGGAAGCAGATGGGAGAAGGAGTCAGGAATGAATGGGTAGCAGAGGAGGAGCGCAGGGCTGTCCGGCTCCAGGCTGCCTTCACCGTACTTCTAAGAAACCTTTGTACTTCTCATCTCTCCTGCTATGAGGATGGTTTAGCTATTACCTCTGCCTTTTATCTGAACCTCCTGAGCAATCATTTCTGTGCCTGTTCAAAGGACTGTTCTGTATATTTGTATTGCTGTAGCAGTGGGACCCGTAGTCATGGACAAGGAGCCCACTGTACATACGGAACAAAAGACGGTCCCTGCTCCTAAGAGCGTAGCCCGTCCTGCGTACCCTGACGCTCAGCAGCTTTGCTGTGTGATCATTTATTGCAAAATGTCTGACGGGGAAAATCTTCTCAGTGCTGTTGGTTTTTTGCTTTTGCAATTAAAAATATTATGCATTTCTGCAAATTTACATCACGTGTGGTTGGGGACATGTTTTCCCCCTTCCCTAAATATTTCCAGTGACTATAACAACCCTGAAGAGATTTATTACCTTGTTGCAGGAGGTTTTGAGTGAAAACATAACTTAAGGGATGTTGTGGACTAAATACAAACCCCTGTTAATTTTGGTATAAATATACCAGTATTAATTGGGGTTTATACCACTGGGCCCAGTGGAGTTACACCTGTGTCAAACTGATGTGAAAGAAGAACCAGGCCCCAAGGAAACAGCTGCAAAGTGAATGTAAATCTATTGCAGGAAATTCAAAAATTACAAATTTTTGTGTGTATTATCAAATGTAGTCATAACAGAAGCATTGAGGTAATATGCAGTTTATTGTAGGAAACAATTTTGCCAGGAATTTGACAATAGTATAAAGTTTGACCTCAGTCTGTTTAGGAATCTTCTTTCCTTTCTTTTTCTGGGATCAGGTTTTGCTGATAAATAGTTAAAAATGGAGGTAAGAGAGGAGGCTCAGAATGTCAGGAAAGACAAATCCTTCTGCCAAATTAAACATTTGCTCACAAACCTGGCAAAATGCACAAGTAGATACAAATTAATCTAGAATAGCCCTTCCTGCTTAATGCTAGACAGCAGCAGAATGCTCTAAATATCTTCTTTAAACAGGAAGTGATGTGGCCAAACATCTTAATTCTAAAATTCAAAATACATCTTTTAAAAGTGCCAGAGTCTACCGAGAGCTGGGTATGCGATTTTATATACAGTTCTGCATGTAGACTTTTGCAAATAGAGAAGTTAACATAGCAGATGCACTCATGCACTCTGCCAATCCTAAAGAAAGAAATGCTGTCATCCTGATTTTGATAAGAGTGGTGTAAATCAGGAGTATCTCTATTGGAGTCAATGTGGTTATACCAATGTAAATGTCATATAGTGTGCACCCCAAAAAAACCCAGCTGCCATGATGAACTTCTAATTTAGAATTGTTTATTGTTTCTTCAAAGGCATTATTTTGGAATATGTTCAAGGTGGTGAATTGAAGACCAAATCCATAGATTTACTTGATCTCAGTCCTGGGTAAGTATTATATTATTTTATTTTAGACAGCATAAGTATACCTTATTTTACAGGGCAACTTAATAGTAGGTTATGTACAACTCTATTCAGTTGTTGTAAACGTCATTTGGGACAAACTTTTTCTCTTATGGGTTAACTTTTGTTCTCTTAATATTTCTAATTATTTGAGGGCATTAAGAAATCCTACATTCTGACTGATCATTCTGCCGTTGCAATTCTTGGCGCAGGGTCAGGAGGTGGAGGTGGGAATTGCTTTTGTTTACAGACCTGTCACATCAAGGCACGTCCACAAATTGTGTTTACTAACTAGCAAAAATGCAGAATTTTCTGGTGGCACAAATTGTAATGTTGTAATTAATAACATTTAACACTTCTGTACAGTAGCACCTTCAGAATGTTTCCCATCAATGGGCCTGATTCTGCTCTCAGTTACACTGCTTGAAATCAGCTGTACTGAAGACATTTGAATTACACTGGTATAAACGAGTTCAGATTCAGTCTCACTAATTAATTAGTCCTCACAACAATACTGTGAGATAGGTAAGTAAAATACTATTAATAATCCCCATTTATCTAGGTGGGTAAATTGAGTGCCTGCTCCTGTTGAAGTTAATGGGAGTTTAGCCAGTGGCAGTGGGTCCTATGGAAGAAAGGCATATGGCCTGATTTTCAGAAGTGCTGAGCACCCGCAATTCCCACAGAGGTCAGTAGGAGCTGTCAGTGCTCAGCACCTCTGAAAATAGGGCCATTGCTATGACTACAAAGAAAGTCTGTTCACAGCCAAGTTTAGAATGAAGGCGGGGGGCTCTTGGGTAACACAAGGGACATGGATATCTTTATCGGAGGCCAAATGGAACCTAACTATGGGTAGACAGATCATCAGGAGCCCACAGCTCTGGTTCTCAAAGGGTGGAAGACACCAGCCTGAAGATCTGTCTCTTCTGTGAAGAATGTGACACATTCACCACAGTGATCAATTGAAGGAACATACTAGTCTGGCAAGGTATCAGTCTGCATTAGACTTCACACTAACTGAGAGAGTTCTACTGGATTCTACTGTGAGGAGGTTGAAAGGTGCTCCACAAACCTATGCACAAGGGGCTATTCACCGTTCTGTTTGGTAGTTTTGCCCACTCACCTTCAGGTGATTTGTGCAATCTATGTTGAGTGCTAGCACCTCTGTGTGCCATTGAGTCCTATAGAGAAGATAATAAGACTTCATGCAGATTTCAGCCATTTCCTCTCCCATCTATTTCAGTTGCTTCAAGTGCCTCAGATCATTGTTAAATCTGGTGGCTGCCAGGCATAAGAAATAATATATTATGAGAGCCAAGGGCCATATTACACTGCTGATGGTAGCTGTCAGTAAACTAATTGAAATCATCTGACTCTCTGGAAGTGGTGCAGAGACAGAAGTCAGATATGCCCCAGCACCAGTAAGGAGGACACCAAAATCCACAAGATTCATTAGATTTAGTCCACAAAGAAATAAGACAGGTCCAGTACTGATACTGGTAGAATAGTGTCTCAATTGAAACACATGAATTGATGGGTAGCGTGGCCTGCACATTCATAATTTTCACTCCAAACTCAAATATAAGGCTGAGAGTATGACTGAACCTCTGGGAACTTTTCTCAATATTCTGGATAAAATCCAACAAGTCACATTGCTTACAGGAAGATATAGTTGTCTCATCTGAGTTGTCTCATCTAAGCCAACATCAGCATGCACATTGAAAGGACAGTAGTCTTAGAAGAACCCAGCTGCAAAATCTCCTGTAGAACCTGATGGTTTATACACCAGATACACCAACAGAATGTTAAGCCTACCCAGTAAGACTACCCATGGACATATGGATTACTTACAGCAGTAAGAGCTGCAGAATTAGGCCTTAGATTTGTGAAAATGTAAAAATAGTTACATTTTATAAATATGATTTCTGTGAACTTTAATTTTTTGTTCATCTTGTTGCCCCTTTTTGACCTGAGTGACTAGTCAATGTTTGGGACCTTATAGGTTATTCCAGATGAGAGAAGAAATTGATGATGGAGTCTGGTATTCTCTTTGATGCAATCCTGTTTATTTACAAAGAATGTACAAAGTCCTTCTCCGAACACAGGAGGAACCAAACCCTAAAGGAATAAGAGCAGGATAACTTGTGGCACCTTAGAGACTAACAAATTTATTTCAGCATAAGCTTTCGTGGGCCCAAGCTTATTTCAGCCACCACCACCAAACCAGAATCTCTCCAGGGTTCTCCCAGGGCCGCAATGTGCTTAGAGACTGCTGCTTGGCATTTCTTGCTCTCAGAGGCGGATTACAGTTTTGTGGGGCCCTGGGACAGAGCAAGTTGGGGCCCCTTCCTACCCCTTCTGCCTGCAGCCTCTTGTCCCGCCCATCCCCCTCCCCCCGGACCCTTCTAGTGCTTCTGCTGAGGAAATGGGGTCGGGACATGGGGGCTTGCCCCACTCCACCCACCTGGCGTTCCAATTGGCCGGGGCTCCTGGGCATATGGGCCCCATTGGCTCAGTGGCTAAGCCGCCTCTGCTCACTCTTCCTCTGAATCTCTCAGTTTCTTGTTGCACCCCAGCTAGTCTCTTCCACACCCACCCACGAACACTAAAACAATATCCAGTGGCACTCTCCACGGACATAGTGCTAGTTTCTGGGCAGACTCCATATGCTTTGTTTTAGGTGTAGCCCTTTAGCTGTCTCTTACAGGTATCTTAAATGAAGGGCACATTCATACCCATCAGTTTCAAATGAGGATTTAATTCAGCCCATAACAAGGTTTAATCCTGTTCATAACGATGTTGTTGCTTTTTGTTGTGCTTTTTACCTATCAAGAGGTTCTAGCTGCGATTTAAGACTAAATTAGTTTTAAAAGTTGAAAGTGTCATTTGGGTAATAGCTGTATTACACCCTCTGTGGAATCCTTTGAAAAATGAAGGGTCTCTGCAAAACTACAGTTTAAAAAATCAAATGTAATTTTTTTTTCTGAAAGACAAAAAAGATATTAGAAACCAGTAAAACGTATTTATATTTTGGCTTTGCTTAAATTTATTCAGAATAAAATAGCAGTGTAGCATCTGACTGCTTATTTTCTCACTCTCTGTAAGTAAATAATGTGTTTACCATAACTGTTTGTCAGTGGATGATGCATGTTTTTTTCGTGCACTCTAGTACAGATGTAGGCACCTTAGTAGAAGAAATCCAAAAAGCAGAACCTCTCATCACAGCTTCGCGCAAAGAGCAGGTCATACATTTAATACTAAGGTTACAAGAGAAGCTTGGGCAACAAGAGGACCACAAGTTCTACCTTTTTAAGGTACGAGGCATGTGGAAAATAATTTCTGATCACAGTTACGCTGTTGTAAATCCAGAATAGCTGTGCGTCAACATTAGCTTGAGGCCATGTCTACTCTGCAGCCTCTACAAGAGCATAGCTATGGCACAATAGCTATGCTGCTGTAACACTGTGGTGTAGGTGTCGACTTAGTAATGGAAGGGGTTTTTCTGTCGGTATAGTGATTCCACCTCTCTAAATGGGTGGCAGCTACCTGACGGAAACATTCTTCTATCGGTCTAGCTGTATTAATGCCTGGGGTTTGACTGGTGTAGCTATGGTACTCAGGGGTGTGGACTAAGCTATGTCATCTTAAGTTTAAGTGTAGACCAGGTGTAATTGGAGCAACTGAGAACAGAATTTGGCCCTACAGAATTCTCTGCCCTGCTCCATAACTTTTGCATTGTTCTTGCAGCGCAAACAGGACTGAATCTGGATCTGTCTTGCCTGCTGTAGGTTCTTAGAAATGATCTCAAAATTGTGATTATCCTGTTAACTTTCCCATTAATAATTACTTTTAAATAATACCAGTATCTCCCAGCCCTAAAAAAAAATGTTATCTTTGCAGAAATCCTAAGGCTAGAGAGTAAACAGTTCTTAAATTGGTCTTTCAGCCAGGTCTATTGTGAGGTACAAGAATTGTGTTTGCTAAAGGCATAGGTCTGCTGTAGAAATTTAGTTTCTACGTTTCTCATTTTCCTCACCTCCACTTTGTCTTTTTTCTGAGTATTTGGAATTAGTAGTTTATTATTTTGGTTTTTTTGTATTGAATGACTTGTCACCTTTTAAATACAAAAGATTAGAACAATGTTTTTGTGCTTTTGCTACAGACAGCACCTTGGTAAATTTGCTTTAAATAACCCAATGTTTTTCACAAGTCACAAGAAGAGGATTGATTTAGCTGTACTTTGATGTAAATGAGAGTAACAGAATTTTCTTCCCAAATGTTACATTTTTTCATCTGCAACAAGCTATTGTATCTTCATCATATCAGCAGATGGCACTGTGCAACTACAAAAAGATGTTGGTCAATCATATACTAGAGCAGGGGTCGGCAACCTTTCAGAATTGGTGTGCCGAGTCTTCATTTATTCACTCTAATTTAAGGTTTCACATGCCAGTAATACATTTTAATGTTTTTAGAAGGTCTCTTTCTATAAGTCTATAATATATAACTAAGCTATTGTTGTATGTAAAGTAAATAAGGTTTTTAAAATGTTTAAGAAGCTTCACTTAAAATTAAATTAAAATGCAGAGCCCCCTGGACCAGTGGCCAGGACCCGGGCAGTGTGAGTGACACTGAAAATCAGCTCGCGTGCCGCCTTTGGCACTCGTGCCATAGGTTGCCTACCCCTGTACTAGAGGGACAGTGTTGGGTCTGAAGAAGAGCTATGTGGAGCTTGAAAGCCTGTCTCTTTCACCAACAGAAGTTGGTTCAATAAACGATATTACCTTACGCACTTTGTCTTTCTAGTATATGACAGAAATATCCACAGAAAGAATGAATTTGGTCTTTGCTGGGGACAGATAGTAGCTGATTTCGCTTATTTAGTAATACAAGAGCCAGGCAAATCTGATCAGCATTGGCTCATTTCCCATCTCTGTCTTCTTTGCTATTTCCTTTAATTGTGATCATGACTTTGTGTTAGACAACCAGCAGACTAGCATGCTACTGTAGCAACTGGATGGGCATTTGAGATTGTTCTATGGCTGTGGCATGCTGCACTGTTCTGGAGATTTATCTCATGAACTGCTGTAGCCTAAATTACAGTACTGATATACACATTCCCTGATATCACCTTAGGGTCTAGCATTTTGCACAGGCAACTAGGGTGACCAGATGTCCTGATTTTATAGGGACAGTCCTGATTTTTGGGTCTTTTTCTTATATAGGCTCCTATTACCCCCCACCCCCTGTCCCGATTTTTCACACTTGCTGTCTGGTCACCCTACAGGCAACTCTCATTGACATCAGATGGGTTCTGCAGATGGAGCAGTTATGTCTCTGGGCCTTTAACAAAAAAAGGGCATTGATACTGGGAAAAATGTTAGGATCTGAACTTGAACATAAATCTATCTAACGTCCTCTCTCTCTCGCTAATTGTCAGATACATTTATGCTCTCACAAGGAATTTATTTCTCACTACCAGTGCTGCCTGCATGGGGCCTTAAAAAAAATTGAGATAAAATCTCCATACATTTCCATAATTATTTATGCTAATGTGCATATATTTATATCCTTGCGGGTGTTTGAAAAAAACCAAATTATTGTAATTTCCACATCTTCATGGCCCATTTCCACTGCAGCAACTGTAGGGGCAGCTCCCTCTACTTTCCCTGAAGGGCAAAATCTCTCTGACTCATAAGTAGCCTCTCTCTCCCCCCTTGAGCTTTTCCATAACTATTTCTCCTCCATTTCTGTCAGTTCCTCCTCTAAGATCTCTGAGCCCTGTTTATTTTTCTCATCCCTCTGTTTTCTCTGTTCTGTGACAATAATTCTGCCCCATCTTACACTGTTTCCATTTTTGCCCATCTTTATCTCTGCCTCTCCATCTTCTCTCCTTAGCTGTTTGCAGTCAATGCTCTGCACACAATTTCCTAATCCTGTTCCCTAATCTTCTTTTCTATATTGCTTCTCTTGGGGGCTCGCCCTTCTTCAGATGGCCCATTCATTCTCTGCAAGTCTCTATGCCATGGAAGGGGTGAGAAGGAATCTGATAGCCAGCAGAGAGAAAGACTAGAGGCAACTGGGAGGAAAAGCTATTAACAAACAAAGAAACCTATGGCTGGCTGTTGAGATAGACAGAGGAGTTAGGCAGACTCATAGGAAGCCAGAGATAACAGCAGGAAGCTGGAGGCTCTGCCTATATGCCAGAGATTAAGTAGCATTGCTCATTACCCTTTTCTCCTCCTTGGTCCTGCAGTGAAGTTCTAATTGCTTCATTCATGACATCCCTTCATTTCAGTGTCAACAAATGGTGTGATTTTCACAAGTAAGGTTATGTATAGGGCCCTACCTAATTCACGGTCCATTTTGGTCAATTTCATGGTTTTAGAATTTAAAAAATCATAAATTTCATGATTTCAGCTATTTAAATCTGAATTTCACAGTGTTGTAATTTTAGGGGTCCTGGTCCATAAAGGAGTTGGGGGTTGAAAGGTTATTGTGGGGGGGGGGGGGGCGGTTTGCGGTACTGCTACCCTTACTTCTGGGCAGCTGGAGAGTGGTGGCTGCTGGCCGGGAGCCCAGCTCTGAAGGCAGAGTCACCAGCAGCAGCATCACAGAAGTAAGGGTGGCAATACCATACCATCCACCCTTACCTCTATGCTGCTGCCTGCAGAGCTGGGCCCTCAGTCAACAGCTGTCACTCTCCGGTCGCCCAGTTCTGAAGGCAGCAGTGCAGAAGTAAGGGTGAATGGTATAGTATTGCCACCCTTACTTCTGAGCTGCTGCTGGCAGGTCACTGCCTTCAGAGCTGTGCACCCGGCTAACAGCCACCGCTCTTCAGCCAGCCAGATGTGATGGGAGCACAGAAGTAAGGGTGGTAATACTGCGACCTCCCTAAAATAACCTTCTGACCCCCCTGCAACTCCCTTTTGGGGGTCCTGAGAAATGCCCCCCCCCCCCCAATTTGAGAAACGCTGGTCTCCCCTGTGAAATCTGTATAGTATAGCGTAAAAGCACACAAAAGACCTAATTTCATGGGGAGAGGCCAGATTTCACAGTCCGTGATGCATTTTTCATGGCCGTGAATTTGGTAGGGTCCTCGTTATGTTGTCACTATAATAGGATCAAGCAGAAGCTGGCTTGTAAAGGACAAAAGTTTTATTGAAAGGCTAGTCATGTATAAGAATAGCCAGAGAAATACAGAAAATTGTTGGCAATGTAACTAATTTATTCTTAAATATAGTGGCAGATTGATTTTAATTTGACATTATTAATAATTAGGGCTCTACCAGATTCATGGCCATGAAAAATGCATCATGGAATGTGAAATCTGGTCTTTCGTGTGCTTTTACCATATACTATACAGATTTCGTGGGGGACACCAGCCTTTCTCAAATTGGGAGTTGTGTGGGGGGGCGTGGGTCACAAGGTTATTTTAGGGGGATTGTGATATTGCCACCCTTACTTCTGTGCTGCCTTCAGAGCTGGGCGGCCAGAGAGTGGTGGCTGCTGGCTAAGGGCCCAGCTCTGCAGGCAGCAGCACAGAAGTAAGGGTGGCAATACCATACCATGCCATCCTTACTTCTGTGCTGCTGCTGGCAGTGGCTCTGCCTTCAGAGCTGGGCTCCTGGCCAGCAGCTGCTGCTCTCCAGCTGCTCAGGTCTGAAGGCAGTACAGCCACCAGCAGAACTGCAGAAGTAATGGTAGCGGTACCGCAACCTCCCCTACAATAACCTTGCGATTCCCCCCACAACTCTATATTGAGTCAGGACCCCTACAATTACTACACTGTAAAATTTCAGAATTAAAGAGCTGAAATCATGAAATTTATTATTTTAAAAATCCTATGACCATGAAATTGATAAAAATGGACTGTGAATTTGGTAGGGCTCTATTAATAATTATTACTTATTTAATAAATCTTTGCATATAGTGCCATAGGTATGTCTGACAGTTTATAGAAAGAATAAAGACAAATGGTCTCTGACCAAAAGATCTTATAAAGTGTGTTTGAAAAGAGTTGGTTCCACAATCTAAATGATCCAGGCAGTGGCTATATTTGAAATCTCCTCTCTGAATTTCATCCTGATGAGTTTCTCCATTCTGACATCTGCTTTTTAGAGATTCCACCAGTGTATTTCAAATCAGCAGTGATAAGACTTTTATTGTGGTGAACCTTTAGGTGTGGAACTCTGGCATAGCCTCTCTCTCCCCATTTTTTTTTAAAAGTAAAATAAAAATAAATGGAGATATGCCAATCTCCTAGAACGACCTGAAAGGTCATCAAGTCCAGTCCCCTGCCTTCACTAGCAGGACTAAGTACTGTCCCCTGTCAGATTTTTGCCCCAGATCCCTAAATGGCCCCCTCAAGGATTGAACTCACAACCCTGGGTTTAGCAGGCCAATGCTCAAACCACTGAGCTATCCCTCCCCCCAACAGCTTACACTTGTTGAAAGCATCTCATGCTTAAAATTATTCCTTGCAAGTGGATGCAGTGGTTTGTAGTATATGGCTTAACAGCAAACACCAAAGAACAGTTGTTGGAGCACCTTCCAAGGAAGCCCTCACTCATGGTCCGTAAGGGCCCATTTATTTCCCCCATCCCTCCTGCAACTCTTAGGGTTCCTTCTCTGTTCTCAGAGAAGGCAGCACAGAATGAAATACAGAGAGAGAGAGAGGACAGCTCATTCAGGCCTTATGAACACTGAGGATCTGTTTCAATCACAGCCATTTGTGGCCAGTCAATCAGTAGCGTAGCTGCACCATTGCAATTCTTAGTGAAGACAGAAATTTTCTGCATGAATTCTACAATGGTAATTGCTCACACATGCTTTCTTCTGGCTGGGGGTTAATGTATTACTGTCATAACTGCTCAGCTAGCATGACTAAAATGGGAAGAAAATATTGAGAAGAGTAGGTATTAGGCTAGTTCAAAAACTCCTAGTAATTTGATTTTATTTGAAAATGCACCAAATCTTAATTTTCCTGTATTTCAGGTGCTTAGGGCACATATATTGCCACTGACCAATGTAGCATTTAACAAATCTGGTTCCTGGTAAGTGTTCATTTTTAAATTCAAAATGCATAATTACTAATGGAAAAAAGATTTTTAATGTGGAAATTAAATAGTGAATTTCAGTGCTCATATCAATCCTGCAAACAAAATCCCTTTGTGTTATGATTGTATCTAAGCAGATTTAAGCATTTTCCATACCTGGATTTCAGACTTCTAAGGAAAAGCCAAGGGGGCTGCAAAATATGGTGGGTGTGATTCAATTGCTGGCACTCTCCCCTCTCACATATGTTGATAATAGCTGCTGTATTCCGGCAGGCTTAGCAGAAACACACATTATAGTAAAAACAACGAGGAGTCCTTGTGGCATCTTAGACTAACAAATTTGTTTGGGCATAAGCTTTCATGGGCTAAAACCAGGGGCGGGTCTATGATTTTTGCTGCCCCAAGCACGGCAGTCAGGCGGCCTTTGGCGGCGGTCCGCTGTTCACGCGGATTCGGCAGTGTTTCTGCGGGTGCTCCGCCGGTCCCGTGCTGTCGGCATGCTTGCTGCCAAATTGCCGCCGAAACCGCGGGACCGGCGGAGCTCCCGCAGGCATGCCGCCAAAGGCTGCCTGACCTGCTACCTTCACAGCGACTGGCTGGCTGCCCCCCGCGGTTTGCCGCCCCAGGCACACGCTTGCTGCGCTGGTGCCTGGAGCCACCCCTGGCTAAAACCCACTTCATCAGATGCATGGAGTGGAAAATACAGTAGGGAGGTATAAATACACAGTATATGAAAAGATGGGAGTTGCCTTTACCAAGTGGGAGGTCAGTGCTAATGAGCCAATTCAATTAATGTGGAAGTGGGCTATTCTCAACAGTGGGGTGAGGCTTCAATATAAGTGAAGTGCAAGTCCATTGAAATACATTTAAGCACTTTGGGACTTTCACTGTAAGTGAAGTTCAACTGTAATTGGCTTAATTGTTAGTTTATTAGGCTGTAACTATTTTTTCTCTGTAATCTCTTTTAAAGGAAAGCCTAGTTTTTTAATAGCAGAGAATGCATTGAGCACTGGTAATGTTATCTTTTAAAAAGTATAATATTTAGTAAAGTTTTGGAAATTGCTTGATTTAGAATCTTTGCCATGATTGATATTCTCATGGATACCATGGAGTGTGGGAAAAGCATTTAGGGCCTGATGCAAAGCCCACTGAAATCAATGGAAAGACTCCCCTTGGCTTCACTAGGTTGTGGATCCAGGCCCTGAGAAAGTTTCTACTGTTCTGTAACTCATTTATCTTTCTTCATTTTAGCTTTATCACTGGAAGCTATGACAGAACATGCAAAATATGGGACACAGCATCAGGAGAGGAGCTACGTACATTGGAGGGACACAGAAATGTGGTCTATGCCATAGCTTTCAATAATCCCTATGGGTAAATAGGTTTTCAGAGTCTTTGAGACACCTTCTAATTGCCAACAGTGCTATGTTGCAAATATAGTTATCCTATAAACTTTAAAGTAAAATAGAGTATTGACAGCTTGTGTTGCTTTAGTTAGAATGATCAGCTTTTCCAGCATAACAGCCTTTTTAAGTGGGTTAATCCATTTAGTACTACACATACATTATTATCAAGGGTCTGACTTAGAAACTGGTCAGAACTGGTGAGTAATTGATAGGAGATCCTGAGGGTGCTGCTACATCAGTGTCCAATGTGAATCTGCATATCTTTTATTTTCTACAGTAGTTGTCTGGGTTATATCAGAGCTAGCAGCTGTAGTGTAAAGAGAATATGATGTCATGTACAGAGATTTCAGAGGTTTACATTAGTCAAGAGCCACCTTCTTTATGAGAGAATTTTATGCTTCAAAAAGTAAACCATTCTCTTCTCTGTTATGCTTTTGTCCACACTCTACAGAACAAGGTAGAAAGGAATTTTTATTTCCATCATCAAATATATTTACAGTTAAAAGTACATATTTAAGATCTGTGTGTGTGTGTATATATATATACACACACACAAACACAGCACATACATATACACATATGTATATGTATGTTAAGGGCCCATTCTTGATGTGCTGAGCACTATTATTACTATTTCTATTACTTATTATCAGTTTGCATTGATTTGAATGAGAGCTGAGCCTACTCAGCACCTAGTAGTATTGTGATTTCTTACTTAAAACCACAAAGTGTAGGGTTATTTGATATTATCTATACGGACCAAAGTCTGATGCAAATATTTGTGAAGAGTAATCAGTGACTGGATTCCAGATAGCACAAAACCAGATAATGAAGAAGTGGTGGATGGCAGATATTTTTTCATATTATAAGAGAAAATGAACCTGCTGACGACCTTGAGCTAGAGTTGAGCTAGAAATCTATTTCCAAAGAAAAAGAACTAGTTTAACACCAGTCATTAGGTTTCTATACTATGTCCATCACTATGGTATGTGAGTACCTAATAGGGCTCATTATGAGATTATTTTAACAATTTTTTGTGGTCAGTCACTTCAGCTGTTTTTCCCTTAATAAAACTTCAGTTTCTAAAAGGTGTGTTGCAAGATCAAATAATCTGGCAGAATGCATCTGTGTGCATTGAGGGAATTTACGCTAACACAGCAACTACATCATGCCCTCCCTCTCACATTGATTTTGGTCTGACGCCTGGTGTGGAAATGGGACAGAATGACTTTGTAGAGTGTTGTACAACTGACCCAAGGAATGCAAATCTCTACAGTGCCAGCCACAATTTAGTCATAAAATATATCGCTAATCTCTAGGCTTGTTCATGAGATGATTTGAAAAATTTACTGCTTTGGCATATCAAGGATCTTGTATTTTTGTGAATTCTTCAGTTTCTCCTTCTACTGCCTTTGACATTTTTTCTTTTTTTCTAAATAAAAATGACAATTTTTCCATTTAGTGACAAGATTGCCACTGGATCTTTTGATAAGACCTGCAAATTATGGAGTGCAGAAACAGGAAAATGTTATCATACCTTTAGGGGACACACAGCAGAAATAGTGAGTGCCTGCATTACAATATTCAACCTTTGCATCCAATTGTATTTTCATGTGCAGTACAACCTCGATTTTCCAGAACTTAATAAGTCAAACTATTACTACTTCATAAGAGGGTGATTTCCTCTGATGTTTGTTAATTACACTGAAAAAAACCCCTTGATTATCCAAAAGTTCTCGGTGTCATCTAGGACCTTGGTATAATCAAGAGGGTCTTATAATGGTGTGTCTTTACTAGAATGGGGTGGGAGAGCTTCTGCTCTTGTATTCAAACTCCCATTATGCTAAAACTCTACTGTTTTAAAAACCTGCATCTAGATCTTTGTAATTAATGTTAACTCTCTCCCTATTCAACACAGTGTGTATGTAGCCTTTCTCTCTATGCAAGCTGTGGGTGTCTTGAGGCACTGGCTGCATGGGAGAACTGGATCCAAAGAGAATCCACTTATGTATGCTGGGGATTTATGGGGCAGCTTGCAGCATAGAGAGCTAAAGCAAAGGAGGACCCATCTCTTAGGAACATAGGAATTACCATGCTGGATCAGGTTTATGGTTTATCTAGTCCAGTATCCTATCTCCAGCAGTGGCCAGTGCCAGATGCTTAAGAGGAAGATGCAGGAAACCCAGCGATAGGTAGTTGTGGGATAATCTGGCCCCCAGGGGAATTTCCTCTTAACCCCTATTATGTAAAGGTTGGCTAAAGCCAACCTAAAACTCTTGTTTAAAATATATTTACTACTATGATTTTGGGGGATATTCTCGATATCCATGTAAATGTCCCATTGCTTTTTGAATCTTGCTAAATTCTTGGCTTCAACAACAACCTGTGGCAATGAGTTTCACAGTCTCATTATGAATTGTGTGAAAGTACTTCTTTATATCAGTTTTGAATGTGGCTTTTTTCAGTTTCATTGAATGTCCTCTTCTTTGTGAGACAGGGAGAACAGAAGTTTCTGATCCACATTCTCTACACCATTCATTATCTGTACATTTTTTCCATCTTCTCTTGCACTCTGCTGTTGTCTGTTCTGGTCCTGTTGCTCTTCACTCCCTCTCTCCTATGACTCTAGCTATATCACTCTCCTATTCTATATCACTCTCCTATTATCTCTTTGTTTTACATGGCCCTTTAACATCATTCCTGCCTGAATGTTTGCCCCTTTTGTCCTATTATTCCAGTGAACTGAAGTATCACATATCATGAATGCACTGCTTGATGTCTGTTATGCCTCCCATTGGAGAGCATTTCTTATGTCTTTGATTTCAGTGCAACCTCCAGGTATCCAATTAGCAGAGTATAATTCAAATAATTTATTTTTTATCTCTAATTGGTTACAGTTTCCCTCTTTTGCAAAATGTTAAGAATTATTTTTGGCTATTTAAAATTTGATATTTTTAATTGATTGCATGTTAGGAAATTTCAGTTATGATTTCTCCCATAATTTGTTTACATTTTTGAAACAATACCCTTGTTTTTCTGGAGCGTGATTTTTTTTTTTTGATTCTTACATTTGGCTTGTAAAATTATATGTACTAGAACACCCCACTGAAACACTCAGATTATATTTTTCTATAAAAATTGCCTTTTGATTTGTCATTCAATAGAGTAAAAAAATTATAGAAACTGTATGTGTGCATTGTAGGTGCAGCAGTTTAATTTGTAAGTTGCAAAAGTGAAAACTGGGCCTGAGAAGTTGCTGCTTTGCAGTGCAGTGCACAGTGCACTGTGCAGTGCACAGTAGCATTGGTATGTCTTGTAGTGAGTTGTTTGTTCTCTGAGCATTTTGAAATGATTTCTCTTAACATGAACAACCTGATTTTTAAAAGAGTCTCAACTCTGTCTCTACCAGTTTTGTGCCTACAAATCAGGTAATTAGATGTCTTAGGGCTTGATCAGTTTCCACTGACTTCAGTGGTAGTTGGATCAGGCCCAAAGGGCTACGAATTGTACCTGCAAATAGTTGATAGGAATTATACCTGCAAAATCAGATGCTGTTTCTCAACATCAGGCCCATAACCTTCAATAATTTCTAAAAGAGTAGATGTTTATTACACATGAACTGCTGCCACATGTCTATGCTATGTAGATTTGTTCAATAATGAAAAATGGAATATCATAATTGAAAATGCTAAGTTCCCAGCAAATGTTTTCCTTTTCCCAAAGACATTTGTGTTCCTCATTAGAAGAACAACCATATCATATAGTTAGTGAGGACTGGAAGCTGGCTATATCAGTCATTAGTGTGAGGACTGAGTTGGGGACTTTGTTGCATTTTTGCTCAAATATATACCTGTAATAAAAATGAGGCTGTATGTAAAAAAGGCTGTTGAATATAGGGTTGGCATATGTTCCAATAAGCCTTTTTTAACACACACAATCATTTTTAAAGCAACTAGTTAGTTCAGTCCAATAAGCTGTTCTCCAAAGCTTGTGTGGTAAGAATTTGTTGCTTCTCTAATGAAATCTCTAAAAGGCCCCGTAGCTGTCATAGAATCTCAGGGTTGGAAGAGACCTTAGGAGGTCATCTAGTCCAACCCCCTGCTCAAAGCAGGACCAATCCCCAATTTTTGCCCCAGATCCCTAAATGCCCCCCTCAAGGATTGAACTCACAACCCTGGGTTTAGCAGGCCAATGCTCAAACCACTGAGCTATCCCTTCCTCCCATTATTCAAGTGCCATGACTTTATTTGTAGGTCACAAACTGTTAACTTGTACTATTGCTGTGTTTTCAAATACTGACCCTGACCCCAGTTAGTTTTCAAAAAATGAATAGGAAGTTTATTGTTTCCCAATGTTTATGTTACAGGTTTGTTTATCATTTAATCTTCAAAGCACTCTGATAGCAACTGGAAGTATGGATACGACAGCAAAACTATGGGATATTCAGAATGGAGAGGAAGTGGTCATGTTAACTGTATGTTTGCATTCCTTACTGTTCTGAAGGTGTTTGGTGCTTTTTTAGTTCCTAATTGAGTTAGATGGGGGTATAAGTAGACTTCTTAATCATCCATTTCAGGCAAAGAATTTCTATTAGTAGCTGAGTCACTTAGTGACTGTAGTTAAATAATTGATTAAGAAAACATAAAGGGAGTAAGAAAGCTATGCTACTTTATTAAAATCATAAAAAACAGTTTAATCAAATGTCAGACTTTCCCAATTCAATGTCACCACTGTCCTAGGCCAGAAAATATTGCTGCTCTCATTAACATGGTTTATCATGATAAGTACTGAACTGTAATTCCTGTGCAACTCTGAGAGCTAATATAAAATAACTTCAAAAATGTTAATGCCTAGGATTATAGCTATAAATGTTCCTTTTAGCTGCATCATTCATCTTCTGCATGATCTATGTAGAGAATTCAGTCAAGTCACCAAGTGCATCTATAGCGCAATTTCTATTCTCCGTATTTGGCTTGCTAAGGGCTGGTCCACACTAACCCCGCAGTTCGAACTAAGATACACGACTTCAGCTACGTGAATAGCGTAGCTGAAGTCGAAGTATCTTAGTTTGAAATGAAACACACTTACCTCGGGTCCACGTGGCGCAGGCAGGCTCCCCCGTCGACTCCGCGTACTCCTCTCGGCGAGCAGGAGTTCCGGTGTCGACGGGGAGCGGCTCTGGGATTGATTTATCGCATCTTGTCTCAGAAGATCGATTGCTTACCGCTGAACCCGGAGGTAAGTATAGACGTACCCTCGGATTCCACTGTTTAAATATTTCTTCCTAAATGTTTAAAGTCACATCCTCATCCCTTTCACAAAGACTAAGTAAGGGGCAGCGCACAGGCTGCCTCCTTCGGTGTTTCTGGCCTATGGAGTAGACAAGGGAAGTTCTCCTCCTCACCCTTCTCCGCCTCCTTCGAATAGAAGCATGCCTCAGGGAGGGGGAACACAGAGAGGGAGCAGTAGAGACTGCAGTTGTCCTTGGCCTGTGAGCAGAAGGTTCCGTATGCCCTTTCTCTCATACATACACACAAGGAGCAGTGACAATTTGGCCCTTAGTTTATTGTAATGAAAGCATCCTCTCATTTAATGGTGAATAACTACCGTTCTGTAGAAATTTGATATGAAAAACACCTTTTAGATCACAATTCTAATTCGTTCTCCCTGTCATTGCAGGATTGTTCCCAGTGTTCTATTTGCTAGTACTTAAGTGAGGTATGATATTAAATGCTGTTGTAATATGGGCAGTGAGATTATACTGTGGAATAGTCAAAGTTATGCAAGACTAGACAAGAAACAAGAACATTTACTACATTGTCAGGGATGTATGTCGTGGGCTATATGGCCTAATGGAAACAATCACTTCTGTGATTTTTGTATTCCTGTTGTACAAATTAGGTATTGGATCTAAATGTATCATTTATATTCTGAAGTACCTTTTTGTTAATATTCTCTTAGGGGCACTCAGCAGAAATTATTGCATTGTCATTTAATACCACAGGAGATAGGATCATCACTGGCTCCTTTGACCACACAGTTGCTGTGTGGGATGTTGGCACTGGCAGGTACTAAAGAATTCATAAGGTTGTTTTTGTATTGTGTGTTTTAATGACATCTTAAAGGGGCACTGTCAAGGCCTACAAATTCTAGACTTTCCAATTGGGCTTTGTTTTGGGCACACCTGACTTCACCTTTACTTTGTTTCTCCTATGACCTTTGTTCTTCTGAGTAGCCAGGGTACTGAAATATGCAAAAAACTTGCTCTCCAAATGCTTCAGTGTATTAAGAGGCTTATATTTTTTAAAACTCCACCTGCTCTCAAGAACTGAGCCATGCAGGCTGAGTAAAGGGGCCCTATATTTGTTATTAATGAATCATCCAACCAGGAAAATATAATCTGTGTTGAAACACTTGGTTTGGGGAATTGCTACATTTTATAGAAGCAAGAGACTGTTTTAAAAAAGGAAAGTGTTTTTAGGACATGTTAAATTATGAGCAGTCAATCTTGCCAGTTTCTCCTTAATAAATATAGAGAGTGATTTTCTTCTCACTCTGGTTTTACACCAGTGTAAATCTATTGACTTTCAAGGTCAGTCAAGTAAGAGGAGAATTTGGCCCTCTAACTACAGAGTTCAAGATTTTAAGATTATCATGCCAGTAAGAAGGGTCACTTCTTCATTTAATAATGGCTAAAGTATTTGTGTAATTTAAATGTGAATGGCTGAATACTGCCTGGTTAATATTGTTCTCACAGGTCCTCTTGTTTTTTGAGCTGAGGACTCCGTATAAATAACATTATGAACCAGTTGTTCAGATTACTGATAAAGGTGGCTTGTTGTTAAGGTAAACATTCCATTCCATTTTCATGGGAGATTTCTCTCTCCATGAAGTTAGATGGAATATCACTAAAATTAGCATGCTTTGGAATTATTAAAATGAAGGGCGAATGCATACATCAAATGGATACGGTTGAAATAACAAACATGATGATGTAACATCAAGACCACAAAGGCCATTTCATCTCTTCTGGGAGAAAAGATAATATGCATATACTAGATCATTTAAGGCCTGATCGTGGAACGTCCTGAGCACCCTCTGCTCCCAATAGTAAGAGTTGAGACTCAGTGCCTCGGGCTCAGAGGCACTTAGCACCTCACCAGATTGGGCCCTTTGACAGTAATGTTATTGCATTCAGTTTGTTGTTATTGCAGATATTTGTTTTTGAACAGCTCTTTCTTCCAGCTTCTTCTTGTTTGATCCTGTAGTGAAGTCAGAGTCTTAGTTTTTTAACGTTGCGTTCTTTTTCTGCAGAAATGATTGAGATGTTACAGATTCAGCATTGTGACTTCACTTCAGGATCAAATAGCAGGAGATGGACTGTGAAGGAGGAAGGTCTTATTTAAACACCAGTAGTTCTGGTAATTAGTAGTGTGGAAAGAATTACAAAATGTGAAAGTTAAATGGATTTTTTTAGTCTGATATGCTTGAAAATTTTCCCCAGGATATAAGTCACTTGTGAGCTTATTGACTGCTCTCATGACTCTGAAACACATGCAGTCCCGCTGGATGTATCAGAGTAATTATTAACATTAATTATTGATCTCAGTGGAATAACATCAGCAGAAAGGAGTTACAGAAGTGGAGTCGAACCTGCTAAGTAAAACTGCTAAGAAGTGACTGATATATAACTTGTCATTAGGCTAATGGTAACTGGTGAAACATTTACCAGTGTGTGAAACAGATTTTTGACTTATCTCCTATGAATGCTGCAAGCACCAGAGAGTGGCATGATCACATAGGCTTTAGTCTTTTTAGAGGTGTCAGCAGTAGCTGGCAGTGTTCACTAGAGCATGTAGTATTATTAGTAGCAGCAGTGGTAATCTAGTTTATTTTGTGTGGGCTGTAGTCACTAGAGGGCAATATAGTCATGCCTTCCTGTCTAGTTCTGGTATCTTATCTGTTAGAGGGCAGTGATGCATATGTATGCTATTAAAGGAGGACAGACACATTTAGAATACTGTTAGAGCTGAGCTAATAATTTAACTATGAATAATGAACTCAGCTAATTTTGCCTTTCTTTGTGCTTGAGGAATATTCATAAATAGATCGCATTTTCCTCAAGGCTATTTTATTTGAATATGCTCTGAAGTTTTTGTGGGGTTTGGTTTTTATTGTAGGCATCATGATGACAATATGCTGTATTTGATACTTGATATTCTAAATTTCAGTTGTTCTGGCTAGTTGTGATTGGTCCCAATATTGCATGTTATTGTTTCTGCTATCTGACTAGATGGGCATGCTTTATTATCCTGAGGAAAATGTGAAGATGGAACTAGCATGTTGAATCCTTAAAGGAGACATAGCAGATAAACAGGATTAGGGAGTTTTAGAAAATGTTAAACCTTTAACTTTGGTCCCCATAGATCTTTTCCATTGGCAGATTCCTAGAAAAAAAATCAAAATTGTAATTTAATTACATTTTTCTCTCATCATAGTCACACAAATGTATTTGTGTGCATTGTCCTAGTTAGAGCCCGTTGAAAAATGCCAAATATTTTTTGTGGGAAATTTCGAAACTTCCTTGTTTTTTTTAAATTTTCCTATGAATATTTTCAGTTTTCTGACAGAATTTTTTTTCTGAAAATGAAAATTCTTACCAAAACTTAAAGATTTTTACTGAAAAAATTTGGTTTTCATTTTTTTGTGGAGGAAATACAAACCCATTTTTCATCAAAAGAGTTTCAATGAAAAAATTTCAACCAGCTCTAGCCCTAGCTGAGAATGGTGCAGTCAGAAACTTGTCTGGCCCATTTAACTGCCTATAATTTGAGTTTGGTGAGGGACGATGAAATCATTGTGCAACTGCTATGTTAATAGTCAGTGTCCCATTATACAAAATATACCATTTCTGTTGTGAATACTTGAGCATCCAAGCTTAAAATTAACTGTCCATGAGAATTTGTGCCAGTAAATGTGGCTCTAATGTTCATGGAAGGTGAGCACAAAATGGGCAAGAATGAAATTTGAATGAAAAAATTTTCATGGTATTTCCCCAACTCTGATTATTATATAGATTTTTCCTAATTGAATAGCTGACAAATTACAGTTTATGTGAAATATGTTCAAACATTCTGCTATTTATTCATCCAGTATATTGATGTATTACATGTCCATCCCATCTGGGTATGTATACAAAAGTTTGAAGCAACGACCATTCTTTTTCTGTGTTTGTAAAGAGAGACCTTGATCCTGATTGGGGATTTTGGGTGCTGCATAACAAAATAACAATAGTACAAATGGCCAAATAATATGTTCACAAAACCAAAGTACTCCCCACCATTTAGTTATTGTAAAAAGGTCAACATAATCACAACAGAACAGGAAACGCATAATTAGGAAATAAATAGAGTAATCCGTTAAAGGGACACCAATGTAATAGGTTTCTTTTGTTACAATAAACAAAATTGGATTCAATTACTCAAAAGATTTGCTTTTGTGAACCTTTCATTTAGTGTATACAATAATAGAGGCCTCTCTATTTCTTGTCTAATCATTTTAAAAAAAATGAGTATTCTGAATTACTTAGTTTCATTTTGTTGCTTGTCTGGTCATTAACTTGATTAATTGTTAAACCTGTAGCTGTTTTCTATTAACAACAATGTGGTATATCCCCTAATTTACAGTCCCTCTAATATACTTATCAATAAATCTCTTCCAGTGCTCAGTGCCTTATAGCCCCCATTAATCTAGAATGGGCATTGCTGACTAATTACTCAGCTCAGTTTATCAAAGCTGTCTGAAGAGTTTAACAGATAACCAGTGTTGCCAATTTTATACATTTGATTAAATAATGAATGCTGCACTTAACGTGTTCTGGATCACTATAATGGTTGTCCTTTTAGTCAAAACAGGGTCTAAATACAGTGGAGTCCCCACTAGTATTTGGATTGTGTCATAAAGAACCTGATCTTGCACTAATAACACTGGCAAAACTAAGAATGATTTAAATGGGAGTTTTGTGTACATTTGGGCCCAGAGTTGTGCACATTTTGGTATTAGAATGGCTTTTGGTTTTTGTAGATTTTTGTTTCCTTCCTTGGGAATGTCATCTGCAGAGATTTATATTTATTTTGTTAATTAAAATATATATTAATAAATCAGTTATTTACTATGGTGCATCTGAAATATTATTTTTAAAATGATTTTTGGAGATATGCAAGTGACAGCACCATACTAAATGTATTTACATGATTACATTGTGTTCCTTTCACAAAACTGTATATTCTGAACATTACAGCTATTTTTATCAAACATTTTTAAACACAAAAACCTACCCCTATTTTTTTGTCAAGGGGATTCTCAAAGAATCCCTTAACTCTTGATGTGACCTTTTTTCTGAAGCACATTTATTGAACCAGAGCATATTAGAAAATGACATAAACAGAGAAACTTAATGGCTCAGAGGACTGGTGATGGGACTTGGAGTCCTTTACCAATAGGTCACCAGCTGGAATCCAGCCCTGGTTACAAGTGATCAAAAATTGTAACTATGTGTCCGTTGTGAAATGAGTCAGTGGGTTACACTTGAATTTATAACAGACATATCCATTTCACTAAATGTCTCCCTTATTGGTAGGCTTAACAGAGCAGCTCAGATTTATTCAGAGTTTGAAATCTATCAATTTGGTCCCATTTCATCAAGTACTTAAACACATTCTTAACTTTTATGCACTCCCTTAAGTCCTGTTGACTTAAATGGCACTTAAACAAGTTCTTAAAGTTAAGCATCTGCTTAAGTTCCTTGCTGAATTGGGGTCTTACAGAGCTACTTCGTTCAAGGTCATTGATGGGACACGCTGGCAGAGCAGTGAGAAGAAACTTGCTCTATTTCTGTCTGGGCTGTACTTGCACTGTGAATGAATAGAAGACTTCACTAGTGTTGCCAGTCTGCTACAATTTATTCTAAATTCATGTCAAAGATTTTTTTAAAGGAGAAAGTAGTACAAATGGGGCTTCTTTCCACAGTACTCCTAGCCGCTTTTGGTATAGGAGAACGGAAATGGATGCTGATGTGCCATTAGAATGCTGAACCAGCCTCACTCTGTTTTAGACAGTCAGTCAAACCCTGCTCCCCTAACACCAGGAATTTCAATGACTAGTGGATGAGGCAGAAAGGATTTGACCCATTAACTATACTATCATTCTAGCTTACTTATAAACATATACCTTTATATCTATCTCAGTTTTGATGCAAATGCACAAATATGAATTTTAATTCTCTTTTGGTAGGAAGTTGCATACTTTAATAGGTCATCGGGCGGAGATTAGTAGTGCACAATTCAACTGGGACTGCTCTCTAATTGTTACTGGATCGATGGACAAAACATGCATGGTAAGATAATTGGATCTCTACAAAAACCACCTGTATGGTCTGTCTTGCTCTTCATCTTACACAACAAATAGTTCACTGAAAGATTTCATTTAGGACACAATGAATTCCTGTACTCTATGTTATGGCTGCAGAAAATCGTTGTAACTTATTCAGAATCCATTTTGTATAATGAACCTTTTAATTGACTGCTGGTTTGTAGCAGTCACCCAGTATAGCTAAACTGGAAGGCAGGACTTGGTGCTCCTTTACAGCTAATTTTCTCTAATTTGTTTGATAAAAAGAGAAAATATTGTCTTGTGGTTGAGGCCCTGGACTGTTACTCAGGAGAGTTGTTCTCTGTTTCTGGCTCCAGCTTCATTGGTGACCTTGGGCAAGTTATTAAGGGGCAGATTTTCAAAACTGGCCTCTAGTAATTAGTGCCTGTGATTTTCGGTGCCAAATTTTAGAAATCAGTGGCCTGACTTTCAGAGGGGATGAGTAGCCACAACTCTAAACACCATGTTGGTCTTAAACTTTCTGTGCCACAGTTCTCCATCTGTAAAATGGGAATAAGGCTGTATCACTTCTTAAGGGTCAGCTGCCACCAGGAGAAGAGGAAGTCATGCTGATAATTAAGAGGGAGGCACAAGAGGCAGTGTGGACAAATATGGCTTCTTGATAGATCCTCAAAATCCATGTGACCTGGGTGCCAACCCACCTGCTTCTTTTGTGATAGGGAAACTTGCACCCTGGCAGAAGTTGAAGGAAACTCCACAAGAAAACCTCATGGAGCTTTCTTGTCCCATGTGGATTTTTTTGTGTAAGTTCATGGTTTGTCCCATATTGAACACGGAACTAAAATTAACAGGGGTTTTAGTACTGGCTGTATTAAAACAGGAATACAAAAAATAGCTAGGCAGTATTATCAAAAGCCTGCCATTCTATCTGACTGTTGAGAGCCTTTTTACTTCCTGACTGAGAGGAGCACATGCGCTAGGTGCAGAAGTGAACTAATTTGGTTAGATTCACTTACCAGGTCCTGCACATTGTGTTCAGCAGATTGCACATTAGCTACCTTGATAATAAAAATCTCTTGATTAGCTGTAAATGGCCACAGATTTTGTGTCTCTCCTTAAGGTTGCATATGCAGATTATAGCATTTCAGATGAAAATTGGTTCTTTCCCCACATATGGATTCTCTCTCTCATTCTTTTATGCCAGTTTTTGGAATTCAGTGAACTTTCACTGAAGCTTACTCACAGGTCCTTGGTGTAAGAATGCACTTTTTGTAAATGACACATTATTTAATTAGTACATATCATTCAGTAAAGATCTGACTTTGGGTAGTGACACATATCAATTTGTAAGCAGGAACCTCCCTATTGATTTCAATAGAGAATTCTGCTTAAGTGATATCACATAAAACGAGTAGAAATGAAGCAGAAAATTTATCAGACATGCAATATTTCCTGTTCATTCTGTTATGCACTAAATCACTGCATATATGATTTGTATGTAGTCAGTCACAATACTGATTGACTGACTATATACACATCCAGCAACTCAAGTCAAAATAAATAGTAAGATTGCTTATGATTGCCTGTAATTACTTGGATAGGGTTTTATTTATTGCTTTTTATCCATATGCAGCTGTGGAATGCTGTGACCGGGACACGTGTGGCAACTTTAACAGGTCATGATGATGAAGTATTAGATGTGTGTTTTGATTATACTGGCCAGCGTATTGCAACTTCCTCAGCTGATGGTAGGTAAATTGATCGGGGCTAGCATTGTGTTTTCATATGCTGGCAGCTGAGTGAATGTTAGAGTAGCCCTTAGGCCTCTGGCTGACCCCAAGAGCAGAGGAACGCAGTAGTAGCATAAACATTACTTTCCCCTTCCCCTCTGCTTCTGTGCTGGGTGCCGCTTGGCCAAACCCAGAAAATCTGGGATCTATCTTTATATATAGTTAAAATTCTCTCATTTTTTAGACTTTCATCTTCTTCAAGATGTCTTGTCCAGTTAACCTAAGCTTTCTGGAGAAATAAATTCTCTTGTGGTTGAAAGTGCATGAGAGACTGCAGGAAGAAAATAGCTTTTGGATGAAGTTAGGTCTGAGTGGCTCAAATTTGGGCTTAAATGGAAAACTAGTTAGAGGCTTAAAAATGAAACTATTACTATGGCTTCCTAATATGTAATGAGAATACATAATAATGAGAGGGTGAAATAAACAATTAAGTTTCATGATTGTGTTCAGCAGATTGCACATTAGCTACCCTGATAATAAAATTGTCTCTTGATTAGCTTTAAATAGCCACAGATTTTCTCTCTCTCTTTTAGCCTGCATATGCAGATTATAGCATTTCAGGTGTTCTGCATGGGTCTTATTTCTCATGAATCAAAATAAATAGTTTTCTATATTCCAGCCCCTTGGTTTTTTTTTCTTTTCAATATTAGCACATATTAATGATGCTATATGTTATTGCATGTTTATTCATTATATGGGTGTTTTACATCTTCCTTTGAAGCGTTTGGTACCAACCACCGTCAGGGACAGGATATCAGACCACTGGTCTGATCTGGTTTGGGTAGTTCCTATGTTAGGAAGTAAAATAATGAAATTTTTGACAAACACTTTGTGACAGTGTAGGCCTACAGAAGCCCAATCACTTGGGACACTTACTAGATTGGACAAAACACTAGCACACATGCAGTATTTGATTACGCAAAGGTTATATACAAATTGTGGGTGTATATTGTACAGTGGAAGCCATTAAAAAAATCAATATTTTCCTACCATATCACAGATATTTCCTGACCTACTTTATGTATAAGGGAAACCTGTGGTGATTTCAAATATCACCATGTACTGAAATGTTGGCAAATCATGACTTTTTACAGGCAACCACTGCATGGACCCAATCCTGAAAACATGCGTGTGAGTCTGTGGGTTTCCTTGTGTGAGAAAAGTTACTCATGTTTGTATCTGAAGAATCAGGCCTTAACTTAGTTATTCCTAATACAGGATTTTCTTCTGCTTCCACTGATGTCAGTGGCAAAACTTCCATTGACTTCAGTGGGTTCAGGCTGAGGCCCTTACTACCAATGAATGTAAACACTTTATATATAGACTTAAGCAAAACAGTCACAAATGGCTTTTCTTCTAATACAGGATCAGCAAGAGTTTACAATGCTGAAACAAAAAAATGCATTGCAAAGCTGGAAGGTCATGGAGGTGAAATTTCTAAGGTGAGTTATGTGGTGGTTTCTGCCTGCTCTTTTTTATTTCAAAGTGACATCATGCTTACCAGCAATTATTACATGTCATTGGCATAAGTTTCAAAATTAAATGTAAGCATGGATTTTTATAGCCCGTTGGTGAGTGCTTACTTAGGATGCTGTCTTCAAAGACTTTCCAGCTTCCTGTTGGGATGGGGAGTATCGCTCAGACAAGCTGCTTCCCTGCTTTTGCCAATTTAGGGGCCTTTGAACCCCTTCTTACTCTGTTTTATTTCCTCTGTGCAGCTGGGGTGGAGGCCCATGTCTCTAAGGTGAAACACACTAAGGGTAAAATTTTCCATGTGCCTAAGTCCCATTTTCAAAAGAACATATTCATGTAGGAGGCTATGCCTCTTTGAAAGTCAAGTGCCCAAGTCCATTTTGAAAATAGAATGAAGGCTCCTAATTGACTTAGGTGCTTTTGAAATGTACCCTCAAGGCAAATATTATTATTTAATTATTGCAGTTCTTCCTGCTTGTCATTCAAGTGGATCATTATTTCATGATTTATGTGAGCACTCAAACTAGTGTGCAGGCCCATGATGCTTTAATTGTTTGGTGATCTCCAAACTTGAAATATTAACTTTTTAGGAGCTAGGCTAGTTCTTGGCAAAAAAAAATGAAGTCTTGCTGTTTGTAGTCTGGTGGGTCTGTCCACCAGCTTGGGGACAAAAAAATCAGCCACACCCAACTCTGTTTTTAGCCTTCAGAACAGGTGCTTTTATTCTTCTCTTACACAAAAACAAAAATATGAACAAGTAACAAAAGTGATAGTCCTAACCTGGACCAATACTGCAGAGTCCTCTACCATCCACTACTTCAAGGTTCATGGCCCTCCCTTACTCTCGGTGACCACAGAGCTTAACTGCCCTGTTGCTCAGTGAAGTGTTTGTATCTCCTGGCCCTCCTTTTCTTATAGACCTAGATCCTCACTTATGTCTTCCATCTGGGAATCAGAGCCAATCATTAGCTGGATCAGCTGGCTGCTGGGCTTCTCCTTAGGCCAGGGCTTTCTGCTCCCTTGCTCTGTAGAACCTTAAAGGGGCAGACTGCTCTGCTACACTGTTTCCCTACATTCATTTAATTATTAAAATTCTGTAGTGAGAGAAAGTTAGATTCAGAAGGGATGTTCTATGCAATACTTTGTTCCCTCAGGTTTAAAAGAGAAGGGGCCATTGGCAGGGCATTCTCCATCAAGGGCCCTAATTCTGGAACTAGCTTCCCTACCTGGGAGCCAGAATTTGCCTTTTGGGCACACTGAATGCTGCTCTGTCTTTGCATATATCACATGGAAGGATGTGATAATTTGGGGAGTCTGTTGTTTTGCAGGTTCATTTTTTTCAGGGTTGGGGGGAAGAGGCAGGATATATTGGGCACTGTTACCAGTCAATAATTCACAAATAATCTGTGTGATGACATTTTAAATTGTGTAATAAACCCAATATAGTGAGATTATGCTCCTTAAACTATATATGAGGAGTTAAAAACATATGCAAACCTGGCAATGTAAAGTAAGTGGCCTTTAATGGGAGGTAAACTATTATAGGGAATTACCTCTATTTGAGAGTGTTCACATAAAACACTCTCAAATATACATACAGTGAAAGCTACAGTATGTAAATAACATGCATATAATGTCAGAGCAATTAGGGAGTTACAATCCAGGGTCCTGATCCTGTAATTGTCTCGGTGTGGATGGACCTTGCAACTGCAAACAGCCCCAGAGGCAAGAGTCTGCCTGTATGGATCCAATTGTGGATTACTTTTATATTAGGAATTGAACTCTGGCGTTGCTGGCTCCTGGTTGTAAGTGCTAACCACCGAATCATGCTTTCTCTTCCAATTATATAGACTGGAATGTTAACTGGTGTCACTTTTCTTGTCATTGTTTTAAAGATCTGCTTCAATCCTCAAGGTAGTCGTATCCTAACAGCCAGCTCTGATAAAACAGCTCGACTTTGGGACCCTCATACAGGACAATGCATTCAAATATTAGAGGGACACACTGATGAGATATTCTCATGTGCTTTCAACTACAAAGGCGATATAATCATTACAGGTAACTATCTGGGATTTTTTTATATGGTTTTATATTTTGAAACTTAAAAAATGTACTTGGACCATCTCACACATGTTGAGAGCATCAGTGACTTCAAACACATAGCCAAGGTAGAAAGAGAAATGCACTTAAGAACTGTGGCTCAATTTCATACTGCTATGATCAAATTTGAATGTAGGCATGGACAAAACTTTAGGCTAAACCCTTCCACCTTTTCCATGGGCATGTTCTATCCACAAAACAACTGACCCAGTCCAGTTCATACACTGCATGCACCGTGAGGGGATAGGAGATGGGCAGGATGCAGATAACCTCTGTAATGGGACTGAACTGTCTGTGCCTCTGGAACTGTTTTCTGTGCAAGCTCCATCCACTTTAGAACAGAGGGGGTCTTGTGAAAGGATCAGGCATGAACAGTGGATCCACAACTGCTTGGACCCACTTTCTGAACGCCACACATGGGGGTGGGGGCAGGAGGGCAGCAGCCATACAGAGTACTGCAGCTGCAGACTGGCTCTGCAGACACAGGCAAGAGAAGTCTACTTACATAGATCTGCCTACAGGCTAGTTATTTAAGAATTAAGAAGGAACATATATACGGTGGGGCAAACATAATCGCCCATAATATGTGTTTATTACTAGGAAGCAAGGATAACACCTGTAGGATATGGCGCTGACTGAAGATGAGGTATGGCTCAATTTGCTAGACGCTTTGATCAACATCATAAGCGTAGTCAAAAATCAGCAGTCTTTCAGAACTCTGTTTTCCTTTTGTCCTCTTTGTTAGTTTTCAGTCTTTCTGAAGTAGAGCAGTTCCCTGGACTTTGACAGGTTTGACACTTTGGACTACTGAAGTCAGCTAGTTATCTGTATCATTAGCACTAATACAATAGGTTAGCTGAATGTTTTGACAGGCCACTGTTTGTTTTTACATGTAACATTTGTAATAAAAAATAGCATCATGGTACTATTAAATGTGTAAAGGGCATTATTTGCACATCTCCTGTGCGTGTTTCTATACTACATTTACTTTTTTGTATGTAATAAAATGTTTAGCTAAAATGCTAAGTTGTATTAATTGTAGTGAAATGTTCTTGGATATTTCGTATTAGTCATTGTTTATAAGTTACATTGCTATTACTAAATATGGAGCATGCCGCATTTAAAAAAACCTTTTTTTTCCATTCATCTCTTCACCTGGGGTGGGGATGGGTTGGGGGTGGGGTGGGTGAAGAACCTCTTGTGGTGGCTGCCTCTTCCTTCCCCCCACCTCCCAGAAAAGCTGCACTTTCTATGGAGAGACAGCAGAGACTAGGACCTAGCTGGACAGTTCAGTCACCAGTAACCGAATCTGTGAAGAGGTAAAGAGGCAGAATCAAAGTCATGAAAGGGGGAGGGGAGTTAGTGTGTCTGTGTGTGAGGGGGCATTTAGCAGAATCAAATGGAGGGTATTTGTGTGTGTCTGTGTGCAGTTTGTATTTTCCAAACAGTAAAACTGAGCCATGTCCCTGTGTTCCCCTCCTATACAACTGGGCAGTAATTCAAGGAAACAGGATCTAGCAATACAAGGACTCTGCAGCTTTAAAGCAGCTGCAGAATCAATGCATTTTTTCCCATCCCATCCAATAGAAGTGTGTGTGTGAGAGAGGATGAGGGAGAGAGATTTATGGGACAGCAGCGTCCCAGCCCTGTGGTCCCATCCAGCTATACCAGGGACTCTGTCTCCCCTCAACCTCCAGAACCCCAAACCAGTCATAGCACTACAGCTGACCAGGAGCAGGGCTATCATTGGCTGCCAGCCTCAATGGATGAACTCTGACCTCTCAGAGGGGGTTGATGGATTATGCAGCAGGAATTAAAGCTCTAACTCTCTCCTCCACTTTCACTGGGCAAGGTAAGCAGTTTGTGGGGAACAGAAAGGGGAGAGAGGATGGGTTTATTATTTAGTGAGAGCCCCCTCTTCAACTCCTTGTGCCACTCCTTGGTTATTCTCACTTTGGGGTCACTCAGAACTTTTGGGGAGGGATAGGAGGAGCACCTACTTAACCATCTTTTCTCTCTGTGCTGCTTTCCTGTGGCTTTCTCCACTCTCATTTTCCTCCACAGCTGGTGTGTGTGTGTTGGGGTGTGTGTGCAGGAGCCTCACAAATAGCAGACACTATCTTCCTATTAATCATTTTAAATTATCCTGGTAGACCAGATGGCTCATTTAACTATTTGTCCTGCTAAATGCTAACGTCTTTACAGCTGCAATCAAGATATTTTCTAAGGGCCTATTCCCAATTATGACAATGGCTGCAGGACTGGATATATGAAACATTAAAACCAGTGGCATTATGAGTTCACTGGTAGTTGCCAAAGGCTTAGTATAGCCTCAGAGTAGTGGCTCTTCCTTGAATTAAATCTCTTCCTACACTGGCTGCTTTCCTTCTAAGCTAGAGATGATTTTTATTTATTAAATAGCTCTCATGGTCTCTGATCATATCCCTGACCAGTCTCCCTGACATTCTGAAAACTAGAATACATGATTCATGGTAACAGTCATTCTCTGCACATTATACAACCCTGTACTAAGGCCATGCAAGATAAACAGGCTGTGTCTGCAGCAAAATCTGCCTCTCCAGAAACAAATAAATCCTGAATTTAATAGGATGACTGTATGCAGATCATAATCATTCATACCTTGAACCACAGTAAAATGTTTTCAGCCTTGGTTAATTTAGCAAAGATTTGTGAGAAGACAATCTTTGATGTTAGCACAATGTATTAGGAAGATTATGGGTTATCAGAAACTAATGATGCTAAATATAAAAAACAGACCCTACATATTAGTGAAAATTAAATTCCCATGCAAATGTTAGGACTACCAGTGCTGCAGCGAGATCTGGCATGTAAGAAATTAAGTGCTTAATTCTGCCATCCTTACTTACGTTGAGGAGTTACTACTATACTCATACAGGGAGTACTATAAACTTCATTGACTCTTAGTGTAGGCCAGATTCTGCCTCCTCTTTATGTGGGTGTGCAGTAGACTGAACGGAAGAGCTTGCTATAAGGAGACTTCCTCTGCATCCTCCCCCTCGAACCTATGTACGGGTAAGGCAGAATTATTTGGCAGAGCCATATGCTGAGGAGCTATAGTGATCTCAGTCTAAGCATAGACTGCTGGCATGATCTAAAACTGCATAAAATATGGTGTTCTCATTTCTGGTGAATTTCATCATTGCTCACTGCATTTAAAATTCACTGTAATTTTGCAGCACACTTTTTGATAGTGGACTCCCCCGGCCCATCATTCTGATTTCCCAACCCAATTAAGCCTGACCTTGGGTTTCCTTTTCGGTTCAGCCGTGGGAAAGACTTTTTTTACACCTGACCATTAGGAGTGTGCAGCATTTGTAAGAATGAAATAAACTCGGGCATTTTTGCACTGCTTAACCAATGACCATAAGGAACCTGCTTTAGCTCTTGCATCCTTCCTGCACTGAGCAAGAAGGAGAGAATGTAGCTGTGGTTATTTGGAGCCTAATCCTGAGACCCAGTGAGCACTTACCTCCCATATATTTCAGTGGAGGAGCAGGTGCTTAGCATTTCAGGATCAGGTCCCATGTCATCTGAATAAAACTTGGAACCTCAGTTCTCTGAATGAAAATGAACCCATTCTTAAATGAAAAGTTAAAGGTATAACATGAATATAACATTTCATTGACACGGGTCTCTAAGCATGTTAGAAAGAATGTACAAGTTAGTGACAGTTACTTAAGTTCACCCACTCTTAAGATTTTAATGTAAGGTTTAAACCGGTAATATTGCTAGCTAGTTTGTTGCCAGCCCATTGCTCAAGAGTTGTGTGGAGCTGGAGGAGTGAGGCTAATTACTCACCAAACTGAAATTTCAGGGCAGAATTTAGACACACTCTGTGGGTCTAACAGTTCCTTTTTCAGACTTGTGTGACCTTAGTCTAGACAAGGTGGGTGAGGTAATATCTTTACTGGCCCAACAGAAGATCTCTTCTGTGTGGCTTGAAAGCTTGTCTAGCTCACCAACAGAAGTTGGTCCAATAAAAGATATTACCTCACCCACCTTGTCTCTCTAATATCCTGGAACCGACATGGCTACAACTAACCTGCATATAACTTTAGTGCAGACAGGTTAATGTTTTATCAGTAGGACAGTACCGCCAGCCGAACAGCGCCTTCTCACATTGTCAGGGATATCGGTTTATTACTGATCCTCTTCCTATTACATCTGAGCCTCTTACAAAATTACACATCAATATAATGCCAAGTCTGACCCTGTTTGGCTTCTGATATCTGTTCAGATCTAATCATCCACTCCATTGCTTTTTAAAACAGAGCTACAAGTCGTGGCTTGATTCTCATGAGAGGTGCTAAGCAGCTACAAATCCCACTGAAGTCAGTGGGCGCTAGAGATGAGCAGCACTTTTGAAAATTTGACCGTAAATAAATAAAACGAGGGGCGTGAGGCCTTTGAGGTGATGAGTGACCTCAACTTCCATCGCCGCCTTTGGTGTAAGGACCTGTTGTGAGATATTGCATTCAGCAAAAGCAGGTTGGGGAAGGCTAAATGATTGTCATGACTATTGTTTAGTTGGTCAAATAAAATGTATTACACAGTTATACATTTCCAATATGCAATAAAAACACATCAACACTTTTCAGAAAGTCAAAGGGGACACATACTGTAACACAAATTTATTTCTGATTAGATTGCAACATAAAGAACTACTGTACAGAAGTAACTTCATCACACTGTTACAACCCAGTCATGATAGTTGTGCTTTGTAGGGTAAGTAAACATTTATTGTAGCACAGCAAAAGTTCGTATACTGACAACTAACTGGATTTGGTCTAAAAATAAATACCTTTTCCCATTTATTAGAACAAAGTACTTTCAATCTGTAACACTCAATACTTATGTTATTAACAGTCAGCCTCTCAGAGACGCTGAGTACCCACAACTTCCACTGGCATCAATAGGAGCTGTGGAGCTTCAGCACTCCTCAGGAACAGGCCCAATAGCTGTACGATTACATTTAGTGTATATAGTAGATGAACCTTTATATTGGCAGTAAAGTAACCTTTACTGTTTTGTGTATACTGTAGAGTAAATGTAGAGTTAGCTATATACCTTTATCACATAGATATAGATGTTGATTCACTGACAAATGTTTTCCCTAACAAATGAGTGTGAGAGGGTGGAAATGGATTTAATGGTGGTAACACTGATAGTATGGCTCTTTTTCATAGTTTATTTAAAACTATTTCAAAATTTTCAAAAATATTTAGTGCAAAAGGATAATTTCAGGAAAAATTACAGAAGCATATGCTGATATAAGGAAAATAAATGATCTCTCATATCATTTTATCAGGGAAAAACAGGTAGAATTTCTATTACATCATTTAGTGTAGGGGAAAACAAAAAATGAATGTTTGTGTTTTCAAAGAAGCAAATCACAGTATATGTAAAATTCAAACAAGAGGAGCTTTGCTGCAATAAACTGTTTTTTCCCCTTTAAATTCAAAACCAATCTCTTTGGCAGAGTCAAGAGAATTTATAATTACGTATACAATACTAACTGTTCTTCTCAACAGCAGTCTACTGTAGTTATACCAATGTTACTGTAATAACATGAACTATCATTTGTATTCCAAACATATATATCCAAAATGAGCAGGTAGCCCTAAGGTAAACGTATGCTTATAGGTGCTAAGAATCATTTTGTATTCTTGTAAGTTACAAAAACAAAATTAAAGTTTAGGCATATGTATGGCAATACAATCAGTTTTTCAGGTAAGACTATGCTCAGTGGATTTTTCTTTTTAATAATCAATTTAACTAGACTAAAAATCATATAATATGCTCTTATATAGTGCTCTTTATCCATAGATCTTAAAGCATAAGATACTTTCATAAGAAAGTAACTGTCATCACCCCCTTTTCACAGATAGGGAAACTGAGGCACAGAGGTGATGTGACTTGCCCAAGGTGACACAGCAGGTCAGAGCTGGGACAGAACCCATATCTTTTGATTATCCACTGGTCCAAACTGCCTCTGATTAAAATGGAAAGGAATCAGAATGTTTTTAAAGAGTAATATTTGAGAGTCTGGATTTCAGTTCCTCCAGAAAAACACAAGAATGGTGAAAGGCTATAGAGAAGAAATAAGTGGTCTCACATGAGAAATTATAATGCATTTTCAGCAGCTTGTTATTGTATCATCTACCTGTAAAGGTCTAATAGCTCAAAGTCTTCTACCCCTTTAGACACGGTGAGGATTTTAAAAAATACTTGTATATCTATATTATTTATCTAAAGATGCACATCCTCCTAAGCATTCATTTGGCTGTCCGTCTGGAAAACTCTAGTGTTCTAATAGTTAACCTGTACAAATATTAGTGTTTTAAAAACTGAATGTTGTTAGTGTATAATTCTATTTCAGTTGATTGAAATAATCAAAGGATATTAATAGAATATCTGATTATAGAAATATATCCTATTTTCATCCATCCTTCATATTATCCATTCACTTCAAAGGCAAAACACCCATCCTCTCCTAATACAGTACATCTGAAAGTACAATATGTCAAAGTTCCCCCACATGATATAACAGTATATGGTGCACCTCGATTTCACTTTGCTCAGTGTACAGTTGTGTGCACTGTCTGCAGAGTTTCTATATCTCTGCTCGTTTTATGCACTGATGTTTGAAAATTAGAGCATTACACAAACCACTGCCACTTAAGCTGGATTAAAATGAAAATGCCAAACATTTAAGAGGTTTCTTATCCCAATTCAAGAAGCCAGTCAAAGAGGCTAGGTGTCCTCTCCCTGCTTTCCTCATGTAGCTTGCAGTATCGTACCACGGCATGAAAGATATCACCCACTTTCCAGGACTTCTGGTGAACTAACCGCATAACATCTAGAAACTAGATAAAATGGCACATTTAGGGTTTCATTCATTGTGTATTCTTAACCAGTTTTTGTTAAATAAATACATGCAAATAACTCTTCAGAGTATGATGACATTACTGAGCCCTGCCAGGGATTCACACAACAGCAGTGCAATATGCTGAGGGTTCTGTCTATAAAACATGGATCTGAAAGATGTCTACTTTTGGACATCTGGAAACTTTGCATTTCATTTCTGAAAGTCTGTAATCTGTGAGAGCCAGATCCTGTTCTTAATGACACCAGTTAAATCAAGAGCAACTCTGCTGTAATTAGTGAAGTTATTCCTGTTTACAGCTATGTAAGATCTTTAACCCTGATAAATAATTACAACCTTCCATGATATTGACAGCCCATTATCAAAATAATAGGTACTGTATCTTGTACAACCCCAGGGATCCAACCTGCAGCGCTTAGATTTGAAGGAAAAATACTTTTCTCTTTCATTATCATAGTCAGTATTCTTTTTTGGTTACATTTCATTTATAGTCTTAAACATTTGGAAAAACTCCTACATTGTATCCACTTTTGTGCTTTCCTATTTTAATGGACTTCATAATGTCATGCATCTGGCCTATCTTTTTTCAGGCTCGAAAATGAAAATCAAAGCTTTTCATTTCCTTGAATTTCACAATCAATAACTAATTAGGCTCCTTTTTACACATCTTCCAGTTTTAAACCACACAAGAAAATACTGTGTATCTGTAGCTCGTGTAGCTGTTTGCTATTTACATACGGAGTCCTAAACTTTAATATGTATTTTAATTATATGTAACAAGCACGTGATTTCCAAGAGCAGCTTTGTAGGCAGGATGTACTTCATTATTCTCTAGTGCATTTTAGCAATTGAATTAACTGTTTGCAAAAGCACATGAGTAAAGCTGACAGCTGCTTCTTAAATAAGATGCAATTTGGACAGTTGCTGCTGAATGCATTTTAAATTATGTTTATGATTCCCAAATGCATGTACTCAAGAAATATCAAACAATATCTCTGCTACATAAAATGATCTTCCCATAGATATTATTTTAAAATGCCAAAATATTGACTGTAATATTTGTCCTTTCATTGATTTATTTAAATACCCTGACATTTCTGTAAACCTGATGGCTGGATGGAACCTTTAATGCTGACCCGGGAAAGGGACAGTTTTGGCAGTCATAAACTGTCTGAAATGGCGTCCTGTGGTTATCATTAAGGGGGAGTAAGCAAGCCCATGAAACATCCTCCATGTAGCTGAGGGCCCACAGTGCTGGAGCCATTTTGAGTCTGCATGCTTTGATGCTTTGGAAAAACACCGTAATGAAATTTGAAAGGGTTAAAAATCTGTCCGCTCCTCCATCTAAAGATAGTTATGCCGTCACAAATGTGGCTGGCAAAAGTGATGTTTAATTAGTAGCTAAAACCCCAGTCCTGCAGGACTACCAGTTTTAACTGGGGTAGGTACCCTTGTGGAAAGCAACTGAACACTCATATTCAGAGGAGAGGCTATGGATTTTATAAAACAGTCTGAAAAGACTTGAAAAAAACCTAATCATTGTGCAGAATAAAAAATAAATCAAAGTTCTAGTCACTAGAGGACACTTTCTTGTATATTTGAAATCTGGGGATCCAGGCCTTCACTGTGCTGCAGCTTCACTAGCACAAAGGGTCTATAAAGCCAATGGATCTGCCCACAGGGGAAGTTCTCTGAGTGTGTGTGTCTGTGGAAAAGGAGGTATGCTCAGCACACAGCTGTGCTCCAACTCTTCCCATCTGCAGGAATTGCTCCTTGGGTCTTTGGGCAACTAGTCACGAGCTCAGTCATGTCTCAGGTAGCTCTAATGTGTTGGGGCTGAAGCAGGGTGGCCCTGGAATAGGGGAGGTTCAGTGTTGATGTAGAGCCACTATCAGGGGTCCATTGCCAATTGGAGCACTGGTAAACAAGACCCTTTTTCAGTTTTTGGAAGTGAAATTCACCTCAATGTAGGGGATTCATGCACTACTCTATGTCCCATGTCAAATTCTGCTCCTATTGCCACTGACATCAGTGGGATCAGGATTTCCCCCAACTGGCTTAAGTGGGACCTAAGTGGAGACCAAGACCTTGCATGGTGCTTGTTAAACTCCATGTAACCACTTGGCACGATCCAAGAACATCCACATTAAGGGTCTCTTTTGGTTAACTCTGTCCTGATTTATGCAGCTGTCACTTTCATGCAATGGAACGGCTGACCTGAATAGGAGAAATCTGCTTCACTGGGGTATACTGTACTCTATTTGAGGAGGTCTCATTTTAAGTGATTATTCTTTGGAGCTATATACAACAGCTGTGAAGAATTTTTGTTGTCATTACAAACTTTTGATTTACAGTTCAGAGGTTAAAGTACATTGATGTTATGCCCTACACTGTAAATACTACCTTTTCAATTTTGTTTTCCTGAGATTTCTGAAAATAGATGGTTGGTATTCCAAGTTCAGATGCAGCTATCCATTGAAGAGTGGTTCGTAGCTCTGCATCCGGGCACTCTGGCTCCAGGTCAAAGTTTATCACCAGTAAGTCTTTTTGACAATTGGCTGTTTCCTCTGATAGTCCAGAAGTGCTTTCTGAAAAAGTAGTCACTATGCAATTAAGTGTATTAACCTCAGAAGCCCTACATCAAGTCAAATTTCTCTGTCACAACTGATACAATTCAACTTACCCTCTATGTTTTCTGGCTGTTCTTTAAGGAAAGCCTTTTCTTCTGCTAATTCACTTAGAAACAAACAACAACAAAGCCTGTTAGTAATATTAGGAACAGTGCAAAGCATTGTTTCATTAGAGTTGAGGTGATGAATTTGTCTTATCATGTAAAATTTTAATCTATAATTTTGCAAAAATGATAAACAGCATGGGGAGAGATGCAAATGAGGGTACATGCTATACAATGTTATCACCACAGTATGACATATTGCTTGCAGAGTGCCTTGTACATCACTTCATGAAAATCAATGTATTGTTACTGTTGCCCATTGTGTAATCAGGATAAGAAACTACAAGTCTTGTGACATGGCCACGTACTACAATGTTCCACCCATGCTGCATCTTTTTAAATCTTGCCTTCTTTTTATGCCTGTCATAGCTGTATGTAATCATAATGAACAAGTGTCTTCAGGAACTGTCATTTTTTTAGCATATCAGCTCAGTTTTGATAATTGGGTTATTTCAATATCTTCCAAAAATGTCAAGAGGTCCTCATTTCATATGTACCACTATGCTTTCCTGATAGACAGCAGGGGGAAAACTCCAGATTTGGTGTCACAGAACCCCGTGCTCCCCGCCCTCCCTTTTGGAGGAGTAGGTCCCCACCTACCTACATATTGCAGAAAGCTGCACATCTGTTAATAAAGTTACAGCCACTTGATATTTGCAGTGATAATTGCAGAGGTATAGCATCCACTGTATAGATTTACATAGGATCCCATCCTGTACTTAATCAAGGGAAATTGTGCATGAGTAGCATTTGGCTTGAAGAACTACTATTATCCCCCCCAAAAAGACTGCAGAATCCCAGTCTTAAATGGAAAGTTACATGGAAGCAAGATCATATAAATGTTTTTTTGTAGCTGCTGCCATATAGGGGGGAAAGGTTAAAATGGCAGCATTCACTGTCATGAAATGGCAGGTTTATCATGAGTGTAAGGCAGTTCCTTGGCATATGTACACCATTCATGAATCTATAATTAAAAATCTTAGATCTTCTATTTCAATATCAAATTGTTCTACGTCTGATCTTTGCTTTCTGCAGTTACAGATTGCCTTACTTTTCTTGCCTTTCCTGACCTCTGTCTTCAGAGAATCTCAAGTTTCTTGGCTGGCATCTGGTAAATTCACCAGTAGCTGGCTAGTGATCGAGAACACTTAGTTCTACAGGCACTGCATATGTAAGTGAAAGGCGTCAACTTGAAGTGTCTGTGGACAGCAGCCAGCACTCTATGGTATTGGCAGAAAGGTGTAAATGGTTTATTATGGCTATCATCCTCAGTCCACAGTTGAAACAGAATATTTATGATTCTACCGAAAGGTGATTGGCCTATGTGTATATCAAAAAGGTCAGAACCTTTGGCTAGCAGGAGAAGCTGGATCCTCAGTGATCTAAAAATGGGTTGTGATCTATTAGTGGATTGTGAGGAGTTTCTGGGGCTCACAGTGACTTTGCAAAGCGCCTCTCTTCTCTGCATGATGTACAATATACTCATTTCTACAATTATACCACTGCATTCTACCATTTACCAGTAGGTTATACCATGTTTCAGGGTACCAGAATCTTTAGGCAGGTACTTGCACATCTCTTTATAACTTTATTGCTCTTGAGCAAGCTTGGTAGAATCATGCCCAGAGACAGTGGATAAGGAGTGTCTTGGGCCAAATTGTACATCTTCTTGTAAAGAACGTTATGATTTCTCTTTCCTTGGCTTAAATTAATTGACACTGCTATACTGATCTTAACTGCTATTAGGAGAAGCCTTTGAGAAAGTTATTTTTTGAAGATTGTTCACATAGTGGGAAGTGTATTAATTCCATCTTTAAACAAAGTACATGGTGGATATATATCCTTCAAGGTGTCCACCAGGAACAGCCTAACCATAAGATAGTACTGTCACTCTGCATAAGGGTACCTGCATGTGCATTTATCTAAGACTAATGACAGCTTAAACAGCATCTTAGAAGCACTGATAAGCAGGCGTTTGGCACGTTTTGGATGATATAAATGGTTTTCAGCTGAAATTGGAATAGTACTTCTAAATATTAGACTTCATTTTAGTGGCTACTTACTTAATCATAGAAGAGGGCATGTTTTCCTGATAAATTTCCAGGTCCATAATGCCAAGACTGCTAGTGGTACTGCTGTTGCCATTGCTGACAAAGCAAAAGTTTAAATATTAGTGCCAGTCTGCAGTACCACAGATCCATACATTTTCTAACTAATGTGCAAAGAAAAGTGAATGGGATGTCCCCCTGGTATACAGAGTTACTGCTCTAAACCCAGGTTACACAAAACCAGGGCATATTACTCCAATCCGTCTCAATAAATGATTCCCAGGAACAAGGATACTGACATGTTTAAAATAATTCTAGATGAGTCATGCATCCAGTGATGCTCTGAACTGAAAAAAAAATAATGGACCCCAGTCTTAATGGCTTATGCAGTGATATGTGAATTTTAGTCCAACATCTAACCTTGACAGAAAAACAAGCTGCATGAGTTTTTATACAGCATGACTATCAAGTAGTTGGAGATGTCCTGGGTACACCTGCGGAGATTCAAATACCTCTGAACATGGGGTAAAGCAAGGTATCTGTTGCCTGCCTCACTACTTACCTTCTGGGTAACGCCATACCCATAACACAGGCAGCTCTTTTGGTGCAGTAAATCATACCATCTGAACAGTGCAAGGAATCTGATGGAACTTACAGGTCTTGTCTTGCTGGCCAGTATGAAATAGACTGAGATTTTAACCAGGGCCAATGTTTTCCGTGGGATCAATAATATTTGGAAGCATTCTCTTTGGTTACATTGCAAGAATCAATCTTTCCATGTCAGGATATTTGATAAGATAATGCCTGTTCACTGTATGACACCATCATAAATTAGATTATCACTCTGTCCACATAACTATACAACCAAGATGCTGTGTATTTACTGACCCCGGTGCATATTAACACCAACAATGGAGAATTTTTTATCCTATGTAGTAGGGGTGAAATTGAACCAGTCTATTTCAATTAAAACTCCTATAGTAGTTTTCTCACACCAAAGTAGTGACTATACAGTGCCTCTTACCATCAACTTTTACAAGGTCAGAGTGTTAATGATTGGTGCACTATAGCTTACTGCATTGATTTATCAGTGAGGAGAGTCATGAGGCACAATATATTAGCTTTCTCACATTTAAGAATTTGTTAAAGGCTGGGTCCATGTACATAATGACATGCACATTCACTCAAACTCTCAGACATAGCCCAGCTCAACATCCTTTCAACTAACCCAGCAGTGCTATATGACATTCAGAGACTCTCTGCTTTTCCCCACCCCAATATAGTACTTTCCCCTTTGTCTTCACAATGCTGAGAAGAGTGGTGTGGTTAACAGGCAAAAATGTTAGCTTTATCTAAGAGTTCACGAGAAAAGTTTTTAGTAAATAGTAAATCTTTAAAGGCTGAGGTCAGTCAGACTAACATCATTGTATATAAACTCTAAGGGCCCGATGACTTTTTGACAAGTCTGGCCTTGAGAGGGATGCAGACTGTGGGGTACTGTAGTGGCAATCCCAAGAAAAAAATATGCCAAGTCAGCCACAATTGCACCCGCTAACTCAAAAAGGCACACTATAACAGAAACTCTGTCGTCCTTTAAGAATTTGCTCCCACTGTGCTGGTCAGCTGTGTGGGTATAGAGGCGGCTGGGAACTCTAATGCCACCAGTGGTGCTGGCCTAGTCCAGCCCCTCTACTCCCTGTAGCTACATCAAAGCTGTCCCTATCTAGGACTCTAGGGAAAGGAGAAACTTCCTGTGCCACCATACAGGCCCAGTCACAAAATGGCTAATTTTTTACTCTGTCTTCATCCCAATCAACAGAGAGCTCTGTACAACACCCTAAAATGTAAATTACCCAAGAAGATGCCCAAATAAGTATGTTTGCAAGCAGCAGTAGATAAAACAATTCACGGTTTACAGTAATTAGTTTGTCAGGTGGTGCTTTCATGGTAGGGGCATGATGCAGTTGCTTGGGGTTGGGTAGTTCTTTCTCTGTAGGATGCTAGCTACTAATGTATACAAAGACCTGGCTAAGAACCAGAACATGCACTGCAAAATGAAAGACATGTTCTGTAGCTAGTTCTGTTCTGTACATTCTGATTACACCTTGCGCATCTCTCACATTCCTGACACACAATCATCAAACTTTAAGCTTGGTGATTAGTCCCTATTGTACATCAAACAAAAATAGAATGCAGATACCTCATGGATCTCTCACTAAGTTGCAAGTAGCTACTTGTATCATCAGGATTGTCCTCATCATTAACTAGCTGGGACCAGCTGCCTGTGCTTTCATCGCTGCTGTTGAGAGGGTTTGGAAGGTCTTCAGCTGTTTTTGTTTCCACCATGATTTCAGCATCTGATTTGTTTCTTGTATCAACACTGCAAGAAAAGGCATTATTGATATGGTAAGTGAAAAATGTAGGAGTTTAAACTAGAGTCTCCGACCTTCAGGCAGTGGACAGCTTGATTTCCAAAGAGCCAAGTACCAGCAGGACACTTTAGTCAGCTTCAAATTTTGTATTACAATTTCTGGCTGTGCTGTCTTCTGACAGTGGCCAATGCCAGGTGCCCCAGAGGGAATTAAAGTTGGCTACTCAAGCCGTCTATGAAACACTACGTCTACATCCTTCTGTGGGCTTGTATCATGACCTAATTGCAATTGGATGTTTAAACCCACACATGTAAAAATATGTCCTTTGGCTGGGTAGGGATAGGGAAAGAGGTATCAGATAAAGTACTCCAGGCATCACCTGAGGAAAGGGACACATCTCTTTGTATGCCCTTAGAATACCAGTAATTCTTAGCAATTATATGGGACAGCACTTAATGTTTGTACAGTGGTTTGAAAATATAAACAAAGTAATCCTGTTATCAGTAAGTATTTTAAGGATGCTTATTTCTCTTTGTATTTCCAGTTTCATAATAGAGGTGTTAAGTTTCTTAAAGTGCAACAGTAAAAAATAAATTGTTAGACATCAAAAAGTATTAAAAACAAGACACATATCTGACTCAAATAAAAATCTTTTGACAAGAAGTGTAGTGCACGCATGATAAAAACCCCCCACTATTAACATATTTAGAAGTGAAACACCAAATGTATGCTCAAATGTGGGTCCCATTTCATCTTAAATGTCTCTGGAGGACTCTAATTGGAAAAGGAATATGTTCTTATGTGATAAATACATTCTTTTCCCAGTCCATTCCGCCACTGAAAGTACAGATGCTTTGTGCAAAGCCATCTCATACGCATTCTAGCTACTGACTGTGCTACTCCCCAAAGTTCTCTTTCATGTTTAATTAAAAAGTGTCTGAATTATTTACAATGCAAACATCCTGCTTAAAAAACTCAAAATGCAGCCAGCAAATTTTCAATAACTGTTGACCAAAATTTGGCTATTTCAAAACGACATGCAAAAATCTAACATTCAACCTTTAAGGCAACATTAAATCTATTCATAGGAAATGAAAAGGGGAAATAAAATAAACAATAGCACCTTTCATCGTGAAGGATTACAAAGTGCTTCCCTAACTATTTATTCACGCTACCATTGAAATCCAGCTATCTTTTGGTTGGACAGATGGGTTGCACAACAGAAAGTAAGAGGAAATTTTCCCCAAGGATGCTGTGTCAGATCCTTATTCTCAAAGTGCAGCTGTACTCTGAAACATGTCTTTGAAATGCTGCTCCATGTGTGTATCCAGTCATATCTCCATACTTTAAACAAGCTTTTACTCCTTGTATTCCTGATAGCACCGAAGCGCCAACAGAATGTAGGAAGGGTGAGCTGGGTAGTAGTCTGGTTCATGTATCAATAGATTAATTATAAGGCAAAGATTTGGCCCTCACTTGCATAAGATTAACGCTATTGAAGACTGTGGTTGCACAAGCCACTTTGAATATGTCTACACTGCATCTGGGATCAAGCCTCCCAGTCTGGGTCCACAGACCTGTGCTAGCAGGGCTCATACTAGTGCACTAAAAATAGCTGCATAGACATTGCAGCTGCCCTGGAGCTTGGGCTCTTAAGCTTGGGGCTGGGGTGGGTGGGTGGACGGACTTAAGAGCCCGAGCGCCAGCATCTGCAAAGTTACAGTAGAACCTCAGAGTTATGAACACCTCAGGAATGGAGGTTGTTTGTAACTCTGAATAAAACGTTATAGTTCTTTCAAAAGTTTACAACTGAACATTGACTTAATGCAGCTTTGAAACTTTACTGGGCAGAAGAAAAATGTTGCTTTTAACCCTCTTAATTTAAATGAAACAAGCAGAGAAAGTTCCTTTACCTTGTCAAATCTTTTTTTAAACTTTCCTTTTATTTTTGTAATAGTTTACATTTAACACCGCACTGTACAGTATTTGCTTTTTTTATTTGTCTGCTGCTGATTGTGTACGTCCAGTTCCAAATGAGGTGTGTGGTTGACTGGTCAGTTCATAACTCTGAGGTTATTTTATTTCTACTGTCGTTATTTTTAGCGCTCTAGTGTGAGCCCTACTAGGGCGAGTCTGTAGGCCCAGGCTGGGAGGCTTGCTCCCAGATACACTGTAGACATACCCTGGAAGACTAATTAGGCATGCAGGACTTTTATTTTTTTGGTGATTGTACATGAGAAGGAATGAATGCAGCTTGACTCTCAGAACCCAAATTGAGCTTGGAGCACTGGTGATTAGAAAAAAATGTTTTTACTTAAAACTCTGCACACTTGATGTGGAGTTCCTAAGAAACAATAATGTGGACCCCCACAATGCCATTTTTAGGGACTCACTTTTCTGAGCAGAACTGAACTTCAAGAGACTTGCCCTGGGGACTGTGGTATCTACTCTGCATGGAGACTCTATTTTATAAGGATCCTAAAAGAGACCTCAAATGAATGTATGGTAAGAAAGAGCTAATGAAATGGCTACAAAAACTGAATTACAATTAACCCAAGGTGAAACAGTGGCTTTCTGGCTTTATAACTTGGTGACTGGAAAATACAGAGCCTATTCTCTTGATCTTTGTCCTCTTTATCTATGATGGTACTATCGCCTTTCCAGATCACCAACAGATCTGGCTGAGGAACCCCTGCCTATTTGGAGTGAGGGTGAAAGATCACTGAAAAGTTCCTCTGCCTCAAAAGGGATTCTTTCTTTTTTTTGGAGTGGGATGAAATACCAGTTTGGGGATCTGCTCCTGCCTTGCTCTGTCACTCAGGACAGCTCCTGAGGAGTTACTGTATCAGTACCAGAGAAACCTCCATGGCCTTGGAGGTGACCCAGAGGGGAAATGTCACAGGGTGGCTGTCCCCTTTAAGGGTAGTCAGAGATCAGTCTACTCACGACAGGCTTCTGGCCTATTTGTAAGCAATTATCTGCCTTGGTGGCTGGTTGGCAGCTGACTAATGAACACTTGGCCTTAACAGGCTACCAGAACTCAGCTGGAGGGGTGTGCTCTTAGTGAGAGCAGGCCTTTAAGGAGTGGAGCTCCCAGATCAGCTAACAAGAGGAGAAGCTGGCTGACGACTACAGCTGAACTGAATCGTAACCCAGCCCTAGGAGAGCTGTGGGTTCCTTATCTGAAGAGGGTGAGTCTGTTGAACTATAATCCAGTCCTGGGAGGATGGCTCGGGACTCCTGAACTGGGGAGAGGATTATCAGTGTTGGACTGGAGGGAGTAAAATGGGGCTTTTGTACTCTATAAAAGGAGTTAATAAGTGGGACCCCAAAAAGGGGGTATCTTGTTCTCAGTTCCCAGGTCTGAGTAAATGACTGCAAGCACCAAGAGAGAGCTGAGGACATTGTACCTGCAGGGCCACTTGAGGGTGTGCTGTTGCTGGTAGAATGCGCAGGGGGCTGTACGGAGAGAAATGGACCTCATTTTCATGCGGTTCCCCATGCCCACCAAGAAGTTTCACGCCTCTGTTCTCCTTTCAGCACAAAACCAATCACCATTATCATTCAGCATGCTGAGCAGCTAGGTAATGTGGCAGCAAGGCATACCCTTTACTACCATGTCAGGTGCACTTGATATTTAGCCCTAAATGTATAATCCCCCATGTTTTTGTTATTGACAAGTGTTTCATTTTCTCTTAGAGCCATTAAGCAATTAGATACTGCAAGTGCAATGTCCCAGCCTGACTAGTCTTTCCATGTGGTCCTGATCCTCACACACAGAAAGTCCATTCGAATCACTTGGAGTTTTGTGTGTGGATCAGCATTGGGACCAATGTATTCCCTACAGAGGAGCTCTCCACCACCCCCAGCTTCTCATACATTTACATTTCTTTTCCAACTATTTTCTCTCTCCATTGCTGTATTAACTAACCAAAAGTGAAACAAGACATTGTTAAAGAGTTATATCAAATACTAAATGTTAACAAAACAACAATGGCGTTCCTTTAGTTGCTTTTAAACAAAATAGAAGTAGACTTGAAAAAGGAATACTTCAGTAATGTAACCTCAGCTTTTCTATCTCTTCCTTTTGCAGAGGGTCATTCAAAGTCTGTACAGCTTGTATTTCTTGGCAATGAGAACATGCTGCTCGGTGTTCTGGTGGAGTATCTCGGCTGAAACTTGTGTATCAATCTGTTCCTGAACCACTCCATTTCATCAGTACCACTACAGTACATTTCACATGGCCACATCAAGAATTGTTCACCAAAGGCACAGATGAACCGGGCGTATTTGTCTGACAACAGCGGATAAGTCAACTCATCATTCAGTTCACTGACATGTAAACTTTCTGCACACAAACAGAATTCACCCCCAAGCATGTGTAAAGTGTGCAGATGCATACAGCCTTGCTCTGTCATCTTCCTTTCCCCAGCTCCAGTGGTATCTTCTCCCCATCCCCTCTACACACCATGAAAGAATAACATGGGGCCCACCTGCCTGTGTGGTGAGCGCTGCATGACCGACCCCTGCATCTCTATGCTTTGAAAGCTTACTGACCTCCTCTGCCCCCAGTGACAAGGAGTGAAATCCTGGCCTTACTGAAGTCAATGGGAGTTTTTTCATTGACTTCAATGGAGCCAGGATTTCAGCCAAGGTCTCTTATTCTTTCCTCGATTAATAAGTCCTGTTACAACCAAAGATGAGCTACATAAGTCACAAAATCCCCACATCTGTCTCCATGGAGAACCTTACAAAACTCAGGCTTGGCCCTGAGGAAAGAGCAAGCAGTATCTTTAACATCAGAAGCAGGCACACATTTGCTGAGTGGATTGTCCACCAAGATATTCATAATAGTTCGGTGTCTACTGCTTTAAACATCTATACTATACAGAAGGAGCAGTTCAGATGGAGTTGGTCAAAACACAGGATTACCCATTGCAGAAGACTGGGTGTTAACAATAAATATTATGTAACTACATTCAGCCAGACCCTGAACTTACTCCATCTGAAACTAATCTCCAAAACTACAGGCTTCTGGGTATTCTGAGTTTCCTGAAATCCAGAGCCAATTCAGTGGAGGAAAATCCCCTCTGTTCAGCAACTTCGGAGCACCCAATTCATCATTCAATTATTACCTCAAGTTACATCAAGACAGCCTTGCAAAATTCTACTGACTCATATGAGTTACTAGCTCTTTCTTTTGTTTCTAGACAGGCAAGAAAATAATTAGGCCTTCCATTGTAAGACTTTATTAAGGGCCAAGTTTGCAAAAAACACGTTCCAAGTTGTGCTTCTGCAAACTATGCACTGGTAACTGAGTGAGTGCTACCCACATTTGCACACTGTCTCCACTCCTGCCACACAATCACCTGTTTGTGTGGGCAGTTACTGGTATAAGTATACAGCTGCTTTTTTGCCAGTGGAAATTAGGATCAACACACACTAAAATTAGGCTCTCTTCCTTTGGATTGTGCTACAAGATAGCAGGACTTGTATTTTTCATAAACCGAGACAGTAGCAGATTTAGCATTCTTCAATAGAGGGAAAACCATGCTTTGAACCAAAGAAGCCAAGCTTTTCATTTCACTACAGAGCTGCAGCTCAAAGAGGCCTGTTTCCTGCCCAAGGTTTGTCAAGGTACCCATCCCTACAGCTGTAATCACAGAGCTGACTATCAAGTTCTAAGAAGTCTATTTCTCCTTTCCAGGCACACAAGTAACTAGTTATGTGAATGAACAGAACAGACAGATCAAGGCCAAATTCTGCTCTATTTGTTTTTACAAAAGCAGCATTAGTTTAAGCCTAGGGTTAGCCAGCTGTGCATGCCCACATGGTTACCTGTGAAGATGATTTTTGCCAAGGCAGGATTAATTGGTACAGGAAAGAAGGCAGAGTGGCATCAGGTGAACCAATAAGGTCCACACTAAAACACATGTTCCTAGATCTGGCCTTGTCTGTGACTCAAAGCATAGAGGACATGGACAATGTCAACTCTATGGGTCCGCAGGGCAGTGCAAACCAGGCTGAAATAGTTTAAGCCTTTTACTCCCTCCCACCTTCGGTTTTCAGGCGTAAACCAGCTCACAGTCAGAATTCAGCTCCATGTGTCCCGTGGTGTTAGAAGTGCATCTCAGTAATATTACTCTCATTATATACACAGGTCTTTTTTGGAAATTATTAGTATTTCAATTTGTTTCCTTCATTAGGGGGCTGTAATAGGAATTTAACTCCAATATATTTGAAAAGGCTAAGTTCCTCCCACCACACCCCTCCTGGAAACCACTGTATACTGTTAAAGTTTAAAAACAAAGCAGTGTCTTGACTTGTCTTTTTCTGTCACTTACCTGGTATTTATCACAGGGCTTGAAACCATGTGCTTCCCAGAATATGCTGCTGGAGGTTTTTCTTTGTTTAGATTCTCCTTTGTTTCCCCAGCAGGGATGATACTAGAAGTTAAGGGCTCTAAATCTTTATTCAGCTCTTCTCTTTGATCTGTTTCTATCTGAATCAAAGGCACTTCCCTCAGGAAAGCAGAGGAGCCTATATGGCTTCCCTGGAGGGATCCATGGGTTGTGAGTTGTTCTTTTTTCCCATCTAAATTTATTCTGTCCCTTATGGGTTTAGACTGACTTTGAGTCACACTTGGGAGAGATCTGCCTTCTGCTACATGTTCCCGGTTTGTATAGTCAAAGGAATCTTGATGGACGACAATTAACGTTTTCCCACTTTCAACAATATTTGCAGCCAGTCTGTTTGCATATTGTTCTACGTGCAGTGGGGAATCACTGGGGAATTGATCAGCATCTGTAATCTCTGCCTCATCCCCTATAATCTTGTTCTTACGCATCAGAGATTCAATTGAGCTTGCCCATGTCTCATGAATCAGCATGTCTGTTACCTGGTCAGTCCTACGTCTTTGGTATAGGCATGAGTCTGACTTGCAAAGACCTGAAGAAGACACAGTGCTGACCTGCTGTACACTTAAGGAATCCCGGTGGCTATTGTGAGCAAAGCCATCTAATGATTTTGCTTTGACTGGTGCATTCACTGTTAGCCTGGAACCTGATGATCTGCTGTCAGGCATAGAGGATTGTCTAAAACAAAATGGTGATCGTGGAGAAGGTGGTAACAAGCTGGCACTCCACTCCTTTGAACTCCTGATAGAAGAAGCGTCATCTTTATTTTCCTTTTCTATTTCCTTTAGCATATACCTATAAAACTCTTCTGTGATGCTTTCTGTGCTAGACTGTTTGGATGGGCAGCTTGGTCTCACGTTGAGGTGGCCATTTTTCCTGGCTACCTGTTGCAAGGCAGAAGTTAGAATGCTGCTTGCATTTTTTCCTGCATAGTAGTCCAGTAATAAATCAAACCCTCTCCCTTCATTTTCCATCTGGTTCACCATAAATCTTGAAAATTCATCTGTAATACTTTCACAACTAGACTGCTTAGAGACAGAACTAGTCTGGCTTCCCTGCTGACCTAAAATGTTCATTGGGCCCAAAGTATTTACAGACCTTTTGGAATCCGAATCCTCTTCTGGTATGCTCTCACAGCTGGACCCCTTGGCCCGGCCCCATCTTTCACAGTACAATCTGTTTCTGGGATGGTTTGGACCCTGCCAGACATTATCAACCATGGATAGCTCGGTTAGGTTCATAATTTTAGCAGCCACTTCATTTGCAAAGATGCTGACAGACTCTGGAGTATCTTCAAGGTTGATGGATTCATCCACTACTCTGTTCATCAGTCTTTCCTTTAGTTCAGGATGCTCATCTGTTTTCCTTTTGATCTCACTAAGCCTAGGTGGCCTGTGCTTCCTAACAACTGAGCCATTGGGCTGTGATTCCTTCTTCCTTTTTATAGTTCTGCATGATAAACTCTGGGTCACCAGATATTCATTTCCTCTTTTCCATGCACAGAACCAGGGTTGCTTACCATTTGAGTTTTCAAGACAAATGGCAGCTATTTCTGTTGCCATAGAGACCACGGTTTCTGCTAATTCTTCTGCAAAATCTGTTACACAGTATGCATCCCTTGGATGTTTTACCTGTAGCACAGGCTGAGAAGGAAGCAAGATGTGATTACCTAATAAAGACACACTAACTTGGACTTCATTATTTAGCACAGCATCACACTTATGTTTGCTCTGGTTTTCTGGGTTCACAATGGCATCAGAAGATAACTGCTCTTGAACACCATGTCTGCACTCATTGACTGTAAGTGTGTTTTCTCTGTCTGAAAAAGGCCTGAGGTCTTTCTTGCTTTGATATGGAGATCTGTAGCAATCTCTTGTGGCTCTTTTCAGATACCTTTTCTTGGGGGATGTTTTTGCAACCAGTGAGTTATGCCCACTGACACTACACAGCAGGTCTGAATGCAGTGTGGCACTTTCCATGGTTTTTGGCACTCCTTCCTCCTTATTATCTTTCTTTGTATTTGTTAAATTTACAAGATCTTTGCCAGCATTAGCACTGTAAAAAGTACTAAATGGTTCATTGGTGTGATCTGGGGCTTGCTCTGATGGTTGAGTAGCTGTTGTCTGTGTTGCTTGGCTTTCTGTTTCTGTTACCCTCCATCTGTCTTTGTCCTCGGAGAAGAGAGGTGAACACTCACCAACCTGTGCAATATCTCTCATCTTCTTGCAAGTGAAATATATCACGTTAAAAAGCAGTTCATTGGCAGTCTCCATAAGCATGTCGTGTGTACTGAAGTCTGAGTTATTGTCTGAACCAGGGTGTAGCTGTCTTTTCTTCCTAACTTCTTCCACAGAATGCCGCAGAATAACATTTGATACATTTTGTGCGAGTTCATCGCAGATTACTTCACCCAAGGGTGAAATCCGGGGCCTTGTTGCTGTTTCAATAATTCTTCCATTTATGGACTCCATAAAGTCCCCTACATTTCTGTATGTATTGGGCTTTGTCAAAATCATGGATGCCTCTTTGAGCAATGCCTCTGCAATGCTTTTGTTCAACTTCTCCATGCTGCTTCCTATGGCTATACTACAATGAAGGGTAATAGCTGCAGAAGTCTCAGCTGCAGATAGGAGTCCACTTGAAGTTGCAGGGTATGTATCTTCCTTTGTTTCGCCAAGACCACAGACTGCTACAGCACTTGCTACTTGAGTCATACCACACAAAGCAGATGGAAATGAATATTCTGTATCTGCACAGTTATCAAGTATTTGTGGAAATGTTATCTGTTCCTCTTCATTATCAACTGTTTTGCTTTTAGTGTCTGTGGCTTCTTGTTCTCTTTTGAGTCTTTCTGCAGCGTGGGGGCTTGAAATGGTTCCAATGACTGTGGCTGCACAAGCCAAAGCTACTTCCAGTGCACTCTGGGTGCTTCCTTTGGAATTCTCTTCCTGCAGGTAATCTGAAGTTTCAGCAGAACTTTCTGATTCAGACCAATGGCACAGATTTGGGAAACCAGACCCAGGCCATTCTGATGTATTTTCACAGCCGTCTGGACTTTGAACTATGACAATTTTTGGAAGTTCATTCCATGATCGGGAAGTTATGTCTTCTGTTGTACAAGTTGCTGAACTTAAGGAGTTTCCTCCAGAGATGCTAATAGCAGCCTCCTTGGTAAAAGTGGGTTGAGATTGGGACAATCTAATAAATGCATCTTGCAGAACAGACTCTGCTAAATTTGTAGCATATTGACCTGTTGTTGCTTGCTCATTTTGCAAAGGAGGATGAGGTTTCCTTTCAACCATACGCTCCTCTGTGTCTAGCTTATCGTTTTGTTTTGCTATTGTGTCACACTGAGAAGCTAGTTCTTCCTTAGCCATTCTGGTCAAAGATACACCTTCTGAAGTGCATACTGGATAGGAATTTTTAGCCTTGTCTGTAAGGGATCTTTCCAGGCTATTAGTATTAGGGGATGACCTAACGCTTCCTGCTAAATCATTCTTCCACTGTAGTTGCTGGATGGACTTATCCACAGTTTGTAATTTGCTGTCTTCAGCCACAATATTCAGTGCTTCTTCTGAATCAGCAGAGTTTTTAGCAGAAGCTAAGTTTTCTTTATTAAAGCGGTTGTCATCAAGGGCAAATGGCAATGTGGTCTTCTTATAGTATAGGTTCTCAAGTCCCTTTCCTTTATGCTTTCTGACATCTGATGCAGGTTCTGTGACATGTACATTTTCATGACCTGTAAAAATAAAAATGACACATTAGCCTTTAGATAACCAGCTGTCATTTTCTAAAAGGTGATTGTATTAAAGTAATGTGTAGTACTGTACAATTAGCATACAAAAACCATGTACCCTATCTCTTGAGCAAAGATTTTAAAAAATATAAATGATTTTTCTCTCTCCAATTATCCCTCTTTTATACTGCAATTAAACGTATGCATGAATTAATGTCAAGTACAATTTATATGAGCATTACCCTGAGTATTTTGCAGAATGAACAATAACAAACTTATGGTCAGTTACATTGCTTTTACCATTTTTATATTCATCAGCCTCATTCTCATCTTCAAGGTGCTCAGATGCTGTGAGAAAATCTTCTTCTATTGAGGACACTGAACAGTTTGTATCATCCTCAGGCTTTAAGATATTAGTTTCTATATGCAGCTGCCTCTCCTGCACAAGCTCCAGTCCAATCAGAAACTTGTTTATTTCAAAGATGATGCAGCCTATGCTGTTTTTTCTGTTCCCCCTTGCACACTGAACCAAACATACATCAGCCAGCCAAGGACACTAGAGGGGAAAATAATATCAAACAGTTATTTAATTGAAAATGATTTTTTTTTAACTTTCCCCCTTATAATTGTATCAGGAACATTCTGTTGTAAAGAAGCAATAAAATTTGTGAATTAGATATTTTCAACATACTGTGCAGTTACATTTATGTCAAATATGAAACTGTTTGGAATGACATTTTCAGTTACAAAAGTGTTTTACGTAAATCGGGTGTAAGATAGCACTCTGCTGTAGTACGACTATTTGTTTTTTAAGTTACCAAATTGCTTACTCTTAATTCAGTTTCTTGTCCTTTTAATGACATACTGTTCTATTTGCCTTTGGATATGTCAAAGTTCGCCACCCTCTAAGATTGGGGTCCCATTGTGTTAAGTGCTACATAGTAAGAGACAGTGAAGAGCTTTACCATCTAAGCAAAAGACAAGGGGTGGGAGAAAGGACGTACTATTATCCCCATTTTACAATGGGGAACTAAGGCCCAGAGAGATTAAGGCCCAGATCCTCATAGGTATTTAGATGCTTAATGGGAGTTAAGTGCCAAAATAATGTCAAGGCCTGGGTCTAACTGACTTGTCCAAGGTCATACACAGTTTGTGGCACAGCTAAAATGTGAAGCCAGCTCTCAAGTCCCCATCCAAGTGCCTTAATGACAAGACCCTCCGTCCTCTCTTTTGACTTCAGTTGGAGTGAATTATTCATGTGAGTGAAGGAGTCAGCCTGTGTAGCTCTGATTGCAGGATTGGGGCCTTAGACTGAAAGCTCTTCAGAGCTGTATCTGTGACTTTCTATGGGTTTGTACAGAACATTACAGCCCTGTCCTGACTCACCTTTGGGTGCCACTGTAAGATAACTATCTTAGGGTACATCTTCACTACCCGCCAAATCGGCGGGTAGAGGTTGATCTTTCGGGGATCGATTTTTCGCGTCTCGTGACTGGCACAATGGAGCTCTTTGGTATTTAAAATGCACCAGAACAGAGATTACGGGGCCAGTTTCACAAAGATTTATGTGCACAAATTAATTTCACAGAGGTGCACAGGCCCTGCTGCTAATTGCTAGTGAAGATAGCCTGTTCTGATTTTAATCTATTTTACACAGGTTTTACACCTGCTGTGTAGCTCTATGGATTTAAGGAAGTTGCTCCTGATTTACACATGGATATAAGAGATCAGAATCAGGCCCAATAAACTGAACTATTTTCATCCTTTCCCCTTGGCACAGGTATGAATGTAAAAGCACAAAGTCTTATGAGAATAACATAGAGCCACAAAAAATCTGTCACTCTAATAAGTAGCTACACTTCTAAAATCTATGTTTAAAAATTATTTTAATTTGCCATTTGCTTCCTTTCTATATATGGGCTGGAAGTTCAGAATTCTTGGCATGCAACTCATTGCTGCCAATGGAGCATTCCAGCGTGATCAGAGTGAAGGGGTTGGATGCTAATCTTTACTTTTGTATCTTAGTTGGAGAAACTAACCAATTAGTTTTACTGTTGCACAGAGCCTAAAGCAGGGACAAGCATTGATGGGGTTAATAGCTCTCAGGCTCTTCCATTCTCCAATTAAAAGTACCCACAGGTAAGTGAATTCCCAACACAATTTAGCCCAAGGGATATTAAAGCACCATCATGAATTCCTTTCCAAGGTGCATAATGAGACAAGCATGGCCAGGGAGGGAGACAGGGAGAACTGCTGGAGCAGGCTGGCTAGTGGAAAGAAGGAGCAAGACCTTCCTTAAAAGGGAATCTGCAGCAGCTCTGCCCTAACGCCACCTCCCCTGCCCCCATGGATCCAAAGCATTAAATCCTCCCCCCAGCCCTATCCTTGCTGCCCTTCTGGCCCCCACTGTCTCTGGAAGCAGGATCCTGAATGAACTATGCCACCATTGGCTGCCTTCTCAGGATGCTGCACAGAAGTAGCTATTAGGGGCCCTGAATGAGAGTTTGAGTTAATATGCTCACCTAGATATCCTAGGATCTGGAGGGGAACAGGCTGATCCCTAGCTCCACCCCTTCCTATCTCAGCTCAGTCCCCAATTCACCCCTGATTTGGGCTTTTAACTATGTAGCTGCATAAATGGTGTTTAAACAGCTAAGCTTATTCTTTTTACATACCTGTGTGGTTCTCAAGCTAGCACTGGGCTCTGTGCTTGCAGATTCTTTTCTTTCAGATTGCGTACACTATCCTTGATGGCTGTGATGTGTTCCTAAAGATAAACGTATAGTGCTTACCTGGGAAACTTCAAAATCAGCCTGAAGGTTTCCTGAAGTTAATCCGCTCAGCAGGACTATTTCGTTTTCTTTTGGTGGTTGTACATTCATAGAGCTGATAAGTTTTGGGAGATTTGGAGAGACACTGATCAATCTCTGCAATAGGAAAAATATAGTTGAGACAACACCACTCTACTTTACCCAGGTTAGAGTTACACTGTTGCATCTGTAAACATTTAAAGGACACTTGGTAGGCATTCGTTTTAAAATGAACTCAGTTCGCAGAACATACTGGAACTAGAATTGGCAACACTGAAAATGCACATCCTCTATTTATGTACCAAACAATTACAGCAGTGGGAGTGCAAATGTCCCACATTGCCCTAGAGATATGACAGCATAAGGGATCAGTGGTCAGTTCAGTCCCCATGCCTATCAAAAGTCTTGGCCTTTATACCATAAATACCTCCTAAGTGAATGGGAACACTGAGTACACAGTGTTAATATGTAAAATACAAAAGGATTAAATAATTATTGGTATGGGCCAAATCTTGTAGTTCCTACTCAGGCTTATGATTAACAAGAAATCAAAAGGAGTTTTACTGGAAAAAGATCTGATGGATTTTGCCCTATGAAATTAATTCAGTTTTAAATCTATATTTACAATGATGTATTTAACGCACTTTTTGAATTAAACATCCATTTCTTAGATTTAATATACTCTGTAGATACTTTGGTTTCATAACCTATCATTTGTGATGTGAAAACAGAGTAACTTTCTATATGGCATATGTTTTACATATATGCACAGTACATTTGAACGAAGATAAACTACTATGATGATGATACTTTGCTCTGTTGTTATAATACAGGGATTGGCAACGTTTGACATGCGGCCGATCAGGGAAATCTGCTGGCGGGCCGGGATGGTTTGTTTACCTGCAGCGTCCGCAGGTTCGGCCGATTGCAGCTCCCACTGGCCGCGGTTTGCTGTTCCCAACGGCGCCGCCTGCTGCCAACGTGGGACGGGGTCGCTGCAGCGCTGTCTGTGTGGGACCCCCGCTGCGCAGGGAACCCGGAAGGTGAGTCGGGCGCGCGCGGAGCGGGAGGGGGGAGCTGCCGGTGGGTGCTCAGCACCCACCAATTTTTCCCCGTGGGTGCTCCAGCCCTGGAGCACCCACGGAGTCGGCGCCTATAGCCGTTCCAGGCCAGTGGGGGCTGCAGGAGGTGGCGTGGGCCGAGGGATGTGCTGGCTGCCGCTTCCCGCAGCCCCCATTGGTCTGGAGCGGCGAACCGCGGCCAGTGGGAGCTGCGATCGGCCGAACCTGCGGACACTGCAGGTAAACAAACCATCCTGGCCCGCCAGCGGATTTCCCTGATGGGCTGCGTGCCAAAGGTTGCTGATCCCTGTTATAATATTTGTATAGCAGTAGTGCCTGGGAGCCCCTGCCATGGATCAGGACCCTGCTGTGCTAGGCGCTGTACAAATGCAGAACAAAATAAGACTCCCTGCCCCAAAGAGCTTACCTAAAGCTCTTACCATGCAGGAACAATAAGTAATTCAACATCACAGTATCTCTGAGACACATAACCATTATTATCTCCACTTTATACATGACAAAGTACAGCACATCAGTGGCATAGCCATGAAAGGAATCCAGAACCTTGACACCCAGTCCTGTGCTTTAATTACAATACAATTCAAAGGTACTTCATTTCCTTCCTCTTTATCTTCAAAATGATTAGCTTACAGTACTGATATTTCTCCTAATTCAGTTACGGGGAACAATCTACTTCTCAGTACACTGATCGGCAGATATGACTAAGTATTAACATTTGACATAAAACTTAAATTCAGTGCTTCAATTCATTTTGACATTGTTAGTCTAGTACAAAAAAAGTGCTTGTCTTTTTTTCAATGATAATTTTTCTGTTTTCATAGTGTTTTCTCTATATTTTCTCTTGCTTAAATTACCATATTTATCAGATTACTTAGGTTGGAAAACCAGGACATTTTACATATCTTTTTTTGCATGCTTGGAATCAAAGGGAAAGGTCTGGGAAGAATGTTCTTAAATTTGTAACCAAGAAACCCTTGTTACATATTCTATAGCACAGTATAGACTCTATTTTATAGGTGACAAAAGGATGATTTGAAATCCTAAGAGACAGCACCAATATGTAACATATGGCACTGTACAACTTATATAAACATTTTTGTGCCTGACAGTTATGCCAAGATCTTTTATATACTTCTATTAAATATTTTCACTGCACTGGCATGTTGTTTAAATCCATACTGTCTAAAGTAAATTTTGACTGATAGATAATATGCAAACCTTCATTTTGGTGGCACATATTTTAAAATGTTCATTAACCATAGAGGAAAAAACACTAGTTTCCACTTATACCTAAAAAACATTCAGACTATGTACTGATAACTCTATTTCTAGATGGCCAAATCCTTTGGCCTGTCGAAAGGTCACATATGTAGGGCCTCTGAGGTAGCAGACCTGGCATTTTTCAGTGCATGGGGTATCCCAGATGTGGAGGGGCCATGCAAAGGAATGTTGCAAAGAAGGGTTCCACCCTCTCTGTACCACTGTACTGGAGGGGCCTGTGGACAGCTTAGGGACATGGCCAGCAAAGGCATCACTATGTGCATCTATGGGTCAAACCCCATATAGCTGTGGGGAGTCTCCAATGGTGATTTGTGCTTGTGGGAGAGGTTTCTAACTCTAGCCCTTTGCAAAGAAGTGCTGCATAAAGCTCATTTGCTTGGGTTTTGTGCAGGTGTCAGAATTTGGCCCTTATCAAGGATCGCTTGCTCATTAATCAGTCCCCATGATCTGACATAGCATCAGTTCTTTACAAAAAATACTGAGATTGTAAATAAATAAAAAAATGGCCTCTCCCTTCTCATTAATAAATAATCTAGCACTTTTGTGGATTCAGTGAAGTTAAACTTCTCAATCTGGTATCCACACTTAACCAACTGATTCATCAGAAAAATCCATTTGCTTATGGAAGCTGTGTATATTTTTGATGTTTAAGTTTTCTCATCTTGAGGCTATTGAGAGCTGCTTGTAGAAAGACTTCCTGCTAGTGAATCACTGGCAGTGGCAGAAGGCAATTAGGAAAATAATGTGGCAGTCCTCAACTGAACTTAGAATGGCCCCAGCAAACAAATTCCAGTGTTTCACTGAGGAACACTGAGTATGGCCAAAAGACCCCCTCTTTTGACGTGTTCACTTGCCATGTCTTTCTGATGCCAGCATAGGATGATGGTTTAAGCTTCCATTCTGTGGCCATATATAAAAGCTCATTTTGTGTCACACTTTCAAAATGTCACTTCTTCCCATAACCACATGAGCTCCACCCTGACATATGGTGGTGAGTTGTGGCAAGTTGTGGAAAAGAACTTCAGGGGCTGATCTCATTTGCATAGGCACACCCACCCCACCTAGCATGAGCCCATAGTAGCCCAAATGGTCACGCTGGCTGCTGTAGGATCCCCAGTTTTTTAGTTATTGGGGCAGGAAGAATAAATTGTTGTTATACTGATTATGTGAATCAAGGACAGTGGAACTATACTTGGCCTTTTGTTATGATGGAGGGACTCACCATCAACTAAGCAGCACTAGCTAGGCAAGAGTCATGGGTTCCAAAACCCAGTGAATTGACAGAGGCTGGGGACAGGTATTTGTATCTGGTGGTATGGGCCCCTTCTGAGGGCCCTAAATGCCAACTGCACCTTCTTCTCTCTCCACTGTGGAATATCAGAACTAATTTTGAGTTCTTTAGGAGTCTAGTTACAGGCTGCTGAGCTGAAATCACTTTGGGCTAATGGTGCATGAGTTCCCCTTACTACAAGCTGAAATCACGTAAGAGCTGAAATCACTGAGCACTGTGTTAAGTAGTGGGGGAGCTGAAGATATATTGCTAAACGGCTGGTGGAGCAGTTGGCGGGACGGTGCTGCTGGTGGAGCGGAGCAGTTTGCGGGACAGCTGGAACGGCTTACGGGACGGCTGGCAGAGCGAATCCCCACAGAGGGGCGGAGCAGTCAGCTTTGAGCCACATAAGGTGCCCCTTACCTCTCCCCTCCCCATTTCCACCTAGACTGGGTGGGGTAACCCTCTGCAGATGAACTTTTGAACTCTGGGGCTGGACTTTTGGGACTTTGGGTGACACTTAGGGTTGCTGGACTCAAGAACCAAAGGGAGAGGACACAGCCCAATCTGCTTGTGGGGGGTGGGGGTCTTCTCGCGCATGGTTTGTTTTATGAATCCTGTTTGTGGTGTTTCCCCAGCATAATGCTGCATTGTTTCTCTCTGTCAGTAAAAGGCTTTTGCTACACTCAGACTCTGTGCTTGCAAGAGGGGAAGTATTGCCTCTTAGAGGTGCCCGGGGCTGGTGGTATATATTTGTCCCAGGTCACTGGGTGGAGGCTCGAGCTGGTTTTGTATTGTGTTACTGGAACGGAACCCCTAGATACTGAACCCGGCCCTTGTTGCTGCCAACTCTGATGGGCAGAAGGGTTACATACATGACTTGAGCATTTTAGGAGGATGCACATTTTCAGTTGTATGTCCAGTTGTGCAGCTGGTTTTACGAATTGCTAAAGTGTGTCCTGGTTTTCTGCTCAGTAAATAAGCGGAAATCCAATGAGTCAAATCCTTAGGCCCTTAAACATTTTTTTTAACTAGTCTCTATCCAGAAACCCACCCAATGAAATCATCTGGAGTTTGCCTGAGTAAGACTGAGCAGCTGAGTAAAACCTAAATAAGTTAGTAAAAGGGCCTCAGGATTTGCTTGATGATAGGAGGAAAAGCCGCCATGAGACTATTTTTATGTACTGCAGTGTCAAGATAAACTATTACAACTACAACACATGCACAAACACTTCTTTTATAAAACCAAGACAGCAGAAAGTCCACTTACAAAATAGGCATTGTGCATTTAGACCACAAAATTCTAGTAGCTGTCATCTGAGTTGGGCATAAAGCCACACGTGTAGAACTGGAGCCAAATCTGGATTTCAAACACTGTTGTTTGAGGGGTTTTAAATCCAGAGTTTTGATTCAGCCATATTAAAAAGCGACAAAGGGTCCTGTGGCACCTTATAGACTAACAGAGGTATTGAAGCATAAGCTTTTGTGGGTGAATACCCACTTCTTTGGATGCAAGCAGTGCTTTTCCACTGCTTGCATCCGAAGAAGTGGGTATTCACCCACAAAAGCTTATGCTTCAATACCTCTGTTAGTCTATAAGGTGCCACAGGACCCTTTGTCGCTTCTACAGATCCAGACTAACACGGCTACCCCTCTGATACTTGAGACCATATTAAAAAGAGTGCTCATTTGTAAAATTTATATCCATGTTTAGGTTTCAAAGTCCTGGCAAAGTTTGAGAGGGGACAAGAGAGAATTGGGCCTGGGAATGTGGTTTGGGCCTCTCTCTAGTTCTCATCACACCGTCCTGTGAATAATATGAACATATGTATTGTGCACATTAGGCCTTTCCTAATTTGTTACCTGTTTTAAGTGCTCATCACTGCAATCATCTTTGTTTGCATCTAGATTCACAAAGCAAACCTGCAATAAAAAAGAGAGAGAAAAGGTAGTCTAAGGTTTCTTTAGAAATTTAGCAAACGATTTAAAGGTAATTAATATAAATACATTTCCTACACATGTAGCTGGTGTGATGGGGCAAGGCCAGATGGCTATAGAAAAGTGGTGAAGAATCAGTATGTTAGCACCAGGCTAAACAAATCCCTGATACCTTGTTAACCAAATGGCAGTTGCTCCAGGTTAATCAAGACACCTGGGGCCAATTAAGATCCTTCTAGAAAAAGCAGTGGAGATGGCTAGATTGATTGAGACACCTGAAGCCAATCAAGGGCTGGCTGGAGCTAGTTAAAAGCCTCCCAGTTAGTCAGTGAGGGGGGGATGTCAGGAGCTGTGGAAGGAGGTTGTGTGTGAGGAGCTGGGAGCAAGAGGCACTAGGAGCTGACAGTGAGAAGGCGTACTGGTGGAAGATCCTGTGGTGAGGATAAAGAAGGTGTTGGGAGGAGTCCATGGAGAAGTAGCCCAGGGAGTTGTAGATGTCGTGCAGTTGTTCCAGGAGGCACTCTAAACAGCTGCAGTCCACAGGGCCCTGGGCTGGAACCCGGAGTAGAGGGTGGGCCTGGGTTCCCCCGCAAACTCCCAACTTCTGATCAGACACAGGAGGAGTTAACCTGGACTGTGGGTTCTACCAGAGGGGAAGATCTCTGAGGCAAGCAAAATCCGCCAATAAGCGCAGGACCCACCAAGATGGAGGAGGAACTTTGTCACACTGGATATGGTACCTTTTCATCATACAGGAAGAACTCTCATAAGGGCAAATGGGAGTAATGTATTGGCATTAAAATGGGAGAAGAAAAGGCAAGAGAATTAAGAGCAATCACTGTATCTGTTCCAACACAACTTCTCTTTGTCAAATTGCCAAATGTAGCCATTACACAAGAACGTAATGGATATGGGAGAAGCGAGGGGAAATATGGAATGCCTCTGGCAATGGCTAGCGCGATGATGCTCCTCCACATTGCCTGCCACATGACTCCCACTGCTACAACACAAGACACCTTGCACTACGTAGCAACTACTATTAGGTAAGATATGATTCTTCCTATTATAGCATATAGCTTCATTTCATTTACTAGAAGGTTGGAAAAGGGAAACTAACAGAAATTAAACATTTATAATCAACTAGCTGGGAACAGGTTAAGTTTGTGGTGCGTGGGTTTAAGATCACATGGCTCAAAAGGATCCTAGTATGTCCAGATGAACCTAATAACTTTATGGAAACTGAATACTTTTATCTTGGGAAGAGGGTTCATAAACCAGTGGTACTCAAGGACCCTCTGTAGCCTTAACCAGGCACTGCAACTGCTGGAATTAGCAAAACATCTGGTAATTTTAGACTTGGTTCTGTGGAAAGTGCCAGTTTCACCCAGAAAAGAGGGGTATTTTTCCATTGTCTGACCAGCTCTGATCATCATCTATTTAAGCAACAACAGTGTACTTGACACTAGAATACCAGAGATCAGCCAAAACGGGAACCTCAAATCCAACCCTTTTTTAAAAAATTGGGGGTTTTTTTGTGGGGGAGAAGAGAGCCAGTTCTGAATCCTCCGCTTTGGTGCTAAACTGGATTCAAGGCAAGAGCCCCAAATCTGGACTTGCTCCTATTTTTGGATGTGGCAGAAATCTCAGAAGAACAGTCTGTGAGATTTAGATGCTGATACATCTTGACCTAAACTCCAGTCCAGATTCAGGGTAGAGTCCAAATCCTACACTAACCTTCAATCAGGTTTAGCTCCAAACTTCATTTGCTCAGCCAATTGCTCTGTAATAATCAGAGGAGGAACAAATTCCCTGTCTGATTCAACTGAAGACCTATATGTCTCAACTTTTGTCAATGGGAGTAGCACCTCGTAGGAAGACCGCTCAAACCTCATACAGCATTGGCTGGCTCCTTAGACAAAAAAATGCAGTAACTGGCTGAACATTGACATCTTTTGAGTGCTAACATGGCTGGATGTATTACAACAAACGAAACATTTTCTTTTTTCCAACAGAAGTCAAAAGACTTGATTATCCTAGTTCAGGAAGGACTCTTTGGGAAATGCTTTCTCAGCACCTGCTCATATGATCATTAGTCTTAGCCAATATTACCTCACTTCCATGAGCTGTAAAACTCACTTAGAAAGGTATAAAGTTTTTTAAAAAAATGAAAATAGTACATTTCACCAATATACTGAAGTTAGACATTCTGCTGCATATTATGTGTCAGTTCCACCCTAACGTAGCACTGATTTCAGCTTATATATGTACATACCATATGTACAGAATATGACCATCTGTAGTAACAGCAAGAATAGCAGATGGAAAGATTCAGCCCTCCCAGTGTGAACCAAAAAAAGTGCAAAGAATACTTTTTGCTCTTTAAAAGAGCTTATTTTATTTTAATATTGTAACTTCTTTACACCAATACAAAAACATATTTTCCACCATTACAATTTAAAGAAAAATATTTCTTTGCTTGAGGATGTCAGCCCGAAGAATGTGTCACTGTCACTAGGGTTTTACGCATGGCTAACTTTTAAGATGTACTTATTATTAGGAAATGGAAATGTCAAAGCCATAAAGTAATAAAAATACCCTTTAGCAATACAGTACTATAGTTACATAATGTCCTGAGCCTGCTATAGTTAATTGTACAGAGGAACAAAATCTCCCTTTCTTTCAGTTGATTCTTAGGGGTTGTATATTATTGAGGGAGATGGTATACAGAACAAACCATTAGAAAATACTGGTGCCAGATTTTGTTTAGCAAATACAACTTTGAACTTTGCAAGTGTCCACAATGATATGTTCCTAACCATATAAATGTGTGTGTATGTTTATAGGTATATACAAATATGTAGGTGAATGGCCATAATGAATTCAGCGTAGATGTCAGGAGACATTTTGAAAACCTGGTGGAAATGTATGCCTCCATTTTTTAATCTTCTCAAGCATGCTTCAGCTACTGTTCTGAGAGATAAGATGTGATTTGGGCTTTTAAGTGCCTGTACTTTAAGTGCTTTTGAAAATTTAACTCTAGGACTTAAGGAAAAGGTGCTTTATTTCTTAACTCTATTTTGGCTCTATCCCAAAACTGGATTCAGTGGGAGTTTTGTCTGCCCCCTTTGCCCCCCAAAGGGTCTGGCTCTTGCTCTCTCTCTATGTATGTATACACATACATACATACATACAGTATTACTCAAACACATTATTTCCCAATAATACTTGTTTTTGTAATTTACCAAATGCCTGAATACTGATGTGGTGCTGCACACGATTGACCTAAAATATCTATTGTCTCTTGTAACAATGACATCAGCTGCCAACCTAAAAGTACGCCTCTACGAAGCATGCGGTGAAACTGTCAGTTCCATTTCACGTGGAGTGGATGGTATATATTTAGCTCTTCTATGCCTCCAGTAGAAGAAAGAGAATCATGTGCAGGTATATGCATTATTTAAAGTCACAGCTTGTTTCCTTCATATTTTTTTTTACTTTGATAACCAAATGCATTTATTATATATATATGCCTAAAGCAGTACTGTATCCTATATATCTGAATACACTGAAAGGTGCAAATTTCATAGACACTGATTTATTACATTGCCTTATTACTGAAATCTCCTGGCATTCTGCACTTGAGTGGACTTTTCAGATGTGAAACTATAGGCAACTATTGCACAGATAAATATTGTGCCACAGTGGTTATTGAAATGTATTGTAGAATTTGCTTGATTTTTGCTATTTTAACTGGCCCCAAAGTACTGCCAGATTCTAGGAGACCCACTAAGAGTATATTTGTCTAGTTTAACGGACATGAAAAGAGAAAACTGAATCTAAAATCACTCATGGTTTTCAGCTTGCCTGATATTAATTAAATAGATTAGGTGCATTGACTTATATTGGTTGATAAGCATATGAGTGTTATCACTGAGAGACCTCAGTCATAATATAGTAAAAGGACACTGAGGTATAATTCATAATTTGAAAAAATGTTTTCATTGTATAGATTAGGAAAAGAGGTTGAGGTTAGGTTGGTGTTAGCTAACCCCAATTTAACCATGAATTTTTCTCTAATGTAGATGCAGGTTAATACCTTTAACTATAATTTAGCTAGACCTATAGCCTAACTCCAACTTCAGCTCAATGTGGGAGCACCCCAATACTTCTAAATGCCAAACCACTCCTGCATGCACCTCCCTGACACACCATCTTTATTTCTGCCTCATTGCCAATTATTCCCATAGGCCCTACCTCATGGTACACTTTATGATGTTTGTTGGGGCAGGTTCTTCAGACCGGTCCCTGTGTGCAGCATCTAACAGAATTGGCCCACTAGCATGCTAAACTTGACATTGAAGGATTTTTAGTCTCCATGGGTCGCAGAAGAAATAAAATGAGGTAGACTTCATATCCTCTCTAATGATTATTACTGGAACTGCTTGGGGGAGGAGGGAAAGAAAGGAAAACATTTTCAAGGAAATTTTCAAGGAAAACAGTTTCCAGGAGCCAGAAACTCCTGAATCTAATCCTGGCTCTCACACTGTAGCCCTTGGGCAAATGCCTTGATCTCCGCCCCTGCCCCCCAAATCTGTACAACAGGAATAACAATACTTGTAAACTTACTTGTTATGACAATAATTTTTTAATGCTTAAGTCCTTTGAAGAGATAATGCATTATATAAATATTTCTACTTTTATTCATTAACAGATGAAATGCTAAATTCAGGGAATTGCTATAAGCACAACACTTTTTATTTTCACACCCTGGAACATCCATACAATTTCAGAGTGTTTTATGGTGCTGACACTAGTAAACAGCTTAGTAAATAAGAATCATATTAGTGCCTACATTTGCTTCATTGTTCTGTTACAGGTTATATAAACCAAATTTGATATAGACAGTACTTAATGCCCCCTAAAGAGAAAAGCTTAGTGATTGATATTAACTAAGATACTGTACCAGACATTCTTCATCCTTCTACCTTGTACATTAATTCTTGTTTTCTCCCCTTGTTTAAATTATGTAACCTTTTCCTAATTATATACGATAGGGTGACCTAGTAGCAACCCTATATTTAGGTTTCCTAGCACTTTACATTACAAGGTATTCTTGTGACCCTTTCTTTGAGAAGCTCTAATACCTCCATTGTTTGCAGCAGACCTTTGATATTTAGCAAGGGGAAATCCCTTGGGTTAAGGAAGTGCCTTTTCTTTGTCCCATGACATTCTCTTCAGCTTTGCTGAGATTAAAATTTTTTAAAATTCACCATTTCCATTCGGTTGCTTGTGTTCCTAAAAGAAAATTCTGGTAGCCTGCCAAAATAATAACTAAACACAATCATTCCAAGCTTAGGCTGATGCCATGACCAACATGCCAGCTGCTTTGGCGGCTGCTGACACTGTACTGGGAAAACCTGGGAGCTGCTCTAGCAGTTGTGGGGGAAAGGGGAAGAGAGAGCGGTTGGGTTCCCCACTCCCATTAAATGGCCTTTTCAGGGTGACACATGGGGCTGGAGCTCTCCCAACCTATAGGGGAAGAGCAAGAATTGCACTGAGACAGGCTGAACTCCTCACCCCACCCACCAGACATCTTCAGCACACTGTACCCACCAGCCCACCCATTCTCTGGGATTACAGCCTTCTCTTGCGGCTAGCTAAAGTACTTAGTCCTGTAGCTTAAGTGGTAGTAGTCCTTGCTGCCATCCTGAAAATTCAGGATTCAAAACCTGCTGATGATTCATAATGGAAATTGTTACAGTTGCACACAAGGAGTATGTTTTTTCTTTTCCTTCTAAAACGCTAGAAAAACACATAAATAAAATCTTTAATACAAGAATGTTATTTTGGTTGTAAAGGCAAGCACCTGAAAATTAGGAAATGCTTGATATACAGTTGCTTGTGCAATCTTAATTCAGCCCCCTTGTGGATATGCATTAAAATATAGTCGTTAATTACATGAACACATGTTTTTCCCCCTATGGCATCCCTGACTGTATAAGTTAATAGCATATGATCATATTTGTAAAGCTTGTTAATGCATATGGGGAGGTGGGACAGAGTTCCAGTTGCATGGAAAACCATAACTTTGCTGTTCCACTGCTTTAGGAGCTTAACTATGCAGTCTTGATGTTCTCTTATGGTAATGTAGTTTTTTTGTATATTACTGTATATACAAGCCAGAGAGGTGACATACATGAATGCTACTGTGAGGTTCTTTTCAGTTTTTTGTCACTTTTGGCAAAAGGATGTAGAGCTTCCTATGAAATAAAAATAATTAATTAAAAAAAACCCAGGTTGTATGTACCTTGGATTTTAACTATGTATTACCTTTCCAGCAAAGTTAAAGTCTCTCTCCAGGAGCTGCGTATTTACATTTTCACTGCCTCTAAGGACACTGTGCACGATGTGTAACTTATTGCAGCAGAACGAGTATAGAAACTTATAAAACATATGAAACATATGAAGTCACTTGTAAAGGTTTAAAATGGGAGTCAAAAATGTTTTAAAACAATCTCATATAGTGTCTCTCCTCATTCATTTGTGCCCTCAGGAATAACATTAATCTGATAGCAATTTTCAGAATATTGAGCCACGTTCTGATCTGGTTTTGCTAGTGCAAATATGGAATAACAATGGACTTACTCCCGATTTTTAGTGGTGGAAGTGAGATCAGAATCTCCATCTGTCTTTAGGAAAGATGGTTTAAATCACCATAATTTCCCCATAGCACAATAACCAAATATAACTACTCAAAAAGCCTTCACTCAGTAGGATGATATAAATATACAGCTGCATGTCAGTCTCCCTTGGGAGCTGAAGTCAGCTAAAGCCTAAAGGAAAAAAATTCACTTTATATATCTTTGAGACAGAGCAAAATGTAACCCATAGGAAATATTAAAGGAAAAGCAATATGGCAAATTTTCCCCAGAAATTTTGTTTTAAGCTTTGTGTTTTTGAAAATGGTCAACTACATCTACATATTTCTGACTTCTATGAGACTAGAATAAAATGCCTTTTTCAGCTGATTCTAACAATGCAGCCATCTGGTTTTTCTGTGTCTATGGCAGGATCATTTGTTTTGATGGCCATCAAAATGCTGATTTACAAAGCTTCCAAATAGAAACTTGCATTTGTTTTTACTTGAAAGATTTCTGCCAATTTAAAGTAAAATTTAGATGCCAAACAGTCAGGGACCTAATAGGCACTGTATGCCTTCCTGCATGGACACCTAGGCAGTGGTGCTAACTCTTGTGATTTTTAGAGTGATTCTTGTATTCAGTGTATTTTCTTAAAGCTCCAGCTTCTGGAGACGTGATTACATGAGAATTTCAGCTTTCATTACAAAACAAAATTCTAGCCTTCATGATTGTGGAGAAGAGCTTTAAAATGTAACATGAGTGTACTCTTAAGGCTTAAAAGAAAAAAAAAGACAAATACGAAGAAACCCACACCTAAAAGGTATGATTTTTAAGTTAATCTCCTGATTTTTTTTTTAACATTTGGCGTTGCCAATACTGACTGCCTATATGAACAGGCATAAGGGACTACCCATATGGATCTTACTGGGGGATTTGTGGCCTTGCTCAGTTCACCACAACCTCCAACAAAAGCAAAGCTTTCAAAATTAACGCCTTATGTTGACATTACCACATATTTAAATCTAGGAATATGATTGAAACAGTTGCTCAGTACTGCCAAACTCAGAAAAAATGATATTGCCCCTCCCCAAATATTTAAAAAAACCACAAAAAAACCATGATTTGGATCTTTTGACTTTACAACTCCTCTCTACTGCTGTAGTAGTAGTAGTGTGCGTGTGTGTGTGAGAGAGAGAGAATTTCAGGTTGAAAAGTTGGCCTTTAATGCACATAAAAATTCCTGAATCTTCCTGGCTGTTTCCCCTCCCCTCCCCTCAGGGCCGGCTTTAAGCCAATTCCTCCGATTCCCCGGAATCAGGCCCCGCTCCGGCAGAGTTGATTTTTTTTTTTTGCTCCGACAAGTCCGGCGGGGCCCCGCCATCGTTCCTCGCGTGGGGCCCCGCACCCGCTAAAGCCGGCCCTGCCTCTCCTTATCCTTGAAAAGGGGGAACTGTCATTCATTACCTATTACTATCGTGACCCAACAGCAACACGTCTCAGCTTCCCACTGCCCCAGGACCCTCTTTGTGTTCTAGGGCCATACATGAAGTCAGGGCTGATTTGTGTCCTCATCCCCAAGGCTCTTGGACAGAGCTCTGCCCATGTATTGAAAACCAAGGGACTGAAGGAGCTTCTTCCATTATCACTAGAGCTCCTCCTCCAGGTGCCAAAATCCCATGACTCATGATCAATTAATGAGAGTTGGCAACATTGCCTTCCCCTGGCTGCTCAGAGGGGACTCCCTGTATCTACCACTACTCCCAGGCTAGGGGAGATGCCATTCTATCCCCTCCATCACCCACCCCTCAGCCTCCTTCCTGCCCTCCACATCCCTCTGCATCCCAATCCCTTGAAAATACTAAATGTCTCCTGCTCCCCGTCATTTTCCCCATCTGCTCTTCACAGCGTCTCTGTTGCTGCTCTCAGTCCCTGGGTCCTGACTAGCCCTCCTCCCCATTACAGAGTGGCAGCCATTTTGCCTGTGGGCATGGCTTCAATCTCAGTGAAAACAGTGGGATGTGGCAGCCAACTTTATCAAGGGCAGCCTCATTTCCACATGGAGACAGAGATAGTAAGGGAATGGTGGCTTTGCTGGCTTCGGCCCCACTGACAGTAATAGGAGATGGTGACAATTTTGAATAAGGGAAACCTGGTGAGTTATCAGCCTTTCATCATGTTTTCATGAGACAGGTAAAAAATACTCCAAAAATCATAAGTCATAATAAAATCATCAGAGTTGGCAGTACTGGTTACTCATTATTTCTGTGCCCAACAGCACCAACCAGGGCTCCAATGTGGGTCAATGGAGCTCTGTGTCTCAGTCCATTCCTGTTCTAGAAGTTGCAGGATTGGAGCCCTAGCAACTTGAGGCTTGACTCAAAGCCCATTGATTTAAATTGGAGTGATTTCAAAGGGAGCCTTTCTAATTCAATGAGCTTTGGACGGATCATACCCATGGCAACTTCTTTATTTATGCACATCTGGCTAGCATTATAGAAGTAAAACGCTATCTAGGTCAGGCATGGACAGTCAAACACTGTTTTTTATTAAAATAATGCAGTCAGGAATGAAGAAAAGAAAATTATTACAGAAAACAATTGAAACCAAATGTACTATTCATTTGATTAGCACCAACTGACCTATCTCCATATGTCCACTCTTTCATGGGATGCTTCTGATAAGCTTTCAGTATTTAATTTTTTCTCCTTTTATTATTTCTGACTTATTACTGAAACTTGATTGTCATGTTAATATAATTCTTTATAAAAGCGTATGTCTATATTACCCATTTCTGCTCAAATGACTCAATTGTGGGCCCTTCTACCTACTGACAGTCTTCTGTAACCATTTAAATGTCAAGTGCAGTCTCTGAAGACTAAATAAGGGCCACTCTCAATATGATGTTGGCTGAACTAAACCAATGCTGGCGCAAAAGAAGTTCAACATTAATTTCATCTCCAAACATCTTCCTCTTCCTAGTTATAGAGAGGCTTACACTAAAAAAAGGGTCAGACTGTTGCCATGGAAAAACCCATGTGCTGGAAACTTTTTTGTCTTCCTCTGATTGTTTCATAGTGTGTTGGGGTCACAGAGGAGCTGGTTTCTCAACAGAATGAGCAGGAATGAGTTTAGATCTGAGATCCGTTGAGGGTCCTTTTGGCTCCCCTGATCTCTATGGCACTATGGTTCCTCCCTCATCCTACAACACAAACATCAAGACTCTTGGTAGATCTGATCTACAATAAGTTAACCATCCAGGGGACTTCATGCAAATGTGTCCAAAGTTTTTAAAATGCTTCCATATGGCTGAAAAACCAAACCAGAGGGAAGATTTTGTGGAAATTTTTGAAACTTCCCTCTTTGGGTTCAAATATATTATGAAAATGTCATATATTCTCACCTGTCATAGATTATGTAGTGCTGTTCTAAACTAGTATAAATAAATTAAATGATAATTTACTACAAATAAAAAAACATTAGCAACGGTCATGTAGAGGCAAAGGAAGATAATTAAAAATATAAGTATTTAAATCCATCCCCCTTATCTGTGCATTTTAAATAGTTTTACAGTGCGTTAATGGCATTTTTAGAACTCAAAAGAATGATGGAATAAATGTTAAGCCTAATTTTATGCTAATGATTTCACTAAACAAAGATGTCAAGGGAAAACATTTCATCACGCTGGCAGGCAGGGATGTTGAATAACCTCAAGCTCCAACTCTTTTGGTTCTCCAGCGTTCATGAATAAGTGGTAACAAAGCATAAGGGCATACTTCAGCTGGCAACACGAGGTGCTGCATTATACTTGTGCCTTTACATCTGAAGTTAAAGTGTGACTAACTCAGGTTACTTTTTAAAAATCAAAGTAAACAAGAGTCCCATTCTCCCAGCGCACTTCTGCCATATAGTAGTACTTCCCAACCAGTGGTCATGCAATTACAAGGACACTTTAGACTTCCAGAACTGATACTCCAAGCTGCTTCTCCTTCCTAACATAACACTGACGTGCATCTCCTATTCAATTTTGTATCCTCTCACTCACAGTGGAGTTGGGATGCTTGGAAGCCCTGGCCACTGAGCTTAGAAGTAGGGCTGACAAGCGATTAAACAAATTAATCGCATGATTAAACAATAGAATACCATTTATATTTTTGAATGTTTTCTACATTTTCAAATATATTGATTTCAATTACAACACAGAATACAAAGTGTACAGTGCTCACTTTCTATTTATTTTTGATTGCACTGTAAAAAACAAAAGAAATGGCATTTTTCAATTCACCTAATACAAGTACAATAGTGCAATCTCTTTATCATGAAAGTTGAATTTACAAATGTAGAATTATGTACAAAAAAACCCTGCATTCAAAAATAAAACAATGTAAAACTTTAGAGCCTACAAGTCCACCCAGTCCTACTTCTTGTTCAGCCAACTGCTCAGACAAACAAGTTTGTTTACATTTGCAGAAGATAATGATGCCCACTTCTTGTTTACAATGTCACCTGAAAATGAGAACAGGCGTTCACATGGCACTGTTGTAGCTGGCGTCGCAAGATATTTATGTGCCATAAGCGCTAAAGATTCATATGTCCCTTTATGCTTCAACCACTGTTCCAGAGGACATGCGTCCATGCTGATGATGGGTTCTGCTTGATAACCAGTCAAAGCAGTGCGGACCAACACATGTTCATTTTCATCATCTGAGTCAGATGCCACCAGCAGAAAGTTGATTTTCTTTTTTGGTGGTTCGGGTTCTGTAGTTTCCGCATCAGAGTGTTGCTCTTTTAAGACTTCTGAAAGCATGCTTCACACCTCATCACTCCCAGATTTTGGAAGGCACTTCAGAGTCTTAAACCTTGGGTCGAGTGCTGTAGCTATCTTTAGAAATCTCACATTGGTACCTTCTTTGTGTTTTGTCAAATCTGAACATGTGCTGAGTCATCATCTGGGACTACTATAACATGAAATATATGGCAGAATGCTGGTAAAATAGAGCCAGAGACATACAATTCTCCCCCAAGGAGTTCAGTCCCATATTTAATTAACATATTTTTTTTAACGAGCATCATCAGCATGGAAGCATGTCCTCTGGAACGATGGCCGAAGCATGAAGAGGCATATGAATCTTTAGCGCATCTGGCATGTAAATATTTTGTGACGCTGGCTACAACAGTGCCATGTGAATGCCTGTTCTCACTTTCAGGTGACATTGTAATTAAGAAGTGGGCAGCATTATCTCCCGTAAATGTAAACAAGAAGTAGGACTGAGTGGACTTGTAGGCTCTAAAGTTTTACGTTGTTTTGTTTTTGAGTGCGATTATGTAACAAAAAAACTACATTTGTAACTTGCACTTTCATGATAAAGACATTGCACTACTGTACTTGTATGAGGTGAATTGAAAAATACTATTTCTTTTGTTTATCATTTTTACAGTGCAAATATTTGTAATCAAAAATAATATAAAGTGCACTGTACAATTTGTATTCTGTGTTGTAATTGAAATCGATATATTTGAAAATGTAGAAAAACATCCAAAAATATTTAATAAATTTCAATTGGTATTTTGCTGTTTAACAGTGCGATTAATCACAATTAATTTTTAATAACAATTAATTTTTTGAGTTAATTGCGTGAGTTAACTGCGATTAATCAACCGCCCTACTTAGAAGTCTTCATTGTGGGCTATAACATGTAGAAATGAATGGGAAATGGTAGTTGCAGTAGACTACACTGGTACAGTTCCCTAAAGGTTGAGAACCAATATTCCAGAGTACAATGTGGCAGTATGGGGACCACTGATGGCCTCCATGACAGGAATAGTTTATATTATCCTTTCTTAATTTTTAGGGTGACACAGATTTGGAATAAGAGAATATAATGTGTAGGTGGCACCACAACAGCTTTTCCTCCAGGAAAACCAAACAACAACATTTAACTCACTGATACAAGAATACAAATAAACAGATTTATCAGCTGCAGCTTTTCAGGGTCATATGCTGGGATTTCCAGTTAAGAGGGAAGAGCTGAAAAAACAGGGAAGGAGCATCAACACTATTTTGGGGCTACTGTGAGGCAAATTATTCATCTTCCTACTCCAGGGAAAAGGGGCTGCAGGACTGGGTCCTATGCATGCTTTGTTTAGGATAAGTCCTCTTTTTTTAAAGAAAATAAAAGAGATTGGCTGGAGTGTGAGCTTTGAATGGCAAGTGTATAAAAACAGGCGGGCTCCTTTCTCTGAGAGAATGGAGGCAGAAACCTAAAAAGGAAAAACCCTGGGAACCCTGGAGGTCTGAGGGCTTTGTCTGGGCTCATTGTAAGATAAATGTTCACTATTCTATACAAACAAGAATAAGGGTGCAAAACTAAGCACCCAAAAGTTGGGAAAGCAGATTAAGGTCGCTCGCCCCAGCCTGTCCCTGGCTCTTCCTCATCCTTGGGTTCTGGGGCCAGGCTGCTTCCTCCTGGGCACAAGAAGGAGGGTATAGAAGAAACTGTCTCCCTATGCAATTGCCTGGAAAAGTCCTGCTGTGCCCTAGGCTTTGGAGCCCTGCTGAGCACAGATGGATTCTTTGGATAATTTAGTAACAAACTTCTGCTGAGCATGTGCAAGCAGTGACTATTTCCAGAGGCTTATATCTTGGCCAGATTTCAGTGGATTTGCAAAGGAATGGAAAAAGGCACCTCTCTGATCCCATACATTTGTTTGAAAATGAAATCATGAATCACCAGCACTCCAATGCTCGTAGAACTTGTTGTACAGCCACATTAGAACGATTCACCAATTCAGTTAATTTGATGTCTTAAATATATGCTCTCAAAACTCTAAATGACACTGCATAATTAGGAAGGGAGGCATGGCTGCACTTCGAAATTAATTTTTTTCTTTATCTGCAGTTCCCATTACTTAGATTTATTTTTGCACTGCTATAGCAAAAGCCTGAAATTATTAGGCCAAGACCATGGTGTGTACATGAGGTAACATATAAATTGAATTCATATTTATCTGGAATGAAGTGTATCTTCTTATGAATCTCTTATTGAGGTTTTCAAAACAAAGCACTTTTCAAGCACCTCTCTTGGTAGAGGGTGACAGTTTCTTAATAAGATAAGCACGAGAAGTAGCTGAACTAGAAGATACTGTATACAAATAATACAGCTGTAAAGCAGACAACGTGTGGATAGTAGTAATGAATCTCGTGTGTAAAATGACAAAAACAGTACTTTGCATATGCAAGATCTGTAGATGTTTGAAAGCTGGCCAGATCAAATAGGGCAAGATTTTGTATCAAGATACACATGGCCAGTTTCAAGCAGAGGCTATGTTGCTGACATCTGAAGCCAGGCTGCATATTGTAAACATTTAAGCAGTTGGGGCAGAGGACTGCCCTGCACTAGTACAGCAAGAGGGATTAGATTCTCCAGGAAGTACTTTATGATTCTAGCACCTATGGTTTCAAGAAAGCAGTCTACATCTCTGTTTTCCTGGCAAACCTTTTTCATTAGTTTCCCCCATCTGAAGACTTTATGTTTAATGATACCTAGCCCTTAACTATTTTTTCATCCACATATTTCAAGATGCTTTACAAAGAATGGTACCAGTCCCATTTTACAGAGGAGGGAAGTGAAGTACAGAGGTGAAATTACTTGCCTAATGTCCCAAAGGTTGTCAGTATGAAAGCCAGGAAGAGAACTTGAGTCTACTAACTCCTAAACCACTGCCCTATCCACTGGACACAGCACTACATACTGTTCTGTAGCAGTCCTCTGCCAATTGTAAACTAAATTGGAGTAATGAGTCAGCCAAAGCAATGCAAATTGTGATGGTTAGCGGGACACTATCTGGTAGATAGAGGACTGATTATAATTGACAGTACTGAAAGGGCGGTGGCGGGTGGGGGCAGCCTACCCTAGTATTTAGAGAATGGATTGGGAGAACCAGGAGTTGTGGCTTCTGTTCCTAACTCTGCCAGTGACTTGCTGTAGTGACCTCTGGGTGTCACTTCCATGTCTGTAAAATGGGAATGATAATAGCCAGCTTTGTAGAATATGCAGATTCCTGACTGAAGGGTGCTATATTTGTTCTGAGTACTATTGTTATATACACCTCTATTTTAAAGAGAGAGAAAAGCCCAGTTTTCTACCACCGGAAATATTGCGTTGGTTTATTTGAGGCACAGTCATGGGGCAAAGTTCTGCTGCTGGCTTTTTCTGCAGAGAGGCTGCTAGGTTTCAATAGTAACATCTTCTTCCCCATTATCCCATTTATACTGTATCTAAACCTCTTATTGGGCATGTGTGTATATATATATATGTTTGATTACAGACTGTTACCAGACAGAAGCTTATTTTTGCAGCCAATAGATCACTGAAGTACAGAACCAGAACAGAGTAACAGAATTGATGTCTGCGTCACTACATTTGGTTTTCCCCCCTCGCCACAGCTTGATAATGGTTAACACATCGTTCCCCGCAGTCAATTCTTCCTTTTCAAGGGATGATCTTTTTAACATTAATTTCTTATGCTGAGGAGGTGAAGCTTGTGACATTTCAGCAGGCTGGTATAAAGAAAAAGTACATTTCCTGGTGGTGTTTTGAGACAGACCTTGATTGTAAGCAACATAAATTGCCAACTCAAATATATTCAGTGTAAAAGGAAATCTTTTGGGGAGTTTTGACCTGATTTTCTTGATTAATAATGTTTGCTTTGCCCATATGTCCATGCGGTTCCATCTCAGCAGTAGCACTGGATAGTATTCAAAGCATGAGGCTTGCATTCAGGGACTCTGGGTTCTGTTCCCTGCTCTACTACTGATTTGCTGAGCCATCTTGTGGCGCGTGTGTGGAAAATCACATAATCTCAATGTGCCTCAGGGCTGGTCCACACTGGGGCAGGGGATCGATCTAGAAAACGCAACTTCAGCTACGAGAATAGCGTAGCTGAAGTCGACGTTTCCTAGATCGAACTAAGTATACTTACTGCGGGTCCACGCAGCGCAGGCAGGCTCCCTCGTCAACAGCGCTTCCTCCTCTCGGCGAGCAGGAGTTCCGCAGTCGACGGTGGAGCGCTTCTGGGATCGATTTATTGCATCCAGATGAGACGCGATAAATCGATCCCAGAAGATTGATCTCTACCCGCCGAATCGGGCGGGTAGTGTGGACCTACCCTCAGTGTTCCCATCTATATCTAGAGATAACGCCTCCCTACTTCACAGGGTGTTATGAGGATTAACACAGTAATCTTTGTAAAGTGCTTGGAGATTCTTGGCAGAAGACAACTCAGAAATGGAAAGATTATTTGCCTTTAGATGTATCATCTTTTGTCATAATCTTAATTTTGGCAGAATTTAGGCTGATTTTCCGGACATTGATTCTCATCACTCCCATTAATGTCATTAAGAGTTATGACTATGTATTGACGACAGCAGCATTGTAGGGCCCAACTCCACTAAGCACCCCTGCTTATCCCACACATGGCAGAACTGGTTCCTTAATAGTTAATGATTAACGTAGATGTGAAACTGAGTGTAGCAAGTGAGGCATTTGGAATAGCATGTTATTTACACAGAATAAAAATGACTTGCTTTTGGAAGGTATTTGAACTAATTATCCATACAAATTTAAATGTAGTGCTGCTTGTGTTTAAATTCCATACTTGCCAACATGCCTTTGGCAGAGAAACCAGCTGGAAAATGTAGAAATGAGAACGTTGGGCAGAAGGTGTTTGATTTGCTAAAGAAGTGGATGCAGGATGAGATCAGTAGAAATATGAAGAATGCTTTTGCCTTGTACATTGGGAGAAGTCACAGGGGAGAGAAGAGAGATGTGTGTCAATAGCCTGGAGGTGAGGGTGCTCACTGGGGATGTGAGAGACCCAGGCTCATGTTCCTATGCTGCCTGATTCAGATCATGGACTTGCTCACGTGAGTACCCTAACCACCATGCAATTGACTATCCTTTCTCTCCTGGTTCTTCACCAATTTTGCAAAGGTCTTAATTTCATTTCAGTGTGGAACAAAAAAATAATTCTGTGAATTCTTGCTTTTTGGCCAGCCCTATGTCTCACACATACTTGTAGTGGGTACCTCTCTGGCCTTACTTAGCTCTCACTTGTACTAATGTAAATCATGAGCATCTCCACTGTAGTCAATGGAGTTCACTAGTTTGCATGAAGGCTGCACTATCAACAGCAGAATTCAGCGTTGGCCTTAAAGTCCAATATCAGCAAAGATGTAGAGCCCCGCGGGGACACAGCAACTTCTAGGCTAGCATGATCCTTCCCTTTCTCCTCAGCTGTCCACAGGCCTGGAGAAAGTGACAATTGCCCTCTTCTGGGATTGAGAGTGGAAGGTAATTAGACACTCGCTTTCCCTCTCCTCTACCTCAATCTTTGTTAGCTTGGGGCCATGTAAATAAACTGTTAGCCCCGGCAGGTTCTCAAATACCCAGGGTCTCATTCTGTTCAGTGTGCAAGTATAACTCATTAATGTCAATGGACCTATCTTATTTCTCTGCCTCACTCATCTGATATATAGTCAGATTCATCTTGAGATGGGCAATTACTACTTGAGTAATATCCTTCTGGTTTGAGGCAGGAGTGGAAAGGGGTTTTTGTTTGTTTTTTTGCTGATGTAAAAACAATACTTAGTGCTGTGTACCTTCAAGGTGAAACACAAACATGAGCTAACTAATCCTCACAGTTGCCTGTGGGATAGGTATTATCTCCTTTGTACAAATGGGGAAACAGAGGTTAAGCATTGGGATTAGAACTAATGGATTCCTGGCATCCTGTGCTGTGCTCACGTTCTTGTGACAGAGGACTGTTGTAAGGACAATAGATACAGGGAGCAAAAGAACAGTAACGAGCACTCTCTTTTCTTCATTTTGTATTATCTTTTCACTTTAACTTCACTTAAAACGTAGCAACTATAGAAAAATAAACATCCCCACTGAGAATAGCTCCCTCCTTCAGACACTTATATGGCACTTGATCGGCGTGCTGTACGGTACAAACCATTTACCTCTGTCATTCAGTAACTCACTGAGACATGATTCTCTATTGTTAACAACCCCTTTCAAATTAATGCAAAACGTTTGAGTAAGGTTTTCAGTTCAGTGGCTTTTTAAAAATTCTCTGCCCTCCCCCCAATTTCCTATAACATGTACAGCTTTTGCACACCTCAGTAGCTTAGATCCTCAATAGTTCAGATCTCCAAAATGTTCAGACCACCACTTCTAACAACCCTGTGCAAGTTGTCAGTAGGGACTGAACCTGAAAGCACAAACCTCTACCACATGACTTCAAGGAGTATCTCATCAGTTGGGAGCAGGTGCTGATGGCCATCCTCTGCACCAGTTACAGGGGAGCTGGACGTATGTGGCCAGTATGTTACATACTTACCACTTTTGTGTTCTTAATGCGGTATGTGTTGGCTGAATGGGCCACATAGCCGAAGACAACCCACCCACCTGATAACTGTAAACTCTCAGGCAATCAGAGGCAAGAGGGTTGTCAGTTTGAATATTTGCTCTCTGCAATCAATCAATAGGAATGTGGAATAACCTCTCTCCCTGAAAGGAGATGGGGGAGGGCCTGCATATAGTGTTCAGGAAGCTCATTTACATGAGATCCCCTTCCCTCACCCCATGTAGCTCCACAAGTGCTGCCAATGGACCAGATGAAGGTTTCAGCTGCTCCCCTTGCAAACTGTACCTGACTGTCCCCAGGAGTAGTCAGCCCAGAGCAGAGACTACTTCCATGACCTCCTGAGCCTTCTGATTCCCTCTAGTTCATGTGAACTGGGCCCAGGATATGGCCTTCAATAGCTGTTTTCTTTCCCTCAAACTTAAATCCCTTCAAAACATGTGTTTATGATACTAAGAGTGTTTAGTGCACTTTGGCAAGAGCTGATGAAAAAATACATCTGAAATTTGGCCCCAACTATATTTTAGAAGGTCCATAACTCAGATACCTTGGTCGGTTTATAAATTTTGAGATGTTAAAGACTGCCCTTATTTTAATGGCATGGTTGCATCTGTGAATAAGCCAGAGTCCTCTCTCCATATTTCACAGCTTCAGCAACAGCTGTGACTGTTTTCTTCTCATTAAGGCTTATTCCTTTTGGTTTTGATGTAATTAATTGTCACTTATGATTTATACTTAAAGAAAATATGTCAATAAATATTTATGCCATGTGTGCCATCTGCTCCCTTTTGCTGTCCTGTATATAAAAGATGTTAATAATTAGTTGAACACATTTCTATTCACCTCACGCTGTAATTTATGTTATAGTGAGCCCTGTGGTTATGACAGCAGCAAATTATCATAGACCTGAGCAAGAGGTTTGTTTTGGAAGTAACATCAGGGTTCCCATTTCTTAAGGGACTATATCTTGGTGCTTTATGAAAGTGACATCTTAAGATCCTGAGGGGGACACTGGCTGCACTGCTACACATAAACCTCCCAGCTCTATGGAGCAGTATTTATAGCATTGCCAGAGACAGGCCATATGCCCAATTCTTCCACTGCAAGAACTGCTGTTATTTTTACTGTGTGGTAAGTTGTGTGGGTGGATCACAGGGGATAAGAGAAGATGGCAGCTCCAGGATGAAGACTAGAGGGTAACCAAACCAGAAGTTAAAACTCAAAGTTTAGTGTCAGTCTCTTCTTTCCCCACAAAAAAGATTACTAAACGAATTCTGGGGTCTGTATAAGAATGAGTGTAGCACTGGTTAGAAAGTGCTGACAAACAAATGTTTAGCAGGTGTACAAAGCCGATATAAAAACAGCAGTTAAATACGATGGTTGTTCCTTCTGAAAGCAAATGCATGCAAGATCAATACATAAAGGAAGAAGATCTTGACTCATAAGACTTTAAGGTCAGAAGGGACTATCATGATCATCTATTCTGCACATTGCAGGCCACAGAACCTCACCGACCCAATTCCTGCATTAGACCCATAACCTCTGGCTGAGTTACTGAAGTCCTCAAATCATGATCTGAAGACTTCAAGTTACAGAGAATCGCCATTTACACTAGTTTATACCTGCAAGTGACCCGTGCCCCATGCTGCAGAGACCCCCAGGGTCTCTGCCACTCTGACCAGGGGAAAAATTCCTTCCTGGTCAGATAAATTCCTTCCAAATATGGTGATCAGTTAGATCCTGAGCATGTGGGCAAGACCCACCAGCCAGACACCCAGGAAAGAATTCTCTGTAGTAACTCAGAGCCCTTCCCATTTAGTGTCCCATCACCAGCGATTGGAGATACAGTAACTCCTCACTTAACGTCCTCCCACTTAACGTTGTTTCAAAGTTATGTCGCTGCTCAATTAGGGATCATGCTCATTTAAAGTTGTGCAATGCTCCCTTATAATGTCGTTTGGCTGCCTGTTCTGTTCACTGCTTGTAAGATTCTGTGGAAGAGCAGCAACTTTATAAGGGAGCATTGCACAAGTTCCTCTTCTCCGCCTCCTCTCCCAGTGCTTCCCCCGCCGCCAAACAGCTGTTTGGTGGCGCTTAGGACTTTCCGGGAGCGGGGGGGAGAGAAGGAGCAGGGACACGGCATGCTCCAGAGAGGAGGTGGAGTGGAGGTGGGAAGAGGTGGGTCTGGAGTGGAGCGGGGACAGGAAGAAGTGGGCCTGGAGCATCCCCCGGCAAAGTCGGCGCCTGTTCTTCTCTGAGGAAGCTGCTGCTGCGCAAGGTACGTCCTAGCGTCCTTGCCTGCAGTGGGCTGTGCCTGTGTGGGGCAAGCCAGGGGACTTCCCAACCACAGTATAGTACTGTACAGTATATAATGCCTTTTGTCTGCCCCAAATTTTTTTTCTTGGAACCTAACCCCCCACATTTACATTAAATCTTATGGGAAAATTGGATTAGTTTAACATCGTTTCACTTAAAGTTGCATTTTTCAGGAACATAACTATAACGTTAAGTGAGGAGTTACTGTATTTGCTGTTAGCACTCACATATTGGCTACATGCCATTGTAGGCAGTCTCATCATACCATCCCCGCCATAAACGTATCAAGCTCAGTCTTGAAACCAGTTAGGTTTTTTTTGCTCCCACTGCTTCCCTTGGAAGTCTGTTCCAGAACTTCACTCCTCCGATGGTTAGAAACCTTCATCTAATTTCAAGGCTAAACTTGTTGATGGACAGTTTATATCCATTTGTTCTTGTGTCCACATTGGTGCTTAACTTAAATAACTCCTCTTCCTCCCTGGTATTTATCTTTCTGGTATTTATAGAGAGCAATCATATCTCCCCTTAGCCTTCTTTTGGTTAGGCTAAACAAGCCAAGCTCTTTGAGTCTTCTCTCAAAAAGTAGGTTTTCCATTCCTCGAATTCTCCTAGTAGCCCATCTCTGCATCGGTTCCAGTTTGAATTAATCTTTCTTAAAGATGGGAGACCAGAATTGCACACACAATTCCAGATGAGGTCTTTACCAGTGCTTTGTATAACGGTATGCTGAAGATATTTTTCTATATACTTTCAGCACAAAGTAGAACTGGACCATGGGTAAAGAAACTCCAGAGATTTCAGTGAATCACTTAATCCTCATACAGCAAGTGATTCACTGGAATCTCTGGTGTTTCTTTACATACCTGAAATTATATACACACATGATGATGTACTATATATAAACATTTTTTTAGCATCACTATCAGAGGGTGTATTACTTCTGTTCCTAATGGAAAAAACTTGGATGAATTGAAAATTCACTCTCAAAAGAGTACTGCTAAACCATTTAAACTATACTGCCTACACCATCATGTAGTCTGTGTATTCAATATATGTTGCAGAAAAACTGCTTCAGTAATGGTTACATTTTTAAATATTGTTCTGAAACTGTTCCCACAACCGGCTACCTATAAAGCCAGGTATCTGAGTGACCTGTTTGATCGTTAGGTCTCCGAGGGAGCCATAAATACACTTAAAATTACCTTTAAAAGATTAGAGGAATCAGTGAGGAGGAATGATGGGATGGAATGAGATTGGTGGTCCTATCTTCCCACACCCATCATGGAGGGGTGAACCCTCACCTTTCACCCTCTTTAAAAGTGGCATGCTCCCTGGGCAGTCTAGGAGGCATTTTGCTTCCCAGAGCTTCTACTGAGGCAGTGTGACAACATCCTCCAAGACAGGACTGTGGTTTTATGCCACAACTAAGCCCTCAGCTGTTGATGCCTATTCCTTGTCAAGATATAATTAAGGTATTGTCAAACTGAACAGTAAGATAGGGCTTAGGACTAAAAATACCCCTAGTAATTACGGCTTAGGTCTGGAAAACGAAGGCTGGATTTCAATTTGTGAAAGATATAATGCTGTTCTGTAAGATGCTCAAATAACCATGGGAGTGAAAAGTAAAATAAACACTCTCCTAATTCCCGGTCTAGATGCCAAATTGTAGGAGTAAAGCTGTACAAATGCGTAACGTTTAGGGCTGCCTAAACAGAGCTGCATTCTCTACAAATACACAAAGTGGATTTTTCCCATTTTACCATGCTCAAACTGTTAATTTTCATTTAAAAATACCACAACAAAATGGCTTCTTTAGCTATGAACAATATAGATTACACTTATGGATTTTTCTGAATGTTGCTGCCCGAAAGCATCCATAATATCTTTTACCATTCACATGTGTCTATGTACACACCTGAAATTATATACATACATGATGATGTAGTATATATAAATATTTTTTCAGCATCACTATCAGAGGGGTGTGTTACTTCCGTTCCTAATGGCCAAAACTTGGATGAATTGAAAATTCACTCCCAAAAGAGTACTGCTAAACCGTTTAAACTGCTTACACCATCATGTAGTCTGTGTATTCAGTATATGTTGCAGAAAAACTGTTTCAGGAATGGTTACATTTTTAAACATTGTACTGAAACTGTTCCCACAACCTGCTGCCTATAAAGCCAGGTATCTGAGTGACCTGTCTGACCGTATAGGTCTCTGAGGGAGCCACAAATACACTTAACATGACCTTAAAAAGAGCTTTTCTATACATTGTGTCATGACTTTAAAATATGTTACCTCTTAGGGTAGAAATTAGTTGGAAATTAGTACTGGGGGGTGGGGTTAGAAATTAGTTAGTGGCAGGTGGGGGCGGGGTGTTTATAGGGAAGCTGGGAAATGCTTCCAACCCCCCCTTTCCCAATGGTATACAGCTTGTGTTTCTAGTCTTGCAGGGCCAGAAAATACCTGACTTTAAATATACAATGTTTTATGTATAGAAAAGGAGTCTCTGCTCCAAGGCTTAATTTTACCTATACTGGAAACCTCTCACCCCCCATTGGAAAAACACACTGGCCTATGTTTGGGAAGAGACGGGGAATATTTCTCTGGCAAGAAAATTTAACGAATAAATAAATGGTAGCTGTAGAAAGCCTCATTACTTCAAGTGAGAAAAATCATGTGTGATTTATGGAGCTTATGATAAATGAGCACTGATTAATCCTTTGCACAATAGCATCATATATCTTGTTTTAGACCTCCACCTCCCTGTTTCTAAAAACATATTTAGAAATAATGTGGAGAGTTCATAAAAATACCGCTGAGAGTCTTTTGTGTCCCTTTGGTAGTAAAGTTCTTGGATTCAGGAATCTAACTGTACAGGCCTTGAAGGTAGGAGAAAAATAATTCCAAGTAACGGTTCAGAAACCTCCAACAAGTTTCCTAAAATGTCTTTCCTCTGCATAATGTTATGCTATTAAGGTCCTATGTTTCAGGAGCTTCCAGGGCTAGAAGCAGCTTGCTTCCTTCTTAAAGATATAACAAACCAATTGCAGGTTCAGCACTGAAAATTATTCATCCGAGGTCTGCAGTCAGTTGTAATTTAAGTGGTGGAGGGGGAAGAGGGAGGGACAGAGGGAAACCCTTCAGGTTTTTGTTTCTAAACAGTTCAGTATATTAAAGTTCAGTATATTTTTATAGAGTATTGTGAGCTGCTCATTCACAAGATGTACCCAATGAATCCATATATTTTATTGTATGACAGCTTTTGATTAGATCTTCATTCCTTGCCAAAAAAAGGCTTTCCGTAATTAGCTACACTTCTTAATTTACACTGCTAAAATTCAACTTTATGGCAAAGCTACACATTACTTTATTTCTAATCCACTTGGAAACCACTACAAAACAAATCACTATTGATCAAGCTAGGTTTAATTTAGTGTCAGTGCTATTGTTCACACTTTCTTTAAAGATGAAAGATTTTGTATCGGGGTGGGCAAACTTTTTGGCCTGAGGACCACATCTGTGTGGGGAAATTGTATGCAGGGCCATGAATGTAGGGCTGGGGTGCGGGAGGGAGTGCGGGATGTAGGTGCGATGTTCAGGAAGGGGCTCTGGGCAAGGGGCTGGGGTGCAGGAGGGGGTCGGGGTGCAGGAGAGGGTTCAGGGAAGTGCGTTGGGGTGCAGGAGGGGTGCGGCAGGGGGCTAGGGGGCTCAGGGCAGAGGGTTGAGGTGTGGGCTCCGGCCTGGCAGGCACCGCTTACCTCGAGTGGCTCCGGGGTGGCAGCAGTGCGCAGTGGGGCTAAGGCAGGCTCCCTGCCTGCCCTGGCCCCGAGTCGCTCCTGGAAGTGGATGGCATATCCGGCAGTGGCTCTTGGGGGTGAGGTGGGGCAGGCGGCTCTGCTGCGTGTTGCCCTCGCCTGTGGGTATCACCCCCAAAGCTCCTACTGGCTGCAGTTTCCCATTCCCGGCCAATGGGAGCTGCGGGGGGCAGTGCCTGCAGGCGAGGGCAGCGCACGGAGCCCTCTTCCCACTGCCCTGCTCACCCAAGGACGTGGTGCCAGCTGCTTCCGGGAGCAGCGCAGGGCCAGGGCAGCCAGGGAGACTGCCTTAGCCCCACTGCGCCATGGGGCTGGCAATCCCACAGGCTGGACTGAAAGCCCTGATAGGCCGGATCTGGCCTGCGGGCCATAGTTTGCCCTCCCCTGTTTTCTATTAACTGCCACTACATCCTATTCTACAGGACCACAACAATGGACTTTAGCATGAAGTTATATGAGGTAATTTAAGTCCATTGGTTGTCTAGCTGTCAGCTGAAGGAAAAGTCGCCACATAACCAGAGAATGGACAGCAGTGATAAACTTCTAGCTGTGCTTCCTGTACACACCAACCATTGTAGATGATCATAGCGAACAGATCTTCCAATGGCTATCTACACATCTTGCTTGCTCACAGATGGTTCGATCACTCGTACAAGGTTCAAGTTAGGCAAGCCTGGATTTAGACAAGCAGTCTGCAGGATGTTGCGGGTTCCATTTCTTTTGCAATTGCACAAGCCTCCTACACAAATTTTCAAAGCAAATGATGGCTTGATGGAAACAAGCTTAAGCAAGGGTACCTGATACAGGGTACTGTAGGAATCAGCAGACCTCCTAGCGCTTACAACGCTGGTCCACACAAGAGTTCGCGATCTCTCATATAGAGTAAGGAAGAAAAACCTTTGTGTGAAAGTTTTGAGGTGGATCTGCGATTCATAGTGATGGTCAGTTTATGGGTGGAAGCAGATTAATGAAGCAGGTGAAAGAGCCTTTGAATCCCTGAGAGAACCTTTGAATCCATGTTCAAAACAGACATAAGCCACAAACAAATGTTTCCTTTTAAAGGAGTATTGGACATTATCTTTTGACCTTAGAGAGCCGTTCAGGTTATGAACAACCCTATATGCCTAGAACCAAAAGCAAGCTCCAGCACCATGTTATGTAATGTGTCTGCTAAAGAGATCACACTGCAGAAGGGGCCACTGTATATTTGTGAATGAATCCTTGAACAGTTCATTCCCTGGTGCCCTTTGGACTAAATAAGGTAAATACACAACAGCCCAGGTGTGTCAACAGCATTGTCTCATATGCACAATTCAGTTAGTTGGTTGAGAGCGGACCAGGTTCTACATAGGGAAGATGCACATTTCTGCTTTAAATAATCTAGAGATGTGGTGTGTTGCATAAAGGTTTTATAGATGTAGTGTACGAAGGCTTCTGGAGCAGAAGATCTCACTTGGGTTCTGTAGCTGAAGCTCCAAAATGCCAGCTTCTTATTTATATAACCTTTTGATATGTATCTCTTTTCCATGCAGCATTAGAGACAATTCTCTGGAACAGTTCTTGGTAAAGTCACTTTTCAATTACACTAATTACATATTTAATTACTATATTAGAATTGAAAATACATATTGCTACATTAGCAATGACTATGTTGGGTGTCCGCTACTCCTATTACACTCAGTTAAGACTTTGAGTGCTTGGATTTGAAGCACATATCTAGTAAAGGAGAAATGTAAGCCGTAATTTCAAATCTTTAGATTGCAAATTAGATTCTCATACAATTCAAAAATCTTGCAAATATGTCCATAACAGAGCTGAACTTGAAGTGCTTGGATTTTATAAAAATTATTCCACATTTAAGTATTCTTTTGTCAATGAAAGCTCTGAGCTGGCTATATGTGCATGTGAGTACGGTCAGGGCTGGGTCACAATTTTAGGAAGGATACAAGAAATTGTTTCCACAACATAATGGCCTTTTTTTAACCCACTTTAACAAATAATGGAGTCCCACATATATCAGAGAGACCAATTCTGTTTAATCATTCTTGTTGCCTCTCTATGAGCAGGAAGCCTGTCACAGTTTAGTTAAAAAGATTAATGTTAATGTACTTGCCAGCATATGTAGGGCAGCCACACATCTATTTTTATTTGTACTAACTGCTAATCCACAGTGGGATGTAATGACAGGAACAAATATTCATGGAAGATGATTTTGAGATGAGCTGTGGGTATTAACAACCAGTCACCATAGACCACATACACCTAAAATGGAAACTCATTCATTCAAAGGAAAGTTGAATACTCAATAGGTAAAAATATTACTGGCTGCCTTTGGTAAAAGCAAACAATAACAAGAGTGTATTAAATGCAAAAGACCATAGTAGTTTTACAGACACAAGCTACATTCAGTGGGACACTGCCCTAGTGGGAGCTTCCAAAGGCAGTGTGCTTAAAGCAGACACAGTGCCTCTCAGAGCATTGGGAAGTGCAGCTTCTCCTCCCCTCTTTGAAAGAGGGTAGTATGTACTCTCCCCTAAGTAGGATCTGCTCCACTGGTTAATGGAGGACATGGAGAAGGGCATCCTTATGTCTCTGTCCCACTCCCCAAGTCCTCCACTATTTTTGGAATGTCTACCATGCCAGTGGCACAAGGCGAGATTCTTTCCACTCCTTTGGCATGTGCGCTTGGATCATGCTCAGTCCTTGCAGTGTTGTCGTTGTTCCCCCATCACACTGGTGAACCTCTGTAGGACCAAACACAATCTTGCCGAGGTAACTCAATGGGAAGGGCACCTTGACCAAACACAATAAATTTAAATTCTCTGCCCCACTTCAAAGTTTGAAGACTAAGACAAAAACTTTAGAAAGTGGTTGCCTAAAGTTAGGTACCCATACTTGGGCACCTAAATTAGTTGCCTAACTTTAGGCACGCACATTTGAAATGCTGGCCTATGCTTTTTTAGGATTATGTCAATCAGGTATATGAACAAAACTTAAATTTTGCTTATATCAGCATCATAACTAAAACATGTCACTAGCAAGATTTAATGCCACCATCTAAAATCTAAGTTGACCTAAGATTCTGGGCCATCACAGAAGTAAGCTTTTGCTTTTGTTTTCTATCATTAACTATTGTATTTGAAAAAGCTTCTAAAATTAGGTATATACAATTTATCCCTCATGAGTATAAAATTGTTTCCATGTCTAATAATTAGAAGAATAGTGAGGATTATTTAAAGGGTAGCTTTTTTTGAACGATCAAGCCACAACTCAGTGGAATTGCTTTTTTCCCCCTTTTCCATTTTTCTTGTACAATGAATATCAGCTAGGCACCAAGATTCTACTTTGCAGGCTGCAAAAGCTTCTTCTCTGCAGAGGTGGGAGGGAAGGGGGCAAGGGTCATACCTCTATTCTATAGGGGACCTGTCATGCAGGGTGGGTGAGAGTATGCCATAAGAGGAGTAGGGCAGGGCTGAAGGATCCTAACAGCCTCCTCCCAAGAAAGGAGGGGTTGGGGCCCTGCAGAGTATTGCAGCTTCAAGCCTGCAGTAGCAACTCTGGTGCAGTTGCATGTTTACACAAGAGCTTTGGTGGGGTGTCCCCCCCAGAACAGCAGACTTGCAATGAATTTCTGTTACTCTAAGGGGACAGCTACACAGCAAAAACAAAAGCAAAGCAAAACAAAACAAAACAAAAAACGCAGCAGAGCGTCTCAGAGCCCGGGTCAACTGACTTGGGCTTGTGCAGTGAAGGGGAGGGTCTCAGAGCGTCAGACCCCAGGCTCCAGCCCGAGCGGGAAAGTCTACACTGCTATTTTTAGCCCTCTAGTGCGATCCTGAGTCAGCTGCCCACACTTTGAGACTCTCTGCTGCAGGGCTTTTTTTGCAGTGTGGACTTACCCTAAAATGGTGTATTTCTTAGGGGCCAGTTCTGAGAGATGCTGAAAGCCCAACTCCCCTTGACTGAAATGGGAGTTGAGGGAACTCAGTACCTTGCTGGATCAGACCTTTAGCATGGAATGGTCTTCAGTGCAAGTTGTGGGCATTCAACTTGCAAACAGGATTGGGCCTGAGAACCATGAATTACAGATCTGTAACTCTGGTTCTGACACAGGACCTCTGAACAAATGTCCCTTAACCTCTCTGCTTCTGCTTTCTAATTTTTAAACTGGGGACAGGAATGCTTACTTCCCTTACAGGTGATTGATCAGGATTAAATAAAATATGATTTTCTCTTGCAGATCAAATGTGCTTTTTTAGGCACAGCATTATGATGGCATGTGTGTGTCAAGCAACCATGTGCTGTATATTTTCCTACATCATATCTCTTAATCTGATGAGGAAAAAGAAAATCTTGCAGTGAAAAAATACAGTATCTATTCCTCTCACTCAGACCTACCAAAGATAAATATTGGACAACTCTTCCATGGAAATAGTTGAAAAGAAGTAATGTGAAGAAAAATGTCAAAACGAGAAATGTGAAGAACCAGGCATTTAACAGCTTTTTTTAAGTAGCAGGAGTGTTCAACAACATTTACTGTTTTGGGACCATAAGTCATATTTTTAGAAAACTTCTTGTACTACCAAGTGCTCATGATAAATCAAGAACTCTTTGCATTAAAGGTGAAAGTACAGAACGTATCTGACAAAAAAGAGGATGGTTTTGATCTTCCTGCACATATAGATGATAAAGAACATAAGAGGTAAGCATGTTTATTGCTCCATTCAGTCAATGGCACTCAGGCTGCAATCCTAAAATCTAATATGCCTCCAAATACTGTGAGACAAGGTGGGTGAGGTAATATCTTTTACTGAACCAACTTCTGTTGGTGAGAGAGACAAGCTTTTGAGCCACACAGAGCTCTTCTTCAGGTCTTCTTTGAAATCTGTGGCTCGAAAGCTTGTCTCCCCCACCTTGCCTCTCTAATTTCCTGGGACTGACACAGCTACAACTACACCTCAAATCCTATGACATTCTTGCTTGCAGAAGGGTGTGAAGGACAGGGAATATGGCTGTCTGAATCTGGGAGTTTTGGTACTCAACATCACTGAAAATCAGTCATTAACATCTCCATCTCATTCCTTCTCCAGGTGCACCCAACACAGATTCAATGGGACCAATTCACTGGTACCCTGCACCTAATGCATTCTGATTTTGTAGTGTTAGGCTGATTTTTCACTGGTATGAATGATAGCTTAAGTTGCAGGGCAACAGTGAACTGGGCCTTGAGTCCTCTGACTTGATCGCTATCTTAAATTGCCTCTTGCCGAGCCTAAAAGCACGTATCCCATGGACTCCATCTTAGGCCCTCTCTTTTTTTCGGGGATTCTCCTCTGCAAGATGCACCCTACAAATAAGTACAGAGAGCACCCAAAAGGCTGCAGCTAACACTGAGCATAAGAGGGCTAGCCAGAGTGCTGGTGTGCCTACACACTCCTCAGAGGAATGATCAGGTGCACTGCAGGGGATGGCCAGGCCGTTTCCCCCTCTGCACTTGCTGCTGGGGGTAAGTGTCCCTGCAATTTTAGAGTATAAGTGCAGCTCCTCAGTATGCTGCATTTGCTCTATGTCAGCAAAAAAGCCTCCAGTCACCATCACTGAGGCACTATGCTTCAGCTCCCCCCCGCTCACACTCTGCACCCGAGTGTGAATTCCAGTACATCCTCATTACCATCCCTGGACCATTTCTATCCGAGGACCAGTAGCCCCATTGTTCTGTTGCAAAACCTTGTTGGCTCATTGGAACTAGCTGACAATGATCAGATTGCATTTTCAGTATGGATAAACAACCCTCCTGGGTACCATTTGATATCAAAAGTAACTACTGCAATTACATCAAAGTACACACATTTGAGTACATGTAGATAGCATGAAAAGCCACAAACAACTCTGATTTATTCATACACACTTTTAACCAAAAGTCACTTATGACTTGTTAACTGCATTAGCACCTACAATACTGATATGGAAATTTAATTTAAACCGTGGAAGAATTCTCTGTATGCTTATTTTTTATCTTTATCTTTCTGCTGTAGACTATATGAGTCAATATGATGGGCCTAAGTCTGTAGGCAAACTTCCAAAGTGATCTTTTCAGTGTCTACTGTATAAAAATCTATACCTGTATTCTTGCTTTGGCTGTTTATTCAACTGTCTTAATCCAGATTGAAATTTAGGATTTCCAGTTTTAGGCTAAGTAACTGATTACATATTTTTTCTGCTACCATGCAGAGATTTTTTTAAATGGCTGATTAATTTGTGTCTTCATTGAGACAACTCCCTTCCCTCACTTTTCCCCACATGAGTGTAACGCTTCTGTGTACTTACTGAAGCACATTTGTTTTCTGATTTGTCTTCCACAAAGCCAATTCGGCATGGTGTCCTCTGATTCTGTAGCCAGTAGTCAGTTGACTCTAGTAGACTGTTGCTGCAGAGAACCTGTTAAAATAGATGAATTTACTTAGTTCTAATTTGCTTGAAATAATGACCTGGACTTGCACCCTTTTAAGTCAATGGGAGTCTTGCTAGTGAGTTTCATTTGGGACAATATTGAGACTTTTATTCCTTTTGGAAAAATATATATATATAATCAAAATGAGATTCCAGAAATTTACACCTCTCTCAATGTCATATCATGTTTACTTCAGAAGTGAAAGGCCTTGAAGATATTTGAAGCTATTTTTTGACTATCAAACACCCACATTTTTATTGGAATACAGATGCGGGGGCTTTAAACTGATAGACATAAATAGCAAAAAATGAATTTGGTAAAAAGGCCTTTACAGGGAAGTAACATACCATTTTAATTCTACTGGCAGTCTCAGGACTAGAGGCTGCCAGAGGCATGCATATCATTTTCATATCTGAGTGCTTACTTGAGAAGTTGGAAGTAGTTAAGTATCATTTTAGCCAGTATTGAACTCACTCCTGCATCTGTTGAAGTCAGTGAGGGTTTTGTCTCCGATAAGACTAAGAGTTCCCCTTATGAGTTCAACACTGCAGCCCTTACTCAGACCCATGGTCCCCATTAGGAGTTTTGGCAAAGTAAAGACCAAGTGATTGTGCCTCTTCTGCCTATCTTTGTCCCGTCACTAAAGACCACTTACAACATTTGTAGACTAGAAAGAGTCAAAGCCAATCTTACAAGGTGGGTGGTGCAGCCTCTAGAATTAATTTAATCCCTTATGTTGCTATTCCTTGACAAATATAGAACACAATATCCAACAGAGCCAAATAACCTTTTTGACAAAGAAATCTCCGCTATATTATGTATTTTCATTACTAAAACAGATTTGCAAGCTATTACACTTAGCATAACAAAAAAGGGTTTTTTCTTTCTGAATGTGGCATGACATATTTTATTGAAATGCCTCAAATGTGTAAGACTGAAATTGTTTAGAAACTGTGACTCACATTACACATGCCGATTGTGCCAAAGAATTGTACCAGTATGTGTTTAGGAGTAAGTATGTTCTCATTTGCTTCACAATTTTTGTGGGCCAAAATAGCTATATTTGAAAATAGGTGGACTGATACTGGAGTAAGCTTATGGGCCAGCTGCAGAAAGTGTCCTAACATAAACTAGGGGGAGTGGCTGAAAATGTGTGGGATCTCCAGTCACCCTTCCATGGGAAGGGAACAGAACAAACCATGTATCATGATACTTGCTCCATCTAGGGAGAGAGGACGGTTCTGCAACATGGGTGGTAGCCTGGGATGCAGGAGACCTGAGTCCTATTTCTCACTCTGCCATAGGAAGTCTGTGTTATCTCGGACAAGTCAATTAGTCATTCTGTGCCTCAGTTCCCAATCTATAAAATGGGGATAATAGCACTTTCCTACCTCCCAGAGGTGTGGAGAGGATAAATACATTGAAGACTAAGGCATTCAGACATTGAAGTAATAGCAGAACTTCCTTTGGAAGATTGATCTCATGCTAGAGATACTGCATTCCTTATGCCTACAGCACCTATGAGAACGTCCTTGCAACATAATAAAACTCTGTTAACAGGAAGGGTTGGGATAACTGTTGTGTGCACTTGTTTTACATGAATACTCTGGATTTTATGGATGAAATATAGGATATAGACACAAAACAACATAAAATTCATTAGCAAGAACACAAAGATATCACGTGCACTGGAGAATTATCTCATGACAATTTTTCATAAATTCATCATCTATGCACAGATTATACCTTAGGCTGCCTGGCTCCATTGGTCCCACAGCACAGGAGGATGGTGGTGGCTTCTATCTGTGCAACCACTGTTATTACTATTTAAAATAGGCTAGGATTTCTGAGTAGCAGGATGGATTATTCTTTTGCCCATGCTTTAAATGTGGCCAGCCTGGCAAATAATAATGAGAAAGAAGGAGATTTTCAATTACCTTTAAAAATGGGGCTGAATTGTTATTCTAGGCCACCACCACATTTCTGTTGTTCTCAGTCCTGGAGGTGCAGCACATAATACACAGCCCAAGTAGAGTTGGGGCAAAGGTGGCTCTAAGCAGGGCCAGCGCGCCCACTAGGCGACCCTAGGCAGTCGCCTAGGGCGCCAAGATTTGGGGGGCGGCGGGTGGCTGCCCGCTGCCTCCGCGCTCAGCGGCTGAGCTGCTGAGCGGAGAGACAAGGGGCGGCTCGCCGCGGCTGCCTCCCAAATCTTGGCACCCTAGGCAACCGCCTAGGGTCGCCTAGTGGGCGCGCTGGCCCTGCTTAGAGCCACCTTTGCCCAAACTCTACCTGGGCTGTGTATTATGTGCTGCACCTCCAGGACTGAGAACAACAGAAATGTGGTGGTGGCCTAGAGACAAGAGAGACAAGGCGCGGCTTGCTGCGGCTGCCCCTTGTCTCCCTACTCAGCAGCTGAGCGGGGAGCCGGAGGGCAGCCGTGGTGAGCTGCCCTCCTACCTCCCTGCTCAGCGCCTGAGTGGGGAGACAGCACCACGGCGAGCCCCCTGCCTCGCTGCCCCACCCCCAGCGCCTGAGTGGCAAGCTGGGGGGCAGCCACCCTGAGTCGCCCCACCCTGGCTCCCCGCTCAGCTCCTACGGCCCACCAGTTGGGGGGGGGAGGGCTGAGCGCCCGCGGCCGGGGGGAAGGCTGAGCTCCCACAGGCGAGGGAGCTGGCTGGGAGCAGGGGCGGCATTCGGGGCGGGGGGGCGGCGCAGGGCTGGTGCAAGGAAGTTTCGCCTAGGGCGCGAAACTTCCTTGCACCGGCCCTGGCTATAAGATACCTTTGCACCCTCTGGATTTGGAGCTGGTGCCTGCACTGTTAGTGCTGCTCCACAAGATGGAGCTGTCAATCATCCTTGTGACATGACCTATGGGAACTCTCCTTTCATCCCTAGCTACACTCCTACAGTGGTGCTTGTGAGGAGCCTGCCCGAATACAGCTGTCTACAGCAGTTCTGCACACTGCTTGCATCAAGTTCTCCCCAGCTGGCTGAGTCCTTCCTCATTCTTTATATGCTGCTGCAGCAGAATACAGGGGCATAGTGTGGGAAGAATCCCTCACACTGAAATGGGGTGACCAGATGTCCCGATTTTATAGGGACAGTCCTGATTTTTGGGTCTTTTTCTTATATAGGCTCCTATAACCCCCCACCCCCTGTCCCAATTTTTCACATTTGCTGTCTGGTCACCCTACACAGAAAATGCCTATACTAGAGCATGCATGCAATTTCCTGCTCCAGTAACCTGGTACATTTCCCCATCTGCAGAGTTTTCCATGGAAAAGGGTGATCTGGCCTTAATACTTTAAAAAGGATTAGACAATTGCAGGAATAAGAATAGCAAGAGCAGTGACACTAGCTATAAACCACCTTGTGTGGTTAGAATCATAGAATCATAGAATCTCAGGGTTGGAAGGGACCTCAGGAGGTCATCTAGTCCAACCCCCTGCTCAAAGCAGGACCAACCCCAACTAGATCATCCCAGCCAGGGCTTTGTCAAGCCTGACCTTAAAAACCTCTAAGGAAGGAGATTCCACCACCTCCCTAGGTAACCCATTCCAGTGCTTCACCACCCTACTAGTGAAAAAGTTTTTCCTAATATCCAACCTAAACCTCCCCCTCTGCAACTTGAGACCATTACTCCTTGTTCTGTCATCTTCTACCACTGAGAACAGTCTAGATCCATCCTCTTTGGAACCCCCTTTTAGGTAGTTGAAAGCAGCTATCAAATCCCCCCTCACTCTTCTCTTCTGCAGGCTAAACAATCCCAGTTCCCTCAGCCTCTCCTCATAAGTCATGTGAGGACAGGGTTAATCATCTTCACCCTGTAGGAATATCAGAAAGCATATCTGTGAAATAGATTTATGTTTCACTCTGATTTCTTACAATTCTTACATAACATGAACTATGCACTAACTTCTCGTCACTCTTGTTTATGAAATAATTAAGTGCCATGTTTTAAAACCATACATTTACTACCATGTTTGAAGTAATCAAAATGCAAGTATCTTGCGTTATCACTGTGCTGGGATAAAATTATAAAACGGTGCTTGACTTTCAATCTTACTGTGTATGAACCTTGAGAACTGTGCTCTAATAATACACTTTCAGTGGGAAACAAGAGCTATCTCTGAGCTCTAATAGCTTCTGTCACTATTGGGGAGCCTTTTATATTGACGTCCCACTAAATACAAAAAGAAGGTAGTAGGCAGGTACTGTACTACTGGATATAGTGAGTATGCTGTACGTTTGTTTACAAAAAGTCACCCTGGAGAGAGTCAAAAGCACGACTCTTCTCTGTGATGCACTGTGCTCAGGGCCGGCTCCAGGCACCAGCAAAGGAAGCAGGTGGTTGGGGCGGCACAGCTGAAGGGGCAGCATTCTGGCCATTCCTGGGGCAGCACATTTCAAGAGCTGGGTTTTGTTTTGTTTTTTGCTTCGGCAGCTCCAGCTTCCCCCCCCCCCAGAGCCGGCCCTGACTGTGCTTATCTGTATTGCAAATACATCAATAATTCCATTACAAAAATGACTTGGTAACAAGCAATTCCAAATGATACTCAACTGACAACATTCACTAAGTGGCAACTAGAGAGCTGTCTCCATGTAGGTTGGGCGGTATTCAGGACTATGCTTTGCTTAAGTAAAATTTCCCCTCCATATGTTGTGAATGGTCCCAGGAATGCTTCCCATGTGTCTGCAACAGCCTCACTGAAGTATTCTTGGGCAGTATGACACCACACTACCAGAACTCCTACCTGTAGCCAATATCATGCACTTGTTAGCAAGCAGGCAGCCTGTTACACCCACATGGAGCCCCAGTGACTTCAGGGGGGCTCTGCATGGGTGCACCACGGAGGCCACATGTTCTTAATTGATATGGGCCTATAGTAGCTGCTGTCCACTGAGGAGGCTCCATTGACTTGTTTGACTCAGGGGCAGATAGAGGGGAGGAACGAATACAAAACTGCCTCTGATAACTAGACTCTGAGAGCCAAATTCAGTCCTTTATGTGCGCAGGTGCAACCCCGTTGAGAGACTGAGTGGTTGTTATTATTCACCTCCATTTTATTGAAGAGAGTATTCGTCTTTCTTGTGCTCAGTGTTGTACACTGTGCCTATCACGTGGTCACAATCTCCAGGATGTTACATTTTAAATTAGATGATACAATTAAAACCTTCTGAGCCTGATTCTCCACTGCTTTTCTTGCACTCGGGATAGTCACTTGTATACACACAGCACATGCTTAACAGGTGTAAAATGCTCCCATTCTGAATTTGGTAACAGTCCGTCTCCTTCACACAGATGTAAATGATTACACTAGGTGTAAGGCATTGGGGAGTCAAACCCAGTGAGCTGGGGGTATGTACAGGCTTTATGGACTGCTCCTCCCAGGTGCAAATGCTGATTTTACATCTGAAGACTGGATGCTATATTTAGCAATCCATTCAAGTTCTTAAGGAAAAAATATATTTACATAAAAGGTTCCTGGCTACCAAAACACAGGGATATTAGCTTCATCCTTTCCATTTGATATTGGTTTATGAAAACAACAGCTAACACTTCCTAATGTTTTTAGTAGAGAAAAGAGTGTAAACTAAGAGCTACCTCTATTGCAAAAGAGGCCAAATAGTTGGGAGTCTTTGGTCTGTCCAGGAAAGGGGAACGAAGAAGTGTGTCCAAACTTGGGGGAGGGATAGCTCAGTGGTTTGAGCATTGGCCTGCTAAACCCAGGGTTGTGAGTTCAATCCTTGAGGGGGCCATTTGGGGATCTGGGGCAAAAATCTGTCAGGGGACAGTACTTGGTCCTGCTAGTGAAGGCAGGGGACTGGACTCGATGACCTTTCAAGGTCCTTCCAGTTCTAGGAGACTGGCATATCTCCATTAAAAACAAAAAAACAAAAAACTTCACAACAAATCCTGGCCTTCAAAATACCTGTTCCTGAAGTATAAGGAACCTTAAATCCATAGAGAAACTTTCCTTGTGCCCATTAAGGCCAGTTTTTCTGGGTTAGAGTCACAGAAAGTAGATATCTTTCCCTAAGATCAAAAAGTGGTCCGTCTGCTTTTCCAAAATACAAATTTCTTCAGAAAAGCAAAGAAAATAAATTGGATAAAAGAATAGTGGATACAAGCAGCAATATGGGTGAGATTAGGAAAATACAAGGGGCAGGTCGGAAAGAAAATTGATTGGCATGACAAGACAATAGATAAGAGGGTAAAAAAAGTTTAACTACGGTTAGGGGCAATTACTAATGGTCCAGTAATTAACTAGGAACATAGGAACTGCCATAATGGATCAGATCCAAGGTTCATTTAGTCCACTACCCTGTCTCTGACAGTGGCGAACACCAGATGATTCAGAAGAAGATGTGAAAACCCTGTGGTAGGCATTTGTGAAATAGTTTTCTCCCACATTAGGTCTCATCCTGATTTCTGAGAGAGATTGGTTTAAAGCCTCAAGCACAACGCTTAATGTCCTTCCAAAATGTGATATAATTAATTATGACAACTTTGGATAGTCTTTATCCATATAAATGTCCAATCCTTTTTCTGAATCTTAAATTCTTGACCTCAACAAATCCTGTGACAATAAGCACCACAGTTCAATTACAAGATACAACTAGAAACAGAGTGAGGATGGTGGGACTAGGCGATGCAAAGAAAAGGAACATGTTAATCTGCCTAGAGCCCAGAACTACTATTCAGTGGCAGAAGTGAGAATTCACTACATCAAAATATTTACTGAGAAAAGCAAATTGTGCAAACCACAAAATGAGCCCAGATCATCTTTCTAGGGGACAACCCATCAGAAGTGGCTAAGGGGAAAACTGCAAGGATCCCTTCACAGAACCAAGCTACCACTGGCTAGCTCCCGATGAAGCTGCAGAGGGAAGTCAGAAGACTATTTATTATTACCCTATGGGGAGTAGGCCCGTAACCTTTACTACCAGAAGCCAGGAGTCATAACACTGAGCTAGGCAGCCAGCTAATATAGCTCCTACCTATATTAGCTCACACCTAAATCCCCACACAGAAACCATAGTGCCATGAAGTACAGTGCCTTCCACAAGGCCTCTTGTTTACAGACACCTATGGAGGGGCATTCACGTCGGGCCGGATAGAGTGGAATGGTATCTTAGAAGTATTGGTCCTTCTCTCTACTAGGCAGAAGGGGAGAATATCTAGTTTGTAGAGGGGGCCCTCTACATGCTAATCTCTAGAAGACTATCCAGACCCTGGAATACAGATACCTTCAAACCACAAGTGTATTTAGTGATCACAAATACGCCAATGTGACCAAAGACTTTGTACCAAGAATGGCAGTCTTGAATTTTAAAACAGTCCCTTCCTTGAGGAATGCTGCCTACTCTTGTTTACCAGTTCATTGACTCTGCACTCAATAAATACCATACCTTCTGCCTCAGTGAAAACAGAGTCCTGCTACCATAATTAACTCAGACTAGATGCATAAACTAAAACATCCTGCATGCCACAGAAGTACATCTCCTCTTGCCTTTGCAAAGTGTTAGTCATTTTTTGATATATTTGTGCTGAAATCTTGAAATAAAGAGATCTTATTGCTGTTGAAAGAATGTTTCTGCCCCCTGGAACCTCTTTATTTTAAAACTGTCACCACTCTAGATCTTAGACTGTTGCCAATACAGAGTAACCCAAGGGAACTTTATGATCCTGCTCAAAGCTAGAAGTAGCTGGGAAAAGGACACCATCTTTATCTATAAATTACTCAGTAAAATTCAAGGCAAAGTCTATCATATTCACCTTTGCAGAGTCATCAGAAATTACAGCAATTAATGGGTATGTGTACACTGTAAACACACACTCATGGCTGGCCCATGTGAGCTCGAGATCCAGATGGGCCCAACTGTCTACACTGCAAATTTACAGCCCCACCGCCTGAGCCCAACAAGCCTAAGTCAGCTGACATGGGCCAGCTATAGGTGTTTAATTGCAGTGTACACATACCTGACTTTCTATTCCTATTTTCTAAGTATTTCTTCAAGACACAAAAAATGTAAAAATAATGTCTCTTATGTAATAGGTTGTAGAATTCTTCCACTTCCACAACTTCTTGTGCCCAGGAACTAAAGTTCTAACTCCTGTCAGAGATACTCTCCTGTGCATCGGAAATTGCCTCTTTGAGCTTAAACATCCCTGCAAGAGGTAAATTGACATACTTTCTTTCTGAATTTCCTTTAAAATTATGGCAAATGCTATTTCAGATTTGATCACTTTCGGTTTTTCTTCCCCATAACTCAGCCCCTCTTTCAGAATCTAGGGCAGAATTTAGCCCAGGCTTTGGAAGTGCAGAGAAGGGTACAACATGCAGGTGCTTTTGCCCACTTCTAGAACTAGTCTCAAAGATTAAGTGTGTGGAACTTGAAGTCAGAAGGCCTGACCCTGCCCTGCCACAGACTTACTGAGTGATCTTGGGCAAGTTATTTCAACTTTCCATACTTTAGTATCCCCATCTGTATATACATAAGTAATCTGCGATCTATGAATGAAAAGTACTGGATAAGAGCTATTCTTATTCTTTAACAACAGCCAGTTCTCCCGAGTTGCCTTCTAACAAGGTTCTAATTAGGGTTCAGAATATACTCCTCTTCCCCCACCTGCCCCCCCAAAATTCCCCAAGGGTGGCTTCCCACCTTTATTGACAAAATAGTTGTGGATTGTAGCAACATTTATAAAATTAATAACCCAAAGAAGTGAGCTGGGGACCCAAAGCTCCACTCATACCCAATCCTCTGCTAGTGAGTCACCACATGATTCTTCCATCCCCTCCCTTTTAGGGAACCCTGTTTTAAGTGAAAGCATATGTTGATCGTAGGTAATGCTCCTGAATGAATGAATGATTGAAAAGGTCACATGTGTTAGGCCTGAAGGCATGGACAAGATGGCTCAGGATCAGTTGATAGTTCAGGTGTCTATTGAACTTGTCTATTCAAGGAGTCTGTTCAAGTACAGTCAACTTTTTTGTTTTTATAATTCTTTTCATGACAGAATTTGGGATGAGGCTGTGTAATGGGTGTCCCTCCACGCAAGGCAGAGCAGGTTAGTAGGACAATTAACTTGATAGGCTGCACCTGTGGGAGAGCCAAATGAAGCCCAGCTGGGCAGGGACAGGCTGAGTTTGTATAAAGCCAGCAAGCTGAGCCCAGAAGAGGGCTATAGGGACAGTAATCTGTAATGGCTTTTTGGGAGAAGGAACTTGTACTTGGTTATACAACCTGGTAAGAAACAAAAAAAAAAAAAAGAGTAGTCTACAGTGACTCCCTGGGAGGAGCGTGTTTTGGCTTGTAAACCCAGAGGAGGGAAGTAGGAAGGAGACTGGGGAAATAGCTGAAACCCAGAACAGTGGCATAGGACCTGGCCTGGGAGTAGAAGACTGGAACAGTATAAAGACAGCTGACCCAGTGGGGTTTTGATTCCCAGAAGGAGAAAACTATAGTGACCTATAGTTGGAAGGAATTCCATGACTCCTGGAGAGTGAGGAGGGAGATATCTGACCTGAATGGAGAGCCCCCAGAAGCAGTCATAAGGAGGCGCCCAATGGTGAGTGAACAGGGTAGAAAGCAGATACCATCACATGGGAGGCTGGTTTGGAAGCAAACTCAGGACTCTATCTCCTCAGCTGGCTATGAGCAAATAGCATCAGTGGGATGAGCTCACTTAGCCAGATTCTGCCCTCTGATTGGCATAGCTCCCACTGGAGTTGTATGCATGTATCTGAGGGCAGAATTTAGCCCAGGCTTTGGAAGTGCAGAGAAGGGTACAACATGCAGGCACTTCTGCCCACTTCTAGAACTAGTCTTAAAGATTAACTCTCCTTCCTGTTGTAGAAGGAGGCCTGAGATCACCGCTGTTAGTGAGGCAGTTTGGATTGCATGAGGGGGGAGAGGCTGACCAGAATAAGGTTTTGCGTGAAATATTGATAAACAGCTTGAGGTTGTTTCTCATGTACTGTGGATCATGATGCTAGCTGGCCTCCCTTACAAATGACATTTTCAGCGTACATGCTTCTCATCTGATTCTTTCCTCCTTGATTTTGTCTATTAGAAGATTTGCTGTTCCCTTTGGTTTCAATGGTTTGCTCTTGCTTTGTTGTTTAATGCTTAATGCAATGCCTCCAATTCACAGGTGCAGCCAAAGTGTTTGGTACTGCACCTGGGGAAGGGAACAAAGGTGGCTTTAAGCTACCTTTTTGCTTCCTGGATTCCTGAGTCATCTGATGACCAGTTCAGCCCCCAGTGCAGTTGAGAGCAGCCTCATGGCTGTTCTAAGCTATACTTGACATTAGTGGTCTTAAAGGCCAGTTCTGGCAGCTGAGCACAGCTAAGATGCAGCAGCATTCTGGCTACACTCCCAACTGCTATGGCTTGGATCCGGCCAGCATACCGCCCATTTGTTGTCTCTCTGAAGCAGTACAAAGGTCTATCTCTTTTATGTGTAATCCATGCCTGCTTGCTGTTGCACTCTGCTCCCCTTTAATGGCGGCTGGGCCAGCTAGAGATTGTTGAGTCTGATAAGAGCCTGGGTAAGAAATGTCTTTTAGCTTAGGAAATAGAGGCTCATGCATTGAACTCCAGAGGTCCCAGGTTTGATCCCAGCCGATGATGACCGGGGTCTGTCAGCATTGCACATGCATGATCTCGGTGTTGTGATTGTCATTTAACGAATGGATAGGTCAGCTGTTGTGTGTGTGGTGGTGGATTTACCACTAAAAAGTGAGAATGTTAATAGTTTCTCCATAAGAAATAACCATGTGGTCTGAAGTACCACTAGCTCTGTTCACCCTGTTTCTCCCCTCCCACTACAAATCCATGCCTGGATTTCCCCTGTCCTACATGGAAGGGGGCTCTGCCATTTTTATGGCATCCCTCCATCAGTCCAGACACTCTAGAAGCTTTTCCAGAGTCAATGCTGAGGAAAGGCTTGGAGACTGGTCAGGCCAGGGGAAGGAGTGGGCCCATCATCCCCTCTGCAACATGTGGAAATTAGTAGCAAAGAGTGAAGTCTGGGGCTATGTTATCTCACCAAGGAGATGAAGGAACTAGAGGTCAGAGTTGATGTGGAGGCACAGGGGGCCTCCCAGCGGAGGCACAGGGGGCCTCCCAGCAGATCTGAGTAGTGTGGGGGTTGGAGAAGATGCCAGTCTGTGGGGGGAGCATGGAAGTTGCTAGACTCTTCCTTGGGGTTGGGGCAAACTCTATGCCATGTAAGAAACAATACGGAGGAATCTTGGCAACAGAATCCTTGTGGATATCTTCTTGCTCAGAACCCCCCTTCCACTGTCCTTTCTGTGGAAACGGATAATCTGGGCCATTGTGTGGTATCTAAGGGTAATCACTAACAGTGACTAGTATAGATCTACATATGCACTATGTAGAGATGGACTTCTTGATAACTAGAAGTTAACATCATGTGATGACCTTTATCTGAAAGGCCACTTTCCCTTCATTTGCAAGGAATATTGCAGGTTTGTCCTAGGATGTCAATGTCCCAAGATAATTATCTCTGTGCTGATAATATATGGTCAAAATATCTTAGATTTACTAGAATCTTATTTAATTTTTGAGGATATAATCTTCTCCCTGCAAACATGTGGCTGTGAGGATAAGGAATCTCAGCCACTTGTGTATGTATTTGCAGGATCAGGTCCTACATGGCACTAGTTAGTTTCTCAAGTGTAATTTGGACACATGCTTCTCAGACTGGTAGCTCCAGCAGTGTATTTGAATATATTCTTGTGAAGAAGCACCAATTCATTATATCTGTTGCAAAATACATTTAGTTGCAATATAGCAAACTCACACACCTGTAATGTGAACTTGTACAATGTTACCAGTCATTCAGTACATTCTATACTGTCCATGTCAATAGGTTCTCGCTTCTCTAAAATCTTGTCTATAGACTTCTTCATACTCAGAATGATTACATATTGAACCAAAGTTTGCTCAAGTTCCTCTGATGTACATCCATAATAATATTTTGCTGAGGTCCGTGAAGTTACTTCAGACTTACAATTGTGTAACTGGAAGCAGAATTTGATTCATACAGCATACTTGTGTAGCAGCTGCATGCACCACACTGTTGTATATTGGGTGCTCAGTGGAAATCATACTTTAAATAATTCAGAATGAAACTGCATCATGCATTAAATGTGAAATCAGCAGTAATTTATGGTTCTAAAAAAATGTTTTCCACTTGCATCTAGACTTAACTGTCAGCATTACTCAGTGTGTGGTGAATCAATGAACTAAATCACCCTCTGGCACAATGTGGAGTGGAAAAGTCACTCCTTCCCAGAGGAAAAAAACTTCACACAAGTTCAGTGTAACAGCTTCCTGCTCTCTGAGACATTAATATACAGTAAATGTATCTACAATAGACAACACTGAGGCTCTGCTCTACAAACAAGACATCTGCATGTTTATGCCTGATCATCTTAATTGTTTTGGTTAATTACCACTCATCAAAAAGATATGAAAGAGGTACATGCAGAATAAGATGAGATATCAAGGGGCACATCTCTTGCATTCATTCAGATTGATCTGTGAAGTAACAGGCAGCATGAGAGATGCTTCCTAACAATAGCTGTCCATGATAAAAATAGCTCTTCAAACTTGCACGTGAATTCGCTGGAATGCTTAAATCATTCCCTGCCAGTGGGAGACCAAGGTGGCTCCAGTCCAACAGCAATTATAAATCTTAATTAAACTTAATTAAAAATAACATAATATAAAAGAAGGTGGTAGGCTGAGCTGATCTTTCTGTATGCTTTTAGCCACACAAAAACAACGTTGAAGCATCCTGTAAATTCCTCAAATGTGCCCACAATATTCTGCTGTTGGAAAAATGCAGAAGTGAATTGCTTGATTTTGATTGTCATATTTTACTATTAAAATCTTAACTATAAGGGTCCAGGCATCTGGAACAGCTCTGAGTTACTGGTGTGATCTCCTCCTTTAAAACTTTTTAAAGTTAACCTGGTGTTTGTGAAGGTGCAAGGTTGACCCACCCCAAGGGTGAAGTCTTCTGTATGGGTACAATTGGCTACATGATCTTCCCCTTGCTAACCTGTCAGCGTGCCACAACCTGATGTGAAGCAGCTGCCTCTGTCAGGAGCAAATAGAGAATCATGGGGGACCAATGTCACCGAACTTTTTTTTAAAAATGTCATTGAAATGAGGAAAAATACAGGGAGTACCTGTCAGGTTCCAGTTACGTGTCCTTTTCCCCCTTTTTGTTGGATCTCTTTTCTTAAACGCAAATAAGCACTCTTCTGAATAAACAAAACATTTCCGTTCACTCTTAAGTGTTGTTTTTAGCTACTGCCTCCAGCTGAAGTGAGCTAGAACTGCCCCAGTGAAAGTAATGGCTAGGGGATAGGGCTAGTTGAGCTTTTTGACCAAAACAGAATTTGACAAATGAATTTTTTTCAGTAAATTTCAGTTTTTGGTCAAAAACGTTAGTAGTATTTTTTTAAAAAAACCAAAAAGTGTTATGGAAAACTGACCTTTTTGAGGTGGGGGTTCATAAAAAAATAATCTGAGAATTTTGCTAAATTTCCTGTGGAAAAATAACTCCTTTTTTTGACTGGCTCTAATATTGTGCCTGTGCTTAGCACGATTTCTCTTAGAGTTCCCAAGAGCACTCCTGCCTGTTGCAAAATGGGAGCAGAGCTGTGACCTTCCCTTTCCCGCACTCTTCAAAGGCTCTGCTAGTTCTCCTTTTCTGCTCCTACACAAGAGACCGCCACAACCTAGCCCTGTAGGACATGGAATGTATGCTACTAAGGTTTGAAGTTCTTTGGCGGTAGATTCTCAGTCTCAGTAAAATAAGTGTACAAACAATCAGTAAAATAAGTGTACAAACAAGTGTTTGTCCTGCCCTGCTCCTAATACCGTGTGTGTATATATACACGCTGCTTCTAGTCCAAACTTATCCTTAACTTTTATAATTAAATATAAACCTTAGTCTAAGCTATTCTCTGACCTTAGCAGTTCCTAGGGTTGTCTCCCTTGTCCCATTTGCCTCAAAATAAGTCACACTTTTATGATCTTGGACTGATAAAGTCCAATTAAGTCAGACACCAGAATAGGCAGAAGAGCTCTGGACCTCTATGCAAGGTCCTAGAACCTGACAACCTCTTATAACACAGTCCCGAGACAGTTCACAAACTGTCTACTGCTTTGGTAAGAAGGGAAAAGTGGAAAACTGCCTATGAAAGTGATCACTACTAGACTTAACATGTGTTGTGTCAAATCATTGGCAAACATAGTCTAACCAAATAAAACTGCAAAATACCCAGACCATTCAGATTTTAATATGAATGTTTCTATATCATTGACTTTGTTTTGTGCATCAATTGATTTTTATAATCCCCATTAAGGCATGAGTTAAAGCAGAGCTTCACTGGTGGTTAGATCTGCCTTGGAAAATAAAATAAGCTTAGAGAAGTTACCTTCTTACATGCTGTGACAGAGCTCCCCAAACTGCTTTCTGAACTGTCTGTGCCGCTGACTTGGTGCTCTGAGACTTCATACATCAGTGGGGATTCAAAGTTGCTGAAGAAAGAGAACAACAACAAAAATCCTTCCAATGACTCATCTACATAAATACATCAAATTGCACCAACCTCTGCACTTTCCCTGGCTGTTACCATTCTGTTGATTACCCCAATTCTCCCATTTTTGGAGGACTATCCTATAATGAATATAAAATAGCAGACTGCTGCCTTTTAAGGACTAGAATATAGCACTTAGCTGGACCTAGTTACATCTGCCTGTCTTTAATAATATACTAAAATGTGGTGCTAGCTTCTTTTCTTAAGAAGGCAGTCTTGAGCAGTAAATGACATCCTCACTATGTTAATTGAGCTTGGTAGACACTAGTATAAAAGAAAATTCATACGGTACTTCATCCTCACTATTACCTGCTTGGGATCTGAGATGTGAGTTGAACAGTAGTCATTAAAGCAAAAAGAAAAGAAGTGGGAGTGACTGAACTCAAAAGCCCAGGCAGAGTAGCTTTATAATTGCAGACTAAGACAATGAGAATTGAACACATACCCTATATTGCATGATGTGTGCATGCTGCTGAATTGTATTTATCCTTCCCATCTGCATCTTCCTCTCGTGAAGTCATGCAAATCAGACTTCCAGTCACAGTATTTATACACGCAGCTGATACCAATCCTAAAGCATTGCTTTTGGATTAGCTTAATTATTTCTTGTAGAACAGACTAACTAAATAATTAATAACCAAATTATAGAAAGGTAAATTCAGTTAAATAAGCCTGCATCTCTTTATGCATGACTTCAGAGTTCCTAAAGATCATACAGCACCAAGGGCCCATTCCTGCAAACATTACTCACCATAGTAAGCATTACACCTTGTATTAAATGTCCCATTCCACCTGGTTATAAGTGTTTGTTTGCAGAACTAGGCCCTAAATTATCATTACTTCAGTATTAATTATAAACTTCATCTAAGTGTCATATGTTTTCAGGTTATTGCCTAGTGAATTCAGCACAGTTCTCAGTACCCTTTAAGAGCTGTGCATCCAATTTCCTAAGAAGCAAGCTGAAAGCTTATCCCATATAAAATATAGAAAATCTTCTAAATAGAGAACTTGATCCTGCATTCCTTACACATCCAAAACTCTGAACTAAGTCAAGGCACAGTTACATGGTAGTATTTGCCTTATCTCATAGGTTAAAGAGAATCCTGAGTTCATGTTTTCTCAGAATAATATTTACATGTTTTACTTGATATTGTGTAGGGCCAGATGCTGCTGCTATTCAGTGTGAATAAGTACAGGTAACTTATTCTGCGAACAGGGACTTGCAGTCACTAGGACTATTTGTTGAGTGAGGTCCCGGACCCACTCAGTTAGTGTAAGGGTATCAGAAGCTGATGCATAATTAATAAAAAATTTATTGTCAAAATACAGTGAATTAAAATAGCTAATTAATAAAATATAAGGATAAAGTAACTTTTAATAAACTTATTTATTGCATGGAAGTAGAGTGCATTAATACAGATGCAGTAGACAAATCTTAAATAGGTTCACCTGACATGCATGATCACTACACCTGTGATGGGGAAGACTGACTACTTAAGGACAGTGGTGCGTAGGGGAAAGCCCACCCCTCATCACTTGGCATGGCCCTTTAAGATTTTGGGAGGCTTTGATGTACACAAACACTTAAGAAATAAGAGGTACTTTTGGAGAGGAAGTGGTCCTGGGAATAAGTAGTGTTTTGGAGAAAGTCAGTTACTGTTTCTTTAAGGGACTGGACCAGGAGCCTTGCATAGTGGACAGGACAAGGCTTCACCTCTCCAGCAATTGTAGATGAGCTGGGAGAAGGGAACCAGCAGGTATGCTGCCGCCTCCTGCATAGCAGGGCAGTCACCTGCAGAAGAAGGCTGTCTGCTGAACCTGCCGAGGACTAACTGGGGAGACGGGACTACCTGAAAGATAAGCTGGCTGAGGCCTTACAGCTGGCATAAGTTACAACCTAGCTCCAAGGAGGAGAGCTGGGGATTCCCAGCTGGAGGAGGGAACCGAGTGACTATTTAAAGTAAATCCCAGCTCCAGGGAGGGGGCTGGGTGGTATCCTGAACAGAGACCAGAAAGTTGACCAGGACTCTTTTATATGAACTTGGTGGATGTGAACTAGGGCGACTAACAAAGCGAGTTTCACTCTGTAGCAAGACTTAATGAATGAGACCTCATGAAGTGGACGCATGTTTTGAACCAGTGTAGCCTGGGAAATTGAGAAGAACATGAGGAGGGGCTGAGTACAATGCTCCTGCTGGGGTGTGATGGAGGGAAATGCCCCTTTCCCTTGGGACACCACCATTTAATGTTTTCAATCTTTAGCCTTTTCGTCACCTGTCTCATGTATGCCAAAGACCAATAGCCTTAAACACTCCAACATCTGTGGTAAACTTTCTTGGAATTTAGCAAGGAAAAATTGCATTATTATAGGGGATGTCTATGTAACTCAAGGCAAAGTATGGGATGGATTCTGATCTTCCACTGGTTTAAAACTGGAGTATCCCCATTAAAGTCAGTGGAGTCACTCTGGTTTCTCAATTTGGTTAGTTAAATCAGTGAGATTCTGATCTCTATCTGAGGCCCAAATAATGGCTAATTAAAGCCACACTTGAACCAGCTACAATGTTCATTTTGACTTTTCATATTACATCTCACATCATATTTATGACAAACCAAATGCATGTGGATGACTTTCTCCACTTCTTCAAATGGATAGAGAATGTGCATTTTATGACATTTTAATGTCTCTATTCTTAATTTTAACTGTATAAGCTTATTCTTTAGTTCTGTAAAGAATTTTGGGGTGAAGTTTGGATGAAAGACTACTAAACCAGGTTTTCTCTGCATGTATATGTGGGCATATTTGTGCATGTAAATTGGTCTCTACTCTTAAACTGAGGATTAAGATCAGGATTTATCTAGGCTGTTTGCAGCTGCATTGCCCCTTATTATAGGCTATGTGCCATTTTCACAATCGAGAACTAAGGTTCAAGTCAAAGTCTGAACTTCAGGTATGAGTGCAAGAGCATCTATATGCTCACCTTTTTAACTGAGGAGATAACTGTGGGGCTTATGTATAGCTTAACACTAGAGAGAGCTGATACACTGATAATGTCATCATCTGTTATGTATGTTCTACATGTAATCGGGCACATTGTGGTGGGTTCACATGAGTCTAAAAATCAACAAACAATAAACGTGACCACAAACCAAATAGCTTATGGGACTTGATGTTCTACTTCTCCATTTGTAAAATGTATAGGTGGAAAACTAGTCCTGGAGTTATATTTATGGCATACTAACAAATCTGTTCCCTTTGAATATATGATCAGTCCATAGTCATATATAGTACACAACACCAGTCTTTTCAACCACATAAGGCAAAAGATCGCCAACATTTTCCAGAAGAAAACAGGGTTAAAGTGAAAATATCTTCATGTACAAATATGGAAAGCTTGCTGGAGCTGTGCTGAGTGAAACAGAATGATGTAATTCATAACGGTGGCAAACAGAAGAGGCTACACCACAGACTGAAGTTCAATGACTTGAAGCACTTGTCATTGAAGTCACTGGAGACTGATAAGAGCTAAATTCTGTCATTCAGAAGCTTATAGCTGTGAATTTTGTAAAACTGGCTACTTTGTGCACATGGGAAAGCATAGCAATGATTTTAGAAGGCACCTGACCGTATACTTGGGAGTACTTGAGAATGAACATGAAGCTGAAAGTGTTGAAGAGTCTGTTCTTGGTCTCCAGCAGTATTAGAGTGGAACACTTACTCCTATGTTGCATATGGCATGTAGCTAGATTCTAAAGTTGTGTAAGTACTGGGCATAAATAGGGCCCTACCAAATTCATGGTCCATTTTGGTCAATTACAATTTTTAAAATCTTATGACCATGAAAATTTCATATTTTCAGCTATTTAAATATGAAATTTCATGTAACTAGGGGTCCTGACCCAAAAGACAGCTGGGAGGTGGTGGGGGGGAGGGGTTGCAAGACTAGTGTAGGGGGGTCCCAGTATTGCTACCCTTACTTCTGCGCTACTACTAGCAGCAGTGCTGCCTTCAGAGCTGGGTGCCTGGAGAGCGGTGACTGCTGGCCAGGAGCCCTGCTCTGAAGGCAGCATCACAGCCCAGAAGTAAGGATAGCATGGTATGGTATTGCCACCCTTACTTCTGCTCTGCTGCCTGCAGAGCTGGGCCCTCTCTGGCCCAGCAATCACCACTCTCCAGCCACCCAGCTCTGAAGGCAGCACAGAAGTAAGGGTGGCAATATCACAACCCCCTTACAATAACTTTGCTACCACCCTCCGTGACCCCTTTTGTGTCAGGACTCCCAGTTTGAGAAATGCAGGTGAAATCTGAATAGTGTAGGATAAAAGTACACAAGACCAGATTTCAGTCTGATGCATTTTTCATGGTCATGAATTTGGTAGGGCCCTAGATATAAGTAACTGTATTGAATCACTCATCTGGATTGGTCAGTTGCTGGAATGGGGGATTGACTTATTTAAAGGGTGATCAGACATGCCAGCTACAACAAAAGGTTTGGCAAAAATGTCACAGGATTCCAATGCCTAGTTTTCAGTAACCTTGTGGAAGTGCGTTTTGCATAAGGAAGACAATGAGGACTAACTTTGTCCATGCACTACTGGATACACAGTGCCCATCCCTATATTGGTTACAGTATGTGGATCCTCATTTAGCCATGCGTGCACCTTCAGTGCAGTGTGCATGTGAAGCAGGTGCACATTAGCACATGCACATGTGAGGGCTCATTTTCAGTAAGCTGCTTCAGGTAGGTTATCCCATGTCAAAGAGCTAAGGCCCAAAAGAGTAATGAAATCAAAGTAAAACTCCCAAGAGTTCAGATTTTGCTGAAACTCAGCCTCTGTTTCCTGAGGTTCACAAATCTTTCTTTCAATATGGGGTCAGATTGAGGGTAGCCCACCTCCTCTGTAAGATCTCCTCATCCCTCAACATTCTGAGGGTTTTTTTGGTTCTCCTTTTAATCCTATGGGCTCCCTTGTGAGCTTCACATCCCAACACACAACTGATGTCTTAAGGAAGCAGATGGCTGACACCTTCCCCAGGGTCTACAGCTCTCCCACCTTCATTCTGTGGCAAAACCAGCAGGACAGACCTGTCTTTCCAGGAAAAATCTTCTGGGGCATGCCCTTCTCAGTGCTTCAGCAGTGGGATCCAAAAGGGTTCTAAAAGATTCGGCTGCAGCAGCACAGTCACATTACCCCGGTTGGCCTTTCTAGTCCATTCCCACTCTCATACTGTGCTCATCAATTTGGCACTTGAGTTTAATTTAAAGGTGCCATAATTTTCAAGGCCTCAAGGTCACCCTGTGCAGGATTTAAACCCGGGCCTTTTGCACTCGGTCACAGGAGGAGCAGGGTTAAGAGGTTCAAATCCCAGCTCTGACGTGTGTGGTTTCTCTCCTTCTGCACTGGAATCATATGCCCAAGAGGAGTTGCCTGGGAGCAGGCCTGCTGGGAAATATGAGGCAACCGTGTCTCAACATAAGGGATAGCTGGTAGGAGCAGTACTGTGCTGGGAAGCTTTCTGGGATCAGTGGAAATACCAAAAGTGGTTCCCTGTTAAGAGGGAGCTGGAGAAGGAACCTAGGAAAGGCTGTGTGAGGAAGCCAGGAAAGAAGCAGGCATTGTAGAGTAACAGGCACTGTGGGATATAGAGCACAATGGTTGTGGGTTTAGTGCAGATAGCTGCCCACAACTTAAGGTTTCAATCATGGGATTTTACACAGAAGAGGGGCATGAGCCATCTAGAGAGGTAGTGCAGGAGGGCTGAAGAAAGAATACTGAGCCCACGAGAGGGCTAAGAGGTTGGGTTTGTTTGGACACTTGCAGTATTGTCAATCCCAAGCATTCAAAAATCATAGGTTTGGCTTAAGTCTTGAGACTCTAAAAACAATTTTAGGATTCATTTTATTTGCCTTCTGCTTTGACCCAGTAGGGTACACTTGGCACATTTTCCAAGCTTTTTTTCTCTGCAAGCATGAGGGCTAGAATTTTTTTTAATGAAAGCTGAAATTCTCATGGTACTACAAGAATCCAGAAACTGGAGTTTGAGGGGAAAATGCCAATTATCATGAAACCTGTGATTAAAATCACAAGTTGGCATCAGTGTCTTGTCCCCTCCTTCCAATAGGAAACTCTTGCTTTGGCCGGGTGATTAGCAGACTTGCAAGTTGCTTGTAACAAACAGCCTCAGCAAAACTGAGGCAGCACCTGGATCTTGATGTCTCCTGGAGTAAGCTGATGCTGCTACATACTTGGATTTAGAGCCCTTTTGGTCTACCATGACACACCCTAGCAGTGGCGTAGCCAGGTTTAGAGCACGGGGGAGCGGAGCTAAAAAAGGGTGCCGGGAGCAAAAAGCGTCAGGAGCAAAAAAAATGCTCCGCTCTGGCTGTAGCATAGGAGCAAAAGGCGTCAGGAGCAAAAAAGGCGCTGGGAGCCAAAAAAAATTGCTCCGCCTTGGCTGCAGCATATTAGCAAAAGGCATCATAGCACAAAAAGGCGCCGCTTCTGCTCAGTGGGAGAGCGGCTGCTCCCCAGCTCCCCACCCCGGCCGCGCTACTGCACCCCAGAATTCTGCTGGCATGAAGTGTGCTCACTGCTTACTGAACTGAAGCTGCAGTGCAACAATAAAATGTAATAGGTATCTTGAGTCCTGTTGTCGAAGAATATGGGGGAGGAGGAGGATGTGTCAACCACTTTCCCACTGAAAGAACCTTCCTTTGATTTTGATGCTGGTGAAACTGCCTTCCTTGCAAACTACCTTTAAAAATGAAGATAGGGGATTAACCTGAAGACACTAGAGGTGAGAAGAGGCAAGTCATATGCTACTTCTCTCTGGAAGACACAAGGAGTATGTCAGGGGCTGCTTGTCTGCCACAAAACCTTGCCCTATTGACTATGAATAATACGGTTATAAACACCATACTTCCACTGAGAAGGCAAGTAAACATCTCAAATTATAGCTACCTCCATGACAGCACAGGAAGCAATTGCAAGGAATCAGTGCTAGCTATAATAAAGTACTTTCTTTTTTAAATAATGGGCCAAAATGTGAAATGATTACTTCTATTTTGCTGTATTGAATGTCAAAAATAGTGACCTTGATGACTCAAGGCTTAATCAAAAAACACATCTGCTCCTAAAAATAATTGTCTTCCTTGCAGATCTGGCAGATGGTGCTACACATCACACAAGAAGAGGTAATGTAAAGAATTCCCCAGGTTATCGCTAAAGAAAATTAATCTTATGAAACAGCATCAACAAACTTCAATTTTCTACCATATTGAGCTTCCAAAAACTCACTGATAATCAGTAGTTGTTCCTAGTATTTATTGAACATGTTCCTTAAATAAGTGCCAATTACAGTTAATAGGATTAGTTCAATAAAAGCCTACTGCTTTTCATCTTTTCATTATGATCCTTAATCTCAACACTTTGAACATACAAAAATGCTGATCCATGAAAGAAGATAATCTTGGTTAAAGTAAGTAAATTGGATACATGCAGTGAAGTTTTTTAGTGCAATTAAATTCCAGCTATGGCATACAACATTCCTAATGTTCTGTTGATGATGAAACTGAAAACTAGCAAAAATGGACAGTAAAAGAATCTTGAATTAGAATTCCAAGCCAAGTAACTGTATGACACTGGAGGGCCAGCAGCCTCAAAGTTCTGAGAAACGCGTATCAAAGTTTAGATAGTGTTTTGCAAGCACTTTGGAAGACAGGATTAGAATTCAAAATGATCTTGACAAACTGGAGAAATGGTCTGAAATAGGATGAAATTCAATATGGACAGATGCAAAGTACTACACTTAGGAAGGAATAATCAACTGCACAAATACAAATTAGGAAATAACTGCATAGGAAGAAGTACTGAAGAAAAGGATCTGAGGGTTTTAGTGGATCATGAACTAGATGAGTCAACAATGTAATACTGTTGCCAAAGAAGTGAACATCATCCTGGGATATATTAGCAGGAGTGTTGTAAGCAAGACACAAGAAGTAATTCTTCTACTCTACGAAGCACTGATAAGACCTCAATTGGAGTATTGTGTCCAGTTCTGGGCACCATATTTCAGAAAAAACGTGGACAAATTGGAGAAAGTCAAGAGGAGAGCAACAAAAATTATGAAGTCTAGGAAACATGACCTATAAGGGGGAATTTTTGCTGCATATGTTCTGTTTCAACTTGTTTTCTAGTCCATGTTGGGTAAACCTTCAAAATCTCACTGCTCTTCCTCGGCAAGGTAGGAGGACCCTCAGCTTGTATGGTCTCCCTCTGTGTCTAGGGTAGAGATGAAGACCACCAGCAACTGAGAAGAGACTTCCAGACCTGATTAAACCCTTTCTTGAATTTGGCAGAGTAGTCAGAGACACAGGCATTATTACAAGTCAGAGTGGTATTTCCCTAAATCCAGGCAACAGCTGAGCGTCATTTAGTGTTTGACCTAGTCGTCCCCCACCCCCATGCCCCTAATCAATGTGTGCCTATCACTACCTGGAACTTTGGGATATTTAAAGTTTAATTACTTTCAAAGCAACAATATGAACAGATATAAGTTTATTTAACTTAAATCCACTACTAAGTCCGTTAGTGTTAACATAAGCCCAGGCTCAATTTGTCCCTCTGACTTCATTTTGGGGCTCCAACTCTCAAAGGATAGCGATCTTACTTTCACTTTGCATCCGCAGGATCCCAAAGCACTTTATAAACTCCCCTACAAATTTTAAACGGGGATCACTTCATCCACCATTGTAGAGGGTGCAATATAGTAGCTGTTCAGTAGTATACAGTAGTAACTCTAGCCAACAGTTTTGCATCTACTATAGACCATCAAATCAGGCAGAGGCGGTAGATGAGGCAGTTCCAGAAGAAATAACAGAAATATCCAACACACAAGAGCTGGTACTAATAGGGGACTTTTTAATTACCTAGATGTCTGTTGGAAAAGTAATATAGCAAAACACAAAACTTCCATTAAGTTCTTGGAATTTATTGGGTCAACTTTTTGTTCCAGAAAGTGGAGGCAGTAATGCGGGGACAGCCATTTTAGACTTGAATCTGGCGAACAGGGAGGAATGGGTAATGAATCTGAAGGTGGAAGGTAATTTGGGTGAAAGTGATCATGACCGATTTTAAGATTCTAAGAGAGAGAGTGAGAGCAGCAGAATAAAGACCAGGCTTTAGATATGCAACCTTTACCTACCAACTCTGAGTTTAAGGTCCCATGGGAAGCAAATCTAAGAGAAAATGTAGTCAAGAAGACTACACTAAAGGAACAACTGCACTATTCCAGAAAGCTTGGAAGAATAGTAAGAGGCCAATATGGCTCCATACAGAGCTCTTCAATTACCTGAATCCTACAGAAAGTGGAAGCATGGATAAATTGCTAGGGAGGAGTACAAAAAATTAGCCTAAGCATGTAGGAATTGACTAAGGCACAAAATGAGATCCATCTAGGAAGGGATATAAAAGGCAATAAGAGGTTCTTTAAATATATAAGGACCAAGAGAGAGGAAAGTGTAGGTAAAGAAAAAAAAATCTAATAACTGATGACTGAAAGCTGAGGTGATTGATTAATATTTTGCTTAAGTCTTCACTAAAAGGGTTAATGGTGACCAAATACTCAACACAAACATGAACAACAAGGGGGAAGGAACACAAGCCAAAATAGGGGGAAAAACTGGTTAAAGAATATTTAGATAAATTAGATATATGCAAGTCAGTAGGGGCTAATGAAACTCACCCTATGGTACTTAAGGAACTAGCTGAAGCAATCTAAGAACCATTAGCAATTATCTTTGAGAACCTCATGGAGGACAAGTGAGGTTCCAGAGGAATGGAGAAGGGCAAACATAGTAACTGCCTTTAAACAGAGGAACAAAAAGGTCTTGGGGCATTCTAGACCAACCAGTCTAACTTTGATTCCTGAAAAGATACTGAACAAATTATTAATCTATTTGTATGCACCTAGAGGATAATAGAATTATAAGGAATAGCCCCCATGGATTTGTCAAGAACAAATCATGCCAAACCAGCCTACTTTCCCTTTTGACAGGGTTACTGGCCTAGTAGATGGAAGGTGGGGTGGGGGAGTAGATGCAATATATCTTGATTTTAGTAAGGCTTTTGGTATAATCCCATATTCTCATAAGCAAGCTAGGAAAATGTGATCTAGATAAAATTACTATAAAGTAGGTGAACTGGTTGAAAGACTGTACTCAGAGTCATCAGTGGCTTGCTGTCAAACTTGGAGGGTGTATCTAGTGGGGTCCCATAGGGGTCAATCCTGGGTGAGGTACTAGTCAATATTTTCATTAATCATTTGGATGGAGTAAACAGTTTGCTTATAAAATTTGCATATGACACCAAGCTGAGAGGGGTTGCAAGTGCTTTGAAGGACAGGCTTAGACTTCAAAATGATCTTGGCCAATTGGAGAATTGGTCTGAATTCAACAAGATGAATTCAATAAAGACGAGTGCAAAGTACTTCACCAAGGAAGGGGGAAAACAAATGCACAACCACAAAATGGGGAGTAACTGGCTAGGGGCTAGTACTGCTGAAAATGATCTGGAGGTTATAGTGGATCATAAATTGAATGAGTCAACAATGTGGTGCACCTGTGAAAGACTAATATCATTATCAGGTGTATTAACTAGCATGTCATATGTAATACATAGGAGGTAATTGTCCTGCTCTACTTGGCAATGGTAAGGCTTCAGCTAGAGTACTGTGTCCATTTCTGGCTGCCACACTTTAGGAAAGATGTTGACAAATTGGAGAGAGTCCAGAGGAGAGCAACAAAAATGACAAAACATTTAGAAAACCTGATTGTGATGGAGTGTTCACCCAACATCACCCCTGAAAGGGTTAAGGTGGCTCAGAAGGGGATAATTAACCTGGTAGGCTGCACCTGGGGTTAGATTTAGGCTTCACTGACAAGCCCTAATTGAAGATGGAGCTCATCTGGGCTGGAGTAGGTGGGGGCTTGTATAAAGTCAGGAAGCAAGAGAAAAAGGGGCTTATAGCATAGAAGTCTGCAGTTGCTCTCTAGGCTTAGAGAAACCATGAAGAAGACCCAAAGGGTGAGTAGAAGACCTGGGATCCTGGCTCAGAAGGAATGGTTCCTCTGCTAGCCACTGGCATAGCAAAGGAGCATAGCTTTAAACTGGGAACTGCCAGAATATTCGGTAAACTAGTCCAGTGACTTTTATACCCTGGAAGGGGAAAACTATAGTGACCTGGCTAAAGGGCCAAGTACAAAGAAGGAGCATCCTAACTAACAAAGAGGGAGAACTGCAACTCCAGGAACATGAGGGGGCCACAGAATGAATGGGAGGCAGAAGCGTGTCAGACAGGGTGGAACTATTTCCCAGATGCAGCCACAAGGAGATGCCCCGGAGGTGAGTAGAGACTCCATTATCTTCACCTAGGAAAAAACGTAGTTTAAAAAAAATGGGCATGTTTAGTCTTGAGAGGTGGACCTGATAACAGTCGTCAAATATGTTAAGGGCTGTTATAAAGAGGACAATTGTTTTCCATGTCCACTGAAGACCAGATAAGAAATAATGGCCTAGATATTAGGAAGAACTTTCTAACAATAAGGGTTGTTAGCCTTAGTAATAGGCTTCCAAGGGAGGCCGTGGAATTTGCATCATTGGAGGTTTTTAAAAAACAGGTTGGACAAACACCTGTCAGGGATGGTCTAAGTTTATTTGGTCCTGCCACAGCATAAGGGGCTAGACTTGATGACTTCGAGAGGTCCCTTCCTGTCCTACATTTCTAATGATTCTATCACCTCAGTTTCCTGTCTCAGGTAAAAATTGGCATTTCCAGTAGCACAATCCTCCCTAACCCCAAACTGTTTTTATTTATTTACTTGCCAGCAGTGATTCAGAGGGAAGGCTGCCAGCTACTAAATTGCCAACCTGCCTTTGTAGCATCTAAGTGTTCCTCAGAGATCTCATGTGCCTGGGTGTAGACAACTGGGGGTTTTAGCCCTGCCCAAAAAATTAGTTATTGCATTAATAAATATAGGAAACTTTGGAAATAAAGGAAACTACCTCACATGGTCCTAGACCTGGGCTCCAGCCAAGCCTGACCATCTGCGCCACAATTAAGCAGCCCAGTCACCCAAATCAGCTGGCATGGGCCAGCCATGGGCTTTTAATTGCAATGTAGACATACCCAGAGAGACCCAAGTTCCTTAGGCCTCCTGTGATAATGCATCACTTCTTAGTTTTTTCAGCATCCTCTAGTAGTAATTCTAATTTTATTTTCTTTGGGTCAGATTGTGACTAGGCCCCTGCACAGGTACACAAGAGAAGGATTTAAGCCACTTTATACCCCTAGACCAGAGGCTGACCATAATCTTTGTCCTTTTATTCTCCTAAGGACAGAGACTGTTCTGTGCTGGTGTTTTTGGGGACACTTTCCACTCCAAAGGAGTTAGATGGACATGCAAAAGAGTGTATGCTACACACCTGAAGAGGTGCAGCAGTGGGTGCACTCCCACTGCACGCCTGGGAGCTCTGAGAGGCAATATTTCCTGTTGCTTCCAGTGGGAGGGTGCAGCTCCACAATGCAGAGTCAAAACAGAGACCACTGGCTTTGTGCCGATGGCTTATTTGCAACTTAAATGACTGGGTTTCATTATAAAAGTGCAATGTACAAGAAGAAAATAGTACCCCATGGGGGCTACTGAGAGAGGAATAAACGAGCTGTTGCGATCATTAACAGTCAGCCAAAATGCATCATCAAGAGCAATCATTCACCCTTTACCATCCCGTTGCTACTGCTACATTCAATATGCATAATAGCCCCATCTATGTACTTTTTTTATTTTTTAATGAACCCCAATAAACAGTATTTAAGAGTTATTTGTCATTTGTAAAAAGCTTTTAGCATCCCTGGGATAGTTAAAAACAGTTACATGGAATTTTCAAGTTCCTGTAGCTGTCTGTTCAATGGAGGGAACATAGTTTAGGGGCAGATAATCACAGCTGTTATTCAACCATTCAGGGAAGTAGGGCCCTACCTCACGTCATCAATCTTTTTTGAACAAGAACCTAAGAAACAGACTATTCCTGCTCTCCTTCCAATGCTGCTGGTATCTTCTGAATTTTGTACCCTGTATTAAAATTTAACTTTGCATGTAAAAGGGTCAATAAAGTCATTGTACAGTGACAGCTTTAGATTTGATGCTGTTGAAATTACTATTCTAACACTCAATTCATTTTGATCAGTCTTGACGTGTGTACTTCAATCAGAGCACAGATGGTTAGTCAAACAGATAATCTATAAATACCTTGAACAAATGTGGATTTTTTGTTGTTATGAATGTGGAACCCAAGCATAATGTAACGGGACAATATCTAGGTCTGAACCTGTACAGGGCTAAGGGCCTTTGAAAGCTATGCAGCTCCCTCCACTCCTATTGATTTTACTGGGAATTGAGGGTGCTGACCACCTCCCCTCAATCTGGTCTGGAGGCTGATCTGATCTATAAAGTAAAAGATGTATTGCTAGTTTTATGCATGTCTTTTAAAAAAAGCAAAGCTGCTTTTTCAGATCTCACATGCCATCACTCTGTTGGGGTGCACATCTTGTTTTGCTGAGAATTTACATTTCAGAATGATAAAGCTGCAGAAATGCCAAGCCTTATGCAAGATGTCTTCCTAGATGTCACATAAAGAAAAGGGAAACTGAGCTACAGTAATCTTAACTTTAAAAGGACCTTTCTTTCTTTAGTCACTGGGACCTAAATGCAATTATTCTATTCGTCTTAGTCCCCCTGATAGGGGATTGGCTTTTCAAGTTCTTCAAATGCAATTCTTCTATTCAAAATCAGGAAGCCTTTATTATTGGCATTAATGATGTTCAACCTTATTTGTAAACAGGATTTAAAAAAAAATTTACTGGAGAACACCCCCACTTAACTGCAAGCTACACTGAAAAACAATTTTCATGCTGTATCCTTGGAAATCTCTTATCTTTTATTTGGTGATGATTCCTAAAATAAGGATAACCATGTTTACATACCTAGGGCCTGATTCTGGTATAAATCAGAAGCAGCTGTCAGGGGCCTAATGGGGTTATACCAGTGTAAAACTGGTTGAAGAGAGACCAGGTTCAATGAGTGCTTGAGAAATCACTACCAGGAAGTGACTTTGTTTTAAGCTTTTCTGTCTAACCGTGGGCTTCACAAAACACCAGCGCTGTCACTGAGAGATGGGAGAGTTAAAAGTAGGGGGGCATGGTGCCAGGGATGGACTATGCAGACTTTTATTATAAATCTAAGACCTGATCCTGCAAACACTTAGTTACATCTTTAACTTTACTCACATGGGTAGTTTAATTGAAGTCAGTGTGTCTACCCACACACTTAAAGTTAAGCACGTGCATAAATATTTGCAGGATCAGGACCTAAATCCTCCACTTCATATAGTAAAACCTCACACACAGCATGGAATTGATACAAAATGAGGATCTGGGGCTCAATATTAAATTAACCACAGGAAAGCAAATATGGAAAATAAATAATCCATGTAATGAAGAGCAAAGGTTGCTTACTGAAATCCTAAATGAAACTCTAATACTACTATTAAAGCTACGAAAAGGCAGATGAAGGAGCAAGGCCTGGTAACAACTTGTTGACTTGTCCCTCCCCATTATCCCAGACATCTTAAATACTGATCAAATCGTATGCTCCTGAATGTGTCTGTCTGGCATGGCATAACATATGGTAAATAGCACACATTATATCCCCTTTTTTGTTAACATTTTTGAAGTTTTCTATTCTGAGGGGCTAACTTAAAACCATAATGCATCTAGCTAATTCCCCATTCTCTTGCCTTTGTACACTGTAGGCTCTTCAGAGTGCTTCCTTCTTTGCACAGCGCCTAGCACAATCTGTCACTGACTTCAGCTGGAACCTGTAGTTGCTACTGTAAGGGTACGTCTATACTACCTGCCTGATTCGGCGGGTAGCAATCGACCTTCTGGGATCGATTTATCGCGTCTCTTCTAGACGCGATAAATCGATCCGGAAGTGCTTGCCGTCGACACTGGTACTCTTGCTCCGCGCGAGGAGTAAGCGGAGTCGACGGAGGAGCCTGCCTGCTGCATCTGGACCCGCGGTAAGTGCTGTTTAGTTCGAACTAAGATACTTCGACTTCAGCTACGTTATTCACGTAGCTGAAGTTGCATATCTTAGTTCGACCCGGGGGGTTAGTGTGGACCAGCCCTAAGACTGTTAATAGTAGCTGACACATCTGGGCCTGCTCCTGGAGTTGCTGAACATCCAAAAATCCCTCCGGCCTTGATTTCAATGAGTCTGGAGTCAGCAAGACTCCTATTGTATTATAGATTCATAAGGACTTTAGGATCTGGCCCAACCATGTCTCACTCCCCCCACCCCTCACAATGTATAGTCTAGGCTTGTATCCCTACAACAATTCATATTTGGAGTGCCAAGATCTTTTTATCAGCAGGCTTCTGCTCTGCTTCTTCTGACCTAGATTGGTGCACACCCTCTGAAACTGGCTACAACTGCCCCCTCTGCTAAAACAAGGTCAGATGACCTGTTGCTTAGAATTCTTTCAGGCTTTAATTCTGCTGGATTTTAAGCAAGCTCCGCCCCCCTCCCCCCGCATCTTTTCCAGAAATAAGTACTATCCGATGCAAAATTAAGTTTGTGAGAGATGTTTTCACATTTATCGAGACTTGATTCATAACCTTTGGTAGCATTCAGTTCCCTATATCACAGGTCACTATGGGGGCTGGTTTTTGCAATTCACTTAAATCTTCACAAAACAACTGGTTGAACTTACTATCTAGTTACAAGACCTGATGCTGATCTCCTGCATAGCAAATCTGTACCTGAGTAACATTAAAAATGGAAGTTGACACAGTTCCTGTTTTTGATAAATTCTCTGTATGATGTAGTGCAATTTGCTACACTCAGAGCATCAGTGTAATTAATCAGCAGGACAGAAGGCTGTTCTTGAACAGAATAGGTAGGGATTAGCTTGCCTTAGCTGGGCAGCACTGCCGCCGGGACTTTTTACGGTCTGGTCGGTGGTGCTGACCAGAGCTGCTGCGAACCAGTGCCTTACATTCCATGACCCAGTACTGGGTCGTGACCCACAGTTTGAAAACCACTGTTCTAGAAAATGCTATCTGCTAAATTTATTCTTTGCTCCACTCAGTTCTGGATCTTAGTCCCTTTATTAAAAGGCAGAAAATAGTTGACTCCCTATAAATAGTGCCCGAATTGACTATGGTTTTAACACACAATTTCCCTAGCTTTCAAATTTTAAAAGCTGAATTACACATACACTTATAATGAAGTCTTCATTGTCACAGAATGATAGTAACATCTATAGAGAAGTTCACCGTGATTGAAACTGCAAACAACTTGAATTCTACTCCAGTCACTATATCCAATTACACTGAAATCAACTTTAGGGCATGTATATGGTAAGATAGTACCCTATACATTAATATTTGTACATTAAGTTACTGACAACATATCCCATTTTCTGTACACAGGGCTTGATCCCCTTTCTCTTACAGTGGCATAAAGTCAGCAGTAACTTTCTATTTGGGTGATTCCCTTTACTTCAGTAAAGTTGGTGAGCGATCCAAATCCTTAACAGCAGATGCCATTTGAGGGGGGAAGAGATAAGAAGTCAAGTTACTAATGGTAAATAAAACCACCTATTCTGATCAGGTACGACCTTAAAAGTTGATCACATACAGCAGCCAACACACACTGGTTACACTGTATCTGAGCCCTGGTCTGCACTATGAGTTTAGGTCGAATTTAGCAGTGTTGGGTCGATTTAAACCTGCACCCGTCCACACAACAAAGCCTGTTTTGTCAACTTAAAAGGGCTCTTAAAACAGATTTTTGTATTCCTCCCCGCGAGGGGTTTAGCGCTAAAATCGACCTCGCTGGGTCTAATTTGGGGTAGTGTGGATGCAATTTGATGGTATTGGCCTCTGGGAGAAATCCCAGGGTGCTCCATTGTGACCGCTCTGGACAGCACTCTCAACTCAGATGCACTGGGCAGGTAGACAGGAAAAGCCCCGGGAAATTTTGAATTTATTTCCTGTTTGGCCAGCTTAGCGAGCTGATCAGCACAGGTGACCATGCAGTCCCAGAATCGCAAAAGAGCTCCAGCTTGGACTGAACGGGAGGTACTGGATCGCATCACTGTATGGGGAGATGAAGCCGTGCTGGCAGAACTCCGTTCCAAAAGACGAAATGCCAATATATTTGCCAAAATTTCCAAGGCCATGATGGACAGAGGTTACAACACGGACGCGCAGCAGTGCTGCGTGAAAATTAAGGAGCTCAGGCAAGCCTACCAAAAAACAAAGGAGGCAAACAGTTGCTCTGGGTCAGAGCCCCATACATGCCGCTTCTATGACAAGCTGCATGCAATTCTAGGTGGGGACCCTACCACTACCCCACCACTCTCCATGGACACCTGCAAGGGGGGGAGTCTCACGCAACAGGGGTGAGGATTTTGTGGATGAGGAAGATGAGGAGGTTGAGGATAGCGCACAGCAGGCAAGCGGAGAATCCATTCTCCTCAGTAGCCAGGAGCTATTCATCACCCTCAAGCCAATACCCTCCCAAGGCGGGCTCCCTGACCCTGAAGCCAGAGAAGGCACCTCTGGTGAGTGTACTTTGTAAATATAATACCGGGTTTAAAAGCAAGCGTGTTTAAAATTTGCCCTGAAAACTTGGGAAGCATTCGCGGAGAGTACAGCTACTGGAAAAGTCTGTTAACGTGTCTGGGGATGGAGCGGAAATCCTCCAGGGACATCTCCATGAAGCTCTCCTGGAGGTACTCTAAAAGCCTTTGCAGAAGGTTTCTGGGGAGAGCAGCCTTATTCCGCCCTCCATGGCAGGACACTTTACCATGCCAAGCCAGTAGCAAGTAGTCTGGAATCCTTGCAGCACAAAGCATGGCAGCGAATGGGCCCAGGCTTTGGTGGCATTCAAGCAACATCCATTCTTTATCTCTCTCTGTTAGCCTCAGGAGAGTGATATCATTCATGGTCACCTGATTGAAATATGGGAAATTTGTTTAAGGGGAACCTCCTGCTGGGCTGTTTGCCTGTGGCAGCAAAGAAATCATCCCCGCTGTTAGCCACGCAATGGGGGGAGGCCCGTTCATGCTGAGCTGTTTGCGTTTGGTTGCCAGGGATCTTCCCTGATACTAGCCACGTGGTGCGGGGAGGGGTGAAGCGATCATCCCATAGAACTGGGGGGGGGGTAGTTGGGGTTGTGCTGCACATTAACTCCAAAACCACAGCCCCTGCTTTTAAAAGGCCAACCCTATGGGCTTTGCTTGTTATGGGAAAGGAGGGTGCTGCTGTTTGAAACCATTCCCACATGTTATGAGGGCTGAAGCCGAAACACTGGCTTACCATGGCTGTCTGCAAGACTAATTCTGTTTCCTAGCCGTACATGTGTGATCTCTCACACCAAACCAGCAGGCACGCATAATAAGAGGCAAAATACGACCTTGTACCAAAAGCACAAGTGCTATGTAATGTGAATCGCTTGGGTCACTGTGAAAGAGTTTTCCCTTTGTTCTCCAAAATGTATCTTTTAAAATACTATTCTCCCTTTTTTTTCCCCCTCCCACAGCTGCAAATGTTTCTATGCTCCCCCTATCATCTCCATCCCAGACGCAGGGCTGGCTCTACCATTTTTGCCGCCCTAAGTGGCGAAACGCAAAAAAAGAAAAACCTGCCGCAGCAGTGCCACCGAAGCAAAGAAAATAAAAAAGCTGCCGCCGAAGTGCCGCTGAATCAGAAAAAAATTAAAAGCTGCCACAGCAGTGCCACCGAAGTGGAAGAAGAAGCAGAAAAGCCGGAGTGCCGCCCTTTCAGATTTGCTGCTCCAGGCACCTGCTTCCTTAGCTGGTGCCTAGAGTCAGCCTTGCCCAGAGGCTAGCGCAGATAAGAAGGCGAAAAAAACACACTCGCAATGAAATCTTCTCAGAGCTCTTGCAGTCCTCCCGCTCTGATAGAGCTCAGCCGAATGCGTGGAGGAAAGCATTAAATGAACGGGATGAGAGGAGGAAGGAGCGCGATGATATGAGGCAGGATGCAATGCTGAGGCTAATGGGGGAGTAAACTGAAATGCTCAGGAATCTTGTGGATCTGATGCGGGAAAGGCAGCAAGAGCACAGACTGCCACTGTAGCCCCTGTATATCCGCCTGCCCTCCTCCCCAAGTTCCATATTCTCCTCACCCAGATGCCCAAGAACGTGGCAGGGGAGGCTCCGGGCACCCGGCCACTCTACCCCAGAGGATTGCCCAAGCAACAGAAGGCTGGCATTCCAAAAGTTTTGAACTTTTGTGTGGCCTTGTACTTTCCCTCATCCACCACCCCACATGGTGCTTCCCTCCTCACCCACGCCTCCCAGGCTACCTTGCGAGTTTTCCCCCTATTTGTGTGATGAATTAATAAAGAATGCATGCTTTTGAAACAACAACTTTGTCTCTGAAAGTGGTGATCGAAGTGGGGAGGGTGGTTGGCTTACAGGGAAGTAGAGTCAACCAAGGGGGTGGGTTTTCATCAAGGAGAAACAAACAGAACTGTCGCACCGCAGCCTGGCCAGTCATGAAACTGGTTTTCAAAGCTTCTCTGATGCACAGCATGCCCTGCTGTGCTCTTCTAATCGCTCTGGTGTCTGGCTGCATTTAATGGGCTGCCATGCGATCTGCCTCCACCTTCCACCCCGCCATAAACGTCTCCCCCTTACTCTCACAGATATTGTGGAGCACACAGCAAGCAGCAATAACAATGGGAATATTGGTTGCGCTGAGGTCTAACCTAGTCAGTAAACTGCGCCAGAGAGCCTTTAAATGTCCAAATGCACATTCTACCACCATTCTGCACTTGCTCAGCCTATAGTTGAACTGCTCCTTACACAGGCACCCTGGACAGTAGTATGGCCTCATGAGCCATGGCATTAAGGGGTAGGCTGGGTCCCCAAGGATAACTATAGGCATTTCAACATCCCCAACGGTAATTTTCTGGTCTGGGAAGTAAGTTCCTTCCTGCAGCTGTTCAAACAGACCAGAGTTCCTGAAGATGCGAGCATCCTGCACCTTTGCTGGCCATCCCACCTTGATGTTGGTGAAACGTCCCTTGTGATCCACCAGTGCTCGCAGCACCATTGAAAAGTACCCCTTGCGGTTCACATACTGGCTGCCAAGGTGGTCCGGTGCCAACATAGGGATATGCGTTCCGTCTATTGCCCCACCAGTGTTAGGGAACCCCACTGCAGCCATCTACTATGACCTGTACATTTCCCAGAGTCACTACCCTTGATAGCAGCAGCTATCGCCACTCACTTCTCAACTGTGAGGGCTGCTCTCATTTTGGTATTCTTGCGCTTCAGGGCAGGGGAAAGCAAGTCACAAAGTTCCAGGAAAGTGGCCTTACGCATGCGAAAGTTTCGCAGCCACTGGGAATCATCCCATACCTGCAACACTATGCGGTCCCACCAGTCTGTGCTTGTTTCCCAGGCCCAGAATCAACGTTCCATGGCATGAACCTGCCCCAATGCCACCATAATGTCCAAACTGCTACTTCCCATGCTTTCAGAGATGTCTGTGTCCATGTCCTCATCACTATCGTGATAGCGCTTTTGTTGTAGCCTCGCCTGCTTTTCAGGTTCTGCACATACTGCAGGATAATGCGTGAGGTGTTTACAATGCTCACAGCTGCAGCGGCAATCTGAGCGGGCTCCATGCTTGCAGTGCTATGGCATCTGCATTGCAAATCCAGGAAAAAGGGCGTGAAATGATTGTCTGCGAGGGGTGACTGCAGGAGAGCAGAGTTGCAGCGGAAGCGGTGGAGCTGTACACATGTACGATGGCAGTCTGCTGAGCAGAGGCAATAACAGCTGCTGCAGGTGCTTCTGTGTAGAATGGTTGGAGGTCCTGATAGGGCAAGGTACCTCGGCCACGGCAAAAGAGCAAGAGCGTTGGAGCTGTTACATGTGTCAACCACAGCAGTGGTATGGTGTCTGCACGAAAAGGCGTGAAACAATTCTGCCATTGCTTTCACGGAGGGAGGGGGCGACTGACGACATGTACCCAAAACCACCCGTGGCAAAGTTCTTGCCCCATCAGGCATTGGGAGCTTAACCCAGAATTCCAATAGGGTGGTGGAGACTGCGGGAACTGTGGGATAGCTACCCACAGTGCACTGCTCTGTAAGTCGATGCTAGCCACGGTAGTGAGGATGCACTCCACCAACTTAATGCACTTAGTGTGGACACACAGAATCGACTGTGTAAAATCTCTTCCGAAAAATCGACTTCTATAAAATCAACCTAATTTTGTAGTGTAGACCTACCCTAACTCTGTTACAAATCTTAGGCTGGAGGGAGTAGAAGATTATCTGTAAGATTTTGTGTTGTACTTAATTAAGCAATAGCCACTAATTGTGATTCCACAAAAAGCCACATTCCATGTGTGCAATTCCCACTGTACATGTAACAGCACATTTGGCCTTAAGGAAGGACAACCTGACTCTCAAGCAGTAGTCAGATGCCTTTCATAGTATTTGTGATTATGAACTGACATGATTGATTGCTGATCTAAGCGAATGACGACAAAGTAAAATGGTTTAAACTGAGCGTTTGCATCTAATTTACATTCAGAAGTTCCATATGCTCTAATGAGACTGTTCCTATACAATTTAAGTAATAACTTAGTATAGTTCAGGAGCAGAACTGCATGTGGCCATAGAAACAATCTGTGATCATTTTGACGCTAAAGACTATATTCTATCATCACTTGCTCACAGAAAATCTCTTATTTTAAAAACTTACATGGGACTGGTGCTTTCATTTCCTCAGTAGGAATACAGCTCTATTTTCCTTCTGATATCCCAGAGAAACACACATTCATATTGTCAACAATGCAAATGATTGAAGTTAACTATTCACTGATCAAAAATCTGGGATGCTTTCTATAGCAAACAAGGCTCTAAAATCACCCTGAAAAACTTTTACTTGCCCTGTTAGGGCAGCTCAGTACTATTCATCCCTTTGGTAGCATACTATCATTCAGCCATGTGATCATCTTAGCTTCCTTTACACATGTATCCAGAGCAAAAGCCCAGCAATCCTGGCTTTCCTTCTCTAATGCTTTGCTTGTATCAGGGCTCCTCTTCTTCTATGGACTGATCCTCTACTGCCTTGCTGTTTGTTTCATACCAGAGCAAAGTTGGTGTGAAAACACTAGCAGCCTGATTTGATGGTGATTTATACTCATTTTGCACAGATGTACAAGACTATAGAGGCCAGGAGGCAGTGGGGAACTGGGCCAACAAACCATTGGTAAGAGCAATCCTCCATTTCTCTCCTAAAACACTAAAATTCACAGTTCCTAACTGTACAGGTCACTAAACCCAACAGTACATAGAGTCAGATCACTGAAATCTTGACTTTCATAATAAAGATTATGGGGAAAATTCAGTGTCCTCCTCAAAGACTCAGTAGCAGTAGAAACACATTCTGTGGCATAATGAGGGAGGTGTGCATGGAGCTCTACTTCATGGAACCCAGCTGAAAGTGAACTTTCTGGGTAGTGTGCACAGCACGAATTGGGAGCAGTGAAAGGTGAGCTAAAGAGCCTCACTTTCTCTCCTCATGCCAGAGCATCAGCTTGTTCTGATAACTGCAGAGTTATTCCAGCCACTAGGCTGCAATGTATATTTCATGGAGCAGCTGTGAAACTCTCTTGTGCTTGGTTGGTGGGTATTTGCCCTTTTTGTCTCCCCTCGTACCTGAGCCCAGTCTGGCTATTCAGGCTGATTGCTTGACAAAGGATCTGCTCTCATACCTTAGACTCATAGACTCACAGACCTTAAGGTCATAAGGGACCATTATGATAATCTAGTCTGACCTCCTGCACAATGCAGGCCACAGAATCTCACCCACCCACTCCTGCAATAATCCTCTCACCTATGTCTCAGCTATTGAAGTCCTCAAATCATGGTTTAAAGACTTCAAGATGCAGAGAATCCTCCAGCAAGTGACCTATGCTGCAGAGGAAGGCGAGAAACCTCTAGGGCCTCTGCCAATCTACCCTCAAGGAAAATTCCTTCCCGACCCCAAATATGGCGATCAGCTGAATCCTGAGCATGTGGGCAAGACTCACCAGCCAGACACCCAGGAAAAAGTTCTCTGTAGTAACTTCTAACATCCCATCACCGGCCATTGGGCCTATTTACCACTGATAGTCAAAGGTCAATTAATTGCCAAGATCATGTTATCCCATCAAACCATCCCCTCCATAAACTTATCTAGCTTAATCTTGTAGCCAGATAGGTCTTTTGCCCCCATTGCTTCCCTTGGAAGGCTGTTCCAGAACATCACTCCTCTGATGGTTAGAAACCTTCGTCGAATTTCAAGTCTAAACTTCCTGATGGCCAGTTTATATCCATTTGTTCTTGTGTCCACATTGGTACTGAGCTTAAATAATTCATCTCCCTCCTTGGTATTTATCCCTCTAATATATTTAAAGAGAGAAATCATATCTCCCCCTCAGCCTTCTTTTGGTTAAAGTAAAGAAACCAAGCTGCTTGAGTCTCCTTTCATAAGACAGGTTTTCATTCATCGGATCATCCTAGTGGCCCTTTTTGTACCTGTTCCAGTTTGAATTCATCCTTCTTAAACATGGGAGACCAGAACTGCACACAGTATTCCAAATAAGGTCTCACCAATGCCTTGTATAACGGTACTAACACCACCTTACCTCTACTGGAAATACCTCGCCTATTGCATCCTAAGACCGCATTAGTTTGGCTTCTACCTCGGATATGGTAATATCTACCTCCATATCCTTATTTCCATTTGTCATGCTGCCATTATCCCTAAACTCCACATTAGCCTCATTAAAGACTGAGGCAAAGTATTTGTTTAGATATTGGGCCATGCCTAGATTATCCTTAACCTCCACTCCATCCTCAGTGTTTAGCAGTCCCACTTCTTCTTTCTTTGTTTTCTTCCTATTTATATGGCTATAAAACCTTTTACTATTGGTTTTAATTCCCTTTGCAAGGTCCAACTCTACGTGACTTTTAGCCTTTCTCACTTTATCCCTACATGTTCTGACCTCAATAAGGTAGCTTTCCTTGCTGATCCCTCCCATCTTCCACTCCTTGTATGCTTTCTGCTTTTTCTTAATCACCTCTCTGAGATGTTTGCTCATCCAGCTTGGTCTAAAACTCCAGCCTATGAATTTCTTCCCCTTTCTTGGGATACAGATTTCTGATAGCTTCTGCGACCTTAATTTGAAATAATCCCAGGCCTCCTCCACCTTTAGATCTGTAAATTCTTCAGTCCAATCCACTTCCCTAACTAATTTCCTTAATTTATTAAAGCTAGCCCTTTTGAAATAAAAAACCCTAGTCTCAGATATATTTTTGTTTATCCTTCCATTTAGTTTGAACTGAATTAGCTCATGATCGCTCGAGCCAAGGTTGTCCCCTACAACCATTTCTTCTATGAGGTCCTCACTACTTACCAAAACCAAATCTAAAATGGCATCCCCCCTTGTTGGTTCAGCAACTACTTGATGAAGGAATTCATCAGCTATCACATCTAGGAAAATCTGAGCCCTATTATTATTGCACTTGTTCTCCAGTCTATATCTAGGAAGTTGAAGTCTCCCATGATCACGCAGTTCCCATTAGTATTTACTTCATTAAAAACATTAGAGGTCTCTAGCCATATCCAAATTAGATCCCAGTGGTCTATAGCACACCCCAAGCACTATCCCAGGGGAGGTTCTAGTAGTTTTCTTCCCCAATGTGATTTTTGCCCAGACAGACTGTCTTATCCATTCCATCACTTTTTATTTCTTTACAGTCTACCTCATCACTGATATACAATGCTACTTCACCACCTTTACCTTTATTTCTCTCTTTCCTAAACAGCACATACCCTTCAATACCTATACTCCAGTCATGACTATTATTCCACCATGTTTCTGTTATTCCTATAATATCTGGTTTCACTTCCTGGACCAGTAGCTCTAGTTCTTTGATTTTGTTACCTAGGCTTCTCGCATTGGTGTACAAACATCTTAATTTTTGCTTTGGCCTCACTCACATTCTTTACCCAATTTGGCATGGACATTGTACCGCCAGTATGACCTATTAGTATCAACTCTGCCCTTCCGCCTTATGTCCATTCTCCTACCCCCGGCTATAGCCTTTCTTACTTCGTTTTCTTCCCTCTCAATGTTAAAATCCGGCGTGGAGATTACCTGGACAACTCCCAAACATCTCCCCAAAATTCCTAGTTTAAAGCTCTCTTAATCAGTTGTGCCAGCCTCCATCCTAGAAGTCTATTTACCCTCCCTACTCAGGTGAAGTCCATCCCGAGAGAACAGTCCTCTGTCCATGAATGCCTCCCAGTGGCCATAAATCCAAAAGCCCTCCTTACAGCACCACTGCTGAGCCATCTATTGAGCATCATAATCTTGTCACACCTTTGTTGCCCTTCTCTAGGAACAGGCACAATACTGAAGATCACCTGAGCCTCGATTTCCTTAAGCATCTTCCCCAGCCTGGCATAGTCTCCCATGATTCGTTCCAGTGAGAATCTAACCATATCATTTGTTCCTACATGAAGGATGATCAATGGATTCTTTCTTGCTCCCTTTAGGATCCTCTTCAACCTCAGGTCCACATCCCGTATCTTAGCACCCGGTAGATAGCACACCCCTCTGTTCTCTGGATCAGCTCTGGTTACAGGAATGACTCAGCTACTCAATGAGTTACAAGAACACTATTATACTCTAAGGGAGAAATATATATATGAAGATGAATGTCAACTAGAATTCTTAAGTAGTAAGAGGTTATAGGGAAATCAAGTGGGAGTTTTGGCTGCACAAGAATTACAGGGTCAGAACCTAGATCCCAATTCTTCTTCCTTACTTCCATTCCATGGTACTTACACAAGTAGTCCCGTTGCACTCTTGGATTGCCAAGCAATAACAAAAATTCCTGACAATAATTCACTGCTTACCTGTGAAATGCCCTGTTAATATACCAACTAGTGAGCATCAGTCTGAGACATTTTGACAGCCTTTTTAGGGTTTCTATGCAGTATTTTGGAGCCCATAGAAGCGGGCATCCCAGCCTGAGTTGACTGACTTTGGTTAGTGGGGCTGGTGCTAGTGCTCTAACATTAGCTGTGCAGCCAGTGCTTTGAAGTTGCAGCCTGGGCTGCGAAGCCTGTGGGGGATGGGGTGGTGGTTCAGAGCCCGAGCTCCAGCCTAAGTCACAACTTCAAAGTTTTTTGTAAACAGCTATTGGTAGTAACGAGCATAAGCCCCCGCTAGCTGAAGTCTATCCACTGGCCTGGGATGCTCGCTCCCGCAGGCTCAGAAATGCTATGTAGATGTGACCTTAATGACTAACACATTTCTTCCTTTCTTTTTTGAACTTTTAACCAGATGAAATGGGGAGGGAGGAGAGAAATGCCTCAGTTAGGAAGGTCTTCCTTGGGCCAGATCCTGATATGCTTATTCACAATGAGTACTACCTTACTCCATGAATAACCCTGACACCTGCCCTAACTTCAATGGGACTCTACCTGTGGACTAACCCACCCACCACTCAATGGGAGAGGGAATTGGAATCTGGCCTCTTTGTCATTAAAAAATAAATTTCTTCTAAAGTCTTTTTTTTTAATAATCAAACTCTTGTATAGATTGATTAGTCCCTATGTAAAATATACTGTATTTTAAGCACCCCATCCTAAAATGCTCACAGGTCATGTCTTCTACGAGAAAAAACAGCCATTTTATTCAGTTACAAATATAAATATCTTTAGACTACGTAATATGATTTTACTTAAAATCCATCTCTATTACTTTAAACAAAAACAAGCTGATGATAGAATGCAAACCCATGTCTTAGTATTGTTTAACATGTAACAACCCATAACACACACTGGATGGCTTGATTAATCTCTGCTACCAGGGCTGTACTACTTTAAAATGCTAATCAATTTCCCATCAAGTAGATTGACACCCTACCCAAACTGCTGGCACGGTTCAAACATGGTACTTGCTTTTGAAAACAAATGAACAACGCTGCAATGAATTTCACTTGATTTATGATCTGTGTGTGCGCAAAAGCTCATAATTACCAGAGTATATAATGTGAGGTAAAGATTATATGACCTTTTAATCTAACCCCTTAACAATTAAATTGTTACTACTTTGTAGTTCTTGATAATCTAAGAAACAACTTTGTATGGGCTGAAAGGAGGGCTGTGTTGTATTTCAGAGTTCTTTGCAAAGACTGCAAGCTTTCTATCCAGATGTTACTAGCAGAGCCGTCTTTTCCTTTAATCCATAGAACAATTTATTCTGAAGAGGTAAACAACATTGGTAGTACAATTAACTTTCTTACATTAGCACTAAGAGGGTGGCACATCTACAAGACAATAGTAGCATAAAACGGTGTGGGTGTATATACAAGCTGATTTCTAGGCATGTTAGATCATGTCCCCACTAATCTGATGTCTTTCCACAAGGAACTGAAATAGCATAGACCATGTAAAATAGAGAGATTCAGACCTATTCTGAATACACTGCAGAACTGTTTCTTCTCTTCTAATACAAAATTTCCCTCTGATCTTCTGTGCAACTACTCTATACACAACCTATGAAGATTGTTTCATTGGTAGTGTTAAAATCAGCTGGCTTACAACATTTAAAGTCATAATTATGACTAAAAATGTTCAAAAAGTACATCTTCCAAGCATGTGCACATTCTGGGCCTGCTCAATGCCTGGAACACCCTTTGACTTCAATGGGAGTCCCATGAATGGGGTGAAAGTCATGCTTCTATAGAGGGCCAGCACAGTTACACTTGCATTTTCCAGTCTTAAGTGGAGCACACAGGCCCTGTGCTGACTCTCTGCATGGAGAATTTCACTGATGAAGCAGCTAAAGGATTGATCCCACTGGCTAACTAATCCCCACAACACCCCTGTGACATAAATACATATTATAACCTAAGTGCTTCTGTTCTCCATGGATATGTGGTCATCCAAGTACATGCAGTATATATAAATCCTCTGTCCTTCCCATTAAGAAGCTTTACTTGCAGTAGAAAGTGTTCTCAGTTCAATGATCTCAACTGTCCTGCAAGTTTTAAAAAAAAATAAAAACGAGTAGAAAATAACTCTAAACAAAAACTATTGGAATAGTCCCCTACGAGCCAGTGTAAATGCATGAGTGAGCAATGTTCCCTCTAATTTTTGACAGGAAGTGTGCGCAAAAAATTTCTTCTGTGCAAATTTTTGAAGCAGAGGTAAAATTTGTGCACACCACCAGCCCTGCCGGGTCGTTGGGGGGGGGGGGGGGGGGCACGGAGCCCACGCACCCCCCACCCACCGCGGGATAGGGGCATGGAGCCCTTGCGCGCCACCGCCACCCCCTCCCTCCCCAGCGGGACATGGGCACGGAGCCCTCGTGCGCCGCCGCTCCCCCTGCCCCAAGCGGGACACGCAGGGCAGGTGCAAGGAAGTTTCACGCCCTAGGCGAAACTTCCATGCACCGGCCCTGAGTCCCGCCCCCAGCTAACACTGCCCCCCCAGCAGCAAACCAGCCCCCCCCCCCCCCCCAGCCTGCGGCATGCTTCCCACCCATGGGCTGCGGCTGGGCTTGGCTCCCCCGCGGCGGGCTCGGCTCCCGGCTCCCTGACCCGGGGGGGCTGGGCTCGGCTCCCCAGCTCCCCGCCTCCCCCCCCCGTGGCCCGGGCGCAGGGCTCAGCTCCCTCCTCCCCGCGGCCCATGGCAGGGGTTAGAATCTCTGCGCGCGCACACGTGCACAGCTTAGAGGGAACAGTGCTTGTGGGACAGCTTAAGCATGCACAGGTCTTGTGCTGTCTCTCTGCACAGTAGTGAATTTCACCAGCTGGAAATTTGCCTGCTTATGGACTACAGCAGCTGGTTCTAAATGACTTGACCACAAGGTGTGTTTTTTTTAAAGTACATTTCTTAACTCCTGGCTCCAAATGAAGCTTTATCAAACATTTGAAAGGTTAGGTTTCAGAGTAGCAGCCGTGTTAGTCTGTATCCGCAAAAAAGAACAGGAGTACTTATGGCACCTTGGAGACTAACAAATTTATTTAAGCATAAGCTTTCGTGGGCTACAGCCAGGGGTGAAAGTAAGGCGGTACGGGCCAGTACGGCGTACCGGTAAAAAGTGGCCGCCTGTATCAGCCCCTACCGCCTTACTTTAAAGCGCTGCTGCGGCAGCACTTTAACGTCACTGCTCTTTTTGCGCCCCTCCCCTCATCAGCGGCCCTGCCAGGTCCCAACTGGCAGGGCTGTTGATGGGGGGGCACAAAAGGGGCAGGGACATTAAAGCGCTACTGCGGCAAAAGGACCTTGCTTAAAGCGCTGCCGCGGCAGCGCTTTAACGTCCCTGTCCCTTTTGGGTTGCTCCTTTTGCCCCCACCCCATCGGGACGTTGGGTCACTACACAAATAGATTCTATTTCCCCATGTTAAGTATCCATGTTAAGTATCACACCTTCTTCTCAACTGTCTGATATGGACCATGTTGATTATCACTACAAAAGTTTTTTTTCCTCTTGCTGATAATAGTTCATCTTAATTAGCCTCTTAGAGTTGGTATGGCAACTTCCACCTTTTCACATCTTGTGTGTGTGTGTGTGTATCTATCTATCTATCTATATAGTGTGTGTGTGTGTGTATATATGTATATAAGCTTCTTACTATATGTTCCACTCTATGCATCCGATGAAGTGGGCTGTAGCTAGGTTGACCAGATAGCAAGTGTCAAAAATAGGGACAGGAGGTGGTGGGTAACAGGTGCTTATGTGAGAAAAAGACCTCAAAATCGGGACTGTCCCTATAAAATCGGGATATCTGGTCACCCTAGCTGTAGCCCACGAAAGCTTATGCTTAAATAAATTTGTTAGTCTCTAAAGTGCCACAAGTACTCTGTTTTATTTGAAAGGATGAATCTTTATTCTTTTTCAATCATAAGATGGAGACGGGGGGGGGGGGGGGGGGGGGGATGAAAATTAGGAGCTCTTTAAGAACCGTTTATTAGATGGCCAAAAAGCCACAATTCCGCAAGCAAGCAAGAGGACAAATTTGGCTAAAAGCCCATCCAGGTTCAGTGGTGAAATGAAGGCAGCAAGTGCGGGGAGGAAGCAACATATAACAAATAGGCTGGGGCGGGGTAGGAGGGAACGAAACCGATAGTAAACAATGTAAATTAGAAATAACGAAGTGTAGAAAATTGATACAATGTCTTTAGATTCTCTTGTGGGGGGGGAGAGGGGAGAATACTGGGCTAAAGACAATAAAGAATTTCAGTATGTTAGGAACAAAAGAGATTCTATCACAGTATAGGCTCATTAGTAGATGGAGATGGTAAAACTGTTAATGATCCAGAAAAGACAGTGTTCAACATATTTCTGTTCTGTATTTGGAAAGACACAAGATGAAAGACTTGTATCACATTAGGATGATGAAGTACCTTCCAGTCCAGTAGTAACCAAGGATGGTGTTTAACACCATCTACCAGGGATAAGCATTTTTAAATCAGCAGTCCTGGATAATGCACATCCGAGAATTCAAAAAGAGCTGGTGTAGGAGATTGCTGGCATACTGATGTTCATTTTTATTAAATCTTGGAATACTGGGGAAATTCTAGAATACTGGAAGAGTGTTTGTTGTGCCAGTATTCATATAGGTCAGGTGAGATGACCCAGATAACCATAGAGTTACTAGCTTGATCTCAACATTGGGTAAAATAATGGAATAGCTGTTAGGGTATGAGATTTAAATAATTATTCTCCTTTCTTTCTTTAATGTTTGTCAACATGATTTTATTATGATTTTGACTTTTTGGTTAATAACGATAACTGCATTGATGTAATATACTTAAACTTTTGTAAGGTCTTTGACTTAGTATCAAACAATGTTCTGATTAAAAACATTAGAACTGTACAGTATCAAAGCACACATTTAATGGTTTAAGAAGTGGCTAACTGTTTTCAAGTAGTTTATTAACGTAGAATCCTCTTCAAATGGGGGTGTTTTGAGTAGGGCTCCAAAGGGTCAGTACTAAAGCCAATACTAATCAACACTTAATATCAATTACCTGATAGTAAATATAAAATTTGTGGCTGACACAAGCTTGGCAAAATAATGTCAAGGCAGCCATACAAAGCAATTTGGATCACTTGGTAAGATGGGGGGCCTATTCAAACAATGAGTTTTAATACAGCCAAATGCAAGGTCATACATCTAGGAACAAGGGGTGCTCATAATGCCTACAGAATGGGGAACTACATCCTGGAAAGCAGTGATTCTGAAAAAGATCTAGCGGTCATAGTAGACAAGCAAATGAACATGATCTGTAGCTAAAACGTCTAATAATGCGATCCTTGTACGTATAAAAAGGGCAGTAGTGAGTTGGAGCAGAGTGGTGAAAATCACCTCTGCATATAGGACTGGTGATATTGATATTGTAATGCTGCATACAACTCCAGTGTCAAAATTTTAAAAAGGTTGGAAAAACTGGAGAAGGTGAAGAAAAGAGTCACAACTGATTTCAGGGTTGGAGAAAACATCTTTAGAGTGAGAGACTTAAAGCTCAATCTGCTTCATCAAAAAGATGTCAAGAGGTGACTTGTTTATGGTGTATAAATACCTACATGGGCAGAATATACTGGGTACTAAAAGGCTCCTTAATCTAGATGAGAAAGGCATAACAAGAACCAATGTTTGGAAGCTGAAGCCAGACAAATTCAACTTGGAAATTAAGCACAACCTTTTTTAAATAGTGAGGGTGACTAATCTTTAGAACAACCTACCAAGGGAAGTAGGTGGTAGATTCTACATCTTAGGGTACGTCTATACTTACCCGCTGCTTCGGCGGCGAGTAATCGATCTTCTGAGATCGATTTATCGCGTCTTGTCTAGACGCAATAAATCGATCCCGGAAGTGCGCGACGTCGACAACGGTACTCCTGCTCACCGCGAGGAGTAAGCGCTGTCGACGGGGGAGCCTGCCCGCCGCGTGTGGACCCGCGGTAAGTTCTTTGAAGATCAAACTAAGATACTTCGACTTCAGCTACGTTATTAACGTAGCTGAAGTTGCGTATCTTAGTTCGACACGGGGGCTTAGTGTAGACCAGCCCTTAGTCTTCAAATCAAGACTGGATTCCTTTCTGGAAGATGTGCTTTAGTTAAACATAAGTTAATAGGCTCAATACAGGGGTAGGTAATTGGTGAAATTTAATGGCCTTTGACACACAAGAGGTCAGAGTAGCCGATCTAATGGTCCCTTCTAGCCATCAGAATTAATCCCTTGCAATTTAAGACAGATTTTGGTTATGAAGGTAGACTGTAAAAACATCTCAGTAGTCAATGTTTGAAAACTTACACAAGTGAACTTATATAGATTTTTTATTTTATTTTAAGATCTGATCCTGCAACTGCATCCTCGTGGAGGAGAGGAGAGGAAGGGCTATCTTCAGGGCAGCCAAGTCACAGGCTTAAAAAAATGCAGCAGGGATGCTACTCATAAAGTTGTGGGAGGGGAGACTGAATAATTGCCAGGAAATCTTATGTTGCCAAGCAAAGCAGCACCCTTCTTTTGGGGGTTGTTATAAGAAACACATGAGCAAGTTGTTTTCTTCAGGCTTCTCTACTAAAATAAAGGCAAAAGCTCTGATCTTGCAACTACTATTCACCAAGTGTTCCCATTAAAGTCCCTGGAAGCTGAGATAACTCCACACCTTCCACATGTCAGTTATCACCATGTATTTCCCCTTTTAACTGCAGGCACTCTTAACATCAGCATTAATTTTAGTTCTTTAGAGCTCCTTACTAGAGGCAAAAAAAAAATACTGTATCCACTGCTAAAACATACGATACCTTTGTCTCTAGTAGTATGTACCTTACACCATTTTAAACAAAATATTAATCTGTATGTTGTAGTCAAGAATCAAAAGTAAACTGCATTTTGAAGATTACTCTGAGAAGCCTGTTATAAAACCCTTAATATTTTCCTTTGTGCATCAATTTTCTCTCAAAAAGGAAATTCTCTCATTTACACGATCAGCTGTTCAAAAATGCCTTATCTACAAAACACTCTAGAACTAAGACAGCCAAGAATTGTTGTACTTGCATTTTGTTCTATTACTATAAAATGAGTGTGGTTGACACACACACACACACACACACACACATAGTCCAGTGAGAGGTGATGAAAGAGCCTCTAGGATATCATCTTTTTTTTAATTGCTTTCCTGAGAAACCACTAACCTTATTCTGATTTTTTTTAATGTTTATTTTCTGTTCAGTGTTAAGCCCCCTAAAACATTAGAAATAAAAAAGCATTTAACTTAAATCCAAAACCACCAAGTTCATGGCTTTTTTAAAAAACCCTCTTATCTTTCTGATCTCTAGATTTTATTTTTGTGTATACACAAAGGTATTCAGAAAAATTTAAAGTACATTGTCAGATACTAAGTACAGTGTTAAAATACAATTTAATATTTTTGCATACAGTGATTTCTACCCATATTTTGCTCTTCCTAAAGTATGAATCATCTGGTCTATCTCTTTAAAACTCTAGCCATCATTGTTTTACTTCAGCAGTTTTCACAATATACAAAATGATTATTTGTTCAAAAAAGCATACTTCTGCAGTGCCTTTCTGACTGATGTGTACTAGTAAAATAATGCAGGCAGCTCCAAATCTGAGAGAATATTACTATCTTAAAAAACAAATCCCCAAGCGTAACTATTGCTGCTTCATATAGTTACACATAGTGTATTCATATGCATGATTAATATTCAGTGCTATATGCTACCCCTTTTATTTATTGTTTTTGCCCCAACCTGTTATTTTCTTAAATAATCAGCATGAAAGCCATGATGGAATCTGATGCCATTTCATTTTTATAGCACTTAGTTTTACACTACTGCTATAGAAATGATATTGTGCCAAAGTGAAATCAACACTATGTTACAAGGGGCTGAAAATCACGTTCTAAGGGCGAGAGAATTTGCCGGGAAGCATATATTAAAAGCAAACAACTGCTAGTTAAACAATCCTACATCTCTCTGAATATTTAGGGTGAACTGTAATTTTCTAATGTCCCACTATTCATTTCTCAGAAATCCCACTTTCTCTACCACTCAGTAAGATTTTTCTCTACTAGAAAGCCATCCTAATACCCTACCCTTGCTTTAGAGTTAATCATTTTCAATATCTGTATCACTATTTTTATAGAGGCAGTGTTGCTCTGGCAAAGGGGAGAGATTCTAAATCCTCCATGAATCCAAGCTCCTTCACGGCTTTGCTATTAATAATTATTAAGGTTACTGGGACCCTTCGCAGCAAAAGTTTTTGCAAGGCACTGAGCACCTGCCAGCCGTTCTCCTGTGCTTTCTGGAGAAAGACACCCGAGGGAGGGTGGCTACAGGTTCCTATGAGCAATTACACGCAGAGCCCCTTTCGTGCTGGGGGTAAGGAAGTGCCAAGAGGGCTGAGTGGTGGATAGTACTTAACTGGGCAGCTGGCAGCCCCCTGAGCGCCCCGCTCCTTCTCCTCGTCCACTGTCTCACTAGCCTGCTCCCGGTCCCCTTGCACCCTGGCAGCCCGTTTACACCGGCGCTCCCCGAGCGCTCCGCTCCGCAGTGTCCTCACCGAAGGCTGCTCCGCCGCGGGCATGAGGACAGCGCTGAAGCGCTCAGCGAGGCGAGCCTGCCCCGGGGGGCCCCGCGCCCCAAGCCGCCTGCCCGGGCTCCCCCTCCGCACCCGGCTCACCCCAGGGGCGTTGGCAGGTGTCCGGGGAGCAGAGCCAGGGGCGCCTTTGGCTCGGGGGCTGGAGCCCTGGGGGGCGGGGGCAGCCCGGCTCCTACCTGGGGACGGTCAGCAGAGAATGGCCGGCCATGGCGGGGAGCGGCGAGGAGACGAGCCCCGGGCTCTGGCGGTGTCCGGGGAAGAGCGAGGGCGCAGGGCGCTCCGCTCCTGCCATCGCACTGCTCCAGCCCGGCCACGCGCCGCGCGCCGCCCTCTGCCTCGCTCCTCCCCACGCTCCCGCCCCCCTCCCCGGCCCCGGGAGAAGGGCGCGGGCCGGAGCCGCAGCAGCCCGCTGAGTTTGGACCCCGGCGGCCCCCTGAATTCCACCCCGACCTGCCCCCTAAATTCCGAGCCCTGGTGCCACGGAAACCGGAATCCCGCACCTGCACCCTGCTCATCCTTGGCCCTGCTGCTGCCCCAACTTTCATGGCAAGGTCAGAGAGTCCATGGAGTTGCTCTCACTGCACCAAAAGATCCCGGACCTCCATGCATCCTGGCCTGCCAGTACCACAAACCCCCGGCTCTGGCACGTGTATCTTGCCCCAAGCCCCAAACTGTACAGTCTAAGTGAAAATAGGAGTAGCTGATCCTCCTCCTGTGGATAAATCTGCCCCCTGATACATCCGAAGCCAGTAGCACTGGAGAAACACATCTGAAGCTTACCAATTTTTAACTCCAGTTCTCCCCAAATTCTACTAAATAGTAGCTCCTGATGTACCAAAATATCCAAACTCTGTTGTAAGCTGGCATTTCAAAAACTGGTATTTGGTACCAAGATCCTCTACAATCCAGCTAATTTGCTGAGCACAAACTCAAACATGGTAAATAGGAAGTGCAGGTGCTGCAGTTTTAGGACATCAATGCATCCCTGTTGGAAACACCATAAACACACTGGTCCTTCTGGATCCTACCACCTTTTGGCCCCCTATTTTCTCAAATAGTACAATCAAAATAGACAACAGATGCTGCTACTCCTACACGACCAGAAGAATCCAGGCTTCAACATGTCCCAATGCAAGAGCATTTGAATCTTGGCAGAGTAAACTTTGGGCCATGGACTCCTGAATTCTACTGTGTAGAGTCCAAATGTGGCTGCTGTTAGTCTGTTATAAAAATCTGAACACTCGTGCATAGAATCAGAAATGTAGATCTGGAAGGGACCAAATAAACCTAGACCATTCCTGAAAGGTTTGTCTAACCTGTTCTTAAAAACCTCCAATGACTGGGATTCAACAACCTCCCTTGAAAGCCAATCCCAACACTTAACTGTCCTTATTGTTAGAAAGTTTTCCCAACTATCTAACCTAAATCGCTCTTGCTGCAGATTAAGCTCATTACTTCTTGTCCTATCTTCAATGGACATATAGAGCAATTGATCACTGTCCTCTTTCTAACAGCCCTTATATTTGAAGACTATCAGATCCTTCCATCAGTCTTCTTTTCTCAAGGCTAAATATGCCCAGTTTTTTTAACCTTTCCTCATAGGTTTAGAAAACCTGACCTTTTATCATTTTTGGTGCTCTCCTCTGGATTATTCCAGTTTGTTCGCCTCTTTCCTAAAGTGTGGTGCCCAGAACTGGATACAATACTCCAGCTGAGGCATCACCAGTGCCAAGTGGAACAGGACAATTCCTGTGTCTTATATAAAACATTCCTGTTAATACACCCCAGAATATTAGCCTTTTTTCAACTGCCTCACATTGTTGAGAGACAAGATGGGTGAGGTAATATCTTTTAGTGGACCAACCTCTGTTGGTGGGAGAAACAAGCTTTCAAGCTACGGAAAGCTCTTCCTCAGGTCTGGGCAGGTCTGACTTGCCCTGACCTTCATCAGATCTGAACTGATGAAGAGCTTTGTATAGCTCAAAAGCTTATCTCTCCCACCAACAGAAGTTAGTCCAATAAAAGATAGTACGTCACCCACCTTGTCTTTCTAATATCCTGGGAATGACACAGCTACAGCAACACTGCTTATCACATTGTTGATTTATATTCAATTTGTGATCCACTGTAATCCCCAAATCCCTTTCAATAGTATTACTGCCTAGCCAGTTATTCCCCATTTTGTAGTTGTGCATTTGTTTTTTTCTTCCTAAGTGCAGTACTTTGTATTTGTCTTTGTTGAATTTAATCTGGTTGATTTCAGACTGATTCTCCAATTGGTCAATGTCATTTTGAATTCTAATCCTGTCTTTCAAAGTGCTAGCAACCACTCCAATCTTGGTGTCAATTTTATAAGCATACTGTCCACGGCATTTAGTGTGACCAGATGTCCCGATTTTATAGGGACAGTCCCAATTTTGGGGTCTTTTTCTTATATAGGCTCCTATTACCACCCCCTGTCCCGATTTTTCACACTTGCTTTCTGGTCACCCTAACTGCATTATCTAAGTCATGAATGAAAATCTTGAATAGTACTGGACCCAGGACAGACCCTCTGGAACACCACCAGACATATTCTCCCAGTTTGACAGCAAACCATCGATGACTACTTTTTGAGTACAGTCTTTCAACCTGTTGTGCATCCACCTAATGGTAATATCTAGACCACATTTCCCTAGTTTTCTTATGAGAATGTCATGTGGGGCTTCATCAAAAGCCTTACTAAAATCAAGATACATCACCTCTACTCTTTCACCTCTCAGGTATCAGGTGGTAGCTGTGTTAGTCTGTATCCACAAAAACAACATCCAGAACAAGCATCTGAAGAAGTGGGTTTTTTACTCACAAAAGCTTATGCCCAAATAAATCTGATAGTCTTTAAGGTGCCACTGGACTCCTTGTTGTCTTTCATCTCTATCCACTAAGCCAGTAACCCTGTAAAAAAAGGAAATTAAGTTGGTTTGGCATGATTTGTTCTTAACAAATCTGTGCTTGCTATTCCTTAAAATTCTGTTATCCTTAGGAGCTTACCAATTGTTTAATAATTTGTTCCATTATCTTTCCAGCTATCAAAGTTAGGCTGACTGATCTATAATTTCCCAGGTCCTCTTTAGTCCCTTTATTTATCTTTATTTTAAAGATAGGTACTATGTTTGCCCATCTCCAGTCCGCTGGGCTCTCACCCATCCTCCATGAGTTCTCAAAGACAATTACTACTGGTTCTTGGATTGCTCCAGGTAGTTCCTTAAGTACACTAAGGTGAATACCATTAGGCACTGCTGACTTGAGTACATCTAACTCATCTAAATATTCTTTAACCTGTTCTTTCCCTATTTTGGCTTGCGGTCTTTCCCCCGTTAATATTAATTGTGTTTGAGTATCAGGTCAAATGTACCTTTTTAGTGAAGGCTGAAGCAAAATAGACATTTAACACCTTAACCTTCTTGATGGCATCTGTTATTAGCTTTCCTTCCCTGCTAAGCAGAGGACCTGCACTTTCCTTCGTCTTTCCCTTCCTCCTAATATATTTATAGACCCTCTTCTTATTGTCTTTTATGTTCCTAGCTAGGTGGAACTCATTTAGTGTCTTAGCCTTTCTGATTTTTGTCCCTACATGTCTGTGCTATTCTTTTGGACTCATCCTTAGTAATTTGCCCATGTTTCCAATTTTAATAGGATTCCTTTTGGATTTTCAGTTAATTGAAGAGCTCTTGATGGAGCCTTATTGGCCTCTTACTATTTTTTCTCTTTCCGACTCATCAGGATAGTTTGCTGTTGTGCCTTTAGTATTGTCTCTTTGAGAAACTGCCAGCTCTCCTGAACTCCTGTTTCCCTTATATTTTCTTCCCATGGAACCTTATTTACCAGTTCTCTGAGTTTCTTAAAGTCTGCTTTTTTAAAAGTCCATTCTCATTAATCACTCCTTGGCCTAATAAAATGTATAATTTCATGTTCACTTTCACCAAAATTGGCTTCAACCTTCACATTCACAACCAATTCCTGCCTGTTAGTTAGAATCAAGTCTAAAATATGGTTAACTCCTCTAATTCCTGAAACAAAAAAGTTGTCCCTGATGTATTCCAAGAACTTATTGGAAATTGGGTTTTGCCATATTATTTTTCCAAAAGATGTCTGGGTAGTTAAAGTGCCCCGATAATACCATCTCTTGTGTTTTTGATATTTCTGTTATTGTTTCTGTGCTTCATGCACCAATTCCTCCTGATCAGCTAAAAGCTGCACAATGTGATCCTTCACATCTACAAAACTACTTCCACTGCAAAAGTTCAGTGTTATGATATGAAATTTAGCTGTATTTAAAAAAATCAAGACATCAGATCTGAATTACTGTGGATTCCCTGAAACAGTGTATTGGTTGCAGATTTATCTGATGTAAAAAGATCACTACATCAGGGTCCATGTTTTTGGTACGCTAGGTGCTGCAATACATGTTCTGGGTTCAAGCCATGGAATTTGGATGTGGAGGCTAAACACTGTGTGGTTCTAACAGGATCCATGTAGCATTGCCAACTCATGACTTTATTGTGGATCACACAATATTTTAGTGTTTCTTCTTGAAGTCCCAACTCCTGGAATTATGTGATTGAAGTAAGAATTTTTTTTAAAAGAAGGTTTCTAATCCTCATAAATAAGGAGATATTTTTGAAAATGTGAACTCTAAAGTCTCAAAATTCAAAATGTTTAAAAAAAACCAACTTTTTTTTAATCTCATGATTTTTAAGACAATATTATGGGGTTATTTTTATATGGTGGGGTTGGGTTTTTTTTGAATTCTTGGCTTTGACAATACTGAATGTGTCAAATCCAGGGTTTTGTTGCACTCATGCATGAGGGTCCAGAATTCTTTGGTGTAGTAGGAATGGCTAGACTTGGTCTTTACTTTGGCATTAAGAAGATAGGGACTTGATCTTTCCAGAAGGATCCAGGTGCAGGAACCATGTGTTTGCAGTGCTCATGTTCTGGGGTGCATTGCGTCTTTGATGCAGTGGGAGCAGCTGGCGTTCTTTAGTTAGGTGCTGGAATCTGCAGGGTTGGAATTAAATTTGGCAGGATCCAATAGTTTTTGGCAAGATCCAGCTTTTACTCCCATTGCCTTCAGCATTTCATGTCCTCCTGCCTTCTCCTACAAGCACTTTCTCACTTCCCCAACACCACCTCATGGTCTTCTTCTTCTTCTGAGCCCCTTCAGCACTCTCTCACTTCATTCCCCCAAGTCACTTCAAACAAGCCCCTCACCCATATGTCCCTCTTGATTCTCCACACAGATTCTCTGCTTCCAGTGCTGACTCCCAGCCCCGGTGTCTCTCCTTGCCTCAGTATTTCTTCAACTCTCCAACATTCACTCTCACCTCACAAATCTCCCCCATAACCCCTGCCTCTGACTCTTATATCTCCCATCAACTGCATCCCTCCCTCTAACTCCTCTTTAAGTCTCCTTTTTTTAATTTGCATCACCAATCCTGCTCTGTATTTTAAGTTTCCCCTAATCCTGTGCTCCCTGCCTCTGCGCTTCTCCTATCACCAGCTGTACTCCTTAACCTTTCCTGCACTCGTCTGCATTTCAGTATCTCTCCTGTTCCCCTATCTCTCTGACCTTCTCACTCTTTCCCTTCCTTCTCTCTCTACTCTGGCTTTCCTTCTGTTCCCAAGATCCCTTCTGTAATCCCAAAGTTTGAGTCCTCCACTCTGACTCTTCCACACACTGATCTTATCCCCATCTGTCTCTTATTTTCCAAACATCCTCTGCTTACAAACAGTGATCATCTGTAAAACTCCTCCTTAATACTCTCCCGAACTTCCAGTGGCATACACTTCCTGACACATTCCCTCAGACACATACTTCTATGACTCTAGTATTCTTCCTTCTATTTGTCCCTCATTCACTTCCTTGACATTCTGTACAATAATCACTTTTAAGCCTTTCTGATTTTGTTAAAATAATGCCTTAAACATTCACTTAGCATCCTGCATCCCGAAGAGATATGAATTATATTTTATACACCTCCCCCCCCTTTACAGATGTGGGGTGGGTGGGAAATAAGATTCAGACTTGCCTAAGGCCATTCTCAATCTGTTTGATTATTTCAGATTGTCTCCCCCTTAAGTCCATCCGTCTTGCTCTCCTTTCCGTAAATAACTGTATTGCTTTCCTCAGTCCTTGTACCTCTACCATGCTCTTTGCCTCTCTCCTTGCCCCTTCTTGCATCTCCCTCTGTCATTCCCACTCTTTCAGCTTTTCTTCTGTCATTCTTTCCCCTCTCAGAAGTCATGAATTTTTATCCACAGCTTCCACATTCCTGCGTCTGGGCTTCATGGATCAACAGGGAGGTTTTGCCTGTCCCCCTGTGGGGAGGGAGACTCAGCATAGGCACAAATCTTCCTATTGCCATCCTTTTTACTGCCAGTCAGGTGGGGCTGCTGTGGCTACATCTACTGACCTGAAAGCTGGAGGGCACCAGAAGTTCCTCGCCAGTTTCTCCTGCTTCTTTCATTTCAGAGTCTCTGCCCTGGTGTGTCATCACTGGTGAGCCGGGGAGGAGCGAGAGCTCTGGAACAGCAAAGCTCCCCTAAATCAGAGAGAGGGGGGAGAATTCTTCCTCTGCTCTCATCAGAGGAGGAGGAGGAGCTGTGCCCAGGCTCCCCTCTATTTTAGCCTCTGTTCCAGAAGATGTCGTCTCAAATGTTGTTTTTCTATCACACAGTCCGCCACTCATCCCTCTCTTACTCCAGTAGATTGCTTTGAGATTATACTATTTGATTTTTATCACATCCTAAGAACCAATTTCAAACCCTCTCATTCCTAACCTATAATTTTATTTTCTTCTCCTTTTTCTTATTCCATTAGACAGCAGTTTGTCATACTCTTATTATTTGGCTTTGTCACCCTGTGAAAACACTGCTTCAAGATTCTGACTGGTACAATCACTGGTTCCATCTCCCCATCATCCATCCCTGCCAGCATCTCTCTCTCTCTCACTCATTCCCTCTGCTAGAGCACCATTTACTTATTTATTCTCTCTCTCTCTCTCTCTCATTGACTTCCTCACAATCTGTTCTTGACTCATTCTTTTATTGTGCAGGTAGCCAAATCAACTACTCTATGAACTTTCTATTCTAAAGCAGGTAGCAGTGCCTGGCTTGTCCCTTTGCCTTTTTCTCTCCAGTAGTTTGAGAGTACTAGTAGCCAAGCTAAAATCTCTTCCTTTCCCTGGTCCCCACATGACAGCACAAAACTGATTACTGTCACTCACTGCCTTTTCATTCAGAGCTGTATGTCATCCGTAGCATATTTTCCCCATAGCTTCCAGATATGAACAGGCAACAGCAAAAACATTGTTATGCCAGGATAGCTGGCTCCATCTGCATTTAACACATCAGTCTAGGACACAGTCATCATTAGGGATAATGGAAATTCATGGGCATAGAAACTATGCATATTCTGAGGATTTAGAATATCCGGTGGATTGCCTCCAGATTTTGCCGGTTTATACAATATCTAAGCTTTCATTAAAAAAAAAAAATTCTAGCCCTTCTGTTTGGAAAGAGAGGCTTGATAGAGTAAGCTGCTGCAATGTTGTCAGTTCAAGCTGGCAAAGAAAGACAGAAACAACAGCATAAAAAGAGGTGTAAGTGACCCTTTCCGGTAGCTGCCATATCAGAAAATGTGGCAATGATTCTTGAAAAGGCAGAGGGAGCAAGGTTTACATCAAGAGCTTGACTTGATACCAAAGCCTTGCCCACTCTGGGCAAAGAACTGTCTTTGAAAGCTGTGCCTAAGCATGACTCCAGTTCCGTTGGACATGTCTTGGCAGGCCTAGCTAGATGGGTACTAGTCCATGTTGGTCCCAATACTGGATGGTGTTTTCAAACTGAGGTCCCCTTGCTTGTCTTCTGAGCAGCTCTGTTACAGAACCGTTTTACTAACTGAGACTACAGCAAGGTGTAATGTTAAGCACATAGTAAGTGTTTGCAAGCTTGGGACCTAAAAAAGGAAGTGCTTAGACAAGTTCTTAGCAAGACAAGAGCTTAGCATTGTATTTAATAGTACTGTCTATGTATAAAGTCAACGTTGTGCAAAGCAGACCTTACTTTGTAAAATCTTTGGGTCAGGAACTATATACATAATATGCAGTGTCTAGCACAATGAAACACCAATCCTGATCAGGGCCTTTGGCCACTACCATGATTTAAATAATAATGAATCTGTGTACACTTCTGCAGATGCAATTTTTTGCCTACATTTTACTTGTGCAATTACCATAAATGTGCGTGCAAATTACTAACTTGATGCTTATGTAGCAATTTCCACACAACTGCAATAATTCAACTTCCAAATGAAATTGCAAAAAAATGCACCAGAGGGGCTATACACATTTAAAATAGAAAAGTCCGTTTAAAAAAATGGACCTGAAGAAGAGCTCCATGTAGCTCGAAAGCTTGTCTCTTTCACCAACAGAAGTTGGTCCAATAAAAGATGTTACCTTAACCACTTAATTTTAATTAACTATTTTAAATTAAATGGACAAAGTTCATCCAGGTACATATTATATCTTACTTGTTCAGTATTCATTAAATGTTTGATTACTGCTGCAGATATTATAGTTTAGTGTTTGCATATGTAGTTGATTGCCAGGCACAATTTATTACTTCAGATGTTTGCAGAATTTATTAATCAGGTTGTGTAATTTCCCTTTACTTAGTTGGATGCTACAGTTGAGTTCTGATATGGTATAGACAGATATGCATATTTTACCAATCTTTTAAGTGTATATTACTAGTGAAGTTACACTCTGCTGGTTAAGGTTAAGTGTGTAGGACATGAGTTAGTTTTAGTTTTGATATATTTAATATACTCCAGATGTAGATAAAGAGACAGACAGACACACTATATAATTGTGCTTATCCCATTTCATACAGTTATTGGGGTCTGGTTCAAAATTCAATTGAAATCACTGGAAGCCTTTCCTTTGACTTCATTTGGTTGTGGACTTTGCCCATAGTGAATACATTGTACATTCATGAATAGGGATTACACTGTGCCATCAAATTCATATTACTAAAGGAAGCAAGTGTTACACAAGGCAATCCCCGTGGGAACAGACCAGTTAACCATCTAGTCTAGTATCTTGTCACTGATAGTGGCATCTTCAGAAGAAAGTGATCTGGAACAGATGGGTAGAGTCAAAGGAGAAAGATCCATATGATTTATCACATACCTCAGCCATGCATCATATGGTTCCACAATTTAATACATACAGATCACTACTCTGTCCATGGTGTGTTGGTGTACCTGTAGTTCTCTTTTACACTCATCTGTGCCCATATTGATAGATATTTCAACTTCTCCTAAAATAAGATCTTCCAAATCTCTGGGTGAATGTATAAAATTTTAATATTAAACATACAAAATTAGGCCCAATGAAAAAAATTCTCCCACACTAGTACTCTACCCTCAGCCTAACCACATTTCCCCAGAAGGGACATGGGGAAAAAGATGAACTTTGCTGCTAGTCCTTACATTTGGACTCCAGCAGACCAACCAAGACATTTCCAGGGTTGAGGACTCTTCACTGGAAATGCTCTGCCTCCAATGCCTTCCTGACTAAACAGGGGTCTGTTACATTGAGTCTCTCAGCTGATCTCAACTGCTGTAGTATTCCACGGGGACAGACATTTCTTAGATGGAAAGTTTTTTTGGGCAGATACTCTCTTTTTGTTCTGTGTTTGTACAGGACCTAGGACAACACAGTTCGGGTCCATGACTGGGGCTCCTAGTTGCTACAGTAATACAAATAATGATAGTATTTCTGCAGTAAACAGGAATCAAACCGTTTATTAGGATCCTATAGGTCAAAAGCAACATATTAAATTGCACCAAGAATTGAACTGGAAGACAACGCAGATCAGGGAGTGTTGGTGTAATGTGCTGCCACGCAAAAGAGCTGCATTAGCTGCACGTGTTGCAGTAGCTGAAATGTCTAAGGGGTCGTAAGGTGCCACCCCATGTAGAGCATATGGCAGTAATCCAGATGGGAGGTGACAAAGGCATGAATTTGTTGTGGTGAGTTCTGCATCTTAAAGAAAAGATTGCAATCTCCTGGCAAAGCATATGTGATTGAAAAGCATTTTTGGCTACCACTGTCCTCTGAGCCGCCAAGCTTATAAGTATTTGCTTGCCCTAAGCAGAGCTGGATTAAGCATTAGTGGGCCCTAGGCAAAATACATGTATGGGCCTCTACCTTCCTATGAATAATGACAAACAGCTGTATGGTACACTCATCCATGGTGCTATGGATCCTTCTGAACCAGCTCCTCAGCCTGCTGCTGCTCAAGGCACTGCTCATAGTCCTTAAACCTATAATTGCCTGCAGTAACTAGTTACCACAAAGCTCTTTATAAGCAAGCACATTTATTCTTAAGATGAAAGCATTACAGAGAAAACATATTAAAAACAATAAAGAACCTACATGCATGATGATAAGCTTACCAAAAATAGCCCGCAAATCCAGCATGGGCTCTGGTAGGAATCATTCCTTCAACTGGGGTTTTTCTGTGGTTATAAGTTCATAATTAGCACAACCATGAATAGTTCAGTCTTTCCTTTATACAGTTTGGGCCTTTGATCTTGAGACAAGAAGAACAGGTAGGCAGTAGAAAAAGGTCCCTTCCTCAGGGTGTAGCTTCAAAGGCTGGGGTTTTGCATAACCAGAGGTGGGGAACATTGAACCCACTCAACATGGTTTGTTCCAAAAGTCCATTCATGTCTGGCCCATTGTTCAAAATAGTCCTTTGCCATTCACAACACTTCTCAGGGTTCACAGTACTACATAAACTTTGCATTCAATACAATGGACTCCAAAGATAATTAAACTTAATTCAATAAGGTTTTTCAAGGAAATTACATGAACTTGCTATATATCACACCTAGTTTGTCTAGGCCTTAATCTGGTCCTGTTTCTGAGCAGTGAGAACACATCACACAGGTGCTCTGCACGCTCCGTTTGCCTTCTGTCTGATTCTAGGGATGTACCTGAGCTAGGTTTGATCTTGCTAGCTCAGATGATGATAGCATTGAAGCTGTGGCAGTGCAGGATCTGCAAGCCTGCCTGGGACCCTGGTTATGTACTCAAGCAGCTAGCTTGTGTTTACTGATGTGGCCAGAGCTTCACTGCTATTCTTGTTCAAGCTAGCTAGATAAAATCTAGCTCAGGTATGTCCATATGTGTTACAGTCACATAGATCTAGGGTAAATGTACCCTAGATCTAGTTCAAGGTGTTGGTTCTTATCAATAAGGGGGTTCTGGTCCGTCTATATTAGAAAAGTTTTATCTGTAGTGTCCAATCACTTTTGAAAATGGGATTTAGGCACTTGGAATCCTAAATCTCATTGAAAGACATTGGGACTTTGGCTCTTAAATTACTTAGGAGCATGTAAAAGTTTTATCCTTAGTCTCCATCTGGGATCTTCCAAAATAGCTGCCTTCATCAGGGATGGTAATTTTGACTGGTCTTCAGGGTAAAATGTCTAGATGCTGGAGGCAAATTATTCTCTGTAGAAGGACTTTGATTATGGAGCTCAGTAGAAGAAAAGATCAGATGGAATCCATCCACTAACAAGTTCAGAGCATGCATCAAAATACATCAATTTGTGAACATTGACTGAGTTGAACAGCTACCCAGCCCTCCTCATTTCTAGAACTAAGTAGAAAGAAGAGGAGAGAGAGAAGTAAATGAGGAAATGTAGGAACAGTGGCTATTTGAAGTGCAGAGAGGAGAATCCAATCTGGACCATTTCTTTGCAGTCCTAAAAACATGTATTCTGTGCCTTCTTAAGATAGTGATTGAGGCATTATAAATACCTAGATAGACAGAACATACTATTAAAGTTGAAAGGAAATTGCTTTTATTTTTTATAGTATTACAAGCCCATATTTAATTTTATGTGTTTATTTTCCAGATACGTTATGTGTTCATGAGATGAGATTCATATAGATTCATAGATTCATAGATTCTAGGGCTGGAAGGGACCTCGAGAGGTCATCGAGTCCAGCCCCCTGCCCTCATGGCAGGACCAATTACTGTCTAGACCATCCCTGATAGACATTTATCTAACCTACTCTTAAATATCTCCAGAGATGGAGATTCCGCAACCTCCCTGGGCAGTTTATTCCAGTGTTTAACCACCCTGACAGTTAGGAACTTTTTCCTAATGTCCAACCTAAACCTCCCTTGCTGCAGTTTAAGCCCATTGCTTCTTGTTCTATCCTCAGAGGCTAAGATGAACAAGTTTTCTCCCTCCTCCTCATGACACCCTTTTAGATACCTGAAGACTGCTATCATGTCCCCTCTCAGTCTTCTCTTTTCCAAACTAAACAAACCCAATTCCTTCAGCCTTCCTTCATAGGTCATGTTCTCTAGACCCTTAATCATTCTTGTTGCTCTTCTCTGGACCCTCTCCAATTTCTCCACATCTTTCTTGAAATGCGGTGCCCAGAACTGGACACAATACTCCAGTTGAGGCCTAACCAGCACAGAGTAGAGCGGAAGAATGACTTCTCGTGTCTTGCTCACAACACACCTGTTAATGCAGCCCAGAATCAAGTTTGCTTTTTTTGCAACAGCATCACACTGTTGACTCATATTTAGCTTGTAGTCCACTATAACCCCTAGATCCCTTTCTGCCGTACTCCTTCCTAGACAGTCTCCTCCCATTCTGTACGTGTGAAACTGATTGTTCCTACCTAAGTGGAGCACTTTGCATTTGTCCTTATTAAACTTCATCCTGTTTACCTCTGACCATTTCTCCAATTTGTCCAGATCATTTTGAATTATGACCCTATTCTCCAAAGCAGTTGCAATCCCTCCCAGTTTGGTATCATCTGCAAACTTAATAAGCGTACTTTCTATGCCAATATCCAAGTCATTGATGAAGATATTGAACAGAGCCGGTCCCAAAACAGACCCTTGCGGAACCCCACTCATTATACCTTTCCAGCAGGATTGGGAACCATTAATAACTACTTTCTGAGTATGGTTATCCAGCCAGTTGTGCACCCGCCTTATAGTAGCCCCATCTAAGTTGTATTTCCCTAGCTTATTGATAAGAATATCATGCAAGACCGTATCAAATGCCTTACTAAAGTCTAGGTATACCACATCCACCGCTTCTCCCTTATCCACAAGACTCGTTATCCTATCAAAGAAAGCTATCAGATTGGTTTGACATGATTTGTTCTTTACAAATCCATGCTGGTTATTCCCTATCACCTTACCACCTTCCAAGTGTTTGCAGATGATTTCCTTAATTACTTGCTCCATTATTTTCCCTGGCACAGAAGTTAAACTAACTGGTCTGTAGTTTCCTGGGTTGTTTTTATTTCCCTTTTTATAGATGGGCACTATATTTGCCCTTTTCCAGTCTTCTGGAATCTCTCCTGTCTCCCATGATTTACCAAAGATAATAGCTAGAGGCTCAGATACCTCCTCTATTAGCTCCTTGAGTATTCTAGGATGCATTTCATCAGGTCCTGGTGACTTGCAGGCATCTAACTTATCTAAGTGATTTTTAACTTGTTCTTTTTTTATTTTATCTTCTAAACCTTCCCCCTTCCCATTTGCATTCACTATGTTAGGCATTCCCTCAGACTTCTCGGTGAAGACCGAAACAAAGAAGTCATTAAGCATCTGCCATTTCCAAGTTTCCTGTTACTGTTTCTCCCTCCTCACTGAGTAGTGGGCCTACCCTGTCCTTGGTCTTCCTCTTGCTTCTAATGTATTGATAAAAAGTTTTCTTGTTTCCCTTTATTCCTGTAGCTAGTTTGAGCTCATTTTGTGCCTTTGCCTTTCTAATCTTGCCCCTGCATTCCCGTGTTGTTTTCCTATATTCATCCTTTGTAATTTGTCCTAGTTTCCATTTTTCATATGACTCCTTTTTATTTTTTAGATCTTGCAAGATCTCGTGGTTAAGCCAAGGTGGTCTTTTGCCACATTTTCTATCTTTCCTACCCAGTGGAATAGTTTGCTTTTGGGCCCTTAATAGGGGTTGCTAATGAAATCTGTTTGTATGATAGAATATACTGAAAGTCAACTCCTGATGTGTGAAAAGATCAGAGGCAGGAGTTACTCACATTTTAAATTATTTTCTTGAGTGTAGAATGCTTTTCAGTGGAAACTACATGCTCTTTGATCTAATTTTGAATTTATCTTGCTAATCTCTCAAGGAAACAATGAAAAGCCAGCAACATGTATGCAAGTCAAAAGGGTTTAATTGCATGTGGAAGCAATTACCTTTCTTGTTCTGAGTTCATCAACTCAGTAGCCATAGGAAGGCCTTCACAAACTGGCAAGTTTTGATACATGCTTTTGGTGCTTTCTGTAGGTAATTTACAAATGGACACCTGTGGAAATGGGGGCATAGGTGTGTGTGTGTGTGTAAAAGAGGCCAATCGATGATGGTATATACAAAATTCTATGGAGTTTGAGAGTTGTTTCAAAATGGCTATGAAATCAGTTTCTGAAACCATAGTATTTAACGGAATTGTCCTGAAATAATAAAAGCCAGTTTTTAAATTGAAATATGTTTCCACCTAACAGGTAGAGCCCAGCCAGCAGCCATACAATCTTCCCTACACTACTACTCTAATGTAGCTGACCTCTGTATCTTTATACTGAACTTTATATCTGCTCAGGATGCCAATAAGGTTGTCATTTGTGAAAATCCCTTTTTGTGATGTCCATTGGAGATGGACTGAGTCCAGCAGAGAACAAACCGAGGACAATTCATTTAATAAATCACCCAGTAGTCATCAGACAGTAAGCACTTGTGGTACCTACCAACCCAGGCTTGGATTCAACCAACCGTCCCCCTCTTGCAACTGCTTCATATGTGGAAGTCCGATTGACTTCAATGGGATTCAACAGCATGGAGCTCTTATAAGACTGGGCCCTAAAGATGGAAGACCATGGGACAATATCGCAGTGCAAAAGTTCAGATAAATGTTTTCTAAAACTAAACTGAGCAAGGAGTTGGAAATATATTCTCCTCTCACACTTGAAGAGGGTATTCCTTATACGTATTTCACCTGGAAAAATTCTGGGCCTGATAGATGGTGTAAATTGGCATAGGTTCATTGACTTCCATGAGATTATATTGACTTACTCCGTGGTAGGCTCTGGCCCACAGGCCTTCTCAACAAAACAAGGTGCTTTGCTTTTGAGCAACTCCATTTGGTAAAAGCCACAATTAGTAGAATTCAGTGCTTGCTTACACTCTGTGCTACTCCATTAGTTTCAGAGGAATTCACTGGGATTTTGGTGCTGGAATTGGCCAAATGCTTTTCTTTTTAATACGTTGGGGGGAGGGATAGCTCAGTGGTTTGAGCATTGGCCTGCTAAACCCAGGGTTGTGAGTTCAATCCTTGAGGGGGCCATTTAGGGATCTGGGGCAAAAATCTGTCAGGGGACAGTACTTGGTCCTGCTAGTGAAGGCAGGGGACTGGACTTGATGACCTTTCAAGGTCCTTCCAGTTCTAGGAGATTGGCATATCTCCATTTATATATTTTAAAGTGTTATTGTTAGTTATTATGATTATTTATTTAAGCAAGGCTCCAATCCTGTAAACTCTCATTCCCTTAAGAAGTCCTTATTTCCCTTAAGAAGTCCTACTCATGCATGTATGAGTTTGCAGGATTAAGGCCATTAATATTGACATTATTACAATTTTTTCACCACCTATCTCTCTGTTGCATCATAATTGAATATATTAAAACATTCCAGTGAACAATGTGGCTACATTTATCACTAGAGAAAATCATTTTCAAAATCCAGTTTGACATTTTTAAGAACCATGCCACTCAGAACTACATACTACATGGAGTCTAGAAAGGTGATTGTTGTTAATTGACCAAGTGCCTGATATTCTGCTGTCATTGTGAGGAAACTCTGTGGAGTGAGTTTTCATTTACACTAGTGTGAGAGGAGAATCAGTTCCAAAAATGCTCATAATGGGCTTCAGTGGATCTAGCAACCAATGTCCATAGTGCTGTTATTCTGTTGTAAGACAAATATCATCCACTATTTTCAATCAGCTAGCTAGATAAATTACTGATGTATCTATTTCTGTACAAGTTAGATTTTGTTTAAGCAACTGTATTAGTTTTGTAGTTGCTGTGAATTTTTTGTGTGTTCTTGCCCAATCAACATTGTAAAAGATATTCAGTCTAAACGCTTAAACACTTAATGAAATCTTATAATCTGTAAAGCAAACTTAAAACAAAAACAGATTTATGGTTTTAATAACATGACACACTTGTGAAGGTGTCAAGGGGACAAAGACAGGATTAGTGTCAAAACAAGAGCAGAGCTTGGAGGATCAGGCAATTGTAGACTTCAGATTGTATCAATATCTGGGGTGTGTGTGGTTGTTTGGGTATATAACATTTAGTGATCACAAGAGTGAGGCACTGATAACACTAGCTAATTTTCCCCATAAAATGGGATTGCTTTATAACTGTACACTTTTTTTCAGAAATACCAAGGTAGGAACTTCTCTTTAAAAAAACTCTGCTCTTTTATATCCCTCCTGAAATTCTAAAGCTTGGCTACTATTTTGAGACAGGACTGCTAGTTGTGTCAAATGGTGATGTAGATCAATAAGAACTAAAGCTGTTGTTAGTAAACTCATTTCAAGTGGGATCTAAGGTCTGAATTGAACTGAGATCTCCACAGGTGAAAGGCAAGTGTCCTAATCCACTGTCATCTAGTCTACCTTTTTTACCATTCTCCCCTTGGAATTTTCACATTGAACAGTAGTCATTTTGCGCAAAAAAAAAAAGTTTTTGGAGCCTGTCTTTATATTAAGAATGGACAGAATACATCAGCAAATAAGTTCAATGTTAGCTTTTTCATGTGAATAAGAATGGTGTAAAACATAAGTTATAAAACAAATTAATTCTTCCAAGAAAAATTGCAAGAGTGATAGGACATGATTAACTTACTCTCTAGAACATCACAGGAAAGAAAGTCACTGTTTCTTAACAGTAAGATCACTAAGGGCTTGTCTACATTACTAGCTGGATCGATGGGCAGCGATCGATCCAGTGGGGGTCAATTTATCGTGTCTAGTCTAGACGTGATAAATCTATCGCCGAACGCTCTCCCATCGACTCCGGTACTCCTCCGGAGCGAGAAGCGAAAGTGGAGTCAACGGGGGAGCATCAGCTGTCGACTTACTGCAGTGAAGACACCAAGGTAAGTAGATCTAAGTACATCGACTTCAGCTATGTTATTCACATAGCTGAAGTTACGTAACTTAGATCAATTCCCCCCCCCACCCCACCCCCCTGTAGACCAGGCCTAAGTATAACAGTGCCAGTTTCAAAAGACTCTTATGATTATTGACACATTAAGCTACAGCACTTGTGTGATCACTTTTATTTTCTTCATAGTGTGATGATCTAGTGATTTAACTACATTGTTACACAGCCATGCTATATGTTTTTTCAAACTTGTACCTCAAGAGAAGCTATTTGTAATGCATTATATGCTTGGTAAGTTTGAGTGAATGATTCATGCAGAAGTTCAATCCCACCTCAGCTGAGTCTGCTGAACTGAACCTAGCTTTGCAAGTTTCGATTTGGCAAGGTCTGTACTCTTGAGGCTCATCCCCAGAGTATGGGATAGAGGCAGTGCTGGCCATTTGCCCATAGATGGTCAAGAGAAATGTGAACTCCAGAATCTCATTCCTAAAGCAAAATGACAGGAAGGAGGATGGAATGGCTCAACTCTAGGGCACCATTCCTGGAGCACAGACAAAAATAGGAGGCCAGGGTTGGACTTTTTCAAGTTTGTATTGGCACTTGGTGTGTCACCAGAACCTATTGGGCTCATATGGTAAAAATGCAATTTGTCAAACAGTTACAACTAATGAACGATGAAATGATGAGAGCCAAAAAGTATTTTTAATCAGCTGCACCATAATAAATGGCAGGACAAGATCAGAAATAAGGATGTTTGAAGCTGAACCCAGCAATTGCCTCTATCACCACTGGTTCAGTTTCAGAGGCTTCCTTGGGATGGACATAGAATGGAAGGTCAACAAATTCCAAAGCGTGTTTGCCAGGAAATGCCACGGCATGGCCAGCAATCACATGGGGTCCAAAAGGTTTGGTGGCACAATAAGATGATTAGAGATGGATATAGACTGAATATCTATTCAGATCACCTTAAAGACCTCGCCAAAGATGGAGCCAAGTGGTGCTTGATCTTCAAAAGTCCTTTAGAGATTTGCCATCATCCTTATGGTGGTGATTAACTAACAAACACATTCAAAAACTTTGATCAGTTCCTGGGCAACTTGTGAACAGAAAAAAATGGACAGAATCAGACCTTTTTTATTGGGAAGATTCCTCCCACCTCTGGGCATTCCCAGAAACTAGTAAATCATGGATATTCTTCCACAACAGTTTGAACAATCTGATGTCTGTATGGCTTTTTCCTTAAAAAAAAAAAACCCTTAAAATTTCCCAAAGGTTTTCTTTTTGGGGGTTGATAATGCTCCCATGAGAGTGCTGAGTCCGTCACAACTTCCACTTAAATGGAGGACAATGGGATTTTGGGTGCTCAGCACCTTATGGTATCTGGCCCTCAGTGAAGGCTGAAAGTCAAAGAATCTACAAATAGATCTTGTATGTGTTTGAAATAATTATATTAGCATAATCTTTAACTCCAAGAATAGCACATAATAGGTTATTAAAATGTGGTTTCTTCTCTTAACTAACTCTCTCAAGAGATTCCCTTCACACTGGTGTAAATCACGAGGAATGCCATTGAAGCCAATGGAGTTAAGAAATTCTAAAACTGCTGTAGGGGGAAATCAGCTATAGGTGGCTAGCTGTGATAGGAACTGACTCCATGGGTGCTCCGGGGCTGGAGCACCCACGGGGAAAAATGCTGCAGGCCCCCTCAGCTCCCGCCCACTCCCCTGGCTCCTCCTGCCCTCTGGCAGCCCTACAGATCAGCATCTCTCCACTCCCTCCCCATGCCTCCTGCCCGACGTGAACAGCTGTTTGGTGGCATTCAGGGGGGCTGGGAGGGAGGGGTCAGGAAGTGGGACGCAGCATGCTCAGGGGAGGAACTGGGTGGGAACAGGTGGGATGGAGTGGGGGTAGGAAGAGGCGGGGCAGGGGGTGGGGCCTTGGGGGAAGGGTTTGAAAAGTGGGCGCCTGTGCTAGCTGTTACTACATTCAAAAATGGGTCAAGCTGTGCAGTGTCATTAACTCAACGGGATCCCTGCCACTAAACCAGTGGTTCTCAAGCTGTGGCCTGTGGGCCGCTTGTGGCCCAATCAGCACAGAGCTGCGGCCCATGTGACATCCTCAGGGCCATACAGATAGTATCGGATGCGTCTCACATAATACATTGTGGGCCACATATGCGGCCCACAATGTTAAATAGGTTGAAAACCACTGTACTAAACTGTAAGCAGTGGCATGCCGTGACAGTTCTATTAAGGCATGCAACAACTCACTTGCATGCCTCGATCATCCAAAATGACATCCTCCCCAGTGGCGTAGCCAGGTTCTAACACCAGGGGGAGCGAACACATTAAAAAAGGCACCACCTGACCCGACTTGGGTGAAAGAACCCAGGCCAGCAGCGGGACACCTGCTGGCAGGAGCCCGCGGGGGGCGGGGGGAATCCTATAGCGGCGGCTGGCTGAGCCGCTCAGCCCGCCCCACTCTGGGATTCCCCCTGCGGGCTCCTGCCAGCCGGGGTCTCTCAGCCCGCTGCTGGACTGGGTTCTTTCACCCAGGCCAGCAGCGGGCTCTTGGTGGGGCCAGTGGCGGGACCCCTGCTGGCAGGAGCCCGCGGGGGGGAATTCCAGAGCGGGGCGGGCTGAGCGGCTCAGCCAGCCGCCACTCTAGGATTCCCGCCCCTCCCCCCCCGTGGGCTCCTGCCAGCTGGGGTCTCTCAGCCCACTGCCGGTCTGGGTTCTTTCACCCAGGCCAGCAGCAGGGTCTTGGTGGGGCCAGCGGGGGATGTCGATCCACCTCCACCCTTTCAAAAATTAAAAAGGCGCCACTTTTGGAAAATGTGCTCAGGGGGAGTGGCCACTCCCCCTGGTCCCCCACAGCTACGCTACTGATCCTTCCTGTGGTGTGACCTCACACATAATGTATGCAAGGTCACTCACGCTGTGCACAAAATAGCATCCTTCCTGAGGGCCGGATGAATCCAGCTTGCAGGCTACCAGCTGAACAACCCACAGCCAGTCAGGCATGCAGGGCATGAAACTCATACCTTGCATACATAGACGGCATGCTACTGACTGTAAGATTATACCAATTATACTACAAGTATTTGAAATTTAAGATTATGACATTCTGATGTAAACCTCTATGACTTAAAGAATAAATTTAGTTTTTTTCTGTTGTAAACCATTACTTGCCTTATGGTGAATGACGAAAATATCATCAGCAAGACCCTGATTAAGAAAAGCAAAATTATTCTACATGCTTAAATGCTTTTCTGAATTGTTGCCCAAAGGAATTGCAGTTATTTTTCCAGTGTCCCTCCAAAAGGTCTAATTGATGTCTTATAATTTTAAATACATTTTTGTAAAATTCAAAACAATTTTAGAATTTTTCAGAATAAAGATGTAAAGATTTATTGGTTCATTACTCAACAACCCACAGAAACAATTTGCATATCAGAGGTTACATGGTAGGGTCACAGGAGGCATTGATTAACACTTTCTCATGAATCCCAGCTACCCGCTGCCCAGCTCTCCATGAAAGAGAACTATGGTAAATTTGTGAAACTCTTCTAAAGTTTGCATCAGACTCATCTAGATGGAGAGGTAGTATGTGGCAAGCTGGGATGTAAATCTACAGCTCACTAGTGTGCTGTATGCTGTCAGGCCCTATGGACCCTGCTGTACTAAAAATTTCCATTTCAAATGGGAGGAGGTCAAAGCCCACTAAGGAGCTTTCGGTGTGTGGCAGTAGGGTCCACATGGACAGTTAGTGCATGGCACTCTAGTGCACTGTAGCTTTACGCCTCAGCTTGCCGTCCACTAACTCTCTGTCTAGATAAGCCCATTGTTAAATATGATGGAGTAGATTCTTATACTGGTGCCTGATCAGTGGAGTTACTCCAGTTATATAGGGGAGGAGAATTTGAATCTGTCTGTCAATTAAATCAATGTTGACAAATGGCATCATTACCCTGAGGCGGGGAGGAATGATTTTTGTCTGAAATCAGAAGAGCAAAAGCTTTTCTTTGCTGGAGACGTGCTGACATGGTTACTTCTTTTCAAAAACCTGTCAGGGTAAATAAAACGTTTGAAAGGAGGCAGTGGTAATGTGTTAATTTTCTAAAGAAGATGTAGGATATCAAATTTTTGCACAAAATCAATATTCATCTCTTATTGGTCAGTGGTAAAACTGCTAATTCTCTGAAGACAGTTGTAATTTATCATTCCTTAGGTCATGACTTCTAATCTGTAAGTGAAATGTCTGAGGCTATATTTATATGCCATCAGTTTAAGTGACTAATTTACATGCAAATTCAGGAATCTGCTTTACATTTTTACTGGTGTAAATTCAGAGTAGCACCAACGAATTCATCACCCTCCCAGCAGAAGCTCCAGGAAGTATAGAGATCATGGTCATTGTGCAATGTGGGAACAGGGAGCTGTCTGCTCCTTTCTGTGCCTGGAGATGAGCTGTCTACGCTGCAATTAAAAACAAGTGGCCGGCCTGTGCCAGCTGAGTCGGGCTCGTGGAGTTGGGCTAAGAGGCTGTTTAATTGTGATGTAGACATTTGGGCTCGGGCTGGAGCCCAGCCTCTAGGACACTGCGAGATGGGAGGGTCCCAGATCTTGGTCTGCAGTCCAAGCCTGAATGTTGACACCACAATTAAACAGCCCTTAGCCTGAGCCCCACAACCCTGAGTCAGCTGCCATGGGCCAGCCCCAGGTGTCTAATTGCAGTGTAGACATATTCTCAATGTACCTTATCCTGAAGCAGTCCATGTGTAATCCACATTAGGAAAGTGAATCTATGTCCTTAAAAGATTTGAGTCTGCTACTGCTTCTAGGTAGAGGACAGGCCCAGATGCACAAAGGATTGATTTCAAAGGAAGTTTGGAGCCTAAATACCTTTGTGAATCTGGGCCATAGTCTTTTAGCAGCATAGGTGTGCTCATGCTTTTAGCTCTAAAGGTTCTGGGTTCAGACGCCACACTTGGCCCGGGGAGTGTTAGTTGTATTTGCACTCCTTGAATGCAAGGATTGACATTGTGTCCAGCCTCTGTCTGGAGGACCACTTGTGCACTAGCATTGTGTGCAACTGGCTTCATAGTTTTTTCTTTTTCTTCACATTCCCATTTTGGAAAAATGGATTGGAGAAAGACAAATATTTCAAGTCTTCAGAATGGAGAACAAGAAAAGCATCAACCAGTTACTCTGATTTCAGTAGCAGGTAGAATCTTGCAGTGAATAATAAGGAAACCTGCAGTTTATAAGGAATAGTGGGAAAAGATACTGAGAGAAGAAATTTGGATTCACGAAGCAGATCATCTAATATAAATTATTGTGGGCTGATTAAAGTTTAATGATATAATATAATGGTAGAAGTCTTCTGAAGAAATTTCAGGTTTGGGAACTAAAGAAACTATAACAAGTGTAATTTTTATTGGACTCGAGTAGGCCAGAGAGTGGTGGATTCCTTGAGAGCACTGTGTCGGACCCAGAAGACTTACAAGCAGTTTGCATGCTTAGCGTCATTGGCAGAGACTCAAACAGCCATGTTTTCATTTTGCAGGGAGAAGCCTTTCCAACTATATAGCTACTGGTCATCTGTATTTCTTTAGCAGTTAGTTGTCTTTAAAAGTTAGATTGCTTTGTCAGTAATTGATAGCCCCTGGGGACTACTAATGCCTTTGGCTCACTATCAGAGTAACCATGTCATTAAACTTTAATCAGCCCACAATAATTTAGTGACAGTAAAAGAGCACATTGAGGTCAGGAATAAGCTTTCAGTCTGGACAGCTGGAGTCCAGCTCTCCTAGCGGAACTAGAGATAATTCAGAGATTATTTTAAAGAAGTGTCTTGTTACATCTTGGGGTGTTAGTGTCTAAAAGTATGTAGTTTTGTGTAGTTTGGACCTGACAAAGTATTGTTTAATTGTATCGACATTAGCTTCTTATACAGATTAAATTTCATAGTGGCTATAACAGGATGTTATTTACTTTTACTAAATTTAGTGAGGTTTTGTCTTTTTTCCCCATATAGGTAAAACAAATTATTTATTCTTGCTTATTGTGGAATAAGAACAATAGCAATAGCTCTGTCATGTTACTAATAAACTGTCAAGTGTAACTGGTCACCTTTTTGTTATTGAAATGATAATAGTATTGTGTGCAGAGAGGACTCTAATTCGAGAACAGGAATCAAGATTGTAAATATTATTCTATATGCATGTATTAACTCTGTCAATAAAATATATTTATTTTAAAATACCCTAAAGTGGAGAGGTTTTTTGATGCTTCTATACAAATTAGTTTTAAATGAAAGTTGGCAACTTTTATTCTCTTACAACTGTCAAATAACATTAATGGTGTGTGTTTTCTCTGCACTGGCATATTGAAGCTGAGACAAGTTATTCTCATAACTTTTGAGAAAGTAACAATTTGAAATGTGAGAGCAGTTCAAGCCTATTTTTTTAATGTTGTCTTTGGGCTCAGATCCATGAAATAGACATTACAATTGCCTTTCCTTTGGCAATTTATTTAATTTATACTACTGCTTTGACAGACATGCTCCCAATGTCCTTTTTCTTACATTTCCAATATGTGCGTGCATTTGCACTGGATGGGTGGGCCTTCTAAGTGGGGTTTTCAAAAGCAATCACCTGTTGACTTCCATAGGGGCATAATTGAGCCAATGCTGAACAACTTTCAAAAGTTTGCTCTATCTTGTGTTTTCCTTGTAACCAGCCAGCCACATTTCTGCCCAGAGAATTCAATACAAAGTGTTCCTGTATGTTTAATTTTTCCCTATGGGAATTTTTTTCTTTGCCGTTTCTTGTATCACTTCTTCCGTACTGAATGACTTGCATTTTTCATTAGCTCAGTGGCCATGCCAGTTGCACTGCCTGTTCCAAAGTGAGCTCAGACAGTAATTGTAACTCTTCTGAAAGTTCCTTGTATAAAATGTCAGCTGCTGGATGATCCCTTACGTGTTCATTCTTACTGATGGCAAAGTCACGATGCATTGAATGATAATTGGGAATTGTTTAAGAATGCCTTACTAGATGCCCAAAAAGTCATACTTGAGGAAGGAGTCTGTATTGATTAAAACACCAAGCTGGTTTAGGGTGGAAGTGAAGGCAGCCATTACATATATAACAAATGGAATATATAACCCCCAGTGTAGACACAGCTAGGCTGATGTAAGAATTCTTCTGTCCACCTAGCTACTGTCACCCAGGTGGAGTTTCTACAGCGATGGAAAAACCCCTTCCATCACAGTGATGTGTGTCTACCCTACGGGGTTATGGCACCATAGCTATGCCACTGTAGCACCCATAGTGAAGAGATGGCTTCAGATCTATGTCTTCAGAATTAGCACCTCTGCAATCAAATGCTTGTGCTTAAACTGCATTTGAAAGTGACAAAGGAATAGCTGGACAATGGCCCAATTTACACTCATAAATGTGGGTTTTGACCTTTTAAACAGGACAATAAACTAATTTCTTTGTTAGCAGCAAGACTTTCTGTTGCACATTATTGGCAAAATCTGACTTCTCTTCCTAATGAAGTATGGTATAGTAAAATATGGACTCCCCTTGTAATGAAAAAGCTGTCACACCAAGTATGTACACAAACAAAGAGCCAAAAAGAGGATAGGTACTTATAAAATTGATCACCCTTTTTAGCATTCTCAGAGGAGGGCTCTCCAGCAGCAAAGTCAGAATTTTAGCCAGGTTCTTTGAATATTAATCTGTTTCTGAATAAGTAATGTATGATGTCATATGTTAAGGCAAAGTTGCAATAAAATGTTAATAAAGTTTTTTTAAAATGTGGGCTTTGTACATGTAAATTATTCATAAAAAGAGAATTATGGAACTTCATTTTGAAATTGTAAATCCCAAGAGATCTTTTGAAGCAAAATGTGATTTACAATCATTGGTGGTCTTGCATAGGTTGATATGGGTTGTGTCATATAAAGCCTTCTGCTATTCACCTTTATCCTGGAAAAGCCTATTTGGAATTCTTTCAGAATTATTGACAAAGTACTGAAGATTACAATCATGTTCTTAAATCTTCTAGCAACTGCACCTTTGAGGTAATACTGGGCCAGATTTTCAAAAGTGCTTAGCTCCCAGAATTGAGGCCAGATTTTCAGAAGACCTCAACTCCCTTTCATTCACTTAAACTAATTGGTCAGATTTTCATAATTGCTGCTGGTGGGGACCTTTGAAAACCTGCCTGCTTCATTTTAGCTGCCTACATGGGAGCTTTTGTGTGCTGAGCTTGCTTGACTGGTTAAGTGAAAGCCATGAGTGCATAACTTGCTTTTCTAAACAAACCAATCTTTTTGTTCATTTTTTTACTTTTTATCACCAAAAAAATCAGGAGGGGGTAGTTTTAAATTTGTGAACAAATAGCCTTTACAACTATACTACAACTACGTTGTGCATGTGAAGCAGTCTGGGAACCTAAAAGAGCCTAAAATGGCATTCTAGAGCCATACATCCTCTAGGAGATCTTTCTCTCTCACTATTACTTACCAACAAAATTAGCCACACCGAGGAAAAGTCTTCTGAAACTTTGATCACTTCAGATTTAAATTTTATAGATGAGTAATTATAGAGTACTAAAAATGGACTTGAAACACTGGCTGTTCCTTAACTACAGCAGAGCTGGGGGATGATTCTATAATTACAAGAAAATTGTACCTTGCCATTTTGAAAGGTAATCGTGTGTGATTTTTTTTTGTAACCCATGACCTAGTCCTTCCACCTTCACTCATTGTAACTACTTTGAAATCATATAAAGATTTCTCCTTCTACATTTAGTAGTGTCAGACTACAGGAAAGTCATTTCATAATGAGATGAAATGGTCTTTGGGGAAAGAATTCTGTTTTTGCATATTGTACATAATCAAGCATGCTCTTGGTTCTAAACCAGGGATCTGAAACTCAAATCACCACGAGGGCCACATGAGGACTAGTACATTGGCTGGAGGGCCGCACCACTGACAACTTCTCATATAAAGATACAAAAGCTCCCCCTCTGTTCCCGGACCCACCCCACTCCACCCCTTCCATGAGGCCCCTCCCCTGCCCCGCCTCTTCCCACCCCTTCCCTCCCCCATTCCAACCCCTTCCCCAAAGTCCCACCCCAACTCCACCCCTCCCTGCCCCTATTCCAACCCCTTCCCCAAATCCCTGCCCCTACACTGCCTCTTCTCCACCTCCTGATCCTCCCTCCTGGAAAGTGCTAAGTGCCGCCAAACAGCTGTTTGGCGGCGGGAAGCACCTGGAGGTAGGCAGAGGAGTAGGGACGCAGCGCGCAGGATGGGGAGGGGGGAGCGGCGGGTGAGGGGAGCTTGGCGGCCACAGGAAATAACTCTGTGGGCCGCATGTTTGAGACCCCTGTTCTAAACCAATAATAAATAACAATATTAAAGCTTGTGGTTTTTGTTGGAAGACTGGGTCTGTTTTGCTTAAAAAGAATGAGAATCAGAAACTCCTGTGTTGGAACTAAAGTTTACTGTCAAGATCACTGTAGCAAAAACCAAAAAAAAACCAAAACGACCAATGACCAAAGAAAACAAAAATTTCCCAAGGAGAATCTGTTGGATTTAGAACTGATGGATCAGATGCTCAGCTGCTGTACGTCTGTAACTACACTGAAATCAGTGGAGCTGTGCCAGTTTATACCAGGATCAGGGCCCCATCTGTGTAAAATTAACCAATAGAAAATAAAATAAAATGCTTATTTTGACTCTGATATGTCAGTATTGCCAAATGGAAACTTCTCTCTTAACTCTAGACCCTATTACTGAATTGTTTGCCTGAGGAACAAAGGCAACTAACAGCGTAGGTTATGCAAACCCCTGGGAAGTAGCAAAGTTGAGAAAGCTGTTTTAATGAAAATTTCTCTCTTTAAAGACAGTCCTAGAAATGTGTAAAATCAAGAATATAACCTCCCATGATCACAAAGCAGAGATGCAGTTGGATTAACCTGCTGAATACTGGAAAGGAAGTACTAGAATTAAAATTATCCTGCTGCTCAGGGAAAGTAAGACACTAGTGTATTCAGCATCTCATCACTTGTAGAAACAGCTATGAATGGATTTGCAGGGGGAAAAAAATCAGTGTAAATATTTTCAAATTGCTCTGTATTTAAGGCAGAGTAATAATGTTGTCAACATAAACCAGAGTCAGAACACGTAAATCCAGGCTCCCTGGAATTCCATTCAATTGTAACCTCTGTTTGCTTTTAAAAGATCAGACTTATTGCTTAATGCCAGCGTGTTCTGAGTCGAAATCACCATGGCCACAGTCTGTCTGTCTCTCCTGGCCTAATCAAATTAGCTGAACAGATTGTGAAAGGGTTACCATATGTATGAGATTAAGCAACTAAGAAATCACTGCAAATGTTGAGGACAGGAGTCCAGGCTGGAAAGGACTAAAGTCCAATCCCTCCACCCATTACTTGCCAGAGGATAAAAGGATGTGCCAGTCTTTGCTTAATCTGCTTGTCAGCTGAAATGACTTCAGAAATTAGCTTCTGTAGTGTTTGTATTTTAGCAGAGTAAAGACAACCACCAAGAGGAGTAGGGTCTTCATCCCACTTGGCTCTGGAATGAAATCCTTCAGTTTAAATGGAATAGATTCCATTCACCTGTAAGACTTCTTCTGAACAGTTGGAAGAAGAAAACATCATGATGGGAGAGCTGCTAAAACAATGCTTCATAGGAGGACTTAAATACAATTTGTTTTACCACTAAGAGATGGTATCAATACACAAAGTGCACAAACCCAAAGAAAGACAGCAATGTGGCTATTTGTATGAGTGATAAAAGGGTTGCAGGATGGACCTAAATGTCACTTGGCCTTAAGGACAAGGGGCCTGATCCTCCTCTCATTGATCTTAGCAGCAATACTCCAATGACTTCAATGGGTGCAGAAGCAAGCCACTGTGGCTAGTCTTCTGCACCCCAATGCTTGAAGCCAATCCTAAACCTACTTCCCCCTCCAAATGGATTAGAGGTCCCAATCATGCAAGTCACTAATCCTTGGCTTGTGTCCAGCTAAGATCACTTTTGTATATCATTCAGGTAAGCTAGCTATTCTGCCATGTGGACATTGGTCAGCCCTCTGTAACCCTGTTGCTAAGGTACAGTGGAGTTATTTTAGTTTGCAAGGGTAAGTGAAATCTGAATCAGGCCCACATGTCTGTTTTAATGATTTAGAATTACTGGTTTAATTTTAAGTATGTGCTTAAATCCTTCCATATTCAGCAGAATACTTAAGCATGCGCTTAGGTCCCATTGAAGTCAATGGGATATGAGCATATGCTTAAAATTAAGCACATGATTAAGTAACTTACCGAATTGGGGCCTTAATTCCTGGAAAGGTTTCTGTTAACTTTTCCCCATCAATGTCATTTTAGATGAATTTGGTACTTCTCAAAACAAAAATAGATATTCAAAATACTTCACATTTTTAAAGAAAAAGCCAAATTGGAATACCAATTCAGCCATATAAAAACAGCCTTGTTAGAACAGTCAGCTGTTTAAATGGTCTAATTAAACAAAGTTAAAATTAGATTCAGCTGATCCTCTCTCCCTGTTTCAGAGCTCCCATGGGTAATTTTATGAAACTAAGGAAGGGGCCAAGTTAGCTGTAATTATGTCTTATTTAGGTTATTTGGATGTCTACACTTTTAGTACTACCACAGCTAATTGAATCATTTTTTTATATATGAAATATACATTTATACAAAAACCTCTATGGAGATACATGCACACAGTTCAAATACCTCTTAAAGGAACTCTCTCCCCAGCAAACCTACATGCAGTCATTCCTATTATTCCTCTATACTGCTGACTACTAGGTAACATTATAAGGACAGAACTCTGCTTGTGGATAATTGCAAATCTTGCAGGGATTATTTTCCTGTTGTTGGATGCAAGGGCCCAATTCTGTTCCAATTGAAGTCATAGCCAAACTCCCATTAGCTTCAATGGGAGAAGGACCAGACCCTTTGAAAGAAGACACTACGTTCAAGAACTACTGTAGTAAGCAACTGCTTTATTAATTGACAAGGACATGCACACCATTTTTACTTCAGAGGCTGCAGGCAAGTACATTGAACTAGGAAGGGGGAAATAGTTTGCATACGAACAAACTTGAATCCGCAACCCAAATTAGAACCGGAAACCAAATATTTTTAATAGTTACCTTTGACTTTGTGAATTTCAACACTTCTTGGTTCATAATGAGATTGGAAGCAGAAGTGTCAAATATCTCACACACAAAAGCATATCTCACACACATTTCCAGCACAATTTTGTAGGTTCAAGATGCTCAGCTAAGCAATGAGGCATCTAATTTCTGGGTTCTTAAAAAAATAAAATAAAGTGTGTTTCTGTTTATGCACAGACATATGTGAACACACATCCCATATATATGGAGGTAATAGCACTTTGATTATTTGCAGACTTCTGGTAGGGGAGATACTGGATCTGATTTCTGTCCAGTAATCCATTTCCCTGGGACTCATTTTAGCACTTTCAAACAGCTGCTCTTAATTGATTTTTTTAAATCTGCCACAGAAGTGTTTGCCACTTTTCTCCAATATTTTTTTAAACTCTAAAACTTTCTGTCAATAGCTTTTATAGATCATATGTTGTATACACAATATATGTGGCATTTTTTAATTTTACCTGATTTTGTTCCTCCAGGAATTATCTAAAAATGTATTTTACTCCAGGTATCCGATGTTCTTCTATGGCATATGATTCAGAACTAGGTATATTGCTAGACATAGAATCATTTCTTAGAATTGTGGGAAACTGAAATGTCCATTTGCAAGGTGTCTGACACTCTGGGGCGTGTTTTGGTTTTTGAGTTTCACTTCTGAGTCTGGGAGGCTGGGGAAAAGAGGGATCACCAAAAAACCCACAGACGCTACCAAGTTTCACATGATTTTGAATGAACCCATGTCTTCCTCCCTAGAACATGTGAAGACAGAGCAGGTTCACGCAAAACTCTCTGAACCTATTGTTGAACTTAGGCCAATTTTGGGTTAGCAACAAAGCTCAAAGCTAGCTGGGATTTGTAGGGTTTGCACAGCCCTAATCACTTCCCATGCCAGCCTCATTTCTTTAGCATTTCCAAATCCCATCCACCATGAGGAGCTAAAAAGGAAAAATAATAGCAAGGAGCAGAAATGAAGCATGCAACTGCCTTCCACCAACTTTTGTCTCTGGAAATATCACATAACTCATCCCAGACTTTCTAAAAAATTGGACTAGAATTACAGGTTCAATAGGATTCTTAGCATAATTGTCATTTTGTCTGTCACCAGAAGCAAACTCTAAATGTTCAGCTTTTTATGACATCATGAAAGCTGTTATTCTCATTAGAAAACATTTACTAAAAAGCACATTCTACAACAAGAAAAAATTACACTGTGTGGGCTTATAACATACCAGAAGTACATGTTAATTACACCATTTATCAAACGCTCATTTATACCAGTCAGATTATAACATTAGTTGTACTGAAGCTTGAACTCAATAATGTTTTATCTGACTATAAGGTTATAATTTGTCTTTGGCTTGCCTTTTTTTTGAGTGGAGATCTCAGAGCCAGCTTACCATGCCACATAATCATATCCGCCATATAATAGAAAAATAATTTACTATATCAAAGTTGCCTAATTATGGAAAAGTTTTATTAGCTATATTAGGTAACCAGTTATTTTAACTACAAGATTGAAAAATATCAGTCTGAATTTTAATGTTCCTAATGTACATATATAAATATAGGTCCCGATGAGGAGACTTTTAAAAGAATTAATGTTGTGCATGAATCTTAAATCAGTATAGGAACCCATGGAAGCCATATTCTGATTTGAAATGTATTGACTTCAAGAGAAAGAGAGCAGATGAAAGAAACAGGGGTGGAATTTAAACAGAAATATAATCAAGAAAGAAGCAGATGAAGATGTAATGTGTATGTATATACTCAGAAAAATTAGGAGAGTTTATTGTGTATATTTGGGATTCCTTATACTGTATGCAAGAATCCAAAATATATACAGCAAACTCTCCTTACCTTTATGCTTTATGAAGTCTACATTGACTTTTTTTTTAAATCACCAGTCGTAAGAGAGATGCTGCCCATAAAGCTGCTGAGTGTCCCAGCTTCCATTGACTTTGGTGGGAGTTAAGGGTACTCAGTAATATTGGCTTCCTGACTCTGTGTATTCAACAAATCTCTTAGCAAGGCACCATTTAGCTTTGTTAGCTTTCTTGGCAACTTTCCCGGATTTTAATACAAACATTTTTTGTAATTTTCTAATGCTTGGAAAGCCATCAAGAGCACAAAGGCTGTGATCCTGCAACCCCTTACACTTATGCAGGTAGCTGTTACAGGACAAGTAATTTCAGCAGTCTTTTTAAGAGTCCTTAGTACAACTTCAGTAGCCCTTTTCTTTAATAGGACTACTTACATGAGTAAGTGCTGTTTGTGTGACTAAATGTATGCCTATCTTTTTGTGGCCATAGGCTAAATCAGTATTTAGAATCCTACCAGACCTTTGCATTGTCACCTTCCATAGAGAATATAGGAACAAAAAGTCAATCTGACCCAACATGTCTTTCCTATTTGGTTTATTTATTTCAAATTCAATATTATATCTCCAGAAATAAATCTGCTGATTCATCTGAAGTCATTTACACTCTTTGATTTTCCTTGGTGATTGTCAATTTTTTGTGTGATCAATTAATGACTACATTCATAGAACATCCAAACAGTCCAAAGCACTGTATAAAGTGTGTGTGTGTGCTGTGTGTTGAGAGCGAGAGATCACTTTATCCACCACTGAAAAGCTGCTACCCTGGGGTAGAAAGCATTGGCAGTTTAATAATACAAAGTGGCACTACTCAACAGTTCAAGACTAAGTGAAGAATACTTTATCCAGTTGAAACTACAGGGGAGATTTAGGTAGGCAGAATGTAATTATTCTTAATAGCTTTTATTATCGGGTACAAGAAATAATCCTGTGTTCCCTAAAAACCTCGAGGTAGGTTTTGTTGTTTATGCTTTGGTTGGAACTATTTTCATTATACAGGAGTCACAATCTGGTATTTAGATGGTGGAATGTTTCAACTGGAATTGTCTAAATCAAGTTTTATTGATGGATAATGAAAAATATAGACAAGGCTTGAGTGGTAAATAACTAGATGAAGTCCCTTTCTCTAATTGTCCAAGTATACATCAAAGCAAGTGCTTTAGGAAAGGGAATTGTGTAGAGTTGCATGAACTGTTTGCATCAACCCTAACACCCAGTCTTGAGTTCAAACTGTGTGGTGTTCAAATCTCAGTCCATTCTTGTGACAGTTACATAACCGTGAGCTGAGATAGTTATGCTGGGAATCCAGCAAACTTGACACAGCCATGCATCTTACTTAAGATAAGAAGATGACTATGCTGTGGGTTGCTAGACTGAGGGAAAGATGGGAGAATATTCCTGTGGGGGTTTGAATTAGTCTAGCTTAAATTTGCAAGTGAACCAGCAAAGAGCTGGTTTGCTTCCAACCATCACAAATAAAACTGCAGGGTTCAGAACATTAACCCCCTCCACAAACAAGCTTTGCAAAGCCCTAGAAATGTATGCTGTTATTTACACTCTGTGCTAAGTCCTACATATTCTATAAGAGGATAGCATTTTTCATCATAATGAATCAAACTTTCTAATTTCCACAGTGGAGTGGAACCCTGTTAGGTGGGCAGTGCACAAAACACTGTATGAGAAGCGCTCCTCTTTGGTCTGGTGCCACTGAAGATTATTTGTGTAATGACCTTGATACAGGCATGAGACTCTTGGCAAAATACACACACTGCTATGTTTCTTATAGCACTGCTGGGTTATGTTGTTTCCCTCAAGTCCCACCTATTTTCCTGGATTTTCTTATTCCCCATCCACCAAGTCCCCTATTTGCATCTGCTGAGGTTGTACCTGTATAAAAGGAATAACAACTGCTCAGCTTGTACCTCGACTTGTCACTCAATTGTTGTCCCTTTATTGTAAGAAGAGACGTGGTCAAATGGTGTCATTTCTGGAAAATCTCAAAGCAAGTGATAGTAATTTACTGCGTGGCTACCTATTTAGGCCAGATCATTTCTCCTGATCCACACACAGGAGATGTCCTCTGCACACAGATATCACCCCTCCTGCCTTAAAGTGAGGGGTCAGCTAAGTCCATGACACTATTGCCCCTTCTTCCTCCAACCTCATGAGAGCTGTCCACAGGAGTGGGATCTGTGGGTGGGGAGGGCGACAAGGTGTGGGCAGACCAGTACTGGGTGGCAGAAGGCTTGGAGCAGGAACAAGGGGTTGTATATCAACTCCTTCTCCCAGCCCTAGTTGTTCTCTCAAAGAAAGATAATACAGATTGGGGCTGTATTATCTTTTCTGTAGGGCCCCTCCAGAGGGAGGGCTCCCATGCAAGCGCTGAGGCTTGGGGACCTGTCCTATAGCTCGTTCTGCAGAGGTCACACCCAGGCCCCAATCCTGACAATGCGGACAAAACTCCATCATGGGATCCTTGTGGAGTTTTCCTCTTTTAACTCAGTGCTGGAAGGAACAATCTATCTATATGAGATTTTTTAGCTGTTTATAACGTAGCCAAATTTGGGTGGATTTTCACAGTAAGAGAAAAAGGCACATCCCTGACATAAAGGCCACCCTCAGACCTTGCCCCAGAGCATGGTGACAGTAGAACTCATCAAAGAAATTTATTAATAGAATGTTTTTAATATTGGCAAAATAATATATTTTCCCCACACCTCCTCAGAAATGACAGAACTGTTTTGTCTAAAAGTTTCTTAAACGCATGCACGCGCACACACAGAGAAAATTTCAGTCCAAACAGTTTAAAGTTTGGCAAAGTTATAAGCAACTAAAAACAGAGTCCTGTAATGGGAAGTGTTGGGCAACCTTAATAATAGGTGGAGCAATTTGCCCTGCCTGTACGTCATCATACTTGATTCTCTAATCTTGAAAATTCTGATCAGCCATTAAGGAGGAACAATCTGTTGCATTTTTCTTCTAATCAGCTCCTTACCCTTATCACCCTGTTTATTTTTAGAGTACAGGATAAAAAGAGGGCAAAATCCTTTCCACACTAGCAGGAGCCATACATGAGTGTGGGAACCAGAAAAGCACTGTGGGCTAGGTGTATGGCCCAAGAGGCTTCCTACTGGCTTGCAGCCAACAATGGGATGAGACACAGTTCCAGGAGCACCTTGCACTGCAGGTCGTGATGTGTGCCACCAAATGCAGTCTTTGTGTGCTAGCAGCCATAGAATCATAGAAGATTAGGGTTAGAAGAGACCTCAGGAGGTCATCTAGTCCAACCCTCTGCTCAAAGCAGGACCAACCCCAACTAAATCATCCCAGCCAGGCCTTTGTCAAGCTGGGCCTTAAAAACCTCTAAGGAAGGAGATTCCACCACCTCCCTAGGTAACCCATTCCAGTGCTTCACCACCCTCCTAGTGAAATAGTGTTTCCTAATATCCAACCTAAACCTCCCCCACTGCAACTTGAGACCATTGCTCCTTGTTCTGTCATCTGCCACCACTGAGAACAGCCGAGCTCCCCTTCATGTAGTTGAAGGCTGCTATCAAATCCCCCACCACACTCTTCTCTTCTGCAGACTAAACAACCCCAGTTCCCTCAGCCTCTCCTTGTAAGTCATGTGCCCCAGCCCCCAGATAATTTTCGTTGCCCTCCACTGGACTCTCTCCATTTGTCCACATCCTTTCTGTAGTGGGGGGTCCAACACTGGACGCAATACTCCAGATGTGGACTCACCGTGCTGAATAGAGGGGAATAATCACTTCCCTCAATCTGTTCGCAATGCTCCTACTAATGCAGCCCAATATGCCGTTAGCCTTCTTGGCAACAAGGGCACACTGCTGACTCATATCCAGCTTCTCATCCACTGTAATCCCCAGGTCCTTTTCTGCAGAACTGCTGCTTAGCTAGTCGGTCCCCAGCCTGTAGCGGTGCATGGGATTCTTTCATCCTAAGTGCAGGACGCTGCACTTGCCCTTGTTGAACCTCATCAGATTTCTTTTGGCCCAATCCTCTAATTTGTCTAGGTCATTCTGTATCCTATCCCTACCCTCCAGTGTAACTACCTCTCCCGCAGCTTAGTGTCATCTGCGAACTTGCTGAGGGTGCAATCCATCCCATTATCCAGATCATTAATAAAGATGTTGAACAAAATCGGCCCCAGACTGACCCCTGGGGTACTCCCTTTGATACCGGCTGCCAACTAGACATCGAGCCATTGATCACTACCCATTGAGCCCGACAATCTAGCCAGCTTTCTATCCACCTTATAGTCTATTAATTCAATCCATACTTTTTTAACTTGCTGGCAAGAATACTGTGGGAGACCATATCAAAAGCTTTGCTAAAGTCAAGATATATCATGTCCACTGCTTTCCCCATATCCACAGAGCCAGTTATGTCATCATAGAAGGCAACTGGGTTGGTCAGACATGACTTGCCCTTGGTGAATCCATGTTGACTGTTCCTGATCACCTTCCTCTCCTCCAAGTGCTTCAAAATGGTTTCCTCAAGGATCTGCTCCATGATTTTTTCATGGGGCCATGCTTGCGTGGTTGTGCCACTCTGCTCCTGACTTGTTTGGTGGGCCGGGGGGTGGAGAGTTCTCTTCAGCACGTTCATGCCTCACAGGTCAGGATTTGATTCCACACTTGCATTTTAATATTAAATGATATATCAGACTCATTTAACCTGATACAAATTAGAGCTGAACCTGCATTCCTTTGCTGCATTTGAAATTTGCTGCCATGGGGCCTATCCACACAGAGGGTTCCCATGTAACCTGTGGGGCTCAGGGACCAGCCCATTCTACAGAGGCCACCCCCTTCCCCCATTCCCTTGAGGAATCCTTAGGGAGTTTTCCTCTCTCTTAACCCACTACGGTAGGTTTCATTTCTGGAGGACGCAATCTACCTATATGAGCTTACTTTGCTGTAAAAAAGTCCACTGGCCTGAGTTTACACGTGTCCTATGGAAACAGCTGTAGAGCAGTAAATCCTATTATGGGCTTTTAAAAGCCAGAGCAAGGAACTGACAAAAAGATGTCTCTGTTCAACTAATTGGCTTTTTATAGCAAGTATTAACATCTCATCCAGCTAAGATGACCTAGAATGATAAGCTGTCTAACAGTGTTCCACAGAAAAATGTGCCTGCAGGAGAGTGGAGTTCTTTCAGTGGAACAAAGTTCCCATTCTGCATCTCAGAATGCAATGATTGTACAACTCATGTACATGGATACACTCACATCTTGCTACATATCGTGATTGAAATGTACATGCTTCCCCCACAGGGTTTTGCCCAGAAATCTTCCTGCAGAGGTTGTGCATGAAAAATGACTAATAGAAATATCAGTTGTTGACAGCTGAATATCTGCTGTTTTAATTGTAACAAGCACAGCAAACGTATTTAGCTGCTATTATACTCTCTGGGCTGGTTTTAATATAAGATAATAGATAATAGCTATTGGTACTTTAACCACTGTGTCATCTAGACCTGCTCTTAGCAAGGTGGGATGACATAGTTGCTGATCCCACAAAGATTTATGCGTGCTTAATTTTACACATGATGAATAATCCCATTGAAGTCACAGTGTGTAAAGTTCATGTGTGCATAAGTCTTTGAAGGATTGGGGCCTTTGTGGTTAAAGAACAGGTGACCTGATTCCCAGTCTCCCACTTTAATAGCTGGAGCACACTGCCTACCCAAGCTGCTGCCCTCAAATTAAAAAATTGATTTATTGGGTCAGTTGGGCCAAAAATAAACTGAAAACACCAATGTAAACTAAAGAAGCTAAATATGTCCTCTGTCCTTAGGAAAAGAGGAGCATTAAGGGTTAATGAAAAAGGCTGTTTCTTAAAAGCAGTAGGTGTTTTGTAGTTGTACCATGCTAGTCATTAGAGAGAGAAAGTTCCCCGGGGCTTAAATTGACCTGCTGGGGGGGGAGGAGGATGATTTACTAGTTCAGAGAAAGCAAGAGGCACTGCTGCTAATGTAAACAGAGAGCTTCCGAAGGAATTCTGAGCACATAGTGAAGTTGTTACATATTATTTGTATATTGCCAATAAAGTACTTGGGTTTTACATCCATGGTCTTTGTCCCATTATCTAGAGCAATTCAAAAACCAGACAAAACCACAAGGCAAAGTTGAATGAGAGAAGGTGACAAGCAGTAAAGCTGAGAACAAATCATGAGAGTCACACCATTTTTTAAAAAAAGTTTCATGCTGCTTTTGTCTTTGGAGGTGAGGAGATTACACTTTACTTAGATTTACATTTTTAATTTGTTATGCTTTGTATTTTGGACTTTCAAACAGTTGATGCCTCCCACTGCAGTAGGTCTCTGTTTAATAAGTATTTTGGAAGAGGGATGCCTTAAAGGTGGCACGGGTAGAGAGGCTCAGTACACAAGGTCAGGTAGGGAATTCCAAAGCCATGTTTGGCTTTGGAAGGGTTTCTTCAGGTATGTGAGCAACAAGAAGAAAGTCAAGGAAAGTGTGGGCCCCTTGCTGAATGAGGGAGGGAACCTAGTGACAGAGGATGTGGAGAAAGCTAGTGTACTCAATGCTTTTTTTGCCTCTGTCTTCACAGACAAGGTCAGCTCCCAGGCGGCTGCACTCCGCAGCACGGTATGGGGAGGAGGTGACCAGCCCTCTGTGGAGAAAGAAGTAGTTCGGGACTATTTAGAAAAGCTGGACGAACACAAGTCCATGGGGCCGGATGCACTGCATCCGAGGGTGCTAAAGGAGTTGGCCGATGTGATTGCAGAGCCATTGGCCATTATCTTTGACAAATCATGGCAATCGGGGGAGGTCCCGGATGACTGGAAAAAAGCTAATGTAGTGCCCATCTTTAAAAAGGGGAAGAAGGAAGATCTGGGGAACTACAGGCCAGTCAGTCTCACCTCAGTCCCTGGAAAAATCATGGAACAGGTCCTCAAGGAATCAATTCTGAACCACTTAAAGGAGGGGAAAGTGATCAGGAACAGTCAGCATGGATTCACCAAGGGCAAGTCATGCCTGACTAACCTAATTGCCTTCTATGATGAGATAACTGGCTCTGTGGATGAGGGGAAAGCAGTGGATGTGCTATTTCTTGACTTTAGCAAAGCTTTTGATACAGTCTCCCACAGTGTTCTTGCCAGCAAGTTAAGGAAGTATGGGCTGGATGAATGGACGGTAAGGTGGATAGAAAACTGGCTGGATGGTCGTGCTCAACGGGTAGTGATCAATGGCTCCATGTCTAGTTGGCAGCCGGTATCAAGTGGAGTGCTCCAAGGGTCGGTGCTGGGCCCGGTTTTGTTCAATATCTTCATCAACGATCTGGAGGATGGTGTGGACTGCACCCTTAGCAAGTTTGCAGATGACACTAAACTGGGAGGAGTGGTTGATACGCTGGAGGGTAGGGACAGGATACAGAGGGCCCTAGACAAATTAGAGGATTGGGCCAAAAGAAATCTGATGAGGTTCAACAAGGACAAGTGCAGAGTCCTGCACTTAGGACGGAAGAATCCCATGCACTGCTACAGACTAGGGAACGAATGGCTGGGCAGCAGTTCTGCAGAAAAGGACCTAGGGGTTACGGTGGACGAAAAGCTGAATATGAGTCAACAGTGTGCCCTTGTTGCCAAGAAGGCTAACGGCATTTTGGGCTGTATAAGTAGGGGCATTTCCAGCAGATCGAGGGACGTGATTATTCCCCTCTATTCGGCACTGGTGAGGCCTCATTTGGAGTACTGTGTCCAGTTTTGGGCCCCACGCTACAAGAAGGATGTGGATAAATTGGAAAGAGTCCAGCGGAGGGCAACAAAAATGATTAGGGGGCTGGAGCACATGACTTATGAGGAGAGGCTGAGGGAACTGGGATTGTTTAGCCTGCAGAAGAGAAGAATGAGGGGGGATTTGATAGCTGTTTTCAACTACCTAAAAGGGGGTTCCAAAGAGGATGGATCTAGACTGTTCTCAGTGGTAGAAGATGACAGAACAAGGAGTAATGGTCTCAAGTTGCAGAGGGGGAGGTTTAGGTTGGATATTAGGAAAAACTTTTTCACTAGTAGGGTGGTGAAGCACTGGAATGGGCTACCTAGGGAGGTGGTGGAATCTCCTTCCTTAGAGGTTTTTAAGGTCAGGCTTGACAAAGCCCTGGCTGGGATGATCTAATTGGGTTTGGTCCTGCTTTGAGCAGGGGGTTGGACTAGATGACCTCCTGAGGTCCCTTCCAACCCTGAGATTCTATGATTCTATGTTGGAAAAAGGCATTGGGCTAGATTCACAAAAGGATTTAGGTGTCCACCTTTCAGGGTCAGACCCCACTGGCATTCACAAAACCCCTGCTGAGGTGCTATCTGTAGGTGCCTAAGCTCACTTGGTGCATAAATGTTTGCAATAAAAATTCCATAGGCACCTGTGTTTCTGCCTCTGAGCATACATGCTCCGGTGCCTCACATCAGGCATCTGGATTGATGCCAGCTCCAGAGCGATGCACAAACCAGGGGTAAGCGTGTTCAGAGCTGAGCAAGTGTGATCTAGTAAGCGTGCTCAGCGCTCTCCCACTGGATCAACCCTCTATAGGTGAGCTTATGCAAAACTGCTGGGGGGAGGGGCGGAGGAGGATGTCCCGTATAACTTTCAGCTCAGTGGGTAGGGTACTCATGAAGGATTTGGGAGACCCCTGCTTCAAGACATTCCATGCCCCCCCACTTAAAGGGGAGAAGGGATTTGAACAGGGCTGTGCCTCCTCTCAGGTGAGGGCTATAACCACTGGGATCTAAGGTATTCTGATGTGAGGCTTCCTCAGTTTCTGCTGCTGAATAAAAAAAAAAAGAATCATTGGACAAGAGAGAGTGCACACAAGTATGAGAATGACTCTTTTTTTTTGGTGGTTAGAGCACTCACCTGGGAGGAGAGAGACTAAGGAAATGAATTCTTAAAATTATTCATCCACAGTGGAACAGCTTCAACAGGAGAAACTGAAGGAGCCTTGTGTTAGAATATTCCATAGGCAAGTGATTAGGGTTCTCACCTGACAGCTAGTAGATACCTCTTCAAATCCCTTCTCCCCCTTAGGCAGAGGAGGGACTTGAATTGAGGTTTGTCCCACATCCCAGTTGAGTACCTAATCCCGTGGGCTAAAAGTTATAACCCACCCCCTCTTGCCAAAATGGCACAGACACCCTGATGCCAAGAGATAATTTTGCAGGTGAGAATTGAAAACAGAGCGAGGCACCTCTCTGCTGCCTAGACTTAGGTGCCTATCTCAGAGAGAGGTGGGGATTAGCACACACCCCTGGGCTTGGCATTTGCTATTGGCTAGTTTAGGTGGGCCGTGCCTATTGAGTCCCATTCTGAAGCAGCTATCTCTCCCTATGTATTCATTGTATAGAGTTCTTAGGCACTGAACTCAGGCTTTGTGAATCCCAGTGATTTTCTAGGCAAAATTAGGCATGGCAATGCTCAATGTCACCACACCTGAGTTCCTTTGTGAATCTAGCCCACTGAGATGAGTGAAGGGCATGAATGGAGTGATTTCAGGTATGGTGCTCTGCAATAGTGGGTTTCTGTGTTGCTTGGACAGGGGGACTGAAAGGGGGCTAGAGCAGAGAAGAAAGGGAAGCTACTAATTATGCAGGGCTTTGTAGATTAGCAGAGAACAAGGTTAGGCGCTCCACCAAACCCAGTTTAAGATCAATCATTACAGAGCTCTGTGTCTGGGGAAAACCTGCTGAAGGATAGATATTTCTATGGTCAATAGGAAAAAGTTTCTCTTCTGGAAGAGAAGCTTGGTTATAGTTGGAATGGGTAATGTGCTCACTGGAGAGCATGAATGGCAGCCATATTTAACAAGGTGAATATGAGTAGAAAAACATGAACCTACTGGAAAAAAAGGGATGCATATAGGTCAAAATGAGATTACAAGCAGAGCAATTTATTTTTCCTCTAATCTCATTTCCAGAAATGGCTGAACTGTTTTTGCTTGAACTTCCTAAATGAAAAAAACAAACAAAAACAGCCTAAAGCAGTTGCCTAGCATGGGAAATTGCGGCCCAAATGGTTTAAGTGTAACAAAGTTATAAGGAACTGAAACTGGGTCTCATAATGGGAAGTATCAGGAAACCTTAACTGCAAGTGGCAGTAACAGCTCTACCTATAGAATGTGTGTGTGTGTGTTTTTCCTGAATATTTCTCAAGTAACCTGCCCTGTGAATATACAACATTTCATCCTTTACTTGGCAGCACTGTTCCTTATTGACAAGGCTACTTGTATGGAAGTGGAAAGACTAGAGGTCAGCATTCACATGCAGCATATGAGATGGGCCAAACACTGCTGGAACATAAATTTTGTGGGACAGTACTTCGTCATGGCTTGGTAAGATCTATTTAAATATATGATCCTATTTAGATACATGCTCTTTAGGAACTGTTTGCTTACTGTCAATAGGGATCTCAAGAAACTATTTCTAAGAGGACTGTTCCTGATTTACGTGTTTAGAATCACGAAGTTTGGTAACAGTGAATATCATCATGTTCCATCTTAGATTTCTGTGGATGTAAATTTCTTTGTGTATATTACGGTATGGCAGCTTATTTGGTGAAGGGAAAATGAGATTTGTTTAATGTTCCCATGAACATTAGGGTAAAAATAACCAATACGTGACTGTGCGTGGAGTCTTGTTTTGTTTGTCTTTTACGGCAAGCTGTTGTTTTTGGCAAGTTAAGGAAATTACCTCATGAACCCACTTTTGGGGAACTGCTGATGTCTGTCACATCTGCAATGATCGAAGCATTAGAACTTCTGAAACTGAATGAAACTCTGAATCTTCTAAGGCATGGTCATCACCTATACCAACCATGTGTAACTGTATTATTTTCAGTTTTGTTGGAACAGGTCTGCATTAGAATTCTTAGGTGCGAAGTTCATTATTGTCCCAAACATTTAAAAAGCCCGATTCAGGTCCACAAAACTCATGAGGCTGTCTTAAAAATCACGAGACTTTTAAAATTTAGGGTTCTCTTTATATTTTCTCTCTGGTTTTAGTGTCGTTAGGGTTCACACACTCAAGCTTTTCTCCATTACTATGGGGACTAGAAACTTCTTTATTTTATTTTATTTTTAAATGAAGGCTGAGATTCTCAAATAGCCATCTGACTTCAGGAGCTGAGGCTTCAGAAAAATGTCAGCTATCATGAGACTTGTGATGAAAATCATGAGAGTTGATAACACTTTAATGATACATGGAAAAGTCTGAAAAATTATGTATTATCTTTTCCTCATTATTTATTACTAGGAACATTTGAACGGAAACAAGATATCTGTTTCTTAAGAGTTCATCTGCTCATGATATTTCTCCCCCTGAGTCACAAAAATCTTATTTGCCTCAAACAATTCTGTCACAAACACAGTATTGCAAACTCAGATGGGGAAGGAACAGCAGAAATAGAGAAACTTTTAAGAAAGGAAGATGCTGCTTTCATGTACAGGCTCTCTAATAATAAGAATGAGATGACAAGGCATGCATACACATAAGCAGAATTATTATTAAATAGAATGTGGGTTTTCCAGGTTTGAAAATTGGCATCCCTTTAAGACTATCTATTATTCAGTAACTGTACTTGATATTTTCTCAGCTACTTAATCTTGGTTTTATGGTTACTCATTCCCACCTACATAGAGATTGTATAGTGGAAACCTGGGTACTCCTGCTTTTCAGGGGCTTGCAGAGCATTTTCAATCTGCATCTGATGAAATGGGTTTTAGCCCACGAAAGCTTATGCCCAAATTAATGTGTTAGTCTCTAAGGTGCCACAAGTACTCCTTGTTGTTTTTTTCAATCTGTGTTTTTGTCTTTTGGTTTCATGCTGAATTTGAGCATCCTCCAACTTCATGAAAAATCTTATTTGATGCTCAGTGGAAACGATCAAATTTCATGTCTGTCACATGAACCCACAAACATCATGTGATTTTCACACATGACCATAAATATTTCTAGTTAATATTTCTAGGATCCTGGTCTGAGTCTTGAGCTTTCAACTGAGCCTGATCCCACCTAACTTTCCACCTGGTTTTAGGTTTATTGCAAATATTCCTGAGAACTGTAAGGATTAATATTGATACTCATTGTAGCTAATGGCAAAGGTTTCACTGACCAGCCTCAGTGCTGCAAAATCAGGCCCTAGAAGTGTCCATATTTGCAAGAGCTGTAACTTTCCTGAAAACCACATGGGGCTGAGAATGGGATAAAACAACCCTTAGCTGAATGCGAGAAACTGTTATTTGTCCTTTAACTAAGCAATTCTATTTACCACTAGGCCAAATGTGACTCTCCCAAACCCCCTGGATGGGCAAGACATGAAACCAGCATGGGTCTGCCTTGGGAGGGGCAGGATGTGCTGGGGAAACCTGTATCCTGGTGGCAAGGTAGCTGAATGCTTTAAGAGGCTGCCTGGGTTTCTTCCTCTTTGCCTTCCCCGGGGCCCCTTTTAAGGTCTGTGTGATCATAACCAAATACATGCACCTGGGAAACTGGTGTGGGTTACCCAGGGTGACTAATGCCTGGGAACTGAGCAAGTTTCAGCTGCAGCAACTTAACCTATTCATTCAACAGGCACCTATATAAGGAGGAAAACAGAAGTCTTGGTGATTTAGCCCCTGAGGACTGTCCTAGACCAGGTTATACAGACTGTTGTTGATAATGAGGCATATGTCTTTGTATTGCTTATCTGCTTGACTGGGGCACTTGTATAACTACATATGAAATAGTCCAGTTGTTTCCCTTCGTCCCATGGTCATACAGAGTGATCAAGATGTGATCAGTGAGGTCTGTGAAATGTATATGGATTACCAGTCCAAAGCTCCACATGTGTGCCAGGACCACAGCTGTAGATGTCTGAAACTCTATAACCGGCCTGGAAGATTTTTCCTTTCCCACTCCACAACTACAAGCCACACTTTTCCCTTAAGTTAGGCCTGTTTACTTGTGCTTTGCAGGGGGGACCACCTTTAGGATTAGATAGAAATTAGAGGGGGGGGAAAAGGGGTTGGAAACATTTTACCACTGCAGCTGTATGCATCATGCATACTCTCTTTTAAAAAAGAAAAAAATACAGCTTTGTCCCATTAGCAGTGAGGTGACTTTAAAGCATTCTGCCCACATAGTGCTCAGCACAGCACTCTGACAGTTCACATGCTGAGATGTGCTTCTTAGCAAGTATGGACTGTGAAATGTATTTTAAAAGAGATTTCAATTAAAATGATCATTTCAGGGCATACTGCTGGTTGGACCCCTCTGGTGCTGAAGACAAAATAATTACTACAACAATTACCAGATCTGAGGCAGGGAACTTATCATATGTTCCTACTTATAGTCTGGACCTGTAAAGAGCAGTACGATATTACAATATAATAAAGATAATATTTGCTAAAAATAAATGAACATAGTGATTCACTAATGGATAAACCTAATGCTCCCAGCAGTCGTGTTCTACATAAAACATGTTCCTTTTCCCATACTTTTTCCTCAGAAGTTTCTTAAAGCAGGAACAAGCTATTCACCATCAGCATCCCAAAGCAATGGAGGGAGCTGGTCCTGCTCTCACTGATGTCATGTGGGTTATTAATCACTTATTTCACTGGAAGCAGAACTGGGCCCTAAAGTAGTATTTATTTATTTTAAAAATTGGACTTAAAAAGATATTTCAAGAATAAAGTACATGTGGGACATAAATATCCTATTCTTGGATTAAGTGAAGAGATGCAAAAAATCACACATCTATGTAGACTACTCGTACTCCTTAACTTTTGCAAGACAATCAGCTACCATGCTGATGGGCATGGTGCAAAACCCCAGACTCTTTCATGTTATTGCTTTCGTGCTATTGCTGAACATGGCTGCCTTCTAATACTTCAATGCATAAAGTTCTGGTACTCTAGATTTTGGTTTTTGCTAAGATACGTGGTTGCTCCCATCACTGAGGAGATCAACAAGATTCACAGATAGATCTTGTAGCCTTACGTCTGCGGTATTGGCTGGCATGCTCAAATTGTGGGATTTGCAATGATTTTCTACATAAAATTCCCAAAGGTTTAATGACAGGATTTAGCCATAAATTCTGCTCCCATTTACATTGGCTTTACCCATTGTATCTTTACTGACTTGAATGGAATTAGCCCAAGGTAGGTGAGAGGAGAATCTAGCCTAAAATTTGTTTTTAACTTATACATATCTGGGCATCTCCATAAACTGCATCCGCTCTTGAATTCTAACTTTCACTGAAGAAGACAGATCCAAGCTTCAACATTTAATTAGTGGTGTCACAGAAATGAAGATGCTATTTTTCGTGACCTCTAGGATGTCATATGTACTGGTAAGAGTAAGAAATCTTAAAGGGAGAAATACCAATGCTGTTTTTCCATATAGTCAATGGGATTTAAGTATGGTGATACCCATATACCATATCATAATGTGTATGTCTGTGTCTAGTGTACCACAGGGTAGGGGTACTCTGGCATATGGAGCACAGTACCTTACTACAATACTTTTTGGAGCAAAATCATGCAATACCTCTAATCATAATCAAAATATTTGGAAAAAAAGAACTAATTTGCTAATCACTGACTTAAGCATAGAAATAGCACCCTTGTCAGTGGGGCATGGGGAGCATGCATGTTCAGATGTATCACCAAAACTCCTCAACAAAAATAAAGGTAGACAAGTTGTAGGTAATGCTAGGTTAAATCCTAAATTGCATATTGCAAAACTAACATTCTGCAGGGACTTAAAAGGGGCTTCCTGAAAAAAATGCCATTTTGCTTTCAAGTGAGTTACCCATCTGTGAGTGTGGAAGCTTATTTACATTGCATCAGAAAAAAAGCCACGTGCAGACCTTGTTGGACAACTTGTAGGTAAAGGCACTAAAGAGCTTGTACAGTATTAGTATTTAATATTGTCACTTAAAAAACAAAACATTAAGTTGAGGACACCGGGGATCTCTTTCCCCTTTTCGGAAAACAAAAAGTTCAAAGCATCCTGCCGTATATAGATGAATGGCAAATAGAGTATGAATACTGGTAAAAACCAAGTCTTAAACAACTGCATGAGGTGATTATAATCTAGGCAGCAGCCTCCTATGGAGAATTCACAGCAGAAGGGAAGAAAAATAAATAGCCTTTTCCGTACATTATCAAAGTAAACAGAGCACGTCAACTGGAGATTTAGAAATGTGTCAAGCACTGGACTGAGAAATTTGGAACAGAATTAGGCTAAAAATGACAGCACTGACCCTGTACCTCTTACAGACTATCATATAGGTTTTCTTCCTCAACAACCACTAAGGCACTAATGGCAAAAGCAATTTAAAATTTGTGTAGAGAAGATTATCTGGAGGTTTTGTTTTTACAGTGGCTGAATTGTGTAGTGTGGTACATGCCAAAAGTTCCCAATCCCCCACCCCAGTGCCATTTTCATTTGCACTTCCCACCCTGGCTGTGCCCATTTATTTTGCTTGTTGGCCATACCTCATCGAGGTCTCTAACCTCTGGACTGGATTACTGTGGTGAGCTCAGAGCGTACATGGAAACCTCAACTGGAGCCTGTCGGCTTGGGGAGATTGGCCGTTGAGACCACATCACACAGGGGCCCCATAGGCTGTAGTGATGCTCCCACGTGAAACTAAAGGCTGCCTTTTATTATTCTTTAGAAGCTGGATCTTACTCATATTGAACTCAGTGGGGGTTTTGCCAATGAGCAGCATGGGATCTTGCATCTAGCTGATTGAGATTCAGATGAAGAAAATCTTATTTAAAAAACAAAATAAAACCTTTATTTCTACAATTTTTTTGGTAAAGCTTTATAGTTTTTCCTCCTTTCTTTTATTTTTGCCCAATCCCCGTCCATGGAAAAGGAGATTCTATTAGAGCCTTGCAACCCGCTGGGATGCAACCACAAACATTGGGTTTGGGTCAGATCTGAAAACAACCTGACCCTCTTGGGGTTGGGTCATCTCTGATCACCTTCTCCTGCTGTGGGGTTGGCTCGGTGGTGGCTGCATGGCTTGCTCTCATTGGCTGCCGCCATCTCACGACACTGTGTGTTTAATGAGGAGTGAGTATGCCAATGAGTCATGGCACCTCTTGCTCCATACTGCACACAGCAGAATGGGGAGATGGCAGCCAGCAGGAGGGTGGCATGTAGCTGCTGCCATGCCAACCCCACAGGCAGGAGGTGGCCAGAGATGGTTCGCAGGTATGGAGTAATGAGAAGCCCCCACCAAGCTGAGACTCAAGGGTGAGGTGGAGGCAACTGAGTTGTGTGTGGGAGGTGGGGAGGAGAGGAGTATTAGGTCACGTCTGAAAACAAGTTGACTCAGGTCAGGTTCAGGTCAGCTGTACTCGGGTCAGGCTTGCGTCCCATTGGGCTTTAAGATTAGCCCTCTAGGTTCTATTACCTATGTATCTGTCATTGGTGCAACTGCTACTGGAATACAGTGTCTGGAGGGGGAAGGGGTTTAAGGGAAGAGCAATAAATGGAGAGAACAGGGAGGGAAAACCCCCTGAAATTCAAAACAAAACAAATCTTAATTTTATCATGAATGTTTTCAATGAGAAAATTACTGAAGTTTCAAATAAAACAAAATTTCACTTTCAAAAGTTTTCACGTAGGTGATAATCTTTGACCAGCTATATTCTTATCTGTATATGTAACTTGAATGTGGCCTCTCCCACCAAGAGCCACAGAGTGTGAGGTCAACTAGTGACCTCTTCTTAGCAGGGCCTGGTACTGAAATTCTTGGGGCTGATCGCTCGGCATTCTTGGTGGAGGGTCCTTCACTGTGGTGCTCACTGCCTTCACCAGTTCAGCAGAACAGTGATAGTGTTCATGGTATAATGCAAAGCCCATCTGCTTAAGCTCGGGTTTGTCTTGGGGATGGAGAAGGGTTTATTTGCATTTCTTTATAGTTTTGTAGGTGATCCTACCATTTAACTTTTATATTGTCCTATGTATCTGCACCCAGGGACTCTGTGGTGATGGGTGCATTTTAAAAGTTAAGAATTGATTGTCCTCCTACATGTGGGTCATACAGTTGCTTTGAGATTGTTCAGGAGACAAAATTGGATTGGTAGGACAGTGAGCAGTTCTGTACTCTCTGATTTCACAAAAGTGAGATCAGACACTTTATAAATACATAACAAAAGGGATATATATTCTTTCTTTATCTTTAAAAAATGTATTGTTTATACTAGTCTGGGCTACATTTATAAAGTATCTTACTATTCATAACTTTTGATTCTGAGAACATCTACAAACTCTTCTTTTATTTCAAGAGTGCTCTTGCTTTGTTTCTTTGAAAATGTCTGTTTGGTTTTAAAGTCACCTGTGAGACTTGCCTACCAATTTTCCTTAGAAACTTGGAATGAAATCTGCCCACACCCTAGTGGATCACAAATGTGTTTGGTGTGTAGGTGAAAGCCTGCCTTTACAGAAGAGCTTTTAGAAATAATGATTTGCTCTGTTAATTACAAAGCTAAAAGCCATGCGAGTGTTTTGTAAATAGTCTTTGCTTATGTGTAATGCTGCATTATAAGGAATGGTTTAAAGTCTGTAGGGCTTTATCATTTAAAGGAACATAGATGAAAATAAATGCATTAAAATGGATGTCAATGAGCAGATTTTAATATGCTGCTCTTCTCTGTTACAATGAACTTGAAAATTGCAGTATAATTAAGTAATAGCAAGAAAACAACTATGGTAGGTTTACTCAGCAGCTGATAATACACAGTAGGAAAAAGGAAGACATTCACTCAGCAATTAGCTATGGCCCAGCATATCCCGTATCACAGGAATACCTACCTGAGAGTGCCTATGGGAAGGAAATCTCTGCAGATTGGTGTGGAATTTCTCTCAAACCATTGCTAGGAGTTGGGGGCTGGGTCTCCATCTCCCAAAATGAGCCATAGTTGTGCCCTTATAATCACAGATAGGAAGAGCTGTCCGCATTGAATCTTATGCCTTTCAACTGGCTCTGGGGGCCCTTGACTATCCACCCAGCTTTATAGCAGAAACACAGGAACAATTGAGTTGACTGATAAATCAGCCTCAAAGACTAAGGATGTGATCCTGCCAAGGCACTTGCATCCTTAAGTCCCATGGGAATTGCGGGTGCATGGTGCATTGTAGAAAGCGCTCCTCACCTTGAAGATTAGGCCCTATGGAGTTGTATTTAGAGGTCCAGTGGCCTGCAGAATCCTGAGTAAACTGGTCAGCTACTCATAACGTATGGTTACATTTGCAGGTGTGGAATGTTGACTACATTTCAAGCTTACACACTTTTGTAAATTATTATTAGCATGAGGACCACATTTCTGAAGGCAGGAGAGGCCTATACAAGAGTAATGTTAAAGATAAAATCGTTTTCTGTTATTGGAGACTTTACTGATACCATGCAATAGAAGGTGCTGTTATTTAGTAGAGTATAGCAGCAGAATCACTTCCCTTAATGACAAGTAGGAACTCCTAGAGCTTCATTTTCCAGTTTGGTTTCTGCATTCGAGCAAGGGTCACTTGCACCAGCTCTTTGGTTCTGCGTGTGCTCCATGCAAGCTGTTCAAGTAAACCTTGGTGCTGATCAGGAGACTAGAGCCTGCTTATCACTGCCACACTTATGTAGCCATTCTATAAACATCAATCTATTACAGAGATTCACCATCTATTTTCAATTCTCACAAAGTTACCATTTTTTTTTTATTGTGGCTTTTCATACTTATTTTTTTTATGAAGTCACTTAATTCCTTGGCCTAACGTCTCATTTATTAGTAACCAAGATCTCTTAGTAATCTGTCCTTCCTCTTCTGACGAATTCATACCTAGTTATTTTCCACCCACATTTGCTCACTACTCTTTAAATCCCTTTAATATTTTAAACCAAATTCTTTATGGAGCGAAAAAACAGTGAACAGAGAAGCATTATTCTTTCAGGGTAGTGCACTTGCTCTTTTTTTTTTTTTTTTTTTTTTTTTTTAATGCCAAAGGTTTTTTTCTGTCTTTTAAGAATACAGTTGTAATAACAATGCCACCTATTGAATGGCCTCTTGAGCACTCAATTAATTGTAGGTGGATTCACTCCATAGACCTTCCTTAGTCTCATTAAAATGTTACCTTCCCTACAACTCCTTTAAAATAGAAATGTTACAATTGTATTCTGAATGTATTTTATATGTGATTTAAAATAAAATATAAAACTTGTTTTTTTTTTTTTCTGATAGCTATGTTCTGTTCTGCAAACAACTTTTTGGAAATCACTGTCCCAATACTGCGCTCAGATGTGCATGGACATATTATATTAAATGGCTTATTAAGGATTTTTATGGGATGTAAAAATTAATGGCTTAGGTTATGATACCCTTACTTACAGTGAGTAATAACTTACTCTATAAAAAGTAGGTGTATTGGAGACCAGTTGACCAGGACACATCTTAGTCTTATTCTGGGATACTTGCATAAGGTAGCAGGTTGCATCTGAAATCCCTATTTAGTTTTTGTTATGCTGCATAACTCAAATCATATTGTTCACTACTACTATTCTGTTCAGCTAGAAAGTCCAGTGAGCCCCTCTGACTGCAGGAAGGGTCCCTCTTTAGTAGTAACGTTCATGACTTATCTTTACTGTAAATTGTAGATCTGTCTCGGTACTATTGCATTCTAGCTAGAATGCTCCCAGTCAGTTGCTGAGTTGAAAATCTCTTTCCTCTCCATAGATAGACACTGTATCTATATTACTGCTGCAGCCTCCACTGAGAATGAAACAAACTAATTGTATTCCAGAATGCTTAAATTAAATAATCAAACTGCATGTTGGAAGAAGTTATATTAGGGATATATCTCAGAAAATATTATTGGACTTGTGTGTGCAGTTCTGGTCACCTTTCTAGAAAACAGACTTGCTAGGTAAGGAGAGACAGCAGCAACAACCGAATGCAACCAAAACAAGAGGGATTGAACATATTTGCAAAGGCTGGCCAAGCCATGGGTCATCTATATTTATTTAGAAAGGAGGTGGCTTAGAGAGACTTTTACTGGTATCCAAAATGCTGAAGTGCTGTTATGAGGCTTTTTCAGTAAGTGGAGCAACTACTGTGACTGCTTCTTAAAACAGAAGTTTAACAACAATTGACGGGAAGGGAAGATGATGAAATGGCTAATTCAGAGGAGGAGGCTAGACCTCAGTAAAAGCTAGTAACTTTCACTCTTTATGCAATGCATGGTAAGATCATAACATATTTCCCAGCAATTTTATTTCTTTATCCCTTATGAGTGAACGGACTGAAATATTCAGGTTGAGGAGTGCACTGTAGAGGTACATTGTTAAATTATCTGTCTCATAAAGAAAACTGAGTAGAGCAAAAGGTTTCAGCATGAACTTTTAGTGGTGTGATCAGGTCTCTGGTTATCCAAGCGGAATAATTCATGTGAGAATGGCATCCCATCACCCCCTCAAACATGTCTGTCACCCACTGGATTTTCACGAGTTTGGACTGTAGACGCTCTGGCAGCAAAGGGAGGACTGCTGGGGAGGTAATTTCCCCAAGCACATAAGGCAGCTTTTGGTGCTAAATCAGCATGATATTTTAAAGGGATTTGACAGGCAGTCTTATAAGGGGTACACTCAGACTTACACTCTTTGCACTCTTTGCTTGCATTCTTTGCAAGAAATTGCAAACAAAGGAAACCATAAGGAAGTCCTTGGTGGTTCTCATTAGAGGAAGATGCACGAAAACTCCTCAGGTGGAAACCAGGCCATGGTTTAAGGATGAATGACTATATTTTAAGTAGTTTATCTCCATCTTTCTTCTCCAATAATGTAGCATGGAGCGTTAAGCTTTCTGAACCTCCTATCTATCCATCTATCTATTTTTCAGAATCAGTTTCTCAAGTGAAGCTCTGAAAATCATGGGTCAGGACTGAACTACTGATTTCACTTCAGTATTATCTGATTTACAGCCCAGAGCTGCTGTTAGGTGCATCATAAGGGAAACAAATTTTCCTTAATGTCTCAAATTGTTTTGTTCTGGTTTTGAAAATAAAAATTAGAATGGGCCAAATTAGGCCCTGTTGTAACTATGCTGAAGCCAGTGGAGTGACATCAGGCAAGAATCTCCCTTAGTTTTATTTTTTTTAACACAGGTAAACTCTCTTAGCTAATCAGCACACCCAATAATTCTCAGATTATAATACTTGGCTTTCAATATGACTCATGTTTCTTCTGACTATTACTTGGAAATTAGTCTGTATGTGGCTTTGTGTGTCAGCTTTAGATATTTCCTTGTAAAGCAACAAGTCCACAGGGCATTTAATTTTTGCCAGAGTGCAACAAGTAATGTAATGCATGACACCTTTAATATCAAATCACTACTCTGGCATTTTAATATTATCAAATTTTACTGAATGACACAATACAATTTCTAACAATAATTACATTGTTTGCGTTAGGCCAGAATGCAATCCGGTTTATATCTACCTCTGTCAGCTGTAGGGAGACTTGGATACAGCTCCGTAAGGTCAAAGATTACATATTCCCTCAATTTCAAGCAGTCTCTTCCTCAGCTGTTTAAAGTCCCTTTTCTATCAAATGTTAAGACCCAAGTTCTCCGCTTTGTTAGATGCATCAGACTCCTCCTGACTGAGTTCATACAGCACAGTTTGCTGCAGGTTGAAGCTAGATGAATCCAGGCTGGAAAGAAGGTGTACATTTTCAATAGTGGGAGTAATTATCCATGAAACAATTTACCAAGGGTTATAGTGGATTCTCCATCCTGACCATTTTAAAGTCAAGATTGGATGTTTTCCTAAGATATGCTGTAGGAAATAGGCAATAGAACTATGTTCTGGGGAGAAGAGCGGGGGAGTCAGACTAAATGATCACAGAGGTCTCTTCTGGCCTTGGAATCTGTGAAATACTGTTGTTGAACCTCAAATGTGCAGTAGGGAGCAGCTATTCCAAAGTGACTCTGTTCACACATTATCTGTCTCTCACTCATGCCTCTTGTACTGTTCAAAAAAAGCTTGTAGCAAGGCATCAGAAAGATTAAGCCTGCAATTTTTAAACATAAGTGTTTAAATGTACGCACCCAAATCTGTATTTAGATTGTTGTTAGAGGCCTTTCCCTTCACCCTCTCCCCTGGTTCTTGTTATGCAGACAGAAAGCAGAAGACCAGAAGTCTGAAGTGCAGGCAATGCGATGTTTATTGGGGTTAGTTTCCAGCAAGCATGTATACCATGATTCTGATACCATAGAGCCTTGTTTCCCAGTGTCCTGTCCCCCCGACCCTCAGCAGGCATAATTATACCTGAAATGCAATCCCACACCTTACAACTTATGGTCATGTTCCGTTTTGGGGAGTTGTGGTCTGGGGTTTTCGTCCCAACTCTTTTGTACTCCATGGGAAGGGTAAGGAGTGAGGTGGTGCTAAGGTCAGGGGCAGGCATTTCTTGGCCTTTTAGTGTTTTACCTTCCTCCAATTCCCTCTTGCCTCTCCCGACTGGTTGCTTGACATTGCCTTGAGATAGGAGTTGAGGCAGCCTTTCAGTGTATGCTCATATATTACACTCCTGAAACGCTTTAACTGCTTTATCCCTTATCTCTTCCCATTATACCAACAAACCCATCTGGCCAGGCAGAAACAACACACACAGTGTCTTTGTCCTTTTGTTCACACATATTAGCATAAGATGTAAGAGTATCAAAAAGTCAAACGCAAAATTCTATCTCAGGCTGACAAACAAACCTATATACTAACAATTTTTTAAGCTCTGCAGAGTCATCTTTTATATGTGGAAAGCATCTAGCAAGGGGTGGGTGGTGATGGAAATAAATAATAAATGGCCTGATTTTGTTCACAGTTGTGGAGGATCTGCTGCTTTCCAGTGGCTTCACTTAGACACCCAGGTGTAGAGTTAGGCACCCAAGCTTGAAAACTTTGTTCAAATTCATACCATAAGCCAGTGGTGAAGTCAGTCATATAAAAACAATGTCCTAGCTCCAGTCCTATGCCTTAACCATTAGACTAGATACAGGCCAATGGTTCTGTTGCTCTGGTCTAATTACAGAATATAACACAGAGCTTTAGGAGTAACTTGTGTATGCCCCACCTGAGCACAGGGAGGCTGAGAATGTGCTAAATGCCTTGGAATGCAGGGGCCTACAGGTGGACAAAGGCAGCCTACGGGAGGGGCATACAGGCATGTTTCATAGGAAAGAAGAGGTACAAGTACCGCACATTGTGTTATATACAGTGGAAACATTTGTACATTTAAGAGCCTGTCACAAGGACTTTGCATAGGCAGATTATTTTTTATTTTATTACATCAAATAGTGTTTGTTAATATAAGGGGAGGACATGTCCACCTTTTCTGTTGGTAAGAACTGGTCATATTATTATTATTTTTTTAGACAAGCCCATTGACCCTCCCACCTGCCATGAATCCCAAAGCCTCCACAATGAACTAGTGTTTCTTGGGAAGCTGGCCCAGCCCATTTCTGTCCCCACAGCTCCATGCTGGAGAGGCTCCGTTTTGTCCATCTCTAGAGCAATAGTCACCCCTTTCCCTCCAGCTGGGGCAGAAAGTGTGTGGAAAGTTATCTTGCTCTTATCCTGTAGAATAGGTGGTGGTCCCTCCATCCCTATCCCAAGCAGTAGGCTGGTTGTCTCTTAGCTCAGCCAGTTTATGTGGCCAATTGGGGTTAGTGTATCCCAACCAGCTGTGCAAATTGGGCTCAGGATCTGGTCCTTAATAACTAAGTGCTAGGTAATATTGGTTCGGTTCCCTGAGTCTCTGATAATTATTGAATACAGATTTGTTCTTAACTTGCATCTAAATTGCTCTGCTCATTGAATTCCTGATATATTTTTATGTTGGGAAGCTTGTCTCCTTTACACATTACCAATTCTACTATTCCAAAGGTTGGGCATAAAGGGGCACATGCAGCTGTTTGAGTTTTTTATTTGAAATAAAATTCTATTTCATAACCTACTTTCCATCTCTGCTAATTGAAAGCACCATTATACCGAGAGGGAGTCAAATTGGCTGGAAATGTAAGTGGGTACTAATATCAAATGATAAAAAGGAAAAATAACTTACCAGCTAATGAACTTTATCTAACAAGACTTTGAAAACTTCTCTCACTTTTACCTTTCATTCTGACATTGTGTGATGTTGCTTAGCCCGATGACTTGAACTCAGACTAGTCATGTATATGGGAATCCAGAAAATAGCATCACAATGAAGTTGAAGCTATTAGTCTAGATTAAATCTAGAGGGAAAACTGTAATACTGCGTTGATACATATTTTGGACCAGAAGTCAGTGGAGTTACAGATTCACATCAGCTGAAGTTTTGGCTCTTTATTTTTGGTAAACAAGAGGATCATTGGAAATTGCAAGATCTCTAAACTATTCTTACAAATGATTGGGTAAGCTATGTCAGATGTAAAACTCCAGTTTTACATTACTGGAGCATAGACTCCTGGCTGACTCTTGTTTTAAAATAACTTTCAGTTGAATAAAGAAGCCACAATAAGCAGTGTGTGTTAGCAGTTCCTCAGCTTCCAGTTCTTTAGGATTTTACAGCATGTGCTATACAGCAGTATAACCCTAGTCAAATCACTTAAAATGCTTTGCCCTCATTCCTCCCTTGCCCCGCCACTTCAGAAAGGTGGGGGAGGAGTGTTTTTACATAAAGTTCAATCTTAGCAGTTTTTCTCCTGTTAATTTATTTTAAAAAAAACAAATCACTGAAAGCTGACCCACCTCTGTCACTGAAACATCTCACTTGCCTGCACTGCAACTTATGACTTCAGTGATGTTTAAAAGAAGGCTGGAGGAAGAAGGAAAATTCTGTTCATTTACACTGGCATAAATCCAGATTTAGTCAATAGAGAGAATGAATGAAAAGATTTAGAAAACAAAAAGATCTGAGGAAGCACTGGTGGAAAAGGTGATAGAGGAATCATGGCCCAATAGGTAGGGCACTAAGTGGGACTTGAGAGACCTGGGTTCTGTACCTTACTCTGCCACTGATCTGTGACCTTGGGGATGGGACTTTACCTTTGCACCTCTGTTTTCCTGCCCTCTCTCTCTTCTATTTAGAAGGCAGGCCCTTTAGAAAAGGGCCTGATCTCTCACTATGCATTTCTCTAGTGCAGTGTTTCCCAAACTTGGGATGCGCTTGTTCAGGGAAAGCCCCGGGCGGGGCGGGCCAGTTTGTTTACCTGCCCCGTCCACAGGTTCAGCCGATCGCAGCCCCCACTGGCCGCGGTTCGCTGTGCCTGGCTAATGGGGCCTGCGGGACGCGGCAGACAGCACATCCCTCGGCCCGCACCGCTTCCCGCAGCCCCCATTGGTCGGGCACAGCGAACCGCGGCCAGTGGGAGCCGCAATTGGCCAAACCTGCAGACGGGGCAGGTACACAAACCGGCCCACCCCGCCCGGGGCTTTTCCTGAACAAGCGGCGTCCCAAGTTTGGGAAACACTGCTCTAGTGCCTAGCGCAATGGAGCTCCTCCATTGTTACTGTCATAAAAAAAAAACTGCTAGTGCTAGATCGGGGCTCTGCATTACTTCAGACTTACTCCAATTTTACACTGGTTTGGAGTAACACAGTGGTGAATCAGGCCCAATGAACAGCTACTTCAGCTATACCCAAACCCATATTGTTGAGCGCTGATCTCATGCGGGCCATGCTTTGTATCCGAGACAAGAAGGATAAATAGTCCCCTCTTTCTCCCTCCCCTCCTACACAGATCTTGTAGTTTCTTAATTTGTCATTCATTGGAAGTCTCAGCTGAAGGACTTTGCCTATTCAGCAAATTTTCTGTGGATAAATAGGATGCTCTCAAGTAGAACCACATGAACAGCCAATGTTTTCAGTTCAGTGGCCTAACCAAAAGTCTACAAAATTTCAATTTGAGTCAAACAAAATATCATGTTTAACCCAAAGTGATGTTGAGTTTTTTGCCTGCTTAAAATTTAATAAAACTGAAGTAAAATTTGAATGAGTCATTTCAAATCAGTCAAAATATTTTGTTTCAACTTTTACAATTTTGGGTGGGGTGTGGGCCAAAATGATTAGGCAAATTTGCAATATGTTTTGGTTGACCTGCATCTGCATTTTTCAGCAAAACCCCCTCCCCGCCCCCCAAAGCCTCCTTTGTGCGAAGAATCTTACCCCGCTCTGTTATCAAGTGCTGTCAGTACAGCAGCTTTCACCAGCATTTGTGAAGTAAGGACTGCATCTGTACAAGACTATTTAAGTTATCATGGTGCTTTAGGTTGGAAAAAAATATTTCAAGTCAGTGCGCCTACTTGACTCTTTGGTCCTTACTCAGACAGAGCTCCCATAACTTCACTGGGAGTTTTGTCTAAATAAGGACAGCGGAACCAGACTCTGTTGCACATTGTAGATCAGTAATCTATATCCATGGTTCTCAACCAAGGGTACACATACCCTGGGGATACGCAGAAGCCTTCCAGGGGGTATATCAGCTCATCTAGATATTTGCCAACAGACCACATAAAAAAAGCACCAGTGAAGTCAGTACAAACTAAAATTTCATACAATGACTTGTTTATACTACTCTATATACTATACACTGAAATGTAAATACAGTATTTATATTCCAATTGATTTATTTTATAATTATATGGTAAAAATGAGAAAATAAGCAATTTTTCAGTAATAGTGTGCTGTGACATTTGTATTTTTTGTCTGATTTAGTAAGCAAGTAGTTTTTAGGTGAGGTGAAACTTGGGGGTACTCAAGGCAAATCAGATCTGGAAAGGGGTATATTAGTCTGGAAAGGTTGAGAACCAGTGATCTATATCACTTCTCTAATAGTATATGTAACCCTTCTGCCAGGACGAGTTGACAGCAGCAAGGGCCAGGTTCAGTACATAGGGCTTCCCTTCTCAACAATGCAACGCAAAACCGGCTCGAGCCCCCACCCAGTAACCTGGAAAAATCTTATACACACCCCTGGGCGCCTCAAAGAGGCAATACTTCCCCTCTCGCAAGCACAGAGGCTCAGTGTAACAGAAATCTTTAATAGCAGCAGGTAAACGACACCAGCCTTAAATTGGGAAAACACCGCAACTAGGATCCATAAGCCAAACTGTGAGCAAGACCCACCACAGCCAATTGGGCCATGCCCTGTCCCTTGGGTTCTTGAGTCCAGCAACCCAAAAGTCACCCAAAGTTCCCAAAAGTCCAAGAACCCAAAAGTCCAGTCCCAGAGTTCAAAAGTTCATCTGCAGGGTGCTACACGCCACCCGCCTGGGCAGCAATGGGAAAGGGGGGGTAAGGGGCACCTTACGTGGTGTGAAGATGATTGCCTCACCCCTCCGTGGGGCTTCACTCTGCTCCGCCAGCCGTCTCACAGGCCGCTCTGCTCTGCCAGCTGTCCCGCAAGCCGCTACAGCTGTCCCCACAAACTGCTCCACCAGCCGTCCTGCAAGCTGCTCCGACTGCCCCCACGAACTGCTCCGCTCTGCCAGCAGTGCCACACCATCAGCTGTCTTGCCAACTGCTCCACCAGCCACTCAGCAACTTATCTTCAGGCTCCCCCACTACTTAACACAGTGCTCAGTGATTTCAGCTCATAAGACTTTTAGCTCTTTAGTGATTTCAGCATGTAGTTTAGGGGAGCCCTAGTGCTCAGTTGCACTATTAGCCCAGAGTGATTTCAATTCAGCAGCCTGAAACCAGACTCTCAAGGAACTCAACATTAGCTCTGATATTCCACAGTGGAGAGAGAAGGAGACACTGCAATTGGTCTCAGACCCTCAGAAGGGGCCTACACCACCAGGTATTTTATTACCTGTCCCCAGCCTCTCTCAATTCACTGGGCTTTGGAACCCATGTCCCTTGGCTGGCGAGTGCTGTTTAGTTAATGGCAAGTTCCCCTTTAACATGACAAAAGGCCAAGTACAGTTCCACTGTCCATGATTTACATAAGCAGTATAACAACAGTTTATTCTTCCTGCCCCAATTACAGAAATTCCTGCCCCAATACAGAAAACTGGGGATCCTACAGCAGCCGAAAATGCCCATTTGGGCCACTATGGTTCGTAGCAGGCAGGGTGGGTGTGCCTATGCAAATTGGATCAGCCCCTGGAGTGCTTTGCCATGACTCACCACCAGATGTCAGGGTGGAGCTCATCCTGACTCTGCTTACATATATGAAACCAGGAAATGTCTGGGTAGTCATAACAGAGGCTTTGGGGACCTGCACATAAGTCATACCTTTTAGCAAAGGAAAAATTGCTTGAATTGGAACTGGGAGTGGCTGGCTCACTACAAAAGCAATTTTCCCTCTCTTTGTATTGACACCTCCTCATCAATTATTGGGAGTGGACTACATCCACCCTGACTGAATTGGCCCTGTCAACACTGGTTCTCCACTTGTAAGGTAACTCCCTTCTGTTCATGTGTCAGTATATTTATGCCTGCATCTGTAATTTTCACTCCATGCATCTGAAGAAGTGGGTTTTTTTACCCACAAAAGCTGATGCCCAAATAAATCTGTTAGTCTTTAAGGTGCCACCGGACTCCTCATTGTTTTCATGCCTGAATGTCTTCCATACGTCTATTTTTTTCCCCTTAAATTTGTAAATTCTGTCTTTTTAGTCAGAGCTAAGAACCAGATACGTACTGGTAGGTTTGATCATAACAGAGATGAAACCTTGGAGAGACTGCACAGTGTGAGTGGAACTAAGTCATTGCTCAACACTGGAAGCAATAAAGAGAGTACGACTGTAATAGGGAATAGCTATAGAGCACTTCATTAGCAGGAACAAAAGTAAGAGACAAGAACATAAATGGAAAGACTTTGGGAAAGGCCAAACTAATGTGACAGTTTTCAACAGCATAGACTTACATTGAGAGACACAAGGAATAAATCAAGCAAATCCATCTTTAGATACAGTACAGTACTGCTTTCGTATACTGTCCCCAAATGGGTAGTAGAATGGGGGCAGATCTTGATTTAGGACCAAATGCTGCCCTTAGATAGTCCCATCAAAACCTCTTACTGGTAAGAAATGGATTCCATTTGCGCCACTGGCTTTTAATATCCAATAAATAAGATTGCTTCATAAATGAATATTGTAATTAAACTTACATCCCGAAGTCCTGATAGGTATGAGCTTAAGTGTTATCTCCCCCTCCTCAATTAATGTTTTAAAATGTAGATGTCTTGTTCATGTCAATTTTCCTTTACCTGGTATTCTTTGACCTTTATTTTAATAATGTACTTCCAGCTTCATACCCACCTTGTGTGTGCTCCCAGAGTTTGTATTTTCATTGTCTTTAATGCCCTTTCACTCTCTTGAGTCTCAATATAGAATTGATTCATCCCAAATTGCTCCCAGATTGATAGAAAAGAAAACAGATGTTGTTTGTTCAATTTTGAACAAGAGAATAGCAAATAGAACTTTAAATCCATGAGCAAAATTTATGAATCTCTCTTCTGGCTCCTGAACAGCGATTGTCAGAGAAGAGTGCAGCAGACAGCAGAATTTGGATCCCAAAGCAAGGGGGCCCCCAAAATGCAGGACAAATATCTGACAACCTGCCCCTGAGTTCCAGCTGGCGACGCAGCAGGGCTCAGGCAGGTAGGCTGCCTGCATGCTGTGGCCGGTGGCCCCACGCTGCGCCCGGAAGCGGACGGCTGCTGGCATGTTGCAGTGCACGGAGACCCACTGCCCCTCCCCCCAAGGGGCGTTCAGAGACATGCCTGCAGAAGGGATAAGGCAGCTCCCTGCCCGCTCTGCCTCCCTCGCTTCACTCCCAGAAGCGGCTGGCATGTTCCTGCAGTGCCGTCTCTGGTGTGTGTGTGTGTGCGTGTCCGAGTGCTGACTCTGCAGCTCCCATTGGCTGGGAACTGTGGCCAATGGGAGCTACGGGGGTGGCGCCTGCGGGCAGCGGCGTGCAGAGATGCCCTACCCCCCTCTCCCACCTAGGAGCCACTGCTGGAGGGATGTGTGTGCGGGTCACTTTGGGAGCTGTGCCGCCTGAGGTAAGCATTGCCCTCCTGTTCCCCCCCGAACCCCAACTCCTTGCCCCAGCCCCGAGTCTGCACCCCACACCCAAACTTCCTCCCAGAGCCCACACCCCTCCCACATCCCAACCCTCTTCCCCAGCCCAGAGCCCACACCCAAACTCCCTCCCAGAGCCCTCACCCTCTTCCCAACCCCTTGCCCCAGCCCAGAGCCCACCCTCCTGCACCCTTATCCCCTGCCCCAATCAAGGTACCTCACTTTATTTTCATTTACTTCCCATTACTTATAATATAGGAGGAAGATGAAGAAAAAAAAGAAGAAAAAATGGGGAGGAGATGGGAGAGAATGTTCCTTTTCTTGGCTGGGTCCTCAGGAGGGGGGCCCGAAAATGAAGCTGTGCACAGGGCTCCACTAACTCTAAATCCGCCACTGCCCTAAAGTCTCTCTCTTGTTCCTTTAGGAAAAATAAGGCTTTTGAAAGAAATCCTGTTGGAGTCCAAATTCTGTTGGAAAGAAATTCTATTGGGAGTATGTTAAGTTGCCACTATAGAGTATACGGGGGTCTAGTTTTAGACCACAACTCAGGTCCTGGGATGATGGAGGAAACACAGGGGATGAAACTTTCTGTCCCCAGAGAGAATGACTTACACTATTGTTCCACAGTGTGTTCTAACATTTTAACAAGGGGTTACCTTAAATTTTCCAACTCGGAAAATTCCAATTTTGCAACATTTCTTTGGAAAAGTGCTCTTTCTTCCCCCCAAAACCCAAATTCCATGCTTTCCCTCTCTTCCAAAAAACTATTCATGTCCTTCAAAAATGTATTGATTCCAAACAACTCCCTTCAAGACTTATCCCTGCTGGTGTGGGGAATTGTGGGTAAGACGGTATCCCTTGGTTGGTGGGGGGTTGATGTGAAATAGCTGCCCCATGGCTGATGGGTACTGGATGAACAAAGTATGTGTGGGAGGTGATCCTAGGTATTCCTCAGCCTCGTGCTGCACAAGTGGAGCCCAGCTGCTTATTCTTTTCAACCCTACCCACATGTTTGTTTTCAAGCTGATCTTCAAAATGAAAAGCACCAGAAACTTCATTTTAAAACAAATGAAAGCTGAGATTCTCCTCTGTGGCGCCTGGCCAGCTCTGTTAAGAAGGGGTTTATACAACACCCCTCTGGCTCATCAGCGCGGTTCCCTCTAAGCTGTGCGCATGTACGTGCGCACACAGATCCTAAACCCCGTGCACACGGCGAAACACTGCACGCACATAAATTTACACAGAAGCACAACAATTTGCATAGAAGAAATTTTTTGCGCACATGGCCTGTCAAAAATTAGAGGGAACATTGCTCATCAGTGCATCCTTCAGTGTTGCCTTTTTTGGGTGGCACTCTTCTTCACCGTGTTTGAGTCTTGTGTTTTATATTGATTTTCACAGGTAATTGGGCTGGTAGTAAGATTTTTGTTATTGCACTCTAAATTGTATAGCATGCAGAGGGGACTAGGTTAACTGGAGCAAAAAAAGACAGACAAAACTTATTCTATAACGTTTTATGTGAAAGCATAATTTAAAACTAGGTTTTTCCATTTCAATGACTTGTGATAACTGCTATTAATATACCCTTTGTGAGCATACAATTTAAAATGTGCCAGCACCTACATGCATAGACACTTGCAGCCTTGTAAAATCTATGTCTCTAGACTTACCCCATCTTTCTGAATTGAGTGGTACTATACAACCAATTTTAAGTATCCTTTACTTATGAATGATTTATAGCAACGTAATAAAAATGCAAAGAGAATGCCACACTGACATCTCCATAAGGAATACTCCAAGTTCTTAATCCTCAGACTTTCAACACTGGCCTTGGCAACCCACCTCATCTCTGTAGTTATGTGTTTCTACTGTGAGTAATCCAACCATGCTAAACCTGTTATAACGAATGATTTATCTCAGGTGTGAAGTGATTGCTGTGATTTTTTTTTTTTTCTAAATACATTTTGGTTACTGATCTGTGAACATTCATCTCAAGCTGGAAGAAGTATAGCACTTGCTGCAATGGGCAAGTAGGTGCATTTTTTAAAAAAGAGACAATTAATGTAGTATTTGAGGCGAGGGAGGAGGGAAGAGAGTTACCTGAGCCTTGTTCAAATGAAATCTCTTTCCCATGCTATTAATTGACTTACGTCTCTATGTAGAACAGCAGGATATGTTGTCAAGGAAATAATTTGCACTATCAAGATTTTATGAATAAAGTGCATGTGGATGTTGGCATTTGAATATGTTTCAGAACCTGTAAGAGGGGGGTATTTTTTCCACCAGTAAAGAAACAAATTGGTGGATTAAAACATATTCAAGCGCACATTTGACAATCAGTTCTGATAGAATGCTGTTATAATGTTTTGTATAAATAAAGTGGCTTACAGGTCCCTGACTGGGCTGGCTTTCAGTGTTTAAGTGGGCAAAAGTTCACTTTGAACCAAAAAATACTAGACTATTTAACAAATGCAAATCAAAATTCATGTTTCCGGAGAGTGGACAGCAAAGTGATTGCTAACAGTTTTGTTCAATGAACCCAGTCTGATGAGAATGAACATGTCACACAGCCATTATTTTAAAATAACTAAATAAATGTTAGTCTTTGTCCACATGTTTATATTCTGTCAAAATTTACTTAGATGTGCCAGTATAAATCCCCTATTAGAATTTTCTGTCTACTTTGTTCAAAATACGCTGCTTGCTTATTTGCAATTTTGTGGCCAGGTCCTGAAGTGTCTGTTCAGGAAAACTCCCATTAATGATTTTCCTGGAATATAGTTAAGCACCTAGATAAATTTAAGCGTATGCATAGTTCCTTTGATTGCAATTCATCTGCTTAAGTGCCTTCCTGAATAGGGAACTGTTAGAATTTAATTCCTGGGTGTGTGGTGATGGTGTCTATGCTGTTTGAAGTTATTCATCTTAAGTATACTACATATAGTGCCCTTTACCTTCAAAGCACATACATTATCTACTTCCCATTGTAGAGTGAATTATGATATAAGAGTGCATACATAAAGGATCCAAACCTGTGGGGGTATATTTAGGGATATTTCTTGGGTGTCTTCTGTAGCAGTTTGCTTGTGCACAACTTCCTGTGCACCAGCTGGCTACCCATGGGCAGCCGTAGCTATGGACTGTCATATATGTAGTCACACACACCTCCCCCCTCCCCCTACCCCCCCCCCCCCCCCCCGCACCAGACTACGATGAGAGAGATCTGAATCCCACATGCCCTTAGCTTTTCTGGACAGAGTTTAGGCACTGTTCATAAACTTAAGCCTCTAGGCATGCATTTCAGCTGCAGACCTCATGTCTGCTGCATGGGTGATTTTTAGATAAGATGATATGAGGAATTTTCTAAAGATAAGGATACTTTAAGCTCTGGAATAGGCTTCCGAGGGTGGTAGTGGAATCACCATCACCGGAGGTTTTTTAGAACAGGTTGGACAAACATCTATCAGGGATGGTTTAGATTTACTTGGTCCTCCCTCACAGTTGATGACCTCTCGATCACATCCAGCCCTACATGTCTATGATTCTATGCCCCACACCTTCCCCCTCCCCACCTTGCACAGGTCCTGAGACTAGTGCATTCTCCCCCAAGACTCTCCAGCAGCTCTGACACATTCCCAGAATCCCACTGAAAGCGAGTGTCTCCTGGCTTAGATTGACCTCTTTAGGGGTACATGACAGTGAGAGCCAAAAGAGATACAGATTACACAGGATTTTAAAACAACATTATGCTTTACGTGGTATCATGAAAAATGCACAGATTGATACAAAATAATAAATGCACCTATATGCATTTTGCGCCCTCAGTTCCTAAAGCCTATGGAGAGTTCTTTAGGCTTGGGCCCTTCCCCTTTCAGCTCATGACTCGCTTCAGAATCATGGAGCCTTTCTAGCTGAGTTATCTTGCTCTGACCTTGGATGACCGTTCAATCAAACCAGGAACACACCTCTGGGCTGTGAAAGCATACCTGTTTCTTTCACTCTCTTGTCCAAAGCTTCCTGTCCTTCCATAACCCTTCCCATTTCTTTCTCCTGTGAGTCCTTTTAAAACCCCTGCTTTGTCACCTCTGTGTCTTGGTCCTGTTTCCTGTCTGGGAATTTTCTACTCTCCACTTCCCTCTTCCAGCAGACAAGCTGGAGAAAGTAGGTTCTCCCAGCTGCAGCCAACCTCCTTTTATAGAGTTCATTAGTTTATAGCTCCTTTTTCTCTCAAATATTTGCAAGTAGATTGCATTTTCTGCATAAGAACATAACATAAGAATGGCCCTACTGGGTCAGACCAAAGGTCTATCTAGCGCAGTATCCTGTCTTCTGACAGTGTCCGGTGCCAGGTGCCCCAGAGGGAATGAACAAAACACGTAATCATCAAGAGATCCATCCCCTGTCGCTCATTCCCAGCTTCTAGCAAACAGAGGCTAGGGACACCATCCCTGCCCATCCTGGCTCATAGCCATTGATGGACCTATCCTCCATGAACTTATCTAGTTCTTTTTTGAACCCTTTTGAAGACCGTTATGGTCTTGGCCTTCACAACACCCTCTGACTGTGCATTGTGTGAAGAAATACTTCCTTTTGTTTGTTTTAAACCTGCTGCCTATTAATTTCATTCAGTGACCCCTAGTTCTTGTGTTATGCGAAGTAGTAAACAACACTTCCTTATCTACGTTCTCTATACCAGCCATGATTTTATAGACCTCAATCAGATCTCCCCTTAGCCATCTCTTTTCCATGCTGAAAAGTCCCAGTCTTATTAATCTCTCTGCTTATACAGAAGCTGTTCCATACCCCTAATCATTTTTGTTGCCTTTTTCTGGACCTTTTCCAATTCCGATATATCTTTTTTGAGATGGGGTGACCACATCTGCACACAGTATTCAAGATGTGGGCATACCATGGATTTATAGAGAGGCAACATGATATTTTCTGTCCTATTATCTATCACTTTCTTAATTATTTCAGCATTCTGTTTGCTTTTTTGACTGCTGCTGCCAATTGAGTGGATGTTTTCAGAGAACTATCTACAATGATGCCAAGATCTCTTTCTTGAGTGGTAACAGCTAATTTAGACCCCATCATTTTATACGTATAGTCGGGATTATGCTTTCCAACGTGCATTACTTTGCATTTATCAACATTAAATTTCATCTGCCATTTTGTTGCCCAGTCACCCAGTTTTGAGAGATCCTTTTGTAGCTCTTCATAGTCTGCCTTGGTCTTAATGATCTTTAATAATTTTGTATCATCTGCAAATTTTGCCACCTTACTGTTTACCCCTTTTTCCAGATCATTTCTGAATATGTTGAATAGGACTGGTCACTATTCAAATTTAGTCAATTAATAGTTCTCCCCCGCTCCCTTTACTCTAGGAACTCATATTTGACTGGTCAGACAAGTTGCATGGTATTGTTTCTCCTTTCTGATTAAACACTTCCGGTGCAGATATTTGTGAATGCACATTTTTAAAAATTGATTTCCACATTCTCTTGCATGCAACTTTGAAATGTACTTCCTATCAATTTTTTTTGCCAATAAAACCTGAAGCACCAGAATATTAATGTGAATTAAACATGCAAGGTGTGAATACACAAAGCAAATGCTCTTATAAATTTGTACAAACATTTGCAAAATATTTTGCATTGTTTGTTTAGGTCTCATTTTAACTGAGATTTTCTGTTAGTAATTATTCTAATGTAGGAAATAAGATCTAATGGAGAGGAATTAGTCAGGTCAGAAATAAGGAGATGTCTGCAAAATAGTCCTGAAACTGACTTTTCCCCAATTAAATATTCTATACGACCACGAGATAACCTTTTAATGGAACTCTATTGTCTAGTCACTTGCTGAGCTACACAACTAGGTTTTGATACTGTCTTTAGTGGTACTAGATATGTACTTTAAATGTTGAACACATGCTTATATGATTTACTGGATCAGAAGCAGAATATTCAAAACCTTCCAGCGCTGAAATGATTGAGAAATGGGTCAAAATTTATCCATCTCTGTATTGAAATTAAAAATGTTTTCAACAGTTTTTAAGCAGCTCGCCCCGGCGAAAGCTTCATAAGAAACCCCATTCAGTGATGACATTCAGTAAATGCATCTTTAATGTTCTTGCACCTGAGGCTTGAATCTGAAATACGATCAGATATAAAAGGAAGTTTTATGTTCTGCTATTGTCTCAGCTGTGTGTCACTTTTCTCATATTACAGAGAGCACAATAAAGAAATGCTGTTGTAGAATGAGAGGTTATATCTCCAGTGGAAGCCTCTTTCCTACACACATCTGCTGCTCATAACAAATATAATGTGATCTATAGCTTATGAATAAGAATTTCCAGTTAACACTTTGAGGGTTAACAGGTTCTTGTCCCAAGATCAGGCCCAGTATTATGAAAATTATTTTATAGTTGGGAACCCTGATATGCATAGGTGCAACACTCATGCTATGGGAACTCTCTTATATTTACAAATAAATAATTTATTAATACATTTAGCAATGTCATACACATGCTAACACAGTAAGGTAGATAGAAATAATATGGAAAGTACATCTGAACTTCCATGCTCTCATCATCCCTTGCAGAACAACCTGAAATGTTAGCCATTATCTTCCTCATCACCGTCACCTGCCTCCTCATTCTACTCCCTGCCAAGGGCTGCATCTCTCTCTCCTACTGCCCCCAGGCTGGGATGTCACTTTTATATGTTACGCTGATGTTACCACGTCTAATGCATATTCAGTAAGGATTTCTCCCCTCTTCCTTATTTGTATTTCCTCCCCTTAATAATGTTGATATCCTTTTTCGATAGGTTAGAATATTTATGATTTCACCCCATTATCATATATGTCAATTCATTGCCATGGCACTCTTGTGGTTGGATGTTCCATGCAAAACCTTCCAGAAGCTGGTGTATGTTCATGTTTCTGTGATTTTTCTGATGTCATTCTGGACAAAATTCCCCCTTACATTCTACTTCCAGTTCCTCAAAACTTATGGGTTACCTAGGTTTATTTATGCCAAAATTCGAAGGTCTCAAGCCTCATGCTAACTGCTGAAGCCAGTGTCTTACAGGATACAAGCCTGTAGGTTCCTTGCATTACTGTTGAATATAATAAGGCAGAATATAGTGCAAAGCACAGAATGTAATAGAGGTAAGTTAGCCCACTGGGCTATGCAAAAGTTTGATACCCTTACTACAGGTAGATTGTATATCTAAAATATATGTTGGGGGATGAATTTTTCCCTGGCACCTGCTTACATTTTCCCCACAGAAAGCCTGGTTATGCACACTTTATGCAGGTGAAGTGAATTGCACTCTATGTGAACTTTGGGGATGGGCCCAGGAAATTGATAACATTTGTCTTCTTTCTGAGGTCATAATACAGGTCTTAAATTGTGACCAACAATACTTACTTGCTGATAAGCTGTCAAATACCTGGCCTCTAGTTCCTGAGGAAGGTCAAGTTGGTCAGTCTTCTGGGTTAGAGATTTTTAAAAAAACTAGTTAGAATTAGATTCTTTGATTAAGGACTTTCTAGCTATAGATTTTGGGCTATTCAAATAGTTTGACGTAGATGTACTCTAAATAGCATCAGAACCTTAACATTGACCCTCTTCTGAATGGCACTTTCTATGCCAATACCTGACTCACTCAGAAGGCAATGTGTCTTATCTAGTTTAAGATACATTGGTTATTATACTAACTGTGGGCCTCTAAATTGAGCAACTCGGTCTCAGCCTTGGGTAGCTTACATGGTACCATAGCCTGGGCAAATTCCACAATAAAACCAGGACATCATAATAGAGAACATGGTCCCTTTTGCCATGGCGGAGTCTTTTCAAGTGTTACCAATTTCTTTTTTTTCCCCATACATAGAGAGCAACTATATACTTCCAGTCAGGATGACCTTTACTTTAAGTAAACAACAAAACAAGAAAGAACCAAAGTAAAATCTCCATGAGAGAGTACACAGTATGTGTCTCACCTCTGTTAGGTTGCAGTGCACACAAAATAGTGTCTGTCTGCGGCCAAGAGGGAGGCGGACTTCTCTACATTTAATAGTGAAGTACGTAGAAAAATTCATGACAAATACAAGGTATGGGTGTCATGTCACATGCTTAGATTGTAATCTCGTTGGTGTTTTCATGATGCGTGCCTCACACAATAAGGCCCCAAGCCCTGAATGAGGCCTCTAAGCACTACTGCAATATAAATAGCACTAGTAATCTCCACTGCAGAGGATACCTTTGTGCTGACTTCAGATACATCAATGGATATGTGTTTCTTAAAAAAACCCAAAAAACAAAGTCAGACAACAGTTGGTCTAAAATGCTTGTGTTCTGAAAGATTCAGCAAAATTAAATCTGAGTTGCTATAGAAATCTGTTGTGATCAGACCAGTTTCCAACAGTGTCAGTAACATAGACTTTCCCAAGCTATTGGTAATTCAGTAATTGTAATTCAGTAAAAAAGTAATTCTTTTCATCAGATGTCAAAGTGACCTACTAAGCCTTTCTTTAGAGTGTAAAGGTGCTTCCTATTTTGAAGAGCACAGATAATGAAATGCCTTTTCAATTGTTTGCTTCCCCCTTGTTGACTTGAAGCCAGTCTGCTCAGTCAGCACAGAGCCTATTTGAGAGACCTGGACCTGCAATTATAAAGCAGTAGTGTACACTGCTGTCCCTTTAAACCAGGGTCAGGTGGTGCTTTTCTTACGCAATGACCTGTCACAGTCTGTTCTCCAGACTCCCTGCAGAGCACAAACTGGAATGACAAATTCCCCTCCACACTTGCATCAGAGCTGTCTTCCATTGTCATGTCTGATTCCATCATTTTAATGCCCTGAAATAGGAGGGGCTCGTTATGTATTCTAAGTCTTGAAGGGCGAAATGCTGCACAGATGCTGAAATAATTGGGAGGGAAACAGATTCGCTAGTCCAGAATGACAAAAATAGGTATTCATTCTTTTGTAGTCTGTTACTAAAGGTTCATTCAGCTTTTAATTTTGGATTATCCTATGCTGTTCAGTTATTTATAAATTTGAAATTAACATAACTGCCAATCTGTGTTTTTTAAAATACTTTCACCAATGAAAGGTGATATAACAGGCAAAAAATATTAAGGGGACTTGAGAATTCTAAGTGCAAAAAATAAAAGCTTCATTGGTATTATTAATATCTGCTCAGGCCACATTTTGATCTCATTTGAGCTGGTATAGGCAAGATTAGAAAATGAATTCTGAGACTACAACTGATATAAAGATTGCCATACCAGATCAGACAATTAGTTTATCTAGTCAAGTGTTATGTCTATAACAGTGGCCATCACCACATACTAAAACCTCACAAGATGGGAAATTAGGTGAGTTTCTTACTAACGGCAGGCAAATAGTGATTGTCTCTGATCGGGAAGCATGAGGGTTGATGTGCTTCATAAATCTTTCTCTTGGCTAGTATGACTGCAAACATTCTTAGTCATAGACATTTCTAAATATTTTTTGAATTCTACTGTTGTCTGTGAATCACCACATGGCAGTGAGTTTCCTAGGTTGATTGTGTGTGTCAATGCCTCACGGGAAAGAATCTCTCCTGTTTTGCTTTCACAGAACCTGACCCTATGAGATACTAAGCAATGGAAGATCAATAGGAGTTGGAAGCACTCCCACTTTGTGGGATCCCTTGGGTTGTGTTTTCACATGGATGGCTAAAGAGGATTACTATTCTGGATTTTTTTATGAATTTCAACTATTTTAGTTAATTGAAGCAAGATGCTCAACTAAGTTTTTCATTATAGTTTTAATGGTATGATTACAACATCCTCTATTTTAGTGCTGTAGAATCAGGGCTCAGATCGCTTTCTGCTGTTTGACCAGGTGTGTTTTGTGTGTGTGTTTGCTAGACTCTGACAGTTGGATGTGAGTAGTAACGTCTTGGACCACAACCACAAAAAATATTCTCAATGCTGAGGGAGCTGGAGCCTGTTGTAAGGGAGTGGGATTATTTGGGAAGAGGAGAAATGTTATGAAATCTGAGGTGTTTGTTTCGGGTGGGGTGGGTGGTATCTAAGGTTTGGATAATTTGAATGAGCTTCAGGATGCTTGTGTGAATGGAACACCAATAAACAATAGCTGTACTCCACAGGCTGTGCATTACATTGTCCTCTGATACCTGTATGATGTATTTTTATGCGGTGTATGCACATCTCATGCAACCTTTATTTTAAAGTGCTGCTTTCTGACACTGACACATGTCTGGCAAGGCAGCTGAAGCAACCATTTTTGGCTCCATGTACAAGTGGTTCATTGATATCTATGTTGGTTCCATCAAAGATTGGCCTTTGTCCCCCTGCAGGAGGATGATTCTTTGCTGTTTCTGTTCAATAATGTACAAAACCAAGAGGATAACCAACCATTATAATATTTGTATTACCATAGTGCCTAGAGTCCCCGACCGAGATTGGAGACCCACTGTGCTAGGAGCTGTACATATATCTAATAAGAAATAATTCAAGCCCTGACAGACTTACAAACTAAATAAACAAGACAGAATGTGGAGGAAAGGAAGTACTACTAGTCCCATTTTACAGATAGGAGAACGAAAACACAAAGATTAAATAATTTTCCTGATGTCACACAGGAAATGTGGAACAGAACTGGGAAAGGAATCCACATCTTTGAATCTCAGGCCTGTGTTTTAACCAAGTACCGTCTTCCTCTCAATTTAACTTCTCAGGTACTGTGGTTCCTGCTGCTAGATGCTGTAAGAGCAGAATTGTGGCTGCATACCAATATCTGAGTGAAAATGTTATGTGAAGCAGATTTTTTTTGTTAGCGTTTGCAGAACAGCCATTTTTAAAACCTCCCTTTTCACAGGTTCACTTTCACACATTTCCCCACCCCCATCTGTGACATGTACTGCAGTTTTTGCCAATGAAAACTGTTGCAAAACTATAAAATATTGGGAAAATGACTGTGGATAGTGACAAACTATTCTAACCAGATGTGTTCAACAGAAATAGGTTAGGCTGGCTGGTGTAATTATTCTCATGTGAAAATATTTGGATACTCCAGAGAAATATATGAAGGCATTAATGTACAGTTTGTGTTTTTATAAAGCAGTGTATTTTAACTATATAAACTCAAAGTGGAGATGTCACACCAGATGGAAACTTTACAGTGAGAAACTACCATACAAATACTTCTATGAGCACCGCCAGCTGTCATTATAATTGTGGCACTCGTTTTGGATCAGTGTACAGAATTTACAGTCCCAATTAAGAGTAAAGTAAAATACAGCCCACTAAAAACTTTGCCTTTATTTAAGAAAGAAAACACAAACAAAAACCCCAAGGCTCAAAATTTCTTTTTACTCCTATAGAACCACTGACGTCAGTGGTTTTGCCTGAATGTAACTGAGTGTAGGATTTTACCTCTCTGGCCTCATCTATGCTAAAGAGACTTATTTTAGTAGGACCCATTTGGTTCCCTTAGAAGGGTTATAAAACACCACACATTCCCACACAAGTGAGTCAAACAGTCTTTATGAATTCTGAGAATTGCTTTCTATAGGTCTAAAAACCATTTGGTTCTCAATTGGTTTAACAGCTGCATCCATTCCCCAGCATAGCCTACCTTAATTACTATGGACATCCTAACTTTTCTTTGCTTTGCACAGCACTGCAAATCATACTATCAGTGCTCAATAAATTCTAATAACAATGAATCCTAAGAATGTCCAGTGCATCAATCCATTACTACTATGAGAGGGGATCAAATATATTCCATGGACAACATAAAGTCTAACTATAGTAAAGCAATGGGCCTTAAACAACCCTGGCTCTTTTCATGTCATATTGTGTATATTCTGTATTTGGTGAGAACTCCTTGGCTTTCTTTCATGTGCTTTTATTTTGCCCCAAATGCACCCAGCTAACCATCTACAATCTAATATGGAAAAAGCCATTATTTTGGAACAGTTACTAACAGAGATGGAAAACAAAAGAGAATAAACACAGACAAGTTAAAAACACTTTTTTTTCCAAATACAGAGGAAGGGTGCGAGTGAGGGGGTGGGAGAGAGCGTACCAAGGAATATTTTTGTTTTCTTACTAATTCAGACTTCTAGAGCAACTCTTCAATATTTGGCCGGAGCATAGACCTTCGGGACTGATGCTTTATTCAGGAAGCGTGGCAACTTTAAACTTCCTGCTCAGTCCTAACCTTCTATTGCACAGGATGCAGTAGCCCTTATTTTCCTGAATCCTTACCTTGTGCTATTTGTTCCATTCATAATCTGTCGCTCCCTGCCCTATGCCCCTAGAGTCTGTTTTATATCCCTCAGCAATGCTTCTCCAGATCACACAATACATTTTAGGTACTGCTGAGTCAGAAGTTCACATTCTGCTCCCACTGAAGTCGATGGGACTTTTGCCAGTGATTTCAGTGGGCACAGGACCCAGCTCCAGAGTGTGAAGTAGCAATGCAGAGGGCCAAGGCAGATACTATAGTGACAGGCCGAAGCTGAAATCTAACCATATGGTAGTACTGATACTTTTTCTTTCCAGAACACCCCAAAAATTTCTACTGGAAAAGGATCATAAGACATGATGCGGGGGAGAAAAGATCTTAGAGTGGAGCAATGCAGCAACAGGGGTGGCAAGAAGATTAACTAGGCAACTATTACTAGAAAAATTTAAATTTGGGCGTGACAGCTAGGTGGGTTTTCAAGAACTGACCTAAGGGTTTAGGTACCGAGGAAAGAGAGTCATGGTAAAGACAATAAAACTCATCTACTTCTGGTACTATACCCAAAGTGATCCCCCGATCCAAGGATCGCTGAACTTCAGTGTTCCAGAAATCCAAACAGACTCTTATGGCTTTAACCCACAAGACCAGATAAAAGTTAAAGGGTTGGGGGGGAATATGTAAATCTCAGGATCTTCTGATGTTAACCCATTTCTAATTGCCACCTCAGCTTAAGCTAAAACATGTGGGAAACTTTCCAACAATTCCCACAGCCCCATTAGATAACATGCAGCAAGTTCTTTTTTCTATCCTCTATTACAACAGAATCAGCACGATTGATTAGATTGAGCACCAGGAACCCCCCTATCGCTGTCTTTCTGTGTGACCTTGGACAATCCCGTAAACCCTCTGTTGATGAATGGCAATAATGTATATTGTAAGACCACATAGAAATGTTGTGGGGATTAATGTTTGTAATGTACTCTGAAGATATAAAGTGCTAAATATTATTACTGTGCTGCATATTGACACTGTCAGCTGCTCACAACTTTCCTTTTTGCATAAGAAGTTCTTCTCAATAGTCAAGCGCTGTGTTAGCATTGTGGAGTGTAATTTACAAAGCAACATTAAAGCTGTTGAATTTAAGGTGCTGTTGGTATTGTCATAATCACTTCAGTATTCAGCTTCCTGTATTTCTGCACTAGAGATGGTCCCTCATTTCTCTAGATTATAGTGGGTATCCTGGTTCATGGAAAAAACTAACTCCAAACAGAGACTTGTAATAAGCTAAAGCCACCATCCTGCAAAGGTTTGCGCACTCGCTTAAATCTAAGCATGTGAGCATTCCTATTGAAGAGGATATTTTCCACCATCATAGCTGTTTGGGCAGTCAGGAACAATGAGGAATCCAGAAGAACCCTGACTTTCCTGGTCTGAGGGCATCTGTCCTCAATGGGTGGTGTTATGGAGAAGGTGAATAAGTTAAAATTACAGCTGGTCAGAATATTTTACATGAAATTTAAATTTTGTCACTAGTATTGTTAGAGCTGGGATGACAAACATGGCTCTGATTAGGTAGAGTAGGGACTAGAACCTGGGTCTCCTACATTCTAGGCAAGTTTGCTAACCACTAAACATAGATGTATTTTCTCTCTCTCACTCACTCTCAAAGTTCAGTTTTTGATATAAAAAAAGATTTTGACAACGCTGTCTCAATGAAAACATTTGAAAGGTTTTGTTTTTGCTCTCATGAAAAATGAAAACAAATTTAGAAACCTCAAAAGTTGCTGTGAAATTGAATTGTTGTCCTCCAATCAGCTCTAATTAAAATTCTAAGGCCTGTGATATACAGGATGATCAGATGATGGTAAAATGGTTCATTCTGGCCTTAAAAAATGAAGAATTTTCCATAGATTTAAGTTCTTCCTTTTCTTCACTAACTTACCCCTTATTTACACCTCTCCCCTCAAGTCCCCACCAAAGCCCCATACTTGCCAAGCTTGAGAGCCTAAATCTAACAATATTGAGAAGCAGGTTCATTTCAGTTCTGATCAAAACTGGTTTAGAACTAAGCCCATAAACTGAAACGCCATAAAAAGTCAAAATTCCCAAGTCTATAGTTCTTGTCAATAATATTTTTCCTCACCTTGAGACTATCGTTAGAGATTACATTTTATCCACTTTTACATGTTGCCATAGAAACAGGCACTTAAAACTTTAGTGGAATAATCTTTGTCCCTTTTGTCTAGTCAGATTTAACATAAACGTGTATGTTACTACCAGTGTCAGTTTCATTACCATCAGGGAAATAAACAGTATGGAGTTGAAGAAAATCAGCACATCAGGTATGAAAAAGCAGGTTAAGCTCCCAGTGGGAACAAAGCTGAAAAATCCAAGGGAATCAACCGTTTGAATTTTAATAATACAAATGTGTGATTACTGAATTTGTATAACAGTTTTGGGGAAAGAAATGGACCATCAACTAATGAAGTTTGTTTACTTGTATATCTGGCCTTTTCCCTTTAGGGAGTCAAATCTTATAAATTAAAAAACCACATGTAAAAAGTTACCTGACATGAGCATTATAGCTGCAGATGAATTTATAGACTCAATTGTAAAGAAATTAGAGGTGAGAAGATGGAGTTGGAAAAGGAAATTGTGAGTTAACAGGTGTCTGCCCTTTTCTATTTGCATAGTTCTTCCTCAATGACTGCGGCAAAGGCGAAGTTGAATGAGTAAAATTGTGGAGCCTGACACACAAAAACTGTGCTTCTGTTAATAGAACAATATCTTAAGAATGCACAAAATACTAGAGGTTAAGGACTGGAGGTAAAGAGAAATCCTGTATCCAGCTGAAACTGTAGGGAGAATTTATATGAATCAGAATAGAATTACCCAACCTGTAACCAAAACACCAGTGGCAATATCTTTGCTCTTGCAAAAACTGCAATGGGATTCTGTAATTATGACAAGCAGGCTGGACCTCCATTTTCTATCTTCTCCAAGAAGCACATGAGTTGTTTTATGAGAAAAGATGATAAAATCCAAATATTGGGAGCCCTGTTTGCCTCAGTTTACATTGGTCTGACTCTCTGGAGTCACTGAGCAGCATTTGACCCAGTGAGATGTAACTATTCCAATTTCTGGAATTCCTGGGTCCCGGGAATCTGGTCTGAATCACTTCTTGGTGATGAATTCTCCTTTACAAATATAGCTGGATACGTTATTGCTATTGTTATTGAGAACACTAGACGTTTGCAGAAAATGCACTTTACAAAGTACAAAAGTGTGTTCTGGTACCGGTGAGCTCTTACTGATGAAACCTGTGACCAGGAGCTGATTAAGGTTACTCAAAAACTGCTTCTTCCAAACAAATAACTTCTTTGTTCACCCAAAGGTACATAGTAATCAGGCAGGTGTTTAAGACAAAAAAGGCCTATATGCCTGGTTCCATTTTGTTCTTTCCTTGCCAGTGTTGGGTAAGGTCTACTAAGCCCCGATGTCCCTTCTCCGGGCTAGGAATGACAGACTCCTACAGTATCGTTTGTGTTTCTTGGTCAGAGATTCCTCTCCAGCCACTACTGCCCTCACAAACCCTTCCTGCCTTAGCTAGTCTCTCAGAAATTTTCCCTTTTGATCCTAGGGTTTGGGTCTGGGAAGAATAAACACTGCTAGCCTAGCTGGAGCTAGGCAGGGGCTAGGGGACATTCCCTGATGTAATAGCTTCCCTGTTTCCTTAGGACTCTTGACTTTCTGATCTTAACCATTGTTTTGTTTCCTATTGGTTTCTCCCAACAGCCTCCTTTCATTTAACTCTGTGCAGTCAGGCTGGATAACATCAAGTAGGAAAACTGAAGTACACATATTTTATTGGAGGGTGGGGTGGAGGAGAGTGTCCTCATTCTCTACATCGATTATGCACCTGTATCCCTACCAAATGGCAAAATTAGTGACTCCCAAAACGACCAGCTTGTTTTAAAATGTCCAAAAGATAAACTTATATTAAAAATCCATACACCCCTTTCATCAGGAGATCTATTATTAAAAAAGAAAGGTAATGTCTGCATATACGCAGAAACATTCTAGCTATTATGCAGCCTCAACGACTTCAGTGTGGGAAATATCTAAAATAGAATTTTATTTACGTTTGCCTTGAGCTCTGAATGTTAAGGTAGAGAGTACTGCAGAACTACGTAACTTATGGCCCCCATTATTGCAATACCTGAGTCTTCACGGAGTCTTACCATTACTGTGAATTGTTATCAGCAAAGAGGAAGGGTTGCAAGAGGCACATGGTCAGGGGGCTTTGGGCTGAAAGTCATTGCAAACCCCTTTATTACTGGAGTAAGGAGCCCTTTGGGCAGGCATGATTGTTCTGAAAATGCAGTTATCTTTCAAGTCAACATGAATTAATATGCTCCTAGGGCATCCACCTGTTTTTGTTTTCAATTCAATTTTTATAGTGAACTGTCTGCTATTTCTAACTGAGCAGCAAATGTCCAGTTCTCCTGATTCCCTTCCAATGTTCTGTCTAGTATTCCAGTCCCAGCAGGTCATCTTATCTGTCACAGTGCTTTAATCCCTCACCATGCTAAACTGGTTTTGTTAGAAGCGTGACTTCTTGTTAGTTACTGAAAAGAATAGCTGCCCCTGGAAGTTTACGGTACAGGGGAGTGCAGGAGAGGCAAAAGAACTGGCAGCAGGACAGCTCCGTTCTGGAAGGTGTGCACGCTATAAAAATAGACCGAGTCAAGGAGAGGAGAAGAGAGGGGACAGTGTGGTGTAAGATGGGAAGCAGCCCCTCCTCCCCTGATGTAAATCTGATGCCAGGTCAAGATGAAAAATTTAAAAACAGGCACTCCTTTATGTTCGATTTTGTAATTTACTTACAATACACACTACCTTTTCTTACAATTCATTGGATCAGTAGTGCAAATTACACACTCTGGAGTCTGCTTCTGGTGTTTATAGACTCAAATGCTCAGAGAAGCCTTGGGGCCTCTATTCCCACCTCCTGAAATGTCTAACACACTTATCTTCCTCTTAGCTAAATCTTGTACACATGCATCTGAGCTTCAGGCTTCAGTGGTGGGCTCTGCTGGAAGAGGGCTAGGCTAGGTCAAGTTGCCTTAAGCGTGTGTCTCTTAATGGAAGTTAACTGGTGTACACAGGTTCTTCCTAGGACTGCAGGTTTTGCAATGTGAGCTTCCAAGTCCAGTACTGAGCATCTGTCTCCTCTAAAGCCATCAGACTTCAGCAGAGGCAGCATTTGTGTTTGGGACGCTGCTACTGTGTGGTACTGCAGACAAATATGTCGGCAAGCTCACCTACTTTCCAAATATACTCTGATCTTCTCCACTTCTAGTTTAACAGTTATTCCATACTCACTATACAAGCTGCCTAACAACCCACAACTTTACGTTGCACCTGCCCCATCTTCTTGAAACTATCCCCTCCCCTCTTACCAGCTCTAAGGCAGATAAACTTGTGGGGCTGTTCCCTCCTTATAGAGAGCCAAATCCTGCTGGTGATTATTTTTTTCATGCAAACTCTCATGCTGTTTGTTTCAAGTAATATTTATGTGGCCGAATTTCACTTTTAAGCTCATTTTGGAACTCTGGTTGTTTGTGCATTGAAACGTGGGAAAATGCAACAAGCCACTTTAAGTCATTTCATGTGGTAGTGATTTTGTTGTTCAGTGGAATTTCTGATGAGGTAAGAGTGGTGTGTTCAAAACTGAGTACGCTGTAGGGCTAGATTCAGGTATAGATACAGCAGACCCATGCCCATAGCTCCACCTCCTGGAGCCATTTTGGTTACCTCAGAATAACAGCTTACTCTTCCCCTCCCCCCAACACCCCAAGGGCTTGTCTAAACAGGATGTAACTATAGCTGTTTAAATTCACACCTTAGCTGATATCAGTATGACTTTCCCACGTAGACAAGCCGTAAACGAAAATTTCTAGACCTTGTGCTTGCAGAGAAAGCTTGAGACCAGAGTGTACCCAGTGCAGTGGTGTCTGCTAAATCTAAAGAGAGCCTGAAATGATAGATTTTGAGGGTGTAAACTCCTCTGAATCTCAGTGGGAGTTAACTCCAAGAGCCCTTTGCCTAGTGAATGCCTTTCCAACAGAACGTCTGGCAGGCTGGGAAGAGCACAGTGGATCTGCCAAGTATTGCACCCTGCCTCGCTGTAGGCAAAGGGAAGGGGGCCCCGCTACCACTCCTGAGATGGAGGAGGAGGCCTGTTTCATTACCCTGTGGCTTGGGCAGTAGAGGGTGGACCTCACTGTAAATGGAATCAGGGTCACAGTGCAGAGTGGTGAGGGGGAGTCACAGTGTGCCTATGGCACCAGGTTGCCTTTATTTAGCTGTGCTACAGAAAGCTAGTGGTGTATGTTACATTGACCATTAACCTTGGGCCAGGGGAAAGCTGGTCACCTGCTCATCTATTATATAAAAATATATGTGCCCCCTCCTCCTCTATTTTGTCCAAACATTCACCATCAAAATTAGCCTGCTGGGTGGGCACTCATGTAATGTCAGCGGTCTAACTAGTCCATGTGTCTGCCATGAGTACAAGAAATCCCCACCCAAACCTCCCCAAAGTCAAATGGGACCATTGTGTGCCACCATTATTGCCAATGTGGCATTAACCAAGAGGGTTGTGAGCTTGGGTATGCTGGAATTCATGACAGGCAGGACACAGATCAACAGCACTAGTCTGCAGCAAACACCAATAGCAGCACTGTCCAAAGAGCAGGGGGAGTTTAGAAGAGAAAGTCTAACCGCCTTAGACTCCAGCCTTTGTTCCCACACAAAATCACACTGTTTCAGTCTGAATCTGACCTGTCCCCGGCAATGCCCTGTCATTGTACAATGGGGTATAATGGGTTCCCCTCCGCGCACACAGACAACTCCTGGCCACGCTGTGTTATCACACCTCACCTTTACTCTCCTGCTCCTTGTCTCATCATTATCGCTCAAGCTCCATGGTAGCCTGTCAGTTATATCTCCAGTTGAATTGACACATCAGAAGATTCTGTCTCTCCAAATTTACTGGCATCAGCAGCAATCTGCCTGCCTCCCTGGCCCCAATTTGGATAAGTACCTTGTCAGTTGCTTGGGTCTCCCAGATATATCAGACTTAAATGTTGTTGTTAGCCAGTTGCTAAGACCTGTCTGCGGAGGTAGGTCAAAAATGAGAGCGCTATTCTGCTACTCCAAGGCCTGGCTTCCCACATGCCTCTTCCTAATGACTAGTTAGGGCCACTTGATAATGAGGCCTCTTTAAGATCTATGCACTTTTTTCTTTTGGGAATGTAGAACAGCGTCTCCTGCTCCCAGTGTCCTGGAAACTCTTCTTGTGAGGAATACCTTTTGGGCTGCAACACTGAAGTACTCTGAAGTTTCTCCCTAGTTAAATGGTGTTTACTGATAAGTGTGAAGTTTATTTAGTATCTCTAATGCTGAGAAAATAATGTGTTAGAATCCCAATTGTGCCCACATTTATGCAGATACAAGTGGCATGGGAATCACAATCCCCAAGTAAATAAAGGCAGCAAATGAATTCTATGTTTTTTCTCTGAATACTGCAAAGGCAACATGTTCTCCCACTGAGAAAAGGAGTCCCCAAGGGTTTCTGTTGAGCCTTCTGAGCACATTCATTGATTCAAGGCCAGAATGGACCACAGTGATAATCTAGTCTGATCCCTCTGTACGCCACACTCATTTAACATTTAACATTCCTGTGGTGGGAAGAACACCTCAGTAGCCCAACACTGTGACATTTAATTTCAGAAAGGGGAACTATGCAAAAATGAGGAGGTTAGTTAAACAGAAATGAAAAGGTACAGTGACTAGAGTGAAATCCCTGCAAGCTGCATGAATGCTTTTCAAAGACACCATAATAGAGGCCCAACTTGAATGTATACCCCAAATTAAAAAACACAGTAAAAGAACTATAAAAGAGCCACAGTGGCTTGGCTTAACCATGTAAAAGAAGCAGTGAGAGATAAAAAGGCATCTTTTAAAAAGTGGAAGTCAAATCCTATTGAGGTATATAGAAAGGAGCATAAACACTTCCAAATTAAGTGTAAAAATGTAATAAGAAAAGCCAAAAAGGAGTTTGAAGAACAGCTAGCCAAAAAATCAAAAGGAAATAACAAAATGTTTTTTTAAGTACATCAGAAGCAGGAAGCCTAATAAACAACCAGTGGGGCCCCTGGATGATCGAGATACAAAAGGAGCACTTAAAGACAATAAAGTCGTTGTGGAGAAACTAAATGAATTCTTTGCTTCAGTCTTCATGGCTGAGGATGTTAGGGAGATTCCCAAACCTGAGCCATCTTTGTAGGTGAAAAAATCTGAGGAATTGTCACAGATTGAAGTGTCACTAGAGGAGGTTTTGGAATTAATTGATAAACTTAAACTTAATAGCAACAAGTAACCGGGACCAGATGGCATTCACCTAAGAGTTCTGAAAGAACTCAAATGTGAAATTGCGTAACTATTAACTATGGTTTGTAACCTGTCCTTTTAAATCAGCTTCTGTACCCAATGACTGTAAGATAGCTAATGTAATGCCAATATTTAAAAAGGGCCCTAGAGGTGATCCTGGCAATTACAGACCGGTAAATCTAACATCAGTACCAGGCAAATTAGTTGAAACAATAGTAAAGAATAAAATTGTCAGACACATAGAAAAACATAAATTGTTGGGCAAAAGTCAACATGGTTTCTGTAAAGGGAAATCATGTCTTACTAATCTATTAGAGTTCTTTGAAGGGGTCAACAAACATGTAGATAAGGGAGATCCAGTGGACAAACTGTACTTATATTTCCAGAAAGCCTTTGACAAGGTCCCTCACCAAAGGCTCTTATGTAAATTAAGTTGCCATGGGATAAGAGGGAAGATCCTTTCATGGATTGAGAACTGGTTAAAAGACAGGGAACAAAGGGTAGGAATAAATGGTAAATTTTCACAATGGAGAGGGGTAACTAGTGGTGTTCCCCAAGGGTCTGTCCTATGACCAATCCTAGTCAACTTATTCATAAATGTTCTGGAGAAAGGGGTAAACAGTGGCAAAGTTTGCAGATGATACTAAACTGCTCAAGATAGTTAAGACCAAAGCAGACTGTGAAGAACTTCAAAAAGATCTCACAAAACTAAGTGATTGGGCAACAAAATGGCAAATGAAATGTAATGTGGATAAATGTAAAGTAATGCACATTGGAAAGAATAACCCCAACTATACATACAGTATGATGGAGGCTAATTTAGCTACATCTAATCAGGAAAGAGATCTTGGAGTCATCGTGGATAGTTCTCTGAAGATGTCCACGCAGTGTGCAGCGGCAGTAAAAAGCAAACAGGATGTTAGAAATAATTAAAAAAGGGATAGAGAATAAGACAGAGAATATCTTATTGCCTTTATATAAATCCATGGTATGCCCACATCTTGAATACTGAGTACAGCTGTAGTCTCCTCATCTCAAAAAAGATATACTGGCATCAGAAAAGTTTCAGAGAAAGGCAACTAAAATGATTAGGGGTTTGGAACAGGTCCCATATGAGGAGAGATTAAAGAGGCTAGGACTTTTCAGCTTGGAAAAGAGGAGACTAAGTGGGGATATGATAGAGGTATATAAAATCATGAGTGGTGTGGAGAAAGTGAATACGGAAAAATTATTTACTTATTCCCATAATATAAGAACTAGGGGCCACCAAATGAAATTAATGGGCAGCAAGTTTAAAACAAATAAAAGGAAGTTCTTCTTCACAAAGTGCACAGTCAACCTGTGGAACTCCTTGCCTGAGGAGGTTGTGAAGGCTAGAACTATAACAGGGTTTAAAAGAGAACTAGATAAATTCATGGAGGTTAAGTCCATTAATGGCTATTAGCTAGGATGGGTAAGGAATGGTGTCCCTAGTCTCTGTTTGTCAGAGGGTGGAAATGGATGGCAGGAGAGAGATCATTTAACCCTTACCTGTTAGGTTCACTCCCTCTGGGGCACCTGGCATTGGCCACTGTCGGTAGACAGGATACTGGGCTGGATGGTTTGACCCAGTATGGCCATTCTTATGTTCTTATGTTACACTCCAGGATTGATGGAAGCTTCCTAAAAGTGTGGGGGGGCAGCAGTGCCTGAACCATGGCCCCACCCCCCATGCTGCCCCTTCTCCCTGAGGCCCCACCCTCATACCGCCTCTTCCCCACAAGACCCTGCCCCCTGCTCGCTCCTCTCTGCCCTCTCCCCGCCATCACTTGCCCTTATGGCTGGTAAAAAGTTCATGGATGACTTTCTGATGAGTGCATGATGGGAATAAACAGATACATAGATAGGAATGCCTATTTTCATGACTTAATAAATGAAAGTATTTCTTATATTGCAATCACCACCAGAATGGCAGCTTGATCTATTAAGCAGATCACCGGACTAGGAGTGACTGAGAAATTTCTGGGTTCTTTGTCGGGTAATCTGTCTCAGTTTCCCCATTGGTAATGGGATAAGAGTAATACTAACCTACCTCTCACGGGGAACTATATGGTTTGATTAAGCTGTATTGAGTCAGCATACTGCAAGTCACTCAAACTGTTTGGATTTGTACAGCTACCTGCAGTGTGAATGTGCAATGCTTTAATCACTTGTAATTCAACACAAAAACAGACATGCTCAGTCCTAACCTTCAAGAGCCCTTTGCCTAGTGAATGCCCTTTGCCTCCAGTTTCCCATTGAAACTGAGCTGGACGAGAAGCCCACCATGGAAGAACTGAAGAAAGTAATTGAGAGCTTGTCCACAGGAAAGGCTCCAGGAAAGGATGGCATCCCACCAGAAGTTATCAAGTGTGGCATCAACGTCCTCCTAGAACACCTCCACGACCTCCTCTGTCAGTGCTGGGACGAAGGTGCAGTACCTCAGGATATGAGAGACGCCAACATCGTGACCCTCTACAAAAACAAGGGTGATAGAAGCGACTGCAACAACTACAGAGGCATATCGCTCCTGAGTGTTGTGGGTAAAGTCTTCGCACGCGTGATCCTGAATAGACTGCAGAAGCTTGCTGACAGAGTTTACCCAGAGTCACAGTGCGGGTTCCGAGCAGAGAGATCCACAACCGACATGGTTTTCTCCTTAAGGCAGCTGCAAGAGAAATGCAGAGAACAGCACAAGCCGCTATTCCTTGCTTTCATAGACCTGACCAAAGCTTTCGACCTTGTGAACAGAGATGGGCTGTTCAAGATCCTGGTAAAGGTTGGCTACCCACCGAAGCTGCTGAGCGTGATCCAGTCTTTTCACGACAACATGAAAGGCACAGTACTGTATGATGGCTCGTCCTCCGATGCCTTCAACATCCACAGTGGAGTAAAACAAGGCTGCGTTCTCGCTCCCACACTCTTCGGCATCTTCTTTGCAGCATTGCTGAAACGTGCCTTTTGAAATTCCACAGAGGGAGTCTATCTCCACACCCGGTCTGACGGGAGACTTTTCAATCTGGCTCCACTAAAGGCCAAAAGCAAGGTACGGGAGGCAACAATCAGAGACATGCTGTTTGCAGACGACGCTGCCCTGGCCACCCACACAGAAACCGATTTCCAGCGTCTGATTGACCGCTTTTCCAGAGCTTGCGAAGAGTTCGGGTTGACAATCAGTCTTCAGAAGATCAAAGTTATGGCCCAGGATGCAGAACATCCAAGCATTGCCATCAATGACTATGTGCTAGAGGTGGTCAGTCAGTTCACCTACCTTGGATCTACCATCACGGACAACCTCTCACTGGACCCTGAGATCAACCGTAGAATCGGCAAGGCCTTTACAATTTTGGCCAGATTGTCACAGAGAGTATGGAACAACAACATGCTGACCATCAACACAAAGGTTGCTGTGTACCGTGCATGTGTGTTAAACGCTCTTCTCTATGCCAGCGAAACTTGGACCCTCTACGCTTTGCAAGAAAAGAGACTGAACACCTTCCACATGCGCTGCCTCCATCGCATACTTGGGATCACTTGGAGTGATCGAATAACGAACAACGAGGTTCTGGAACGTGCCAAGATCTCCAGCATGTTCACTCTCCTCCGTCAACGCCGCCTCAGATGGCTTGGTCATCTAAGTCGCATGGAAGATGGACGGATCCCCAAAGACCTGTTGTATGCCGAACTTGCCTCCGGAAACAGAGCTACAGGACGGCCCCACCTTCGCTTCAAGGATGTTTGTAAGAGGGACCTGAAGACTGTTCAAATCGACATCAACAGCTGGGAAGAGCTCGCCCAGGACAGATGCAGGTGGAGACACGCTCTGACCACTGGATTAAAAACTGGCGTAGACAAGCTGTGGCAGCTTGCCGAGGAAAAGCGGGTTCAACGAAAAAGGAAGCAGCGGCTCCAACCCACAGCTGACACCGCCTTCAAATGCAGCAAATGCAATCGAGACTGCCACTCTTGTGTGGGGCTTCACAGCCACAACAGACGTTGCACAACCATCAACTAAACATTCCCCATGGGCGCATATCCATCGTCTCTTGAGACTAACGGACGCCAACAACAACAATAGCATTATGAAGAAACCACAGGGGCACAGTGGGATCCAAACAACAATGTACATTACATGCATGGCTTACTTACAAATAGACTAGCTAGCCAGAAAATGGAAGTCCCTTCCTGCAAAAATAATTTTAACTTTTTTGAAAAAAAAAATCATCTCAACTCAGGATGAAAAATCAAGAATGCTAATTTTTTTCAAAAGAATTCCATTTCAAGAGAACCGAAACAGAATGTTTTAGATTGCTGTATGCCCACCTGGAAGTCACTTAGAAAGACACGTATCTTTTATTGGACCAACTTCTGTCAGTGAGAGAGACAAACTTTCAAGTTTACGTACAGCTCTTTCTTCAGGTCTGGGCACCTGTCAATTTTACTGCCTGCCTGCAGGTAAATTGACAAGAGTCTTTCAGGTGGACAGCCAGAGAGCTGCCATTTCAATTTTCTCCATTTAAAAAAAAAGTTTTCTGGCAAAGCTAATATTTTCCATGGGGAAAATTTCAATTTTGTAAACAGGGCATTTTCCCTCAGAAAATCATTCAAATGGAAAATTCTGAACGAGTGCTAATATACGCACAGCTTTTCTGGTTGGTTTCTAAAACATAGAACACAGTGAATACTACAGGAAGGCTCACAAATTATTTAAAGAAACTCTATCCAACTCCTATATGCACTGTATATGATACATGGTATATACTTTTTATTTATTTTTATTAGAATGAGAAAAAAAGGAGTAGCGAGGGAAAACTGAAAACAAATCCAACCTTCTGTTCTCTCTGCTCTTTTTCTTCCCATAGTCTCTCTGAAACAGAATAAGAACTCAATGAGACTGAAATTCAAGTTCTGCTGAATTTCTAGAGCAGTTTAACTCAGAGGAAGACAAAAAAGGAGCCAGGAAAGGAACTGATGCAGATCACATGGGATTACGGCAAGATTTTCAAAAGTGACTAGTGATTTGGGGCTCCAGGCACCAGCCGACCAAGCGCGTGCTTCAGGTGGCACCTTCTAAGTGGCAGCCAATCTTGGGGCTGCGCTTGGGTGGTTGTTTTTTTTTTTTTTTAAACTTCGGTGGGGCAGCGCTCGGGTGGGGGGTTGCTTTTGTTTCGGCTGGGCGGCACTCAGTTATTGTTTTGGGTTTTTTTTGCTTGGGGCGGCAAAATGGGGCCCCTAATTGCTTTGGGGAGGGGCAAAATATTCCTTCTTAGGGCCCCCAATGGGCTAGCACTGCCTCTGATGTTCACATACACCCATCTTTCTATTTGACTAGAAAAGGGAACTAAATTTAACTCAAGACAAATGTCCATAGACCAGCAAGTGCTAGTCCACCTTACTGAAGTGTTCTTTTGGTCTTGTTTGGTTGGCTTTTGTTTTGTTTTGGTTTTTTAATACCAGTCACCCAGTAGGGAAGGAATCTATTTTGAACCATGAGTACAGAGCAGTGGAAGCTTTACAATAAAAATCAGAGCAGATAGGAGGTGAGTTGCCAGTACATAAATACATACTGTACTATCATTCACCCATACAGTATAAACATACTGTGCAAGCATAATTACATTGTAATGAACAAATGATCATTGCAGAAAAGGATTAAAAGGCATCTGCTTTACCCAAAGGCTGAGGCTATAGCTTAAAGGCAATGCTGAAGTTGACCTTTTCACATGTCACCTTTTCACACATCCTATGCAAACATCCTTGTAGCAATGGCCTAACTTTGATGAAAGCTCAATGCATACCTTCCAGCTAATGAACAAATATTGCTCAGAAAGGAACTACCAGGGGCACAGAATTCAGCATGATGATTTTCTTTGTTTATTGTGTGCCACTTTTCTATTAATTTCTTAAGGAATAACTATTGGCTTTACTACAGGTACAGTATATACAAAGTAATGTGTGTGTATGAGATATATATCTGCTGTCTAGATGTAATTACAATGATAATCTCTCCTGTGTGTTGTCTGCTAAATATATGACTATTCATTTGTTTGTTTTTTAAAAAGGCATCCATCAGCACCGCACGAAAAGAAGAAACCCATATTGAATATCACTCTAAATAATATCCAGCAAGAAGTAACTGCATTCATTTCACTAGCAAATCTTACTCTATTATATACAGCACACGTTCAGCACAGGCAGTGATAAGACAAGCCTCTGAACACTGGTCTATCTTGAGATGGAGGCAAGCCTACCTCCGATGAGAAACTGAAATCCTCTATGCTGACCCTCTTCCAATCACCCCTGATATGGAAAAAAACAAATCAGATTTTTAATTTCTCTTTTCACCAGAAAATAATATATCCTGCTTTAAGTCAAGTCACACAATGGCACAGCTCAGGATTTCAAGAACAATCTTCTTTGCATCCCGCCTGGAGAGAATCTAGTCTCTTTCTATACAATTTCAGTTTCTCTGTGGCCAAGTTTGGGAAATGCATAAGATGGAGGAGTGGGCTTTGTGGGTTGATTGAAGACTTCATCTCCAGGATGTCAATCCACTAGCTGTCTTCAGAGTGGGGAGGGAACCCTGACAGATCAACTTTGGGGTACAGATGTGGGGACCTGCATGAAAGACCCCCTAAGCTTATATTTCACCAGCTTAGGTTAAAAACTTCCCCAAGGCACAAATTCCTTCCCTTGTCCTTGGACAGTATTGCTGCCACCACCAAGTGATTTAGACAAAGATTCAGGAAAAGGACCACTTGGAGTTCCTATTTCCCCAAAATCTTCCCAAGCCCCTTCACTCATTTTCCTGGGGAGTCTGGAAATAATATCCCAACCAAAAGGTTAACAAAGTGAGCACAGACCAAATCCCTGGTTCTTAGGACGCTGAAAATCAATCAGGTTCTTAAAAGAAGACTTTTATATTAAAAAAGAACAGTAAAAGACTCACACCTACAAAATCAGGATGGAAGATAACTTTACAGCAGGCCTGCACAACATGCGGCCCGGGGGTCGCATGCGGCCCGCGTGGGCTCACTGTGCGGCCTGCGGGGGGGGGGTGCGGGGGGGAGTAGGTGGGCTCACTGTGTGGCCCAAAATCTGGGACTGTGTCCGTTGGTCCTTTTTGCTGCTTGTCTCTGGGCTGGGGATTGTCCCAATGCTGCAAAGAGGGTGTTCCCAAAGGAAGGTGCTTCCTTCTAACCCCCGAGGCCGTCAGTACGTCTGCTCTTCTCTAGTCAGCCCACTTGACAAGTTTGATTGTCCTTGGTCTGGTTCCCATCCCCTGTCCAAGGGTTGCAGCTGTCTGGAGGTGCCTGCCTTCCACGCCTTCCTCATTCACATCTCATTCATTCAACAGTGCAATTGCATACAAAGTGGGGGGAAGATCTTATTCTACTTCTAGCAAAAAGACATTTTTCTTTTACCTTAATTATACTACCTTAGGGGCCCGCTATAACATATTACCAAGGTTCAATACAAAGTCATATAAAAGTTATACAAAAATGCATAATGCTGAGATTTATCTACAACTGCATTGATTGACTGTTGTGTGCAGTAATATAGTGACCCCTGGGGGGGTGAAGAGGGGTGTGATGGTGGGGCCGAGCAGGGAGGGGGCGGGTCCTATTTTACTGCTGTGATCTGGTCACCCTATGCGCGCTGTTTCTTCTCCCCTTTACAGGCTTCCACACCCCAGCGCTGGGGAAGGAGGGGTTGTTTCTGTGGGGCGGGCGGCGCTGGGGGGGCCGGGGGTGTTTCCGTGGGGCCAGGGGGGTTTCAGCCCTCAGCTGTTTTCTTTGGAGTAATATGGCCCTCGCCGCTTTACGAGTTGTGCAGAACTGCTTTACAGGGTAATAAAAGATTTAAAACATAGAGGATTCCCCTCTAGGCTCAACTTCAGAGTTACAAAAACGGAATAAACCTCCCTCTTAGCATAGGGAAAATTCACAAGCTAAAACAAAAAGATAATCTAATGCATTTCCTTGTTATTACTTACAATTTCTGTAGTTTTAGATGTATCATTTCAATAGGAGCTGGATTACTTGCTTGGTCTCTCTCTTTGTCCGGAGAGGGAACCAAAAAAAAGAGCACAAACAAAACCTTCCCCCACCCAGATTTGAAAGTATATTCTTTCCCCATTGGTCCTTCTGGTCAGGTGCCAACTAGGTTAATTGAACTGATTAACCCCTTACAGGTAAAGGAGGGATTTTATGCTGCCCTTATCTGTATGTTTAAGACATGAGCACTACAGTCACCCTTCAATCAAAGATAAAAAACTGTAAAAAATCCCAACATGCTATTCTGTAAAGAAGTGTCAAAAACTGTACTTTTCAGGACATTTTTCCTATTTCAGTTTTTGCAGAAAATAATGTGATCCTGTCTGAACAAGCTTGGTCTACATTTTCGATATAGTATATATGAAATATAATAGGTAAAATGGCAGCAAATTAAACACAGCAAACCCTACTCAGGCAAGTAGTTCATGATCAGTCACGTTCTCTACAATGAGACTACTAGTGTGAGTAAGGATTGTAGGACAAAAGCCTATTTTTCTAGATAAGTATTTTACATCCAGGATACTTCTACTGTATATGTTTACTTGATTATATATGTCTCCTCTGAAAAAGCATCCTAACATAGAGCAGGGCTTTTCTGGTGGACACTGCTGTGTGTTTTTTTTGTCCTTCCCCTGCTACTAGAGATATATAGTAGGGTTGATAAATCAGCTAGACAGGTTTACTGTAGACGTGATCCAGGCTGCTAAGAGACTAATAACTTCACATATGGAATGCCATTCTTTTCCATCCTATTCAATTTCATGCTTTCCTGAGCTTGGCTCGTGGTGTTAGCTTTTGTCAAGATTATTGCACTATTATTCTTAACAAAGCGTAAAAATGCTTTAAATACTACCTCATATTTTATTGAAATAGACAAAAAATGAACAGGTAATTTTAAAGTTAATTGCATTTAATGTAGGGCTTAATACTGCACCTGATGAACAAAATGGCAAAATTCCCATTGACTTCAGTGACAGTAGGATTGGGCCTTTAATTTCATTTTGTATTTCAATGCTTTTCCTTGCCGTCTTAACCCTTAGGAATCAGAATTCTCCCACATTTATATTCTACTAGAAGCATTACAATCTTTATGTTGCCTGTTATCAAATTTAGAAGCTCCCCTTATGCAAGAAACTGAAAATAAAATCCTCTGTGCCTGATTCTGGTTTAACACCAGTTTTATACTCATGTAACTCCACTGAAGCCAATGAAGTTATTCCTGATTTACATCAGCATAAAGCAGACGAGAATCTGGTCCCACCAATTTAACCTTTCCCGGAGAATTGGGATTAAAAAGCATAACCCAGGTTTTGGACCCAGGTTATTTATTTACTTATTTTGCTTGTAAATAGTGACCTATAACTATCAAGGCAATACTACTGATTTGAAATTTAGCTATGCATGGAACTAATTTATTTAAAATGTTGCAAATTCCTGAGCTGCAAACTTGAGTCAATCCATCCCTTCTGCAGAAGGTTCCTCCTGTTATGAACCATGCTGTTACTCAACAATTGCAGCCTGTTAGTGAGTTTCAGTAAGAGAGCTCTTTAATCTCTTCTCAACACAAGAACATTTAATAGCATGATGGGGAAATCCTCAAAAAATGTGATAGTTTAGCTTTAGCCTTACAGAGTTCAAAGCAATTCAAACTTTCTGAAATTGAATCTAATCTACTTGTAAAAGCTGCAGCTAACACTAGAGGTAGGAGTGAAGATAAAAGATTGCATATCAGTCAATGAGTGGTAGAAATAAATATAATTAAAATTCCGCTACTGTAGAGCAAGAAGAACAGTCTCCAGAATTTATGAACTCTCAAGTCTTGTGTAGGAAAAAAGAAGGAAATGCTCTGGCAACTCTATACTGTATTCTCAGTTTACCCATTCAGTTCCCTACTCACCTTGGAATTGCATATTAAGGAGAAATGATACAGACAAAGATCCAGAATACAGTACTGTGTAGTTTTGTAGTCCTTATTTTATTAAAAGAGATGTTCATTAAATGAGAAGGAATTCAAAGAAGGATGATTAGAGCTATGCAAAATATTTGTCTCCGAGCTGAACATACAAAAAATATGGCCCCTTTTAAAGTCTGTGGTGCTTAATAAGAACAGTCTTTCTTTCCAGCAAATGTTTGGTATCAAAAAATTAAAGGTTGTGCATGAGATGTATTTGGACTAGCTAGAGGTCAGCAAACATTTCAGTGCAGCACTCTGCCTGCACTTTCAAGTATCAAGCAAGCTTACTTCAGGTTTATCATACACTTAAGTCTTGGCCTCTTTTTGGTTGAGCCTAACCAATGTTAACCGTTGTAATTAGCCATTGGAACAATTTATGAAGGGTATCGGTGGATTCTCCATCACTGGCATTTTTTTAACTCAAGCTGAGGATTCCTTTTAGCTAGAAAAACATGTCTGTTTTTGTGTTGGATGACAAGTGATTAAAGCATTGCACATTCACACTGCAGGTAGCTTTGCAAATCCAAACAGTTTGAGTGACTTGCAGTATGCTGACGCAATACAGCTTAATCAAACCATATAGTTCCCAGGAGAGGTAGGTTAGTATTACTCTTATCCCATTACTGATGGGGAAACTGAGATAGATTACACGACAAAGAACCCAGGAATTCCTCACTCATTCCAAGTCCTGTGATCTGCCTAAAAGATCACACTGCTGTTCTGGTGGTGATTGCAACATAAGAAATACTTTCATTTGTTAAGTCATGAAAATAGGAAGATAGGATAGATAGGCATTCCTATCTATGTATCTATCTATGAAAATACTCATTCCTATCTATGAGTGCTCATTGTCAGATCATATTCCCCTGATTAGAATTTTCCTCTTGAGAGAATTTACTTTTCAAAAAGGAGTCTGGACAAAAGCAGAAGTTTCCCCCTCTGTCTCCCTTTTATAAACCTTGTTCTGAAACCATAATCCATTTTTCATGCTCATAACATCATGAAAGGAGAGTTTCTGATGTACAAATGAGATCCAATTTATCCATGTTGGGGGAGAGGGGGAGGGAAAGAGGCATTCTGAAGTAATAGCTGTAATCAGTGCTTAGCATTCCAACTTTATATGATGCTTCACTTGAATAGAGCAAAAGCTTTATTAAACATTTTAAGTATATGCTTCAGTGGGCATATCCGAGGAGAAAGAAGAATGATTTCCTAAGGTGACTTGCACTGTAACATAGGAGCGTGTGAAGCATTGCTTTTGGACACGGTATACATAACTCTCATATCTCAGGATGTCATCTTTTTCAGAGTGCTGACAGCAGGCACAGAACTGTAGTTAAACTGGTCTCACAGCTTTTACAAAATGAAAGTGATAATTTCCCAAATTGATTTCTGTATCCACCTTCCCGAAGAGAATTGACAAAAAATATAGCTCTTAGAGTAGGAGGCTGAAGCATTAAGAAGTCAGATGACCCCCCCGCCCCAATCCTCCATCACCAGATAGAAACAACATACAATAGCAAGTGAAAGTGTTTCCAGCCTGTTTCCCTCCTTAACTCATTCTGCCTGATGCATCTCAAGCCACAGACTGCAGTAAGCAGCAATCCAGGAGTTGCAGCCTTTCTGATTCAGTTGTTGAGAATGGACAGGATGATCCTCACTATGAATTTAAGGGGTGGGAAGCACAGGGGGCCTCACTGAGATACCTGTGAAGACTCCAGATAATAAGAATGGGACATTCCGCTCTCCCCATTTACTTCAGGTTGTCAGATGAAGGCACTGGGCATTCCCAGGTGGGTTTGGTATAGGAGTACAATCTCTATTAAGTAATGTGTGTTCTGAAAAACTTCAGCGTGCACCTGAATATTCACAAACTGCAGCCAGTACATACCCAGAGCTCCTAAACAAAACAGAGTCCCGTTAAATTCCAGTCCAACTGTCCCTGTTGAAATACCATTCCAGCTCAGAGTTTAACTATTTTCCTGTACACCAAGAATCCCCACTTGTGCTATATGTCCATATGCTCTCAACATAGATCAGAGTTGGTGAATACAGTTCCACTGTGCCTTCAATTATATTACTGCATGAAAGTGATTCTCCCAAATCTCTAAGTACCTGCTGATAGCTCTCTATCGCTTGGATCTTTTTGCAAAACAGTTTCAATCTTAATTATCCTAATTGCGTACTCTTGAGTTCACTTAGATAGTGGATAGGCACTTGAATGGAACTCAGGAGACCAGGGTTCTATTCCCAGCTCTGTCACTGGCCTGTTGGATGATCTTAAAAGCAAGTCATGTCCCCTGCCTGTGCCTCAGTTTCCCCATCCATAAAATGGGGCTAATGTTACTGAGCTCCTATTGTAAAGCATTTTGAGATGTATGGATGGAAAGTGCTTATAAGAGCTGGGTATTTTTATTTCCTTTATTTTTAGTTGGTTGTCTGCAATTATGGGGAAGCTTCTTCCTACCATAGGTGTAATTTTATTTATCACCTATATTTTTTATGATTTCTAAGACCTCTTTTCATTTGAATGATGTTTGCAAACTTGTTGAACTAGATATTCAGTATAACTTGTGCACTGCATTTTAAAAAGTGGAGCCTTGCTTTATTATGGAGCCTGGAAATGTTTAGAATGTGTATATATGAGAATATATTTCAGGGTGTTTGTTGAAATTATTCACTTGGCCCTCTGCCAATTCTGTAGAAAGGCATGAGTTCTACAAGCTGGAAGGGGAGGTTTTAATTTCTAATTTAGTGTGTGCTTCCCAAGACGTTCCAGCAATGTCCCAAGCTCAAAAATCAATTCACAATTTTTGTATGTGGTTATTTCACAGTACGTGTGCTGTAGCTGTCCATATAAACTACTAAAATGGCACCTCAGACTGTGTGACATGCATTACTGCTAGAGAATACATAGTGCAAAAAAACCAAAGCAGGAATGTTCTGCTAAGCTTGTCCTGGTACTTCTCAGGACAAAGATTGATTTAAAAACAAGCCCAGAGAGAGAGTAACAGTCCAAAATTCAGCTGAAGATGTCACAGAAACAAGCCCCCTCCAATTTATTTGGAACTGCCTCTGGAAGCTTTTAAATACAGGCAGGTTTTTTTGTTAAATGTTGTTGGGAGATGTCTGAAAGGCAGCGTGCCCTCTGTGTGGCAACGTGACAAAGTTTGTGAGTTTCCTCAGTTTGGTTTTCTACCAGGTTAGACCACAAAGACTTGTTAAGGAAGAAGATTTTACACATTAGCTTCCTCAGGAGAGAGAGTGCGTGGTTGTCGCTAAGGAAGTATTCTGCCCATTCTGAAGCAATATGGTTTGGCTTTGGGCTCCTAAGGGGAGTGGAGGTGTTTGTGGGCATTTGCAAGGCTTTCTAGGAGCAAGAGGACTTGCTGTGAGAAGTGACATGTCCCCAGGCTGAGTAGAATCCAATATTGTTGATGAATGCAAACTGTTCTAAGCCAATGGAGATCAGACTCAGAACCTAGTACAAAGAGAACGGATTATGTCATTCGCTCTTACTACCTTAACTGATTACACATGGGGACCATTCCTGCCTTATGTCTAACAGGTAGAGTTTCTCCTTTTTGCTACTAAGGTAAAGTAAGTGTTATTTTTGCTACTCTTGCACCCACTACTTCTTTCTTTACTTACATTTTATGTATATTTTATTTTAAAAATCCAGTAGAAGAAATAATTTCCTTACAATTGGTAATAGACTGTGATCAAGGCCAATAACAATAATAATCCCCGGAAGTGGCATTCTTAGTTACAATTGTCTCTTTTCCTTTCACAGAAGTTTTAATCACTTTGTCATTCTTACTGTGAGGCATGGGGGTGTTCCGTGTAACTGCTCTGCCTCTTTTTCTGGATGAGCAAAATGGGGATCATGATACTTAACTTTTTTAATGTGCTGTAGGATCTCTGTAGAATATGTCGTATGTATGTTAATTCCAAGGTTTGCTCACATAGCCTTGCAGTAAGATACGGAAATGGATGTACTGTAATGTGAGATCCATACTGTATGCTAGAAAATCTGGCTGAAAAGTGGTGGTCTTGTAATTCTAGACTGGATACTGCATTGCAAAACTCACATGACTTGCATATTCTGCTGTATAGTTACTATAATATTAGTAAACCAAAACAGCCTTCCTGTACCTCTCTACTTCACCAACTCCATTTCTTTTCATATCACTCTTGGATACCTATCTTGTTTCCCTTGGGCATGTCTCTAAATTCCTTTATCCCCTTGCTACTTGGCAACTGTACTGTACGCAGATGTTTGTTTTACATAGAACCATAGAAATGTGAGGCTAGAAGGGATCTCAAGAGGTTATCTAGTCCATTCTTTTGCACTGAGGCAAGAGCAAGTAAACCTAGACTATCCCTGACTGTGAGCTGTGGGCGGCCGTGCCTGCGGAGGGTCAGTGTAAACAAACTGTCTCGCAGCCCCCAGAGGATTACCCTCACAGGCCGCAGGTTGCCCACCACTGGTTCAGCCCTTTCACGATTTTGAAATAGCGAATATTAGTAACACAGAGGAAATTCAATCCTTGAGGGGGCCATTTAGGGATCTGGGGCAAAAATTGGGGATCAGTCCTGCTTTGAGCATGGGGTTGGACTAGATGACCTCCTAAGGTCCCTTCCAACTCTGATATTCTATGATTCTATGAAACTGCATATCTGGCAGATGAGTCTTTAAAAACTGAATTCCTATCTGCTTTAACTGAACATTAGACTCTGGTACTGTTTTTGTCAGTGTCCTTGAGCATAATATCCCTCAACTCCAGTGATGTACAACACAATCTTTTTCCGCCCCGTCTACTCCAGAGAAGTCTGCATTCCAGTAGTGCTTTCTGCATACAGTGGTGAAGCACTTTGGATTTCTTAAGGAGAACAGGTGCACCATACAGTCAGGTGTTAATATCAAAAACATTAGCAATCATCTTGGTGTTCAGTGTCCTTTATATGAAAAACAAACTGGTACAAAGGCACGTTTTAATTTATATACCACACATAACAGTCCAATCTTGCAGTCCATAGGGCTTATCCAGGAAAAACTGTCACTTAAGTCAATTGCAGATTTGCCTGGGGAAGAACTAAGTATGGATTACAGGGTTTGACCCAGTCTGATCATTAACAAAGCCACACGTTCTTATTAACCTAATATGACAGCACGCACACCATTGCTGGCTTTGCCCGTGTATAACTTGGTCCCATAATTTTAACTATCCTTGCTCACTTATGTAATACTACTAACTGCAATTTATCTCAAAATAGGCTTCAGGAATGGTAGAGTTCTCCTATCCAAAGAGCAAATGTGTATTTCTCTTCTTCCCCTTCCCATACTTATAGCCCTCTGTACTTTATCCCTGTGTTTTTCCATCAAGGCAACAGACTGTGCTTTCTTTTTCATAAGAGCTATGGAGGCAGCACAAGGAAACAAGAATGACTTTCGTTAATTCTCATTTGTGTCTTGGAAGTGTCAAATTTTTCTCTATCAATTAATATTTGCAAAATCCCAGTTATTGAGCTGTTCATGTCTCGTTTACTCTTTTTCTATTAACTCTGTTTTTCTCACCTGAAACATCCTGGAATAACACAGATGAAACACAAAATACTTATCTTCATCTGATCCAGTGCTGTGTACTTCTGAAAATCCCACCCAGCCAGGTTAAGAGACTTGTACCAGACTACCTAGGAAGTTAGTGGAAGAGCCAAGACTAGAACTCATGAGTGGACAGCTCGGATAAAACATTCTGTTGTTTTATATATAGGAATAAAGAATTTGCACACTGATTTATTGTTCAAGTCCATTATTGAACTTAAATTGTACTACTCCACATGAGTTGTATGGCAATCTATTGTTGGCAGGAAATGAAATGGTATAGACTGAAAACCAGCTTGTGTGTGTGTGAATACATGGCATATGAGTGGTGATAACCATGTGATAAAAATGCATGATAAATACAATTTAGCACTGCTCCTACACTCTGCCCATCAGTCTATAGTGACTTCCAAGGTCCTAAATTTCAGAACACCTTCAAACTGCCACTTTTTAAAAATTAACCCCAAACTAAAATATTACTCTGCCGTTTGAAAGTGAAATTTCCCCTCCAAAATTATCCTCTGGCAACATACAGCTGAAGGGTTGAGATCTCAGCCTTACCGAGCTCAAAGCTGAGGGCTTTATTTAACTTCAGCAGAGTGTCCCTAACTCCTGGCAAAGCAGATTATCAGTGAACTGTTGGACGTGTCAGGGTGCTGTCTGTGGCCTGTGTGTGGAGTGAAGCAGACTTGCAGCTTTCTGAGGGGACTTGCTTCTCCTGGCAGGGTGGCTGGCTGTGCAGGGAGATACAAGGGAGAAATTAAAGGCCTGGGGTTAAATTTCCACATACAGATGCTAGAACAAATGGTGTGGAGGGAGCATACAACTCCCCATCTGGTGTGGGAAGTACTCCCCCTTCTACTTCAATCTACTTTACTCACTGTCCACATCTTCTATATTGTGGCTGTGATGTGTCATTCCATATTCTTTATGAAAAATATGCTTCTGATTTGAATGACATAACTGAGATCTACTTTATGCAAGATGGCTCATGTAAGGTATCATTGGAAAGATTATGATTTACTGAATATGATTATCCTATTTGTATGCATGAATCATTTCTGTATCTGAAATTAGGAATATTGACAATGTATCTATATTTCAACTATGTTACTTTGGGTGACGCCCCCTGCTAACACTTCAGGTACAACAATGAAAAGCCCGACAGTGCTGACAGCCCAACAGCCAGAGACAGTGGACTGTAAAAGAGCTTAGTCTTCCTGTGAACGTGTGCGTCAGCCTGTGAAGAATGGCTACAGGAGCCCTACAGAAGCTAGGGGGTGGTCAAACTAGGAAACAAAGGACTCCTGCCTTATGCAAATCCTATTTAAGGATGGGGAGTGAGGTAATCCAGGTTGTCAGTTCTCCCCTCCTACCCCATCCAAGATGACTGCTGGAAACAACTAAGACTTAACTGAGGGAAAGAACTGGGCCCAGGCTGGAAGGGCATCTGGCCTGCGAAGAAGATTATTAGAACCACATTTAGGGTGAGAACTTACATGTAACCAGTTTCTTTAGTGTATTAAGCTTAGTTTGCATGCTCTGATTTATTTTCTTAGTAATCTGCCTTGTACTTTCTGCTACCTTTTTAACTACTTAAAATACACCTGTTACAATTAATAAATTTATTTCTGATTTACAATATAACCCAGTTTATGTGATGGGCGGGGGGAGCAAGAAGTTGTGCATACCCTCCTCCACATTGAGGGAAGAGGCAAATTTCATATAATTTTGGGTTTGTACTCAAAGAGGGGGTGGACATCTGGGTGCTGTGGCAAACCCCTTAAGCTGAGCCTTCTCATAACAGATCTCTCTCTCTCTCTCTCTCTCTCTCTCTCTGAAGGTGGGTGTGGTCCTGCTTGTGTGCTTGGATAGAAAAGGCTGGGGAGCCTGGCCCAGCAAGATCAGGTAAAAGGGGGCCCAGGCTGGCAGAATAGTCTGCCTCAGTGGCATCCCAGCACACCAGGTGTCATCCCAGAGGGTCCAACCCATCACAGTGGCTCTCTCTGGTCTTGGACAGTGCCGCTTAGGGGTTGGTAGAGCTCTGTGCTGGGGGAGGGAGCCAGCTAGAAAAATATTATCTGACACAGTGGTTCTGGGAAGGGAAACTTGAGGTTAGCAATAGTATCCAGCTTTCTCCACTGTTGTGTCTCATTTCCTCTCTCATCTTACCAGCTTTTTCAACACATCTTTATTCCTCCTCTTCCCCCCTCTCTCTTTATAGTTTCTGTAACTGACCTATGCACAATATTGTGTCATGAGAGAGAGAGAGAGGACTGTGTATTTTTAGTGAAGAGGGTGCTATGGTTCAGGCTAGGACAGTGCTTAATTTGTAATGAAAGAGGGGCTGGGGCGCAAGCAATTTTTTACTTTCATAGCTGACACGGCAAGCCTAGAGGTGCCTGGGCAATGAATTACCCAGGCTAGAGGTGCCAGGGCTCAGCTCTGGCACAAATTAAGCACTGAGTTATTAACAGTACAAGTAATCTAATTATGCCTACCAGTTTCTGAGTAGCTTAGCATATGCCCTAGCTTGATACTATGAAGTTACAAGACAGGAGGGTGGAAGGGGGAACGTTTCAGAATAAGTGCAAAGCAAAACTAAGAGGCCAAAGGCCTGGTGTGCTGATGTCAGTCAATACTGCTGCTGGGATAAATGACTGGCTGCTGTTCTCAGTTTATGAATGGAGGGGTGTTTGGAAGATTGTCAGGCACAGCTGTTCTAAATCCCTCAGATCGCCAACTATCATTGAGGGGTCTGTAAGTTGTAGTCCAAACCAGCTATGGCAGGGTTAACTAAATGGGAGAACCTTTCAGTTTAATTGAAGGCTCCTCCTCACCTCAAAACACCCCTTACTTGATCTCTCTGAAATCCCGTCTTACTCTACAGTCAGGGCTGGCTGCCAACCTAGAGAGCTAATCATACAAATGGACAACCCTGATGGGAGCCTGTCCCTTCCTCTTCCTTCACTGGATATACTGTTTTAAGACCAAAAAGAGGCAAGATCTTATAAAAAACATTCATGGTAGCTGTAATAGTAACCACTTCATAACATGGAGCCCACTTAGAACTATTGGCAAAAATGCCTAAAATGGAATCTGCATCTAATAATATGTAGAATATCTTGTACTTTCTCCTACATCCAAGGGTATCTATTTTATTTGAAATGTTTATAGTATGGTATCTTTTGATGATCATCTCCTTCCTTTATCTCTGATTCTTCTAATACAGCTTTTCTGTGTCATCAAAATTCCCTTTTGTTTTTCCTATTCTTTCTTTTGGTAACTTATTATATTCATTTTTGTGCAGAACAGTCATGTATACAAACACACACCCAGTCTAACTGTTACATTAAAGAAAAGTCAAAAGTGACTGTGTGATTTAAATTGGTTACCATTATCTCCATTTTATTGTGCTTTTATTCTAATTTAAATCAGCTCACTCTACTTTTGAAAATCAACCAATTACTAACAGTGTTCTGTTTACCCAAAGTAGAGGAGGTGATTTAAAGCTACTATACAAAAATATAATATTATGTGATCAATCCCTCCCCATTTAGATCTTGCTTTTGAGCTTCCACAAACAAAAAGGAAATATGCAGTTGTTCGATCAGCATTCTCTGTCCCATATTTTTCACTCACTCCCTCCATCTTCCAAAAGAAAGGGAGTAGGGGATTTTAAATTTGCAATACTGAAGTCTTATTGAACGTTACTATCTGTTCTCCAGTGGAGATCACCCCTTAATTAAACTGGAAGTATCATGCTTCCATGTAACTGTGGCCTATATGTTTGCATCTGTTTTTCTTTTAATTAGCCTTTAAGTACCCTAGTTTATAGATCAACCAGGGCAAGAGTAAATGGATCTCTCTGTAGATATCCTTGAGTTCTGCAGTGTGAATGTGGGTTTTGTACATATTTTTCTTACTTTTTTGTTCTGAGTTATTCTGACCTTAGCTAGGACTCATCCATTTCCAATTACAAAGTGTTCCTTTCCATGCTGTGGTGACCTGAATGCACCATCCCCCCATGATTCTGCACTAGCATAAGCAGGAATTGTAGTGATGTCACCCTGAACAATTAGGGAGGAAAATTAGACTTGACATTTATTTTTTATTAACCAATCAAAATAAATATAATCATAACAATGCAAATGCTGGCTGTTCTGCCAAAGCCACAGGGGAAGGTTCTATTTTAAGAACCTGAGCAAACTTAGCAGATTCACTGGAAGTACTTCAACTGGAAGTGACTCAAGTGAGCTTTTCTAGGAAAAGTAATTCCAGCTGCACGTTCTTGTTAGTTTCCATTGCAAATCAAGGGATGGTGAAAAGTGAAACTGAAATTGGGAAGTGACTGAGGGTCACAGTAATCCCCTTTCTTGCTAAACAGTAAGCTCTGCTGACATTAATTCTACTCTGTAGCTACAGTAAACAGGTATGCCAGGTTCATTCTATACTAGCATCTAGCAGAAAACAGAACCGAGCTGCAGAAGTCAACCTCCTAGCAAACTGGCACTCATTAATGCCAGTTCTTCTAGCCATTCATGTGCTTCTATGCAGCTTTAGTATGGTTATTGTGCATAGACTTCAGTGATTCTAGTTCTCAATGCATACTCTTTTGTTTAAAAAAGTGTCCCTCTCTCCCAGGAGACTGGACATGTCTCTGTTTTGCAAATTTTACAATACGCTTCCCAAGATCCTAAACAAAGAGACTAAGTTTGCTGATGGAGGCACACAGGGGGCCAAATGTTTAATCTGGCATTAATCAGGCCTCTGCTTTCCCTCATGCTAATTGAAGGGGCAATTTGGCTCTCTCAAGTATCCAGGTACCTGATTTGCAGGGGTAATGAGGACTGGGTGACAATAACTGCTCCTGCAGTAACTCAGGGCACAAAGTTGAAGGAAACTGTTTAAAAAACAAAAACTAACCCAACAACAAAAGAAAAAGACTACCTGCCACATAGTCAATTTTGTGATGTGATTTCATCCTTCAGTTTTTTTGCTTTAGTAGACTGAACTTGAGAGGAAAATGCGTTCTAAGGCTCTGATCCTGCAAAGACGTATCTCCCAAAATAAATCCCCCAAAATAAATGGAACAATATTGACGGCAGCTTTATACAAGGACTTTATCCCACTTTAGAAAATAACAGCTGTTGCTGTGTAGCAATGGAAAAACTGATAACGGATACCAAGCAGCATGGAAAATGAACTTTTCTATTTAGATTGTAACCTGTCTTCATCCTGCAGTCTCAACAGGAGAGGAGTCTAGCCAGATGTTCTTTGTCAAGGCCCCACAGCTTTATTATTTGCTTCCCCCTGTGGTGCACCAGAGCCTAGTCTGTTAACCTTCTAGAAACCTTGCAAAGGTCATCTTGTCCCCCACACAACACATTTTGAGGCAGAGACTTGGAAGGGTTGTATTAATTTGCATGCTGTATAGGCAAATACTGTTAATATCAGGTCTGCTGGAGGGAATCTGTGTGTTTTCCAACATTATGAAACTTTCAAATTCTTAAAAGCAGCCAGAGCATGGGGGAGATGTCTCATTGACTCTAAGCATCCAAAATAATAAATGCACATCTGTCTGCCAAACAGATGGCTGGCTATTAATAAAAACAAGGTCCTGACAGCCAGCTAGCTATTCAAAACATATTCACTTTGAAGATAGCTGTCGATACTGTTGAAAGCTATGGCCTAGAATGATTCTGAGTCAGGTTATGTCCCCTTGCACTGTTGTAAGGTACTCAACTCTCCTCATGCACCAGTACGGCTTTCCCGGACCTTGAGTCTTCAGGAAGAAGTGTGGACTGCACACCTGCTACTTTTCCATGGAGCGAGTGAGCAGAAGCTTGGCTCTTCTTCCCTACAATGTACAGCAGACCCAGCACAGGGATCGGGGTTTAGTGATTTTGCTGCTGGTATGGGCTAGTAGCAAATTATATCCCCTAGAGCAAGAGGGATAATAGTACACAGGACTTGTGGTAAAGGCAGAAGTGGTGTGCCGAGTCTTCATTTATTCACTCTAATTTAAGGTTTCGTGTGCCAGTAATACATTTTAACGTTTTTAGAAGGTCTCTTTCTATAAGTCTATAATATATAACTAAACTATTGTATGTACAGTAAATAAGGTTTTTAAAATGTTTAAGAAGCTTCATTTAATATTAAATTAAAATGCAGATCTTATCAGGTTAGTGTGATCCTGCCCTTGCTTTTCCTTGCTGAGTTTTCCAGTGTCTGGCATGTATTTGGATACTTTAAGCTGCACACAGACTTCTGAGTGATCAGTTGTTAACCGCCTCAGAGAGGGACAGAGGACAGATTTCATGTGTGAAAATTCCTGTTCACACAGGTATGTGGATCAAAATGCTGAAAGCATTGCAAATGCAATTTTCTTCAAACAGTTAAATTTCACTGGCAGGGACATCCAGCAGGTCAGAATAGAGGCCCCATGATCTCTCTCGGTAGCTTCAAGTGCACTCCGCAGATCTCCAAACTTTGATGCCCACAATTCTGAGCTTTTTAACTGAATAAGCTACATTTTGAAATCTTCAACACCCATCCACTGAAATACAGACAAATCCATGTAGTTTTCGTTGAACTTTTCAAGTTTAATTAGAAAAGAAAACATTGGGCCAAATCGCTGGAAATCTCGAAATCTGACAGAAAATTCTGATTCCAGTTCTTGCATGTACATTCTAATCTCAACATCAAACGCAGTGCGCTGTTCCACATGGTGTGATAGTGATGTAAGCAGCAAATCAGGACTTAAAAATATCCCAGTACAGTGGCGCTGGAAGAATTTGTAAGGTGGGGTGCTGAGCTGCACCCCCTCTTGCCCCTGTCTGCACCCCTCACTGCCCTAGGCTGGGGCCAGTGGGCTACAGCTGGGGGGGTGGCTGCAGAGCCCTGGGCCAATGGCCGGTACCCCAGGCCAGCAGCAGAGCCCCCCAGACCAGTGGCCAGGACCCGAGCAGTGTGAGTGCCACTGAAAATCAGCTCACGTGTGCCGTAGGTTGCCTACTCCTGTGCTAAATGGACATCTGAAATGGCAGGTCAGGCTAATTTGTGGAAGGATGTCTGGCTAAATCAAGCTCTCTGTGGGATATTCCAAATACGTTTTCAGGTGACAAGAAGCACTTGTGTAGTATTAACATGAAATGTATTAGCACCTCACTAAAGCTTTTGACTTCCTACAGAGTTGAGTACTGAATTAACAGGGCCCATGTTGTATTATTTAACTGAAGCTGACCTGTGCTTGTGATTTATGAGAACCTCATTTCCATCTGTGACACAATCAAAATAAATGCATCAATTAAAGTAATCTTGCAGTATATAAAGAGCAGTTCATGCTATCAATGCAGAATTACTATTTTTTTACTTTGTTATTTATGTCATGCTTAGTATGAACTAAAGGTAAAATAAATTCAGGGTAATAATAAATAGTCTAAATATTTTTGAAGACAGCCCATTACTGCTATTGTTTGGTTTCTCTTTGTTTCTTTATACTGGCTTTACTGTAAGGGCTTGAAATGTCTTAAAGGTACAAATCACTGGAAATGATCAACAGCAAGATGTGAGATTAGTTCCAGTTATGATTGGTTTAATAGTTTTAGCTGGGGGTTTGTTACACCTGGAGTCATTGAGGGATGAAATTGTTCTTACTTCAGTAGTTTCAAAAGATTAAACCAGAATTTCCTTTACTTTAAGATTGGTAATTGCTTGTGATAGTCTCTGGATCTCTCTGGCAACTGTGTACAGCAAGAGATGGGTATAAACACAAGTCCCAGATCTGAACTTTTAGAAAGTTTTGTTCCAGATCCAGGTTTTGTGTGTGTGTCCCATTTCTACTGAACCAATAAAAACCTATAATCGCTGTCCATTATATAGCTCTATGGCAGAAGAGATGTAAAAACTAGTACAGTAACCGTAAGACATGCAAGGTAGTGCTACACAAATAATTGACTTTGTTTAGTTTGGTGGCTGAAGAGAAATCTGAAAATACAAATTTTGTTTAGTAGTTTCAAATTATGTTGTTTTTTAAAATGCTTTTACATAAAATTCAGGGAAATTCCAAAATAAAATGTCTTTCTGAAATGTAAAAGTGAAATGTTCCATTTCAGAAATGCTGAAATGAACGGTTCTGACAGTTCTGAAAATATTTTGAGACATAACCCAAATTCAAATTATTTTGGTAGATCTAGATCTGGATTTTTCAGTGAAGAAAGGTTTTGCACCAAATATTTGTCCCGGGTTTATTGAAAACTGACTACCAGCTGAGTCAAGTTTAGCTTAGTAGCTAAACTGTGCCATCGATTTCCTATGTGAAGGGCAGGAAAATCACTTAATTTTAGAGTATCACCTTTTCTTCGTCTGTCAAATAGGGAGCATAATGCTTATTTCACATTAGGGCAAATTTGAGGGCAAGTTAATTTAATGTAAAACATGTTGAGATCTTCCAATTAGTTTCAATAGCAAAGTACCACGCTATTCTAAGTACAGTTTTTCATTTCCATTTTGCAACCACTTATTGGTTTAATGCAAATATGTATACACATTAAAATAATCCTTTATATTTTTGTAGTTCTATAACGGCAACTTCATAATCACAGCAAGAGACAGTATTAGATATGTGTTATGCTGCTACAGTATGTTGCCACTTCATAGTTTTGGCCCTCCCTTAGGAACCCACACGAGGTGTGGTGCTAATTCCAGCAAAACATGCTGTCCACCTCGTTATCTTTTATTGCTTAAATAATCTTGCAATTTTCTAGGGCAGCCCTCTGGGTTTCATGACTGATGAATATTTTTTTTATAATCCTGAATTTCACATTTGTATGGCACTGATTTGGGGTAAGGTTTTCAAAAATGTCTAAGGCACTGGGTATTGAAAGTATTTAGGCACCTGAAGATGCAGATTGGTGCCTAACCTGCTTAAGTGTTTTAGAGGAAAACAATAGGTATCTAATGCTTGTTGAAATCAGGAATGTCAGCATGAATAAATGTAGAATACCTGTATTCTACTACTTTCCACCTACAGAAACCCCTGGTACTGAAGTGAATCTCTGTTTGAGGTATCCTGGAGTGAAAATTTAGAATAAAAATCCAAACAAATTTTAGTGTTATCTTCTATTGAAGCCCTTCATGGTGTAGAGTAATGAGATGTACGAAAGAAAGTGAATCTGACTATGAGATTCCTATAGAAATCCCCAGCAGATTGTTTGGTTTTTCTTTTTATACTCAAGCTTATTAATGTATATGTGGGAGCCAAATAATACTCACTCATTGCTGTGTTACCTTCTTTTTTCATGTTCCAACAACTACCTCAGAAGGAACGTGTCTTTGGAAAAAGATCTTTCTTCCAATGAATTTCTAGGCTTATAGTCACTAAATGACAGTCCAAACATATTTGCTGCTGTTTAAGATTTTAAGCTGTTAACTGTGTGACAATACATACTGATCAGCAACCTTCTTTTGCCTTAAATACATGTGAAAGCTTGGGAATGATGCAGGTAATTCTTTGCACGCTCTGATTTTTAGACCCCTTGAATAATTTAGGCCAAATCCTAATAGTGGTTCAAAGTAGAAATATAATCCCCAAATGGCGGATCTATACTTAATTGGACTGGAGACAGAAGTATGAAAAACTATTTAATTGTGAAATACACCCTGCACACAATTAAGTTTTATATTATAAAAGTGCATGTTTTGAACAATGTTCAATTTTAGAGAGGGAGCTGCCTGGACAAATGACTAGAGCATGATTTTAGAGAGATAAAGTGGGTGAGACAAAATCTTTTATGGGACCAACTTCTGTTTGGGTGAGAGACAAGCTTTCGAGCTTACACAGAGCTCTAACCCCAACAGAAGTTGGTCCCATAAAAGATTTTGTCTCACCCACCTTGTCTCTCTAATATGCTGGGACCACCATGGCTACAACTACACTGCATACAGCATGATTTGTGATACAATGAAATGTGTCTAAAGAGCTCAGTCGCTAGATGATCACCTTCAATATCTTAGCCAAACATATCCCCAGGTTGCTGCACATTTACTGGGTAATCATCTGCCCAGCGACTCCCATCTCCTCACTGAATGCAGTTTGCCATGCAATGGTACTGGCACACGCACTCTCCTCTAAGTGATTAGCTGGATACAGAAACCATACAAGGACACAAATAGATTAGCCATGTTGGAGATTAGTACAGTAATGAACTGTGCTGGAGATGGCTGTATGAGACATCCAATTGGTTTTATGGACTCTCAGTAAAGAAACCGTAACCCTGAAAATGGATGAGTTTCAAAGGACGGAAATACGCACATGCTCACTCACTCTGCGGTCTTCGTACCTTATTCTGGTGAAAGTTTTACAATTACCATAGATATAAATGACTGAGGTCTGGCAACTTTCAGGGTTGTGTTGGTTATAAACCACATGGCACTTTTCCCCAGTGTGGATGAGACTAGTCTTTTCAGAAGCTGGATCAGAACAAACATTTTGTTTCATGGGAAAGAATCAAAAGAATGCATTGCACCATATTATATACCAAGGAGAGGAGAAAAAGAAAAGCTGCTTGACAATGGCAAGACACTCCCCACCCCGCACTGTTTTAGAAGCCACACCATAGGCAGTCTACAAAACTAATCAGAAGGCATGGTGACATCACGACTATTTGAATTCACATAGCATGTTCTCAATCAAGGAACAAGTAGGCAAAAGCAGAAGGTTGTGCTGTTTTCAGACACTGCACCTGTACACCCACAGATCCCTTTTGAAAGACGTTCATTTGTAGTTCTTCCTGTCTAATACAATCTCCACACTGCAGCCAATGGCTCAAGGTTTCATTCAAACAACATACTTACAGTATCAGAAAAGGTAGCTGTAGTATCTAATGACATGCAGAGATGCTGACAAGAATGCTTTAATGGCTGATTATGTAAAAAAAATGAAGCAATCTATTGGATTAATGGGTTTGGGAGAGGAGTGCAAGAGGAAACAATAAAAAATCCTTTGCTCATGCTGTTTTATGTTTAAATTAATTTTTTCAGGTATAGTGGTACATGATGTACTGAGTGGCATTTATATTAGTGTGTCTGCATGTTCAGCAAGCAGCAGAGAATGTTTCAGTCCATCTTTGAAGATGTCGTATCTACTGATTTAAAAAAATGGGCTGCACGAAACACAAATAAATGGAAGAACTTGCTTCAAATGGTTGGAATTCCCAGCCCTCCTTCCCCTCCGCCCCCTTTCCAATGATGGCAAAGTGATAATGAAGCTGAAAAATCATGCATACATTGTAAAATATCTCTAAAGAAAACAATGGCATTCTCAGGAACTCTGTTTTCTGTACAAAAAGAACACTTGTTGGGATAAGTGACTGAAAATAAGACACCTTGTCAGAAACACTAGATTACAAAACTGATCACATTGAAGGACCATTGTAGCCCCACTGACTTTTCAAACAATAGTTTCCATCATCATTTTCACTAGTAATTACTATTTTAAGTACATTTTAATAAAACATTCTTGACTAAAACCATATCTAGACGTTTATAACAAAAGACGACAAAAAGCCTGGCTCTCTTGTTCAATTTTCTAGTCACCATGGGCCTGGTCGAAAGCACACTGACATCAATGGTAGTCTTTCAATTCACTAGGTTTTGGACCAGACCCAAGGTGCATCTTGGATTTAGTTGGAATGGTTTATTTAAGCTCTGAACTCCTTGGGGTAGGCACTGTCGTTCGTTCGTGTGTGTGTGTGTGTGTGTGTGTGTGTGTGTGTGAACAAATAACTGTTTGCTGTTCACCCCCATTCTAGTGGATAAAAATTGTGAGGCAGAAGAAGGTTAAAAATTAATTATAGCTCAAGGCACACTGCATGTTTGACTCAGAATTACCATATGATTATGAACAATTGTATGAATCAACCTGTCACTCTTGGGAAATATTGTGTATTCAGAAACTCATTTGAAATTACGTTTTACATAAAGTAGCATTGAAACTGGCTGAAAAGATTCAGTCTGCCAGGAGTTATGTTCACACAAATGTTTGGAGCTCCAGTTACTTTGTACTCTCTTTGACCAGCCTCTGAGCTGGTGAATTTCCTAATCTTGAATGACAAATTTGGGCAAGGCAATATCTTTTATTGGACCAACTTCTGTTGATGAGAGAGAGAGAGAGAGAGAAGTTGGTCCAATAAAAGATACTGCCTCACCCATGTTGTCTCTTCAATATCCTGGGACTAACACAGCTACCGCAACACTGAGTACAACTAATCTTGAATGGACAGCCTGAGAGGTGGTTCCCCCATGACTTCTCAAACATAGCTTGATTGGAGACCTGGTCAAATAATACAAGAATAGATTTGTCAGTATTTTTGTGGATAAACATAGTGGCTTCACTGTTTTTATTCCTCTATTATTTTCTTTATTAAAGGCAGTGTAGGTAATGCTGCCTATAGTTGGGTTTGCCCAACACTTTCCTGTTAAGACCATGTTTTCAGTTGACTATAACTCTGCCAAAATTGAATTATTTGGGCTGAAATTTTCCATGCCAGGAGTCTGCCCCAAGCCTTTTTTTTTTTTAAAAAGTTTCATTTTAATGATTCTGCTGTTTCAGAATGAGATTATGGACAAATGTTGTTTAAAAAGTCTTCCCGCTGTTGATAGGTACACTAGAAATTTGGCAGGGGTGTTGTACTGATGTCAGGGGTGTGCCATTTGCTATCCCTGGGAAAACAACTTGGCCAAATTTGGGCAGAAAGCCTCCAAAATTCACTGTTTGCACCCGTTTGGTAGAGACTTGTTAGAATTTGGCAGCTACATTCTCTGAAGATTCTGTCTGCACTGAGCATGCTCCAGCCCAGGGCAGCAAGGGCTCAATAGGACTTTTCTTGTAAATGTTCATCCAGGCAGCCACGGGCTGCTTTAGCACTGGGCACCAAAACTGAGAACAAGGAAACTGTCTCCTGTGCACAGGGTGCTCCCCTTACTAGCACCAATTATGTGATCATAATGCATGAACACAAGGGGGATGAATTAAGATTGGTGGAGGCAACCTAAATGCTGGTATTTCCTTTCCCCCCTAGCTTTTCAGTTATTTACAATGCAACCCTAATGCTCTATTTTGTGTGTGTATATAGTATGTGTTACACTAAACCTAGGAAACTCAATCGAGAAGCAGGACCCCATTGTACTAGGAGATAAGTACAGACAAATAAGAGGACAATCCCTGGCCCATAGGGTTTATGACTGTAAGGTATTAGGCAGGATGAGATGGGGACGAAATGGAAAACTGATTAGGGAACATGGAAAGATGAGATAATTATTAATCTACAAAATTTTCAAACTGGAAGTATATTATTTGCTGTTTGACATTTTGTTGTTTTCTCATTTTAAAAAAATGTATTCAGTCACTGAGCAAAAATAATACCATGTTATTTAACTGATCAGGTCTCCTTGCCTCTCCCATCTCTTGAGCTGCTACCTTCCAGGACTTTAAGTCCATCAGAACCATGTCTTCTCTTTCACTCTGAGACACCACCTCCACTGCTCGTTTTTGAATCTCTCCATGACTGTGCCCCTTCTCCATTCAGTCTGCTGCACTGAGTTCCTCTCCTCCAACTATGTCCTCCATCCTCTTTAATCTGGTTCTACCTTTTTCCGAAACTGCTGAAACCAGTCTTATTGAAGTCTCCAGTGACAATGACCTGACTAAATCCTCACGCCTCTATATTCATCCTCCCCAACCTCTCTGCAACCTTCAACCTGGTTGATTACCTCATACTTCATGTCATCCAGTTCCCTTCATGATTCCATCCTCATCTTTTTCCAACTTCTCTGATCACTTCAGTATCTAGTGGGTCTTCTTCACATTTCTGCTTTCTACTCCCTCTGTACACCCTGTTTTTAGGTGATCTTATCCACACTCATAACTTTTAATGTTTTTACACCAGTGTCTCTTTCAAATCTACCTTCAGATATTTTCAGATATCCCTCTAGTATCTGAGAGAGGACTTGTGAACCACAACTTTTTCTTTCTTTCTCTTTCTTTCTTTCTTTCTTAAAAATAAAGTCTCTCTGTGTCTTAATTCTTTCTAAGTGACTTGCCCCAGGTCCCACGGGATATTCATAGTGGAATGAGAATTGAACCCAGCCCTTCAGGGTCCTACGCCAGTGCTGTAACAACAAGGCTTGCCTATTCCTGATCTGTCGCCTCCATTCAGTCCAACATCTTGGTCTTTCTGATATCACCTTGCAGTTGTCCTATCAAGAGCTCAGACTAAGCATGACCAAAACTTTGTTCCTTGCAAGTTTCCCCCTGTTCTTCCAATATCAGCCACAACTGGTAATAGGGTGACCAGATGTCCCGATTTTATAGGGACAGTCCCGATTTTTGGGTCTTTTTCGTATATAGGCTCTTATTACCTCCCACTCCCTGTCCCGATTTTTCACATTTGCTGTCTGGTCACCCTAATTGGTAATACCACTATCCTTCCCTTGCTCAGGCCTATCATCTGGGCATAAATTTTGACTCTGCTCTCTTCCTGTTCAGGATATATCTGAATCTTGCGACTTTTTCCATCATAACATCTCCAAGATCATGACTCCTATCTTTGCCCAGATTGCCAAAACTCTAATCTGAGCCTTTATCATTTCACAGCTTGACTACGCTAATCTTTTCCTCTCCCGCCTTAACTACTGCAACTTTGCCAATTCGGGTCCATTTCAAATGCTGCTGCTAGTGACCTTTTCCTAACTTCCTGCTTTAATCATGTCACTCCCCCTTCCCTGTGTCTTACCATCTCCCTGTTCTCCGCTCCACTCCAGGCAGTGGGGCATTACTGTGTGGCCTCTCTACAGCCAGCTTGGTCAGCTAAACCACTGACCTCCCACTGTGGGAATTGCTTGTGGAGCATGGAAGCCAAAATGTGCTTGTAGCACAGTGCCCCTTGCTGCCTCCTGAGAGCCCGTTGTGGCTAGGAGTGCCCCAGCCTGTTTCTCCTTCACAGGGCTCCTTAAGCAAACTCCACACAGTCCAAAGGAAAATGAAAACATTCCCCACCTAGAATGTCCAATGTAGTCGGCCCTCAGGCCCCAACCCCTGATCAGTGTCTCTCTCCCCTTAGTTTGGGGGGTTCCCAGCCCTCTTTCCTAGTGCTGGCTCACAGTTCAATGTCTCTGCAGGAGCTACTTCTGCTCCCTGAAGCAGCTGCTGCTTCTCTAAGCCAGCTACAGCTTCTCAGGCTTTTGTTTCCTGAGCATCCTTCAGTTTACTGCCAGGCTTCCTGCCTCGGGTAGTCTCAGCAACTCTCTTTGTCACTCCTCCCCTGCAGCTCCCTGCTGCTTTTTTACATTAGGATCCCCTGATTCCTCTTAGGTGGGGATCGTTTTGTGATCAGGACTGGCTTAGCCCCAGGTTTCAAAGGGTATTTACTTGAGTCAGGACAGTAGAATTTGGTCTTGTATGTGTGTGAACATTTATACTGTTTATGTTAATAAAATCTTAATTAAAAAAATCCAGGCACTGTCAGGTGGTAAACTTGAGTCACTGTCTGAGAGACTTATGTCACCAATGAACTTGTGTATATGAACAGATTTGAACTTATCATTTAAGAATCTAAGAATAGGCCATTGAGAAACTTATTAAATCCCTTAGCTATAAGTGATCTAATCTGTATTAGATTTCTTGATGTTTGTTTGCAAAATCTTTTCCTTGCACGTTATATGGAAAACCCAAAGACCTATTTAAGAAACTCAGAAAAGGCTTTGGTTTCTTTCTTCTACTTTCTTACATTGTTCTCAGGGATTTCCTGCTTTTGTGCTATTTTTTCCTCTCTGGCAAATTCATAACTCATTATCTGTCCCTTCTCTTCATAGCTTTGGGAGGATTCCAAGCTGTATTAAAAAAAAGAGTAGGATTATGAATTATTTCTGCAAAGTTGGCATTCTTTCCTTTAATATGATTATAAAATCTCCACCTTGGGATTTAATAGTCTTCCAGGATGGCTTAGTGTCTAAAATTATTAAAAGTAGTTTGGATGATAGCAAAATGAGATCAAAGTTAGGCTGGTAATTTATCCTCATGTCTCAGAAGTCTGCTGCCAAACAACCTGAACAATAGATGTGGAAAATATATTTCTAACTTAATATTCCATCACACCTAAATTATTTCCCCCTGGTCAGTGACCCCTGCCATAATTAACATGCAACATTTGTTTTGATGCTGTGGTTAAGGGCCATGAAAACTCCCATGATCCAGATCTGATGCTGCACCATCCTGCCCCTTCTATCCTCCCATCTTTAGCGGGATTGTCTTCCCCATTTTGTGACTGGGTGGAACTCACCACTTTGGCGCCTCCTGCTGGCTGTCATGGGAGTTAGCTGTTCTCGCCAGTGCACCCTCTTTTGGTGGTGCCTTGCTGCCGTCACTTCTGCTCTGGGACCCACGTCACTCCCAGGACTGCAGTGTCCTCTTCAGTGACACAGCCCTCTGGCTGTGCCACACTCTGTGCTCCCTGCTTCCGGGGGAATATTGCATTCCCTTAGTCCAGCCACTTCCTCAGTGGCGAGTGGGATTGGGGGGGACCTGGGCCCACCCACTACTTTGGGTCCCAACCCAGGGACCCTGTAGATGGCCACTGCTTGTGGTGCCCCCCTCAGAGTCCTCAGTAGATTTCCCTGGGCCACTTCCCCGTGGCCCCAGCACCTTCTTTGCCATTGCCTCAGGACCTCAGCCTGTAAATACCTGCAGCCCGCCAGGAGTTGACGTTAGCTCCCCAGGTTGCTGCCTGCAGTACTGCTCTGTCCAGGGTACTTGCTGCCTGTGATTGTACCAACCTAAGACAAGTGTGGTTCCCTTACTTTCTTTGCCTCTCCTCCTGGCCAGCCATAAACTTCCGCAGGTGCTCAGTCTTCCCACTCAGGACTCCGGGCTAACGGTCTATATCTCAACCTGAACACACTGCAGCTCAAGGCTTGGTACCCAGATGGTTCTCGGGGTTAGAACTCTCCTGTTCCGGAGAAGTTCAAGAAGTCCTGCCGAAGAGTAGGAAAGATTCCACCAGAAACATCTACCTTCAGAAATGGAAAAAGAGACTTGCGACGCTGCTATACTGGTTTCAGTCCAAACCTTCTCAACACACTATGCCAGGGCTAACACTTTTCAGGCAGGTGCTGCATTTGTCTCTGCAGTTTTACAGTTGGTTCTAGACCAAGTTCCAAAGCTCCAATCCTTCAGAAGATCCTGCTCAGGAGTCACTTCAAGTGGACCCACTCGCAGGGACACTACTTGAAGAAGAGATGACTTATCTTGAACTCTAGTTACTGTACAAAATGTATGTCCCTAAGGGTGCTCCAGTACCTGCCCTTCTTCCCCTCTGCTTCAGAGACTCACCTCCTTGGTGTTTGTGGTCAGGGCCGGCGCGCCCACTAGGCGACCCTAGGCAGTCACCTAGGGTGCCGGGAGCCAGGCGGGCGGCTGGCCGCGGCTGCCTTCTGCCCTCCCAGCTCCGAGGCTGAGCCAGGAGCCGGGGGAGCAGCTGGCCGCGGCTGCCTCCTGCCCTCCCGGCTCCACGGCTGAGCTGGGAGCTGCTGGGGCACTGTGGGCGGGGGGAGGCTGCGGTGGGTGAGGGACTGAGCTGCTGGCCCGTGGGGGTGGAGGTGTGGATCTGCCGCGGTGTGGGGGACTGGCTCCTGCGGTGTGTGGGGGGGTGTTAGCTGGGGGGAGGGAGGCGTGCAGGGCTGGTGCAAGGAAGTTTTGCCTAGGGCGTGAAACTTCCTTGCACTGGCCCTGTTTGTGGTGGAGAAGGAACTGAGAGTAGTCCATTTGTCACAGCCCTATACATCCCCGTATCCCACACTGAGGATAGCTAGGGCACATGTGCAAACCAAATGAGCACTGCTGACAAAAAATAGCTGATTGCAGATGTATGCACACCTCAAATGGAGCAGCCAGAGGGGGACACCTCTCAGATTCCAGTTTACTGTACAGAGCAAGTAACCTTAGCTTTCATTCAGTGACCTATTCTATCTGAGCCTCTAACAGCTATTGGCAATTATATTTTCGATTTGAATTTCACATCAAGGTTAAGCACAAACAGAGCAAATTTCAGATAAATCTCTGGTATGAGAGCTGAGCTGAAGGAAACTACAGAACCAATCAGCCAGCATGAAATTCTTTTTATTTAGAAACCCCTGGCTACAAAATAAAAAGGAAAGTGAAGTGTGACGGGGCAAGGCCAGAGGGCTATAGGAAAGTGGTAAGGAACCAGTATGTTAGCCCCAGGCTAAACAAATCCCTGATACCTTATGGCAGTTGCTCCAGGTTAATCAAGACACCTGGGGCCAATTAAGAACTTTCCAGAAGGCAGGGAGGTTGATTGAGACACCTGCAGCCAATCAGGGGCTGGCTGAAACTAGTCAAAAGCCTCCCAGTGAGTCAGTGAGGGGCGCATGTCAGGAGCTGTGGAAGGAGGTTGCGTGTGAGGAGCTGGGAGCAAGAGGCACTAGGAGCTGAGAGTAAGAGGGCGTACTGCTGGAAGATCCTGTGGTGAGGATAAAGAAGGTGTTGGGAGGAGTCCATGGGGAAGTAGCCCAGGGAGTTGTAGCTGTCGTGCAGTTGTTCCAGGAGGCACTCTAAACAGCTGCAATCCACAGGGCCCTGCGCTGGAACCCGGAGTAGAGGACGGGCCCAGGTTCCCCCCAAAACTCCCAACTCCTGATGAGACACAGGAGGAGTTAACCTGGACTGTGGATTCTACTAGAGGGGAAGATCTCTGAGGCAAGCAGAATCCGCCAATAAGCGCAGGACCCACCGAGGTAGAGGAGGAACTTTGTCACAGAAGGGAAAGTTTGGCTTTTGCTGTTTAAAAATTGGTGCAGTTCTTTCTATATGTTTAATGTCCAACATTCCGAATGCTGAGAAAAGGAGCTAAAAATTCCTGTCGCTCAGTCACTCAGTCTCATTATTTATATTTATAAATATCTTTATGTAATACATTAATTACAGAAGGAAGAAAAACATGAATCATTTCCCCGATCTCTCTAGTACATGGAACTCCATATTAAAAACTTGAAGTAAAGGATATTACTAGATAGAGGCCCAAATCAAAACCCTTGATCTGAAATTTGGATCTGGATCTGGTGCAGTATTTAGTGTGAAGCCCATCTTTAGATATTACATTTTCCAGAGTGTATGTTTCACAGGTAACAAAGTTGTTGCTTCAGCAAGTAATTCCTCTTGGTTTTAAGCTTTCAAAGTACAGTTGCAACTTGTTTGCTTACCAAAGCTTTCAAGTTGCTCACTAAAGTATGAAATGAATGAAAGTAGTAATGAATAAACAAATCTTTTGGCTTTTACTCTGTCCTATTGACATAAAAGAAATTTCAGTTCCTCTTTAATTGCTGTTCATAATCATAAAAATGAGGTTTCATGGCTTGCTTTAGTTCCCCCCCCCTTCAATTTTTTTAGAACTATTTTGTGTTAATTTGATGTAAATGTACTGTGGGCCAGATTCTCTGACACTTGGTTCTGCACTGTGCGGTTAGGGAGGGCAAAGGTGGCTTAGCCATCTTTGCAGCTCCCCAGTCCTGGTGCTGCAAGAGACAGGACCTGGCCAGTCTCTGGCCATAAGTTTGGTCCTTAGGTTCTGCTCCACGTTAGCACATTCTGACAGACGACGATCTGCCAGGTGAAGGCGACGATGCGGAGGATGGATGGGGAAAGGATAGAGTAGGAGTCACTGTGGTGGCCGTATGTCATCCAGGGATTCCTATATAAGAGAATCCTTGTATGGATGGTAAGCCAGCTTTCTGACTACTTGGTGCCACTACAACAGCACAAAGCAACCAGAATGGAACAGAGGGTCAGGCTTTTTAATTCTGTAATACACCTAGGAGAAGTGAAAGCTACTGTTACTAATATATTTCCATTCCCTTTCTTATACAACAAGGAACAACTGATGTACCTCATAGCATCTAATATCCAAGGCGTGCTAAAGTTTAAGCCTCATAACATACTCTTGTGAGGGTCATATTATTGTTTTCATTTTACAGATTGAAAAAAATGGGTATGGAGAGGTTAAGTGACTTGCTCAAGATCATACAGAGAAAGTACAAGATCCAGGAGCAGAACCCAGAATTCCTAAGACCTAGTCTGTGCTCAGATCCCTCAAAAAACATTCCCCTATTCTGCAGGCTGTTGACTAGGAGAGTCATGCAATTATTTCATTTTACTGCATTAAATCTTTCACTGTCTCTAGGGACCCAGTTCATTTTGGTGTAACTCCAGTGACTGCAAAGGAATTAAACTATTAGGAATCAATTAGGCCGCAAAGTATGTGAATAGCTTCATTTATTTAATGTTAGTATTCTTGTTTCCATTAGTTGCTCAGTTCTTGTTTTATTTAAACTGTTCTAGAAAATGATCCATAATAATCTGTGTGCATCATATTTCTCTCAGATTGCACGGTGGGTTTACTGAATAGTAAATTCTGTAATCATTTTTTAAAAAGAGTGCACTAAAGAGATATTGGTTTTTTTTCTGAAACATACAAAATGATCAGTAAAAGGGGCTGAAATATAAAGTGCAGTTGGCTTTTGGACCCATTCATTCGTGTGTGTGTGTGTGTGTGTGTGTGTGCATGTTTGTACATGCGCACTCTCTCTCTCTCTCTCTCTCTCTCGCTTGCACATACACACACACACACACACACACACACACACACACACACACACACACATATCTATATCTATAATGAACTGCGGGGACAGAGAGATAAAATGGTTTGCTCAAAGTCACACCATGATCAGCGGTAGGGCTAGGAATTAAAACTGGGTCTCCTGGCTGTCTGGTGTTATCGTCACTTCATCATGCTGCCTCCCAGATATTTGGTCAGAGGATCTATGATTGAGCAACATGAGGCTCTACATGAGCTGAATATTCCATCTCTTCCAAACTCTGAGCCTCTCTTAAGCATGGGAATTAAGAGACCATAACTAAAGAAGAAACCAAGTACTGGTGCACACGTTGGTTCTGTAAGCGTTTCAGCACCTATGAAAATTAGCCCCATGTGTCTCAAGTGGAGCATCCAAAAATTGAAGTGTACAAGGAAGCTTAGGCTGAGGTGTATGTTTGGTTAATTTGTGTGTGTGTGTGCACGCGCGCACATGTACACACAATATAGACACACCGAATACAAACTAATAATAAATTGTAGGATCCTGTTGATAATATACCTTATATTTTCCCCAGGATTGTTCATTGTTTCAGTGCTCCAGTATTGCATTTAAAATCCATCCTAAACTGTGTTGTATGCTAGTGTGCCACCACCTTTACCATTCATATATGTTACACACAGTGGCATGAGTCCATGGTGCATTGTTAGCACTAATCCAATCTTTTCTTCTGCCAGTTTTTCATACCATTTGTTTGTGATGTAGTATGGACTCATGTATGTGTACATGCATGTATGTACACACTGACATGCTGTGATACATTGGTGTTTGATTCTCCCCCCCACCCCCGCTACAATTTCATTATTTATATTGTGACGGGGCAAGGCCAGAGGGCTATAGGAAAGTGGTAAGGAACCAGTATGTTAGCCCCAGGCTAAACAAATCCCTGATACCTTATGGCAGTTGCTCCAGGTTAATCAAGACACCTGGGGCCAATTAAGAACTTTCCAGAAGGCAGGGAGGTTGATTGAGACACCTGCAGCCAATCAGGGGCTGGCTGAAACTAGTCAAAAGCCTCCCAGTGAGTCAGTGAGGGGCGCATGTCAGGAGCTGTGGAAGGAGGTTGCATGTGAGGAGCTGGGAGCAAGAGGCACTAGGAGCTGAGAGTAAGAGGGCGTACTGCTGAAAGATCCTGTGGTGAGGATAAAGAAGGTGTTGGGAGGAGTCCATGGGGAAGTAGCCCAGGGAGTTGTAGCTGTCGTGCAGTTGTTTCAGGAGGTACTCTAAACAAGCTGCAATCCACAGGGCTTTGCGCTGGAACCCGGAGTAGAGGGCGGGCCCGGGTTCCCCCCAAAACTCCCAACTCCTGATGAGACACAGGAGGAGTTAACCTGGACTGTGGATTCTACTAGAGGGGAAGATCTCTGAGGCAAGCAAAATCCGCCAATAAGCGCAGGACCCACCGAGGTAGAGGAGGAACTTTGTCACAACTGGTGTCAGGGGTGGGATTTGGTGTGCACAGCGCGGCGAAAGAAGAGGGGTGTTTAAAAAAAAAAAAAGGAGTGGGTTTATTTATTTATTTTTTTCCCACCACAATGGAAGAGGTAGTACGGGCACTGATACAAGCCACGGCTGCCCAGCAGAAGGCTACCTGTGTCCAGGCAGCTGCCCAACAGGAGGCAGTACGGCTGCAGTAGGAGACCAATCGCCTGTTGATGGACCAGGCCGCTCAAGACCGTACTATGTTGCGGGAACTGGTAAACCAAGTGAAGGCTCTTACAGAGATGAACCACGGCCATGATGGGACGCGGCACATACGGGCCAGCAATTGCCTGCAGAAAATGACAGGGAACGATGACATAGAGGCATAGCTCCTGGCCTTTGAGAGGACAGCCCTATGGGAGGCCTGGCCTCAAGATCAGTGGTCTGGCATCCTCGCCCCATTCCTGTGTGGGGAGGCCCAGAAGGCCTACTATGATCTGCCTGAAGAGGCTGCAGCAGACTACCCCCAGCTGAAAGCAGAGATCCTGACCAGATCTGGGGTAACAACCACAGTGCGGGCCCAGCGGTATCATGAGGGGAGGTACCAGGAAGACAAAACCCCGCGATCCCAATTGTATGACCTCATCCATCTCGCACGAAAGTGGCTGCAAACTGAGTCCCGGAGTCCAGAAGAGATACTAGAGGTTCTGGGCATTGACCAATACATGAGGGGACTACCGCTAGACCTTCGCGCATGGGTAAGCCAGAATGAACCCTCCACCTATGACGAGATTGTGGCAATGGTAGAGAGGCGAAGGATGGCGAGGGAACTGACCCGACCAGTTAAGGAAGCGGAACCCAGGGTTAAACTAGCAGCACCAAGCCCTAGATTTCGAGTGACTGGGCCACCAGGAGGGCCCAGGTGGAAAAAGAGAGGGGCTGAAGGCCCACCAGAGGCCATAAAGAGTCGGCACACTGAGGGGGAAGAAGATTGTGATGTTAGACTTCCCAAACCAAGAGACCGGGGAACGCCTAGGGTTCCATATAGATGTTATGCATGTGGTGAGTGGGCACACATAGCAGCACAGTGTCCCAGCACCGAGGAGCCTATGCAATGTAACTTGGGGGATTGGGAGGTCCCATGCTCCCTTATCCACCTTGCGGGCGTCGCGTTAGCCCCGCATAACTACACTAGACCGGTGAAGATAAACGGAGTAGAGACTATAGCGCTTGTGGACTCCGGAAGTGCAATCACCCTTATATCGGGTAAGCTGGTAAAAAGTAGCCAGCTGCTACAAGCCAAACGCGTAGCAGTGACATGCGTGCATGGGGCCGTAAGCCATTACCCCACCATCCAGGTGGAGATAGAGGTTCAGGGGAACCCCATTGAGATGACAGTGGGTGTAGTTCCTAAACTCCCGTATCCTGTAGTCATTGGGAGGGACTATCCAGGGTTTGATAATTTACTCCCCCCGGAGAGGCTGGAGGGAGGTGGGGACCCTGAGGGCAGTGACTTGTCACCGGGGGAATGTCAAGCCCCAATGTTCACTGAGATTTCTCAGGATCTGTTCTCAGTCCCCCCAAAAGACCCGGAAGACAAAAAGGGAGAAGAAGGCTGCAAAAGCTTTGGGAACCCGGATCCTGACCCAGGGCCAGAAGATTGCCCTAGTAGGCAGACAGACACAAGCAGCCAGAGAAACTACCACCACGGAAGGTGAGCCGGAGGCTGGCCCCAGCCATGATGGAAGTGAGCCATTGGAAGCAACAGAGGCTGGCCCCTGGGAGCTCAGGCGGGTTAGTCCCAGGAGAGAGACTTTCGGTCGGGACCAGGCAGAGGACCCTAGATATGATAACACCAGGAAAGAGGTGGCTGAGATAGATGGAGTACCTGTGGATGGGAAGGTCCAGGGTCCAGGACCTTACTTTATAGTGAAGAAAGATCTCCTGTACTGTGTGGTGCAAATGCAGGAGCAAGAGATACATCAACTTCTGGTGCCACGAAAACATCAAAAAGCCCTATTGAGCCTCGCCCACAGTCACCTATTTGGAGGACACCTAGGGGTAGAGAAAACCCAGGCACGGATCCTGCGGAGGTTCTTCTGGCCAGGAGTACATGAAGATGTCTGACGATACTGCACCTCTTGTCCGGAGTGTCAGTTACATAGTCCGCACCCGCACTTCCGGGCTCCTTTGATACCTCTTCCAATAATAGAGGTTCCTTTTGAACGCATAGCCATGGATCTGATAGGGGCCCTTGAGAAGACAACTCGGGGCCACCGACATGTGCTTGTTGTACTGGACTATGCAACCTGCTACCTGGAAGCCGTTCCCCTACCCACCACAGCTTCCAAAACCATAGCTAAAGAGTTAGTACAGATCTTTGCCCGAGTTGGGCTACCCAAGGAGATATTGACTGATCAAGGGACACCTTTTGTGTCCAAGTTGATGAAAGATCTCTGTTCATTACTCCATGTACAAGCCCTACGGACCTCTGTATACCACCCGCAAACAGATGGCCTTGTGGAAAGGTTCAATAGGACCCTCAAGGCCATGATCAGAAAAGTGGTGAGCCGGGATGGGAAAGATTGGGATACCCTATTACCTTACCTCATGTTCGCCATCGGGGAGGTTCCGCAAGCCTCCACAGGTTTCTCTCCGTTCGAACTATTATACGGGCACCACCCCCGAGGCATATTGGATATAGCAAGAGAAGCGTGGGAAGAGGAGCCAAATCCAGGAAGGAACATAGTTGAGCATGTACTACAGATGAGGGATCGGATAGCCTGAGTTACACCTATTGTACGAGAACACTTGGAGAAAGCACAGGAGACCCAACGAACCCATTATAACCACCGAGCAAAGCTTCGACGGTTCCAACCAGGGGATCAAGTGATGGTCCTGGTGCCCACAGCAGAAAGTAAGCTGTTGGCCCAGTGGCAGGGACCCTACGAAGTGATCGAAGCCGTGGGAGAGGTGAACTATAAGGTGCGGCAGCCAGGCCGCAGGAAACCAGAGCAAATCTACCACATCAATCTTCTAAAACCTTGGCACGATCGAGAGGCATGCTTAGTCACCCAGGAGACCCTTCCCCAGGAGAATAACTTACACGAGCAAGTAAGGATATCACCTGACTTGATGCCGATCCAAAAGATTGAGGCAACCGACATGATTAATCGCAACCGAGATGTGTTCTCTACAAAACCGGGGCGGACGACTGAGACCTATCACCATATCCGCACGATCCCCGGAGCCAAGGTAACATTGAGACCCTACCGAATCCCAGCAGCCAAAAGAGAAGAAATCAAGGCTGAAGTGAAGAAAATGTTAGAATTAGGGGTGATTGAAGAATCTTACAGTCAGTGGTCCAGTCCAATCGTTCTAGTGCCTAAACCTGACGGTACCATGAGATTCTGTAATGACTTTTGCCGACTGAATGAAGTATCCCAGTTCGATGCATACCCCATACCATGCATCGACGAACTGGTGGACCGACTGGGTAGTGCTCGATTCTTGACTACACTGGATATGACAAAAGGATACTGGCAGATTCCCCTGACCAAAGAAGCTAAAGAAAAGACAGTGTTCTCCACTCCGGATGGGCTATTCCAGTACACCGTCCTCCCTTTTGGGCTACATGGGGCCCCGGCCACATTCCAGCGCCTCATGGATAAGCTGCTGCACCCCCATACTAGTTATGCAGCCGCATACCTAGATGATGATGTCATCCATACGCCAGACTGGGGAACCCACTTGGAGAAAGCTGAGGCAGTACTGCGCACCTTAAGGCGGGCTGGCCTCACCGCTAATCCCGCTAAATGTGCCATAGGGCTAGCAGAGGCTAGGTACCTGGGATATATTGTAGGAAGGGGCATAGTAAAGCCCCAAATGAATAAGCTAGAGGCGATTCAAAACTGGCCCCGGCCGACCCAAAAGAAGCAGGTCCGCGCGTTCCTAGGTGTGGTAGGCTACTACCGACGTTTTATTCCCCACTTCGCTACTAGGGCAAGTCCTCTAACGGACCTGGTGAAAGCCCGAGGTCCAGACATGGTGAAGTGGACCGACGCAGCAGAGGGAGCATTCACAGACCTTCGGACAGCCCTTTGTAATGACCCCGTACTCATAGCCCCGGACTTTAACAAAGAATGTATTTTACAAACAGACGCTTCCGAGGTGGGGTTGGGGGCGGTTCTGTCGCAAATGGTGGGAGAAGAGGAACACCCGATCCTCTACCTAAGCAGAAAGCTTCTCCCAAGAGAACAGAAATATGCAGTAGTTGAGAGAGAATGCCTTGCTGTCAAATGGGCTATGGAGACCCTACATTATTACCTCTTGGGCCGGCGATTTACTCTTGTGACGGACCATGCACCCCTCCAGTGGATGCAGTGGAATAAGGAAAAGAATGCAAGGATCACCAGGTGGTTCTTATCCCTCCAACCGTTCCAGTTCCGCATACGGCACAGGGCTGGATGCCACCATGGCAACGCTGATGGTCTGTCAAGAGCACACTGCCTGGAGTCCCAAGTTGCCCAACTCTGTGGTGTTGAGCAGAGGGGGGGGGGGGATATGTGACGGGGCAAGGCCAGAGGGCTACAGGAAAGTGATAAGGAACCAGTATGTTAGCCCCAGGCTAAACAAATCCCTGATACCTTATGGCAGTTGCTCCAGGTTAATCAAGACACCTGGGGCCAATTAAGAACTTTCCAGAAGGCAGGGAGGTTGATTGAGACACCTGCAGCCAATCAGGGGCTGGCTGAAACTAGTCAAAAGCCTCCCAGTGAGTCAGTGAGGGGCGCATGTCAGGAGCTGTGGAAGGAGGTTGTGTGTGAGGAGCTGGGAGCAAGAGGCACTAGGAGCTGAGAGTAAGAGGGCGTACTGCTGAAAGATCCTGTGGTGAGGATAAAGAAGGTGTTGGGAGGAGTCCATGGGGAAGTAGCCCAGGGAGTTGTAGCTGTTGTGCAGTTGTTCCAGGAGGCACTCTAAACAAGCTGCAATCCACAGGGCCCTGCGCTGGAACCCGGAGTAGAGGACGGGCCCAGGTTCCCCCCAAAACTCCCAACTCCTGATGAGACATAGGAGGAGTTAACCTGGACTGTGGATTCTACTAGAGGGGAAGATCTCTGAGGCAAGCAAAATCCGCCAATAAGCGCAGGACCCACCGAGGTAGAGGAGGAACTTTGTCACAATATGTATATACAGAAAGAGCCCTGCAATCATCTTGCAATTGTTTTGGAAAACAAACTCTTGTGGGCCTGTCTACACATACAGCACTGATGCAGCGGTGCCACTGTACCACCTAGTGAAGACACTACCTATGCCGATGGGAGAAGGTAGGTACTCCATGTCCCCGAGAAGCCCACCAGTCAACATAGTGCTTTCTACACCAGGAGTTCAGTCAGTATAACTGTGTAACTTAGGGGTGTGGTAAATCCTGAGTGACATAGTTATACCGACATAAGACTGTAATGTAGATCAAACCTGTGCCAAAACCCTGACAAAATAGGGTGCCTGACCTTAGTTAGCAAAAGCCTTTACTTACTTTGTAAACTGCAATAAACTTTGTGCTGGGCACTGGAAAATAAGATTGGACACCCCTCTTGGCTATGTTATTCGAAATTGGTTCTGCATGGACAGCAGGGAATTTGAAAATGAACAAAGGAATTCAGCAAAATTAATCTGTGAAATTATTAAACTATAACTGAAATATTGACTAAATCTAAGTTCTTGTAACATGAATAAAATGCCGTCTCTCTCTGAACTATTTTTCTAAAATCACACTTAAAACAAAGGTTCTTTTAAATATTCTTTGGTTGTATCAGTTTTCTCTTGAAAAGTTAGTTTCTTTGTGATTGAGTGAAGTTCAAGCATCAGCAGTGAGGTTCAGTTACTGATATTGCCTAACAATACTTTACACTTGTCCATATAGAAAGCTCCGTAATCTCAAACATTTTGCAGACATTAAGCCTCACAACACTTCTGTGAAGGAATTAGGGAGGGATTATTATCCCCGTGTTACCAATGAGGAAACTGAAGCTGAGGTAAGAACACAGAGAGTGTGACAGCTGTTAGTCACATCACTTAACATGCTGTACTACACTCACCCAGCTACAAGGGTGGTGCAAGAATCTATGTAGACTAGACTACATGAGAGTTGTTGAGTGACTTTGCTATAGGTCCCATAACAAGTCAGGAATAGAACCCAGAACTTCTGATTCTAGGCCTGTATTTAAACACCAGACAATATTACTTCACCAGTCCTAGTCTCTACTCAGATTGGCTAGACCAATCCAGGCATGGAGCTCTGAAGTCACTGCCAAGGTTGGCAAATTTAGTTTCTGGTTTTTATTACATTGGATTAGGGAGGGCAGTCACGAGGAGTCCATAGAAACTCAGGGTGTCAATTAGTCTTGATAGTCTTGACCTTCTTTACATGAAAAAGCTGGAAAGTAAAACTTCCCAGGCAATATGTGAAATGTTTGGATCTCTATGTTAATTGGTGTGCACACATTTTACTTTCATTAATTCACATTGGTACTGTGTGCAGCAATGACCCTGACATCCTCCTATGTTATGCACTTAAAGTCAGGATGCATTCGGCACAGTATTGTCATACATGTAATAGAGAGGGGATTTCTTTTAACAGAGCAAGTGAGCAAGTCTCTGTGATAAGATATCCCATTTATGTTAAGTTATTCAATCTATTAATGCACAATGTGTCACATATTGTGGAAGACTTCAATTCTGCTTAGGCATGTGGTTAGTGGAGCAGAACTATACTATCTCACTAATTCACATTTAATGAGTAGAAGGAGCACAATGATAAGCCATGCTTTTAAATATGTTTTTTCCCTTTGACTTTCATGAAGGTCTTTATTTTTTGAGACCAAACAAATTTATTTTATTAATTTAGATATGTTTAAAATATTTCCATTCCTTGCTCTGGGTGCATGTATAAGAATTAAAAAATACATTCAAAGTCCTCATCCTCAGCTGACATAAAGTGATATAGTGACACTGGGCTACACCAGCTAAGTATCAGGTCCAAAATATATGATCTGGATTGCAGATTTACACACCAGATTAGCCCGACCTTATTTGACCTTAATTTATATTTCCCTGCATAATGTTTTGGGCAGAAAATCCCTGCACTGAAATGTTTAGAGGGCATTTTTTCCCCATCCAAAACATAACAAGAAAGGGTCACTTGCAGTGGTTGCAGTTTTAAGTACTATGAGACTTTTAACATGTTGCTGCACACTGAAGACTCCTCTTTCAGCTGTATTTGGCACTGCTGTGCTCTGTAGGCCAAATTACTGTCTGTTTATTGTAAAAGATGATGCACAATATGTTTCAGCAAAGTAGGCCCTTCTGATTTGAAATGCACATACTGGTGCTCAATATAAAATGAAATTCATACTTGATATAACTCCACTGACACCCTGGAGTTAAATCAGAGATGAATATGGCTCAAAGCCCTTAAGAAAGCCAAGCCTATGCCAAGCCCAAATAGCCAAGCTTGGTTGCAGAGAGGTTTGGGGGATTGAGGGTAAGGAATTCTTCCCCCAAAGCCACTCCATGGTAGTTATTACAATAGCAACCTCTGCTCTTGTGTTCCAATCCACCAATTTTGCCCACTCTGCTCCTACCTCATCCTTATCCCACCCACTAATCTTCCCTGTGTAGTGATGTGCAGAAAGCCCCTGTGGTTTTTGTTCTGTAGGCTGCAGGGAGTTCAGCACTCTTGGACAGCCCCCCTAAATTCTCATATTACCCTTCTAGCGAGGGTGACCAGATTTCCCAATTTTATAGGGACAGTCCCGATTTTTTGGGTCTTTCTCTTATATAGGCTCCTATTATCCCCCACCCCCGTCCCGATTTTTCACGTTTGCTGTCTGGTCACCCTACTTCTAGCAGAAACACATTGTGTCTAGGAGACTCTGCAGTTACCAAAGAGGAGGCAGGATCTGCTCTGTAAAGAGATTCGAAGCTTCCTCAGTTATAAGTTCAACACAACAGTTCAAAACAGAAGTTCAGAATTCTGTAATAGAGGCCTAGAAACTAGAGCTGGGTGAATAACTGATTTTTTTTTTTTTTTTTTTTTGGTTTGGTGGTTGAACCAAAAACTGAAAGAGGAAAAGAAAGTTTTGCATTGAACCAAAATGACCATTTTTCAGTTTTTCTCACAGAAACAGAAATCCAAAAAATTCAGGTGGAACTCAATGTTTTGTTTTGTTTTGTTTTCAGGTGTTTTTACCTTTATGGGGGCTTCTTAGTTTAATCTAGCCAAGTTTCTGAACAAAATGTTTAATATTGTTAGGATCTTCCCCACATTTGTTTTCAGATCAATTTGTTGAATTCAACCCACATTCACAAATGGTTTCAGTCAACCCAAAATTGCATTTTTTAACGCATAGTCTAGTAGTTGAAAAAAGTTTACCTGAATTAAGTGCCTAACTCGGGCACTTTTGAAAATCCCACTAGGTGCCTATCTGCATCCTCAGGCACCTAAATACCTTTAAAAATCTGGCCCTTAGTCTCTCTGTGCCTCAGTTCCCCATCTGTAAAATGGGGATAATAGCACTTTCCTACCTCACACTGGTGTTATGAGGATAAATAGATTAAAGATTGTGATGTGTTCAGATACTATAGTGATAAGAGCCATAAGCAAATAGATAATGTCTTACAATTATTTGGGCTGTAAAGGGTATTCTCAGAGCATAGCATTTACTTATTGCACTTGAGTTTTTCATAGATTAGCTTTATAAATAATATGTACCATTTCATAATAGCATGTATGGATGTGATGGGGTATACAGGAGAAGAAAGGGTTAAGAAGCTGCGCTGTTCCTAGTCCGCCCCGCCCCACCACACATACAAAGCCTGCACTAGCTGGAAGTGCAGCTTGAAAAGGGAAGCGGAGTAGCTCAGTGGCTGGCAGACAGGGGAAGTGAACTGAGCTCTGAACTCCTGGGAAGGAGTACCACAGATGCTCTTGCTGCCTGAGGTCTCGTGATATTGACCTGACCCAGCCTGCAAAGGAGGGACTGGTGACGTTTTGAAGGTCAGAAACTTTATCTTTGTGTTCAGTTATTTACTTTATGTTGGAAGAAGAGAGGGCACTGATAGGAAGTGATCCAGGAAGGCAGCTACATAGCACCCCAAGGTGCAGGGCTTAGCTGCCAACCATTGGGCCCTGGATCAAGTCTAGTGGACAGCATGGGCCCAGGCTTCCCTGCCAGCCCCTAAAGAGGGGACAACAATAGCAGTCTATCCCATGGCGGGAAATCTACTTGGGGAAGATTCTGAAGGTACAATGTTTCCATATCCCACTACTCCAACCCATGAGGGAAACTCTGAACCCCTTGCTGACTTCTGAAGACTTCCCCATCATTGAACTCTTTGTGTACCCCAAAGAGTACACAGATCACAGCTACAGTGAGACAGGGAGCACCTGGAAGTTATATGAGACAGGCATCACCTGGGAGGAGGACAACCTCCCATGCCCGTGCATGACACAAGGCAGCACAGGTGATGAGTGTTCCCATTCACAATTGAACATACACTCCCATGTTTTTTAAAAAACAAAACAGCCCAGGGTTCTGTCTCATTACTATGACTAGTATGGAGTTCTTAGTGCTGATCTTGGTTGATGTACTGATGTTAGATGCCCCTTTAGTATTAATGGTTTTGCACAACCTTCTGAACGTTCAGTCTCTTACTGCGATTTTGATTGTTTAGCTCTTCATGGCAGAACACATTTCACCCTAGTATCTACAATATGTGTATGCAGATATTGTCTCTTGCTTATGGACAACAAGCGAGAATAGAGCTCAGCAAAAGCAGTGCAATCGATTTTGATTTTGATGAGCTGCTTAATGAAACTCAATGGAATCTGGAGGCTATGAACACAAAAATGTCATCTTTTATATATGTCTGCTGATAAAACAAATCTGTGTCAAACGCCTCTTGTTCAAGGATGTAGGATTAAAGTGTGCAATAAAATAACAAGTATAATGGAAGATAGGAGAGAGATAAATTTGAGTGTTGCCCATACCCATCTTCATGAGCTCCTGCTATTTAAAAAAGAAAAAAAGTCATTGTCATGACAAAGATGAATCATGAATATTGAACTTGATTTGTTGCATTGATAGTTCAGTATATATGGGCATATTATATAGCTTTCCTCATTACTTGTTCAATAACTTTTGTGAAGGTTGTAATGTAACCTTTCCAAACGACAACAATAATGCAGCTGTTCAAGGAAATGTGCGTAGAATTTTCTTGTCCTTGGTACTTAAAATGATTTCTCATGTGTATGTGTGGGCAGTGCCTGGCACAATGTGGGTGCCAGCAGAAATATAAATGCTAATTAAATTAACTGATGACACTATTAACATTCCATGCATTCACTCTCTCAGGTCACGACTCAAGTGGTCATGAGTAAAGTTCCTTCACTTCAACAACTGGCCCCAGGGCTTTTGAATAGGGATAGCTGAGCATTTTCTGGCAAAACTGTTTTCAACAGAAAATTTGGATTTTTGTACAAAATAATTTGTTAGTGGGAAAGTATCTGCTTCCACTGGAAACTGTTTTTTTGTTTGTTTGTTTGTTTGTTTTTTGACAACAAATAAAGAACCCCTGAAAAGTGAAACAGTTCAGCTTAAAATGAAAATATTTTGATTCGGATGTGCCACCACAGTGCCTCATGGGATTTGTAGTTCAGGAGCCTCATGCTCCCATTTTTTATGGGCTTGGCACTTCAGCTGGACTTCATCTCCCATGAGGATGTACTGCAGCCACATGAGAACCAAGAGGGAAAACCACAGTGCATCCTTATGAGACATGTAGTCCAGCCAGGGAGCCCAGCCTCCAGAGAATGAGAGCATGCGGCACCATGGTGGCATTTCCAAATCAATTTTTTTTTTTTGGCTGAAAACTTTTTAGCTTTTGATTTTTTTTTAATTGAAAACTTAATTTTCCTTGGAGGGTGTGCGGGGGTGGGCATGTGAATCCCCATTTTCTGACTATTTTTCTACTTTTGAAGCCATCTAAAGGAAGGGGAAAGTGTTTTATGAATGGACTTCTCATTGCACAAGAAACTCTTTACATGCATTACCGCAGTCTGGGAACTTGGTGCTTTATTCAGCTACATAACAAAACAGAGAGGGAAAACACCCACTACCTACATAGGAAGTAAGAGAGGGGTAGAGAATGGTGCCAACCCATAATACTCTGAGTAATTCAGTTAACCCTTGATGATCACTTTACTGAGTGTGTGTTTGGTTCCTGATCATCTTGTGGGGAAGGAAAGGGCAATTGGAGACTAGAGGCTCTCTCTGTGGGGTGCAGTGCTCCCCTTGGAATTAATCAAAATAAAATCTTTAAGTTAGTGGTACTCAAACTGTAGGAGCTGGATCATCAGTGGACTGAAGAGCCCTTCTTCTCAGTCTGCAGAATGAAACATTTTGAAAACCAAGCAGTGGAAGTGTTTAGGGAACTGGGATGGGAGCTGGACGTGAAGATAGGCTGCAGTGTTGTGGTAGCCATGCTGGTTCCAGGATATCAGAGACAAGGTTGATGAGTTAATATCTTTTATTGGACCAACTTCTGTTGGTGAGAGAGACAAAAGGTATCATCAAACAATTACAACCCACACTCGATGGGGACCACATCCTGAAAGACATCTTTCCTCAGCCCCCTCTTCTGGCCTTCAGACAATTCCCCCACCCCTCAAAATCAGAAGGAAGCTCCTCACAGACCAGGACACATCAACTCAAAGCTGCATCAGATCCTGCCAGAACAACAGATGCAAAACCTGTAGACATCTTCACTGCTATGATGCTCAACACCCAAACAACGCACCTTTCAAGATCCATGGGTCCTACACATGCCTATCACAATATGTGTTGTACCTCATCCAGTGCACTAAATGCCCCAGTAACAACTATGTGGGTGAAATGAGACAATCACTATGCTCTTGAATGAATCCACATAGAAAAATGATAAAAGACAAAAACACCATATCACCTGTGGGTGAACACTTTTCACAATGTGATCACTCTATATTTTACTTCTTGGTCCTCATCCTCAAAGGAAACCTGCACAACAGCATAAAAAATGAGCCAGGGAGTGTAAATCCATAATTTTGCTAGATTCTAAAAATTATGGGCTAAAGAGAGACACTGGGTGTATGGCTTATTATAATAATCTAAAAGCCACTAACTAGCTTCCCCTCTATGACTGGAGAGATCTTCACAGGCCACTTCACCTTGAATGGTCCCTTGTAATATGTTAACTACTCATGTGAAACAATCTGTTTGCCCTTGTAGGGGGGAGGGATAGCTCAGTGGTTTGAGCATTGGCCTGCTAAACCCAGGGTTGTGAGTTCAATCCTTGAGGGGGCCATTTAGAGATCTGGGGCAAAAATCTGTCAGGGGACAGTACTTGGTCCTGCTAGTGAAGGCAGGGGACTGGACTTGATGACCTTTCAGGTCGTTCCAGTTCTAGGAGATTGGCATATCTCCATTTATATTATATATATTGTATTTAGTTGTGACACTGAGTACCATTTGCAGACCAGAAGAGCTGTGTGTAAGTTTGAAATCTCTCTCCAACAGAAGTTGGTCCAATAAATGATATCTCACCTACCTTGTCTCTTATAAGGTGGTCTGTCTTTCATGGCATGATCTACAGTGTGACAAGGCTGGAGAATGCCTGTTGTGAGTAAACCTGCAGGAGTTGGGTCATTTCCATCCTCTGTGAACATAACTGAAGGGTTCAGTTTACTTATTCACATATCAAACCCGGCAGGGTTCTAAAATAAGGTTTCTTCCAAATGATGGTATAGACGACTCCCCTTTTGCAACTCTTATCAGAGCACTTATGGTATTGATTCCCTATATTTAGGATTTGGAATACCATGATAACATTAATTGGGCAAATGACAATCATGAAAATCTATATCATTTGGCTACCTTAATAGGAGGCCATTTTTCCAAAACTTCCCATCACGATACCCTGAGAATTGACAACATGCTTTAGAAGAGAAAGCAAGTTTTTTTAAAAAATTTGATAATTCAGTGAATGTTTGTCCTTTTTAATGATCATTAAGACTGCTTGCTACTTCAGAAATGAAGCCCACCCACCTTTTCCCCTCTTCAAGCCACATAGCTCCCACCTTGCAGCTGTCATTGTCCTAAAATTGGGAACTATTTTATACATCAGTGAAACAGTCACTCTCCTGGAACACAGTGTTAATTGAATAGGAAACAATTAACTGCAATGTTCAGCGTTCTTAATCATCTCGCATGAAGCACGGCAGAGTAAATGGGAGATATCTTCAGGCACTGAAAAATGAAATAATTACTTAGGTATGCAAAAACTGAACTATTTTCAAAAAGGATGCGTCTGAATTCATACTACTAATTACACCTCAGAGCTCCCCATAATTACAGTACAATGTTCTCCATATCAGATTGCTCCGGAAAGTAATGTAGTGTCTGAGGCAGTAATGACTTTCTTCCTGAATAAAATGGAATTATCTACAGTCTGTGTAATTCATTGGATAAATATGAAATCTGAGGGTGCTAAAACAACACTGAAAGGCACAAGGTCGACATGAAATAACTTATTTCAGGAAACCCACTCTTCAAACTCCTTGCATTTGGATGGGCTTCCTGGCTTAAAACACATACAAAATTATATCAAATCTGATTGTCTATGAATTACACATCCGATTGCAGATTGTCTATGAATTAGAATTTGACTCTTCTAACTGTATTAAGAGCGAGTGGGCTCCAAGACTACTATTAATTACTCTCTTGCATGATGAGATCTCAAAGCACTTTACAAACATAAATTAATTTATAGAATTGGGTGAAAAATGCAAAAATGTCCCAGAAATATTATTTGAATTTCGTAATGAATTTACTTTGGCTGTGTGCTTACCTTTAAAAGAAATTTTAGCATAGGATAAAATGGACAGATGCCCATTCGAGTGAGGAAACCGTAGTTTAACTTCATTTATGCAAGTGTTTGCATCAGAAGTTGTGTCCATCCAGTCAGGGAACAGAAATAATACCTTGTTGAGTATCCAAGCAACCTGCCTAAGCAATTTAAATGTTTGTGATCAAACCATAAACTAAGTAAGTAATGTAAAAAGGCTTATTATGATTTATTCAATAAATTTATATAATGAATGTTTGAGGAGATCATGATCTGTTCACAGATACTGCAGAAAGATACTAACTTGATTAACTGCTTTGAATTATTCAATTTGATTAACTCAGTTAATCGCTTAATCTTAGAACACTCATATGGGATAAATAAGCATGATAGCCATTTCATAGAGAGGATCTAAATTTACTCATCTTTGATAAGATGATGTAATGTTAGAAATTGGTTTACAGCATTTTCCTTGTCTAGCTGGTCTTTAACAAAGCATTTGATATAGAACCACATAAAATGAGGGATTATACAGGAACTGTAAGGTGAGTAAGAAACTGGCTAAGGGGAGACAACGGGATGTGCTTAAAAGAGAATGATCATGCTGTAGGAAGGTTACTAGAGGAATTGCTCAGGCATAGGTCTTGGGAACGATTTATTAAATATTTTCATTAATGACTTTGGCACAAAAAGTAAGAATGTGCTAATGAAATATGCTCATGACACGAAGTTGGGAGGTATTGTCAAGATAGAGGAGGGTCAGACTCTTATGTAGGAAGAATTGGATGGCCTCCAGATAATTGTAGTAATAGGAACAGAGATGAAATTTAATAGCACAAAGTGCAAGGTCATGCACTTAGAAGGTCTTATTAGTCCCTGCTATAAGATGGGAGCTGATCAGTTGGAAACACCAGAGGAGGACAAAGATCTGGGTGTATTAGTTAATTTCAGGATGACTGAAATTCTACATAACCTGGCTGCTTGTTTTATTTTTTGTTTTTTATAAGGGGGCAAATGTGATCCTAAGATGTATCAAGTGAGGAATTTTCAGTAGAGAGAGGGAAGCACTAAATGCCCCTGGTAACGCCTCATCAAAAATACTGTGGACAATTCTGGTCACTCGTGTTCTAGACCAGCAACTTCAAAGTGGAACAGAGGCAGGGAAGGGCTACTAGGATGATCAGGGGAATGGATAAACTATCTTACAAGATGAGACTAAAAGAACTTGGCTTGTTTAGCCTAGAAAAGGGGATAAGAGAGAGGATATGATTGCTATCTATAAAATACACAAAGGGCTAAACACCATTGAAGGAGAAAAACTATTTAAGTTAAAGGACAATGTTGGCAAAAGAACAAATGGTATAAACTGGCCTGAATAAATATAGTCTGGAAATTAGAAGAATGTTCCTAACCGTCAGAGGGTTGAAGCTGTGGAACAGCCTCCCAATAGGTATAGTGGGGGCAAACAACCTGACTAGTTTTAACTTGATAAATTGATGAACAGGATTATTTGTCAGAGATGCCTGTGATAGCAGGGACTATACTCTATGACCCAAGAGGTCATTTCCAATCCTGTGTCCTATTTTCCTAAAGGATTCCCAAAGTCACCCAGTGAGTTCATGGCAGAGCCAGGAATAGTATTCACATGTCTTGGCTCCCTGTGGCTTTCTCTAGCTATTAACACAACTGCTTCCTGAAGTACAGTGGTGCCTCGATTCTTGCAAACATGTAGCTCAGGTCTTGTTACTTGTATGATTTGTGCTCTCTTTTTTTCTACTATTCAAGGAAGTTCTGATGCTCAGAAGCTGACTACTGAAGAGGAAGAGGGCTTTGAAGCAGTGACTGGATTATGGTTGAAAATAGGGCTGGGTGAAATATTTTGCCCCAAACCATTTTTTGACAAAAATGCAGATTCAAATTCACCAAAACAGTTTGAGTTCATGTAGCTTTTAGTGAACAGTTTTAGTCGGAAAAAACTCTTAATAAAACCCCTAAAGTCAAAACATTCAATTGTGACACTTTCAAAATGAAATGCTTTGCTATTTTTTGGATTGAAACAAATTGGTTCAGGAATTTCCTTTAATTAAAAATGCAAAAACATAAAATGGTTTTGTTTGACCTGAAATAACTTTTAACTTTTTTGATTTGCCAAATACTATGAAAAACTATGGTTTAAAGTTGGTCCAAAATGAATCCCTCCCCCAATTTTTTTAACAGCCAGCAATCCATGAAATCCATTATTCACTGAGATCTACCTGTAATATCAATACTAGAAACACCTTAGGCCTGAATCCTGAAACCATATATACCCATGCTTAACTTTAAGCATTTGAATAGCTCCATTGACTTCAGTGGAAATACTCACATGTTTAAGGTTAGCCACATGCATAAGTGTTGGTAGGATCAAGGCTTTGTAGAAGTATATTAAAAATCAAGATGGGGATTTTCTCAGTAGAGCTAGTCAGATATTTTGGGACTATTGCCATAGGCAGTTGCAGATACTGGTTAATTTGTATGTATGTCTGTTTCTGAGATATTAGAAATGATGTTTTCCATTTAATTTTATGGCTAAATCTGTCCCAAATGGGATCTTTGACAAATGTAAATTCATATACAGGGAAGATTTTAGACACTATAGAAATAAAGTCTTGATTAAAATCTACTTATTCTCTCTCACACGTTCAAAGACACGATTTGAATCATTCTAGGCACCCTCTCTGCTCTAATACTGAAGTCTAGATTTTGGACTAGACATAAATCCATACACATTACAACTAAGATTGTGAACTGTAGTTGTTTAATTTTCAAGGCAAGTTCAAACAAAAACTGTAGGGTGCAATCTCAGTAAATCTGTAATAAAACAATAACAATGGGTCCTGAGGAATAATCTAATTCTTCAAAATTGTCAAAAAAGCCCATCCTCCTGCAGCCTCAGAGAGGTGTGTGTATGTGTGTCTTTGTTTTGGCCAGCAGGAGCAAGGAATGCCATGGACCTCTTTAAGGACTGCACCCTCCCTCCCCCCAACCTCCCACATTCTTTGGGTACTGGAGCAGTTCTGTGACTCACTGCTTGAACAGAAGTATGCCCACTGCTTCCTGCACACCCAGAGGGAGGCCTTAAAGCTCTTCCCCTTGCCCAGGGTCACTATGATGTAATGGGAGGAAAAGCACCCCACTTTTCCCGTTTGGGATTAGAATGGGGCCCGGTTTGGGGGCCTTGCTGTGGGACATAATGATAGTTGTCTTTTTGGGGTCAGAAAGGAATTTTCCCTTATTGATAGGTTGGCTTGGAAAGGGTGGGTGTTTTCACCTTTCTCTCAGCAGCCCAGGGACCCAGTAGATAGGTTAGGTTGTAAAACTCATTTTGTAACAACTTGGCAGGTGGCCAGGGGTCTGGTTCCTTGATAAAGTAGAATTGCAAGGTGGGTTAGAGTGACCAGATGTCCGGATTTTATAGGGACAGTCCCAATTTTTGGGTCCTTTTCTTATATAGGCTCCTATTACCCACCACCCCCTGTCCCGGTTTTTCACATTTGCTGTCTGCTCACCCTAAGGTGGGTTAGGAGAAGGCATCTTCTATAGAAGGTGAGGAATGGGGTTGGGGCTCCTAACATCTGGTAGCGCAAGAAAACAACTTCTCTTCCTCACCCCTTTAACCTTTGTACAAGGGGTGGGTGGTGGATTCCCAGCATTGGCCTGGGACCAGGTTAACAGGGTGGGGGCTGACAGCAGCCTTCCACTGGGGGAGTGGATTACAAAGTATAGATGACCTGCACTGCGTGAGTTACTGCTGGATAGTTCCCAGATATTATTGAATAAAGTTGAGCCTAGTTGAACCACCTTCCCAGTGCCATGTGTGTCTTCCTGCACATTTCAGGACAGTAAGAAAGTACAGAGTGCTGTTCTTTCAAGACTAAATTGATATTGTTTACTGTACAAGTAATTGTATAGTATAAACACTGGGGACGATACTTCCCCTGGATATAGCTTTAAAGATATGGCAGTAGCAGCCATTCATTTTTAGTAACCTGATATTGCCTGACACAGACACTTTTCTGACCAGATAGCAATCATGAGGTATCTCCTCTTTTGAGACATCTGGCATAAGCTCTAACAGGGCAAGAGGTAATGGTGATCTAAGCAACACAATGAAAAATGTAGTGTTTCTGGTCATTCCTCCTTAAGCAGCATGTTTGGCTCTAACTAGCTGCACATTTTTATTTTAGGTTTCTTTAGGTCAGAAATCATCCTCTCCTCTCCTCTCCCCAACTCGCACTGAAACCTGGATGATGTGAAGTCATTGCCACTGATAGTCAGAAGATCTTGTAAATACTCCAAAATAATGGACCAAATGCTCCCTTCCCAATTAACAGGAGAACTTAAACATTCACTGAACCAGAGGGCCAGAAGATGTGCCACATCATGCCATGATTCTGTGTACCAAGTCAAAAGGGCAACAGACCTAGCATAGTCATTCACAGGCCCCACTACAGTAATGGGGTTAGAATGGCAAACCCCAATACAACACTATCTTCCGTGCTTAGCCACAGCACTGTACTGCTCTGCCCAGCACACTTGCTGCCTGGCAATGCTGCTATAGGTTCCCCCAATAGCAGCTGCCCACGCTGGTGCTCCCTCCCAAGATGTTCATAGATTGCTTAGAGCCAAAGGGTGTATGTTGCAAGAACCTCAGACTCTGCTCATGGCTGTACACTTGTTTAGGCAACATGCTTTGCTCCCACAGTGCTTTAGGCTCTCTGAGGCACCTCTGCTGATGGTAGAAAATAAACTGCAGATGAGATTTGTTTTCACTTGCTACAAAAATAGGCAGCAAAGTGTTGCCCTTCATACCACATAATGGTGGGGAGGGTACGAGCTAGTATTATTGATGCTGTATTGACACAGTGGGTGAGCACACAAGGGGTTTTTTTGGTTTTTTTTTGGGGGGGGGGGGGTTGTCCCTCTGACAAATTCTAAATGTTAGTGAGAGATTCCTTATACACATAACGGGAAAACTGCTGGAACTGATAGAAAGTACTGAGAAAGAGAGTATAAGTTTGCACATTGTATTAGAAATGGACTGTGTGACACGTTTGCTGATACTTTTCTTGCCTTGCATTCGTGGGGTTATTCTAATTTACAAAAGTGAATACAATGAAAATTAAAAATGGGATGATAAAATATCTCTGCTCATCATCTGCTTTACTCAGGGAGAAAGAAGTATTAATCTTCATTATGCTTATGTTGGGACTGTTGTGTTGAACTATAATTTGCATGTTTAAGTCCTTGTCAGAGTTCCTGAGTCAAAAGTTTAACAGATTTGTGGAAGAAAATATTAAAGATTTGATCTTTCAGTTGTCCACTCGTACTGACTTCAAGGCCACAGAATCCTCAGCGAGTATTTTGTTCCCCTCCAAATCCTGATTTTAAATTAGAATGTGACCTATTCGTATACATATCCGATGTCTTCTAGTTACTTGCAGTGAAGCTGAGAACAACAGAGTTTAAAGAAATATAAGGATCTAAATTCAGAAGTAGCATAAATGGAACTTCAGAGGAGTTGCCCTCACTAGCAGCATGGGTGAATTTGGCCAGAGCTGTGTAGCTCTCAAAAATTATTGGATGGTACTATCTTCCTCATATATATCTGGAAAGATATATCAGAGTTACACTATACTGAGCTTTATGGATGTAAACATTGTTGGCCTATATTACTTAACTTGCCTCTGAAACAAACCTAACAGTTATTAAATCCGATAGTTTAGTCACTGACCACCATGAAAGCAGGATCCAGATCCCAAATTGGTGACCCATTCCAATGCATTTCAGCAATGGTAGAGCATTACGAATGTATAAATGTACTGCTTGATTCAGAAATAGGTTCATAAAACTGAAGTTTTGAACAAGAAAATATATTTTTTTAAATAGTCCATAACTGAGACATCACAAAATAGAAAGATCCGGAATTCTTTGTGTTCTGCCTGCATGTGAAAAACAGTAAATTCCATTTGGAAATTCAGTATTTGGTAATACATACCATAGAATGGTATGTTTAGAATAGGGAAATACTCTGGTATCCTAGATACTATTCTATGGCACTTGTGGCCAAACGTTAACTTTTTAATGACAAATCAAGGTATATTTTCAAATAAATTACGTTTCCTAATGATATAAAGCCAATAATATATTTTTCTTCCAACAAACAATATACTGCATTATGATACCCATATGGGGAGGGAGGAAAATTGCTCTGACCTTGCTAGGAAATCACATATTACACCTTTACTACTCCTGTAACTCTAACTCATGTGAGAAGTGCCACTGAAATCAGCTGAATTATTTACATGAATAAATGTTTAGAATTTGAGCCTATAGCAGTATTGAAAAGTAAACACTTTTTCCCCTAAAGAAGATAAATTAGGCTGTGTAGTTCTTGTACTTACTTTCTTAGGTAGTAGGATTTCTTATTACTTTAAAGTAAATGTCAATATACGTAGCCCAGCATGATGTAGATAAGTAGCTATCTTTGACAGCAGGTGAGAGAGACTGGTAAATGTAGACACATAGCAAACATAATTGTAAAGCCAAATTTAAATAATATTGTAGAAAAACTTTTAATATTGAAAGTAGCGTACATCTTGACATTATTTAAAGCATTTTCCTTATAGAAACTAAATGAGCTCTGCACTTTCTATATGCTGCTGTCAATTAATTTCAGGTGTCATTTAGGAAATATTGTCAGATAATTGGTCCTTTAAAATCATCCTTTTGGGAAGCATTCACTTTACTACACATTTGCAGCAATAAGTGGTGCAACAAAGATGACATCCTGGTATTTTTCCCACTTTTACCTCACCAAAACACATACACATCAACTTGAAAAAAGGATATATTAGTAATTCAAGAAAATTAAAGTGATTCCTTTAATAATCTGTTAACGTACAAATGTGTGATATATCAAATGTCATATAGTTCTGGCTGTGGACTGGCAGTGGTCTGAGGCCCGTGTCAAATGCCATCTCCTTATACAAGGCCTCTTCACTTGAATTTTGTGATCCTGAATCAAAGTCCATGGAAAGACACCCATTGATTTCAGTTGACTTGGGATCAGGCCCTGTGTCAGGATCAAGATTTGGACCCCAATAAATTTGATATATTTTATTGATTCAGCATTAACCTAGATTAAGTAACAAGCATTTGGAATTCACATTAATTTCTTGACTTCCTCATAACTGTATTGAACAATGTATAATTTTTTATAGTATTCTTTTACTGTTTATTGATGCATATAATTTGTGCAGTGTTTTGGGTTTTTTTTTTGGTAACTTCTGTAAAATATCCCCAGTGCCCTTATTAATGCTGGATTTGTGGGAGAGAAGTAAACCTTGTGAATTTGATCTTTCAGAAGACAATGTAATTCAGATGGCCTACTCAGAACCTATTTTGAAATCAAGCCTAGAAAATATTCAACCTTCTCTCATCTTAATTGTGCTAGTTATAATGGCAGATTGTCAAGAAAGAGATTTGGAAGAAGAAAAAATATTGCTTGGTCAAAGCACACTGGCTGAAGCTGTTATGTCCCTAGACAGACTGTGAGAGTTTTTGCTCCTGGGGAACAAAAACCATGAGCCCAATAAGGGATTAAAGAATTCACCAGAAACCTAGTCATATGACTAAATCAATCAGCCAAGGGACATATGAAAGGTCAGAAGGGCCAACCAATGATGTCCAGGTACAGCATTCTGATAAGAAACTGAGCCCCAAAACTTTAGGAAGGGGGAGAGTACTGTCCCTAGAGTAGAGCCTGCTTAGGTTTTCAGCTGCTTGACTCCTCAACATCTTGGCTGCTGCAAGCTTTGGAGAGGCCACTCTTTCTGCACAACTTTGATTTATTGGGTCTCATCCCTTGAATTATTCCACAGTCTGCCTCTGCAACAGCTTGCAGATTTCTCAAGCAGCAGCAGGTTAAAATTGACATGATTCTTGTTGGTACTGCTGCTTCCCCCAAAGAAAGCTCTGAACAGCAGCAAAGACACTGAAGCTGTCTGTCTGCACTCAGGAAGATAACATTGCGTCAGTTCACATTCAGAAGATTAACTGTGAAACCACGAGGCTTGGAAACTATTTTAAAAAACAAGGTATTACATTTTGCACTGACTGTTCACTCTTCCCCCCAGCCCATCAGGGAAAGCTACTTTATTTACCACTAATGAGTGGGAAAGTGCATTTTTCTAGCTTTCAACCCAATCCTTCATTCTTCACTCAAGCAAAGTGCCTATTGAAGTATTCATGGAATGCAGAACTTGGCCTAGTCATAGGCCAATGATTTCACTGTATATAATACGCACACCTTTATGACTTCATCTGTATCCTAACTCACTCTTCTGAGGCTATTGTATGACATGCTAGAATGAAAATTATGAAAATGTATGATATATATATACGGGGCCAGATTTGCAGCTGCTATAAATCAACACTGACTTCAGTGGAGCTATGCCAATTTGCAGTAGCTGAGGATCTGGGCACTTGCTTCTGTTGTTGAATACTTTATTGAATACTTTTTATCAATTGCTGTGTAAATATTCATGGATAACTTATGTCATTATTCAACTACTCTAGTTGTGGGTAGTAAAGTACCGTGAAGGTCAAAGAAAATTAGACTATTATTTTTCTGGGCAACTTGACAGGTAAATAAAGTTATAGATTGGGCCTTCATAGAAATAGCTTGTATGCTTTAGTTTCTGCTATAAATACTATCCTGCTGATGGATGTAAACACATACAGTGGGCTAAATTCTTCTCTAATTTACACCATTGTAAACCCAGAGTAGCTCCATTGACTTCAGAAAACGCCTCTAAAGTCTCACTTGTGTCAGAACAAGCAGTGCTTCATCCAGTAGCTTAACTTGAGGGTAGAAAATCTCTTTATGTGACTAGTTAATGAATGGCTCTGCAAGAGATTGGTGAGAAAAATAAGTCATCATCCAGATGTAGCTGCTGACAGATGCTAAGTTCTAATTAATTGTCATGCTCCATTAGGGCTCTCTTGTTTCTTTAAATGCAATAGATACTATGGGAAGGTGGGTGGGGGTAGAGAATCCCCAAACCAGCAGCAGGTCTTAGAGGCATTGCGGTTGTCTCAGTGCTGAAAGAGGCAGAGGGCCAGATCAACAAAAGGGACTTGGGCATTGCAATACTGAGCATCACAACATTTAATTTTTAAGTGCCTAGGTAACAACACTGTGATCCACAAAGCTGAGTTAAGCACCTATGCTCCTGTACAATGCAAGGGGCGGGGCAGATAAGTACTTGAGAATGGGATATACAAAACCAGCATGCTGGGGTGCTTGGGGGACTGCCTAAGCTAGCCAATGGGCGATGCTGATGAAAGGGATGTGTGTGTTACTCCCTGCTCCTCTCTGAGTTCGGTGCCTCTGCTTTTGTTCAGAGAGTTGGTGAAGACAGACTTCAGAACCCTAAGTCACATGCAGGGCCCAATCAGAGGGCACCTAACTCCACACAAAATGGCTGGGGGAAGGCGACTTGTGAGGAAGAGGAGGAAGACTTCCTGTACAACCTTGAGCCTAGTGGTGAGGGTATTCTCCTGGGATTTGGGAGATCCCTACCCAATGAGAAGGGATTTGAACAGGGAGCTGCCTCCTCTCCAGTGAGTGCCCCAACCACTAGACTATAGCGTCATTCTAACTCTTCCTCTGGAACAAATAATATTTAATTAAAGTGAAACAACTTCAACAGGAGAGATTGAGGAACCCCCCACATCAGAATATTCCATGGCCCAATAGTTAGAGTACTCACCTGAAAGGTGGCAGATCCCTGTTCACATTCCCTCTCATCGGGCAGATGGGAGACTTGAACCGGAGGTCTCCCACATTATAGGTGAGTACCCTAACGACTAGGGTAAAGGTTATAAGAGAGGGCTTCTTTACCTCCCCCAAGTTGCTTTGTGTGGTGTTAGGCAGCCTCTGAGCACGCCTACAGGATTGGGCCCCATGCACCTCTCTTTTCCCTGATTCATGAATCACTCAGGGGCTTAAATGGGAGATAGACAGCTGGGCGCCAAGAGTGAGGCAGCATGGTCAGAGATGGAATCATAGGTGCCTAGGGAACTTTTACTGCAAAAACCTAGACCCCAAGCGGCTTTACGTGCTTACCGAGTTAGGTGGCAGCCAAGCAGAAGTTTTGTGGAAAACAATGGTGCCTAAAAATGGGACTTAGATGCTCAAGTACCTTTGTGGATCACACCCAGAATGCCACCGGCAGCGCTAAGGGAATGCACTGCCACTGCTATGGCTGTTGTCTTAAAAAGTCAACCTTTGCCAACAGGTACCACAGTTACTCCCCACTAGCAGTTATTAGCCTAGGAAGAAATTGTGATGTTTCAGATACTACTGTGTGGAACTGGTGGGAAATTCTGACATTTTAATGGGGAGTGCAGTACACTTCTAATGACAATAGTGTCCTGGGCTCTGCCTCCCCCTGACCACCATGCCAGCTTCATTGCAACAGCCACTGCAAAAGTGGTTGGGGCCACAGCCCCATCTTCACCCTTCCTCTTTCACTAGTTTGGCTAGCTGCTAGTTTACTAGTTCTGCTAGTGAGGTTGCTGTTTCCTGCTGTCCCCCCGCCCCTCACTTGCACTGTAGGATTGCACGTTCCCCTTGCACACTTGAGAAAGACAGGAGGGGCTCCATGTACCTTTCACTCTCTTGTTCTCCTGTGCAGGGCCAGCCACAATCAGTGGCACAGCTACTGTGTCTGAGCTCTAATAAATGGAATTTGCTGCTATTATTTAGTATTATCTAAGAAACTCCCAGAACTTACTGTGTTGTACTTCATAATCAGTTATTAAAAGTCCAATTAACTAAAATACATTCATGCTGACTCTGCAGTGGCTTTAACAAGCTAAATGCAAATGGATAGCAAATATCTAAAGGATACGGGGCCAGATCCTTAGCTGGTGTATATCAGGGATTCTGCATGGAAGTTGATGGGGCTACACTGATTTATAAAAGCTGAGGATCTACCTATGTTTATATGGAATCATCAGCTAACGTGTGGCTGCAAATAAGCGTTTGGAACCCTTGGCTTAAGAAATTGAAAGATTGTACCCAGTGAGCTAAAGGAGCAACTAGAAAAGGGGCCCTATATGCACTTGAGCAAGTCTGGGCAAATACCTCACATTTTTTCAGTTACTAGTCTTTATAATCCTTTGAATTTTTACACTAATTCACTTTGGCAGAGTTTATATCCCTTTTTATATTCCCTTCTTCCTCACGTTTGTATGATCACGGAGACCAAATGGTAAGCATACCAAATTTTTGCTGCAGGAAAGGAAGGGAGAGTCAGGTGCTATATATGGCAAATGACTGGAAGTAGGTAAATCAAGACCCTGATCACACCCTGAGAACTGTGTGGGCAGACTGCTGTGCCTACATGAGTCTCAGTGCATGATCAGGGCTTAATATGGCAGCACGGGGCCTGATCCAAAGCCTGTTGAAATCAGTGGAAGGACTCTCATTGGCTTTTGAAATAGACTCATAATTGCACCCCTGTAACAGATAAGCCAGGGAAAAGTCAAGCTGACAATAGGGAAAGTTTCAGGATAGTAGGGGAAAAAAATCAAAGGACCAGAGAAATCAAAGGCCATTTCTGGTAGGGTAGAAAACCCCTGTGGCCAATCATGGATTTGGGACACGTTTTCAGGGTTGACTTTATATGTAGGTTGTATGATATGTGTAAAAGTCTGATTCCACTGAAGTCAAGGGCAAAACTCCCTTTGACTTCAGTAGGGCCAGGATTTTACCCTATATATTTGGAAGTTTATATTGTGCGTATGTGTGTGTGTACTATAAGTATGTATGTAATGACTTACATTTTACAATATTGAAATAAGGAGGGTATAGGCACCTGTGGTAATTCATTGAGCTAACAGTCTAAAAGTCAATATGTAATCAAAATATGCCAAGCTTTTAGATCAAAATTCTTCCTAGTCAGATTTATAGTATCATTGGCTGTATAGGTCTCTATACAACACTTGCTTTAAAAGATTTTCTATTTTCAGATCCTGTTTTGTTAGAAATCTAGGTCAGCTTACTTGGCATACTGTTAGGAGAGTTCTGCTGGAAGACTAGAAAGTGTCTCTCATAGCTGATAAAGACATTCACATTTTCAAAGTGGAACTAACACTTAGATTTTTGCACGGAGAGAATTCTGAATGCTATGGGGAACTATACATCATTGTTAGAAAGCCTTTAGAATTTGGTGATATTCTGTGAAAGTTCGAAAGATTTGTCTTAAAATTAGGCAAAGCCCATAGTTAGCTTCCTAAATTGTTCTGTTGTCCAGCTTAACACTCAATGAAAGGTATCTTTCTGGAAAAGTTATTTCCAAAAAATTTAAGGTTTCGAATTAGATATATTTCAGAGTGGTAGCCGTGTTAGTCTGTATCCGCAAAAAGAATGAGGAGTACTTGTGGCACCTTAGAGACTAACAAATTTATTTGGGCATATATATATGGGATATATATATATCCCACGAAAGCTTATGCCCAAATGAATTAGATATAGGTTCTCAAGTAGTTAATTCTAATTTGTTTGTATAATTTTTGTAGTTGTTATACAATGACATGAGGCAGGTTAATGGTGTTTTTACATAATATTAAAGGAATTCTCTAGTCTCCAGCAATCTCATTTGGTGTTTTAAATAATTTCTAGTGTTAACATGCACTCTAAAATAAATAATTAACCCTCCACACTCAAACATTCCTTAATAGGCATACCCTGGAATAAAATAAGCAATGAGGAAAGCATTCTTGTGTAAAAGTATCAGTCTAAGTCACCATGAGACCTGTGGAGCACTGACCATATATAACCGCAGAAGGAGCAGTGTACTGTATTGGCTCCACTTACGTTCAGCTGATTTTGAAGGTATCCTCACCCTTTTACTCTTCTGTGTTTCCCTTCACACCTCACTGTGAAGGGAAAAGTAGGGTTCTGTATTCCAAGGGGGAATTGGTTTCTCTGAATGTTGTTGCATCCAACCTGCAGGTTAGCCCAGTTTCTGACTCAGGTGAACCCATACAAATGAGCACAAGGCATATGAGTTTGCAAGGAGATGTGAACATGGGGAAAACTGGGTTAATGTTCCAACAACAAGACTTGTGAACCTCTGTAAAGTGCTTCTGACACATAATATTCCCAAACCTGATTTGAATGGAACTTGGAGGGCTCTCCAATAACTCTGGTTTAGACGTTCCAAACAGATAATATTGATTATTTTGCACAGGTTTGGCCACCTTCCAGTTATCTCCTTTCAGATACTGCTTTTGTTCACTTCCTAGCCAGAATTCAGTCTGTCTCTGTCATACATTCCTTTGTTTTTCCTGCTTTGGGGGTTTTATAGGTCGGCAAATGTTCATGAGAACAGGATATTTTCTTTTAAAGTGTTCTCTGTGCTCCTGTTGCTATTCCCCACTTGAAGTCAACATCTTCCCTTTATAGCATCAAAGTAATCTCCAGAAACCAACTGTGACTTCAAATAAGGCATAAATGGGAAGAACAGATGAGCACTTAAGAAGCATAGATCACATTTTCATGCAAATATCATAGTAATAAAACTGAAGGTACAGAAGATATTGGGTAGGCAGAATAAGTGTCTATATAAAACGTTTCTCTTAAGTTTTCTTGAAGATGTCAGCATGTCTTTAATTCTACCCAGCTTTGCACAGTTAAACTTGTTTCAGCTCCTGATACTTACCAGCAGGATGGATCTACAGTTTTTGCAAGTATTATCAATCTTAAAATATATCTGCCAACATAATTACTGCTAACTACAATTGTTATTTTATACACAGTGTGGATTCTGGAGTCCCGCTTCCATCACTTATCAAACATTTATCCCCATGTGTAACTTAAAATTCAGCTAGCTCAAAACTAATTTCACAGGCATTAGATACTGGAGTTCTTTTATATCACATTCTTTAAATTATGTGAAAAGTCATAATCCTGCAGGGTAGCAATTTAGAGAGCAAGTCCAATCCTGCACTCATATTGCATGCACAAAACCCCCAATGAGCTTTACTTTAGTAAGAAGAATAGATCAGGGCACAAAATAGGGTCCAGAAAAAAGCTAGGACATGACCAACCCTATGTGATCATAAAACTGATTACAAACTAGTTCAGTGATTCCTTGTTTACAATCCCTTCAGGAAAGTGTATGACTAGGGGCCTGATCCAAATTCTTTTGAAATCAGTGGAAAGATTTCCACTGATTTCATGGGCTTTGAATCAGACCTAAAATCATCTATCTATCTATTTATTTATCTGTGAGTTAATTGTGCAATTATGTGGAAGGAAGGCATTTGAATGCTGGGATGGTGGTGGTGAGGGGCATAAGAACATAAAAGAGAGATGGTGGAGAGAGTATGGGGAATGTAATGTGTTTAATTTAAATGCCACCACCAACAGCAACCAAACTTTTAAGTAGTAAGTTGTGTGCCAATCTTCACCTCATCCTGATACCCTGCTTACCTTAACTAACGTTTACGTGGTGAGTAGTGCAGTTAATTTCAGTGGAATTATTTAAGGAGTAAGGCAGTCTTATTCACCTTAAGTAGTATCAGAAACTGGCCTTTTCCTTGTATTCTGCATCCCACTTCTCCACCTCTCCTTTCTTTCTGTCTTCTTAGATCTTGCAGTCCCTCCCCCAAAGAGTGTATCTGCTTCTGCATTAGGAAAGCATCTAGCACCTTTAGGAAGTGAGTATCACAATCTAATAATTAATAAGGAACAGGTTATTTTATTTGAGAGAGCAATTTTTTCAGTGTCTACAGGAAAAAAAAGTAAGAAGTGGAATGGGGATTTGAATTTCTGCTCTCATTAAAAAGACCAATGAAACTCACAGGAGGAAAGGCAAGCGAACATGCACACTTGCAGACTTGGCTAGTGAGCTCATGCTAGCACTCTAAAAATAGCCATGCAGTGCTTTGAAGTTGCCGCTTTGGGCTGGAGCTCAGGCTCTGAAGATTACTCCCCTCCCCAGGGTGAGCCTGATCTCCAGCCTGAGCCACAGCTTCAAAGTGCTGTCTGTACAGCTATTTTTAAAGCAGTAGCATGAGCCATGCTAGCCCAAGTCTGGCGACTTGGCCGGGCTGGGAGGCTCGCTCCCGCTCGCTCCAAATGCGGTGTAGATGCACCCCTCACTGACTTCTGTCACTCTAAGGTGTCATGTTCCACCTTTACCAATCAAATATACATGAAAGTACCTCCAAATAGTCTTTGAAGATAGAACTCAAGCAATTGATATATTCATCTCACCCCCATGACCGTGACCTTTACAGGAGCTAAGATATTTCCATCACTGGGAACATTGGGATATGAAAGTAATTTAAAAAAAAAAAAAGCAGCTTCTCATGTTATGTGCTTTGAAGTTCAGGTTAGAAATTAAAATGAGTTTTCTTTCAACATGAGCCTTCTGAAAATGGGCTCAAAATCCTATGTGTAGCTAGTGCGTAATGCCTGCTGTGCACCATTGCTAACTAATGCTCTGCATTTCTTGGAACTCCCCTGTGGTGCCCAAAGGGTCTGACTTCAGCCCCTGAATATGCTATTTTTAATATTCTTTTTCTTAGATGTTATAAGGTGGTGATACAAGATTTATGTGTGAGCTATTTCACTGTATTCCTTACATCATTGGCATTGGGAAGGCTGCAAAAGTGGGGGGCCAAGCAAGCAAAATGTCTCATGCCCCCACCCCACCACCACCAGCTGGTCCCTCCCTGATTTTTAATTCCCCCTCCGTCCTGGTGAGCCCCTAGCCCTCAGGTGATGAGTCCATCCCACTTTCCAGACCCGGCCGGTCCCCAGTACCAAGAGGAGCCACTGCCATGGTTCTGGCGACTGACAGGTAAGGGCCCAGCAAGTGGCACAATGCAGCACAGGACCCGGCTGGCACTGGCATGCTCCATATGGCATAATGCAGAGCAGGTCCTGGGTGCCAGCTGGGCTGTGGTGCATGCCCTCCCTGCTGGGAACAGGGACGCCATTTCAGATTTCAATAGGAGAGGGCAAATTTTAGTAGGTTCCAGGGGCTGAAGCTCTTGGATTTTTTTTTAAGGTTAAAATGTAAAAATCAGTCTATTTGGGAGTCTCTCTTGTGATTATTTCATACACCACCCAGCAGTGCCACTCATCCCACTGATGCTCCCAGATCACCTGGTGGCATTCCCAACCCCCCATAGTCACCCCCCAACCCCAGCTGGCAGCACCCTCCCAACCCACTGCCCCCAGATCATCTGACAGCACTCTACTGGGCAGCTTCCACTTGTAATTACACAGCCATGTCCCCCACCTGCAGAGAGAGGATAATGCCTCCTGCTCATCTTTGAGAATTATGGATGAATATTGGGATATATTTGAGCTAAATATTATGATTTGCGTTAAAACCACCCCCATTTATACTAAATCATTCTCTTTTCATACATAAGATTCCTGATAAAAAAAGAAAAATACCTTGAGCCTTGCATGCTATATAATATTGAAGTTAAGAGATGAATTAACAGTAGAAAAGAATTAAGGCCGTATGAAAATTAAAGTTACCAGGTCAGTTTCTGCTCTCAGATATTGCAGATTGGTATCCAAGAGCTGATTCTGACCTACCAGATATAAGAAATGTTGTTTTGTTGACAGCCTGATCCCAGGTTCACAGAAGTCAATAGAAAGACTCTTATTAACTTGAATGGAGTTTGGATCAGACCTAACTTATTTAGGACCAAATTATAAAAATACTTCATCAACAACAAAAACGTAGTGTTTGCAGCTTACAAGAGTTGTCACAAATAATTGGTTTATTCATTGATTATTGGATTGATTGACTTAGGAGTTTTTGAAAAAGCTCATCCATAAATTTTCTGTGTCACTTAGAAGCAGAAGTCTCTCTCAAATAGATTTATAAGCCTAAACCACTGAGGTGCTTTAAAAATATCCCACCCCAGTTGAGAAACTGCAGAACTGGAATTAATTTGCAAACTGGACACCATTAAATTAGGCTTGAATAAAGACTGGGAGTGGATGGGTCATTACATAAACTAAAACTATTTCCCCATGCTAATTTTTCCCCCTACTGTTACTCACACCCTCTTGTCAACTGTTTGAAATGGGCTCTCCTGATTATCACTACAAAAGTTTTTTTTTCTCCTGCTGATCATAGCTCACCTTAATTGATTTGTCTCTTTAAAGTTGGTATGGCAACCGCCATCTTTTCATGTTCTCTGTATATATATATATATATATATATATATATATACCTACTGTATTTTCCACTCCATGCATCTGATGAAGTGGGTTTTAGCCCACGAAAGCTTATGCCCAATAAATTTGTTAGTCTCTAAGGTGCCACAAGTACTCCTCGTTCTTTTTGCTGATACAGACTAACACGGCTACCACTCCGAAACCTGCTAGGCATTGTTTCTCATCTACCTTACAGCACCCAGATTCTTCAGAATTCAAGGTCTGTCACAGGCAGACATAGCCTATAGGATACTCTGCCAGGAGGATCTTGTGTGCTAAAAATGAGTTTATTTTCATTAGTCAGAGGGTAAGTTTGATCAGTGTACTGTAAGAAAGTCAGCGTAGATATTCAATTGGTTCAGAACCCCCGCAAAAAAGAGACAACTGCTTAAAAAGCCAGCATTGTTTCTTGTAGCTTTTTGGACACTCTTTTTTTCCCCTCCTTGTAACCTTGAAATTCCTTTTGGATGATGATCCTGATTTTTCTGTTCAAGAGCTGAGATGTTAATTTGTTTGAAAGGTGAATTCTTTTGCTATAAAAACTTTATGGGCTTTGTGCAAAATTGCTTGAATAAATGTTCTCACAAAGAAATAGACTTTGATCTTTATCTTCACATTTAGGTTTCTAGCGCCCTTAGCAATACACAGATACAAGCTATTTTCATTTGTTACTTTAAAATTGTTAATTTCATTGGTAATTCTTTGAGTCTACAATGCATTCCTCTAACAACACCTTGCAAAGCTCAATTCTCCTGCTGTCTTATGACTCCCAGAGCTTAGTCAGTCCTTATGCTAACCTGAAACAAAGTTTAAAAAAAATGCTCAGATTCCATTTTTAACAATGAATTGACAGTAGCTACTTAATAGTAGACTGCCAATTGCATATACTCAACTCAAGGACATCTACTGTACTATATCAGGTCTGTATGCAAATAAAATATAAAGTTGTTAGGCACATTTGGAGTCTTAAAAAAGATGAACTGTGTCCCTGAATTTCAATGGGAGCAGATTTCAATGCTGAGCATGATTGAAAATCCCACCCAGAGTATTGTGATGGGGTGTATACTCCACACAGGCAGAGAAAGAGTTAACTAGAGCCAGAAAGCAATTAGTACACCTGATTTCACCTAGAGGGTGAGCTAGGCCCACCCTAGGATTCAACTTAAAGTTGGGGGAGAGCTGGGTGACTGAAATGAGGATGAGTTGAAAGGAGTGGGGTGACTAATAAAGGAAGGACTTTGGGGCTGTAGAAGGGAGGCCGGAGACTTGGGGGGAAGAGTAGGCCTTTGGATCTTCTCCAGAGAAGGGAGCTCTGGCAAAGGGCCAGGAGTGGAGTGAGCTTCTGTGGCGAGCTCTGACAGATGGGCCAGACACCAGGGAGATAGCCCTGGTGTGGAGATTCTGAGAGATTGAGAGAGAGATGGATGCAGAGAGGCAAACAGGAGCCAGACCTCCAGGGAAAAAGCCCTAGGAAGCGTTGTTTCGTACAGGAGCTGAGGAGAACTCCGCTGTACCCTGGAAGGGGCAAAGAGTCTGGAGGAGTGAGCCCAGGAAGGGCTGAGGCAGGAAGTGGTCCAGAGAAGCAGCGAGGAGGCAGATCTTAGCCAAAATAGTAGAGGGAGGGCTTGGGTTCCTCTACTGACCACCAAGAAAGGTGGATTGAAAACCCCTGATGTAAAGGATGTAATGACCACTGAGTCCAGAGTTGGGCCAAATACCTGCATAAAGCTATTGGACTGCTGTTTTGTGGGACTCTTTCTTACCCCCGAATGGGTGGAAGTGAATGTGACCTGGCTGAGTCATGAAAAGTAGATCACGGCTGGGATAGGATGGCTGTCAGCTGTGGGTGCCAGAGGACAGCCTGATATGCAGAGCTGGGTATTGCATGAGAGGGTATGACAGCAGGTGAGTCACTCTTCTATAGTGTGTATTCTAGTGAGCAATTGGATGAGAAATATTTTCACCAGTAAGGATGACTTTTCACTACAAGTGGCAGAGTCTGTCTAACGTATATATCTGTCTCTCTCTGGCTTTAGATTATCAGTGTAATATCAGAGCATCTCACACCTCAGCACGTGTGTAGAATGAAGTCCCATGCAACTATTTCTCCCTCTTCCGCTACTGGCATCAGTAATTGTTTGGGTTTGGATTTTTTATTTTATTTTTAGGGTGGAGGATTGCACACAACTCTCCCTTCTCTTCCTGTTCCTGTTTTGTTTGTTTCTTGTGGGAAAGCTAGGCTAAGAATAGAGTTATACGCGACGTTGTGAGAAGCAGCGAGATGGAGAAGGGAGTCCCATAGTCTGGGTCCAATTACTGACAAAGATCTCCCCATCCTCCCACATCCCCAGCATTCTCTCAAATTTAACCCTTGAGACTGACAATTTCTCAGTTGTTGTGGAACAGAGCTGGTGATGGATGTTAGGGCTTCTGTATCTTGCGTGCCTTGAGTCAATGCCATGGAGTAATTATATATTTAAAATTTAAAAAAAGAGGGAGAGGGGAATCAAAGATCTTGAATTCAACCCCATAATCTCGAGGGAACCAGTGTAGTGGAGCACTAGGATTATGTGCTTTGAATTATTAAGTGCTGTGAAGGTGCTGCTGAATTCTTGATTGGTTGAAGATTTTATTACATTTTCTTTTATTTCATTGTTTTATTATTGAAATTCTCTGGCCTGTGATACAGAGGAGACTAGACTAGATGATCTAATGGCCCCTTCTGGCCCTAACATCTGTGCATCATAGCTCACAAAAATAATGTTCATATCACACTGTCCACACACAGTTATCCCTAAATTGTAAACATCTCCTTTATTTATTTATATACATAAATTCTCTCTTGTATTTGGTTTATGGCATATTCCATTTTCAGGTTCATTATTACTATCATTATGGTCACAGCTCAGACACTGCTGTGTGGTGAGAGTGGGTTAGTAATGACAGTGCAGTGGTGGCTATTGTAAATATACTGGATTTCAACATATATATTTTTAATAATGTGTAGTGGAGTTACATCTTTCCTACCACATCTTTGCCCTGAAGGAAGCTGAGAATGCTCAGTGCTGTTACTACTCAGCCATAGTCTTAGCAAAGTCAGAAAAAGCAATCAATAAAGAGGCCTTTAAAGAGAGTCTATAAAATCCTCAGGTGCAACTGACATAAGTTGAAAGTCCCACATCACATGTTTATATAGGTCACTACTCTTCTGGTGTCATGTTTTTCATAAAGAACTGCAGTGCGTATTTTTCTTTTGCACATGAGAACACAGTCCTTCTGCAATTTATTTTCCCTGCTTACTTTGTTCATGCACAAAGCTAGCACCCCTTGGCTATCCTACCAGGGCCGAATCTTGCCATTTCTCAAGGAAACCAGAGAAGGGGTTAGTAGAAAACAGCTGGCTGCACTTCTGGCACAAGAGGCATGCTGCTTCGCAGCGTGGGCTACTGCAGTGCAGTCATGGATGCTATTCGCTGCCCCCGCTGTACTGAAGGATTGACACATAGTTTCGTTTGTTGGTTTCTATTGGCAGGGGTGCTGGAACAATTTGTATAGTGGGGGTGTTGAGAGCTATTGAACCAAACTGTAAACCCTGTCTATGATGGAAACCACTTCAAGCCAGGGGGTGCAGCAGCACCCCCAACACCCCTAGTTCCAGCAGCACCTATAGCTATTGGCAAGATATGTACTTGTCAGTTAAGGGGCTCAACGCCCCTTAGGATGTGATCTGCAGGGGCGGCTCCAGGCACCAGCGCAGCAAGCACGTGCCTGGGGTGGCAAGCCATGGGGGGGCAGCCTGTGGGTGCTGTGAGGGCGGCAGTCAGGCATCCTCCGGCGGCGTTTCTGCAGGAGGTCCGCCAGTCCCGCAGCTTCAGCAGCAATTCAGCAGCGGATACGCAGACGGCGCGGGACCAGCAGATCACCCACAGAAATGCCGCAAAATCCGTGTGACCAGCGGACCGCCTGCAGGCATGCCGCCGAAGGCCGCCTGACTGCCGTGCTTGGGGCGGCAAAAAACATAGAACCGCCCCTGGTGATCTGCACTCGAACAGGTTAGCCAGTGTGTGCTTCTGTGTTGAGGGATTCTGCCAGGCTGCATGCATGCGGAGAAAAAGTACCTCTTTATTTAGGGTCAGTCAAAATGTTTCATTCCAATCAAATTTACACTTGGTTTCATTTTTGACTTTTTAAATATTTCTTTCTAATTTAAAATTAAAGTTTAGTACATATTTTAAAACTACAAAATATATAATGTGATTGCTATTCTAACTGGTACTTGGCAATTACTACTGAAACTGGAAAAGTAACTGGTAGCATTGATGACTGGTTTGGCGATTGGTATTGAAATTAGTATAATATAAAAATGAAATGAAATATAAAATTTTGAAACTTCAAGTCACTTTGAAACAAAAAATCAAAATGTTTACTTTTGAGAAGGTCAATAAGGATGTTCAAACTTATCAAAGCTCTTTGTTTCAATTTTTTTCACAATATAATTTTGTTGAAATCAACACCTTCCTGCAGAACATGTTGATTTTGACAAATCAGCATTTTCCAGCGACAAATCCTTCTGTCAGAAAATTTTCAACCAACTGTATTCTCAGTTTCCCAGGCCTAAACACTAGATTGTCAAGATGTTTTTCTGCAGCTGCAATACTCTGTCGTCTGTTATGTAGGTGTTAAACAAGAAACACAATCTAACAGCCATCTTTTAAATGTGAATAAGAAATATGAGGTTGGGGAAGGGAAATGAGTACTTAGTACCCTCCCCAAAAATCATTTTCCTCCCCAGCACTATGGTTGGGCTGGGCAACTCCAAAACAGGCATAAAGCAACTGTGGGACGTAGCACATCAATAATGTAGTTAACTGATCCTGCATGGCTCCACATTTACCTCAGACTACTGTGCAAATCTTACATTAATGGAACACTGTCCACTTAGAATGAAGAGCTGGTTCAGAGCAGCAGCAGCAGTCTAGCATATTCGGATACTCTATATGGCACATATAATTATAGTACAGTGTTGGGTCAGGCAACTGGAGCATTTTACTTTTGTGTGAAGGAAAAGTAGTCCTAGCATGTTTGGTAAGTATAGTGGAAAACATTCCCTTTTATTGTACTCTGCCAGAGATGTGCCAGAATAGTTTCAGACATTTCCAAACCTAAGAGCAGGTCCACTATGAGGAAATAATTTTCCTACCTAAACTGGCCTTACTTCTGAAAGTGATGCAAACACATGGCAGCCGTATGTATGGCTGGTATTCTGGCAGTGGAGGGAGTACTCAGGCAGTTACAAAATCCTGTTTACACATTGCCGTACCTGTCTGTGGCATTTTACAAATAAAAATAAATGAGCCACACCCTGATCACAGTTACACCATGTAAATTTAGAATAACTTCATTGACTTCACTGGATTACAATGGAGTAGAAGGCTGAAGTGACAAAGTTTAAGCTTTCTTGAAGACCAATTTGCCAGACACCTGCTGTTTACTTTCTCTTTTATGAAAATAGGTCATGAAGCAGCTAATGGATGTGTCAGTGTGTTTGTCATTTGTTATTTTTAGTCATTTTTGTCCCCTTTACTGATAGTTTATACAAACGAATGGTGTTGAAAACTGTCCTAAAGATATCTGCATCTGAATCAATCAAAATGTCTCATCTCTGCTACTCCTGAGGAGGCTAGGTCATATAAAAGTCAAGACATCCCCTCACTTCTACTTCTGACTGCTTAAAAATAACCCAATAGCTCATTTAATTGACAGATTAAAATGACAGATAAAATACCCAAGGCACAGTCATATTGCACGAGTTCAACATCTTGCAGAAATAAACACTCCTTCTGTCTACCTTGGTATACCCTCGGGATGCGTTGATTCTTTTGAGCTATTAAGGCTGAGGGAACAGTCCTTTATGCATCATTAATTCTAAAGCAGAGGTGAAGACTCTCATGAAAGAGTTTGCACATGCAGCACTAACACTGCAAAGATGATGGCTGACCTGATCAGGTATGAATCTTACAAAATGACAATAAACATGACATGTGAGCCAATGCCGAGAAAAGTGACTGAGAGAGAGAATCAAGCGATTGTAGTATATTAGCTGCCCCATGAGCATAACTGATACGAGATTAGAAAATGGATTGCTTCATAAGAATGTCCAAACATTTTGGTTTAGGTTTGTCCTGTAGTACTGCTCTGAAATAGATCTGAGGTGGATGTGCATTCTGGGTACTGTCAAAAAAATGAGCAACTAAGCATGCAACTTTGAGCCAGAAGTTTGGGTGAAATGCTGACCCCATTAACTTCAATGGCAGAATCCTAATTAACTTCAGTGTGGCCAGGATTTCACCCTTTATATTCATCCCCAAAGAGTACTTGTTGTTGTCTTAGTATATATGAGAATGGGATAACAACCTATTCTGGTATAGATTAAACTGAGTATCCAATATATCCCACATTCAATGGTTTAAATGCTAAAATTTGGAGCACATCTTTCGTAATTTGGCTTGAAAAAGCACAAAGGGAAGAATTCAGTGTATCTAAAAGCCCAGCTAAAGTTTTCAGTTCATGCTTGCAGCTTTGACACCAGCACTGTTGTGCACTAGCTAACAGCATCTTGGGTATTTATGTGCAAATAGACAAACTGAGTGCCTTACTTGGAAAGCTGAAAAGTAGTTCAAGCAGGGCTGGGTATAGGAATTCTGCAGCAAGAGGATGTTTGGCTTTTGTAATGTACGAAACAAAAAGTTGATGTGCCTCTGTTTTCTGTGCACTGCACTTTTAAATGTAAAAATGTCTCCAAGTGCAGCTGCCGTTTGGTTTCATTTTAGATGCAAAATGGTACAGAATGAGTCAATGTATTCTCTCTTTTATCATTTTCCTTAACCTGAAATAGTCACCTATACTGAAAAGTACATGTGGAAACATACAGTAACTGTCAAACTTTATTTATTACACACAAAAAGCTACATTAAAAGAACATTATTAAAGTTGCAAAGTCATTCATAGTGGAGAGTCATAGTAATTCATGATGACAATGGATAGTCATTGGGCCAGCAAAAGAGAGTTAGTGACTGCTGGTTAGGGCACCACCTAGGATGTGGGAGATCAAAGCTCAAATCCTTGCTCCAATGGCTGTATATTTAAATACACTGGAACAGCTTCAACCACAGACATCAAGAATGACCCATGCCAAAATATTTCATAGCCCAGTGGCTAGGACACTCTCCTGTGTTGTAGGAGACCTGCGTTGAGATCCCTTCTCCCTGTCAACAAACTTCAAGTCCTGGTCCAAAACAAGGGATCAATAGAGCTCTTTAAAGTAAAAGTCACTGGAATTTGTTATCATGAGCGAAACAACATCTAGCCTTTTTCTCAGAATCAGCTAATTGTTTTGGCTGAAAATTTTCAAGGACATTCAACCTGAAGCAGACACTCTGAATAAAAAATTTCAGCCCAAACAGTTAGTTTCCCAAAGTTATAAGCAACTGAAAACAGGGTCTTATAATAAGAAGTGAGGGGCAACCTTAATACTGGGTGGGTCTGGTAGCCCTACCTATAATAATAGTAGTATCTAGAAGGCTCCAATCTAGATTGTGTTTTATTGTGATAGGTGTTGCACATGATACGGTATGAGAGAGCCCTTGCCCTAAAAAAATTAGAAAGTGCGCGAACAACATTTACATGAAGATCTAAAATCCTCCTCTATTTGAAAGCTGCTTTATAGCAGTTCTGGTACAAACCAAAAGACCTAGCCCAGATCTACTCTAGGGGGTTGGGGGGGGATCGACCTAAGATACTTAACTTCAGCTACAGGAATAGCGTAGCTGAGGTCGATGTATCTTAGGTCGACTTACCTTGGCGTCCTCACAGTGGCGAGTCGACCGCTGCCGCTCCCCCATCGACTCTGCTTCTGCCTCTCACGGCGGTGGAGTTCCGGAGTCGACGGGGAGAGAATCGACCCCTGAGAGATCGATTGCTACCCGCTGATCCGGCAGTAGTGTAGACCTGCCCTTAGTTGTGAACTGAATTAATAGCTGTGTGTTTTGTAAAACAACATGATGGATTCAAGGGTGCCTGCGTTTAGACCACTTTTTTTTTTTAAAGGGCAGCTGGCATGTACCATTGGTTATGCTAAATGCAGACTTCCCTGTTCTCCATCCTGGGACCATTCTTTTAGCATTTGTAGTACAAAATATTTAATATAGGGAGTGTCAGGATGCTGTCATAGGCCAATTATACTTTGTTGCTTCTCATAAACTCAAGCAAAGAACTTGTCTCAACATATGAAAGGCAAACTTTCCAAAGAACTGTTGTTAGTTGTGGTGTGTGTAGTCTGAAATGTGTGTGGTATGCATACTGCATTTCTAAGAACTCTCCCTGTGATCAGAGATATTAGCTAGTTTATCCTCAGAGCTGCTGCATGCTGTTGCAGAGGAGATTTTCACACTGTGCTCTCCCATGGAGAAATTGTATTTGTTCTTTTGTTTATCATCTTCCTTGGTCCAAACTAGCATCACTTTTGGATTGGGTGTGCATATCTTCCTCCTTGTGTATAGATACATACAATATTAATCCTCCTCCTGTTCCAGACAGTCATTTGGCAAATGTCAAGCTAAAAACAAACACATTTTAAATTACAGTCTTAATATGTTGGCTTCTAGTAGTCAGTTACTGAATGATGGATATGTAGCTCACTAAAATGTAGTGAAGAAATGTGGCATGTAAATTAATTTATTGGATTAATCCTAATGGTTGAAAATTTTACATCTACAAAACCATGAAAGCTTGGTAACTCATTAAAAATACCAATCTTCAGCATGTGCATACATTATGATATACTTCTAATTTAATTTCTGTCAGGTTATATCATGCCAGCTGTATTATGCTAGTGATGGTCATAAACACAATTATAGTTCCTTAGGCAATAAGAGTGTTGTAGTAATTTTAATGTAAATTACCCTTCAGGGAAAAACATGATCCTAGTCACTTGTGGAAAACATGGTCTCTTTTCCTTTCAGAATTACTTGTTAATGAGTGGCATGCCAATAAAAGGGAAACTGGCTGAATTGGCTGGAAAGCCTGAGTTAAAGATAAGTTTGTCATAGATATCAAATTCATACACTCAGTGCTGTTTTTAGAAAGTTAAAAGAGATTCTATGAATTTATCATGATATAACTGAAACCTCTGTGTTCAGTTACAATATCCACCCCCATCTGTAGATTAAAACAGAAGCTAATTATTTGCATAGTCATTGTGTCTTTAAATGCAGATTCTTATAGAAATATATTGCTTTCTAGGGAATTACATATGTAACTTCCATAAGAGTTAGTACAAGTGATAAAATGTTGGCTATGCCAGTTTTTGCTGTACCCATACTCCCTCCCTCCCACGCTGAATGAGCTGCCCCCGCCTGGAGGCACAGACAATATCATCCATTCCATTGACTGTCATTTCCATGAAAATGTATTTGTAAAACAAAAACGTAGTTGAAATTAAAGATGGGACCCTAGAGAGAGAGAGTTATTTTGCACCTCTTCTTTGTTCAGGAATTGTTCACACTCTGGACCTGAACCTTGATCCAAATGTTGTTGGCCCATCTCTAGCTGAAATCACGTTAGGGCTTTTGTTTTGTATTCAAACTTAGAATCTCAGAAAAAATTAGGCAGTGTTCAGCATCTAGGCAACAGTAACAATGCTGCAATTTCTATATATTAGTATTCTTACCTATATATTTAGTATTCTTTCCTCCCAACATGAAATTTCACCACTTTTTGTTGTGAAGAAAGCCTGTTTGCTGGAGACTCTAGTGACACTTTATTCTTTGCAAATTCTTGATAGTGACGACAAGCTAAAGGTTTCACATGAAAATGTTTGCAAAACAAGAATTGGAAGCTATGTGCAGTTTAAGCATTCTTCACTATTTCAAAAGATTATGACAAAGGTCATGTTTTTCAAAAGAAACCTCTAAAATAGCACTTGAAATATTTCATATCCACCAGCTACTCACCCATCCAATGGTCCACTATGCAAGTTCAAATTCAGTTTCTATATGCAAATTTGAATTTTTACATGTAAAAAAGTTAGGCACAAATAATTATGGTTGTAGTATTAGAGCCTCGTTTTGAGATTTGTTTGAAAATTTGGGCAAACTATATTGTATAAATTCCAAGTGTAGTTATAGATAAATAACCACATCAGCACTGCAAAGACCTAATACTCCATTAGACTAGTTGAAACATCAAGGGTTAATTAACTTGTGTCTTGCATGCTTTGTATGTCTTAGACATTTAATTTGAAGGGAGTTCTCTAATGAAACTCAACCCAACCTTTCTCTTTTATCTATGCAGAAGTTAGTGATTTGGGTTTGGGAGGTTGAGAAACCTTTGTTGAGAAAGGTTTCAGAGTAGCAGCTGAAAGATGCTCTCCTGACCTGTAAATTAAAAGCAGAGGTCTGTGATGAACAAGAGTGATTCGAAAGACTCAGAATTCTCCCTGGGTCCTGGCAAAAGTCACTTATACTCAGCTTGAAGATGGCAGCATATTCAAACAATAACAGAAGCCACATTTGTTTTCCTTCTGTAGCCAGATGGCTTGATATCTTGGGTACATTGTAACCCGTCAAAAGGTATAAGGGTGATCTTGTATGAAAAATAATGTACAGGGGAAACCACATTTCTTTCTTAGCTATTTTTTCTATAAGGCAACATTGTGACTTTGACAAACAATAACTGACAGGAATCTGGGTTTTGTGTAGCAAGTACCCAATTACAATAATTAAAAATAGCCATGGTGAGTCTATAATGTTCTAGAATTAAAACATTAAAAAGGGTGGGGGGTGATGAATCTTATGCTCAGTCTATGTGGAAGTAAAGTGCACGCTAGTCTTAGGTTAAAAAAAAAGCTGGCAGTCAAAGAGACTGAAAATGGGGAGCCCAGTACATGGAAGGCAACCAACCCTGCTCAAGGGTCAGAGGTGCAGAATGGCTTTGTGGAGGCAGGGACTCATGTAAATGAGCTCATGCTCCCCACTCAATCATCTCTATGTCAGTCTTGCTCTCCCTACCCCCCTGCTGTGATCATGTTAGTTACTGCAGTCCTACAGCTTTTGTATCTCCTTCACTGCTTCTGCAGGAGGGAGAGTCCAGATGGGACCAGGAACCCCTTTTAGAGGGGAAAAGAAAATGGAAACTGTTCCTACATTAAAGAGGCATCTCCCCTTCCATGAGTTAACAGCATGGACAACCCTCTTCAAGCTGCACAATTCCTTTAGTTTCTCACAAACGAATAATCAGCTAGGAAGAAAGTATTCAGGCTGAAATACCAGGTTGCTTGACACCCTCTTCTGATGTCATCCCCCAAAGGTCCTACCGCCATATATGTCAGCCAGGCTGGGCTGTATCATGGACTCCACCCATGGCAGGGGGGGGAGGAGAGAGGGAGTTAGGAAGCTGCGTAACTGTAACCTCTCACAAGACCACTTCAGGGAGGGCACCTGTCAGGATTTGCATTGGCTTCAACAACTTTGGAACCCAGAAGGTCCACATAGTATCAGTGCTCCAGAAGCAGCCATCCCAGGCTTATAGCAACATAACTGGATAGCACAGTATCTATACATGTGATAAAAATATAGGAAGAATACTCTTTAAATATAAGAAGGGAAACATGGTGTTGTGTGTCAGGCACTGGACTGGGACTCAGGAGATCATGGTTCAATACCTAGTTCTGCCATAAACTTCCTGTGTGGCCTTGGGCAAGTCACTTAACCTCTTCATGCTTTGGTAAAATGCAGACAATACTGCTTCCCAGCCTCCCATGAGTGTAGTGAAGAAAAATCCATAAATATCTAGGACATGGCCAAGGAATATGGCTATTTGGCCGGGAGTTGTGGGGAACAAGTGCGGCTAAGTATTTATACAAAGAATATACATCATATTTCTGGTTTGAGAGAGAGGCTACAAGTGTCGATCAGTGAAAAATGATTGGTTGTTTGTTTCAGATAAGGTACATACATCTGCGCATCTTATTCATACTTTGATATGTTGAGAAAATGTTTGATTTTACCCAAATAATCCAACCGAAGTGACATTGGTTGATTGTAACCCCAGGAGATGTTCAGTCATCTTAAATCTTTCTGGAAACAATTACTTACATTCTGCTGGAGGGAAAAAAAACATTCTATTCTCAAGCAGAGAACATTTCTTCAGCCATTTTTAATAGCACTACTATGTATTCCACAGTGTATATCATCTTTTGTTATGGAAAGGAGATTGCTACAGAAATGCTTTCTGAAAAATGATTTTAATATTAGAGTGGAAAAAGTCCCTAGCTTCTCTAAAGGAGGCTAAAGTTTGATTATACATTTAAATAAATATTTTAAAAGTGTTTTGACTTTATTGAAATTAAAAGGATGGGACATTTTGGTAGCTGAGAGTAATGAAGCAAATTCATATTACGAGTCTGATCCTGCAAAGTCCTGAGTTCCCTCAATTTCTATTGATGTCATTTTCTACAACACTAATATCAATGGGCTTGAGGGCCCTCTGCACTTCAAAAGAGGGCACTCAGCACCTGGAAGAATTAGGCCTTTACATTTTGAAGCCATATATTTATTTGGCATTGAAGTAGTTTTGAGAAGCCTTTGGCCAATCCCATGAAGAATCACTGGATAGTTACATGGATGAGTGTCTGCATTTCTTGAATGTTCTTTCCATGGGTAGTTGGTAAAACAAATAAGAGAAATAAAGTCTGGAAGATCATTAAATCCTTCCTTTAAAAGCCAGTTAGCTGGGGGAAACAAGAAATGGCGGAGCAATAACTGAATGTGGCTGTACCGAAAATCTGTGTTTGTACACCATTGAGGTCAGGGGATATTTCAGCTGCCTGGCTCTTATGTGAACATTATTACTTATCTGTTAATAACTTCATACTGAAATTATCACCAGATTGGTACCACAGCCTATTATCAGTCATTTATCATTTGAGGACACAGCATCACTCCTGCACCTCAGTTGTTTTACTCCAAGATTGTAAAAACAACCATAAACTGTCCTATAAAGAATCTGTGTTCCCAGAATTTAAAAATCTATTTCAAGAAGCAATCATTTTTATTTTCCATCTCAGAACTTCCCTCTCAGGTTGGTAAAATCAGACCTTTGAATGTCAGGTTCTTTTTGAACCGCAAGGTATTAAGTGAGAATAAAAATATGTGCTAGCTAGACAAAATGTCAGGACCTGCCCCTGTGTGGGAGGGCTGGGAGAGGAGAGAGCTCAAGGAGACAGTGCACTCAGTGTAGCAACAAGTATACATGAGTGCAAACGGTAGGATCAGCTAGCATGGTGGACAGTGCTCAACATCGCAAAGTGGAAATGTCACATTGGTCTGAAGGCAGGGCCAAGCTTCATTCTCCCCACCACCCCCGTGTAATTCATAGGTTTAACGTGTAACTCAGGGGAGCACCTTTTGTGTAGTTGTGCTTCCTCTTTTCAGCATGGCCTTCCCCTTAGGATCCTCAAAGCCCTGATGCTGTGACTCAGGGAACACCATCTTGTTGGACCAGGCTTTTCCATAGGAAAAGTCTTCCAGTGACTTTAATATTGTCAGTTTTAATCCACTTGTTTATTTGAACTATAAGAGGAATGCTTTTCCAGCCACAAATGTGAATAGCAAATTCTAAGCAAATGCATGTGAGACGTACAGCTTTGGAATGACTTTTGCAGCTCTTGACAATGATTCTGATACAGTGGAACCCTTTATAGTGAGCTCATTCTTTGCAAAGAGCAGCTTACAAAGCCACATGACTTAGCCCAGTTGCGGAGCTGAAAGTAGACCAGCCATGCAATTTCATCTCCACATGTCCTTTGTGCTGAGTGGGTGTTTGTGGTGCCTCTGAATATATCGGTTGCAAAGGGGAGAAGCTAGATAATATGAATACAGGGAATCTAAATCCTGCAGTGTCAGCAGCTGCTATCCTAGCCATTCACTCAGTTGTGAGCTGGTGCGCACAAGCGCACACATCCAAACCCCCTCCCCCCGAGTGAGCTACCCCTGCCTGCATTACAGATCAGATCAAAGAAAGAAGAGAATTCTCGTCTGTGCATGTGGGTGGGGGGGTGGATGGGATTCTGACCCCCCACCCCAATGTACTAGCCATTGTAGCTAAGTCTGTGCAGAGGACAGAGTAGCAAGTACCTAGTATAGGGGCAGATTACGTCTCCCTGGAACAAAGTGTGAACAGGGATGAAAATGTGTTACAACCTCATCCCAAATCTGCTTTTGGAACAGTGCAACTAAATGCTGCCCCTCACTCAGAATAGTCTTCACAGTGTAAAGCTAGCTGTAAAAATGGGTTTCCTTATGTTTTGCAAAACCTATTGCGCAGTATATTCCACCGAGCAGAACAAATACTCTCACTGTAGATTTGTAGTATTCAGCTGTTTTGATAGATTATAAAGCAGGGGTCTCAAACTTGAATCACCAGGAGGGCCACATGAGGACTCACACATTGGCCCGAGGGCCACGTCACCTGCGCCCCCCCCCCCGCTGCCCCCTGCCCCTCCCCCCACTCCACCCCTGCCCCTGCCCGTGGGGTGCAGCAGGGGGATCAGGGCAGGGGGTTGGGGTGCAGGAGGGGTGTGGGGTGCGGCAGGGGGCTCAGGGCAGGGGGTTGGGGGGCAGGTGGGAGTGCGGTGTATGGCAGGGGGTTGGGGTGTGGCAGGGGGCTCAGGGCAGGGGGTTGGGGTGCAGGAAGGGTGCAGGGTGTGGCAGGGGGTTGGGGTGCAGGCAAGAGGCTCAGGGCAGGGAGTTGGGGTGCGGGGTGAAGGAGGAGTTCAGGTTCCAGCCTGGTGCTGCTTACCTGGAGCAGCTCCGGGGTGGCAAAGGTGCTAGGGTAAGCTCCCAGCCTGCCCCGGCCACGTGCCGCTCCGCTCTGGGAAGCCGGGAACGGGGAACCATGGCCAATGGGAGCTTCAGGGGAGGTAACCACAGGCAACAGGAGCTCACGGAGCTCTCTGCTCCCCCTCCCCCTGGGGCCGCAGGGGCTCTGTGTCCAGGGCTTCCCTGAGCGGTGCAGGGCCCACGGTGCCATGGGGTGGGCAAATCCACAGGCCAGATCCAAAGCCCTGAGGGGCTGGATCCGGCCCGGGGCCGTAGTTTGCCCACCCCTGGCTTGGAGGTAGGCTGAGGACGGGGTGCGCTGGGGAGGGAACAGGGGGGAGCCGCAGGAGCTTGGTGGACCGCAGGGAAGCACCCCGCCGGCCTCATGTTTGAGATCCCTGTTATAAAGTGTGACATTTAAACGTAAGGCAAAGTATTGCTGTTGTTCTAATGGTTGGTAAAGGATGACTTTTCAATAGCAACCACTGTATACATTATCCTGTATTACCATGCCACTTGTTAGGGCTGGATGGAAAATTCAAGGTGCGAGAGATCAAAATTATTTTTTTATTGAAATGTTCTAACTGGCCTGACCAGTGCTGCTACTTACATATGAGTACATGTGGCAGAGTGCAGGGGCTGAACAGGTGAGCCTCCATGCCGATGCTAACTAGGACACCAGTTAGCTCCCCCCAGAGAAAGCTGATTGAAGTAATTAGATAATCAGGCTGGTGGCCCCAGTGAGATAAAGGGCTTGTTTACACCTGAAACGCTACTGCTTTAACACTTCAAAGTAGGCACTGCCTAGCGGATGGGAGGGGTTCTCCTGTCAGTGGTGGGGAATCCACCTTCACAGCACGCAGTAACGAGGTCAATGGAAGAATTCTGTATACCTAGTGCTGTCTATGCTGAGCATTAGGTTGCCTTGACTATGTCACTCAGGGCATAGATTTTTCACACCCCTGAGTGACGTAGCTGTGTCAATCTAATTTTCTAATGTAGACAAGTCCAAAGAGACAATTAACCTACCAGCCCAGTAGGATAAAGAGACATAGGAAGGAAGTACAGGGGGAGAGGAACAGGGCTAGTTAAGCCCAGCCTCTGAGAGGCACAGAGAAGGGAGACCTCTGTTCCTCTCCAGTCCCGAGGAGAGGGCCGAAAACACAGAGAATATTGTAAGCAGACTGCTTCCCAGGGAGTGTAGTGGTGTTGATGGAGGGAACTCAAAAAAATGGCACTGTGATGCACAACCAGTAGAGTCCAAGCCAGTTTGTGCATGGCAAGAAGACAGCCAAGAGTGAAGACGCACCGTTACATTTGCGGGACTTGTCTAGGTGCATGATTTCCCCCATCCGTGGTGACAGAGGACCAGATGGGGGAAGTCAGTGTGAGGAGTCGGCATTTGGATAATGGAGCAGACTCTACAATAGTTGGTGGAGCAACAAAAAGAGATGCACAAGATCACGCATTTGCAATCCCATGGGATGGAAAGGCGATTGCCCTCCTTGTTGTGGCAGGCCAAGCAGCAGAAGAGCCTGCAGGAGTTCATAAAGGAACAGGTGCAATAGCAAGTGTTGCAAAGTGTGGTGAGCCCTGGTATGGGGAACAGCTGTAGGACACAGGGGGTTAGCCTGTGTAAAATGGGCCCAGCGTTTGATCCTGACACGTTTTTACTAACTTTTGAGAGGGTAGTGATGGGAGCTGGATGGGATAAGGGATCATGGGCCCTCCAAGTGGCACCCTATTTATCCGGGGAAGTCCAGGCAGCCTATATGGCCCTGAGTGAAGAGTAGGCATGGGATGATGATGGGGAGAAGGTGGCCATCCTGCACAGAGTAGGCCTTTTGGTTGAAAAACACAGACAGAAATTTCAGCCACTAGATGGACAGGAGCATAAAGATTAACAGAGTAGGCAACTTGCTGCCTAAGGACAGACATCAGAAGTGTGGGGAAGTAATAGATAGGATATTGGAGCAATTTCTCCAGAGTCACCCCAAAAGTGCATGTTAGGGTATGGAGGCCCCAGCCAATGATCTTACAGGAAGCAGTAAAGCTTATAGAAGTGTTTATGGACAGAGTCTCCCAGGAAAGTATTTCAACTATTTCAGGGACTGGACTTGGGGAAGTGGTGGGGAGGGCATTTTGCCACATCTAGGACGATTTAAAAGAGAAAGGAGGAGATGAGGAGAACTCGTTCAGGGAGCCAGGGAGTGGTTTGCTACCTGTGTTGGTGGCCAAGGCGTATAAAGTAGGACTGCCCACTTGTGGAATGTGAGTTCACAGAACTCTCTGGGTGGATTATGACTATCAGAGATGGGCAGAAAAAGAAAACACCTGATACCTGTAAAGGTGGGGATGAGGTATCACTAGGGACTGGTGAACACTGCCTCAGGGTGCTCAGTAGTCCAGGGTGATTTGATAAAACCCCCTGGATGCTGCCTGGCAAGAATGCATCCACAGTGAGAGGAGTCTGCCCAATAGGGGAGATAAACTTCCCCTTAATCTCTAGGGGTAAGTGGAAGCAGGTAGGGGTGGTGGAGGGACTGCCTCATCCAGTTGTTATAGAACAGACTGGAGCCCCTTTCCTATGTAAGAGAAAAACAAGGGTCTGGAGTCCCCGCAGTAGGAAACAGGGCTAACACAAAATAGGGCAAAAGAGCTTGATGTAGAAAAATCAGAGTACTCTAGACACAAGCCAGGAGGAAAGGGAAGGAGGAAAAAGACAGCCTAGAACAAGAGGTAGGTGAAAATCAGACCGTTCCAGGGAACCTCACCACCAGAACAGCGGGAGGAGGAATCCTGGGACCAGTACATGAAGTTGGAGGAACCAGAGTGCTAGGTGGAGGAGGAAAAGAAGAGACTGACACAGGCCCTACCCCAAACTGAAGGAGAGGGCAAAGAGAGTGGAGGAACAAGTCCTCACACCGTGGGCAGCCTAACGGGGAAAAGAGTTGTGGGGGTGACCCCCACCCATGAAGTGCAACTTCTGAGGGTGGAAGATGGACAACCCCACTCGGGGCAAGTATGAGCAGAGGAGTCCAGTGCCTCCTCTAAAGAAGGGAAGGCATGGAGGAAGAGAAACCTGGCTGGCAGACAAGTGGGGGAGGTGTGTGACACAGTAGAGGGGTGAACACCTATTGAGTTCCCCCCCACATCTGAAGGCCCCTCCCTCAATCTAAGAGGGACAACAAATAATCAAACAGGGAGAGGAGTGAGGTCATAGGTGCAAAATCAGGGATCCAGAAGTGGACATTGAGCAAACAAGCCCGGCCAGCACCCACTGCTCCTCAAAGGTGTCTAGGAAGCCAGCAGACGCAGCCCAGAGGAACTCTGCACGGATATGTGAACCAAGGGAAGAGCGAAAATAGGCCCCCACAGTTGCAGAGCACGGTCTCCATCCTGCATCCTCCTCCTGGTGCAATGGATGGCCACCTTGGCCAGCAGCAGGAGGAGGTTGATGAGGAAGTCTTTTGACTTTGTTGGGCCATGGGTGAACAGGAGAGTCTTCACTCTGATCACTCAAACACCATTAGGTTCCCACTCTCCCTTCCTTGAAGGAAACTGATCCAGGTAATTAGATAATGAGGCTAGGTGAGATAGCCAATTAGCTTGTGAGCCAAGATGGATAAAAAGACTGAGGAAAGATGGAAGTGTGGGGAGAGAGGACTATGGCAGCTGAGCCCAATCCCCCCAGAGATGCAGGGGAAGGGAGAACTCTGCTCCCTCTCAGGAGAGGGTCAAAAGTCCAGAGGATATTGTAAGTAGACTGTTGCAGGGGAACTGTAGTGGTGTCGGTGGAGGAAACTCAAATAAATAGCACTGTGAATGCATAACCAGTAGAGTCCAAGCCAGTTTCTAATGGGCAAGAAGACAGGAGCTAAGGTGCTCCCTGTTACAGTGTGGCAAAAATCTAAACGGAAGAAGGAAAAATAGAATGGGGGGAGTACATACTTGTAGATACATTTTGTTTCTATCTGCAGTAATGTTTCAGAAAAAGATTGATTTTTGTTTAATTAAGCAAAAATTCTGGTAACATCTCATCAATCTGACAACTGACTTGGCATAAATAACAAAATAAGGGAATCTTTGCTTCAGGAACAGTTTATTACATTTTTGAAAATGTATTGGTTCAAAAAGAAACAGTCTGCTTACTTCCAGTAGATTCAGTGATGCATCGGCTTCCTATTTACCTATCAATTTAGTTAAATAGATCTGACTGAGAAAAATGGCATTGATTTGAAAAATGCTATAAAAAGAAATCTAGTGAAGAGTGCAGCTAGTACAAAGTGTGATGCTCTGAATACAAATCATCCCTTTCTTAAACATGTATTGACTTTTGTCAGTGTCAGGCAGGTTATAAGAGATTCCTCTGCTCCAAGCTTTAAATCATATCAAGTATCCATTAGGTAGCCAAAGTGGTGTAGCAGACGGGTATGATGTTAGGGTTAGAAGCAAATAAGACTGTCTGGTTACTTGGAGATAGGTCTGTTTTATTCTAATGGCCACACCCTGGTTTTGTGGCTTGATGAGTGAGGAGAAAATTTTATTGCTGAACATGCTGGATGATTAAAGAGTAACAACAGGCTCTGCTTCAATTCATTGGAGCTTTCTGTGTGATGCTATTGTAGTCCTGTGTGGCCAGAAGAAAGGTAGCTTGGGCCTTAAAAGTGACCTGTGTACGGCCTAGGGAAAAAATGGGGAATCCTCAGTGTTCTACTACACCAGAAAAAAATGGAATTAACATTTTCCTTCACTATAGCCAGGCAATCTCTTAGTGACTTCTGTGCTTTCAGCCACTTTGCTATATATGTAGTGGATTTGAATTGATTAAAACTGATGCAGTCATGGAGAGGTAGGTAGATAGATCTCTCTTCTTTTGTTTTAAAACTGTAAGGAATAATCAGGGCCGTCCCAAGGGAGGTGTAGGGCCTTGGGCGGAAGTGATGAATCCATCACTTCGGGACTGACCTGTCACTTCTGGGACCGACCGCACTGGCCAATCGCACTGGCCGGTGGGGCCCCCCAAAACGCGGGGCCCCCCAAAACGCAGGGCCCAGAGTGGTCACCCTAATTCACCATACCCTAGGGATGGCTGTGGGAATAATTTTCTTATGTGAAGGGCAAGTTGTGCATATTCATTATCTGTTAGTGTTTAATAAAATCAGGTCCCAGTCTGTCAAATCTGACTCTCACAAGTAATCCTGCTGACATGGGACTACATGCACAAATAAGAAGTCTGCATGTGAACAGGTGTTTGCAGGATCAGGCCCTTAATTTTCATTCAGGACAAATCAAAATGTCATCAAATGTAAAATGATTTTTAAAAGAATAAGATTCTGGTGGGGTTTGCTGGTGTGTCTATCTTAATCGTGAACATAAATTATCCTGAAGGATGGGCTCAGCCGGTTCTTGATGGACCTGCCAGTGTGGCGCTCCTGTTAGGCAAGGCAGCTGCTGACTCATCTGGCCCCAGAGGAGAAGGTGCTCAGGAACTCAAAAGCAAACTGAGGATTAGTTTAGTTCCAATGCTCAGTCAGGGATTGCATCTGTGCCAGTAACAGCATGGAGAATTGGCAGGAAGGTTTATTTTGGTAGGCTTTTTTTTCTTTTCCTTTTACAAGTCACTATAAAGATCCCCAGATCACACAGAGAGAAGCAATAGGGCCACTGCAAAAAAAAGAAAGTGAGGGAGGATGCAAAATTGGCTTATGATGCACATGCACATATGGTTTCTAATACATTTATCAGGAGAGTGAAAAATGAAAGAATCTGAATCAAGCAGCAAGCGGGGGATATTTTTAGAAAAACAGCCATAGAGGGTAAGAGCTAAGTGTTAAACAAAAAGAAGGTGAAGTATTTTGAGGCAATTTAGAATAAATAATAATACATTCATTGTCTGGTCAGTGCCATTACAGAGGATTCAGTATAATTTTAAGAAAGTGGTTGTTTGAGTTTAGAAATATTCTGGGAGGTCTAATGCAAATGTGTGTCAACATGGGAAAATGGAGAAGATTTTAAGGATTGGGCCAAATAGTTGTAATAAAACTAAAAAAATTCATTCCAGCATCATGAATACATAAATCTGCAACTCCATATAAAGGATACCTGAGTGTCCTTTATATGGAGCAAAATAAATCTTGCAATCTCTCTCTCTCTCTCTCTCTCAATCATGAAATGAATCATTGAGCAGTGGAACAGAGCACCCAGGAAGATGCCCCAGTTACCATCACAACCACCATCAAGTCCAGGTCAGAAAAGAAGTCAGTGGGAATAATGAAGTGAGTGTTAGTGTATCATACACCAGGAGAGCTCATTTTATTTACACTAGAAGCATTAAATTACAGATTTTAAAGGATCCATGGGATCATAAAAATGGACAATGGCTTCTTGCTTTTTTTTTTTTTTACCAATACTTCCACTTTTTTGTAGCAAGGTATCACTTGCCCTGGCCGCACTAATCGGAGATGCACTGATATTCACCTTGGAGGCCCAGTCTAGGGCCCTAACATGGTGTCTTGTGATTCAATTGCCTCTATTCATTGCAAACAAGTTATTGGGGGGGGGGGGGGAATATAGCCCTCTATTTTATTTGCAAACTATTCAGGAGTGGATCTGTTCATTAATCAGAATGCACTGGCACCTAAATCACCTGCATTGTGCCTGTGGAGCATGACTGGAAATTTAAACCAGGAGAATAGAGAACAGCCAGTTTCTTGTCTGAATTTTCAGACGACTAATCACTCATACTAAAATCTGAACACTGAGTATTCGGATGAATCTCAGAATCAACAAATATGACCCTACGAGCAACAGCAGAGAAATCTTACCACTCTACCCATGCAAAAACACCCCCCCTTCCAAAAAAAAACCAACCCCAAAAAACCAAACACAAAAACTTGCGACTTTCCTTTTGTACTAGTCAGTCAACTGATGGACTGCAGTTATAGGAGATTTCTGGGCAATCTGACCAGCTGTTCACTTAGTAGAAGGAAAACCAAACTTTAAAAAGATAATTATAGGTTGTTTCCCTGTGACTTCTCCTTTTGAACAGTCTTTCACAGAAAGCATTCAGCCTGACAGGACTGGTTGTAGCCTGGCTTGTTGGGGGTGCTGATTCCTTGAATGTTCAGGATAACGATACACATTAAAACTTTTCCTTTTTGACCTGGGTATACAAACCTTAGTGAGCTTCAGTCTCCCAAGCTATTGCATGAGAAGTTGGTCAGTTTCAACTTTCAAAAATTGCATTTTTAGTTATCACAATGTACCACTATGCTTTTTGGCAAACAGACAAAATATGTTTTTCCTTTTGCAAAATTAAAATCAGGTCACTCCAGATGTTAAGTATTCTTCTGTAGCATGTACCTTATTGTAGAACAGCTCGTAAGTAACCATTTGGATAATCTGTCTACCTTAGAATTTTATACTGCAGCCCATCACCATAGCATCTGAGCAGGTGAAATCAATCAATAAGTCTCTGCCTCTTATCACTCTTCAGGATATAACAATTCTGATTAGGGTAGCAGTTTTCTTTGCCTGTTCTTTAGTTTCAGAATTCCATTGGGCTTGGTTTGAAACCTTTTTATTTTTTGGTGGGAGGAAGTATGGGAGGGGTCACTATTGTGAATGTCATTCTTGTTATGATAATAAGGTGTTGTCAAAGAGGAAGACTTATAGGGGTAAGTTTTACAATGGGCTTGCTGCGTATAGAGGTTGAGTGCTCATAAGAAATACTTTTGGCCCGAGGAGGACTAAAGTTAAGCTTCTTAGGAGTTGAAAAGTATTTTGGTATCAATGGCTTTGTTTCTCCTAGCCACAACTTTATTACCTAAATAATTTATTTTGTAAGCCTCAAGTCCAGGGCAGTGGTTTTCCATGTGTAATGGATCTATGTGATTGTTGGCCCCTGATGAGTATCAGTCTACATCATTCTTGGGGAATTTCATGTAGCACTAGCCCTGGTTGCCTTGTTAATCTTATGAAATGATGTCCTTGCCTAACTCTTGTCAAGAGACAGGCAGCATGAAAATACTCCTCCTGCTGGAATGACTGTATAGGCAAAGTTCAACTGAGCAATTAGTGATTGCATCTGTTTTTTGTTATTTTCCCAGCTTGTGATAGTTGAGTTACTAACCTTTTAAAATGCTGGTGTGTGGCCCAGGGCAGATGTAATTTCACTTTCTCTCCAAAGCTATTGCAATGCTCAAAGTGATCACTTTGTTGGAACCAACTGTTTCCTCTCTCCAAAGACACTCCACTAACTCCTCGGCAGCTTCCTTGAATGAATTTAGGGCTTCTTAACATGTAAGAATATTTAGTGAACCTGGAAATAAAAAACTATTCTAAGAGTCCAACAGTGATATTAAATCTGATAGTTGCATTGCAGGAATGAACTAAAGGCCTCAAAGCACATAAGCAAAGCATTGCAGAAGTTTGTCAACTGTGCATTCCCTTATCTATCAAACATAGATTTTACCTGCTATCTAGAAAAACCAGCAAACACCTTAAAATAGACTTTCTATATCTGGCTTGCTATTACGGAGATCCTTTCATAATCTTATTTGTACAATTTTCTGTACCTGAACAAGCATATAATACCAAAACAGCACCAGGCCGATACAATCATTAAACTATACCCTTCTAGATCTAATGAATCATTTAAGCGTAAGCCTCCTTCCACTCAGACACCACTATTTCTAAATATGCAATCCTCAGAGTGCATACAATCCATCCTAATGTGAGAGGTTTCTCCAGATATTAGTTTAACTGATAACACTCTAATCGCTGGTCATAGTTTTCTATGCCCCCCATGATGGGGGTTTTGGTTTTGGGTTGGGTGGTGGGGTTTTTGTTTTGGGTTGGTTTTTTTGGTGTCTTAAGGGTAATATAAAGCACAAGTAACATTTTTATTTGTAGAGTTGTGACATTTCTTGGTATGTCCAGAATCAAAAGCCACAGTTACCCCTCTGCCTGAACAAGAGAGCACTTTGCTGGAGCTTAAATTGTGTGTCATCTCCCTGCCATACCAGTCTGTCCACCTCACTAGCAGACTCCCTGAGACTCTGCCAGTCTTAACCTTGCCTTGCAGGTAACATTTTGTGGGTGTCCAGTGATAGGGGTTGGGTACATACTGCCGAGGAACGCTCTTCCAGGGGATGTTACAAAGTCTGCTGTCTGCAAAGAGACAGAATAAAACGCCAGTCTGTTGGCTCAACTGAGAATGTATACCTCCCTTCAGTGTAACAGCAGTGAGATGAATTTATAGTAAAACAAGAATGAGTTTAAGTGATATTAAGCAGAGATAATAAAAACAGAAAATGGTTAAAAATGAAATATGCTTTCTAATGTCTAAAATTTAACAGTTTACAATCCTGGTCTCAGGCAACTTCTCACCTACAGTCAGTTCTCCGCATCCTCAATCTACATGGTTGGGGGAGCCACCTTTCACAGATTCCAAGAGCATTGGTCCCTTTTGTTCCTTAAGGGATGGATAATAAAGGAGTCCCTTTTCTTCCCTCTTACAGTCCAGAAAGCCTTTGAAATGTATTATTTGAAAAGTAACCCCAGATAAAGTTCCTCTCCTTTGTTGCTTGTTCTTTTGAGTGCAGGTACCAAGACTCTTCATCATCTAGTCAATTTGCTCTTTTTGATTGGCTTGATCTCTTTGTTTACCTTAGATGCAAATGTATGTTCATTGTCCTTTGCTTGTAATCAAGCCATGCTGTTTTCTCATCTGCCTATTCGCTTGGTCCGTGTGGACAGGTAAATCCACATTCCTTTGTCAAGGGCAGGCTTGTTTATCAACTGCCTCCAGAACACATTTAAAGAACATATTTCAGCACACTTACATAACTATTTGTACACAACCCGTACATCCATCACCCAAGGATATTCATGACCAGCAGGTCACCAGTTTTCATACAAAAACTTACAAGATACGCTTTGGATAAATATTCTGACAACAGTGTGTTGAGCATAGTGAGTTTATCACAGTGCTGGGATTTACTGCTGCATACAGTGGCTCTTAGGGTCACTAGCTGGTCAAAATGTTTTCCAATTTTGATGAAACTTTTCATTGACACTTCGATGGAAAAAATTGAGAGAGAAATTCAGTGACATGTTAAACTGGTTTCCATTTTTCACCCTGCTCTAGTTATTTGCTTGCTGCGATGCATAGATTGCTTCTCTTCTGCCTTCAGAACTTATCCTTACTGAACCTTATCTGACGTTTTTATGAGCACAATCAACTCCTCCTGTTTCCTGGCCCCTATGACTTTCTGTTTGTTGAGTGTATTCAGATGGAAAAATTTGAGTACACTATGAACTCAGACATGAGGGCAAGCCAGAGGAGTGTTTTCATGCTGCCTCTCATTTTACAACTCCTTTGCCAACGATGTTGACCATTATTTCATTGCCAGCATGTCCCTTTTTATATGTTAACTTTTTAGGGCTTACAGCATAAATGCAGTATGGTGAAAGGTCACAGACCTCTTGGATTCCACTAGCACTGTAGGTATAGACCTAGGTTTAGGTACACTTTTTTAGTTTTAATAGAGCACAGGAGACTTATAGCTGATTTGATTAAGTTCCAGTCACCCCAGGCCTCAATCTTGCAAGCCTTAACTCTGTCAGATAGTCCAAAGGGACTGCTCATATCAGTCAAGATTAGTTGTGTGGATCAGCTTTCAGACTCCGTTCCCTATTTCTCCACATGTTTCCAAAGCTTTTTATGTACCATTTTCCTTCTTAGAATTTGCAATAATTACCAAACATTCCTGCCACCAACTCACTTTCTCCTACTAGTATGCAAAAGCCCTACCTTCAGCTGGGCACAAGTATTCCTTTGATTGGTAGCATTTGGCTATGACTCTATGCATCCTGCCACTTTGTACTTCCTATTCCGCTGCATGTCTGTACTCAGTTGTGCATTTGTAGCCTATTTCTCATTCATATAGTTAAGAAAGGTAGGTTGTTATTTATCAGTGCACTCTATATCTGGAATAACTCACTGATTGTCTCTCCACTGGACAGCAGACCCTTTCACTCACTCTGCTGCTTCTTGCTGATAAATCAGTGGCTTCAATTAAAGAACAAGCTGCTGTAAGCAGGGACAACATCAAGCGTGCCTCCCTGTTATCTTCAGCCCCAATGCATTCCTCTGTTGTAGTGATACAGGAGCCAATTTTTTTATTTTGTTGGCAGCATGACCACATGTTAGGACTTGCTTTCAGCATTTGGAATTGCCTGAGATCTGCAGCATAATGTGTAATCTCTAACTATACACCCCTCACCTTCCTCCCCAGCCACTGGAATTGAAAGGTGAAGAGGACCTTACACATGACCCTGTGTGCTTGGGTTTGTCGTATCTGGATGGAAAGTATATTGTAAGAGTTACTGGGCTGGCTGGGTGAATGAGGGTTACTTGATGCACACAGACAGCCCCTAATAGGTATGACACCTTCCATATAGGGTGGGAAGCAATCCCAAGAGGAAGTACAGGGGGTACTATTGAGCTGGGGGGGGGGTGTTCTTTCTGCCTTTGGGGAAAGAAGGAACCCGAATGGAATAGTAGCAGGGGGTGAGCTCCTTGTGGAATATCAGACCATTTTTTGTTTAATGAATGAGTGCCAGCTCATTAGAGCTGGTCAAAACTTGGGATTTCTGTTTCATAGGAAATTCTGGTATTTCTAAACTTTTTTGTTCCAAATTGGAATGAAAACAAATCTTTGTTTCAAAGCTTTCTTTGGTGGAAAATTCCCTCTAAATCAGTATGAATAAGCAAAACTTGGGGGGGGGGGTGAGGGTTGTTGGATGACCTTTTTCCTACTAAAGTGTTTCAACAAACATTTTCTCACTAGCATGACTGCTGTCACTATAAAGGGGATTGTGCCTGCTTGTGCTATCCCACTAGTAAGGAGATTGCAAGGTCACAGAACAATAGGTAAGGTTATTTTTTTCTCCTCATTCCTCCCCCAAACATACTCTGTGGACTGATAACCTGCTAAGAGGCATATGTTTGCCATTTTAGAGCCCAATTGCAATCAGATCCACATGAAGGGACCTTTGTACCCCCATGTAGATTCACTGAAGTCAACTTTGACTTAGGTTTGGGGTCTCATAATGTATATTCTTTAACCTCAGATAGGAGAATACTTGGGAAATTATTATTTAAAACATTACATGTCTTATACTCTTACTGATGATTATGAATGCATTTAAAGAGGGGCCTAATCTCTTAATTTAAATTATTTTTTGCCATCTACACGCCAAACCTTGATTGCGGTTCCATATTGTGCACTTCCACAGGTGCTAAATTTATGGGCCTAGTATCTGCATCTCATTTTCTCAAATACTTTTTTGCATTGGTTTTATATAATATTTTCAAGAGACCCAATTAATCTTTCATGGGTGAATTCAACAGCAGCTTAAAAATGTAGCTCCTGTGGTTTTTAGAATGTAACTGATTAGTAACGTGCTTTGAAAAGATAGTCCTGTAATTGAAAGGCAATATGGGGCTAATCCATAGATCCATAATACAAGATTCTCATCGTCTTCAATTGGCTTTGGATCAAGTTCTTATATACACACCCCCTACAGGTGCAATTGAAAGAGTCAAGCATGTGTTAAGCTATACCAGGTGTTTCTGCCTGCAGAGTGTAATTACAAGTACATGTACATGTAGTTTTGTGTGTTGTACAGAGCACATGAGGTTAAGTCCCGTGCAATATATATGGGATGATCTTACAATGAAAGGCTCCAGATATAGTCCTCTTCCCTTCAAACCCCACTGGACCCCATGAGAATGAATATGTGATTAGCACCTATAAACGTACTATATAACATCTTCACAGAAGGAGCATTACCTGAACTGTCACATTAATTTCTGAGGGCAAAATGTGGGCCAGAATATTTAACCCTGGATATTTTCCAGTTTTCCCTTAGCGTGGCTTGTGTACAATAATGATTGGAATGAAACAAGACAGAGTTTAAAAGTAGCATTACTCAGGGGTACTATGAGAGAGGCCTTATGTCTAGTGGAAATAATGAGATGGCCTGCACTCATAACACCTTTGAGCACTGTCAGATCTCATGAACTAAGCTGGACTGGGTCTGGCCAATAAATGGGTAAGAAATATAAGGATAAGATGTATCTTTGTGTCTGTATATCTGATTTACCTTGGCCACACTTTAAAACTGGAATGAACATTGATTATGAGATGTTACCAGTTCCAGTCATCCCTTATTTTTAAAAAGGAGAATGCTATTAGAAATCAAATAGACTTTATGTCCCTGTAGAGAAGAACTTTGGGTTTTGTTTTGTTTTTTTAAGCTGATGCCTTGACACTATGAAAACTAGCTCCAACAGAGCATATTTGGGGCTTGCAAATAGATTTATGCAGGCACATCCTGAACCTACATGGAGCCCTACTGATTTCAGTGCATTGACATGACTTGCAGGCTCGGGACCTTGAAGAGTGAGTATAAAATTATAGGAATTGCTTCAGATTTTCTCTGATTCTTCTGCTTCTTTCAGCCAAAAGTCTCCTTGACTTGAGCAATGCAGATTATGCTGGCAAAGGATTTGAAACCAAAGAAGCTTAAAAAATTTGAACACCTCAATAAAAAGGAACAGCATTTAAAAACAAAAACAACTTTTTTCCTCATAGGTTAGAGCCACATTTTCAAGTCCTCCAAACTTGGCTGTAGTTACAAAAAACCCAAGTGTTTTTCAGAAAAACTGGTTTTCTGAATAGATAGACTTCTCTCCAGGGCTCATCAGATCCAAAAGGACTACACTGCACAGCTCAGGTTGAAATGATCAGTATTCTGGAAGCTGGCATGGGTTTAAGCTTTTGGAAATTCATAAAATATAAAGTACTCTGTCTCTTAAAATGAAATTATGCTAGAAATAAAACAGATGAAATATAAGGCAGAAAAACTGTGAGGCTGAGAGGTGTGCTGCAGCATCTGAGTGATAGGCCAACGAATTCTGCCCAGGGCATTGTAACAGTGACAACTCAAGTGAGTGGATAAGGCATCTATCACCACCTGTGTCACCCAGATGGAAATCATGTGACTGAAGCCAGGAATAAAGAGTGAGACTTGCTTGGCCACCATGCTGCTTGTGTGTATCTTAGCCTGCACAAGAATAGTGACTGCCTCTAAATCCCCTTCTGGGGAAATGCCAAAGTGTTGACAAATCCTGTGCCAGGCCACGACCAACCACGGCTTATGTCCCCTGCCTGCTGGCTCAGTTGTGATGACCGTATAGTGGACAGTGGCGTAGCCAGGTTTAGAGCACAGGGGGAGCGGCGGCGCTATAAAAAGGCGCCGCTCCCCCTGTACTCACCCCAGCGCACTTTAAAGGGCCCGGGGCTCCAGCCGCTGCAGAGCCCCCGGGCCTTTTAAATCCCTGCCCGAGCCCAGCTCTGGCAGCGGGGCTGGGGGCGGGGCACTTTAAAAGGCCCGCAGCTCCCCACAGCGGCAGGAGCCGCGGGCCTTTTAAAGCGCCCCCTCCCCCAGCCCGGGTCCAGCAGCGGGGCTCGGACAGCGCCTTAGTGCCGCTTCTCAGAGGGGGAGCGGCCGCTCCCCCTGCTCCTCCCCGGCTACGCTGCTGATAGTGGAGAGTAGCAAGAAGGCTCAGCCCCCTATCAGTACAGAGGTAGGGGAGTAGTGACTCTGTGGAGACTGTTCTCCTCTGGGCACTGTGCGCTGCAATATGGGTAACCCCTTTGCCCCGTGTGTGGACACTTAGAAAAAGCCACAATGTAGCACAAATCTACAAACAGAGATTGCACATTGCTTCCAATATTCAAGAGCATTTAAAATGATGATTTTCAAAGCTTGGCACCTGAAGAGGGGCTCCCAGAGCTGTATTTAAGCAAGTAAATAGAAGGGGCCTGATTTCCAAAAGGTGCTGGCACCATTGATTTCAGTGGGATTTTGGGCATTTCAGCAAGTCTGAAAATCAGCCCACTTCTAGTTAGGTGTCTAAATATGGATTTAGGAACCTAATTTTGGTACTCAGTTCTGAAACTATAGCCCCTTGTTCTTAGTTATTTGCAACACTGACTGCCATATTACTGTTTCTACTTTTGTCTGAATACGTTACACCAGGATTTAGGGTATAATAAGTTCCCCAGTATTTTGTTCTGTAAGCAACATTGGCCATCTGCTTAGATTTCTAGCAGTTCCATGATTTTTCAGCTATTTGTCTCTAAGGTCAAAGGACAAACTCTTTTGCGGGGAGCAACTGTGGATGGTGGGACAATCATTACAGGAGTGATGATAACTTTTGCATATTGCTGTCATTAAAAAAAATCTTCTGTCATATTTCCACCTGATAAGTTTGACTTCCATCATAGTTCTGTTGTTTAAGCAATCCTTAGAGCAGTGGCTCTCAACCTTTCTAACCTACTGTACCCCTTTCAGAAGCTGATTTGTCTTGCGTACCCCCAAGTTTCACCTCACTTAAACTATTTGCTAACAAAATCAGACCTAGAAATACAAAAGTGTCACAGCACACTATTACCGAACAAGTGCTTACTTTCTCATTGTTACCATATAATAAATCAATTGGAATATAAATATTGTACTTACATTTCAGTGTATAGTATACAGAGCAGTGTAAACAAGTCATTATCTGAATGAAATTTTAGTTTGTACTGACTCCGCTAGTGCTTTTTATGTAGCCTGTTGTAAAAGTAGGCAAATATCTAGATACCCCCCTGGAAGACCTCTGCGTATCCCCAAGGGTACACGTACCCCTGGTTGAGAACCACTACTTTAGAGCTTCTACTTATCCATTGTATCCTGCTGGTAAAGGTCTTTGATAATACCCAAAGGCTCACTCAGTGTGAACTTCCCATTCAGTGACACGTGGAGGAGTGTGGAGGGGCAGATCCCCAGCACAGTCAGGAAGCCGTTAAAGAGCTCCTCTGGGCACAATCAGCTTCCACCCAGTGTACCTGTGAGGCTTGTCAAACCTGGAGTTGGGCAGCTCCTTAAAAGGTAGCATCCCTGCTCAGTGCAGGGTGGCACTCTGAAGGAGCAGGACTGCAACTCCACTCACTGGCCCCTGGAAACGGGTTGGTGACCAGATAAACATCTTGAGAGCTCTCTCAAAGGGGAAGGACTGTCACTTTTCTTTTTTCCTCTTTTGGCTTCCTTAAGGCCTTGGACTCTGCTTTTAGAGGGCTGTGGAAGCATACTGCACTGCTTTAACTCTCTTCTCCCCCCACCCCGCCACAAGGGGGCATATGCCCTGAACAATGCAGCCAGAGCGTTGTGCCCCAGATTCTGAGGCAGGAACCGTGCCCACCCTCTCCCCAAGCGGGAAATAGAGAGATCTATCTTAGTCTTTCAAATAATTTTCATGGAAGCTAAACTTCTGCTCAAAGTTCCTTTATTTTAAGGGACAGGGTTAATGCCTGACTTCATCTGAGTGCAGTAACCTTGTAATTGTGTTCCAACCTTCTTTCTCCCCTCTCCCACCATCATTGTGATGGCTGTTTTATGATTCACTAAACTCAACAACATATGGAAATCACACAGCACCAGAACAAAACCAAGACTTTTTTTTTTCTCAACGCAAATGTAATCTGTGCTAAAGCATACAGCTGTGAGACTGGAGATCTACCAAAACATTAGACAGAAAACAAAATGCGTTGGAAAAATAAGTGCCCATGAAAGACCCTGGGCATTGGGTGGGAAGACTTCATCACCAGTGAGGAGATGAGAGAAGTCACCAACCACCCAGCTCGCCTTTTCTAGAATCAGAAGGCAGCATTGGATATATTTGGGGCATGTATTCCGGATGACAACATGCAGGCTCCCACATGAAGTAATCAAGTGGGAAACAACTGGTGTGAGGAAACAAGGGCAACCAAGAGCAACTTTAAGAAAACCCTTAGTACGGAGGGCTGGATAGTTGATCTCAACACCACAGAGCAGATGGAAGGAGTAGCAAATGACAGAGGAATGGAAGAGACTTTCTGCCCTGTACACTGGTACAGGAAAAATGTTATGTAATGATTATGATAGTGCAGGATTGCCTAGGGTCCCCAGTCAGGGATTGGTGCCCCATTGTGATAAGAACTGTAGGCTCACATAACAAAAGATAGCCCCTGCCCTGAAGAACTATTAAATCTATTAATAATCTTAAATACTATACCTATTAAATACCTACAGCAGATACATGATTCCTAGTGTTCCTGTGATTACCAAATAAATCATTCCTATTTCACTGAAGTCTGTCAGAATTTCAGTACCACTATGTGAGAGTCAGATCAGAATCAGGGCCCATACTCTCCCTGCATCAGTTTTCAGCAAACTATATTCAGATCGGTCTGGGTGACTCATCCTTTTCTTGTGACAAGAAATAGAACTTGGAAGACTCAGTGGTGGAAAGTTTTATTATACCATCAAATTGTCTAAACTAAGCTCTGGAGAACATCCAGGTGTGTGTCTCTGTTAGACTGGAGCCCTTTATAGGCAAACTTTAACACTGCAACCTGCAATAGGTACAACAACCTAATTCTAGAGACACCTTGCTTGAGGGCAGACCCCATAGCACAGAACACATTGCACAGCATGTGCTCCCAATGCACTGATTCAGCTCCACTGGCCTAAGGGCATAAATCAACCTGTGACTGATGTGCCTAAGAAGAAACTTCCCAAATTGACAATTACTCCATAATTGTCCATTTTGGGGTTTTGGGCACCTTTCTCCGAAGCTACTGGTACTGGCCGCTGTGGGGATCAGGATGCTAGATAGACTGCTGGACTGATTAGGAATGACAATTCCTTTGTTTACTTGGTTGATGGGTGGTTGTTTTTGGGGGGGTTTTTTTAGAAATATTTTGTTATATCGTAGAAGGCTAATGGTCTAATGGTCAGCTTTTTTTTTTTTTTTTTTTTTTTGTACAAGGTAGCTGTATTTCTAAATTTGTATTTAAAACACCATTTATAATCTTGCATGCACTTTAAAATATATTCTTATGGATTCCTTCCCTGGTAGGTTTGTTACATGTTAGGAAGTTTTTATTTTCATGGGTAGTGGAGAGTGTGCACTCTGAGCATTAACCAATTATTAAGTCTGCATTAGTGTCTTTGTGGGGCTTCCATTGTGCTGGTTCTTCCTCTGGATCTGTCTTATACCATGGCTGTGTGCATGTCATTTGGTTCTGGGAAAGTTTATTCCACAGCTGCACTCCTCCAAAGCTTTCCAAGTAGGGATAGTTCATTGGCTGTCGCTCACTATTTCCCTTCACTTTGTATATGCCTTGCTGGGAACTCCATCCCACTGGAAAATACCTAAAAGACTTTATTTAATGCAATCAAGTGTCAAAATCACTAATTGGATGCTTTCTCTCCATGACTAGTGAAAAGATGAAGCTACTGCAGAAACATGTCAAGAGACTTCACAAATTGTAGTTAAAAATAACACGCTTAAATTTAGAGATGATAGATTTGAGAGCAGAAAGTACAGAGAACGGAGGGTAAAAACACAGCTAAATATAGGTTTGAGAGCTGAATGTTTGGACTACAGCTGAGTGAACCCTGCAGAGTCTGGTTCATGCAGGGTCTGTTTGCTAGCGTTAGCAATGGACTAATACCTGCAATCTAGAAAGTTCAGGTTCTACAGATACCCAGAATCTCAGATTAGTTCTTGCTGATAGTCTGTTTATGCTTCGGAGGATTTACGGGGAGGACAGGCAGTGGCATCACCTACTACAGGAGTAGCTTGAATTTCCACTGAAATGTCATCCATGCCCTGCTGGTACATGTTGGTCATAAATTCACTATTTCAGCATATTTTTCTGCTACCATGCCCACACCGCTCCCTGGCCATTTCTTCAGGATTTGGGCTATGTTGACTTCCTACAGGGCCTGGCAGAAAGAAAGTTGTGGCCACTTCAAGCCTTCTCTTGGTAGCCTTTCCAGTAGCTAGGGCCCTGTGCTTGGTGCTGAAGTGGCATAAGTCTCCAGCCCACCCAAGATGCTGTAGATAAAAATAATCTCTTGCCCACTCTTTCAGTCCACCCATCCGACTTCATCGGTTCCTCTCTGCTCTAGATATCAAGATCATCATCCTTGCCTTCTTTATACCACTCAACCACAACCTGTTATTGCGATCTTGTCTCTTTCTGTGTTCTCCTTTGTCCTCTCCATTCTCTGCCATCCTTGATGCCCCCTTTTTTCTCTTCTCTCACTTCCAAATTCTGACCCTGCATTTCATGCATAGGGGCAGCATGTAAACTGTCCTCAAACTTATAGACCAACCTATTTTCCTCATCACATTCAAATCCTTTCTAAAAAAATAACTTCTCCTCTTTTGCCTACAGGTAATATAATCTGGTGAAGTTAATGTAACCAACAAAATGTGTTACTTAACTACACCCCGATCATGTTACTGTTATCCTTGTCCTTCTTTTAAAATGTACTAATGAGTAGGGGGTCTACTTAAATCATGGAGAAATCACACAATTTTCACAGGTTGGTCATGGCACAAATAGCAAATTTCACAGATGTGTTACTCAAAATGTGTGATTTCTCCACAGCCTTTCTTAGACTAGGGGCCTGGACCCAGAAGGGGTTCACAAGACTATTAGAGGGGTCACAGTATTGCCACCCTTACATCTGTGCTGCTGCCGCTAGCCGTGGTGCTACCTTCAGATCTCGGTGCCCGGCCAGCAGACGCTGCTCTTTGCTCTGCCTTAGAGCTGTTCGGCCAGAGACCATATTTCATGGACGAGACCAGATTTCACAGTCCGTGATGCAATTTTAACGGTCATGAGTTTAGTCGACCCCTACTAATGAGTCTCACGTCATGTTGAAATCACACGATACACTTTTCATGGAAGGGACTGTTTGAGACATGTACCATATTTTTGTTTTGAAACAGCTACTGGCCATGTGGCAAGGACACAAGTTTCATATGTCTGCTATTATGTCATATCTTTTATAATGTTGTGTGTGCATGTGTGTAACATTTAGAAAGTGTTTAGCACTTTCATTAGCAGAGTCATAGATGTCTGCTGTTACTTATATAATATTCACATATATTATATGAAGTATTTTTTTACATGGCTGTACCTCAAGTGACAATTTTTGTATAGCCCTGTCTATTCCTAACCCCATGCTCTCTATAGACAGGCATGAACAATTGTCTCTCTCCCAGAGCCACCAACCTAACTTAGACAGCCTAGATTCAGCCAAAATAAATAATTTTTGAGTATACATTAATATACTCAAGACATTAACATACAATAGTATACAATAATTTTTGAGTATACAAAAATATGCTATGTCTCAAACAGATTTACAAAGGGGAGAGGAAAAATTAGAACAACTTCTTTAATGAAACATTAGCTTCATAATTATGGTTCCCTATTATCATAAGTATGAGTGTAATGTATTTGCATTTCAGAGTGTCATGTTTACTGTAGCATATATGAACTTGAAAAAGTCCTGTGAAATCTTTTTGAGATAAATATTAATGGCATCTTATTTTCAAAAGCCACTTTTTTTCCAAAGAAGTGGGGAAAAGATGTATGCCAAGTCGGTCTTATTTGTCAACCTGAGATATTAAATAACTGCACTGTGAAAGTCAGAAGATAATTTCACGACTAATTTCTTTTTAAAACTACGACTGACAATCTTTATAAACAGATTGATAGCCCTTGAGAGTAGTGTTTTAATTTCTGGGTACTAATCAGAGGTATAATGCCTGAAAAGTATCAGACTATTTGCTGAATTTAACTAAGCTTTGGGTTTGATTATGTTTGGGTTTAAAGATTCAATAGATCAAAGCACTGGCTGTTTACTGAAGGTAAATAATATTTAGGTCACAGAAGAGCTGCTGTTTGTTGAGACTAAACAGAATAACTGTTAAAATGTTATGTGAGTCAAACGATTTCCATATTACAGTTACAGTGGATCTGCAGAGACTGAATTTGAGCTTTCTCTCTCTGTAATAGCTGTATGACAGGAACGCCTTATAACGAAGTAGTATCCTGTACTCCCATTCTGTTTACATCCTTTGATTTGTGTACTTGTGTTTATTTGGGGCTTAGAAATGACTCCATGGAAAATTGATTAATCATGATTAATTTTCATGAGATGAAAAAAATGCATGCAAGAACAAGGTGACTTTGGGCCAAATTCTGCTCTGGTTTAACTGGGTTGAAGAATATTACACAATCTGGTTTATAATTTACAGTATCTGATAAATTTTGCCTCAGTAACATGGCACGAACCCGCTGAAGTCAATGTGTTTGATCCTCCTCACCCTTCAAAATCTGGGGTCACTGAGGTTAGAATGTCTCCCTTTGTCTTTCCAGTTTTTATTTTGCTACAAAATGTAATGCCTTTTTGTTTGAAGCCTTAATCTGCGTGCTAGAGGGGAATGAAACCCGATGTGCTGAAATACCGTAAGAAAGGATGTGTTCCTATTTCTGGTTGGGCAGGAAATGCCATGGAAGTGGGAAGTATCAGATATCTTACACTGTTTCAGAACAGGGAAGATTTAAATTCAGGAGGAAGACGGTGTTATGGTAAAGACATTACACTCAGGCAGTCTAATATAATTCCCAGAACCACCACAGATTTTCTGTTACCTTGGGAAAGTCACTTAATTTTGTGTCTCAGTTCCTCTTGTAAAATGGAAACTGTACCTTTTTTTCTCCCACTTTTTATCTATTTTCTTACCGTGTATTTGTACAGTGCCTAGAACAGTTATTATGTATTGTTAACTGGCCTGGTCATGGACAAAGGCCACATAGGGCTAGGCATTGTAGAAACACAACAAGATGATGATCCCTGCCACAGAGAGTTTACAATCTAAGTAAAACCAATGGGGGCCCGATCTCAGTTGATGCCTCTAAGTGCTACCATCAAACAAACAATAGTAACAATGATCAATAAGTTTTGCATAAGCAGCTGTGCTTTGAGTGCTCATCTGAACTAAATGCCTGAGATCTGTCAACCCGTACCATTAAGGGTATTTTTGTGTTACTTTAAATGGAGACAGGGTCTAATCCTACACACCTGGCCAAGTCCAATGGTCTTGGAGCATCCAAAACTTAATTCCAATGACACTTTTAGGTGTGCAATTAAAGCTTATGAGTGTGCCAAGAATACAAGGGGTCTGAAGCAACTAAATCAGTGGATAATGGCAAAGCGTCCATTTGAAGTCAATAATTTTTCCAGGGATGGAGGGAGGGCAGATTATATTTTTATTCACTCTCTGTATTTTCTTGTACTACACGTAGTAACTCAATGATTTTATTCCCCTTATGGGGCCTTTCCTATGGGAGATAAATCTCCCTGGAGTTTTGTAAACACTTAAGACTAAATATTTCTGTCACTAGGGTAAATATAACCAGTGTCATGGGAAGTAGTTAAAAATGAGAGTTGAATTTAGGCCTCAGATCTCTGAACCTGGTTCCTAGGAACTTCAGTGAGTGCAGCACAAATGCATCTGCAGCTAGAATTTGATTTGTAGTGTTCATTTTTGTTTTACAAGTAACTGTCTTTTTTTTAACTTCATATCCAAGTGCTGGACAACTGTCGCTTCAAACTCAAGCACAAATCAACAACGTCATGGTCAATGTTCCCTCTAATTTTTGACAGGCCATGTGCGTAAAACATTTCTTCTGTGCAAATTGTTGTGCTTCTGTGAAAATTTATGTGCGCACGGTGTTTCACCGTGTGCGCGGGGTTTAGGATCTGTGTGCGCGCGCACACGCGCACAGCTTAGAGGGAACAGTGGTCATGGTGTCTCTGATGGATTATTTGTGCAAATATTGTTTGTGCATTTTGTCACTGTGCTTGAAACCTTTGACTGACTTTTCTGTATTTTTCCTCCCTCCACCCGTCTGTCTTTGTTCTTCTTTGCAGGAGATACAGTTGCATTTAAGTGTAATTTGAACCGAACCCCCTCTTCCCCTTCACCATAATTTGTTCCTGCAATTTAGATAACTATTGTGCACATTTCTGAGTAATGCATTCAATTTTTTTCCTGGTTTTCTACCTTTGATTTCTTCCCTCCTTGCCAAACGTCTTTGTTCAATTTCCTTTAACTATTCTAAAAGAAGTTGGTTGTCATGCTTGTTATGCTGAATAATAGTATGACAGGTACAGATAGCATACACTAGAGAAGTACAGTAGAATTCACCTAATTTACCATATTGCAGTTAAAATAAATGCATTCCAATCCATAGATCAACCTAGTTACAAGAAGCCCATAGAGATATTTGCTGTGAAATGATCCTTTTCTGGTGTGCTTTAAAAAACAAACAAACTGAAGGTTTGTAATATATTACTATGGTCAGATCAGAATTTATGCAGTCATACTAGCTCTGGTGACCAGCATAAATGATAATACGGTGGAAGGGTTACACTAGTAAACACCAGTTCACACCTATAAACAACTGACTAGTCTCTCAGACAACACCAGACTTGTTACGTGACCAGATTAGGTGTGCCATTTATCCAGTGCTTAGAATAAATGAAATGGACTGCACTTGATTTTTTTTGTTTTGTTTTGTTTTTGTTCCTGGCAAGAGTCCCAGCCTAGTGTTTGTGATATTCATCATGAAGTCTATTAGATGAGCTCTCCTATGCTTTCTAAACAGTAGCACCTTTTTACTTGAAACACTTTGGGTGAGGCACTCTGGTAAGAGCAAAGGTTGTTCATTATTTTGGTTTTAGTAATGCTAATAATACTATAGTTAGTCTGTTATAGTAAGAGTGTATAATTTTGTGCAAGATTATAAAACCAGTGAAATTTATCTTTTTAAAGGACTTTGCAAAACGTATATCACCCAGTGTTGTGTGACTTGCACTTAGGCTAACAAGCATGTCTCAACACTTATGGCACTGTGAATTCACATAATATTATCAAGGCGGACACCCAAGGTTTCTCGGACTTTTTTCTGTCCCTCACATTGATTATGAAGCTCTTGGGTTTGGCTGTGCCACTCTAAATTTTGAGCCCTGCTACATATATCAGAAACATGGCAAAAATGTTTGCTTCTGTCATTAAAGTTTATATGAAGCAAAATCTGCAATCTCTTCCCCTCCACTAAGGGTAGCAGTAAACCTACTTCCTTAATAATTTTTACTAATCATACCTAGGCAGCCTCAGGGGATTGTTCAGAAAAAGAAATGACATTGCTCATCCAGTGATTTTTTTCCCCACATCTAAAAATAACAATTGTCCACAATAATGTAAACCAAATACTTGCTCCAGTCACAGATGCTGGACTAAATCCTGTTCCCAGTTACACCAGTGTAAATTCAGATTAAGTTCATCTTCAGTGCAGTTAGTCTGTTTTTACCCCAGTGTTGCTTAAGCCCTTTTTGTGCATTTGTAATACCAACAGGTGACATGATTGATATCTGTTCTCTTGAGTACATCCCTCTCTTAGTACATCAGCTCAGTCTGTTTGAAGAATGTATGGTCTGATTAGAAACTTTTTATTATGGCAAGGTTACAATAAAACGTTAACAAACTAAATCTTACGTTACTTATCACTTGTTCAGGATCAGGTGAATATTCAAAGAACCTGGCTAAAGATTCTGGGTGGTTCTTCTAAAAAGGGTGACGAAATTTCCAAATACCTAGCCCCTTTTTGGCATGTCTCTTGTCTATGTACTTGGTATGAAAGCTTTTCCATTACAAGGATAAGTCCATATTTTACTATACCACAATTCCACAGAAGGAGTCGCATTTTTCCAATAAAGTGCAGTAAAAGTCTAGCTGATAACTATGACAAATTACTTTTTCTTCTGTTTAAAATGCAGATCCTTTACTGGAGCATTAAGTAAGCATGTCAGAGGATCTCTAGGAAGCCAGCATTTTGTGATAAGATTAATCTCTTTAATGATTTCCCCCCAGACCATCTAATTCCTGAATACAACCACCACATGTGCAAGTACGTTCTCCACAACCCCTCCAACAGAGCACCTCCCTAGTAGCAAATATATGTTGAATTTTAACTGGTGTCAAATGCCATCTATACAATAACTATTATAAAAATATTCTTTGCACTGCACAAATGGAAAATGCAGTGCCCCTCTTCCCAAATAGAGACCCAGTCAACCAGATTAATTTTTGTCCAAATTCCTCTCCATTCCTTTCATCTGGGTTGATTTATCAACCTCTTTTGCACTCAGTTGTATATATCTTACAAATTAAAGAATTTATTCCAGTTTGCTCCTGGGTCAACTTCTCAAATGCAGTTAAAGGTTTGCATTGTATCCAAAGTTCACATATGAAATGTTTGTTTATCCTGTAAATCCTGAAAATATGGGATCTTTATATTACATATCTCTTGGTATGATTACAAACCAGGACCCAAGAACAGCTGTCTGAATTCAGTAATCTCAGTTCTTACTCACAACAGTGGTCACTTAATGAAAGTACCTAAGGGAGATGGCATTGGTGACAGGAACTTTAAAAAAAATTGTCCAAAGCTGCTGAAGTGACCTAGATGAATGGGTAGCTTACTTTTCTTTAACCCAACAATTACTATGAATAGCTATATTTTGTGCTACAGTTTTATTCAAGTTTTACCCCAGTGTTTGGAAGGTCTGTGAGCGCAAGTGATCACATCTTTTAATTGTACTGCATAAGAAGACAAATTAGGCAGAGCTAATCCACTCCACTTTGTAGGTTTATACAGGATTTTAGAACTCCCCATTTTGTCTTTTGCTTCCCTCTGAATTTTAATAGCACATCCTACCATGGTTTTTAATGTCATGTTGGGGATAGCAACAGGGATGCACAGAAACAAAAATAATAAATTTGGGAGGACATTCATCTTTACCGAGGCTACCCTGCCTAGCCAAGATACTTCATATTTGTTCCATTCCTCCTAGTCTCTTATTTTATTCCACACTGTAGGGAATTGGCTTTAAGATTTTTTTCTGTTTCTCTGCAATACTTATTCCTAAACATTTTAAAGATTCCTTTACCCATTTAAATGTATGTAGCTGATAAGTTTGTTTTGACCCTTTTGGGAATATTGATTCCTAAAATTTCAGATTTATCATAGCTTATTTTGAAGCCTGATGCCAATGTCTGTTGCGTAATTTCTAATGAGGCTTCTGGATTCTGCAGATGTAACAATACATCATTGATACACAAAGCTATTGTGTGTTCTGATTCAGAAGGCATTTTGATGCCCTTAACCAAGTGACAGTTTCTTACATATATTGCAAATGGCTCCATTGGCAAACTAACAGTCTCATATACCCCCAGACAAATTAAAAGGAGTGGATTGCTGACCATTAACCAAAGCAGATGTTTGAGCATGCGTCTATCAAGCCATTATGCCCCTCTAAAATTGATTTCCCAAATCAAACTTCACCAAAATCTGTCAGAGATATTCCCAGTGCTTAATTTGTAATGAAAGAGGTGCTGGGGCTCAAACAATTAGGTGCTGGGGCTTAAGCAATATTTTTACTTTCATGACTAATGTGGCAAGCCCAGAGGGGCCAGGGCTATGAACTGCCTATCCTACAGGTCCTGGGGCTCAGGCAAGCCCTGGCACAAATGAAGCACTGGGGTTTCCCATTCCAGCCAGTCAAAGGCTTTTTCAGCATTCAAAGAAAGCAGCCTGCAGGAAGAATTCAGAGTTTATCAGATTGGTGAGGGTGAACATATTGGGCAAGATGACACTCAATCTGTTTGCTAGGACATTGGCATACATTTTTGCATCAACATTAATTAAATAGGTCTGTATGATTCACAATTGGTAAGATCTTTTCCTTCTTTAGGAACAATCATAGTTATTGTCTCTTTCCCTGAATCTGGAATCTCATTCACCTACAATGTACCATTAAACAGTTCCATTAAATAGGGACCAAAACTTGTTTAGAACTCTGTAAAACTCCCTGGAAAACCCATTGGGTCCTGGAGTTTTATTGAATTTTAAATTCTTAATTACAACTTGAACTTCCTCTGCAGCAATTTCTCTACCAAGAGCTCCTGTGTCATCTTCTGACAGCTCAGGTACTTTCACGCTTCTAAATATCTATAAGTTTAGGATTTGGATGTTCTGTAAATATTTCAGAGATCTGTTTGATACTAATAACGAAACCTTGCTTTTTATTTCTTATCAGAGGGATGGCTGATTTATCCTGTTTCTTTTTTAACTTTCTGGCTAAAAGCCTCTCAGTTTTATTTTTGTCTTCATAATATTTTTGTTTGTTTAAGCGGCAAAGAGTCCTGTGGCACCTTATAGACTAACAGATGTATTGGAGCATAAGCTTTCGTGGGTAAATACCCATTTCTTCAGATGCATGTTGTTGAAATTTCCAGAGGCAGGTATAAATATGCAAGCAAGAATCAGGCTAGGGATAACGAGGTTAGTTCAGTCAGCGAGGATGTGGCCCTCTTCTAGCAGTTGAGATGTGAAAACTGAGGGAGGAGAAACTGCTTTTGTAGTTGGCTAGCCATTCACAGTCTTTGTTTAATCCTGAGCTGATGGTGTCAAATTTGCAAATGAACTGAAGCTCAGCAGTTTCTCTTTGAAGTCTGGTCCTGAAGTTTTTTTGCTGTAGGATGGCTACCTTTAAATCTGTTATTGTGTGTCCAGGGAGATTGAAGTGTTCTCCTACAGGTTTTTGTATATTGCCGTTCCTAATATCTGATTTGTGTCCATTTATGCTTTTACGTAGGGACTGTCCAGTTTGGCCGATGTACATAGCAGAGGGGCATTGCTGGCACATGATGGCGTATATTACATTGGTGGACGAGGCGGTGAATGAACCAGTGATGGTGTGGCTGATCTGGTTAGATCCTGTGATGGTATTGCTGGTGTAGATATGTGGGCAGAGTTGGCATCAAGGTTTATTGCATGGATTGGTGCGGCCAACGGGAGCTGCGGGAAGCAGCGCAGGCTGAGGGATGTGCTGGCCGCCTCTTCCCGTAGCCTCCATTGGCCAGGGACAGCAAACCGCGGCCAGTGGGAGCCACGATCGGCCGAACCTGTGGACACAGCAAGTAAACAAACCAGTCCGGCCCACTTAGGGGGCTTACCCTGGCAAGCCGCGTGCCAAAGGTTGCCGATGCCTGGACAGACAATCCAATCTTTTGGAATTGGGGCCTTGGGAAAAGGACCTGTGATCCCTCTCAAACTTTATTGCCAAGTTTTAATGTCATGGCAAATATCAAACAATAATATGTCCAGCAGACTTCTCTTCTCAGTCTCCTGTGGAATATCTATTATACTTATGTTAATTCTACATTCTCTATTTGTCCTGCAGTTTTAATTTTACTTCCCCCCCCTTTTTTTTTCTATTTTGGATTCTTTTATCCAGATAAGTAATGTTAATTGCTCATTTAATCCTGTTTCCACATCTGATCTTTTACCATCAATCTTCTACATCAAAAGATATTTTAAAAAATTGAATTGAAAGTCTGAAACTCTTCCTTATCTCCTTAGAAATCACAAAGATGAATAACACCAGCTCCTTGAGGTCAGCCTTAGTGATGGGTGGTTCTTCACTCATAAGTTGTTTACAGGAGGGGGAGTTACACGGCCATGAGAGAGAGTCTTTGTTTTAGGGAGGAAGGGAATGCAATAGATTTTTGTATTGAAGGAATTTTCCTTTATTTCTCAGACATATTCCTCTTCTTTCCTCTTTGCTCACTGTGCCGTTCTCAAAATGGCAGCTGCCACACTTCCTCTCCTAGCCACAATAGTTACAATTGTATTTTTTTTTATCCTGTTGCACTGACCCACCCTGCTGTGTTATCTCATTACAGGATAATGAGGCTCCAGTTCAACATCTGAGCTTGCAGATTCATTTTTAATGTTCTGATGGCACTGGATTCTGTTGCTGAATTTTCTCCCCCAGTGGCTATTCTCTGGGACTGGGATCAGCCATCTCTCCAACCTTTTTATTTTCTTTTCAAAACTGGCTCCAAAGTAACCATTCACATTTACAACACAAACCTATGGATTCAGGTTGGCTTGTTTTTTGGATCTTGTTACATTTCTTTTATTCCGCATTTATTACAGAGAGCTGGATTAAATCACCATTTTATCTGTTGAGTTAGTCACTCTCCATATGGCCTGACTTTTTTACACTTGCATTGCTCCGGTAACTTCCATGGAGTTACTGCTGATTCTCACAGGTGTGAAAGCAGAATCGAGTCCTAGGCCCATAATATTCAAACATGGGTACCTAAAATAGGTAGCCTGATTTTTGGTAGTGCTGAGAACCCACAGCTCCTGTTAAATGCAGTAGTGCAATGCTGGCAGCAGCTTTCAAAATCACATCCTATATTAAAGTGCATAGGCATCCAAATTTGAATAATGTGCCTTAAAAGACTAGTCAGAAAGGGTGAGGCGTTGTATTCCAGAAGCTTCTTTCCTCCAATTTGCACATTAAAATGGATTATGTAGGTTCTAGAAATAACCTCCAATATGCAGCCTTCTAAGCTAAGCATGACCAATGAAAACGCACTACAGGAATGTCAAATCAAGGAGTGCCTACACATTTGCTAGGCTTTAATTAAGAAATTTTGGCACTGTGACTTATCTAACATATTCCATCCTACTGCTTAAGCTCTGGGGCACATACTGTACTATAGATCTGGGACTAAAAAACAAACTACCAAAAGCTAAGAAATAGCTGACCTAATTTTACTGCAAAAATTCAAAAATCTGTGTGACTGACATTGATGTTACACATGATGGAAAGCAGAGCAGAACATCAGCTTCCTTTACATTCCTAATGCTAATAGTTAATTCCTATGTGGCATAACCTGGAGAGAGAACATTATACATTACTGTGGCAGTGTCTATATGTGAACATTTCTTCTAAAGTACTATGTTTGTATCACTTATCACCTAGTTGTTTTTCCATACACATAGAGCAAACAGATGCTGTTAGTTTGACCAAGCTTTGCCTTTTGTTAAGAATAAAACGAGAGTAAAAGTAGTCTCCATGAAACCACAGTTTCTCCTCTGACAGGCCATGAAATGGCACTTGTCTCAGAGCAGGGAGGATGGATCTCTCTCTCTCCTTTTAAAGAAGCAGTGCATATGAAACAAGTCAGCACAACAAAATGTATGAATTAAGATTACTTGATTATGATTCCTGTATCTCCTTACTCGCTGTGTTGACATGTCCTGCAGCTCAAGGATTTGGCCCAAATTAAAGATGGGTGGCTTTACACAGCTTTATTGTGTTTATGCACAGTATAAAGGTTGTTTATGATAAGCTATTTCTTATTTATGCTAAACTCTTCCTTTTGCTCTGAGGATGATTCAGAACTTCCCGTATGTTAGAATCAAATATTTATCTGCACTGGAAACCCCTCCACGCACACGCCTATTCTAAATGAGGAAGTAACACATATACATGGCAACACTGATTTTTGTAACATGCTTCATTAACTCTTTAATTTGCCAGAGAGTAGTGTGGTCTCATGTCAGTGTCTAGTCCTAGAAGCTAGAAAAAAGGGTTTTCCTCTCATCTCTGATACTGAACTTCTTCTGTGGCCATAGGTAAGTCCTTTAACTTGTGTGCCTCGGTCTTCTTATCTAGATAACAAAGGTACATCATAGGATGTTGAGGATTACTTAATGTCTGAAAGCACTCTGAAGAAGAGATGTACTCTATAAGCCAATTACTATAAATCATTCTCCACTCTTAAAATGAGACAACATAGACAGTCAAAGCTGCCATGTGAACAAAGCCTGCAACACTGATCTCATCTGATTGCAAATCTTTGGTCAGAACAATATTATTTACTTTCACAGGCCTGGCTGTAAGTGTGACACAGACAAATTTAGCTCTGAATCTATAGTCTGTTTTCTTCCTGGTTTTGTGGTGATAGAGATTTGCACCTATTGCTGAAGCGGAGTATTTATAGCTTTCAGACTGACATGACCAATGTTAGCTTTGACAGCTTTCCCACCTTCTGAATGTAACCGCATAATAAGTAAGCTCCTTTCCAGTCTGCAAACCGCTCTTGGAATAGAAAAGGTACTCTATAGGGTTTTTTTCAATCAGTACAGTGAAATGCATGTAGTGCTATTTAACAGAGTATAGTCTTGCACTCCAGTGAAAAGATGTGTTGCTCACTGAGAAAATAATGAACATCACAGGAAAGAATTAGTAATTTTTCCTATGTTCTCTTTTCATTGTCATTTGTCTATAAATATAACTGCAGATTCTATGTCTGGTGGTGGTTGACTCTGTTGACTGGAAACCATTTTTAAACCCAAATATCTAAGATACCAAGTCCCTTTATTGTAAGCCAAAAGTGAGTTGACGAGAGAGTCTACTACTTTCCCTCCAAGTAATGGGACAGTCTGTACAAATCAAAGTATCTATAAAGCTATCTTAACCTCCGGGAGGACAGAGTGGTTCAAGTAATAGATAATAGTCTGGAAAACTTTTACATTTGGCTTAAAGCAAGGCTATGGACAAGTTCTTTTAGCAGCTGGTGAGAAAACAGCCAGAGACTTAACCTGTTAGTCACTCGGGATGATTAAGCTTATGGCAATTCTTCTTCATTTAAAAACAGAGTAAGGTAAAGACAGAAGTAGTTACACACCCCGTGTGGGTGCTCATTCTAGGTGCCATTTCCAAGTATAAACAGAGGAAGGAAACACGTCAAGAGGGAGAACAGGGGGTTAAAGAAGCACCAAACAGAAATAGCTCAGGGTTTGATCCTCACCCCATGATTCTCAGCAAAGAGTGGCTCTTGGTGTATATCGTCTCTTCCCATGCAGAGGCACAGAAGGCATGGTCCGTTCTCCATTGCCCCATACCTGGTGGAGAACCCTCCATTTAGTTGGGATTCATAGGTGGGAAAAATGCAGACTAAGGGATGGGCTGGGAGGAGAAAAATGCAAATGGCCCTGGATCTTAGAGAGACAGGATGGCAAATACCATCCTCAAAATGGAGCAATCAGAAAACTTAGTGGCTGAAATGGATAACTTTGAATATTCATAGCAAATGTTTAGCATATGCCCACTCCTCAAACTTCCATGTTGCTGTCATCGATAGGCCACCACCTTGACACATTCAATGTACGACAGGCATTTTAGTATTTTAACCCCACATTTCAAAGTGTTAATTGAAAGGTTATTCTCCTGTCTTGGAGATGTGGGAAATGATATTTGACATGCTAGAGAGAGGTAGGATGGTCATGTGTGTATGTAAGACACTACATCCGACGAAGTGGATTGTAGTCCACGAAAGCTTATGCTGAAATAAATTTGTTAGTCTCTAAGGTGCCGCAAGTATTCCTGTTCTTTTAGGAGATCTAGAGACAATTTCTGGCTCTGCTACAGACTTCCTTTGTGACCTTGGGTAATTTGCTTAATGTGGGATTTTCAAAAGGTGGCCAGCTCCCATAAAATTTGATGAGGATTTGCATGCCTACTTCTTTTTAGGCTCCTTTTGAAAATCTCATCCTTTGTTTCTCTGCCTCCTTTCTACACAGGTAAAATGGGAAAATATTTCCTTTGTCTGTCCTGTCCATTTAGATTGTAAGATCTTCAGGACAAGGATCCTCTCTTTCTAGTTACATGTACAGTGCCTAACACAATGGTGCTCGATCTGAGTTGGGGTTTCGAATGTACTGCAATACATTTTTTTTCCCATACATATGCTTTTGTCATGAAAATGTTAGTTATTAATCAAAGGTTGTTGATATCTGATTTCTGTTTCATCCATTAGTAAAGAGAATGGTGGCATTCTAATTCCTAGTGAAGAGTTGTCTACATCACTGAACCATGGAGCCACAACTGGTGCTAATTGTTACCCTTCTTGATTCTCTCAGCAGAGAGGCCAGTAATTGAATGGGTGATATCCTTTAGGTCAGGCTTGCAACATATTGGTGGGAATGGAGAAAATATGCATAACTCATAGGGTGACCAGATATCCCAATTTTATAGGGACAGTCCCGATATTTGGGGCTTTGTCTTATAAAGGTGCCTATTACACCCCCACCCCGATTTTTCAGACTTGCTGTCTGGTCACCCTAATAGCTCATGCTCTAATCATTCTGTGGATAAAATAGAGAGATTCATATTTGTTCATCTGATACCTTTGCCTAGCTCCAAATTTACTCCCCTTTACCTCCCTTCACCTGCTGCATCAACAAAGGAAATCCAGGGAAGATCCCATGGGAAAGGAATTGTGAACTTTTTAACTTGGGGAGGAAAAACTACTGTTGACATCAATCAGCCCTTCATGAACGTGGTTGAAAGCTGTAGCTGAAGGAGGGACAGGAATATGTTTTTGTGTTTGGACTTTTGTTTACTCTGGAAGGGGAGTACATGATTTATTGGGAAGGCTATATCACATCAAATTTCCCAAAGAGGAAAACTGAGGCATGGTCATGCCCTGTTGGAAAAGCAAGAACCTGCTACACTAACAATTGTAGCAAACATGATAATAGTTTTGGGAACTTTAGAATCCTAGAACTGGAAGGGACCTCAAGAGATCATCTAGCCCAGTCCCCTGCACTCCATGGCAGGACTAAGTATTATCTAGACCAGAGGTGGGCAAACTACAGCCTGCGGGCCACATCCGGCCTGTGGGACCCTCCTGTCCAGCCCCTGAGCTCCCAGCCAGGGAGACTAGTCCCCGGCTCCTCCCCTACTGTCCCCCCTCCCCGCAGCCTCAGCGCTCCATGCCATCAGCGCTCTGGCCTGCCGCTCCTGCTGGGCAGTGCAACTGGCTCCGGCCGGGCGGTGGGGCTGCGAGCTCCTGCTGCTCTGAGCAGCATGGTAAGGGGGCAGGGGGGGGTTGGATAAGGGACAGGGGGTCCCGGGGACAGTCAGGGGACAGGGAGTGGTTGGATGGGGCAGAGGTTCTGGAGGGCGCAGTCAGGGAACAGGGAGCAGGGGGCATTGGATAGGCATGGGAGTCCCGGGGGGGCCTGTCTGTGGGTGTGGCTAGGGGTTGGGGCAGTCGGGACAGGGAGCAGGGAGGTTGGAAGGGGGTGGGGTCCCAGGAGGGTGCAGTCTGGGGCGGTCAGGGGCAGGAGGGGGTCCCGGGAGGAGGGGGTCAGGGGACAAGGAGCAGGGAGGGTTGGATAGGTCGGAGGTTCTGAGGGGGGCAGTCAGGGGGCGGGAAGTGGGAGGGGATGGATAGGGGGTGGAGGCCAGGCTGCTTGGGGAGGCACAGCCTTCCCTACCTGACCCTCCATACAGTTTTGCAACACCGGTGTGGCCCTTGGGCCAAAAAGTTTGCCCTCCCCTGATCTAGACCATCTCTGAGAGGTGTTTGTCCAACCTGCTCTTAAAAATCCCCAACGATGGAGATTCCACAACCTCCCTAGGCAATTTATTCCAGTGCTTAACCACTCTGACAGTTAGGAAGTTTTTCCTAATGTCCAACCTTAACCGCCCTTATTGCAGTTTAAGTCCATTGCTTCTTGTCCTATCCTTAGAGGTTAAGAAGAACAATTTTTCTGCCTCCTCCTCATAACAATCTTTTATGTACTTGAAAACTGTTATGTCCCCACTCAGGCTTCTCTTCTCCAGTCTAAATAAACCCAATTTTTTCAATCTTCCCTTATAGGTCATGTTTTCTAGACCTTTAATCATTTTTGTTGTTCTTCTCTGGACTTTCTCCAATTTGTCCACATCTTTCTTGAAATGTGGCACCCAGAACTGCACACAATACTCCAGTTGAGGCCTAATCAGCGCGGAGTAGAGTGGAAGAATTACTTCTCGTGTCTTGCTTACAACACTCCTGCTAATACATCCCACAATGATGTTTGCTTTTTTTGCAACAACGTTACACTATTGACTCATATTTAGCTTGTGATCCACTATGACCCCCCCATCCCAGATCCCTGTCCGCAGTACTCTTTCCTAGGCAGTCATTTCCCATTTTTTATGTGTGCAACTGATTGTTCCTTTCTAAGTGGAGTACTTTGCATTTGTCCTTATCGAATTTCATCCTATTTACTTCAGACCATTTCTTCAGTTTGTCCAGATCATTTTGCATTTTAATCCTATCTTCCAAAGCACTTGCAACCTCTCCCAGATTGGTATTGTCCACAAACTTTATAAGTGTACTCTCTGTGCCATTATCTAAATCATTAATGAAGATATTGAACAGAACTGGACCCAGAACTGATCCCTGCAGGACCCCACTTGTTATGCCCTTCCAGCATCACTGTGAACCACTGATAACTACTCTCTGGGAACGATTTTCCAATCAGTTATGCACCCACCTTATAGTAGCTCCATCTAGGTTGTATTTCCCTAGATTGTTTATGGGAAGGTCATGCGAGACTGTATCAAAAGCCTTTCTAAAGTGAAGATATACCACATCTACCAATTTAATTTTTGCAATATGTATTCTTGGGGGTTTCTTTGAATGTGTCATGGCAACCTTGCTTTTATACAATTGGATCTGTCTGTGGGCTAACTAGCAATCCCAATGTTTTTATGTAACTTACATAGTATGGCTGTTCATGCAACATCACCACATACTACTCGCAAACAATATTTTAGGAGCTTTGTAATAGAGCCTGGTTTCATACATGAGCTCAGTTCTATTGGCTTCAGTAGAACTGTGTGTGTGAATCCAGGACATGACCCTAAGTATGAAATCCTGACACCATGGCAGTCAATGTCAAAGTTCCCAGTGAAGCATTGACTTAAATAAGACCAGGATTTCATCCTATATTTTCAATAACTACTTTTATACTTAAATTGGGTTGTAAATGAAACTCTCTTCCATTGTGTTTTCTAGAGCACCTAGGACAATTGCACCCCACTCCTGATTACGGCCTTTGGGTGCTACTGCAATACAAATTAGAAACAACAAAAATGTCATTAATTTTTTTTATTAAAATCACAAATTAGAACATGTCTCTTGAAGTGACTTTATTTTACCTTTTGTGAATTATTAAGCTATTTTCAGCAGATTGAGGTTGAAGCTAAAAATCTATAAGGTTTTACAGAGCTGCAGGGACACACAAGACCTTCAAGTCCTGAGACTGATTTTACTTACTAACAATACAAACCTTTCTTTCCCACATTGGTACTCGTTATTTGCCAATTGTAATTTTTTTCCCCTGGAGAACTTTGCTTTAATCTCTTAAGAGAAGACTATATAGAAAGGGCATCTATCTTTAACACATGTGTTCCAGATGCTTGTATGGTGCCCAGTGGGAATAAAATTAAATGAAACAGGCTGAACAATGAATCAAGTGTTGCTCTGTCCGTGATTCAGAGCTGTTAATCTACTAAAAAATCATCCCTTTCTGAAATGGCTGTCCCAACTGGACTGTCTGCAGTTCCCTTGTAATCATCCCAGTATGAATCCCATCTAGTCCTCAGACTGCGATGCAAGTGATAGATTGCTTATAATTCGCATGTGCATACCAGGAATATAGTTTTCCAGATATGCTCTTAGCTTTTCTGAGAGTCATATATACATAGTATTTTTATGTTTTAACAATGATTTGGTAGAGGGTAGACCAGCTATGATTCTTTTCCTGCTACGACTTTAAGGATTAGAGAAGTGCTGGTCTAACTCCATGATAAAGGTTGAAGTGAACAAAGACTTGAGCTGGCTTTAAACCTTTGATTTAGAGATTTCCAGCACCTTCATTCTCCTGCCTCTCCTCCTCCCTCCATTGTTTCCACACATTCATTTCCGGGTTCCAACAGCAACCAAAAGCAGAAGTACTGAAACAGACAGAAAATAGCCATTCTCATCTGGCTGGAAGTGAGAAATATCTGACATTGCACAAGAAACTTTCTTCTTGGGAGGCTTCCAGCCCAGTTTTTCCAACTCAAAAAGTTCAGCTAGGACAGATAAGCTTTGATACTTATAAAAATGTGTTTGTTTTTTTTAATAATCTCATCAAAACTAAGGTCTCCATGCAGATGACAATCCTGTTGGCGTCAGTGGAAGTGTAGCCTGAGTAAGGATTATCAGGTCCATCCCTGAGTGGTACAAAAGGTATTGTGGAGTCAATTTTGTTTAACTTCAGTCTGGCTCTAACAGAGAAAATGTGGCAGGTGCCCACCAATGTGAATTCAGGATTCATAATCAGGCCCTTAATGTTATCACTCTAAAACACAACTGAAAATCTACATTAAAAAATGAAGACATCAGCTAAATTTGTTGTAGATGTAACACTGCTGTGAGCAGTGGGTCGGGTTTAAGAATGAGATTATCCCATGGTATTTTGGTTCTTTAGATTCTTTCACAAAGGTGCCAGCTGGTGTAAACTAGCATAGATCCATGTGCTCCAATAGAGGTATGCTGACTCACACCAGCTGAGGATCTGGCCCTTTATTTTTATTCAGGCCTATTTTATTTCTTTGAACAATCAGAGTCAAGTGTGCTGGCAAGCAATACCTGAAACCAAATCTAAGAACACCATGATGATAAAATAATGCAAATGATTATGTGGACACACTTGGATCTTATTTGCAAATACCAGTATGTAAAAGAACAACTTTTGCTTGTACTTACTTTTTTAAATCTTAAATGTTTGTCCACTCATTTCAGGTATCTCAGTTTTTGGATGTGCTGTTTTGGACACCTAGAAGTCTTGTATTCAGAGGCACTGAGCACTCACTAGAGAAGTTGAAGACAGTGAGAGCTGTGGGGTGCCCAGTACCTCTAAAATTAGGCCATAGTTGTCCAAGTAGGCACCCAAAAATAGAGAACACTTTTGAAACTATAGAGTTTGTTTAGTTTGGAAAAGAGAAGACTGAGAGGGGACATGATAGCAGTCTTCAGGTATCTAAAAGGGTGTCATAAGGAGGAGGGAGAAAACTTGTTCATCTTAGCCTCTGAGGATAGAACAAGAAGCAATGGGCTTAAACTGCAGCAAGGGAGGTTTAGGTTGGACATTAGGAAAAAGTTCCTAACTGTCAGGGTGGTTAAACACTGGAATAAACTGCCCAGGGCGGTTGTGGAATCTCCATTTCTGGAGATATTTAAGAGTAGGTTAGATAAATGTCTATCAGGGATGGTCTAGACAGTAATTGGTCCTGCCATGAGGGCAGGGGGCTGGACTCGATGACCTCTCGAGGTCCCTTCCAGCCCTAGAATCTATGAATATATGTGGTTTATGATAGCTTTCTGTAAATTTGGGATAAGTATTTGTATATTTGAACTCTTTTCCAATCTGAACTCTGATACTTTTTGAGGCTTCCTCAGCACTAGGTGGTGAGTGTGTATTTAAAATATGATTTAATGATTAATACACTGTAAAACCATATAAACCCCAGGTTATAGCACAAAGGTTCTCTGGTAGAATATTTCAATAAATACATCTGATTTTACATTTCACTAATGGAACAAAAATGCTTTTCCTAAATTATTTCTCTGCTTCATTTATCTTTTCTAGTTAATTTCAATGTAGTGTTATCAATTTGAGATTTTTGTGTGTAATCTTATTTTGTGCTTGTATAGGTATTTTCTTAACATTAATTGCAATTTGTATTAAATTTTCCAGTGTTGAAATGAGTTTGCTACATGCTTCTATGTAATGCATCTGCATTACATATATTTTTAAAATAACTTTTTTTCCTATAGTGATGGTAATAAACTGTACACTATTTTCCTATATATTTGCTTTGTTGAGGCTGGTTTATCACATACTTTGGTTTTCCAATGATTTTTCATCTACTTGGTGTTCTCCTTTGTGCAAAAGTTTCCTGTACTACAAGCTGGGGTTAATAGGGCTTTAAATTTTATTCAGCTTTCATTCCTAGAAGCAGAGCAAGAAAAGTGATTATTTAATTTGAGTCCATAACAAGTAACAAATGGAAAAATGTAAAATAAATGAATCCAAATCAAATGCAAAACCGAAGGGTCCTATTAGGAATGCAACGTCAAAATATGATTGCTGAGGTTTTATCAAAACAAGATCTCCTTGTTCTCCCATTTCTATTAATAAAATATAAAATATTAATCTACTTTTGGATTACTGTACATTGATGCATTCGCATTAAACTCACTGCACAACCATTAGTCATTGCATTGAATTGGTATGTTAACTTCTAACATGACAGATTTATTAAACAGGCAGATAACTCACTTCATAAACTTACTACAAGAGAACCTTTAGATTGTGAAATCTTTTCTATTTCTGTGCTCCCATCATCCAAGATGACATAAATCAGGATGCTGGGGATGAATGCAATAAAGATTTCCCTTTTCTCAAAACATTCTGTATTGTGGATAAGGAGATAGAATGTCTAGATGGCACAATGGATACAAAGGAAAAAGAGGTTGGGAGGAGGAAAACATGGCTAAAGGCACAATTCTGTGATTTTACATTTCAGTACTGGAACAAAAAAGCTTTAATATCTAAAATTATATATTTCCCTGGTGTATATCTCATTTCTAGTTCAATTTCACCCCCTTTTTTTTTTCAATTAAACTCGTGGAAAAGATTTGAAATTTCGATTTCAAGATAGTGTGAAACAGATATGTTGGACAATGGGTCTGCTTCTGATCATAACCTGGTATAAATCTGGCATAAATCTACTGAAATCAATTGGGCTACAATGATGTAAAAGCAATGTAGGTGAGAGTAGATTCTGAACCAGCTGCCTGGTGTACTTTATGATGTATCAGCTACATGGATTCCTCAATAAATGTTTTAAATCATAAATAGTATCATAGTTGCAGGATCCTGTTTTCTTAGATGAAAAACTCCATCCTTGGTAGAAACTGAAATACTTATACACAGCTGTCTGCACAGCAGATATGCCAGATCTAAACAAGACCTAGGCCCAAATAAAAGGGTGGGAAATGCAAAAAAAGAATCCAGCCCTTAATTACTGCAGTCAGACAAAAGCTAAAATCATGATTGCTTCAGAAAGGTTCTGGAGAAATCTGCCTTTGTTTTGTTTTCAAGTAAGGAAAGAAAACACCAACAACAAACACGGGACCAGATTTTCAGCAGCTGTAAATCAACATAGCTCTGGCATCAACAGAGTTACACTGATTTACATCAGCTTAACGTTTGTCTCACTAACATTTGGAACTCCTGGTGAGACTTTACTGGTTAAAAGAACCAGTCTTTCAAAACCTAAATATGTATTATAAACATCCAGGCTGCAAGGTGGGAAGTGTATTGTACAGTACGCCCTCTTTCTTCACTTTGCCTTTTGAGAAGTTTTTTTATGGCATTAGTTTATCACAATTGGTAGAACATCAAGTATTATTATATTCAAATACTCACAGCTGTGCAAAATGCATGTTATCAACAGCAGCCAGCAATGTTACCTCTACCTCCTCCACCTCCAGATTCAGACCATGTTAGCTTATTAAAAGAATGAGAGAAATGTAAAAAATTGGCTCTTCCAGTAATCCAGATAGAGAAACATTCTGTTGTTAAAGCTAAGGATCTGGTGATTATGTTGCATTCTCAATATAAGGGAGTAATGGAGGAGTATACAGTCACAGAAACACTCACTCAAGAAGCTGAACAGTTTCTCATTATTGTAATATGACACAGGCCTGTGCAGAAGGTCTGTGGTCCCAGGTCTCTGGGTACAGCTACACTGCAATGTCGGCCCAGAGTTAGTAGAACTTGTTAGCAGACCATGGGTTTGTTAACCTAAGGCTTGAGCATCTACACTCATTTGTGACTCCGGGTTAGGGATTGTTGAACCCTGAGTCCCAGGCTGGGGCTCCAGCATCTATGCTGCATTATGTGGGCCAAAGTCCAACTACCCATATCCAAGCCTTCCTAGCGCCCTCCCAAAACGTGGCTGTTTTAGCCCTTTGTTTGCAGTTCAGTGTGGCATAATCCCTCTGCCCACCAAATTTGACTGTCCAGAGGACAAAAAAACTTGGCCTGTGAGATTGTTGGATACTTTTCATGGACTCCCAGAGCACAACTCCTGTGGGGTTCCATCTACACTGCAAAAGAATAAGGATTGAACCCTGGGTTGACTCAGTCTCAGACCCTCCACCCCTATGGGGTCCTAAGAACATGGGTCCAAGACCTGGGTTAGCACAATTTGTATGTAGACTGAAGGGGGGTTAGGCTTGAGACTGAGTTTGAACCCTAGGTTTACATTTAAGTGTAGACATAACCTGAGTCATTCCCTCCTGACAACCAACCCTTAATGAGAGAGGCCACGGAACAGCTGATCTGGAGGTATGGGGAGGGAGGGGGAGGGGCTGATTGGTGGGGCTGCTGATGGGTGGGAGGCACTGGGAGTGGGGAGCTGACGGGGGACTGCTGATGTATTACTGTGGCTCTTTGGCAATGCACATTGGTAAATTCTGGCTCCTTCTCAGGCTCAGGTTGGCCACCCCTGCTTTAGAGATTAGTGTGTCTTGTAATATAGTTAGCACATTTACAGAGGTTGTATTAGACTCCTGTTTAATATACTGGCAGCTGCATATGGCTCCAGGCCTCTATTCTTTCCAAGTTGCAGGTCTCGGTCATTCATACTTCAGTCTTTATCTGATGTGGGCTGAAGATTTGTATCTGTTTGGGTGTGGGCTAGAGCTTGGGTTTCAGATTCAAGGGTGAATGAGTACCTAAGGAACAGACGGAGACACCAAAATCCCACCAGATGTTCTTGTGAGATTTCAGTGCACAGCAGAGCTCTCATATGCTCAGTCAATCTCAATGTTTACACCGTCTTGAAAGTTGACATATTTCATGGGAACAGGTCTTGTGAGACTTCAGCCCCATCCAAATTCAAACTCCAAAGAAGGTCCCTTCTAGTGTTAGATTAGCCTAACTAAAACTACAGAGGATAGTTCAGGTACCACAAAACAGCTGGTAAATAAAACACTGGATTCAAGAAATGGAATGGTGGCTTCCTGACCTGGCCCAATTTAAATGGACACTGATGAAAGAACTTTGTGGTCACTTCAAAATTGTTATCCACAATTATCCTGGCTAAAAAGGCTCAATCAAGTAGTGATTAAAAAATTATAGTTGTAACTAGTTGTCATGATGATAGAGCAAGTTTATAAAGTGGATGTTTGGGGTAACCCTAAATTGTTTTGATGACAACACTGAAATAGCAAATGCAGTATCCTATTGAAATCTTAATACTGCATATATTATATTTTATCTATGTATCTGAAACTGATATGCTATCTTGATCTGGCATCTTGAATACACTCAGGACATCTACTTTTCCTTATTTAGTTCAGAGAATTCGTCATAGATTCATAGATTACAAGGCCACAAGGAACCGCTGTGATAATCTAGTCTGACCAGCTATATAACACGGGCCATAGAACTTCCCTATAATAATTCCTAGAGCACATCTTTCAGAAAAACATCCAATCTTGATTTAAAAATTGTCAGTGATGGAGAATCCCCCAGGGGCACTGAACGGTTAATTGTTCAAATGTTATTCGCTCTCTCTATTAAAAAATGATGCTTTATTCCCAATATGAATTTGTCTAGCTTCAACTTTCAGCCACTGGGTTGTGTTATACCTTTCTTTCCTAGACTGAAGAGCCCATTATTAAATATTTATTCCGCATGTAGGTATTTGTAGACTGCAATCCAGTCCCCACTTAACCTACTCTTGGCTAAGATGAATAGCTTAGCTTCTGGAGTCTATCACTGTAAGGTAGGTTTTCTAATCCTTTAATCATTCTCATGGCTTTTTCTGAACCCTCTCCAATATGCCTACATCCTTCTTGGATTGTGGGTGCCAGAACTGGATACATATCCCAGCAGTGGTTGCAACACTACCAAATACAGAGTTTAAAATAACTTCTGTACTCTTACTCAAGATTACCTTGTTTAAGCATCCAAAGATCACATTAGCCCTTTTGGCCACAGTGTTGCACTGGGAAATCTTGTTCAGCTGATTATCCAGCATGACCCCCAGTCTTTTTCAGCAAAACGAAAATAAGAAAGAAAAACTTGTAGCACCTTAGAGACTAACAAATTTATTTCAGCATAAGCTTTCGTGGGTTAATACCCACTTCATCGGATGCATCCGATGAAGTGGGTATTAACCCACGAAAGCTTATGCTGAAATAAATTTGTTAGTCTCTAAGGTGCTACAAGTTTTTCTTTCTTATTTTCGTTTTGCTGACACAGACTAACACGGCTACTACACTGAAACCAGTCTTTTTCAGAGTTATTGTATCCCAGGATAGAGTCCCCCATCCTGTAAACATGGTCTACATTCTTTGTTCCTAGATGTATATGTTTACATTTAGCCTTATTAAAATGCATATTGTTTGCTTATTAACCAGGCTACTAAGGGCTGGTCCACACTGGGGGGGTGGGGGGGTCAATCTAAGATCTGCAACTTCAGCTACGTGAATAACGTAGCTGAAGTTGAATATCTTAGATCGATTTTTAAATTACTTACCCCCAGTCCACACGGCAGCAGGCAGGCTCCCGCGTCAACAGCGCTTCCTCCGGTCGCCGAGCTGGAGTTCCGGTGTCGACGGGGAGCACTTCTGGGATCGATTTATCGCATCTAGACGAGACGCGATAAATCGATCCCAGAACATCGATCGCTACCCGCCGAATCAGGTGGGTAGTGTAGACTAGCCCTAAGTGATCCAGATCGCTCTAAATCAGTAACCTGGCCTCCTCATTATTAACCACTCCCCTATTTTATGTCATCTGTAATTTTTATCAGTGATGATTTTGTTTTCTTTGAGATTATTGATGAAAATGTTAAATAGTATAGGACTAAGAACCAATCCCTGTGGTACCCCTGAGAAACACACCTGCTTGATGAATTCCCATTTACAATTACATTTTGAGACCTATCAGCCATATTTTAATCCATTTAATGTGTGACATGTTTAATTTTATACTGTTCTAGTTTTTTAATCAAATTGTCATGCAGCACCAAGTCAAATACCTTACAGATGTCTAAGTACATCACATCAACACTATTACCTTTATCAACCACACTTGTAATTTCAAAAAGATATGTTTAATTTGACAGAATCTATTTTCCATAAACCCATGTTGATTGGCATGAATTATATTACCTTCCTTTAATTCTTTATATATAGAGTCCTGTATCAGCTACTCCATTATCTTGCCTGAGATCAATGTCTAACAGCTAACAGACCTATAATTACCTGGGTCATCCCATTTACCTTTTTAAAATTTTGGCACATTCGCTTTCTTCAGGTCTTCTGGAAAAAAGCTTCCAATTAAAGCTCAATTGTCACGTCCAACTTTTTAATGGTACAAGTATTTTTAAAGCTATTACTTGGTTACATGCAAATGTGTTTCTTGTTGATTCTTTATATATACATAATATATCTTCTAGGAGCATAATCTGGCTTCCCAGATGAAGTAGGGGGTGTTTAAGTGTAATGGTGGGCGACAGGGTTTGTGCATGTATCACTTGGTGACTAGATTAAATCACATTTTCATTGCACCGTTGAGAGGAAGGCTATGAACTAGGCTGAAATGTGGTGCAATCAATCAGCTGTTCAGCTGTAGGGTAATGTAATTTATCCTCTCTCTGGAGGTTCTACACTGGACACTGCATGCCCTGCTGAACATAGCAGAGAATCAAGTGCACACACTGTGCATTAAAAGCAAACTGTTTTAAATGTTCTGCTTTGGGGCATTGCCACCCAGCGCTCCAGGACTGGGGGTGTGGTGGCTGCGCCACCCGGAGCACCTGGGCTTGGGCTTTGCCCCCACCCCTGGCCACCGGGGCTGGGGGCTGCAGTGGGGATGCTCTGGGCAGAGAGGGGAAGAGTGGGTCCGGGGGCAGAGGGGGAGGGGCCACCGGCTAGCCTCTCCCAATGACCGGGTCACCAGCCGCCTATGGCCCCTAGCACCGGGCATCAGGGCGGCCAGCCCTGGTGCTCCAGGAAGCCTGGCCATCCTGAGCCCTGGTGTTCCTGGCAGCTGGGCACTATGTCCACAGCACCCGTGCACTGGGCAGTGCAGCCCCAGCACCAGCCACCCTGAGTCCCAGTAGGAGGCAGGCCAGCCTGGGAAGAGCACTGGGAACTGCAGGAGGCGGCCTGGTTTGGGGGCGGAGCGTGGGTGGGGCCATGCTAGGCTGTTTGGGGAGGCATAGACGATGATACCCGCTGCTCATGTTCTGCTCAAGAAAGTGCATCTATCACAATCTCTTTAAATATGAAAAACCTTTATATTTCAGACCAGTATCTGAAGCTGCCCAGTCCCCTGGAAAGTAAAACACTAGACATACTGCATTTCAGCAGTATGGACTAGTCTTGTATCAAAAAGCAGAAAGGCCAGTTCTGTGAATTGTGCAGTAATGGAATCATTTTAAGCACTAGATCATGTCCTGGCTGAAAAATGATGACTTTTTAAAAAGGCTTTTTTTTAAAGTCATTTTATGCACTGTTTCAAGGGACTTAATGTCTAAATTTGAAGGTCAGTTATAACAAGCAAATAAAAATTGTCTGTCCCCAAAGACCATTAACACAAGCCCCATAACAACTACAAAATATAGTTAGTGTGTGACTCCATTGATGTCAATAGGGGTGAGTAACTGAGGGCACAATTTGGTACTCTCACTTGTGCATTATGTCTACCAGTAAACTGCAAACTCTTCAGTGCAAGGAATGTGTTATGAGCCCTTAAAGAATTTCTAGGCTGACATAGTATGCTATGAATAAGCAATAAAAATTAGTAGCCCTATGGGGGACGGGGGAGGTTAAAGGTGACCCTACATTTAAAGCACATCATCTGTGTTTAACATAGCTGGCAAAGGAGCCTCTTTAGTTAGATTTCTTGTTTAAATGCCCAGCCTATATAGCTAGGCATCTGCACAACAATAAACATAGAGCTTCAGCCTCCGAAAACAAACCCCCCAAACACAAATACATAATCTGACCTAAATAAACAAATACCCCATCCAGTCTCTCAACCTCATTTTTTCTAGAACTCCAGTCCTTACTGAATACCCAGAAGTTAGCAAACTTGGGCAATTTCAGGCTGAAGGTGTGCAGTGAAGTCCAAAGTTCAGGGCCCCTCACAGAAAAAAACATAACTTTCTCCCATTTAAACCAACAACGATCCAGCATGAGTCCTCTAGGCTCATTGCAGCTGTGGCAAGTATTTCACAGGGGGAAAGAAGATTTCTCAAGTAGGCAGGTCCCAAGCCATTTGGGGCTCTGTAGGTCAAATCCAACACTTTCATTTCTGCCTGGAAACTAGCAAGTGCAAAGCATGGAGCATTGCTGAAATACTTAGATCAGTAGGGGCCTCAACCCTGCAAACATGCATGTAGTTAACTTCATTCGTGTGCATAGTCAGTCTAATCTTTGGATTAGATTTAAATTGTGGCCTGATTTAGAGTGCACTGCAGTGATCTTAACTTTTCAATTTGTGTTGCTCTATTCTATTTTTTTTTTAACAAAGTGAATCACTTTGTCCAGAATTTTAAAAATTTAAACTTTAATTAGTCCACCTCCTGTATGTTTTGTAGCAGAAATTAATTTTTAGGAGAGATTTGAAAGAGGGGAAGTTGGTGGCTTGATACAAAGGTTTCAGGAGAGTGCTCCAGGCATAGGTGTGGCATGGAAGAATGACTGAGATAATCAGAAAGGTAGGCAAGTAAAAGAAACATGGTCTCATAATCGAAGCACAGAACTAGGCAGCAGTGGGTTCTCTTTCTAGTTCTCCCATTAGCATCATTTTCTCTGTGAGACACATCTGTAACATGGAGATGACAATACTATATAGATCTGTTGTGAGGATTAACTGGTGTTTAAGTGATTTTGAGATCCTCCTATAGAGAGGTGGTGATGACTTATTTGTGGCAACAGTGTGTGTGTGTGTGTGTGTGTTGGGGGAGGGGTCAAAAATTATAATTTACTAGGGAAAAGGCATATCAAGTAATTGAAAATTCAATGCAAATAACTACAACTTTAAGATAATTACCTAAATAATGCTTCTAAATAGTGAAAAATCAAGCTTCTTATAACCAAATAAAATACAGTATTTCACTCTATAAATTATAGTGCTTGACCTTGATAAGCACTTCATAAAAGGCACAGTAAAACAAGCATTGTACATGTAAATTGGTCTACTCTTTCAGAACCAGTGAATTGAAAACAGAGCTAACAGATTTTAGTCATAAAAGATTGCAGCTTGTAAAAGGATTGGATGAATAATGAATTTTCTGTGGATCCTTTTTCTTCTTCACAGTTCACTTTTTGACAGTGTTAGGCTAAAGTTCGTAAATCACTTTCAAGTTTCATATTGTTCTTACAGTTCCATTTATCCATTCCTGTCTGTTACATTTATACTGCATTTTGACTGGATTTATTCAATAAAACAATTATTAGACTTCTTAGGTCTTAAATTGGTAAAATGTTGTTATATTGCCTGCTGTAACAAAAAAATATACTTTCCCTTGCTGGGGTTATTGAGAGTCAGACATTCAAAGTTATAGCAGAGATGTGGCCATAGAAATAGAATCAGCTCTGTGTGGTCATGCAGATGATGTTCATGCTCAATAAACATAAAGCAAGTCCACAAATTAAAATGAACTACTGTTGAGTATATGACCGTAATTATGTTACAAATCTACTTTGACTGAAAATTCAGCATTTCCCAAAATTCAAGTGAAACCCCTGCCCATGAAATCAGTAAGCATCCCCTTTCAACTCTGCCCTAGGTTGTTTTCGGTTGGTTGATTGGTTGGTTTTGCTTTTTTAAAAGCGTATCCAAAATGAGCAGTCACCTACAGTAACTTGTGTAGACTTTCATAGTATGATCCTTCTTCTACTCTCTTATATGCTTTGAGAAGCAGTGAAATAGTTAACTATGGCATTTGAGTTAGCATCTATAGAAATGAATGGACTAGTTAACATCTCCTGGGTATTGTCAGCCTCTCTGCAAAATCAGGAAGATATCATGATGCTTCTTACACTCAGGTCATGTTTTTAAAATTTTCTTCACAGCCATAACAGCTGGAGACTTCTTTCTGTTTTCATTTAAAAAAAAACAACAGACTCTTGAGAACAACTGAGACGTCTGTCTGCACCCAGTTGCTAGCTATTCTTTCACTCCCCACTAGGAAGAAGTTTTCTGATCTGAACCTATCACCATTCTCAGTGAATACCAAATAAAATGAGAACATCAAATCCAGAAGGGAAGTAAGAGAAGTAAATAGTTAGGGAAGGGGTAGGGGTATTGGCATTCTGAAAATATTGTAATGACCATGCAGGTATAAAGTTCTTAATTTTCTTTCACAGGTCAGATATAAACCCTATATCATTCCTGAGAAAAGCCCCATTCAAAGCATCCTACCTCACTTAATTTTCTATTTCCAACATGCATTTAAAAAAGCCACCCCGCTTTGGTTCATTTGCAGCCTCTGCTCTGCCCCTGTTTAATGTTATTTTCATATTTGAACAGCATGGTTGTTTATGGCAGTGTTTTGCCAACAATGTCAACCTACCTCACATAAAGAGGATCTATAACCAACCTGAGGTTATTTTTGACCACAAGGTAAAGAGATTTGACAAGGCTGTGATGATAAATAAGGATGATCCAGTTATGAAAATACTGGATCAAACTGTCACTTCAAATTTAATATGAAATAATGAACAGCTCCTAGTAATATTGCGCTCCCATATGACAGCTGTGTTTATAGGAAGTTTGAGTGTATGCCAGTGATCAGACTTATTCTAGTCTCATAGCAATTTGCATAGGATGTAAATAGTGACCCAGACTTAATATTGGCACAGTTAAAATGTCTTGGATATGCAAAGCAATTTGCCAACAAAGGCTAATAGCCTCATTAATATACTTGCACTGTGTCATCTTCATTCATGGACCCATCATGAACTGCAGTAGTGTATTGCAAGTTTATTTTGTTAGGATAGAAAATTGCTCCAAGTAGTCTTATTGCAATATTTAGTAATTGTTTCAAAAAACAAAGAAAATATTATTTCTGTGTAAAAAGAACTTTTTTGCTGACAAATCTTGTTAAGTATTCTCTGGTTTAATAACTTAGCATTGATGCATTGGTTATGTCTTACTGGGTCATTCTTAGAACCGTGAAAAATGTTTAGTTAAATACATGAACCTCAGCTTGATTCATGACTCAGACCACTTTTAAAACTCTTGCCCTAATTTTGATTCTTAGATGGGAACTGAGTGCTATTGAAAATCGGCCCCCAATTGTAGGAGTTGAATATCCAAAAATCTGTCATAGGCGAGAGATCTATTCTTGCTCCTCCCTCAGCCAGTGGCAAGCTCTCATTAACTTCAGTGGAAGCAGACTTGGCCTACAAGTCTGGCCCTTTGGAAGGTGTAAACTTTGAGGTCATTTCAGAGGAAAGTATGAAGTTGCATGAAGTACCAGGAACTCTACTAGTCAAGGGTAAGGGCTTGTCTACACATGGAAGTATTCAGGAACAGCTATTCCTGGATAACTCAGTGTGTGAACACACTTATTTTGGAACAAGAGTGTCTTATTCCTTTTTAGCTTAGTCCACTTTGAAATTTCCTAGGACTTAAGTACATACCTATGACCATTCTTATTCAGGGCATGTCTTACCCACATACTTAAGTGCTTTCCTAAATTATGGCCATAATAACTTCAGACAAGATGACGCACAGAATTCCCATAATTCTTTCTCATGAGAATAAGTGTACAGTTGTAAAATTGTGATTCAGCCCTGCTATAGTTTTCTCTCCGAATGAATGAATGAAAAACCAGTGAAGTTTCATTCATCACTCCTTATCATGTTAACCTAAGCAATTTTTGAGACTTGCATGAGGACAATTAATTTTGCTAACTTGTGGCTTAATTATAAAATGGTCTTAATCTTCTCTTCTTTTCCAGGATGGGAATAATAGTTTAAAACTGTATCCACCTCCCGAGGCTGTTTTATATTTGGATTTTATGAAGATGGAACCCACAAAATATATATGTTAATGACTCCACAGAAAGAAAGGCAGGGTCTTTCAGAGATTTTTTTTTTCTAAGAGCCCTGTCCATACTAAAATCCTGTGCCACCAGAACACTGCAAAAGAGCCTTAAATGTGCCCTTCGTGGGCAGCTAAGGATCTGAGTATGGGAGAATCCTCTGCTGGTATGAAATTGTTGTATGCAGCTCTACAACAGGCCCCTAAATCCTACAATGTAGGGTGAATGCCAGAAGGGGAGGGGACGGCGCACACTGCATTGTGGGGATCCTTCTCAGTGTGATTGCACTAAGAGGGCATTAGTCTGTTGCAAGTCAGAGAAGTTTTGTGCCTGTAGCTGCTGTGGTCCTAGTCAGCCTCAGAATCAGGCAAACAGGGCCGGCTCCAGGCACCAGCAAAACAAGCTGGTGCTTGGGGCGGCACATTTCTAGGGGCGGCATTCTGGCACCAGCCATGCCGCCCCTAGAAATGTGCCCCGGCCACCCCAGCTCACCTACGCTCTGTGCTGCTTTCGCGCGCCGCCGCCAGCTCGGCGGCGGCGCGTGAAACAGCTGTTTCGCGCGCCACTTCTATCCCTCCCTCCCAGGCTCAAGAGGGAGGTGGAGAAGAGAACCCGAGCGGTCGCGGCGCACGTTCCCCCCCTCCCTCCCAGGCATGCTCCACTCGCCCCGGCGCTCCGGCCGGGGAGAGCGGGGCAGCCGGCATGCCCTCAAGCTCCCGGTCGGCCGGGGAGAGCGGGGGCCGCGGGCATGCCCTGCTCGCTCCCTGCCAGCGCTCCGGCCGGGGAGAGCAGGGCTAGCGGCATGAAGCGCTCCCTCCCTGCCGGCCGGAGAGAAAGGGGGCCGCGGGCATGCCGCCCACGCTTCGAGAGATGGGGGTTGTTTTTTTGGGGGGGGGGTGTTTTTTGTTTGGGGGGGGCGGCGTTTGGGGCTTGTTTGTTTTTTTGCTTGGGGTGGCATAAACGTTAGAGCCGCCCCTGCAGGCAAAGGTCTAATCTGGTGTAGCTGAGGGTTTAGTGTGATATAGCTAAGTGGAGGTCCAAGATATAAATACTCTGGGATGCATTCTTTTATATTTGAGTAGGTCAATTTTTTCTAATACTGCTTATTCTTAAGTATAATTATTTAGGCATCTTATGTGTTTAAGTATAGAATACTGCATACAATTGTGGTCTCATCTCAAAAAGGATATGCTGGCATTAGAAAAGGTTCAGAGAAGGGCAACTAAAATGATTAGGGATCTGGAACGGGTCCCATATGAGGAGAGATTAAAGAGGCTAGGACTTCTTAGCTTGGAAAAGAGGAGACTAAGGGGGGATATGATAGAGGTATATAAAATTAGGAGTGGTGTGGAGGAAGTGAATAAGGAAAAGTTATTTACTTGTTCTCATGATAAAAGAACTAGGGGCCACCCAATGAAATTAGTGGGCAGCAGGTTTAAAACAAATAAAAAGAAGTTCTTCACACAGTGCACAGTCAACCTGTGGAACTCCTTGCCTGAGGAGGCTGTGAAGGCTAGGACTATAACAGGGTTTAAAGGAGAACTGGATAAATTAATGGAGATGAAGTCCATTAATGGCTATTAACCAGGATGGGTACGGAATGGTATCCTTAGCCTCTGTTTGTTAGAGGGGGGTGATGGATGGCAGGAGAGAGATCACTTGATCATTACCTGTTATGTCCACTCACTTCGGGTCACCTGGCATTGGCCACTGTCGGTGGACAGGATACTGGGCTGGATGGACCTTTGGTCTGACCCAGTATGGCCTTTCTTATGTTCTTATGTTCTTATGTACAGACAATGTAAAACATATCAGATTGTTTGAAAAGCAGAAAACCAGCTTGGTTTGAATATGTTGATGATGAATTATATTCATGATGCTCCACTTGTCCAGTTGCTGCCATTCCAATTCTGACAAGCTTCTGCACTGGGACTGACTTGTCTATAAATATGTGCATCGGAGTGTACAACCATTGTCATGAGTAAAGAAGTAGAATGATGACTGAAGGCTTCCTCAGGGGTTGTTTGAAGTAGTTGAACAGAGGTTGAATTCCACATCTTGAGTGGGGGTGGGGGAATGAATAGGAGAATAAGTACCACGTAAGTGTCGCATTAGAGGAGTAAATTATTTTAGGCGAACAGTATCCCTCCAGACTAATTCTTCATAGCATGTGATGCTGTGCCTGCTTTCCTTGATATGAGAACTGTTGAAATCTAATACTTACTTTGAAAAACTTGTCACATTTTACTTCCAAAACAGAGCTCCAATATGATTCCGTATCTTCTTTCCTGTTCAAGTAGGAAACATAGTATTGTTTCTAATATTCTAGTTTTAGTAGTCATGTAGAAAGTCTGTCAAATATAATTTTCTAGACTGTAGTTTTTCTAATGTGTTTACATTGAGTTATAGTGACTTACATATGTCACATACTTCAGAACATTCTCAATAGCAGAGTAATAAAGCTTTCAATCACCAGTTCCTACTACATTACAAACAGAAATAGATAAATTAGAGTGTGGAGGAAGAGTTAACTTCATATCAGCTGAGTATTAATGTTGCAGCATCAGGAGTCGCTGATTCAATTGTAAATGGAAATCTCACAGTAATGCTATTCCTCACCATAGATTGGGCAAAATACATACTTAACTATCCCACTCTACTGCCAATTTTGCATGTCGAGATAACATAATTTCAGTATTTGGAAAAGTTTTTTTTCTTGCCTTTAAAAGTCAAAATAGGCAATTGAAGTAAAGCAGAAGTGAACATCCCCTATTGGCCATTCACCCTTCCCCTCTCCGCCATCACTTACTTTAATCCTGTACATTTGTAGTGTTTTAATTAGATCTTCATAACTTTTTATTTATTTTAAACTCATCTGAGACATTCAAAGTCTGAGATTTTGAGTGAGTTATAACTTCTGTTCTCTGGACTAGAATGAAAAGAAATTGTCTCAAGTTTATGATAAACCTCAAATGTGTCAGCCAGCATGAGAAATGAGACTTAATATATTGTTTTAGAATTTCTGCAGACTTTGACGCCAACCTGCCTTCAAAGTAAATCAACAGCAGACTGAAATTCATGCTCCTTAGTACAGATTATACCCCTGGTATCAATGCACAGAATTCTCTTAGGACAATTTATATCCTCCAAATCTTTTGTTTTGTTTCTTCTGCTGACCAAACTTAGAAACTCTTCTAATGCCAATTAGCACACTGTTGAGAACATGCTGAATGTATAATTAGGATAAATAGCATCTTTAAAAGCAACAAAGAGTCCTGTGGCATCTTATAGACTAACAGACATATTGGAGTATAAGCTTTCGTGGGTGAATACCCACTTCTTCAGATGCATCTGAAGAAGTGGGTATTCACCCACGAAAGCTTATGCTCCAATACGTCTATTAGGTGCCACAGGACTCCTTGTCGCTTCTACAGATCCAGACTAACATGGCTACCCCTCTGATATTTAGCATATTTAAATAACTTGTAAATTGTGGTTTATATCTGAAAAGCAACTCTCTGCAACTGGCAACTTGATATGTTTCTGCTCTTATTGTCTCAGTGATTCCAGATCATATTGGCCCAGTTCAAGGAAGTATTTCTTCATACAACGCAGTCAACCTGTGGAACTCTTTGCCAAAGGATGTTGTGAAGGCCAAAACTATAACAGGGTTCAAAAAGAACTACATAAGTTCATGGAGGATAGGTCAATCAATGGGTATTGGCCAAGATGGGCTGGGATGCAAACCCATGCTCTGAAGTGTCCCTAGATGCTGTTTGCCAGAAACTAAGAATAGGCACCAGGAGATGGATCACTTGATGATTACCTGTTCTGTTCATTCCACCTGAAACACCTGGCATTGGCCACTGTTGGAAGGCAGGACATTGGGTTAGATCGGGGTGGGAAAACTATGGCCCGCAGGCCGCATCCGGCCCACCAGCCGTTTTAATCCAGCCCTTGAGCTCCCTTTGTGGAGCAGGGTCTGGGTCTTGCCCCACTCCAGTGCTCCAGCTGGGGAGCAGGGTCAGGGGCTGCTTCATGTGGCTCCCAGAAGAAGCGGCATGGCACTCCTCTGGCTCCAACGCATAGGGGCAGCCAGGGGGCTCTGCTCCACACTTTGCCCCCATCCAAAGTACCGCCCCCGCAGCTCCCAGTGGCCAAGAACCGCAGCCAATAGGAGCTGCAGGGGCAGTGCCTGAGATGGGGCAGCGTGCAGAGCCGCCTGGTCACACCTCCACGTAGGAGCTGGAGAAGGGACATGCTGCTGCTTCCGGGAGCCGCTTGAGGCAAGCGCCACCTGGAGCCTGCACCCCTGATCCTCCCCTTGCACCCCAACTCCCTGCCCCAGCATTGATCCCCATCCTGCCTTCTGACCCACTCAATCCCAGACCGGAGCACCCTGCTGCACCCCAAATCCCTCATCCCCAGCCACACCCCAGAGCCTGCACCCCCAGCCATAGCCTGCACCCCTTCCTACACCTTTGCCCCAGCCCTGATCTCCCTCCCACCCTCCAAACTCCTCAGCCCCACCCCAGAACCCGCACCACAAGCCAGAGCCTTCACCCCCCCGCCCCAGCACTCCACTCCCCACCCCAGCCCGGAGCCCCCTCCCTCACCCTGAACTCCTCATTTCTGGCCTCACCCAGGAGCCCAATTTTGTGAGCATTCATGGCCCCCCATACAATTTCTATTCCCAGATGTGGCCCTCTGGTATACATTAACATTTGCTGCTATTCTTGCAAATATTCACAAAGTTATTAAAATTTTTGAAACTTTTTGGAAGTGCGTCATATTAATTTTATTTTTCCTTTTAAAGTTTTAGTCAATGGGAAATCTGAAAATCTCATGTGACCAACACTACTAATGAATTGTCACAGTGAATGTTTCATTAATAGCCCATAGTCTGACAATTATTCGTTTAACCTGTTTGTTTCTGAATAATTAATTCTTTGCATTACCACTGTGCCTAAGACCTCCAAGTATGGACCAGGATCCCATTGTTCTTACACACCGCGCAAACACACAACAAAGATGGTCCCCGCCCAAAGAGTTCATCATTTTCTTCATCCAAAGCAAATTGTTATTGTTTTTATGTGTTAGAAAATTTCTATAATGTGACTTCCTTCCAAGTTGATGATTTTGGATACCAATATATTTAACCATCTTAGTTAATTTCTTTGAAATGAGTTCCTTATTTAAGGTATTTTTAATGCCCTTTACCATCTAATTAATACTAGTGAATAAGATTGGAAAATGTTTTACAGTGGATAAAACAGAAGATAGCTCAATTGAAAGGACAGTTCAGAAAACGTAGAAGTTTATTAAGGAGATGAAATGATTGTCTCCAGTAACTGCCAATGATAATGATGCTCTTTTGACCCACCAGTTCTAAAAGCTCATAACTGAAGTCGTCTTGGGCCTTGTAAAAGAATTTAATGCTGGCGTTCAATAGTATTTTTGTCTTTCTTGGTGTCTTGCTTGGTGTCACTGCTTCCCAGAATAGTAGGCCATGCTTACAGGATAGGAAATGTTCTTTGTTTCTAGATGTATTGCTTTAATTTTGCTTTACTCACCCACTCAATTAAGAGTCCCCATTTACAGTTATATTTTGAGACCTGTCAGTCATTTTTCAATCCAAAGTGTGCCATGTTGACGTATTATTCTTATTTTTAATCAAAATATCATGCAATACCAAGTCAAATGTTTTACAGAAGTCTAAGTATATTACATCAACAGTATTACCTTTATCAATTAAACTTGTAGTCTCATGGAAAAAAAAATCAAGTTCGTTTGACAGAATCTATTTTCCATTAAGCTATGTTGATTATCCTCCTTAATTCTTTATTAATTGAGTCCTGTATCAGTGGCGCTTTTGTTGTTGTTTTGCCTGGAATCAGTGTCAGGCTGACAGGCTTGCAATTATCCAGGTCTTCCTGTTTATGCTTTTTAAATATTGAAACAATGGTATTTTTCTTCCAGTCTTCTGGAACTTCCCCAGTGTTCTAAGATTTATTGATAATAAACATTAAATTTGGCTTATAAGAGCAGTGTTTATGATGGAAGAGTTTCAGAACGTTCAGAGGTTTGGCTCAGATGCTTATCTAAACTTGCTAGAACTGTTTGGTATGGAGATGAGGCTATTAATTTGTCTGAGATTGGGACTAGGAGCCTGGAACTCCTGATTTCACTATCAGCTTTGTCATTGTCTTGCTTTGAGGCCTTGAGCAATTCATATATATTATGCCTTCATTTAGAGTGACCAGACAGCAAGTGTGAAAAATCGGGACAGGGGGTGGGGGTTAATAGGAGCCTATTTAAGAAAAAGACCCAAAAATTGGGACTGTCCATATAAAATCGGGACATCTGGTCACCCTACCTCCATTTCCCCATTTGTACAAAGGGGATTGCCTGTTAAACAAGTGTTTCTGTACCCTGTGAAGATGCTTCATGTCTTTCTTTTTCAGGTATTCTTTTGGCATAAATGTATCCATATACAAATTTGTGGGCATCATAGAAACACGAGAATTGCTGTACTGCATCACACCCAAGGTCTGTTTAGTCCTATTTAATATCCAGTCTCTGAAGTGGCCAGTACCAGATGAAGGTGAAAGAACCCTGCAGTAGGCAGACATGGAAATCTGTACCCCATATTAAATGTCATCCTGCTATCTCTAGGTATATCTATGCTGCAATAAGGCACCTGTGGCTGGTCCATGCCAGCTAACTCGGGCTCGCGGGGTTCAGGCTTCCGGGGTTGGGCTACAGCCAGTTCTGGGACCCTCCCATCATCCTAGAGCCCAGGCTCCAGCCCAAGCCAGGAAGTCTATACTGCAATTAAACAGTCCCACAGCCTGACACCCTCCCCAGCCCCGCAAGCTCGAGTCAGCTGGCACGGGCCAGCCACAGGTTTTAAATTACAGTTTAGACATAGGCTGAAGCATTAGGTTTAATATCTTTGTCAAAAATATCATTAATTATTACTTATATCCTGTCCACCAAGAAAGATGGGGTAACAAACAACATGGTAGAACTAAACAGTAAAGCCACCTTCTTAAATTAGAGCAGATAGTACAACAGGCAATAGAAAGACATTTTGTGTTACTAAATGCTATAATTCATTACTGAGGGGAGGAGTGTGATACTGAAAGGACCATGCCATCACTTTTTAAGCAGAACTCTCCATTTTTTTCCGGTGAGAAATTCTGCTTAAAAATGAATGGCATGATATAGTTTACAGTTTGGGAAGTTTTTTCTATTGAATGTAGACTGTGTCTCAATTATAACGAAGCCTTCTTTTATTCTCTGTACTGTGCAAAAAATAGATCAGTATTTATTTATCTGTCCCACTTTCATCAGTTTACAATGACAAATGATAAATATTCACATTAGGAATTTTGGCACTAATGAATGTTTCGCTCAAATAAAGAACATGTGGTATATGTTAGGACCAAAACAAAGTATCAGTTACACTTTACATTTTATTCTTTCAATAAAAAGACAATGTTACTCATATCAAGGCATTTACAGGATACTTTGTCATTTCCAAATGTTATTGACTGCCTTGCTCACTAAATTACTGTGTCATATTAGGTAACAAGATATCAGGTTCTATTGGTGCAATAAACTACAGTCTATGCTGTGACATATCAAGCAGGTTCTATCTGTGCTTCGTGGACAGTCATAAATATTTATATCTGCAATGTCAAGGCAAAATTTAACAGACATTGCCCCTTAGTTTCATGACGAATTCAGCAAACAAACAAAAAATGACAGGATAATATATTTCACCTACAATCCTTGTATTCGTGAAGACAGTACCCCATCCACTGCACTCTTCCACAGTAATCAAAATAACACCTGGATGTATTATTATTTGTAGAGACTTTGAGCCCCAGTCATGGACCAGGAGCAAACTAGGTGCTAGGTGTTGAACAAACACAGGACAAAAAGACTGTGTGACACCCTGGTACCCCGATATTCACCACTGTCATGTAATTAGGATATGTTTTATACAAAGTATGCCTTGTGAGGTATCAGTCTAAAAGTCTTGATCTGCTAGATAGTAATATCTCATTGGATTGTATGTGCTATCATCCTATGTGAAGTTATGAAGTTTGGCTATGTATGTGTTACTGAAACATGTTATGAGGTTGAAAACACCCACAAGCAGCCTTTCAGGTACAACAATCAAAAGTCCAAACAATGTTAATGGCTTATTGAGGAAATGCACACAAGCACAGGGATTACCCCAGGAACTGTGTACAATAGAAACCCCTCAGAGATAGCACTACACAATGGGAACTGTTTGGCCCAGGTCACAGCAAAAGGGCTTTCCATCAAGTGGGAAGAAGATATAAAAGGGGGAGAATGACATCATGGGGGGGACCTCACTCTCCCTACAACAACACAGGTGGACACACCTGAGGGGCAAGGACTGAACTGTGGGAAGTGATGGTCCCAGGCTAGAGGGATTTTTAGCCTGTGTATGAAAACTTGGGAAAGCCAAGGCAACTTGTACCTTAAGAAGCTGCCAGCCTGTCTATCACTCAGGGTGAGAATTTGCTAATTCGTAGCCTACCTATCTAGTGTGTTAAATTCAGTTTGTGGTTTTGTTTATTTACTAAGGTAATCTGCTTTGATCTGTTTGCTATCACTTCTAATCACTTAAAATCTATCTTTTGTAGTTAATAAACTTGTTTTTGTTTTGTCTAAACTACTGTGTGGAAATTATAACTTGGGGCATAAAGCTGTTGCATATCTCTCTCTCCACATTGGGGGGGGGGTGCAAATTTTATGAGCTTGCGCTGTACAGTTCCCTGTGCAGCGCAAGATGATATAATTTTGGGTTTACGCTCCAGAGGAGGGTGCGTGCCTTAGCAACTGCGAGATGCTTTAGCTGGGCCTTCCCATGCAGAGCTGATCTCAGAATCTGTGTGTGAAGCTGCAGCTGGGTGTGTTCCTATCTGTATATATGCTGATGAAAGAGCGAGCTTGGCAACTTATCACAGCACCACAGTGTGAAAGGGAGCCCAGGCTGGTGGGTCAGGCGGGCTCAGTGGTACCCCAGTTCCAAGTGGCACCCTGTGGGAACCTGTCACAGACTGTTCCTGCCCCGAAGAGCTTATCTAATCACAATCCCTCGCAACTCCAGCTAAAGTCAATGAAGTTATTAGAGGATAAACTTGTTCCTAAAAAGCATTGATACTTACCATATAATAGTGACTAGTGTGCTAGTCCCCACTTGTACTTTCAGGGTCCGATCCCACTGAAATCAAGGGGAGTCTTTCCACTTACCACAATGGACTTTGGATTGTATGCCAGTGACAGTCCTCTCCCTTGCTGAGCCTGACCCTTTATTAATGTCTCCCATAAAATGGAATGGCAAGAAAGTGGTAAACTTTTTTCAAAAGTTTCACATCACCATTGTGTTTGAAAGCTTTCAATACCCCTGAAATTTGGCTTTTCTCTCTAGTTTCAGGCCAGTGTATATTTTTCCACTTTGAAAGATGCTAAAATGTGCAAAATGGCCTTTTTATGCAGGCACATTTTCAAACACAAGTGTTAGGAATTGTATAATGGTTGTCTTTGAAATTTCTCCATTGTGCAGGGAGAGAAAGTGAGTGGGTGATACAGAATGTGATGGATTTTCTGCTGTCACTATCGTTACAGACCCTCCTTTTATCTGTGAAAATGTCCTTTCTGAAAGTTTACCCACCAGACACTCCTACGTATGCAACATTCCGACCACTGTTTTTGCAGGTCTGTACATTTTTATCCACAAGCTCACCAAGTTTGCAAATAAGAATAGCAGTAAATAGCACAACCTTCTTTTTTTTTTTTTTGCTTTCCTATTTAAGCAAGTTGGCTTTGGGAGAGGCAACAGGGAGGGCTAGAGGCTTGCTCTCCACCCAACATCTTTACTTGATGGCAAGCCTGCTCTCCCCTCAGGTGTCTTCAGGGGAAAGACAAGGCTACTACAGAAATCCAGTATGCTGCAGAATTCAGCACCACTAAAGGGGTTTTACCACATTATTTAAGTCCAGTGTCCTGCACAGTACTGAAGGTCCTAACAATTAATGTTTCTATTACTAAAAATCATAACAAATGAATATAACTTTTCTCTCCTTTCCTCTTTCTTCCATATTAATAGCTTATTCATTTCACAGGCTAAATCACCAGAGTTAGGTTAATCAAGGTGTCCAACAGAGCACATCTATCGAGGATAGATATGGCACAATAATTACCTATATTCCCTGTACTGATCTTTCTAAAGAAATTTACACACCTCTTAACAGTCAGACCTGAACTGTAGTAGAGAGATGATACTTTGGGATTGAGTCTTTCAGTGGATTGGAAAGACAAGGTGGTGCCTTCCTACAGGCGGGTAAATAATTGATTTTTCACTTTGCTGGCAGTTCTGAAAAATTGAAAAGAAAAGAACATTCAGATTGAACATTGTGTGAAATACTTGAATGGTCATTGGGCCAGGAAGAGAGACTGAGAATGACTCTATAGCCTTATGGTTAGAGAACTCACCTGAAGGATGGGAAGCCCAATGTTAAGTCCCGGCTCCGATTTATATTTAATTATTGATTCAAAGTGGAACAGCTTCAACTGGAGACACTGAGACCCCTCAGCTCCCACCCCACAGTAGCATATAGCCTCGTGACTAGGACATTTCACCTGGGATGAGGGAGACCCAGGTTCCAATCCCTGCTCTAGAGCATGGATTAGAATCCGGATCTTCCCCCTCCCAACTGAGTGTACAAACCATTGGGCAAAAAGCTAGAACATGGGCAATGGCACCTTCTCTTCTTCCTTATTCCTTCCTTCCATATTGTGAACATAGCTAGAAAAAATGGGGCTGAAACTATTTGGTGAACTTTTATCAGATTTGTGAATAGTTTTGGGTTGACTGAAACTGCATTTCCTCGTGAATAAACTATTCTTCTGATCAATTTCACCCAGCTCTGTCTTATTGCTGGCTGCAGATTTATATTCAACCCAAGTTATTAGTGACCAAACATTTTCACCATCCAGTCTGTGACTTGAGTTGGTGGTCTGTCTGCCAGTGGACAAGTGTCCACATCATAAAGACACTAAACCACCATTATAACACTAACTAGCCCCTCTGTTTCCAGATTCAGCAGATCATCTGAGGACCAAATGGGTCAGAGATTAAATTAGTGTCACACCCTAGAGAGCGTTTCTAGGGGTAAGACCAATTAAATATCTGTGACCCATTTGGTTCTTGGATAAAGACACATTGCCAGATGGTTCTTGGAAATGTGTACCATTGCTGTCCCAGTTTTGTGGATAAAGGGAGAGCTTGCAATCTCTGGGACTGTGACTCTGGCACTTTTTACAAGTATTAAAATTCCCTTATGCTTACCCCAATCCCTAATAGTTAATGAGCTAGCAATTTCCTTCTTCTTTTGGAGATCTATGATGAACTCATTTGATAGATCATCAGGCATAACTAGCTAAATACTTGTGGTGATAATCAATATTCAAATGACATATGTTTGAAATGTTTTATAAACTATATTCCAAATACAACTGAAATTGACGATTCAGTGCGTGACAGCTTTTCGAGAATAGCTGCTTTTGTAAAGTAGCTAATTTATGAGTTACAATAAGTGTGTTTTCTTCCTGATGCAGAAAAAAATTAATTGCATTAAGTGGCTTTTCCTATCATACTTTTAGATTCCTATCATGAGTAAGAGTTCTGTTTGTACTCTTAATTAAGTGATAATATTAATGGAATTGTATTTTGCCTCCAGATAATGAGATCTAGCCAAAAAAACAAATGGAGAAGCATTCACAAAGACATTTATGAAAATTAAACACTGAGACAAAGCAATTAGGGTTATTTCAAATAATTTACTTTTAAAATAAATGTACATGAAATAAATCCAGCAGCCCTACAGCATGTTTCCACTGGGAGAGTCAAAGAAAGCTGAGTGAGCTTGTGATCTCCTGCCTGTAGCCCAATCCTGCATCAAAACTTCTTGTGAAATCAGCGCAAATTTGCAACATGCAAGGAATGCAGAGTGAAATTGTGGGGGGCGGAGAGGGGTGGGGCTTAGTCCAGGTTTTGGATCAGGGCATTGGTGAACAAGATACTTTTATTTTAAGATAAAAATCTCCGTAGTTCCAGGCAAACAATAACGGTGAATTTAAGGCCAGTTTTGAACTCTCCAGGGGCAAAACAATTAGAAAAGGAAGACCTGATGGGTCATCTAGTCTAATTCTCAGTCCCAGAATACACAGGTCAGACTAGACGATCATAATGGTCCCTTCTGACCTTAAAGTCTATGAGGTGGGATCCAGGGCCAGAGTTCCACCTCTGTGGTCAAGACTGCAGTGAGGTGCTGATGCCTCCTGTCAAGCACTGACCATTCTCTGTTTGTAAAAACACTGCTGTGAAGTTCCCTACAGCACCTTTGGTGTGCACAGCAGGATCTATTTAGACTAATTAATGTGCAACATGTTAGTGCTCTTTAGTTATCACACCCTATACTGTGCATCGCCCGACCTTGTAGACCAGCCCTTATTTGTATTTGGAAAGATCATAGGAGCTGATGCAGCACATTTTCATATGGACAGCTTTAAAAGGAACTGTTCATTGTCCTGGATCACCACATGTATGACTACAGTTCTGACACAGTTGGCATTTGGAAATTCCTCATAGCTCTAATGTTTCCTGTGCATTATTTCAACATCAGTGCTTCAATCTTGATTTTAGATGGCATATTAAATATGTAAACTAATGTTCAGCAACCTTTACCCATGGTCTTTACATCTTATGTAACTCTGGGTGTTTAAGTTTCCTTAGTAGCATCATTGTTGTTACAATATTAATGTTACTTTGTGAACTAATGTCAGAAAGAAATGGTGGTTTTTAGGGAACCATACATTCCTGTATTTAAGAGAACCATACAGGGCCATGTGCACAGAATGGAGTAGTTCTGCTACTGCAGCAAATTTCTCCTTCCTTGTTTGTCTGTGACAAGAAGTTCTTCCCCTTTTCCACAGATTGCTTTACAGCCACATAGTGAGTTAGAAATCCAGGAGGGAAAGGCTGCATGTGCATACTGCACCAAAGAGCTCTTCAGGGTTCAGGTCCTGCCACAGTTGGTCTTGATCTATTTTATGTACATGTTTGGATAACTACTGTTTCCAGTTGTTTATCTGAGATGGAGCCAGGATCAGCTGACTGAACCATGTGTAGTACCAGAACACTGAGTGTATGAAGTGCATATTCTAATGCATATTGACTGCTATGCAGCCAATGGGGCTCTGTACAGGGTCCCAACTCTGTGAAGGATACTGCAGGATCGAGTCCTGTGCATGTAGCCTATGGTTGATCTTTTCAAAGCTGACGAAGGGAATTAGCCATCCAACTCACATTAATTTCCGTGAGAGTCATGAGCTTAACTCCCTTACACAGCTTTCAAGATAACAACCAAAAGGTGTTTTTTATATGGGGAAATAAAATTAACCCAGTGTTTCCCCTTTTAAATGTAGAGGCAAAAGAGTTGAGATTAAAAATGGGATATGCCTGGGTGCCCTCATTTTAGTGGGGGAGCTTGGTAAATAAAATTATTCCAATATTAGGTCCTGATTCTGTGAACTCCTATGCACTCTTCACATGGGTTGAGTTAAGCACATGTGTACATTTTAGCGGATAAGGGCTTTCATTATTATTTTATTTTAATATAATGGACTTTTTTGGAAATCACTTTTGAACTATGTTGCACTGGCTGAATTCAGCAAGAGAATTATTTTCTATATCTACACACCAAGGATCAAATGCTTGCATTCCCAAGTTTTAATATAGTCTAAAAGAATCTTCCTATTTTTTCAGATTTTGTTTCTATTTGGCATTTAAAATTCTAGAAAAAATGTTTTTTTAGAAAATCAATAATTTGATTACATAAGGTATGAGTGCATAGCTTTTGCCAGCAAAATACTTAACCTGCCTCCCACGACATTTTCTCAACATGCAGTGCATAGGAATTGGTTAGTATCATTGTTTACATCTTTGTTGCAGAGTTAACTTAGGGACTGTACACCCAAGTTACTCCACTCAAGTCAGCGTAGCTCAAGTAAGAGTGGCCAATCTGAAAAGTAACATTTGAACTGCTCTATCTGCGTGGGTGTTACACTCACTGGTGTGTGTTGCTAGGACTTCCAGGGGCATATCCCAGGACACATTATGCTGCAGTAAGATGAATTCTAGGAATTTGTTCCCAGTGAATTGTAGGAGAATATGTCTGTTCTTTTGCATGAGAGGACGGGGGGAATGATGGGAGGGCACTGGAATGGCAGTAGCCTGGATTCACACTACAGAGTGGTTGTGTTAGCAGCTGCTGAGTTGTATTAACCTGAGCCTCAGCCTATACCCCGGATGGGGCAGCCAACTCAAGTTAATGACACAGTCGCACTCCAGTTAACAAGTTTTACGTGTGAATGGGACTCAAGATAGGGGCAACACTAGAGATATAACATAAGTTACCCTTGCAGTGGAGACAAGCATATAGGCCTGGGTGGGGAGAGAGAGGCACCTTAGAGACTGCAATCCACAGAAGCCAGCATGCTGGATGGGGAGCCATCTAAGCTAGCCATTGAGAGATGCCAAGGAGAGAGGTGTGTGCTAAGCCCCACCCACTCACAGCTGGGAACCCTCACTGGAGCTAGGCTGGTGCCTGATATATAATATACTCAAAATATTCAGTTTTATCTTCAACGGTTTGACATTATTTCCTTACATATATTTTGCTCACGTACATTTTAAAAATGAAGCAACACATTATATAGCTTTAGTTTGTTTTCTATTCCTGTAAATACAAAAAGACATTGGCTGCTGGTGCCTGACCCAAGTCCTCCAGAATAGACACATTCATCTGTGCATTTTATGATGACTCGCTGGCTTGCAGTGCAGCCTCTGGGTTTAATTTTAATAGCAACCAATATCATTTGAAAATCTGCTTACACATCTCACATTACTAACAATGCTTTCAGGTTTGTGTGTCCTTGAGTTCCACGGCAGCCAAGTCTCTTCAGTACATTTGAGTAACTTGCATTAATATTAAAAGGAACCTTTTGGACAGTTCTCTTGAGATTAAATTGAAACTTTTATTCATCTGCCACATGCCCACGGAAGGCCCATGCATATATTTCTGCCCTCTACCTGTCTCTGCAGTTCCGGGTTTCTGGGTCATGGAAGTGTATTTTCATTGTTTTGTGACGTCTTCAAGAGTCAACTTGGTCAATGTTGTGAGGATGATAGGGCCACGTTTGAGTTGGGCCTGGGAAAACTTTAATTATAGTGAATGGCTTTTATTCTGAGGGAAATGTAAAAGCAGTTCCTTGTTTCTAGGGCAAAAGTCCTATGTTTACACCTAGATTAGGCCCTCTCCACATCTATTTCCTTAATGTATCGCAGGGAACCAGCAACCGTCATGAATTGGTAAGAGCATATGAGTGAGTCGTGTATGCACTGACTAGGTTATTCCCTGTTTTAAAGAAACTGCCAAACAGCCGATGCTGCTAATCATGGGCCCCCACATCTGTTACCTCAAATGGAAGGCTGGTACCAGTTTTTCCAGCCTAGGCTGGGGTGGATCTGTCAATCTCTTCTGTTTTGAAGTTGTTCCACTGTATATAAATATTAGAATAGTCATTGGGCCAGAGAGAGAGTTAGTCTATAGCCCAGTGATTATGGCACTCACCTAGGGTGTGGAAGACCCAATTTTAAATCTCTTCTCCACCTCAGGCAAAGGGGGAATTGAACCAGCATCTCCCAGATCCCAGCAACTTACCACGGGGCTAAAACTTAAGGAAAGAAACCAACATGACCTCCTGCTCCTCTGGCTATTTTGGGTGGGATTAGTCATACTCTGAGAATGCCTACTGGATTGGGCCCCATAGGTGGGATTAGTGGGGAATGCCTAGTTTGAGGATCGCATTGGAGTTTAGGCATGAAATAGGTGCCTAGCCTAAAGTGGATGTATGCACAATCACTGGCAGAAATGTAGGCACTTAGGGGACTTTAACTGTGGAAAATTAGGGGCCTATGGATTTCTGGTGCCTATAGTTAGGTGGCAGTGGGGGATATGATGATCTCAGTGGCACCTAAATGATACACTTAACTGCCCCTTTAAACCCCTAAATCTTTTTCTGTATTTCACCCTTTGTATTTCTTCTGCTTCTTGATTGGACAGCTGAAATGTTTTAAATAAAGCATGAGGAAATAGGGAAAAGTTAGTTTTATTTCTGTTCCTTCATATTTTCTGATGCCAGACATGGTGAGGGAAAGAAGAGCGTACGAATGCACTGAGAAGGCCACAGGATAGGATGACTATCCATGCTCTATTTTCAGACACAGACATACTTGGAGCTAATAGCCAATGACTCATGTTCAGCAAGGAGGTACTAAGAAGCATTTGATAAGATTGAAAAGCATGTTTACAACCAGTAATTGTGTATGGCTTTGTACAATAAATTAGCCCTTGACAGTTGCTATATGTTAAAAAATAAAATATGCTGTCTTTTTTTCCATACAGTTTTCCTTTGGGGAGTTGTGTGTGTGTGTGTGTGGGGGGAATTTATTTATTTATTTTTAAAATAGAGATAGTCCTTCTGCATGGCTGAGGAATGTGGTGTGCATTGCAACAAAATTAGGGGTATAAGCAATGCAGTGGTGCACAGCATATTACTATCTCCTGCTGCTTGTGGGAACTGCGGTGACCCTTATTTGCATCAATTTAACTACTCCCAGGAGTGTTTCAAAGTAGAAGTTACCTAGATGAAAAATATCTCATTTAAAAAAAACCTTTTAAAATCATGCTTACAGTGCTTGCTTTTTCATACGGCATTTGAACCTTCTGATTGTTTTGATACCATACATTTTTTTTTGCAAACACCAGGGATTGACTCATACTATTAAACTTAGGTTTGCATTGGAAAACATAGAGCAAAATAATCAGATTTAAACTATAATACAATCAGGTCTGCTAGGTGCACATCAGTTATTCCTGCTGTCAGCCAGAATGCAACTGATTACATAGCAAATGTGTTCCATAGAGGATTCTAAATTTGGAAAGTGTCTCCTTCCCTTTGTTGATGCAGATGTCTTAAATTTTAAAGTCTAAGATACAGTGCTCAGAGCTAGTTACAGGTTACAAAGTACAATGAAAGGTAGTGTAACTACTATGCACAATCCACCACCATGTGGAAAACTTGCTTATCTGTTTTAGAAAATAGAGGTATTAAAATACTGCTGGTATGGGGAATTTTTTTCCATCTTTTTTTCATACATGAGAGAGGGGGAGACTTAACATCCCCACCCTCCCACACCGTCTCCTCTTTTCCCAGACTCCCTACTGCTTGATTCTAAAAACATTTCATCCTGTGGACCCTGAAGAAAAGATTTCCTGACTAGTAGTGGTCCATAAAGTATATCTGAGTACCATTGCTATAGAATATTATTAATGGGTAGCTCTGAGTTTAAGGGGGTATGTCTACACTGCATCTGGGAGCGAGCCTTCCCTCCCACTTGTGGTGATGGAGCTCATGCTAGCACGCTAAAAATAGCTATGTAGACACTGAGGCTTGGACTGGAGCTTGGGCTCTCAAGCCAGGGGATAGAGGGGAGGTGATCTTGAGAGCGTCTACATAGCTATTGTTAGTGTGCTAGCATGAGCCCCACCACCCCAAGTCTATGGACCTGGACTGAGAGGTTTGCCCTCAGACAGGTTGTAGACATACCCTGAATGAAAATGAACAAAGGAAAATCCATAACTGCTTAGCTCTTGCAGAGGGCTCAGTCCTGCACTCCTACCTCAGGCAATGCTCCCCTGAATTCTGTTCTCCACTCCTGAAACACTATATCATCTTTTCCATCGATGGCTGTTTACCATGCAAACTATTGTATATCAGTTGCAACATGGATCCGGTTATTTCCTTTAACCAAAAGCTTATTTACTAGACATCTCTAACTCTGGAGTGGTCTTATTCAGTTTTGCAAAGGTTTCTGTCCATTGTACTGAAAATGTCTAGGCATGATTTGATGCTGAATGTGCTCCTACACCAATGACAAACTCTTACCATAATTAACAAGGACTCAGACATTTTCTGATAATGAAAAGGACACATAAGTGCTGTGCTACATATAGAACACAAATGAAGCAAAAACATTTTCATGGTCACAGACTAGGAATCATAATGCAAGCAATTTTCTAAGGATCCCCAAACTCACAATCTTACAACTCCACTGGATTCAGAACCACACAACAAAGAAACAGACAACTTAGTAGATGTTTATATGGCAGGATTATTCAAACACAAGGTTTCCTCAGTAACACCACATTGCCCGGCCTGTATAAGATCTGGTCAGACCTGCAGTTTCTGTGTTCAATGGAGCATAGGGCCCTCTCCCTGTCTATTCCCTTAGATGACAAGCATCATAGCAAAGCCCATACATTAAAAAGCCTCTAAGTACAGGAATACTTTGATGGAGCTCAGGGTGAATCTTCATGTTCCAGGGGAAAGACACTTTGTGCAGAGGGCCTCTGCTATGGAACACCTTTGTGCCAGAAAGGTGGATGAGTCCTCCTCCCCTCCCCACATTTAGAGGAAAATGTGAGTTGTGCCTCTTTACCCAGGCCTGTCTCTATTAATAGAGGTTTCATCCAAACATGCACACAACCTGTTCCCTCTCCTTACTTCCATAAGATACTCTCCCAACTGCTATCCATCCAGTATCAATAACTTTAGTTATTGAACTAGGCAGCTAGATACTATGGTGATATGCATAATAAAATACCTAAGAAAAAATAGTTATGTTTATAAAATTAAAGTTCATGTGGAGCAAATGCTACAATGCACAGAAATACCCATCCCCAACCAAAGCCCTGTGTTAATAAAGCACCAGAGGACCCAAAGGAAACTGAAAATGTGAGAATGAGGAAAAATTTGCCAGGCCTAAAAGCAAAAAAACAAAACACCACACCCCCAGTTTCCTCCAATTTAAAATCAGGTTGGAATTAACCTTAATTAATAACCTGCCTCTTAGGCCCTGATATTTTTGTTGTTTAGGGCTGACTGCTTTTATTTTTTGCTTTCACTGTTAAAAGAGAAAAATCAACTTTCCTGAACTGAGTCTACAGCACCTGTGCCCAAACGCCTCCACTCATGCTGTGTGTTTGTGTGTGCACAGTAAGAAACAAAGTGGAGGTAACAGATAAGGATTCTGATTAACAAGTTAAAAAATAAAATTAAATGACACTAGCCAAAGGATTTGCCATGCAATTCAAATTAAGGGTGAGAGCTTTGCCAGCATGTAAGCTTTAGAGGGTGCAGAATTTAGCTATGATCTTATGATTTAATTTTTGATTATATAATTGCATTTATTTTTAACTTCTCGCTGTGCATATATGAGGAGTTTTTGGGGTGTGCCTATACATCTAGGAGGACAAGGTGGGTGAGGTAATATCTTTTATTGGATCGCCTTCTGTTGATGAGAGAGAGGTGAGTTCTTCAGGTTCCTCAGTGTCAAGCTGCCTGTAGTGACTCAAGAGCATGTGTGTGCCAACCTCAGGGCAGACTGTTAGGAAGCAGGGCACAAACCCCAAATTGGGTGTGAGTTCTATACTTAGATTTCACTTACCAGTTATCAAGTGTAAATTCCTCTGCCCTAACCATCGAGTCACAGACAGTCCCCTTTGGTACTCCAATCTCTCTTGCCACATTGGTAAGCATATCTTTGTGATAGATGGTCCATTATACTAGGAATCACAGAAGCATTCAGGTTACTCCCAGTCCCAAAGGAGCAGTCACTTATCCCTGGTCAACTGCACCTTAGATCTCACACCAAAGACAACGCTTGTAATCAATCCTATAATACACTATATAAAGATTTATTAACCAGGTAAAGAAAATAAGAGTTATTTCCAAGGTTGAAGCAAGTGAACAAATACATGCACAAATGAGTTACAATCTTAAGTTCCAAGAAGTAATAGAAGCTTTTATAGTAAGTAAGCTCTATATGTCCATATGGCTAACCTAGAGTATGCAGCTGGGGACCTGAAGAAGTGCTCTGTGTAAGTTTGAAAGCTTGTCTCTGACACCAATAGAAGTTGGTTCATATACATATTACTTTGCCCACCTTGTCTTGCTAATATTCTGGGACCACCATAGTTACAATAATGCCCTATACTTATATGGTCAGACTGCTGCAGGTTCTTGTATGGATATGCAAAAGGGAGTATCATAAGGAGTTTTCTCTCCCATTGCACTGTCCCTTTACTCTCATCATCACAAAAGACTGCTCCACACCATGGCTTTCTACCTCTCATTCTAGAAGAGGAAAGGAGGAAGTGGTCTATGACCAGGCATCCCTCCAGACCACCAGCAAAGGCAACTAAGGGATGCCACAGGTATATCCACCCTGCACATCAGGAAGCTTCAGTAGGCTATGGTCCTCAGTATCAGTTCATACATGAGACCGGGTAGGCATTCTTGTGGAGGTGATGAGTACCCTTAAATCCTTTTGATTTGAGAGTGCTCAACCTTGCAGATCCTGTCCTAAAAACAAGTGTTCTTGGGAAGAGTTAGGGCATGTGCACTAGTTGTCCTGCACCCTTTCTGAACAGTTGTTAAATCTGCAAACTTCTGAACTGGCAGAAGAAGAACTGTAACTTGGTACAAGAACGTAAGTGTGCCCGTCTCAGAAACTGTCTAGCTAAACTAGTAGAAAGAATTAAGAGCCAGGTGACAAGTGGTTAGACACCTGGAAAGACTTTCTTGTGAAAAAAAAAACTGGGATTGTTCATGTTAGTATAATCATAAGTATCCCCATTGAAATTGACCAATGAATTGAATTGGAGCTACTTGTAGAAAAAGGTGCTGCTGAGTTTGATAAGGCTGGCAGAATGGGGCTCTCAATCTGCACTTAAAGTACATTGACAAATCTCTTCCTCACCTTATCCTCTTAAAAAGAAAAAAATACTCGTTCCCCACCAACAACATGAGGACGCACATGGCTTCAGCTAACATGTGAACAGACACTGCTATAGTTGCTGAGAGGGGATTTGATAGAGTTCTAGAAAAGAATGAATGGTGTTAAGAAAACTTCTATGCTCCTGTTTGCCCTTTTTTATTGTAATACAATAGCATGGGAGGTTAAATAGAATGTAAGGTGACAAACTTAAAACTGAAAAGGAAATACTATTTTGCACACTGTGAGTAGCCTGTGGAATGTACTGCCACAGGATATCGAGGCCAAGAGCTTACTAAAATGTAAAGTGTTAGATGTTTATATGGATAATGAAACATAAATATTTACATTAGATTACATGAGACAGATAGTATAAATAGAGAAGGGACTCAAACGCTCATGTTCCAGGGCCTAAGACAAATGCTGATAGGGATTAGGAAGAAATAGTGTTTTGTTTTTTAAATTGAAAACATTTATTTTGGGTGAGATTTTTTTCATACACTATTCTGAATTATCACCTTTTTTGGTACTACAACAAATACATGCTATAAATAGATGTAAACAAGACAACTTCTTATTGCTACAACTATTTTCTGTTTTGTCACCTTTTTCATGTTTTTTCACTATTTTGTCAATTCTGTCTTATCATCCACTTTCTGTGTTGTAAAGAAGTGTTTCTAGGAGTGAAAAAATAGCTTGGGAAGATTTAAAGATTTTTAGTAGACAAGTGTATTTTCAGAGAACAACAACATGGTAGAGCAATTATTCCAAAAATACTATTAAACGCCAGCATTAAATTCTTTTACAAGGCCCAAGAAGACTTCAGTTACGAGCTTTTAGAACTGCTGGGTCAAAAGAGCATCATTATCATTGGCAGTTACTGGAGACAATCATTTCATCTCCTTAATAAACTTCTACGTTTTCTGAACTGTCCTTTCAATGGAGCTATCTTCTGTTTTATCCATTGTACAACATTTTCCAATCTTATTCACTAGTATAAATTAGATGGTAAAGGGCATTAAAAATACCTTAAATAAGGAACTCATTTCAAAGAAATTAACTAAGATGGTTAAATAGTATCCAAAATCATCAATTTGGAAGGAAGTCATATTATAGAAATGTTCTTACACATAAAAATGACAACAATTTGCTTTGGATGAAGAAAATGATGAACTCTTTGGGCAGGGACCATCTTTGTTGTGTGTTTGTGCAGTGTGTAAAAACAATGAGATCCTGGTCCATACTTGGAGGTCTTAGGCACAGTGGTAATGCAAAGAATTAATTATTCAGAAACAAACAGGTTAAATGAATAATTGTCAGACTATGGGCTATTAATGAAACATTCACTGTGACAATTCATTAGTAGTGCTGGTCACATGAGATTTTCAGATTTCCCATTGACTACAACTTTAAAAGGAAAAATGAAATTAATATGATGCATTTCCCAAAAGTTTCAAAAAATTTAATAACTTTGTGAATATTTGCAAGAATAGCAGCAGACCTAACAAATGTTAATGTATACCAGAGGGCCACATCTGGGAATAGAAATTGTATGGGGGGCCATGAATGCTCACAAAATTGGGGTTGGGGTGCGGGAGGGGGTTAAGGCTCTGATTGGGGGTGCAGGCTGCTGGGTGAGGCCAGAAATGAGGAGTTCAGGGTGAGGGAGGGGGCTCCGGGCTTGGGTGGGGGAGTGGCGTGCGGGGGGGGGGGGAGCGGGTGAGGGCTCTGGCTTGTGGTGCGGGTTCTGGGGTGGGGCTGAGGAGTTTGGGGTTTGGAGGGTGCTCTGGGCTGGGACCGAGGGGTTTGGAGGGTGGGAGGGAGATCAGGGCTGGGGCAAAGGTGTAGGAAGGGGTGCAGGCTATGGCTGGGGGTGCAGGCTCTGGGGTGTGGCTGGGGATGAGGGATTTGGGGTGCAGCAGGGTGCTCCAGTCTGGGATTGAGTGGGTCAGAAGGCAGGATGGGGATCAATGCTGGGGCAGGGAGTTGGGGTGCAAGGGGAGGATCAGGGGTGCAGGCTCCAGGCGGCGCTTGCCTCAAGCGGATCCCGTAAGCAGCGGCATGTGCCTTCTCCAGCTCCTACGCGGAGGCGTGGCCAGGCGGCTCTGCACGCTGCCCCATCTCAGGCACTGCCCCTGCAGCTCCTATTGGCTGCAGTTCCTGGCCACTGGGAGCTGCGGGCAGTGCTTTGGGCGGGGGCAGAGCGTGGAGCAGAGCCCCCTGGCTGCCCCTACACATTGGAGCTGGAGTGGGGTCATGCCACTTCTTCCGGGAGCCGCATGAAGCAGCCCCCGACGCTGCTCCCCAGCTGGAGCACCGGAGTGTGGCCATGCAACTGCTTCTGGGAGCCACGTGAAGCGCCCCCTGACCCTGATCTCAGCTGGAGCACCAGAGTGGGGCAAGCCCCAGACCCTGCTCCCCAGAGGGAGCTCAAGGGCCGGATTGAAATGGCTGGTGGGCCAGATCCGGCCCGCGGGCCATAGTTTGCCCACCCCGATCTAACCCAATGTCCTGTCTTCCAACAGTGGCCAATGCCAGGTGCTTCAGGTGGAATGAACAGAACAGGTAATCATCAAGTGATCCATCTCCTGTCAGAGTCAGGCTTTTGGATCAAAGGAAGGGCTGGCCTGATGAAATACGGCAAACTGTGTATTCCAATGAGCAGATTTTAAACACTTGCAGGCTAAACTAGTACGTGAGGTTAAACAGGGTCAGATGTGTGGGGTAATTTAAAACCCTGTGCAAGACTATTGAATGGATTGTAAATCAGCATAGAATTTGCCCCCCAAACAATATACTGGTGTGATGCAATAATTGGACTGAGATCACCTCCACTGGTGCAAGGAGGTGCAACTTGTATCTCCCTGACCCAGCCAGGGCTGCTGCATCCCAGGGGCACTTTGCTCCCCAGAGAGGGCAGACAGTGTTCCTCCACAAGAAGGCTGCTTTAGTCTCTGCCAGGAGCACTCTCATAATCCTGCCAGTGTGTCCTGTGCTGGGGATGCGGTGAGCAGCCGCTACTCCCCGCCACACAGACTCTCCGCTGTTAGGAGCACTCTGCCAGTTTTTGTTGGCTTCCACCATTGCAGACCCTAGTGTAAATCTGGCCCATTGAATAAAGCATTTGAAACACATGCTTTGTTATCATTATTGTTTGGGTGGATCCCATTTCAGCCATCCTCAGCTCGCCTACAGTAACTAAGATCACGTAATGAGTTAGGTATATTGATGAAGCTTATGCCTGTTTTTTTAGTGTCTCCTTAGAGTTGATGTCTATCATTACTATCCTTGTTGGAAATAACCTTGAAATGGCCTGGGATATCATTTAAACAAAGGAAACGTTACTGTTCTGATATGCAGGAGGTCTAGCTTTAAATGTATACAACCTGACACAAGGAAATGACTGTAAACCTGATGGACCCTGCAGTCCTTAAAGTTTGTGCTTTCAGAACATATATTCTGAGACAAAGAAGTTCAAGAATTCCCAGGTAAATTTTTGCAAGTTATAAAATAAACTTGTATATAAATGTAAATAAAAAGGGAGTGGAAACAAGAGAACAATTCCAACAAATAACCCAGAAAGTCTTTCTGCAACACAACTTCTTTTATTGCAAAATGGAGATCAAATTTTCTCTTTTGGTCACAGCTCACCGACTGTCCAATAGTTTACCAGACTGCAAACTAAAACATGAGACGCCTTAGAGCTGTGGAAATTATATGGTCATGATGTGTTATGCAGAGGTCAACTGAAGAGGCCTTTATTCAACCACAGTAGCAATAAATTTCATTGCTAAATAAGCAGAGATAAATGTTAATAGATTAAAATGGATTTTTCTGCTTATGTAGGCAGTTGGTTCAGAATAACAAAGCTAAGGCTGTTCTTATTATAGCTGCATAACCATGTAGCTTGAGGCCAAAATATATCTGAAGAGTGACATTGTCAAAAATTGAAACATTTTTTGCTTAGTCACCTACTTCTACCTGGGTTGTCCCTCTTTCCTTACCTGTCTCTGGTGCAGGCTAAGGGCCCAATCCTGCAGAATCATGTGAGTGGTGAGTGTTGCTTACTCACATAAAGTATGATATGCACTGAAGTCAATGGAAAGCCTCTGTAAAGCAGTGGGCTCATTCAGGGGAACCCCCAGAAATGTTTAATGTGATATGCCCCATCAGTCCCTGTGGAGCCATCTCCTCCCCGCTCCCAATAGCTTCTGGCCCCAGCACCTCGCTCACCAAGTCTGCACCACTCAACCTTTACCTTCTAGGCCGGCCCAGCCAGGTGCAGTGTCATTCCCCATCTCTGAGAGGGAACATGTGCTGCCAGAAGTAAGGTGAGGCCAGGCAGGCCCCAGGGGGATGGGGAGTGCTGGTACTGGAGCCAGCCCCACAGTAGTGGTAAGGAGAAATAGTACTGGCCACCTCATTGTTCACTCAGAATTGGCACTGTAGCCCCCCATCATGGTACTGTTACCCCGTGCACCAGATTGCAATGCCACTCACTCAGTTTTTAACCCTGTGCCCTCCCCATCCCACCCCCCAACCCTCCTTCATGACAGAGGACCAGCAGGGTCAAATCTGAGTGAAGAGTGGGGTGATCAGCACTGCTCCTTCTCGCCACTGCTGCATTCCACACATAATGTGCATGTGGCTTTGAGTGCCACTGGACTCACCCCTGGAGTGCTTTCTCTTGGCCAGAAATAGCACCGTAGCTGCCTCTCCACCAGGTACTCCCTGAGATTGCTTGGGTATTTGGGGGGGTTGATTGGGTTTGTGGTTTGCTTTTTTCAAAACCAAGGGGGGAAAGCACTGATGTAATGGTAAGAGTGAGCACCAAGTTCTTCTGTGATGCCTTCTAGATAATGGAGTCTTTAAATAAATGGAAAATCATAAGAGTTTATTTTCTAGGAAAGAAACACCACAACCATTATGCTGGAAATAGGAAAAAATAGATATGCAGCTAAATTATTCTAATAGGCAAATGGGGAAACAAATGCTGGATATAGATTTGGGATCTGGCCACATGGCTGTTTCATTTGCAAAGAGTGAAGCTAAATGCAGGTTGGGCTGACCACGTGGAACTTTATTAAACCCTGCACACTGCTCTGTCCATGTGGCTGCGTTGTTTCCAGCCCAACTCCTCTCACTCCCTGCTTTCCTGATGTCCCATCAGTAACAGTCGCTCTGGGCTCTCTGACTCCAGTTCCACTGATCGTGATACAATGGCTGTTCCAGAATCTAGTACTTATAGTCCTAGCCTGATGTTGAGGGGAAATTTTAGCCACCATTCCCCACAGTGTGATCCCTATGGACAAGAAAAGAGGGCCTGCTGCGACAGGATGAGCACTAAGCATTCCCTTATTCAGCCAGCCACCTGTGCATGAGAGAGGGCTGTGAGACCTCCTCACCATATTTTCAGGTAGCTAGGTAGCTCGTGCTTTTAGCAGTGCTACCCCTGGAGGTTCCTAAAGTTCACCATGTCTGCACCAGGATCCCCAGTGCCCCTGCTCCCACGGTGCTGCCAAGGTCAGGGGACTCAGGGAAGTGGCAGGGCATCGTCTCCGAGACTGCAGTACCAGACGTGTGGTAGGGGCTCCCCCAATTGGCAGGGATGCAGGCACCCCTGCCTGTTACCCCTGGTGCAGGTGGTAGGTCCCTAGCTGTGGGGTTGTCGTCCATTCTGCTGTCTCAGGTATGTCCAGGAGGGGAGGTGGTAGCTGCTGGGTCCCCCTCCCTTCCTCCCCTCAAGCCGGGGGGGGAAGGGAGGGGGAAAGGAGAAGCCCTTTACCAATACACAGGCTGAAGGGTGCTGGCAAGAATATATTGAACTCTCTCGACCCATTTGCTGCTCCTGGGCGAGTGGACTAGACTGGTGTCCACAGAGCTCCAAGGGAGAAGTGAGTTCTGGCACTTCTTTTTTTTAGGACTCAAGCACTGCATAGAAAGGAGCCTTATATCAGTATAGTCCATTCCTCTTCCTTTATGGGAATACGTTATGCTGGCATAAGCACATCTACATCAGTAAAACTGTGTCCACACTGGGGGTACTGTACAGTATTTAGACCAGAATAGTTAAAATGGCGCAAACTTTGTGTGCAGACAAGGCCTTGAAACATTTTTTGTTCATAAAGTACGTTTTAAGCTTTATTTCATCTCAAGTTCCTGCTCCTTCATAAGGTTTCAATTTATTCGCAGTCTGCTTTTGTTAAACTGGTGATGAAACCAGAAAAGCAATGCATATTCTACTGCTGTGTAAGCTGAAGTACACTGTTTTGTGATCAGCTTCCACCCAAAAGCCTCTCTGTGCCTGTCTTTCAGTTTTAGCCATGTGAATGGTTGTCAGTGACATGAATAGTTCAAGTGTTAAGGGCCTTTAAACATTAGGTAACAAAAACACAATTGAGCAGTCCATACGTGCAAGGCCTTTCTTCCACACCAATCTTCATCAATGTTAGTCTCTCACTGAGAAGAGCACACGTCACCTTGCACAGTCAGAAAGTAATTATCTCTTGTCTCAGTCAGCTTCATAAACAAACAGCTGGTGGTGCTTACCAGTCATAATTACTAAAATCTGCAAGTCTGGCTGAGGCATAGCGGCCCAGTGAGTGGCTATAAAGAGAACAGGCTGAGAGACAGAACCACGGAATATTTCTCTAGAAAAACAAGCTCTCTTTTTCATTGGTTTTCGTTAATGTAGTTACACCAGGGTTGAATTTATCCAATCTTATTTATGATCTAGCTACAGTATGACTCCTGTTTAGATGTACAAAAAATATGTAAAGAATATTAGATTAACATGACTAGCTTTTTTTTTATAGCTATTACTTACATTGTGCTCTCCCAAACAGGTTTTGTGGCCCACTAGATCCTTTGCTCCATTCGGGCAGTGCATGGGAGCTAGAACCTGGCCCATGTTGGGTATCTCTCAGTTAGTGTAAAGCCAGGGTTACCAGCTGCTTCACCAACTGTCCAGTTCTCTCTCACTCACACAGGATAGGGTGGCAGCAGACCCTATCAAGCTGACATAAATTACAACAGCCTGTAGGCTGTTCTGACTCATGCCAGGGCCAGCTAATTGGCCCAGAGACTCAAGGAGCTGAAAGTCGCTCACTGACACACCACTGCCCAGTCTAAGTGGATCGCCAAGCATAGATTCATAGATTCTAGGGCTGGAAGGGACCTCGAGAGGTCATTGAGTCCAGCCCCCTGCCCTCATGGCAGGACCAAATACTGTCTAGACCATCCCTGATAGACATTTATCTAACCTACTCTTAAATATCTGCAGAGATGGAGATTCCACAACCTCCCTGGGCAGTTTATTCCAGTGTTTAACCACCCTGACAGTTAGGAACTTTTTCCTAATGTCCAACCTAAACCTCCCTTGCTGCAGTTTAAGCCCATTGCTTCTTGTTCTATCCTTAGAGGCTAAGATGAACAAGTTTTCTCCCTCCTCCTTATGACACCCCTTTAGATACCTGAAGACTGCTATCATGTCGCCTCTGTCTTCTCTTTTCCAAACTAAACAAACCCAATTCCTTCAGCCTTCCTTCATAGGTCATGTTCTCTAGACCCTTAATCATTCTTGTTGCTCTTCTCTGGACCCTCTCCAATTTCTCCACATCTTTCTTGAAATGCGGTGCCCAGAACTGGACAAAATACTCCAGTTGAGGCCTAACCAGCGCAGAGTAGAGTGGAAGAATGACTTCTCGTGTCTTGCTCACAACACAGCCCAGAATCAAATTTGCTTTTTTTGCAACAGCATCACACTGTTGACTCATATTTAGCTTGTGGTCCACTATAACCCCTAGATCCCTTTCTGCCGTACTCCTTCCTAGACAGTCTCCTCCCATTCTGTATGTGTGAAACTGATTGTTCCTATCTAAGTGGAGCACTTTGCATTTGTCCTTATTAAACTTCATCCTGTTTACCTCTGATCATTTCTCCAATTTGTCCAGATCATTTTGAATTATGACCCTATCCTCCAAAGCAGTTGCAATCCCTCCCAGTTTGGAATCATCTGCAAACTTAATAAGCGTACTTTCTATGCCAATATCCAAGTCGTTGATGAAGATATTGAACAGAGCCGGTCCCAAGACAGACTCTTGCAGAACCCCACTCGTTATACCTTTCCAGCAGGATTGGGAACCATTTATAACTACTCTCTGAGTATGGTTATCCAGCCAGTTGTGCACCCACCTTATAGTAGCCCCATGTAAGTTGTATTTCCCTAGTTTATTGATAAGAATATCATGCAAGACCGTATCAAATGACTTACTAAAGTCTAGGTATACCACATCCACCGCTTCTCCCTTATCCACAAGACTCGTTATCCTATCAAAGAAAGCTATCAGATTGGTTTGACATGATTTGTTCTTTACAAATCCATGCTGGCTATTCCCTGTCACCTTACTACCTTCCAAGTGTTTGCAGATGATTTCCTTAATTACTTGCTCCATTATTTTCCCTGGCACAGAAGTTAAACTAACTGGTCTGTAGTTTCCTGGGTTGTTTTTATTTCCCTTTTTATAGATGGGCACTATATTTGCCCTTTTCCAGTCTTCTGGAATCTCTCCTGTCTCCCATGATTTACCAAAGATAATAGCTAGAGGCTCAGATACCTCCTCTATTAGCTCCTTGAGTATTCTAGGATGCATTTCATCAGGTCCTGGTGACTTGCAGGCATCTAACTTATCTAAGTGATTTTTAACTTGTTCTTTTTTTATTTTATCTTCTAAACCTTCCCTCTTCCCATTAGCATTCACTATGTTAGGCATTCCTTCAGACTTCTCGGTGAAGACCAAAACAAAGAAGTCATTAAGCATCTCTGCCATTTCCAAGTTTCCTGTTACTGTTTCTCCCTCCTCACTGAGTAGTGGGCCTACCCTGTCCTTGGTCTTCCTCTTGCTTCTAATGTATTGATAAAAAGTTTTCTTGTTTCCCTTTATTCCTGTAGCTAGTTTGAGCTCATTTTGTGCCTTTGCCTTTCTAATCTTGCCCCTGCATTCCCGTGTTGTTTTCCTATATTCATCCTTTGTAATTTGTCCTAGTTTCCATTTTTCATATGACTCCTTTTTATTTTTTAGATCTTGCAAGATCTCGTGGTTAAGCCAAGGTGGTCTTTTGCCACATTTTCTATCTTTCCTACCCAGCGGAATAGTTTGCTTTTGGGCCCTTAATAGTGTCCCTTTGAAATACTGCCAGCTCTCCTCAGTTGTTTTTCCCCTCAGTCTTGATTCCCATGGGACCTTACCTATCAGCTGTCTGAGCTTACCAAAATCCGCTTTCCTGAAATCAATTGTCTCTATTTTGCTGTACTCTCTTCTACCCTTCCTTAGAATTGTGAACTCTATGATTTCATGATCACTTTCACCCAAGCTGCCTTCTACTTTCAAGTTCTCAACGAGTTCCTCCCTATTTGTTAAAATCAAATCTAGAACAGCTTCCCCCCTAGTAGCTTTCTCAACCTTCTGAAATAAAAAGTTGTCTGCAATGCAGTCCAAGAACTTATTGGATAGTCTGTGCCCTGCTGTGTTATTTTCCCAACATATATCTGGATAGTTGAAGTCCCCCATCACCACCAAATCTTGGGCTTTGGATGATTTTGTTAGTTGTTTAAAAAAAGCCTCATCCACCTCTTCCACCTGGTTAGGTGGCCTGTAGTAGACTCCTAGCATGACATCACCCTTGTTTTTTACCCCTTTTCGCCTAACCCAGAGACTCTCAACACTTCAGATATGAATATATCTGGCTCTCCATGCTCAAAGCACCGTACAAATGTAAAGTAATTTTCATCCAAGATTTTCTGTGTCCCAAAACTGAGTCTTTCACCAAAGACCCACCTAAAAATACCTTTGCATGAAAATGCATAGTCCTGCCTTGAGTGCAAGGGTCTGGACTAGAAGCCCTTTTGAGGTCCCTTCCAGTCCTACAATTCTATGATTCTATGTTGTGAATGACATTGGCCTTGATCCAATACCCATCAATGCCAGTGAAAAGGCATTAGATCAGTTCATAGCGGCAAACAATAGCTTAGTCAAAATCAAACCTATCCTGGGGAGAGAAAATAAAAATTGTTGCTCAATCATCCCTCTCTCAAGCATTTGGATTTCATTTTACTTCTCTTTTTAATAATAAAAAGTAAATCTTAGCAAATAATTGAATTACTAGAGAGATGCTGTTATCATCATCTGCTCATTAAAGTTATTCTTTTGGAAATAAAATACAGCTTTCTTAATTTAAGACTTGGAACAAAAAGAGATGGATAGACTATTATTGAACAATAGTGGAACTGAAAACTTCCTGTAGAAGAGCAGGGGATGATAAAAGGTAAGGAGGATTAATATTTATTGGCATGAATGAAAAAAATTCTTGCCTCAGTGCTCCTTAAAACAAATCAGTGGAAGGAATCATGGGCAATTCAAAAAAGTGAGAGATTATAAAAGGCCTACTTTCTACTTTTCAGCAGGTGTATATAATAATAACATGGAAAAAATGAGACCCTCTTACCGTACAATCTTTCCACAGAAGTTGCCTGTGTCCACACATTTTATATAGGAAACAATGCAGTACATTGTAGGCAAGCCCATGATTGTACTGAAAATTCAGTCCTAGGTTGGAGGCAGGGCCAGCATGCCCACTAGGCGACCCTAGGCAGTCGCCTAGGGCGCTGGGCGCCAGGGGGCAGCTGGCCGCGGCTGCCGCCTGCCTCCCGGCTCCGCGGCCAGCCACCCACCGCTCCCGGCTGAGCCGCGGCGGCCGCCCAGCTCCACCGCTGAGCCGGGAGCTGGGCGGGGGTGACTGGCCGCGGCTGCCGCCTGCCTCCCACCTCCGCAGCTCAGCCGGGAGTGGGGGGACAGCTGGCTGCAGCTGCCGCCAGGCTCCCAGCTCTGGGGCTGAGCCGGGAGCTGGGGAGGGGCGGCTGGCCACGTGCAGGGGGCTGAGCTGTGGCCTGCAGTGGGTGGGGAGGCTGGCTGCCGTGGGGGGGTGGTTTTAGCTGGGGGAGAGGGTGTGGGGGGGGTGTTAGCTGGGGGGGAGGGTGCAGGGGGGGCGCAGGGCTGGTGCAAGGAAGTTTCGCCTAGGGCGTGAAACTTCCTTGCACTGGCCCTGGTTGGAGGGGGAAACCCCCCTGCTTTTCTGACTGTGACCACTGTGTGTAATGTTAACCCAAGAACTTGCTGGTAATGGTCAAACCTTAAACGGTTCAGAATTTCCATTTAACTCAGATAAGCATCTAATTGTAATAGCTCAGGTGATCAGATTAATTTGCTAATTTTATCTTTCAGTTAAAGTGCCATGTAGATTTGGCTCACTACTAACCATTATTTGACACATCAGATAACTAAGTTTTATCTCAGTTCTCTGACAAGAATCTGAATCTCTCAGTTCAAACAAACTTCTTAACCCCAACCATAGGTTGGCCTCTGATTACAATTTTACGGGTTTGATTTTGAACACATTTGCAAAGGTTTCATACCAGTATTTCTCCATTGACTTCAATGAAACTGCATCTGATTTACACTGGAATAAGTGAGATCAGAATTGGGCTCTAAATTTCCAATTTATGAACCTTTTTACAATTTTTCACTGAAGAACTCTAAGCACAAACTACTTAATCAGAGAAGTATTTAATTGTATTTATTTAAAGATACTAGAGCATGTGCCTAATTTAAGCATGTCAATAGGCCCATTGGCTTCAATTTAGTCATATGTTTTGGTGAATCAGGACCAAAACCAAGAATTATGTACTTTATGTAACCAGGGACTAGATATCTTCCACTCCTATTGATGATATAGCCAAACCTGCAAAACATTTCTTATGTAACTTGCGACCAACTGGGATATGTCTGTATCAAATTGTGAACTCCACTTTGTATTGCAGCCTCCGCCTTAGATTGTAACCTTCACTTCGACCTTCATTTCACAGTGTAACCTCTCTTTCACATTAGAACATCTATTTTGTAGATGTTCGAGTGTGTTGACCCAAACTGGGAGGCTCGCTGCCACAGGTTGTGTAGTCATGAACTAAGGGAACATGAATAACCAACCACGTGGTTCAGGAGGGCTGAGGCACTGGTTTTGGGGCCTAAAATAGCCAGACTGCAGAGTGCTATCTTCCAAAGACAGGTGGCAGACTCTTGCTTGGGAGCATGCCTTAGTGATCCAGGACTAGGAACAGTAACCTGGCTCTTCTCAGATCTGGTTGGCTTATGAGCACATGGAACCAGCAGTTGGGTCCACTCACAACAGACTGGTGTCCTTCCAGAGTGGACTTGGTCAGCCTGTGATACATCTATAATCTCACTGACATCAATTGGGCTGCTAACATGAGTATAGACTAATCCTGTGAGGAAAAATTGCAGAACCAAATGCTTCAGTGGGAATTAAAGGTACTCAAAACTACTGCAGCAGTTGTGCAACACCGTGCAGAATTGGGCCGTAAGTGTGAAATAGATTCTCTAGAGCCAGACGTTTATAATAATTTAACTCATTTCCCCAACATTTCTATCTTTGCAAGTAACTGTGCTGAAGTTCACTGGTTTTCCTTAAAAGTATGGTTAATTATATTTCCCCCTCCCTTTTAAATCAATCTTAGTCTCTACATAGGATCTCGCCATTTTGATAATAATGGGGAATGGCGAACCACAGCCACTGGGAGCTGCGGGCGGCCATGCCTGCAGACGGTCAGTGTAAACAAACTGTCTCGCAGCCCGCTAGCAGATTACCCTGATGGACGGCAGGTTTCACTGCTTTGATGCCTTAAAAAAGTTTCTTTCATTCCTAAGCAATAGATGATGTGTCTTCCTCCCTGTTAAGGGAATCCTGGATATTTGCCATGATATGCAGTAAATCAGGCACTGAGAGGAGCCTACACCAATTAAGTAGCTACTTATAACAACTGGGATTATTTTTGTGCAGTGAGATGAGCAGTAAAATTGATGTAAACGCAATCCTCTCCCCGGCCCAATCCTGTTCCCTTTGAAGGAAGTGGCAATTTTATAATTGATGCTGCTGCTGAATGTCCCCAATTCTCACTGTAGTCAGTGGGAATTGGAAGTGCTCAGAATTTTTCAGGCGATCTCAACACTTCACAAGATCTGGTCCTAACACTCCAGCTACCATTTGAACTAGTCTGTACCACGCTCTGATTGAATAATAGAGTGCATTTTTCCCATTTTTAAAATTATATCAGGTATTTAAACAAATTAAATAAAACATGTAATTTCTGAAAAATAATTATCTGGAGATATCTCACCCCTGAGGTCAGTTTCCACATTAGTTCTGCAGAAAATGCCATTACGTAAGTCATCATCCACAGCACGATCCCTTTAGAAAATGAGCATGGAGAAGTAATAATTACAGTGAAGAACATGAACATACAGTAAGAAACAAATACAGATGTTTTCCTTGCACCAGACATCTCTCCTGCTGATTCTCCCCACTGTCTCCTGATCACAGAAATATACACCCACAAGGCCGAAGCATGCTCCTTTCTCATCACTTACAGTGCTGTCTGCCTAGGACTGAACTCCGGACCGAAATTCAGACCTTCCTTTTTTAGGGCATGAGCTAGAGTCTATGGAAGTCAATGGGAAGATGAGCTCAATAGGCTTTGGAAAAGGCCATTTGTGAATGTCCCATGCAACAGCAACAGACTGTCATCGATTGGACTAATTCATATGCTTAAAACTAGGCACAGGCTTAAATGTTACAATGGACCTGTGCCATAGTGTACACTGGCAGAGCTCCATTGAAGTCAACCAAGCTATATTGATTTACACCAGCTAAAGATCTGGACCATCTGTCTAGAGGGGTTTTTGTACTGTAGACATATCTAAATGAAATGTACAGCTTTTCACATTAATGAAAAACCCAAACCCACAGGGGAACTCAAGATCAGCTTCAAATTCTAACATAGATGTAAACAAAATAATTACTGTTGGTATGTTAGGACATTGCAACAAGATAACATTTTTAAACAATCAATCAAATATAATTAAAATATTCTTAGTGACAGTTCATCAGAACTCATTTTATCCAATGATGTAGGACTCTGAAATCTTTAATGCCAGCCTCAGTGAAAAGTTTACAGAACATCTGATAAAATATGCATCACACATACTGATTAATGGTCTTCGGGGGAATGCTTCTTCCAAGATATTATCACATTTGCTGCTTAATTTAATTTCTGTTGCCACAGAAACACATTTGTATGTAGCTCTGAGTCATAAAGCATCATGTTTTACACATTTATTGGGATAAAACTCTCATTGACAGTGATTTAGATCAAATATTGCCACAAGAGATAAAAGTACAAGCCTTCATTGTTCTCTAATACATAATGCAATTTGTTTAATATACACAGATTAAGGCCCCAATTCAGCAAGGCCTTAAGCATGTGCCTAACTTTAAGCATGAAAATAGTCTCACTGAAGCCAATGGGACTTCTCAGGTGCTTAAAGTTAGGCAAGTGCTTAAGTAACTCACTGAATCCAGGCCTAAACTAGGAAAAGGCTCTGTGGGTGTGGTCCCTTATGGTATGATGTCCTATTTAAATCCTTTTGCAGGATTGCAACCTAAAGTTGTTTGTTGCTGCATAGAGTTCTCCAGTAGCTTTCTTGTGGTGATTAGTATAATGGTCTTTGCTATGTACAGTCATAGGCGCCGACTCCGTGGGTGCTCCGGGGCTGGAGCACCCACGGGGAAAAATTGGTGGGTGCTCAGCACCCACCGGCAGCTCCCCGCCAACACCGGGGCTCACGCCCAGCTCCCCGCCAGCCACGGGGCCCGCACTTAGCTTACCGCAGAACCGGGCGATGTTGCGGGGCCCCGCCCCTGAAGCCGGGCGACGTTGTGTTGGCGTCAGGGGCGGGGCCCCGCAACGTCACCCGGCGTTGGGGGTGGGGCCCCGCGACGTCACCCGGCGTTGGGGGCGGGGCCCGGCGTGACGCTGGGCGACGGCACCCACAGGCGCCGCCGGAAGTCAGCTCCTGTGTGTACAGTTTAAAATATATATCATATATATATATATATATATATATATATATATATATATATATATATATATTTAACTTCTCTAGAACTTAAAAAAAAAAGAGAGAGAGGGAAATAACTTAAAAGACATTGCAGACATCAGTTTCACATCAATAAATAAGTAAAGGCTAGATTGTGCTAGTTGCAAACAGCCCAGAATGTGGGGCCAGAGGTGGATGCAGGGATGGATTCTACCTCAAAGAGTCCTCTGTGTTTTGGCCTTTTGCTGCAAATGTGAGACTTGTCCTTTGTTAAAGGCAAAAATTATCCCAATCAGTTTTTGAATTTTTCATTCAAAACTGGGCCAGATATAGAGTTAAAATAGACCCATTCTCAAGCCCTAAAGGTTGATACTTGTACACTCAGAAATGAGTGCATTTGCAAAGGCAGAGTTGCAATTGGTGCAGGAGATGATTAGTTTCCAGATTTTTGATGCAAAATTTTTTTAGCACATTTGTGGAGGGGAGGGAAAGCAAAATTTTACATGGACAAATTGCCTGAAACACAACTGCAAATTAGAAAAAAAAAATCTGCAAGTTTTCACTTCTGAATACCGCTACTTCGGATACATGTGTTCAGCTCCCATTGAAGGTAGTTGCATGCATATTGCTAAGGGCAAATTTCTCTCAGATGACAACAGGAAAGTTTAATGAAAAATCCAAAGCACATCATATTTCAGCATATGATATAGAAATCTTAACTTAGATCTACTTGTCTGACTTTCAAAAAGTGAGTCTGGTGAAATATGGTACTAACAATTCTAAAAATGGCCATGCCAGCAGCCTAACATTTTTGAATCCCGCTGCTTTGCAGGTGTTCCAAGCTTGATACACTAGCTTAATCTTTCCTGTACTAAAAGGGACAAGGAACTTTGGTTAGAAAATGTAGTTTATCGCTTGTTCTCTTTAACCCTTCCACCGAATTCACAAGTGGTAATGATGAACTCCAAAGGGAGTTGCATCCATTCATCCTCAGGTGCCTAGTCAGTTCACCCTGTTATTCTTATTTGTACTGCAGTAATGCCTAAATGCCCCAATCAAGGATTAGGGCCTCTCTGCAAAGTGCTTTTTGTGTGTGTATTCGCACACGCACCCACATACACTTGTGAGATTGAGGGTAAATAAAATAAAAGGAAATAATAAACAGGATTAAGCTTAAAAGGATTGAATGGAATATTTTCATCCCTTCAAGGATAAAGTTTAGCTTCTGATGGCTTTAACCTATGCTTCCACCAGGATAAACCCATTGAACTCATGCATCAACATGCAAGTTTTTAAAGAACTTCGCCATCTTTGCAGTTACTAGTATAGTTACTCCTCTATCCATACATCTCACTACCTGCTGTAGCTTGATGTAACTTGAAGCACTGATTTCAAAATTGTTGCTTATTCTGTCAAGATGGTTATTTGTTTCTCAGCCATAAAATCACATGTCTTAAAGACTGTTATGATGCATCCTCCAATACATTACATAACATGCAATACACAGTATTGGTACTTAGAGAAATACATTTTCTGAATTAAATATTGTTTGCTTAAATGTGTAGGTCAAACAGAAATAAAAAGATCTCAAAGATATGGAGCAAACATTAAAAGAATTGGAGGCACCCATCCATAATTCTGGAAATATTGTGTGATTCAGTGACATTTGTGAATTCTTTTCAGGTATCTCTGAATGTCTTTCAGTGGTCTATCTGTGTACATTTTATTCTGTATGGTTAGCCACAATCCTTGAGAGAGTCTTTTTTGCATATACCAAACTCAAAATAAAAAGAACACTGGATTCCAGATTCAAGCAGATGGCCAGCAACTTCCTCAGTTTTTGGATACCAACAAGAGTTCGGTTTTAATTTTTTATAATTTTTATTCAGGAAACTCATAATCTCTACTAATTTCTGTAGTTGGCTACAATCACCAGGCTTCAGCACAGGGTTGAGCCCCAGCCTTGACCTACTAGCCATTTATTAGGCAGGCTACTGAGCCTGAACCAAATTCCCCAGATACATACACTCCTGATGTCAGAGTTTGCAAAATGTCTTTCTCCATTCTTCTGCACAAGTTGAAACTTCTCTCCCAACCAGCAGATGGAGACAGGGAACTTGAGGTTTTTATGCCCTTCTCCCTTATATGTTAGAATTCTCAGTAGTCATTCTTTCCAGTCGGTGTAACAGCTTCTGGCTGGTAAAGAACCAGAGAGCTACCTGTCCTAACTGTACAACATTCTGCATAGAGCTGGTCAAAAAATGGGAAGTATTTTCTGACATTTTTGAAAGAAAAAAATTGTTTTCTCAAACTTTTCTCAGAAATGTTCTGGCTTTTCTGCCTAAAAGTGACAAGTTCTTAGGTTTCGGTTGATTTTGGTGTTCTAAAACAAAAGCTCTGTGTTGGAAAAAGTTGGCAACTTTTGAACGAAACCCAAACTTTTTGTGAAATGTTTTGTCGTCCCCCCCCCAAATAAAGGCCCTTTTAAAAAAAACTTTCCTTACTCACAGGGGTGCTGTGGTTAGCTGATAGTTGCAAAGTGTTAAACGAATGTTCAAATTCACAAAAATGTGCATGCAACCCAGATTTCCAGCTTATTTCAACAATTGCCCCTTGACAAACTGAACTGTGCATGGACCCTTGCACAAACAGTTAGGCTCTATTTGTCCAGGAAGAGGCTGCGGTGGGGAGTGGGGAATGGCTAAAGATCCACCCTTGACCCAATATATTCACTCTCTCCCTGTGCATATCTATATATAATGAGTTAGTTAAAATTGGATGTACCTCAAAGGATCATCTCATTAACCCTCCCCAACATTTGCAGTCCTGTTCATTATGGCTTAATCAAAGTGGATAGAGCTGATTATATCTGAGGAAGGCAAAACATTGTTTTAGAGGCCCATTCAAAGATGCTAAGGGTATGTCTACACTATGAAATTAGACCAATTTTATAGAAGTCGATTTTTCGGAACAGATTTTATAAAGTCAATTGCGTGCGTCCCCACTAAGCGCATTAAGTCATTGGAGTGTGTCCACAGTACCGTGGCTAGCGTCAACTTTCGGATAGGTGCACTGTGGGTAGCTATCCCACCGTTCCCGCAGTCCCTGCTGCCCATTGAAATTCTGTGTTGAGCTCCCAATGCCTCATGGGGCAAAAAATTTGTCGCGGGTGTTTTTGGGTAAATGTCATCAGTCAACCCTCCCTCCCACCCCTGTGAAAGCAACAGCAGCCAATCCTTTTGCGGCTTTTTTCCTGGGTTAACCACGCAGACACCATAGCACTGCAAGCAGGAGCCCGCTCAGCTCTCCATCACCACTACTGTTGCAGGCAAGTCTAAAGGGTAGTGATGCTGGGACATGTGCAGGCCTGTTTAGATTTTAGGCACATCATATTCCTCTCTTTTGTTGCCGGAGAAGAAGTCTTGCAGCCGTCCTCATCAGTAGGACTTGTAGCCATCCTCAGAGCAGCAATGTTGTTTTGCTCACTCCACCACTTCCACTGCAACTCTGCCATCCTGATCTCCAGCGACTTGGCTGCTCTCCCAGCCAGCAGCACCGTGCGGTCGCACCTACCCCAGCCTACCCCTTGCTCCCATAGCTCATGAACCCTGGACAGTAGTAAGGAACAGTTGAACTATAGGCTTAGCAAGTGCAGAATGGTGGTTCAATGTGCCTTTGGACTTTTACAAGCTCACTGCCGCTGTTCATCAGACCTCAATGCAACTAGCATTTACATTGTTATTGCTGCTTGCTGTGTGCTACATAATATCTGTGAGAGTAAGGGGGAGACGTTTATGGCGGGGTGGGAGGTTAAGGCAAATCACCTGGTGTCCAATTTTGAGCGGACAGACACCAGGGCGATTAGAAGAGCACAGCAAGGTGTGTTGCGCATCAGAGAGACTTTGAAAACCTGTTTCTCCTTGATGCAAACCCACCCCCTTTGTTTATTTTAATTCCCTCTAAGCCAACCACCCTCCCCCCTTCGAAATAAAGCAACTATTGTTTTGAAACCATGCATTCTTTCTTTATTAATTAAAAATAAATGAGATAACGGAAAAAGTAGCCATGGGTGGTTTGGGGTACACGTCGTCAGTCACCCTCTCTTCCCCCCGTCCTGCCATGAAAGCAACTGCAGACAATCCTTTCGCAGCCTTTTTCCTGGATTGACCACGCATGCGCCATAGCTCTGCAAGTGGGAGTCCGCTCAGATCATCTCTGCAGTTGTGAGCTTTGTAAATAAACACCTTGCATTTGCCCTTGGAGATTTTAGCATATATATTGGCATTGCATCTTTTGGAACGGAGTTCTGATAGCGATGATTCATCTCCCCATACAGCGATCAAATCCAGTACCTCCCGTTCGGACCATGCTGGAGCTCTTTTGCGATTCTGGGACTGCGTGATCACCTGTGCTGATGAGCTCGCCACGCTGGCCAAACAGGAAATGAAATTCAAAAGTTCCCGAGGCTTTTCCTGTGTACTTGACTAGTGCATCTGAGTTGAAAGCGCTGTCCAGAGCAGTCACAATGGTGCACTCTGGGATAGCTCCCGGAGGCCAATACCGTCGAATTGTGTCCACACTACCCCAAACTTGACCTTGTAATGTTGATTTCCGCGCTAATCCCCTCGTCAGGGAGGAGTACAGAAATCGATTTTAAGAGCCCTTTACGTTGACAAAACTGGCTTCATCGTGTGGATGAGTGCAGGGTTAAATCGATCTAACGCTGCTAAATTTGACCTAAAGTCGTCGTGTAGACCAGGGCTAAGACGGTTCTTGGACATGATAGTTTTCATTGCTGATAATGGAACACAATAACTCTAGCAGCTGCATGGTACGTTATGGCAAATGTTGATGTGTAATGGCCACCATTGTACGCCAAGTAAAAATCTTCCTTTTGGATTTCCCTTTCCTGTTCAAGTTTAGCTGTAATCAAGCAAAAAAACCAGAAGGAAAAAGAATGCTTTGTCATATATAACAATCGTTTAAAATAGAGGCAAATAAGGATAATGCATTTCCTAAGCTAGAGCTGTCAAAGCAGCTTTTATGTGCTTGAAAATGAAGGCTGGATTCAACTACTTCTTTTTCAACAAAATAGTTGAAGTCACTATAGCAACAGCCATTTTGTAAGATGCTTACACCTCAGTACATTCCAGATAGGGAGCAGCTAATTTAAAAAAATATATATGCCTCAGCCATCACATGGGAACTTTGTGCTTATTATAAAGACTTATGGGGAAAAGATACAGTATCTATTACAATGAAGTGACAATTTTCCAAGAATAATGCTTATTTATAACTTTCTGCAGATTATATTTTTTCTTTCTGAATCCATCATGTGAATAAGATGAGACATTTATTTTAAAAATAAAGTTGTAAAGGGCCAGATTATTGGCAGCTGGAAGTCAGCATATATTTACTGAAGTCAGGGGAGATGTGCAGACTTACACCAGCTGAGGATTTGGCCTCAGTGTGCCAATGGAGGGGTATGGTAGATGCTAGAATCGGTTGAAGAATGTCATGGATTCCTCCACATCACAATTTGGCAGGCGCTGTGTAACTAACAGAACACAATGGGACTCAAAGCTTTTATTTTATCTGTGGAGTTTTTGTTACCGGGGGTAAGAAGTAAATACAATGGGTCAAATCCTGCCTTTTTCTTGCATTGTGTGATTGATTAAATGAGGCATAAAATTGTGATCTGAAAATCACACATAAGCAGAGGTGGGCTTTAGCCACAACTTTTCGATCCAGGTCTGTGTTTAGAATTTAAACACCCTCAACATTTCAGAATGTAGCATGAGAATCTGAGATGTTTGGTTCAGGCCAATCACCATGGGAGTTTATGAAAACAAAAAGGAATGGAAAGTAAAAGTGCAACATCCATCTTTACTCCACTGCCTGTTGCTTAGAACTTTCCAGCTTGACACGTGATATTGCAGGGTCAGATCCTCAGCTAGTGTAACTCAATATAGCTCCATTGACTTTCAGTGTAGCTATGCCCATTTACCAGTTGAGGATCTGGCCCTGCAAACATGAAAATGATGGGTTACATTTATCCCTGGTGTAACTCTGTGGAAGTCCAGAGGGGCTAACATCAGGCATGAATTTGGTCCAGAATTTCTGAAGACCGTTTGCATTACCAGACTTGCTATCCGACACAGTAGAGTTCACATTTCATTCATGCTGAGAAGTGCTGCTTATATTTCTGACTGCAAAAACTGAATGTGTTTTTCCTTTAAGTATTTCCAAACCTGACCTGTAGGAGAACACAACTAAATAGAAATTGCCAGTGTGAAATGTAAGAGAGTGGCTGCGCTTTGTGGCATGAGACGTATGTCAAGTGAAGTGAACAACACGGTGACTTTTTGGTTGCAGAGTGGGCAGGCAAGGCTAGACGGGCAGCATTATTCCCCACCACTATCCCCACAGAACTTACTAATAGAAGATAATACAACCTTACTCTGTGTTCTCTTGTGTGCATTCCCACCCCCAGCCATTCCCCTTTGGGGTGGTCCCTGGACACAGGGCACCCTGGTGATGTGACGCTATCAAAGAACAGGGTGGGCCACTGGTGCACAAAGGTGCTGTGTCGGCCGGCGGCCTCTGTGCAGATGGGCCTTGTGGAGGCTCTTTGGAGTGTGGGTCAATGTTCTATGGAGTGGTCAGACCCAGCCTCACTGCTGGAAACGTGGGAGAATTCATCTGCAAGGAGATCCATGTGGGGGTTTTCCTACTATGATCCCCCTTCCATTCTTTTTTCACACCAGAGGGAACAATCTGGTCCTGTGTATGTTTGTTTTTCTCAGACTATTGATTTGCTCATATACAATACACCTTCCAGTCCAAGTATTGTGTGAGTGTTAATTTAGTCAGAGTGTCTGATGGATCCATGCATTTCTTTATGTGGTACATTATGTTCTCTATAGCAATATTATGTTATTCTCTTCTTATAATATTCTCAGGATAACAGTTCATTCCTATTTTAACTTCACTGCCATCAGTATGTTTAAGATAATTGAGACTTTTTAATGTAATGAATTTTAACAACAACATACTTCTTTTTCCAGTGAGTTCTGTAATTTTTTTAATTTAAGCTAATTTGTGGGTTGTTTCTTTCTGATGTCTCAGCACTGACAGCTTGAGTGCTAATTTTGCTGCATATGTCCCATGAACTCCAACAATAATCCATAAATATAATGTGCACAAAAACAACAGGTGATAGGTACAATATTTCTGTAAAGCTTTAATGCAAAATGAATTTATGCTAATCATCAAGAACCCCTGAGGGTTGAATCAGAGGATTACAATAAAGACTGTCTGTCAGGGGTCTACATGGCAAATGGTATTAAATAAAATATTAATCTACGTAAAATGCTTAATAGCCAGAACAGAGTTTACATTCTCAAATACTTATATATGTTAGCCATTCCAAAGACAATGCAAACTAAGCCACCTAAGATCTTCTTCATTTTGCAAAGAGGAGAAGAGCTAATGTGTGTTAATCCAGCTCACCTTGGGCTGAAAATTGCAGCAGGAGGGGAGCCTATTCCAAACTTCTGAGCAATTTCAGGCAGACACCAGTTCAAAAAACAAACAAACAAACAGTTACTGATATCTTTCCCTCTTTTCCCAAAAAATTGCACTGATGTCAGATGCAGGACAGGCAATAGTCAGGCCTAGGGCAGTGATTGCTTTTAAGTCTGATATCTCACATCCCATCAGGAATAAAAATTAGAGGTTTCCATGAGGGTTTTTTAACACCAAACAGTGGGAAATCCTCAGCTTTCCAGTGGGATATATTATACTTGCTTCAGGCCCTAGAAGTTCAAGATGCTAGACCTTAATCTTATGACATTATTATATATAAACAATTATTTTAGAATTTTTTACAAGCTTCTAACCATTTCTTAGCTTTATTTTTTCTTTCCCTCAGAGGCCTTGTGGTGTTGGATGCCTTTGAGGGAATTAATGTTCCCCTGATAATTTCCTCTCATTCTCTTGTTTTGACCACTTACTCCCCTTTTCTATCTATATCCCCTCTTTATTTCCAGACATTTAGCTTCTTCTTTCACAATTGGAGAATTCCAAAGTGGCATAATATAGAGTATTTGGACATTCACACCCACTTTCTGACTCATTTACACCTGCTGTGTAATTTAGACTCTGTTTGCATTGTCATCGGCGGGTAGTGATCGATCTATCAGGGATCGATTTATCGTGTCTAGTGTAGACGCGATAAATTGATCCCCGAGAGCTCTCCCCGTCGACTCCAGAACTCCACCTCCGTGAGAGGCAGAAGCGGAGTCGATGGGGGAGCGGCAGCAGTCACTATTCAGCTATTTGTGTAGCTGAAGTTGCGTATCTTAGGTTGACCCTCCCCCCGCTAGTGTAGACCAGGCCTAAGAAAAGATCTGCTTATCAACAAGGCAAATATCATTCACAAGTATATGATGCACCTTGAGCTTTGCCTATTAGTGATAAAATTTAGAGAAAATATATCTCAAACTAATGGACTCCTAATTCAATCCCACATCCATAGAACCACATTACTTTGACTAAGGATTACTTAGCAGTTCACATACCCAACCATTTAGTAGATGTTTTGTTAGACTAGTAGAAACTGTTACTACATTTACTGAAAGAAATTAAGGCAGGCTACTACCTTGCTGACTCCGTTATAGACTATGACTTTCTGAGTTTTGTAAAACAGTGTAACTACGCTGATTTTTACTGAGGAAACTGGGTACTACTCTTGTGGGTAAATGGAACCTGTGTGGTCTCATCTGCAAGAGAATATGTCTAGAGTAACGCACTTGACTTCTCTGAATCAAATTCTACTCATGATTACACCAAAGTAAATCCAGAATCTCCACCCTGAAATCAATAGAGTTGTACCCCAATGTAACTGAGAGCAGAATTTGGCCCATTGGCTCCATTAACTAACATCAGAATCTGGCCTTGTGTATTACCGCTTTGTGCAACATAGTTAATATAGTTATTGATTTGATGGAAAAATGAGGGAAACAAGAATATCTGTTTCACAGATAGGGACTACAGATTGTTTCTCTTTTAACAGCATATTACACCCTACATTGCAGTTCATCAAAAATAAAATATTCTGCTGGAAATCCAACAGTTGCAATATTTTCCTTTTACTCTGAGCTGGGAAATTCTGCCTCTGCAGCTTTGTCATCAATGTCTACTGGCTCAGAATGGGATTAGTTAGCAAAAGGTAAAACTGAAGCATAAGCGCCAACTTTCCCCGGCGTCGGTGGGTGCTCGCACCCCCCCGCCCCTGGCCCCGCTCCAACCCCACCCCTTCCCTGCCCCATTCCAACCCCTTCCCCAAAGTCCTTGCCCCAACTCTGCCCCTTCCCTGCCCCTATTGGACCCCTTCCCCAAATCCCCGCCCCGGCCCCGCCTCTTCCTCGAGTGCGCCGCGTTCCCCCTCCTCCCCCCTCCCTCCCAGCCATGTGAAACAGCTGTTTCGTGGCACAAGTGCTGGGAGCTAGTTGGAAAAAGCGGGCACGCAGCACACTAAGGGGAGGAGGCAGAGCGGAGGCGGAGGTGAGCTGAGCGGGGGGACAGGGAGCTGCCGGTGGGTGCAGAGCACCCATCAATTTTTCCCTGTGGGTGCTCCAGCCCCGGAGCACCCACGGAGTTGGCGCCTATGAACTGAAGTGACTGTGAGCCAGATTTCACCAGCCTTACTGGCATGAATAGTCCAACTGAAGCCAATGGCAAGTCCTCTGCATATGTACATTGAGTCAATATTGCTCTATATTACTGTTTTACCTATGCCTGTTATGCGATCTTTGTGCAGGCAAAATTGCCATTCAAAATGGCAAAGCCAGTAAGTAAAGTAGGATTTGGCCCTGGGAGTTGGCTTTCTTCACCAGAAGTTGAATAGCATTGGAATTGCTAGCTTCAATTGATTAAAAAATAGCTATTAACTCATCCCAGTTGGTTTAGATATGGCAGTGCCTCACCAGATTCTGAAAAGCACCTCCTCAAGATATGACACTCTTTCTTCTATAATGGTTAAAAATAAAAAGATTCCTCAGCATAAACCCCATAAAGTTAGGACCATTTTATACACAATACAGTTACAAGGGAACAAGTGCTGAATTTGGGCAGGGCTTCTTAGGTTTATACCTTTTAAGAACCATCCCATCAGTCAACTGTGTCTTTGCTGGTTTTGTGCTTTTTAATTTTGTGTGTCTATTTATTTAATGGACATCTCATGTTTAATGAAATGAAATGAGAAGCAACTATACTTTGTCCTTTGGCTGCATCAACAATAAGCTAAGGCAGAAACTGATAGCTCAAACAAATAAAAATCTCTTATTTTTTAAAAAACAACGAGGAGTCCTTGTGGCACCATAGAGACTAACAAATTTATTTGTTAGTCTCTATGGTGCCACAAGGACTCCTCGTTGTTTTTGCTGATACAGACTAACATGGCTACCCCTCTGAAACTTATTTTTTCAGTATTTTTATGAAGAGGCCATGTCTTGTGACCCATTTAGGAGTCGATTATGCAACCCTTACTCACATTTGTGAGCACTTACTCACACAAATAGTTCCAGTAATCTTCAATCTAGTCCTTAAATAGTACCCAGACAGCTTTCTCAGACAGGGGTTAAACATCCTTAATCAAAAAGAAGGTAATTGATGAACCCTCACTTGAATGATTGTCACTTTTTAAGGTTAATTCTTATGGTACTTTGAATATCCTCAGAGAAGCCTTCACTGATACTCTCAAGGCTGAATCCCCACTCTGTCAGCCGAGTGCAGCCCAGAGACAAAGTGAAAGTTTCTTTCCCAATTTTAAAAAGTTCTACCTTCCCATTGGCTCTTTTGGTCAGGTGCCTACTCCTTTTCTTTTACCTGTGGGCTTGTTAACCCTTTACAGGTAAAGCAAGCAGAGAACAGACCAAGAGGGATTTTACAGCTAACTGGCTGGCTGGGTGTCCATCAACGGGAGCTACTCCACCCCCGCCCCCCACTTCATGTATCACAGATACAAAGATACTCTTCTGGCCCTAGCCTTGCAATCCTATCCACTTACTCACTAGGATTACTCATGAGTCATAAATATGCATATGCATAAGGCTTGCAGGATCAGGTTCCTTATCAGCAGGAGAAATCTTCCTCAGCACAGCAGTTTATAGCATTATTTATAGCATTATTTGCCTCTTTTGGTTTTCAAAACGTTGTTACAGTGATCGATATTCAGATAATTTCCTATCACTTACAGTTTTTCTCTATGTAAGACACTAGGACTCCTAAAGTCAGGTTAAAGGCATTTGCATTTATGGCAAGAGTAAGATAATGGAAAGGTTTTTACTTTCTCTATTCAAAATGGCATTGTTTCATGCATACGGCAAATACTGTACATAATCCTTCCTGTCTATTTGCTTTTAACCTGCCCAGGCCTGCAGACAAAAGCCAAGAAATGGCATCAAGCTGTATTTTGAGAGCTCTCAATCTCCTGGTGATGAGCAGCCTGTCACCAAATCCATTAACATCTGCTTGTGGAGATCTGACATTTTAAACCTAGGGAAGAGACTCCCAGCTGTGATGAGCAAAGAAAGAAGAGCAATGGAATTGTGACCTGTGAGTGTGAAGATGCTTTCTTTCCAAGTGGAGGGCACTTCAAGGGCGTGAATGGATGAAGAACAGTTAGGCAGCTGAGTATCAAATTTGATTGGCACAGAGGCCCTCAATAAATAAGACTTGAGGACAGGAAAAGAAAGAGAATTAAGTAGAGGAAATCCAGTATATTTTTAAATAGATGAAGACGGAAGTGTAGAATTGTGAGCAAAAATATCAATGATTTTGACTGAGTTCTGAGGTTTTCAGATATGCAGCATACATCCCGGAGACAGTGATGGCCTTTGGATCTACAATCTATCCCATATTTTACCATTGTCATTTTGGATGATTTATATTTCTAATAACATATTGCTAGAAATAACCAAAAAATTGCAATAACCTAGAGCCCCGGGGATTGGTGTCTGCACCTGAGTAAAGATTTTTTAACCTTCTCTTACATATTGGTTTGGGGCACTTTTTAATGATCATCTCAATGTTCTTATTCCTTTCTGCTAGTCATGGAGAGAGAGAGAGTCATGCTTTGTTCTCTTGTCATCTGGGAACAGTTTACTTCTCCCACACCTTTCCTCTTGTAGATAATGCCAAGAGAGCCCAGTTGGCTCCCTCACTGATACTGTGGACAAGCATATTGAAAATACTACATGCTCTGTACTGCTTTTCTACCTGTCACCTTCCTGCTGCATTTCTGAATACCACTATTTCAGGTTATCAGCTGAGGCTCTAATCCTGTAATGGAATCCATTCAGGCAAATTCTTATGCCCAGTTGGAGTCCCAATGAAGTCAGTAGGAGTCCGTGCCCAGAAATCTATTCACATGGATCATGTTGCGGGACTCATTGGGGACATAGACCCTTCATTCCATATAACCAGCCAATTGTTTTTCTGCTGCACTCGCGGTTATTTTAATCCATTAGTTTTTACCTAATTTCTACACCTCCCGTGTGCTCATTGTGCACTATTTTAATCCAGGAACTAAAAAGATAATTATCTGCATGTTGTTAATTAAATACCAATCACCTGCTGTTGTGCTCCTTTTGGCTAGTTGTGCTGGTAGCAGAGAAAAGGCTATGCATTGTTGCAACAATTTTTCTAGCTTGCATCTATGGATAATTACAGGTGAAAGCTGTCGCACACTGAGATTTTGCTAGAGAGTGGCTCCAATTCAGCTCTCAGTCATACCCAGGCAATACAAAGGAAGTCAATGAAGTTAACCGAGTGCAAACGAGAGCGGAGTTTGAGCCCATAAAGAAGCTGGCCAGGCTGCTGAATTTAAATCTAATGCTTTGGGTTGCCATTTACGTTGTTTGTTTGTATTGTGCCTAAATGTCTCCTGTCAGGGATCTGGACCTCATTCCATTTGGTGCTGCGCACATACATTAATGAAAAGATGGTTCCTGGCCCAAAGAGCTTACAGCTGCACTATATGATGAGAGACAGGCTACAACAAACAGACAGGGGTAGCACACAGTAAGTGTGAGACGATTCTCATTCATATAATAAGCAACAGTCACAGCATGTTAGGTGTTTTGTTAAGGAAAGCAAAGTGGTGCTATTCTTCTATATACCCAGCATCAGCATCTTCGTATTATATTATGAATGTCATTTGCAATTTTGGGATGTAGAATTAGTAGGGCCAGATTCCTACCTCATGACTCGGATGGTATCAGGGAGAGGCTTGTGTTGCTATCACGTCACATTTGTTCTTTGCACAGAGGATTTCAGTTCCCAGTAGAGCTGGGCGCCTTATCTTTGGGTTTCCCAAACTTCCAGTGCTGGTGAATCACTAAGAAATGACACTAAGAAATGTTTTGTAATACTCTCTCCCTGCTTATCCAAGACCTGGATTTGGCTTTAAGATGGGAGAAGGGGAGAGAAAAGGATTGCACATACCATAATTTTGCAGAGTACAGCATAAGCATGCTGCTGCTGGAAACTCCCCTTGTAATATGCATGGACCAAAATGAACAATACTAGGATACTGACAAAGCTATCTCAGTTTTCATAAATATAGCCCAAAGGAGATGCAGTCAAAGTGGAGAGAGAGAGAGAGAGAGTTGATGTGTGTGTGTGTGTGTGTGTGTGTGTGTGTGTGTGTGTGTGTGTGTGTGTTTACTTTCTGAAATAACAAAAGTTTAGTTAAAAAAGAAAAGGAAAAAAACAAACCGAAAGCCAATGATTTTTAAAAAATAGGTGTGGTCTACAGTATCCCTTAAAACAGGGGTGGGCAAATGTTTTGGGCCAAGGGCCACATCTGGGAATAGAAATTGTATAGCAGCCCATGAATGCTCACAAAATTGGGGTTGAGGTGCGGGAGGGGGTGAGAGCTCTGGTTGGGGGTGGGGCCAGAAATGAGGAGTTCAGGGTGTGGGAGGGGGCTCCGGGCTGGAGCGGGGAAATGGAGTGCAGAGGGGGGGTGAGGGCTCTGTCTGGGGGTGCAGGCTCTGGGGTGGGGCTGAGGATGAGGAGTTCGGGGTGTAAGAGGGTGCTCCAGACTGGGATTGAGAGGTTCGGAGGGTGGGAGGGTGATCAGGGCTGGGGTAGGTGGTTGGGGTATGGGGAGAGGCTCAGGGGTGCAGGCTCCGGGCGGCGCTTACCTCAAGCGGCTCCCGGAAGCAGCAGCATGTCCTTTCTCCGGCTCCTTTGCGGAGGTGCATCCAGGTGGCTCTGCACGCTCCTCTGTCCGCACGCACCGCCCCTGCAGCTCCCGATCTGCGGTTCCCGGCCAATGGGAGCTGCAGGGCTGGCTCTTGGGGTGGGGGCAGCATGCAGAGTGGAGCTCCCTGGCTGCTCCTACACGTAGGAGCCAGAGGGGGCCATGCTGCTGCTTCCGGGAGCCGCGTGGAGCGGCCCCCAACCCTGCTTCCTGGCTGGAGCACTGAAGTGGGGCAAGCCCCAGACCCCACTCCCCAGGGGAGCTTAAGGGCCAGACTAAAAATGGGTGGCGGGCCGGATTTGGCCCGCGGGACATAGTTTGCCCACCCTTGCCTTAAGAGCAAATCACTTTAGACACTCACATCTAGTGATAAGTAGAATAGTGCAGAGGATATTAACTTTTTTGAATGGTTTTGACCCTGAAGTTGTAACTTGCTTGTGGGGAAGTTGTGGTGGAATTGTTAGCCTTGCATTCATTAGCCCTCATCTGTGTTTAGCAGGTAATATAGCCTATAATGCAGAATCATTTCTAGGGTTTCATTAGTTCATTAATGCACTTAGGCATTCAGTATGGAACCTGATATCATCATTTCCAAGTAGTATATGGAAGTGCATCAGCTGGGCAGCAAAAGTGGGACTTTGCCCCTCTGTTAATTATGCCTACCAATACATTAGAACTCTGTTCCCAAGGCAATAGAACTGCTCTGTTCTTTGGGCAATAGTTTTCTGAGATTAGATTTCAAGCCATTCTTCCACACATGAATCAATGTCGTAATCTGTGTGCAAGCCATTTTGGACTATATCCTGGGCAAAGAGCAAAGCCTGTATATCTCAAACAGGTAACAGGTAGAAAGGGAGTCGGTGACCTTTTCTTATCTCCTACAATTGCATATCTCCTATAATTAAACCAGTTAAAGTGGCGAAACACTTCAGACTTTATTTTCAATGTTCCCTTTTCTTTATATCCAACAGAAGTTTAGGTTACATCAAAGGTTCTTTCCTATTTGGTTCATATACAGCAGAAACCACATAATAGCATGGTGAGATTCCAGGGAGAGGCTGGTAATGCCACGGCTGTTGTACATATCATTAGTTGCAGTTATTAAATGCTGCTGTTACATATTATATTGAGAACATTCTTCATCATTAATAAATATGACATTAAAACAAAAACAAAGAAGATACTTAAAATGAGGTAGTACAAAGAGAACCTTTCATCCTGGTTTGAAATTTGTTCACTCTCGTCTAGGTTAAATATTAGAGAAGAAGCTTATAGAAGCCTGTAGGTATTTCCAAGCAGAATTGTCAAACCTGAAAAAGCCCTGGTGAAATTAAACATAAGATGATGCTATCGGCCAGATTCTGATACCCTAACTCCATAATGAGTAAGGGTTTCAAAATTTCCCCTGATTCAGTTTGTGAACCTAACTGACGGGTGTGTGTGGCTTTTAAAAGGTGACAACATTCTGAATTCTCTTGTCCTACTTTTCATTATTTTACTTCCATAATTTTCCACCATTTTCATGCAAAGAACTATGATGCAATTTTCTCTACAAAGATTCTCTCAAACTTTGGTGTTAAATGCTAGAAAAGGAAGAAGGATTATATTCAACCAGCCACATTTTAGCCTCTTGTTCCTTTTCTGGGCTCAGACTTTCAGCTTGTATTTGAGACCTGTCATGTTGACTAAGTAATGGACAGGTTCTGTAGCTTCTCTGACTTGTCTTTATGATTTTGTCCATTTGGAGCTCCAATTCTTTGTTCATAAAATCAAGCCAGATTTCCATTCAGATTGCCACAGTAGTGTCACCAGCTTGTAATCTGTCAAATTCCTTCAAAATCTCTTTTGATTGCCTTTATAAAGTTAGTGCTTCTATGAAGTGTGCTATGTTGTGAAAAATCCCTCAACCAACCCTCAGCCTGGAGCCCCCTCTTGCACCCCAAACCCCTCATCCCCAACCCCACCCCAGAGCCTGCACCCCCAGTTAGAACCCTCACCCTCTCCCACACCCCAACCTCCCCAGCCCAGTGAAAGTGAGTGAGGGTGTGGGAGAGTGAGCGAAGATGGGAGGGGGGATGGAGTGGTGAGTGGGGCCTCTGAGAAGGGGTGGGACAGGGTCAGGGCCTCGGGGAAGGGGCAAGTGTCCGGTTTTGTGCAATTAGAAAGTTGGCAACCCTATCCAAGTGCAGCTTATCCTCTTGCAGGAACATTAGTTGCTAGCATGCCTTTCAGGGAATTGGCCCTTTAAGATTGTCAGAGACCAGAAGCTGCAGTCTACAGTGGCCATTTTACCACTGATTGCAGAATCTCTCTCTTCCAGTTGATGAGTACTCTTAGCTCCTGTTTTGTTTTTTCCTTCGTATTCCTGAGGAGATGGAACAGTTACACAAAAAGTAGTGTTCCTTCCAAAATGTAAATCCAACATCTAACATCCAAAACCACTTCTAAGCCATCTGCAAATCTTGAAGGGGCTGCCTTTAGTATTTGATTCAGAGGCAGTCAAAGATGGCTGAAATGTCACAGGATGATGCTTGCAAGATTTCTACTAGTGGGAGCTAACAACTCATGAAAACAGGTTGTGAAAATTCAGCACTGCTTTCATGAACTGAAGGGGTTTGTGGATCCTCAATGCCTTGTGAACAGAGCTGGTAGTGGACCCCATAAGGAAGAATCTCAGCTTTCAATAGACAAAACAGTAACCCCCTAACCATTTTTCTGGTGGTGAAGGTAACCTTGAAATGCAAGCTGATTAATGGTGCAAAAAGAAGCAAACATTTGGGCTCTACCTCTGCAGCAGGAGGCTGGTGGGACCAAAATATTTGTGGGGGAGGTGTAAAAAAGAATCACCTTGCTTAACCCTCTTCAAAATCTTCAGGCCTGCTGTGTGCACAAAATTGTGGTTGTGATGGAATTATTCATGGTTTCCTGGCTCATCCCGCGCTGCTGGACTCCAGCAAACTCCACAACACCAACCCAGAGAGACTCACTCCAGTTTAAAGGTGGACTCCTTTACCACTCACCTCCATGCCTCTGGAAAATGCCCAGCACAGTCCATAGCAGTGCAAAGGTCCCCTGTGCTTCCCTAGTATATATACCCATTTCTGAGATGGCCAACTAGGTTAGCAATTAGTGCCAGTTGTGGTAGGGTGATCAGATGTCCCGATTTTATAGGGACAGTCCCGATTTTTGGGTCTTTTTCTTATATAGGCTCCTATTACCCCGTACCCCCTGTCCCGATTTTTCACACTTGCTGTCTGGTCACCCTAAGTTGTGGTGATGGTGGTTACTGTGATGTGGCCACTTCACTGAGAGAGCCTAATACATTTCACATTGATCACCAAACAGCCATCACGTGATAACTTGTGGTTGCTGCTACTCAAATTAATGTAATTTTAAGTATAGTTATTAATCCATAATGAATGTTGTTCACTCTTTTTAATGTGACAGCATAATGGATGCTGCTCAAACTAAAGAGGAATAGATATTATTGAAATTAATCTGTATCTGATAACCCTGCAATATACATTTCATGTGATTCAGCTTACAGAAATGAAAGATTGATAAAGAAATATTAGTTTGGGGGTAAAATTGGCATGTGCTGAAGTGGCATAGTTAATAGCATTCACTTTCATGTGTCCTTGAGCTGATTGTCACTGACAGGGCATTAGGTTTTGCACTTGTATTTTTGAATATTGAATGTATGCAGGTCTCTAGGTATTGCTCAGGAACACTTCAAATCTGCCAGAGACAATACATTACTGGATGCTTTTGGTGGTGTGTTCATAAATTATACAGTTGACCTAATATGTGTAGATATTGAAAGGCGTGATTTGAGCTTGCATGTGTAAAATAAATCAGTGATTTTTTCTATCTCAAGAGAAGAAAAAAAATGAGTTAATGTATAATTCACACATTATGACCAAGAATGAAATTTCTAGGTTTAATATTATGAGTGGTTCTAAATCAAACCCACGCACTCTGATGATTGGTAATTTTTTTCGTCCATTGTTTTTGTCATTGGATGTATACACAATAATTAATGGGCAATGGTGAATTATGAGGTTATTAGTGGGTTATGTGATATAATAAATCATGGAAATGAAGTGATTTATATTACTGAAAACCTCAGACGTATGAGAACTTTGTTCTCAATATTCATATTTTCATTTTACTTAATACAAAGGTTCAGGCTACAAATTAAACCAGAGGGAAGGTTCTTTTTAGCCCTCTTCTCAGCTATCCATTTGTGAGTTGTTGGTGCTATATATTCATTTTTTTACCAACATCTGTGCAGGTGTAAGAGAAACAGCAATTTATGTATGTGATTTAATTTGAAGGTTATTTTGCATATAGCTTCTAACTGTGAGATATATGGAATACTGTGGAATTTTGTCCATGCCTCCTCCTTGGATTCCCTTCTTTTCCCTGTTCTCTTGAGTCCTTTTTCCCTATTCTTGAGCTCCTTCTTTTCTCCATGTATCTCCCACATCTCCACTGCTTTGTTTGTCTGTGCACATGTATATAGCAAAATAACTAGATTTCCTGGGAATAAGGGCTATATACCGCCTAATAGGGTGACCAGATGTCCCAATTTTATAGGGACAGTCCTGATATTTGGGGCTTTTTCTTATATAGGCTCCTATTACCCCCCACCCCCTGTCCCAATTTTTCACACTTGCTATCTGGTCAGCCTACCACCTAATCTATTGTACTGATAGTTTAGATATTGTGTTCAAATCATTTGTAATCTAAGTGCATTTCCAGCCCTTATTAGGTCTAGTCTTCCTCCTCCTTCTCCTCGTCGTCATCATCACTTTTCTGCCTTTCTCCATTTTCCTGATCATCTCTATCAAAGAATAGGACCATGTTTTCAAAAGGACATTCACTTTTGAGCACATCTGACTTCCAAGCCGCACATATTTATGGACCTATAAATCTGGGTTTATGTGCACACATTTTTAAAAATCTGGCCCAATAATTTATATGCCAATGATGTGTATTTTTTTTAAGACTGATGGTCAAGTTCAAAGATGTGAAAAGCTGTAGAGTATCCACCTGTCACTCAAGGTGGCGCTGTTGTGTATCCCCATACACTCATACTCTTGGCGTTCAAATAGTCAGCTAAATTATGCTATCTATTTTTTTCTTTTAATTGGAAGGCCTTGTCACTTAGAATCCCCACAAATCCTTCTCTCACATCAGATCATGGAGTTTTATGTTAGCTACCTGACCACAACGTCACCTCTTACTTACTAGACTCCTTACTCATTCAAAGAGAGGAGTGCCAACTACTAAGGCCCGAGTCCTGCAAACATTTAAGCACACAAATAATTGCATTCATGTGAGTAATCCCATTGACTTCACTGAGGTGACTGACATGTGTAAAGTAACACCCATACCTCTGTATAATTTGTTCTGAATAATGAAGGAAGAAGTAAAGAACTTAAAAAGTAAATAGCTTTTGGGTTAGATTCTGCCACCCATATTCACACTGAGTAGTATCTTACTCCCATTGAAATGAGTGGAACTGCTTGAATAGTCTTACTCGGAGTGAATAAGAGTATCAGAATTTTTCCTATAATATCTGCTCTGTAAAATATGTCTTTAAGTACTACATATTCCTTTCAAAGCAGACAGTTTCAATGGGACTATGCAAGGAGTGAGCTACTCGTCAACACAAGTGTATCAGAATCTGGCCTTTATTAAATAAAATAATGTCTTAGTTGTCCTTTTCCAGACTTACCTAAGATATTGATCCCTTGCTGCAAATGTGTTTTATCTTATTAATTTTGGCAAAAAAAAATCCAGGCATCATATGTACAGTACCATCTTAACTTGTAAAAGCAGCGCCTTAATAAAATGAAGATAATTTCTTTTGATAAAATGTGAGCAACATTCACTTCCCCACCATGCTTGTATGTCATTGAGACAGATGTATTGTTAATAAGAAAATGCCTGCAAGTCACGCAGAAAATCAAAGCTCCTGGTCTTTTCAATAAAGCACAGGCTCTGGTACTATTAAACTTCAGAGTGTTGGAAATCTCCCACACTGAGTCTTTGACTGTATTCAGTTAGAAACCAAAGAATACAGGATGCTCCCTCACCCATACATTTCACTGTATGACACCAGCATGACTAGAGTTAAGCTTGACACTAGATACTGTATATGCCAAGCGACGTGAGAGAGAAAAAAATCAAACCTGTGAAAACAGAAAGAGTTTATTACACAAGTCATATTATAGCTAAGGCCTTGGTCTCTCATGCGCCACTTCACTTCCTGTCCAATGGGGTGTGCTGATGTGGGGATCATTGCAGTCATATAGATTTCCTGTTTTTCAAGGAGATGTTTACAAAGATTATTTTTGTGTGGCACAGAAGAAACCACACAATTGTATACAAGGTAAACCCAGAAGTGAAGCCTTTTAGGTGATTGTCTCAAATAATGTTAATTTATGTCACACTTTTTTCACCCAAGGATCTCAGAGCACTCTTACAAACATGAATTATGCAGTCGGACTAACAGTACCTGATGAGAAGTATCCATATACCTATGTTACAAATGGATAACCAAGGAACAGAGTAATAAAGTGATTTACCTAAATTGCTGGAGTTGTTAGCATAGTTGGGACTAGAACCCTGTTCCCGGCTCTGAATACTAGATATATCTAGGCTAGAAGTCCACATAGTTTTACTGCCTACATCTTTCTGTTGCCTCTTTGGCTCAAATGCTTAACCAGTATTCAGGGACTTGCAGGGTTGTTTCTGTTGAAATCAGAAGATCAAGAAATTGATCTTACAAGTAAGGTATGTTCTTTGATGTAATCTTTTTTATTTACAAAAGTAATACACAAAGTCCTGTTTCCCTGAACACAGTAGAAACAAATAACAGCAGACAATTAGTTTCCTCACACAAAAATCTGAACATCTGCCACTCCAGCAAGCTCTGCACCCAAAAGCTTGCTCTCTCTGCTTCTTCTCGGGGACTCACAGCTCACAACTCCTGCAAAGTTTTATGCCTCTAAACACACACAAGCTGCAAAACCAATATCCTAGCACCCATGCTTGCAATCAGGGAGCCCCCTCAATCCACTCAACATAGCTCTGACCTGCCATGAGCCTTGGGCAGTCCCTCCGTTGTTTATGCTGTCTCTGCTATATAAACAGGTTTAGTTGCTCCTTGCATTGGATCTGAAAGAATGATTGGCACACGCACTGACTTTAACAAGATCTGTCATTGTTTTTTGTATGAAAGACTCACCTGATCGCAGCTATGATCACCATTCAACATAACATTTCATTCCCATGAATGAATCAGTCCCTTAGAAACTAGACTGAAACAACCATACTCATTTCACAAATTTTGCATTAAGTTTCAATGGGAGTTATGTCTATGCAACTAAGAGCAGAATTTAGCCCTTTACTTTTCATTAATACAGTGAGGAGGACTAAATAAATACTGAAAGGATACACAGCCTCTAGATCTGGAGCTTTAATTCACAAAGACACTAACTGAAAGCGAAAATTATCCTCTTTCATTGTGCTTCTTCAAAAATAAAGTAGTGGAGAATATGGATTTAGCGCCACCTTGAGGATTCACTTGTAATGTTTATTATTTAAAAATTATTTCAGGTGTGGAAAATAGAGGTCTGTGAGAATGGCTTGCAGGCAAGAAGGGTGTTTTGATGCTGGATGCATCAGAAATGAGATAGTTTTGGTTCATCTTTACCGAATCTTTGAGCAGATTGTGAGTGGGTTTTGTATACCCCGAATCTTGCTTTGGCTTTTGGGTCAGAATAAACAACAAAATTCCAAGGACTGGAGTCTTTTACCCTTACTCGTGTTGAGTAAAACCTTACTCCACTGTCTCTATCTGTAGTGGGACTGATCAGGATGCTACATTAGCCTTAGGGGAGGGGATTCGTTTTTTTCAACATTTTTTCTGGTTAGTTGTTTTGTGGGTTTGGTTTTGTTTGTTTGTTTTTTCCCAAATAAAAATTGTGTAGAAAATTGGACCAGCTCCACTCAGTATGAGTAAGGGATTCAGAAAATGACCCCAGATAAAACCCAGTTGAACCATTATGTTTGTCTAAGTTGAGTTAGGAAAAATAGATAAATACATTATAATTAAGCCCCTTCGTTTTCAGTTTAAACCGATTTTTAGCAAAAAAAATCCCTAGGTTTTACAAAAAGTATTAATTGTTTTTTTCTGATTTTCACTCTACTTTTGTATCATTCAAATATATAAAAATAACTTGTTTTATACGGAAAATACAATACATTGCATGAGATATGTGTTACAATAACACATTAGTCTGTCTATATATGTAAAGCTGCCTGTTGAAGTAAGGCTATGTGTCAATTTAGAAGATACACACAATAAACAAACAGGCACACGTTCAAGCGCCGAAGTGCGTGCGCATCTGAATGTACTCATGCCCACCACGTACACATTTCAAGATGTTAGTAGATAACGGTTTAAAGATCTGACACACTAAAATGGGAAGAAAACAAAAATCTGTATCAAAATACATTTCAGAACACAAAGAAGTATTTGAAAGTTTTAAAAAATCAAAAACAGGAGAAAAGGATGAAGTTGAGTGTATGTGCTGCAAATGGTGTGGCCCAATTATTAAATGTAAATATTTATAGGCTAATAGTTCTTAGTCTATAACAGTAAACTGTTTATTCAAATGAAAAGTTTTATTTGGGAATTAGAGATGTATTGTTTTCTTAAACTCAGAGGTGACATGTTTCGAGTTCTCCTTTAGTTCTGCAGCAAACCACATTGAATTCCATTCATCACAGCATTAATCTACTGAATACTTTTTTCCCCGTCCTTCCGGCCACCAAAATAAACCCCGATATTTACCCAGAAAAATTATTAATAGTTTTTTCCACCGATTTTCACCTGTTTTTGTTGTTGTAGTAATAAACACTGATAAATTCCCAGGAAAAATTTAATAAAAACCAAAAATGAAAGGCCCTAATTATAATCAATAGGCCAAAAGTCTCTAAATGAACAACACTGGCACACCCAACCCCACACAGACAAACTACTCCCACAGTCTGCTGTAAGTACAGAAAAGAGATCTTATGCTTCACATCCCTCCTCCTACCTCAGAGTACCCCAGCAGCTCAGCCATTCTCCTGGTCATCTCCCAATCATCCCTCTCCATTCAGGGCAAGCCTATGAAAACTGGTGGGTTTCACAGCAGAAGGTCATCAAATTTAGGCTTCAGTGAACCAGCTGTGGAAGTGAGATAAATCTTTGTACAGCAGCTAGGGAAACAAATGGAAAACCATCCCAACAGATCCAACATACTGTGTGGATTACGGAGTCTCCTTCCTAGTACGCAATTGTGAGGAATACACCGTTGGCTCTATTCCTAACAGTCTAAGGAGAATGCAACTTCACCATCCCTGAGCTGCCCATTAGAGAGAACGTGGGTATATCCTGAATTCCAGGATCTTTAAAAGTCTGGGAAGGGCTGTGGCCCTCCCTCTAAAATACATCTAGGGAACAGATCTCTTCACTGGTGCCCCCTGTGGACCTGGAGGGGAACAAAGAGGATCACCCAGTCTCAGTAGGGGTCACCCAATAAGGAGCACCACTTGAAGATATCTAAGGTAAGTATTGGGTGTTCTGTGGCATGTTTAGTACAGGGGGTGCAAGAGAAGCTGTCTGCCTATAAAACCACAACAACACACTCTGCAACATACAATGTGCTTTCATCAGGCTCCCACTGTAACATTCTATACCATGGGGGAGCGTACTGTAACCCCCATATTCCTCCTTTTCATATAATTGTGATCTTATATATAAAGCATGCCTTGTAAGGAATCAGGGGAAAGGTTATGATCTGCTGAAAGTCATTTCTCTATCCATATACATGTATCATTAATGCATATGAAGTTATGAGAATTGTGTTGTATGGTGGTCACTAAAGCATGCTGTAAGTTGGGGAATCAGCCAGATATTAGCTCCCCACAGGCAAGGAAAGTAACCAACGCCCAGGCGGGGTGTTAAACAACCCATCAACACCCATTGTCCAGCAAGGGAGCTACAATGCAATGACTCACCTGCATGAGGCCACACCAGGGGTATTGCTCAACCTTGCTTGGAGAAACTCAGCAATGCCCCACAGACATGCCTGGGCTTGTGCTCCCCAAGCACATGGACTGAGGGTATAAAACAGACAGGGTGGACACATACTGGGCCCTTCTCCTGCCCCCACCTTCGCTGCAAGCAACTAAGACACTGAGAAGAAGACAAGACTCCAACAGAGGAGATTGGCCCAGGTTTAAGGAACAAGCCTGTATATTAAGGACTGCAATATCCAGTGGGGTGAGAAAAACTGCTTAATCTAGATGTTGACCAGTCTAATAGGGTTGAGAATTTAGACTGCATGCTTATATTTTATTTTATTTTGGTAACCACTCTGACTTTTTGCCTATCAATTAATATCACTTAACATCTGTATTTGTAGTTAATAAATGTGTTTGTTTATTCTACCTGAAGCAGTGCATTTGGTTTGAAGCGTGTCAGAGACTCCCTTTGGGATAACAAGCCTGGTACATATCGATTTCTTTGTTAACTTGATGAACTCATATAAACTTGCAGCGGACATAACTGGACATTGCAAGACGGAGGTTCCTAAGGTTGTGTCTGGGACCGGAGATATTAGCTAGTGTCATTCGGTTGCACAATCCAAGGAGCAGTTTACATGCCAGAGGCTGTGCGTGAACACCCCAGGAGTTGGGGTTCTCACAGCAGAGCAGGGTAAGGCTGGCTCCCAGAGTCAAGGATTGGAGTGACCTAGCAGACCACCGGTCCAGACAACACCAGAGGGGAATCTCACACCCACCCATTTCAAATCCATGAAAGAAGCCGTTGCCATTTAACTACAGAGCGATTTCTTAATCTACTGTGCCACTATGTGGGCTGATGTAAAAATACATGTCTTAGAGTCGGGCAGTTGCATAGCATAAAGCATTCTGCTCACAGTTCCATTCCAGCTAGACCCATAGTTCAGTTACTAATGTCATGCCAAACATATCAACTCCATCCAGACCAGTGCATATATTTCATTAACATAGTGCAATTATCTGTCCAAGAGGAGCCGTGGACATTTTAATTGATCTTCTTAGCTTTTATATGTGACAAACGAGCAGAGCTAAGTAAAGCCAGCTCTTTAACAGAAATTTCTCCATTTGATGCTAGTGTATTGAAGATCTGAATATGCACATTAGCTTCTAGATGTGACGCTGCGAGCTAACAAAGCTTGTGCTCTGCAGTGTATTAACAAAAAGGAGACATTTGAGGCTTCCTTGAAGGAATTTGATTTCCTGACTGAGAGGGCGTCACACTTCGGTGCCTTTCCTGGGCTGTGAAAGATGATGGATTTTGATGTTTGTCCTCGTGATTATTTTTTAAGTGCGACCAAGTAGCAATTGTGGGACAAATGCAGCCATGGTGTAACTTCATTGTCCTCAATAGAGTTATCCAGGGAATACATTTGTCCCACTAAATTTAGTCCATTTAGACAATCTGAAACATTCCCCAAATACATTAAACTCAGCAATTTATTTCAAAAACTCACTTTTGTGACTAACTGTAATTTAATCACAAATAACCCAAGTTCAGTTATAATATACATTAATGTTTTTCCCAGCTTACATAGATAATGAAAGACTGTGTGAATTTCTCTGGCATTGTTATAATTTTCTCGTTATAGCTTCTCTGCCTTCAAATGAAAAATAGGCAGGCATATAGGAAGATCTAGTCCAGGGATCAGCAACCTTTGGCATGCAGCCCATCAGGGAAATCCACCAGTGGGCCGGGACAGTTTGTTTACCTGCAGCGTCCGCAGGTTTGGCCGATCGCAGCTCCCACTGGCCGCAGTTCGCCGTTCCAGGCAAATGGAGGCTGCGGGAAGTGGCGTGGGCTGAGGGATGTGCTGGCCACCGCTTCCCGCAGCCCCCATTGGCCTGGAACGGCAAACCGCAGCCAGTGGGAGCCGCGATCGGCCAAACCTGCAGACGCTGCAGGTAAACAAACCGGCCTGGCCCACCAGCAGATTTCCCTGACGGGCCACGTGCCAAAGGTTGCCAATCCCTGATCTAGACCAAACCAAGGAGAGTTGCATTTCCAGGCACCAATCCTGCAATTGATATTGTGTGGGCAGATTGCTGCACCCATGTGGTGCCCCCCTGATTTTAAGGGGCTTTGCACCAATGCACCAGCCACATGCTTTCTGTTGCAGGGTCAGAGCCAAGTGACCAAAGGAAAAAGCAGATGAAGTGTGGATGGCAGGAGACGTACATACAGGGAATGGTGTCAGGATGATGCCTGGGACCCATCTTTTTAGTTCCAATTAGAGGAGGTTTTGTCTCATGTAAAAGTGTCCCCATCTGCCCTCCAGCCTCGTCAGTTTTATTTTTTAATTGTAAACGCAAGTTTTTAAAAAATTACTAATACGCTACAAAAGAGATTTCTAGGAGTGATATGAATAAGCAAAGGACTGCAGTGATATCTTCTTTGATAAGATTACAAGCTTGATTGATAAAGGTAATAGTGTTGATGTAGCGTACATAGACTTCTGTGATCTATTGGACTGGGTTATTGCGTGACATTTTGAGTAAAAAATTAGAATGGTATAAAATTAGCATGGCACACATTAAATGATGACTAACGATAGGTCTCAAAATGTAATTGTAAATGGGGAATCATCATCGAACAGGTGAGTTTCTAGTGAGGTCCCTAGGGATTGGCTCTTGGCCCTACGCTATTTAACATTTGAATTAGTGATAATATAACAGGAAAAAACCATAAAATTGTCACTGATAAAGTCTGCAGATGACACAAAAATTGGGGGAGTGGTAAATAATCAGGAGGACAGGTCACTGATTCAGAGTTATCTGGATCACTTGATAAACTGGGCTCAAGTAAACAGTATGTGTTTTAGTATTGCTAAATGTAAATGTATAGAGCCAGGAACAAACAACGTAGGCTGTACTACAGGATTGGAGGCTCTATCCTGGGAAGGAGCGATTCTGAAAAGGATTTGGGGGTCCTGGTGAATTATCAGCTGACCAAGAGCCCCTGGGTGATTCTGTGGCAAAAAGGGGTAATGTGATCCTTCAGTGAATAAGCAGGAGAATCTCAAGTAGGAGTGGAGAGGTTATTTCACCTCTGTATTGTGGACTGGTGCAACTGTAGCTGGAATACTGTGTCCAGTTCAAGAAAGATGTTGATAAATCGGAGAGGGTTCAGAGAAGAGCCATGAGAATGATTAAAGGATTAGAAAACCTGCTTTGTAGTGATTGACTCAAGGAGTTCAATCTATTTACCTTAACAATGAGAAGTATCTTAGGCACACCCTTTTCCAGAGCTCACTCTTGTGGGCACTCTGGTTTCTAGTTTACCCCTTCAGGGATACATGATAGTTGAAGCAAACAGACACAAACTTTGCAAAAGGATTTCTAAAACAATTGCTCTGTACATTAGACAATATAAGGCATGTACAGAGCTAGGTAAAACAATAAACACGTACAACATGCCATTCCCCGCCTCATTCTCCTCACCAATCTGGAGTGTTCTTTCCCTTGGGGTCAGCTTTTTTCAAGGTTCCAGGTTCTTTCTTCGGGATTTCACTCCTCCAGGTCAGGCTCCTCTTCTGAATCCTGGAGTCTCTTTTCTGCCCCTGTAGCCACTTCCCCTTCGCTTTGGCTGGCCCTGCACTCAACAGGTCCCCTATTTATCCCTTTTTATTTCCTCTGTTTGTGTTTTTAAACCCCTGCTCTGACACCTCTTTGTCCCCTTCTAGAGATTTTTCTACTCCTTAACACCCTAGCGCTCTGCAGACAAGCTGGAGAAAACTGGTTTCACCTAGGCTGCACCCATCCCATGGCTGTGTTTAGGCAAGATCTTTTCAGGTGTTGATGGTCTCTCACAGCCATCCTATTCAGAGACAGACAGGTGACCACCCCTGTCTCCTTAGCACAAACAGTATGAGGCAACAGTACAGTATAAATAATTGTAAGCGTTTAAACATACAGAGAGTTCATAGTCTCAAACATAATTCATAATCTGTACATAGACAAATTCCCCAAATCATGTCACCCCCCCACAAGCTGGAATTTACTTGGTGAACAGCTGCCAAGAACTATGGAGCAGATTCTGATACCCTTACCCATTTTTTGGAAGCACCTTGCTCCATGAGTAGCTTCATTGACTTCAGTGACTGGTGCTGTTCAGTATGACTAAGGGTATTGGACTGACTCCAGAGCGAAGGCCACTGCAGAAATCAGGGTCAGTTTGTGAACAATTCACAAATATAAAATAGAGCTAAATTCATTGGACACATTATTCACAATGAATAATTCAACCAGCTCTAGCTACAAACTTACTACATCAGAGAATGGTGCAAGTGGAATTCCCAACAGGGGGATTCTATAAGAACTGAGAGAATTTCCTTTACAAAAGGTTGGTTCTTGTAGTTATTTTCAGTTTGGGATCTCACTGATCTCTCAGCAGAATCTCCCAGTGAGGAACAAAACCCTTCCCTTTGTAGCAGGCATCAGTATAATTCAAGCTGTCTGCCAGTAATTAAATCCACTACTTTAGTAACAGGTGGTGAAGCTTTATTTTTTTAAGTCAGTTATGTCATGAGTCAGAAGGGCTGTTTGTACAGCACTGTGCAAGTCTCAGATCAGGAAAGATTCAATTTTAATGGCAGTTGGGCCCAGAAGAGAGGCTGTTAGATGTGTGAATCCTATAATTCTGTGTACACTAGGTAAGGGAGGACTCGGGGGACAAGGATGTGGGAGGGAATCACTAGGGGATTATGTGGGGGAGACAGAGGAGAGATCAGAAGGTCCTATTGGAGAGTATCAGGGAGGGATGAGTGGCTAATATGATGCTATTGAAAGGAAGGATGGTGCAGTGGTTAGTATGCTCGCCTGGGACTTTGGCATAGGTGCTGGAACTAGAGGTGCTGGGAGTTCTGCCGCATCCCCTGGTTTGAAGTTTTAATCACCCAAATACAGTAAAAGCTGTTTTATCCGGCATATTGCGGGGATGGGGGCGGGGGTGCCGGTAAATGAAAAATGCCAGTTAACTAAGAGGGAGGGAGTTTGGGTGCCGGACGGGGCTCGGGGCAGCGGGTTGGGGCATGGGAGAGGGTGCGGAGTGCCGAATCCGGGGGACGCTCACTTCGGGTAGCTCCCCGCAAGCAGCAACCTGTCCCGGCTGCTCCTAGGCAGAGGCGTGGCAGGCAGCTCCATGTGTTGCCCACACCCCGAGCACTACCTCCACAGCTCCCATTGGCTGGGAACTGCACCCAATGGGAGCTGCGGGAGCAGCGCCTGTGGGCGGATGCAGTGCACAGAGGCACCTGCCACGCCACTGCCTAGGAGCAGCCGGGACAGGTCACTGCTTGTGGGGAGCCACCCGAGGTGAGCACCCCCCAGATCTGGCACCCAGCACCTCTTCCTGCACCCCACCCTGCTGCCCCGAGCCACCTCCCACACCCAAACTCCCTCCCAGAGCCTGTGCTCCACACCCCCTCCCACTACCCAACTCCCTGCCTGCCCCATGCCAACCGGACTATAAACCGGAATTTCAATGAAGATCAGAAATGCTGGTTTATAGAGCTTTCTGGTTGGTGAAGTGCCAGATAAAACAGCTTTTATTGTACATGATTTCTGCCTTCAGCACCCCCAGTATAAGAATTGTTCCAGCACCACTGGACTTGGGAGACCTGGGTTAAATTTCCTGCTCTGTTACAGACTGCCTGTGTGACTTTGGGCAAGTGACTTGGTCTCTCTGTGCCTCAGTTCTCCATGTCTAAATAGGGATAACAACACTTACCTATCTCATAGGGGTGTTGTGAGGATAAATGCATTAAAGAGTCTGAGCACTTGCATACTATGGCAAAGGGGGCCATATGAGTACTGAAGATAGATATTGGAGAGGCGGTTTCCCTTTGTAGCAAAACGGGCTACAAGCCATAAATATTTCATACACATGGACTGTTCCATGACAGTTTGATACAGACTGTATAGCTCCACCCCACTGCAGTGGAAAATCCAAAAGGAATTATGTTGCCTGAACAAGCTATCATCCCTTCCTAACTCCCCCAGGTCCAATCTGGAGTGGGAGGAAAGGAGTTTAAAGCTACCATCACTGTACTCAACAGATGAACTCTTCGTGATCAATCCCCCCCTCCCCACGGCCTCGCATCTCTCCTCTTCCATCCAGACCCCACTCTCCACCCATCTCTTAGGAGAAAGCACCTGTCACTTCCTCTCTTCCCAACTACTTTGTCCATATTTGGATTAAGGAGTGTGAGGTCATATTTGGATTAAGGAGTGTGAGGTTCTCCACACCCAATTTCTCTCATTCTGGTCCTTTCCTGAAGGACCAACCTCTTCTCTTCAAGTAGATCCTTCTGCTATGGCAGGCCCCAACCTCTGGTGATGACGTGAGAACTAGGGCTGGCTAGAGAAAGAAAATTCCATTTCATGAAAAACATCAATATTTGGTTCCATTTCACATTGGGATGAAACTGAGATCCTTCCAAAAAAATTGTGAAAAAACCAGACACACCTCAGAATTGTTTAGGTTCATGAAAACATCAGTTTTGATTAACTTCTCCCACATCCCAGGGGAGTTCCCAAACCATCAGACTATTTGACTGCTCTAGGATGCAGCTTTCTCAGAATCTCCCGTTGGAGCTGTACCATTTTGTATAAATAATTAAATATTCCTTGAGACAGAGACAGTCAGACAGGCTTTATGGCCTGGTGGTTCGAGCACTCACATGGGATGGGGGAGATGTCGTCAAAGCTGATGTGTTTCCATAAAAATGTATGGTTTCGATTAAATCAAAAAAGTCAAAAAAATTCCAAACCAACTCTAGTAAGAACCTGTGTTAGTTGAAGCTGGGGATTTTACCTACAAAAATAACATGGGAAGTTCAGTCAGAGACCCCCAGAAAGCTAAAAAATAATAAATTATGGGCCTGATTTTTCCCCTTTTACACCACCACAAAGTATGGTTATAGGTAACTTCGTTGAAGTCAGTGAAAATGTGTGTATGTCTGTCTGTCTGCTGTCATACATGCCGGAAGGTGTTGTTTCCTCAAAGGAGTTAAAATGCCATATGGAAAGCAAAGGTACCTGACAGGCTGACTTACTAAGAGCCTGGATAAGTGAGTTCATTTTGTCATTTGTCATTTTGTGGACATCAGGGTAATTAGGTCAGGCAATAGACAACATTTACAGAATTGGTGTCACTGATCTTGGCTAAATGAAAAAGCTTTGTGGACCCTTGGCTACACATTTATCTTTCAGCAACCTCTTGTTAATTTCCTAAAATGTCTCACCTGTGTCAATTCTATGGTTACATAAAGGTAAAGATAATTACTTGTAGTTCTTCACATCTTTACTTTTAATAGCCAGTTTCTGTTAATTGGCTTTGAGCATGAGCTAAAATGCATTTATAAGGGTCTGGAAACGTACACATTAGATATTATTTAAACCTTTGCTATAGCAAAGTTCAGAGCTAATATGAAGCCTTACAAGATCTGAAACATCTCTTAGAAATTTAATAGTGAGCTGGTACAAATTTTAGAGTTCTCAAAACATTCTATAGATCCAGACTAACACAGCTACCCCTCTGATACTCATCTGAAGAAGTGGGTATTCACCCACGAAAGCTTATGCTTCAATACCTCTGTTAGTCTATAAGGTACCGAAGGACCCTTTGTCGCTTCTACTAACATAGTCACTCTTTGGTTTATGCTATCAGGATTAAATAGACTGTTTCATATACAGTATAGATTATGAGGGCTTTATATTTTCTAAATAACCAAATATAGTGTGGAAGAAATTTATAGTTGTATGTGTGATATAGAGTATAAAATTTGACTTTATTAATTTGTCAACTTTGAGAGCTAATTCGGATTTATTCTATGAGTGAGAAGTAATTTATTGACCACACGACTGTAACTCATTGCAATACAAGGGCACACTCAATACTGCAATATTACGAATGTGTGTCAAGAGATGATTACAACAGCATATTTGAAGTAGCAGCTACTGGTTTTGAAGTCATATCTTAAAAATCACTTTAAGCCCAAAAGTACATGGTGAGTTACTTCTGAGAGGAAGTTCTTTAATTATAGTCTCTTTACATGGCAATAAAGAGAATAGCCCGGTTATTCTATTTTAGAGTTCTTTGCCATTTCAAAGGATCTTAGTATATTTCCTCCAAGTTTTGAACTAGCAAAAATTGTTAATTTTAGTGCTCAAGACTGTCATTTACCTAGAGGTTAACTGCTTGGAATTCTTCCAATGAGGCACAGGTTCCTTCTCCTTCCCTCACCATTGAGCCAGTCTTAGAAGTGCCACACACAGAGTCACCAACATGAGGGCCCTGTACTGCCACCTTGCTACCCATCCCCACCCCAGCTCCCCTGGAGGTGTACCACCAAGGACTCCCACACTTTGAGCCTCCCTTGCACCCCCCTTCAGGGTACATTCCATAGGGTATTCAAAGTATCTTCCAGGAGGCTTGGGGTTGGGCTTAGGGTGACCAGATGTCCCGATTTTATAGGGACAGTCCCAATATTTGTTTGTTTGTTTTTTAATATGGGCTCCTATTACCCGCCACCCTATGTCCCGATTTTTCACATTTGCTATCTGGCCACCCTAGCTGGGCTGGTGATGGCTATGGCTAAAATCCACCCAAACCCACTCCCAGCCTTCCCCGTTCTTTATTTTCAGCCCCGCCTCTTGCCACTCAGGGTTCCCACTCCTTGGAGAGTCTGTCCAAGGCCAAGGGTGGTGCTGTGGATGCACAACCCATCCTCCTCCTTCTGAACATGCAGAATGAGTCCCCACTATGTAGACAACTATTAGGACAATGTTGTTCCATCCCTCAGATGTGGATCAGATCTCAAGCAGTTTATCACACGACCTGACACATAAAGCAACACAGGGAATGCTGAGCAAATGGATCAGAGCCTTCAGCATCTCTTGCCATTATTCCAAGTGGGGAAAAAGGAGACCCGACTCCCTCCCTCTCAGCAGCCAGGAGGGAGGAGATAGTGTCTGGTGGAACTAAAAAGACCTACAATATACTTATCACACAATGTGTTGATGTTTCACTGGAACGTTTGCACCACAGTATTGCCCCAATTCATACTGACCTCATCTCAGGAGAACACAGTGCCATAACTCAGATACCATTATGAACTGTAATTCTGCAACTATATAGCTTCCTGTGATGTTATCTGTTGACTCAGTGGCTACCCAGCTCTGCAAAGGCCTGATCCAAAGCCTAACAAAGTCAATGGAAAGACTATCATTGATTTCAATGAGCTTTGGGTAAGGATCACTAGATTGACTACCATTAACTGAGTTTCTGAGTGCAAGGGCTGAAGGTGGCAGGAAAGATAACTTCCATGGGAAATGTATTACAACTTGCCCAGTAACTCAATAGTTGTTACTTTGGATAGACTGTTTATCTGACCATTTTTTAAAAGGCAGGGGAAAACTGAATTATTTTGGGGAAATTCTATGTTCTGTTTATCCAGGTCAGACTAGGTGGGCACAATGGTCCTTTCTGACCTTAGAATCTATGAATCCATGACAAAAAGTGGGAGTTTTCTAATAAAGTTTGCGGATGACACAAAGCTGGGAGGTATTGGCCAATACAGAGAAGGACTGGGATATCATACAGGAATATCTGGATGACCTTATAAACTGGAGTAATAGTAATAGGATGAAATTTAATAGTGAAAAGTGTAAGGTCATGCATTTAGGGATTAATAACAAGAATTTTAGTTATAAGCTGGGGACGCATCAGTTGGAAGTAACAGAGAGGACGAAGGACCTCAGAGTATTGGTTGATCAAAGGATGACTATGAGCTGTCAATGTGATATGGACGTGAAAAAAGCTAACGTGGTCTTGGGATGCATTAGGTGAAGTATTTTCAGTAGAGATAAGGAGGTATTAGTACCATTATACAAGGCACTGGTGAGACCTCATCTGGAATACTGTGTGCAGTTCTGGTCTCCCATGTTTAAGAAGGATGAATTCAAACTGGAACAGGTACAGAGAAGGGCTACTGAAGATCTAACGGCTGATCCAAAGAATGGAAAACCTGTCTTATGAAAGGAGACTCAAAGAGCGTGGCTTGTTTAGCCTAACCATGATTGTTCTCTATAAATATATCAGAGGGATAAATACCAGGGAGGGAGAGGAATTATTTAAGCTCAGTACCAATGTGGACACAAGAACAAATGGATATAAACTGGCTATCAGGAAGTTTAGACTTGAAATTAGACTAAGGTTTCTAACCATCAGAGGAGTGAAGTTCTGGAACAGCCTTCCAAGGGGAGCAGTGGGGGCAAAAGACACATCTGGCTTCAAGACTAAGCTTGATACATTTATGGAGGGGATGGTATGATGGGATAGCCTAATTCTGGCAATTAATTGATCTTTGACTATTAGCCATAAATATGCCCAATGGCCTGTGATGGGATGGTAGATGGGGTGGGATCTGAGTTACTACAGCGAATTCTTTCCTGGGTGTCTGGCTGGTGAGTCTTGCCCGCATGCTCAGGGTTTAGCTGATCACCATATTTTCCTCCAGGGCAGATTGGCAGAGGCCCTGGAGTTTTTTCACCTTCCTCTGCAGCATGGGGCACGGGTCACTTGCTGGAGGATTCTCTGCACCTTGAAGTCTTTAAACCATGATTTGAGGACTTCAATAGCTCAGACATAGGTTAGGGGTTTATTACAGGGGTGGGTAGGTGAGATTCTGTGGCCTGCGTTGTGTAGGAGGTCAGACTAGATGATCATAATGGTCCCTTCTGACCTTAAAGTCTATGACTCTTCTTTGCCAATTCATGTTGTTTATGTTCATTCGTGTTCAGGATGTTTCTTTAAGAATGGCTTCAGACAAAATGATTACATTGTGAGCAGATGAGCTGTCTTGGATTTATGTCACAATCCATCTGCCTGTTATAAACAGGCTGCCTGCTTCATGCAGTTTCCTCCTCATTAGGGAGGCAGTAATACTGACTGCATTGCATTTAGCTTCCTCGTTGCATTTGACCTTCTATAGTTTTATTCCACACAAAATATTTTGGAACTTGTTCCTCCCTCCACCCACTGCAACAACAAACTCTGACCCTTCTATGCTCCTTCTGATAGCAGGACCATGGGCTAGAGTACTGCATCTTTTAGCAGGGTCTCTGCTCGAATCTGAAATAGGTTAGACCCACAAACTTCAAAATGGCAGTGTGGTTCTGAACTACCTCGTGATTGGAAGGTGTTCATTCAGGTATGATAGTTGGACTTAAGCCATTTTTTTTTTAAAAGGGCTAACCATTACATTTGGATTTGGATCAGGATCAAATCTTTCGTGCAGTTCAGGTCCATCTCTGGACTGGCTCTTCAAGCTGCAGATCTAGTTTTCTTTCTAGAGCAGGTACAGAAAATGCAAACATTTTCCCCATAGGCTACAGACAGTTGTTTCATATGAGAGTCTGGATACAGTAGTTTCTTTCCCTTAAAAATATGCATTATGATGAACCTGCCACTAGATGCCAGTGTAGTATAGAAGAGTAAAGCCTCTACTAGTAATGTAGAGGCTTGCGGCTGTAGAATTCTCATTACTGCAGTAATATAATTAAAAACTCCCTTCTGGTGAATCATAAGAATTGCTAATTGCCTCCAAAAATTCAGGTCAGGTCACCTGAATTGTTTAATCAATAAAAGCTTCTCATGCCATGGAAAGGGGAAGAAGTAAATTGATATAAATGACTAAAATAACAATTTTGTTTGTAATGTTGTACTTGAAGAACAGCTCTGTGGAGTTCAAAAGCTTCTCTCTCTCACCAATAGAAGTTGGTCCAATAAAAGATATTACCTCACCTACCTTGTCTCTAAAATAAAAAAGTGACCGACCACAAGTACAAACTTTATAGCTAGGCCTGAAAAGATTAAATTTTTACTGGTAAATGTATGTAACCATACACCATTTCACCACACACATACAAACCAATGATAAAATGTTTCCATCAATAATAATCAAAAGGTATCTGTATAGGCAAAGTAAGAAAAATGCTGTTTGAGAACTTATTAGAGTCTGATTTAAGGATATTTGCTCTATATATTTTGACATTTGAGGTTGACAATGTGTGTTTTAGTGTTTTAGTTTTAACATCTACTGCCATTACATGATTATCATCTGACCTCTCCATCGTCTGATACACACATCCATTATTTCCCACAAGTATGAAAATTTAAATAAATAAAAGTAGGAAAATAAACATTGATATCTATCGAAATTATAAAAAAATTAAATTAAAAATTGATTTGTTCCAAGCCTATTTATAGCTTAGTGAACTTCAAAAGGAAAATCTGACATGCGGGATGTTAGAACTACCTGGGCTAAACAATTTGTGTCAAAAACCTGAAAAGTGGCCATAAGTAAAAGTCAGAAGACTCTGAATAAATTAACTCTTCAAGGCAAAGAGTGAGAATTTTTAGATGAAATGGCTGCTGTGTTCATAGCTTAGGGGCATAATGACTGATGAGCAAAAGGGAAACAAAAAGACTATATTCATGAACTCCATTAAGTCTCTTTTGCACAGGTCTTTGAGAATCATTAAATATAAGGAAAGAGTCAAAGAGCAAAAGATGAGTTGGTGCACCATAGAGGATAAGGAGACAGTTTGGAATCAATGGAAGTCAGGCACCTAAATACCTTTGAGGACCAGAGCCTGAACTCTCATTGAATTTCAGTGGGATTTGGACACCTGATTCCCTTAGTCTCCTTTGAAAATGTTAGCATTACGGTATGTTTCCCACTGCTGTAGGAGGGAGTAGTTGGATAATAGGGAGAGGACGTGGGGAAAGCAGCAAAAAAGAAAAGGTTTTCTTCTTCTGAAATTATTGTATTTCTCCTAACCTGCTCAGCTGAGTGCAACAGTATGTATGGTAGGTGCATTAGCAGAATATATTCCACTGCATTGAACGCTTATGTAAGTGTTAATGCCTATCCATATTGCATTTTGCACTAAATATAAGTCTTTGAGTACACTGGCTAGTGTATAATAAAGTAGAAAAACGATTGGATTTATTTCTATAAAGGACAAGGGAAAGATCATAGAATCTCAGGGTTGGAAGGGACCTTAGTAGGTCATCTAGTCCAACCCCCTGCTCAAAGCAGGACCAATCCCCAATTTTTGCCCCAGATCCCCAAATGGCCCCCTCAAGGATTGAACTCACAACCCTGGGTTTAGCAGGCCAATGCTCAAACCACCGAGCTATCCCTTCCCTCCCCCAAGATGGAACCTATTTACTCAAAGAACTGGCTTGCTTAGGTTCTAAACCAGCTGTGACACCATGCTGTTCTTTAGGAGAAAGTTTAATGGGCAGCAGCTCAGTGTCAGAGCAACAGCAAAAGCTGCATCATGTTCCTGGGAGCTCAGTGGAGGCAGTTTGGGACAATAGTTAACAAAACTGCGGGAATAGGACTCATGCTGCTGCTATTCTTTGCTCTTTTGAGAGTTTTTTATTATCACATTTTAATGAGCAGAGAGAAGGTACAGAGATAATACAGACTGTAACAGCGGCATGAGAAGAAACAAAAGACTAGATGGTGGATTTTAAGCTTGTCTGAATGTGAAGGGGGTTGAGACGGGAGTGGCACACTGGTAGTAGCTCCCAGAAGCAAAAAGAGAGCAAACTCAGGACTGGTCTGCACTACAAAGTTAGGTCGATGTAACCCGCCTTGCTCTGACCTATTTATGAAAGTATCTACACTCAAAATTTGTCTCCCACTAATATAAGTGCCCAGATATGGCAATGAAATAACACCACTTCCCCGAATGGCATTGAGTCAGGGTGGATGTACTATGGTTGATGCAGAGTGAGTGTAGACAGAAGGGGTTTTTCCATCGCTGTTGTAAATCCACCCCTTCAAGGGGCAGTAGCTAGATCAATGGAAGAATTCTTTCATCTCCTAGCTATGTCTACAGTAGGGTTTAGGTCAACCTAATTATGTCACATGTGGCATGAACATTTTCACAGCCCTGAGTGATGTAGCTAGGTCCACCTAAGTTTTAGGTGTTGCAGGTCTTGGTCTCCACTTCCTTCCTCTTTCTGTAGCCATTGCCACTTATGCAAAGTGAATATGAAACACTACCATTTGGCAGTCCTCCTCAGCCATGCAGCACAGGAGGAGGAGAGAAGATGGTCCAAGATGCTTCTGTATTGTGTAGGGGGGGCCTGTAAACAATGCGACCACCTTTCTCCCGGCTGGTCCCTGCCTGCTCCCAGGGTGGGGGGCGGGAGTGGGAAGAAGAGTAGGAGCGGGGAGTAGGAAGGAAGTGGAATGAAGAGTATTTCACTCACTAAATGTTGTGTTGGTCCCTGTCTGCCATGGAAATTTTCTGAGGTAGCTTTGTGTTGATATTTTGGCAGTACATCACTGGCATTAATGTCTGGATTGGTGGGGAGGTCAGAGGGAGCCATTTCTGCAAACTGTTTTGAAAACATGGCTTTTTTCTTCATGTGGACAGAGGTTTATTGCAAGAATACATCACTCTTAGCCAAGTCTATTTCACCCCTGACCTTACCACCACAGCTAAACTTGCTATTCCGGAGGCATCATTCAGAATTCAGTGCCATGCTCGTCATTGGCCATGAATCACAAATTTAATGCTAATGCAATTTTAAGATAATAAGGAATATTCTCACATCCTGGGAAAGTAATTAATTTGCCACAATGTCCAGTATTGCATCCCAAACAAATATGAAATGAGAGACCTTTCCAAATTAAGCAAGTGACTAAGAGCCCAAGATTCAGTTCAGTTTACCCACTAACCGTACACTGAAAGATTTTTCATTAGCTCTTTTTGTAAAGAATGAAGTCATCAGCATTCTAGAATTTACAACTCCCCTTGGATCTCACCATGATTTCACTCAGAATCTGCCATATCTTTGTTTTAGAGGCAATTTTGAGTGGGTTAACTCAGTCTCAAACAGAAGGAGGAGAGGTGACCTTAGAGCTTTAACTTGACTGGCAAGGTGCCATTGCTTGAGGCAAATTTCAGGAATAACTGTTTTTAGCTAAAAGTTCTGAATAATGAAAATTACCTACCTTATCTGCTCCAGAAGGAGTATTCAATACTGGAAGAAAAGATGCATTGTACAGAGCAGATCCATTACGGTATATTTTGTACTCAAGTACTCTGAGTAGTAACTTACTCCTCAAGCAGTCCCATTGATTTCAATGGGAGTAATGTACAATTCAGTGAGAGGAAGGGAAGCAGAATCTGGCTTTATATTCCTGAATGCAAGGGGGTTGAGAAGGGTGAGGCACCCTGACAGTAGCTCCCAAAAACAATAGGAGAGCAAACTCAGGATAGGTTACGAAGTTAGGTTGATGTAATCTGCCTTTCACCAACCTATTTATGTATGTGTCTCTCATTAAAGTAAGTTACGGCAATGCAGTTGCACCACTTCCCTGAATGCAGGGCTGGCTCTAACATTTCTGCTGCCCAAAGCAGCACGCCGAATTGCCACTCCAAGCGGCAAAAGGGCAGACCTGCCACCGAATTGCTGCTGCGGCCGGCAAAAGGGCAGACCTACTGTCGAATTCCCACCGCTGCGGGCGGCCCGTGCTGCCCGAACTGAACACTGACTGCCACCCCTTCAACATTGCCGCCCCAAGCACCAGTTTGAAACTTTGGTGCCTGGAGCTGGCAGCATTGAAATAGAACCAAAGTTTTCATTTCATTCCAGCTAGTACACTTCATGTTTTCTAACTACATACAGTGTCTAATTATTTCAAAACAGAAAGTATGGTCATAGCAAAATGTTATGATAAGCATTAACAAGGAGAAAATAAAACTGATGGGTCACAGCAAATGGTCAACCCAGAAAGAGAGAATCAGGCAGAATTCAGAAAAATCTCTCACCGGACTGTGAATGAAATAACAGGTACATAGCTGTGATGTATATAATGGTGGCAGCTTCAAGCCTATTAGCAGGTAAGAAGAAAACCACTGATAATGAGCTCACATCAACTAAGGATTGTTCCAAGGAGCATACTGACATCAACATGTAATTACAGACAAAAATTTCATTCGAGAGACCAGAGTTTCACTGGTATAGAGTAGATACACATGAGTAGGATACAGAATATTTTAGGAAGAATCAGTTAAGGAAGGGAGGTGAAGTTATCCGTTGTCCTGAATCAGATAACATCATTAACAAACAATGAAATAAATCCTGTAAGGGTTCTATCATAGTATTCCTGATGCAGGCAGTGTTTTCACTGAAGCCAATGGGAGTTTTGCCTACTTAAGGAGATGGATTTGAAACTGTCCACGTGTCACAGAGTAGAGAATCTAAGAGAAATAGATAATTGATGCAATCATTTCCCTTCAGAGTAAAGATAGCAAAAGTGCAGTGTGTGGCTTACATTTTTTGGCATGTAACCCTCAATTAATTCACTGAGATGTTGAATTACATACAAACAACAGAAAATGAATGACTGATGAAACCCAAGCAGATTTAAACTACTTTCATACAGTGCCAACAACTGATTTTTTAAGGTTTTTAACCCTGTGAAATATCAGGAACTCCACGAGGACTGGAGCTAGTTTCAAGTTCCAGTCATCTCAGGTTTCTTGGGCAATATGCATGTACACAATGCAAAGGATTTTTCAACATGCAGTACAAAAAGAAGGTCAAAAGACCAGATAAAGCAGGGTGGGAGTACAATACGTTTGCATCCAATCTTGCGGATCTTATTATTGCATAAAATAAATGTTGCAGGTTCAATCGAATGCTCAGTGATGTCAACAGGAGTCTCTCCATCAGTGTCAGATAACATCTACATATACTGGAAAATTTCTCCTAGATTTGTTTGTTTTTCCTTAGGAATTTGTAACATTCCCATTTCTGAGGGAATGGACTGAACCCTAAACCCCACTGAGTAAGGTGACAGATTACCCTTTCACAATAATTAACTAAGAAAAGAAAGCAAAGGAAATGGATATGACTGGATTTCAATGTTTCATACAGTTTTTAGTGCTGTCTTTTCAGGTTAGTAGCTAAATTTCACAACAGTCCAGGTGGCCTGGTAGCTTACATTAGTAAAGTATTTGGTTTTGTGTCTTCTTTGGTCATATATTTTATTCCAAAGAACATATGGATACCAAATATATCCCAGATTTTTTTGTATATGTAACTTGAAGTAGAAAAAACCGAGATTCACAATCAGCTAGCTCATCTGTTACACAAAACAAATAAAACAATTTTAGTAAGTAGAAATGACTTTTAAGATACAGTATGACACTCCATTTCTCAATAGATTATATCAGGATGTGCTTGATGGCATAGGTGAATGAAACCACTCTGCTATGATTTATATGTGCCAGGATTGTCAAACTTAATGTTACCAGTGGTCAATTTTCACTTTCTCATTTAATTCAAGTGTAAAATATTTCACTGTAACCTGACAGTTTTAGATGTGTAGTAGATGTGATATCAAGAATATGTTTTAAGCGTAGACATTTTTTACATTTTTCAGCTGACACACATCTCTAACAGTGTTTTGATCATATTATACCAGGACATAAAAAATGTATTCGCAAAAGATACTTCATGTTCTAACAAGATGTTTGCCTACCAGCAAAACATTTTCAATGCTTCACTCATTATTAGTTTGAATCAATGTAGTAATGCAAATAATATTGTAAAGTCCCTCCAAAGCTAGGGAGTCTGAAAAATCCCTGGGACAAAAGTTTCAAGAGTCCATCAAACCTGATAGTTGCCTTATTAGTAGCTACAGTCCTTCGCCTGTTCCCTTCTCCCATAATATTCTTTTTTGTCAAACACCTGGCTAGTTTTGATTTCTGGTTCATACTTTACTAGTTGTTTAGGTTAGACTCACCTCAGTCTGGAGTTGTTTTATAGCTCATATTGCTGCTCCTGTCGCCATACAGCGTCATGTGATCATTTTGGGTCTCAAAGAACAAAGTGTTGGGCTCATTTAGTGCTTGGATGGCAGACCTTTAAGGAGTATCCTGGCAGCTACAGGAATTGTTGACTCATTAGTAGGGCCCTACCAAATTCACTGTCCATTTTGGTCAATTTCACGGTCCTAGGATTTTAAAAATAGTAAATTTCATTATTTCAGCTATTTAAATCTGAAATTTCATGGTGTTATAATTGTAGGGGTCCTGACTCAAAAAGAAGTTGGGGGGGGGGGAGGGTCAACAGCTGCCACTCTCCAGCCACCCAGGTCGAAGGCAGCGTAGGAGTAAGGGTGGCAATACCACGATCCCCCTAAAATAACCTTGCGACCTTCCTGCAACTCCTTTTTGGGAAATTTGAGAAATGCTGGTCTTCCCTGTGAAATCTGTACAGTATAGGGTAAAAGCACACAAAAGACCAGATCTCACGATGGGAGACCAGATTTCATGGTCCATGATGTGTTTTTCATGGCCATGAATTTGGTAGGGCCCTAATCATTAGGTAGCACTCTTCCCTTTGTGCCTCTTCAGAGAATGTAATGACATTGTCGAGACTCAGTGTAACTGGTGGTGATTAAAACTTTAGTCCTTTCCCCACATGATAATTAAAATCTCATGGTACTGTTATTTTCTGGATACTTACAATCTGGATCATAATGTCTTATCCATGAATTCCCCAGTAATTTAATGTAGTATGATATTCCTTACTTCCTATTTTCAAATGCTGTGGATGCTGTGCACTGTTAAAGAGTTGTTGCATTTCATTTCAGGGCTGGATGGCATGATCCTGGTGTCTAGTTTGTGTATCAATTTGTCAAGGGTTTTGGATCCTTCAGTATGCGAGCTGAAACAGAAATGCAAGATCTTTAATGATTAACATTATACTTTATTGTACAGCATGCAAGAAATATTCCAAACTATACAGTGTTAGTAAAATGCAAAGAATCAGGGTTTTGTTTTGTTTTTTCATATGGTGCCTTTGTGCTCACTTCAATTTGGCCTATTAATATATTTATCTGTCAGAACAAAGTCAATGTATTGGTCAGTCCAGGTGGTTTAATATTTAGTAACCATATGAGCCAGTAAGTTATAAGGGAAGGTTTAGATCACATTACAAGAAAACCAGGTACACTAGTTTGTAAGGACAAAGTGAGGGGAAATTTCATAATGGATAAATGATTTTGGTTGTAGGTACAGTCAAGTCTTTGTGGTTTATGAATGAATGCCTGTGACAGCTACAGGGAGGTGCTCTCTACTGTAATGAACTGGTGAACCAGAGGAAAAGATTGCATGAGCAGATCTTATCTGCATGTTTACCTGCCTTCACAGTGTTTTGATTAAAACTCAATTACATTTTAGGTGGAGGGGTAATGAAATGTTAGTAATCTTATAGTGTGAAAAAAGGGCAGCAGAACTGTACTTAATATGCTCTGAGTGAGGAGTTCCCCTTACCACAACACCTCTGTGTGACACCACAGGGAAATAAACCAGTCACAGAAGGAGAGGGAAAGGACCCCTAGCTGAAAGGGGTGGGCGAATCCCTGGTATCAAAGACTCTGTTTGACAGTTCTCATAGGCCATTGAACCTACACTACAATATAACGATAGAGCTGAGTGCACTCTGGTAAAGACCTGGGTTTGGCACCTACCCAGAGCTACTAGAGCTGTGATCATGAGATCTGGGTAAGAGCCTGAGGACCTAGATCTTGTATCTCAGGGAGGGGCAACGTAGAGGCCACAGCAAGGCACCCTTACCCTACACCAGCAGAGCTGTAATCTCTATGACTGGACAGGGTGGTGGAGCCTGAGGACGTGGGCTCAGCATTGCAGCTAAGGCAACAGCACGTGCGACAGTGAGAGATGGCACAGAGCCAGCAGCACCATCTCACTTCATAAGAGCCAGGCAGCCTTCTCCCTGGTGGTTTCATATGGGCCCTGCCTGAGTGAACTCCTGGGTCTGGCACGACTACCCAGCCTGAGTGGGGAAAAGTGGGGAAGTGAGGTATCAAAGGGACAGTTGTCCATCAGATGCTCATTCTGGTAGGTGGGGAAACTGAGGCAAAGGACTACTGCCAATGATGTCATGGGTGGGCATTTTACTTACTATTCATATAAGTATACTGTTGATTTATTGGTGTGTTTTTCCAAATTAATGTTCTGTTCCTCTGCCCCATAATAAAGTTGTCTTTGTTTTACACACAGACTGAGTGTTTGTGAGAAGGGAAGTATTGCCTGTTCAAGGCACTTAGGACAGGTATTTTGTTTTTTCCCAGGTATTGGGATGGGCGTTTGAGCCTGTGGTGTTTGTTAATTTTAAGAGGAATTCCTAGTTATTTGAACCCATCGCTTTTTACTGCTGGCAACACCTAGCAGAAGGGTTACATTTGGGGGAGGGGGACTTGTCTGAGATTGTTCCTGGGTTAGTAGCCCTTGCAAGCACATCTTGTAAAAAACATTAATTTGGGAAAGCAAGTTATTTGGGGGAAATATAATTTGCATCATGGCTGTATACATGTTGGAAGATTGCTGCACGGGCGCATGTTTAGGAGGAAGGAGGATGCCTGTGCAGCATTATGCGAGCTGCTGGTAGCAGTGGAACCTTCATAAGTTCCAAGTGGCAGATGATGTGTGGAAATTGGTAGCCTGTGGAACCCAGCTCCCCCACCCTACCCTGCTTCAGATGTAGAGGTGTTAAAGAAAATGACAGCTTTCTTAGAAAAGGAGGCTAAGATGGTGGATGACGTGCTGGGGCTGTTGGGCCAGCAGCCCCAATCCTGGGTGCCACAGCATCTCCTGATGTATGAGCAAAGACTCTGGGACAAGCAGTGGAAAAGGTGGTGCAGGCCCATCCTGAGTCAGCCCCCTGTTGTAAGTCCAAGGTTATTTCCGGGTGTGAGGAGTCAAAACAGCTGGTGAAGAAGGGGTGGACCGTCGGTTAGGAGACAACACCGAATTGGTGCAAGAGTGGCAGTACCAGATGCAGGAAAGTGAAAGTATCTAGTAGAGCATCTCAGGAGCCTAGCTTAGGACCTGGTCAGCACCTTGAAAATCAGTGACACGGACAAGAAGGTTTCATCCTATATACAGAGGTTGGAGAAGCTATTACAGAGAGCTGTGGAATATCAGTTAAAAGTAAAATAACTTTGTCCAATGATGCTTTGACTTCTAGATTATTTCTGAAGATCAGGAAATGTCTTGCAGCAATAGAGTTCTTATACAGAGCCTATGTGGCCACCCTCAAATACTTTCCAGTTTTGCCTTAGATAAATAATGTGGCAGCAGTATTTCCACTGCATTATTATACACATTTTTCAGACAGGGGAACTAAGGCAGAAGGGGTAAAGTGACTTGACGTAGATCCCCCAACAAGCTAGTGCATGGTTCTTACCTCCTCACAATTGCCGGTCCTAGTAAAGCAATCGCAAATTTAATCAGGTTAAGGCTCAGATTCAGAGAAGTACTTTAATATGGGGCTGTGATGGGGAGTTCACCACACACCAGAGTGGAAGGGGTCAATGAAGGTCTCATGGGCTTGCTACACCCTGTCCCAGAAAGGAGCAGTGGAGGTTACACCTCCAAGCAGCCTAGGGAGGCTGCGCTCGAAGCAGCCACTTGGAGGAAGGCTGTATGAATCAGCCAGTCAGTGCCCAGTGGGCTCACATAAAAGCAGCTGCAGAGCTACAGATACTCAGTTGCTGCAGGAAGTCTAAGAAATAGAGACGGTGTTCAGGGTTGGCCTTAACATGAGGCAAACTGAGGCAGCCGCCTCAGGTGCCAGACTATGTGTGGGGGTGCCACTAGGACCCAGAGTGTAGAAAATTGTGTCTGCTGCTGGTGCATATGTATTCTCTCTGCTCTAGATGCAAAGAGATGGTGGAGTGCTGTGCTGGAGGAAGGAGGGCACAAGAGGAAGGCAGGCAGGAGAAAAGGTGAGAGAGAATAACAGAAAGCAGCAGGAGCTGCAGGGAGAGAGATGAGGAGGAGCCTCTCTAGCACCCCCAGGAGCCTGGACTGATTAACACCAGCTTCTCAAGGAGCTTCCTGTTTCCTGCTGCTTCCCTGAACCCACTTGAGGAGAACAGGCAATGAAGTAGTAGGAGCCAGTTAGGCCCTTAAGACGCTGATATCTTCCCTCAGTCAGGCCCTGCTACCAGCCTGATCTTCCAGTTAGTCAGAGTGCAGGTGACCTGGCAGCTACTGCAGCATCCATATCTCCATCTCAAATGGATTAATCATGCACATTCCTGAAGAAAAATGTAGATCAGAGAAGAGTGTGGTAGAGGCGCAAGAAACAGCTCCTGCTGAGTTTAGTTCCTTACGTCTAGATGATCCAGGAATGTGGACCCACTTGAGCAGTAGCCTGAGGGACTTCCTTGTACTGCATGGGCCACAGCAAGTGAAAAACTTCATATTCCCCAAAGACAATGAAAATAGAAGTTTCCATCCAACACATTATTGGCGTGAAATCCCCAGTGGTGACAAAGCGGAGCCACATTGGTTTCTACAGGAACAAAGGACTGGAAAAATCTGGCTAGAAATCCGGCATGCCATGAGAAGGCAGGAAATCACCAGAGAGCATTCCATAGGTGGAAAGAGCTTGAGATGAGACTAAGGTTAAAGGCCACCATAGATGATCAGCATCAAGAGAAGATTGCATCAGAGTGTCTTCACTGGCAAAATGTTCTGAAAAGGCTCATTGCCATTGTGAGAATGTTTGCTACCCAAAACCTAGCACTGCGTGGCACTTCAGATCAGCTGTATGTGCCAAACAATGGAAACTTCCTTAAAATTGTGGAGCTGATGGCTGAGTTTGATGCTGTACTCCAGGAGCATCTAAGAAGAGTCACCATCCAAGAAATGTACACACACAACTACCTTGGAAAAACAATTCAAAATGAGATCATACAGTTACTGGCAACAAAAGTCAAACAGAAGATTGTCGCAGATCTGAAGTCAGCAAGATATTACTCTGTTATTCTGGACTGCACACCTGACATCAGCCATACAGAACAAATGACTTTAGGTTCTAGTGTTGTTACAAAACGCACTAGTGAAAATGTCCCTGCAATGGTGACTGTCAGAGAGCATTTTCTAGAATTTATTGACATTGATGATACTACAGGAGCTGGTATGACAAATGTGCTTCTTAAAAAGCTGGAAGATACAGAAATTGCGATAGCTGACCTGAGAGATCAGGACTAAGATAATGGTGCCAACATGAGAGGAAAGAACAGAGGAGTGCAGACACGAATCCGAGAGTTAAACCCTCGAGCTTTTTTTGTCCCATTCAGTTCTCATTCATTGAACTTGGTGGTCAGTGATGCAGCATCAGCTTCTAGTGAGGCTGCTGAATTTTTTAATGTAATTCAAAGTATCTATGCATTTTTCTCTGCATCAACTCATCGATGGCAAATTTTGAAGCAACAACTTGGAACATCCTCTCTGACACTGAAACCACCAAGTGCCACACGATGGGAAAGCCGAGTGGAGGTGATAAAGCCTATCAAACGCCAAATTGGGACGATAGATGATGCCATAGTTGCCATTAGGGAGGATAATGCTATGACAGGAACTGTTCGTGGGAGAACAGTGGCAGAGGGAAATGGAATCACCAGAAACATACATAACTTCAAATTTCTGTGTGGCTTAGTGTTGTGGCAAGACATACTGTTTGAAATAAATGTTGTAAGCAAGAGCCTCCAAAGTGTTGACCTTGATATATCTGAGGCAATGGAACAACTGGACAAAGCAAAGTCATACCGGTCAGATGAGGGATTTCAAAATGTTCTGAAGAGTGCACAGACATTGGCAGAGGAACTTCACACTTTAACACTGGAATTTAACACTGAAGCTATTTTCCCACCCATTCAGGAATACAAGAGTCACCAAAGAAGAAGACATTTTGACCCCAAACAACAATTCAAAGTTGAATTATTTAACCAGGTGCTAGATTGTGCTAGATTGTGCAATACAGTCAGTTGTAGAATGTTTCATGCAGCTTAAGGAACACAGCAGTATATTTGGGATGTTGTATGATATTCCAAAACTCCTCACTATACCGTCCATGGGGAAGTGGTCCAGGGAATTGAAGCAGTATTGGCAGAGAAATTAAGGAGAGGCAGCAGGAGGCTGCCATCTACAGGGTCGGGACCTGGAGTAGTGGGTGGGTCCAGGTCCCCCCACATGCCACTGAGGAAGTGGCTGGACTATCGAACTGGAAGATACTTCCCACCAACAGGGGAAAACATAGATGGTGATACAGCTGGAGGGCCAAGTCATGAAAAGGATGCTGCGGTTCCGGTGCTGAGATGGGTTTGAACGCGGAGAAGGCAGTGGGAGAGGCACCACCAGGAAAGGGCAAGATAGCTAATCCACGAGATGGCCAGCAGGAGGCACCACTCTGGTGAGTGAAATCCATCACAGAGGCCTACATGACTAAGGGCTGGTCTACACTAACCCCCCAATTCGAACTAAGATACGCAACTTCAGCTACGTGAATAACGTAGCTGAAGTTGAAGTATCTTAGTTCGAATGAAAAGGTACTTACCCGGGGTCCACACACGGCGCGCAGGCTCCCCCGTCGACTCCGCCTACTCCGTTCGCGGAGTAGGATTACAAGCGTCGACGGGGGAGCACTTCCTGGTTCAATTTATCGCGTCTAGACAAGACGCGATAAATCGAACCCAGAAGATCGATTGGACTCCTCCGACGCGACGTGTAAGTATAGACGTACCCTAAGACACAGGAGTTACAGATGAGAAGAAATAACACTAAGATCACGGTGACTTTTACAATACCATCTTTTCACCAAGTGAATGATTTTCTAACTTCTAAGGAAAAATATCATTTCTTTTTTCATATAATTAAGCCCCCTATTTTCTCCTTAGAATCTCCCTAGATTTATAGTGCTCAGAATGGGACACCACTATTTGCAAGGATTTTTGTTTGGTTTTTCCTGAGAATTAATTTAGTTAATTATCCATGTTCTTACAAAAATGTTTCCCTGAACATTCATTTGAAAATGCTCTCAGTATATCAACAGGGGTCCTTAGGCCAGCAGATTTCTCCTGCAGTAGCCAGTGAAGTAGTTTCAAGTCATGTTGCTTCATAGAACAGCAACCCATGTTACACATTACCACAGCTGAGCATAGATATGTGAACCAGACTAAAATGTTTACTGCATTTTTCAGCTTTAATACATTCTCAACTTCTGTGCTGTTGCCAGCCCGTCTGTTTCTCAATCATTATGATACCCTGGGAACTTCTAATGATAAAGCAATTTAATACTGTCTGTGTTTATTCCCCCAGGAGTTTGTACTTTAGGAGAACCACATTTACACTGTGCATGGCCTCTGCTCATCCTACTAACACTTCTGGCAAAATGGAAAGCCTCTTTATAGCTTTGGATGGGAGCTATAGAAACAGTTGCATCTTTTCTGACTTAGGACTTGGTAAAAACTTCACAAATAAGATGTATTTGATTAGGGTGACCATATTTCCCAAAGAGAAAACGGGACACCCCCAGCTGCTCGCCCGAGGGCGTCCCCATGCTGTTGCCCCTTGCTGTAATCCTGCCCCCACCCACGCCACGTGCGAGGCTGTTCCCAGTCGCTGGAACCCTGTGCAATGGTGGATCCCCCACACCTGCTGGAACTCTGTGTCCCCCACAGCCCTGTCTCCCCCCTTTGGGGGTCTGGCATCTCTGCTCACCCCCTCCACACCGCACCCTACTTTTTTGACAGAAGTGGGCATTTGTCCTGTTTGCTCTTCTGATCAAGTCAGCAAGAGCAAACAGAACAAATGCCTCTTTTTGGGAAAAAAAAAGTCAGGACAGCCAGGACAGGGCTTAAAAATGGGACTGTCCCGGCCAAAACAGGACATATGGTCACCCTATATTTGATGCAATTTGAAATGTTTCTTTACAAACCATTAAATTAACATGCAAACTAACATCACAGATGGGAGTGAAGGGTTTGAATCTGAGAGGTCCTGAGCGCCCATCACGGCAGTTGATTTCAATGGGAGCTGTGGATCTCAGCACGCTCAGAATCAGACCGAAAATACTAATGGGAAAGATAAGAATTAGTGCAAAGTTTATATTTCTACACGTATTGGGCCAATTCCTAGACCCTCCATATTTGTGCTGGGCACACGGGAACAAAAATAGCTTTAGGTACCTTTCCAGCTCCCAGATTCTGGGGCTGAGCCAGTCGCTGGTGTAACTTAGAGCAGCCACAGGGCAGCTCTAACATATGCTCTGACTGTCCATAGTCCCCTAGGGTATGTCTACACAGTAAAGAAAAACCTATGGCTGGCCTGTGCCAGCCAACTCCAGGCTCGCGGGGCTCAGGCTGTAGGGCTGTAAAATTGCTCTGTAGATTTCTGGACTCGGGACAGAAGACAGAATAGTAGGCTAGATGGAACACTGGTCTGACCCAGTATGGCCATTTTCTGTTCTCATGTTTACTGTAGTGCAACTGTTTTCAGGATTGCTCAGTATAGCAACTCTGATCAGCACACACTCAGGTCACACTCAGGTCTCCTTGTTTTTAAGATACAGTTTTCTGCAGTTATTTTTAAGATGTTCCCTTTCAGTTCTTCCTAATACAATCTAGGATATTTAGCAATTAAAATAGCGTTTTTTAAAATAATTTTCCATTTTTGGATTGGGCAAAAATGTTCATTTTCTGTTTTTAATGGAAAAGATGCCAGAATGATTTCCTTTTGTTTACTTCTTCACTTTTGTTTACTTTTGTTTACTTCTGCATCAGCATCATTAATCCTTTCAGCAGGAATACAAGCTAAACTCTTGTTCTAGGATAATCATTGTTTAGGTGTGCATCATATAAAAATGATATTAATGGTCCTGACAAATTTTTGGCAAATTAGGTGGCATTCATTTGAAAAGGTTAGAGAAATATTCAGAGTGTGCAAAGAATTCTTCAGGTTAAAGTAGTCCACATTTTTTGGCCTAAACTATAGTGTTTAAGTCTTCCTTTCAGCAATCATTTTAAAACAACATTACCACTAGAGACAGGCCCAAACCTAAATACCAGACCTGAACAACCTTCAAAACTTCGGGGAAGTTTGGAGCTGTATCTGTGACCAGCCCTTATTTTTAAAATGAGCTATCCAAAGATCCCAGATCTAAAGTCTCCCCAACTTTGGAGAAATATGGATCAAGTTCTAGTGTGAACTTCTCTAATTTCTATGCACATACTAGATTTTGGAACAAAATCAACCCCAAAACGCAGCCCTTATCTGAATAAAGCAAGGTAGAACTGCGGGCAGCTACTATTGTTTAAATACATGTGGGTTAATAGTAAAAATAACGCCTACACTCTTGTAACACAAGAAGGCTATTTTAATTGTTGCTATTGGAAGAAATGTATCAGCATACTGCAACTTAAATCATCTAGAAAAATGTGTTCCTTGGCTTTTTTTCCATTGAGCAAAATGTTGTTTAAGACAGAGAAAAAAGTTCCATTTCCTTATATGTTTTTAGTGTGTCTTCAGGGCATTGCTATTTATTTTGCAGGATCATTGTAACAGTCTGTTATTCATTTCACTGCATTTTTGAAGCATGGCCCAGCAACTGTCAATTGAAGTGAGGATTGACCTAGCAGTGTAGTACTTTTGTCTGTTATGGGCCACAGTCTCTGATATTTCATTACTCATTCCTTTTACATGAGTTCTCTATTTTATAGTCTGCTTTATAATAGAGATGCAACTATAGTGGGCTTGGAATACACTCCAACATGTGAAAAAATCATTTATAGACCCATTTCAAGGGCAACAGCTGAACTGGGACCACTATTTTAAAAAATGTCCATTTAAAAAAATCCTGATTTGCTCTGTTTGCCAAACAACATTGACTAAATGGATTTCTCTACATGAAATCTCCAAGTATGTGGTAGCCATATGGGTGTGGTTTTGCCAATCACATATTGAAGAGAGTCTGGCTGGTGAGTCTTGCCCACATGCTCAGGGTTCAGCTGATCGTCATATTTGGGGTCGGGAAGGAATTTTCCTCCAGGGTAGATTGGCAGAGGCCCTAGAGGTTTTTCGCCTTCCTCTGCAGCATGAGGCATGGGTCACTTGCTGGAGGACTCTCTGCATCTTGAAGTCTTTAAACCATGATTTGAGGACTTCAATAGCTGAGACGTAGGTGAGAGGATTATTGCAGGAGTGGGTGGGTGAGATTCTGTGGCGTGCATTGTGTAGGAGGTCAGACTAGATGATCATAATGGTCCCTTCTGACTTTAAAGTCTATGAGTCTATAGATTTATTTTGGCCCCACCATGTTCTACAGAGCCACTGAGCTGAATTTTAATGTAAGATTGTGAAAATTATTCAATTTTCACTTTATTTTTGTATCAGTTTTCTTACGGTGACTGATGCACAAATCACATACTGGGCAATGCTCCTCTGAACGAGGGTGGAAGGAACCATTGGCCAAAGCTTTACAATTCAGCCCTCCTTTTTTAAAAGGAGATACACTTGAAATCCCATCCTGCTGTCCTTGCACATTCTAAGCCCCCCATCTAAGTCCATAAGCGTTTTAGATCACAAGATATGTAGAACTAGGCATTTTATGGACTAACGGGAGAAATTTATCAGAGGAACTTGCTGAGGTTTTTCTGGGAACACTGCCTCAGCATAAGCTTAGTGTGCAGATTTTACAGATGTGGTGACTGTCCAAGTTCCTGTTTCACATCCACTGCTGTTGATGCCACAGTACATTCTTAGGTATTCTATATCCAGGGCTCTTGCGTAGCACTGTGGTATCTAACTACCTCCCACAGTTAAATGAAGTGTGCATGTAAATGTATAGGGCTCGTTCCTCAGCTGCAGCCAAGCCCTGCTCGGGAGGGGACCAAGGTGGCACTGAGACACTTTTACACTCTCATGCGCTATTCCTGGAGCCTGCACGGGGCCAGATCAGCTGCCTCAGGGCTGCTCTAAATGACACTGGTTGCAGCACAACCAAGGCGCCATTACGCTGTCATGGATTGCTAAAGTGCAAGTGGTCATCCTCTAGACATGCCATACACCAGAGACTGTGAAGGGACTTGTGGTGTATGTCACCTAGGAATGCCCCCCCCCCCCCCGAAGAAACCCTCAGTACTTAGGCTCCTTAAGTTGGTTTTGTTGTACATTTGCACTGCTAGAGCAGCCCCAAGGGGCTGTATCAAAGCCAGGATCTGGCCCATAGTTTGGCCTGTCTGTTCAGGGACTGGATTTTGGTGGGGAGGGGTATTATTTTGACAGTGTTACTGTGGGAAAGTTAAACCCAAAAAAGTGGACTTTGCAATTTTCTCTGAATGTGCTAAGGTTTGTTAGGAGATGGGGCATCCCCAGACATTCGCAGGCTAGGATATGGACAATGAAAGGACACTCCCCAAAGACAGGCATCTGAATGGGGCCTGTGAATACATGAAACAGCAAAACACAATTGCTTAACCCTGGTGCTAGGAAATGGGTCTGCCAGACTATCGATAGCTATACCAGACTCCAGACGATGCTCCGGAGCCCCTTCTGCATCATTTTGTTGTTCTGTATCTGACAGATCAGCAAGGTGCAATAAAAGACCCGAATATCCCATAAAGATTTGGGCTCGCGATACATCAGGGGTTTGTGGTCCCCTGAGAGATTTGACCCACTTAGAATGATTGAACAGTGTATCCAATGCAAAGCTAATTTAAGAGTCTCTGTGACTTAATATACACTAACCAACATAATAACTAACTCACTGTATTATCATTAATGCTAAACATTTAATCAAAAACAATTTCATCTTATTTAATTCAGCTATTTGGGCCAAGAATAAAGTGATGTGCAAGCATTCCGGAAGCGAAACTCCAGACTGAGCTTCTGCTAAGGAACCTAATGCTGTAATTCCACAAACTGTATACACAACAGTGAACTGCAGAAGGAAAATCCCCAGCTTGAGCTCGCATAGCTCGTAGTTAGAAGATTGTCTGAGAATGCAGAGAAACAGAATCACATGGCAGGGAAGGCAGAATACAGGAAACATTCAGCAACACATCCAGATGCTGTAAATTCTGAATTATAGTATTAATAACAAAACACACAGAGGGAGAAGCAGACTGATCACAGCAGAAAGAGGGTTGTTTAAAGTGCAGAGAGATAAAATCATATAAAGAGCAAGACTAACTTATTTTAAAAGAGACAAGCTCTTTGTCTGAAATTTTATTTTAAACTACAGATAAATACATGCTTAAGAGTATCTAATATTTCAATCATTAGAGCTTCCCAGATATGGTATGGAGAGTTTAGTGTCAAGTCCCTGCACATCAGTGGCAGAATGGATTTCCAGACTTGCATGAGTTTTAGACTGCTGCCCATCACTGAGGTATCTGAACTCATGGTTGGCTCTAAACAAAATAAACATTCAGATATTTTAAAATAACTGATACTCTATTGTGTACTCTCTTCCCTCCACTCTTGTAACATAAATGTAAAACAGCTGAGTTATTGGTGAGCTGCTGAGATGTTTTTAAAATGGTGTTCATTATGTATTTCTTTACATTTTTTTACTGTACAAAATAGATTTGCATTTTCATGTCAGACTCTTAGATAATCAACCAAACAAATAAATAGTTCCTCATGCACAAAAAAGACCAGAATAAATTATTATAGCTTTTAAAGTAATACTCCTTATTAAACCCAAATAAGTATCAAAGAGGGCAGGGGAATCACATTAAAAATTTGATTTTCCTAAGTGTTGTTTCATAACACTCTCAGCTAGGTAAAATGGAACAAGGACCCTCTACAAGAGTAACTCCACTGGAAATATTTCACAAGGGCATGTGAGTTTCAGGAACACATGTATATGATTTCTTTTCAAAGGAGTTGAGCACCCACATTGACTTCAGTGGGAAACAGGTGTTCAGCACCTAACAGGACAAGGCTCTTTCTGCATATAGATAAAATGAGGCAGTTTAATAATATCCTTAGGGTATACAGGCGTTAACAACATATTTGCATTGTAGGATCAGTACATGTTTTTAATATTTCTGCAGAGTAAGGCATCTGAAATGAGAAACATTTCCAGAAAAATTGTTGCTGTGGTTGCAGATTGTATAAAATCTTGGCAAGAATATTTCTTCCTTTTGTATGGAGCAAAAGGAAATATGCAAATTGTTTGTTTGCTTTGCTTTTCTCTGATGCACTCTATATCTTGAACACACAGTAATTGCATCTTAGGGCTAAGTCTCAGAAAGACGTTCTGTGTACGGTATTCAAATAGGAAAAATATGCCAGTGGAATTAATTTAAAATATAATTATTTGGGCCATATAGCATCTCTCAAAGCAGTCCTGAGACAGTAAGAGAAAACACTATTTCTAGTTAGGCACTCGAATACCAGGAGTGTGGGCCAGTATCCAAATGCAGATGGATGAGTAAAACTGACACATGCAACTCAAAAAAATAAATGTTCTTTGTACTTCATGAAGCAAGATCTCAGGAAAAGCCTAATTGCATCACTGTGAACTCAATTCAAGGGGTGAGAATCATATCACAAAGACCAGATAAAATGGTATTTTAATAATCCATTCTTCTACTCAGAATAACAATTAGCCTCCAATATAGTTTGGAAAAAGGAAGTACCAGACCCTCAGCCCTGCTCAGGATGTTCTGGCAGTTCAAACAAACATAAGGGGCAACTTATCAGGGCTTGTTAGGATACCCTTTGTCCAAGAGTCTTCTGTTTCTGTGTCCCCGGGGGACAGGGAGTGTGGTTATGAGACTACTCTAAGTTACAGTGGAAACCAGACCAACCCCCAAATCAGGAGACCATAAAGCTGATTTGAAGCCACTGTCCCTCCCAACTCCTTATAGTCTTATGTTGAACACAGTTTGGCCAAACCAGAGAATTTGAGCCAAAATGTTCAATGATGGGAAAGCTTTTAGACATGGAGAGATGAAAATTTAAAAGAAACCCTCTCTAGACTGATGATGCCTACAATCCATTATGTAATGGGGGCTGAGCCTTTACAGATGACACTATATGCACTTCTTGCCCCTAGCGGAGTAACATTTTTATCTGCTTGCTCCATGTCTGGCACTCAGCACAACCCTGAGCCACCTCTAGGCCACTTACCAATGATCTCTGGCACTGCTGCTCAACCACTGCCTACTATTAGTGGTGCTGCCTCTTTACTTCAACAGCAGATTATTTGATGGTAACATCAGGAGATTCTTGTTCCTCCAAAATATTCAGGTGCAAGAATGTGTTCTGTATGGCATACCAGCCTGTGTTTAAAGGTGCAGATGCGGTTTTGCAATTAATACCTATATACCTATTTCTGTAGTGAGGTGGATGGATGCCTTTGCATATGTGTTATCAAGTCCATAAAATATATGTATATTAAGTGCCTCACCAACAGTCAAATTACATGAAATTTTAGCGTGTATCAGGATAGCAAAATCCATCACCAGTTTTCCAGCATCTTACCTGAGAATCTGCTTCCCGGGTATGCTTGAGCTGGCAGTCCGTTTATATGTGAGACAGAGCTGCTTGCAAGGCATTCTACATGAGGGCCCATAAACTATGAAATTCTCTTCCCCACCTTTGGCCCAGTTGGTTGACCTTCTAGTATGCTGCAAAGCCCTTCTTTTAGACCAGGTATTTGGGAAGGGCTGAGCCAATTGGAACTGATGTCTCTTTGAGGAAACTTCAGGGTGGAGAGATTTTGATTTGATTTATAATATATCTTAGTTGACCAGTGTAGGGGAACATGTAGCCATTTCACTTTGTAATTATTTTAGTATTCTATTTTTAATTGATGGCAAGAGCACCTATAGCCTGAGAGATGGGTGGGAGGAGTGTTCTTTATGTTAGATTATTTATATCCAGTAAACTCTGCTCTGAGGTTCAGATTTACCCCACCACCCAGGTTTCACCAGAAGCCCAGAAGCTCAAGGTCCACAATCTATCTTAATTACCCCTCCCTGTTACTAGCCACATGGCATAATACTTCAACAGCAAAATAGTTTCAGAAAAGACATCCATCCGATCAGTACTAAGCAAGGAACTTTTGAGTAAATCAGCAAAATTTCATATGCAAAATCTAAACCTAATAGGCTTATAATATTCCAAGAACCAGGCACTCATGCATTGTACTGACATATTGTATTACAGTTCTGTAATCCTCACTCACTTTGAGTAGTGCTTTTGTAACCCACTGGTGAGTGTGTGTTACAGATCCCTTCTGTGCCCAATCCACAGAGAATATGACTCCTACTGCTCCACCTTAGTTCTTTAGCTCATGAATTGGTCCCCAGTTCAATCCCTGACATGTTGGCCAACATGGCTGCTATCATTTTTTACTTACACTGTAGTCCCATTAAACTCAGTGTTTGATACTCTAAATCTGAATAGAAAGGAGTAAAGGTGAACAGCTTTGTGCAAACTTGATAAGGAAAGTACTCACTGGATCTACATTGAATCCTGAATTGTCCCTGTTAATAGGGAAAAAAGATGTCTTTGAAGTTTGCAATACAAAACTCAGCACATGGATTACCAGGGTGCAGCCACTCAAGCTATTAAAAGAAATTCACATGCTGAGGAGTTGACATTTTTGAGCTATCTCGTCTATTAGCATCTTGAGGAGGTATTACTTGACATAGGGAAGTGTTAATAGAGAAAAGATTTATTGTAGTAGTGTCTTCTTCTTTCACATATCTTGTATAGACAAGTCTGTTTTATAATCTGTATCTAGTAAATAGCAAAGCAAAACTCTTAAATTACTTTTGACAAAAAGAGAATGTTGCACTTATTCTACATTTTTGTTAGTCTGGAAATCTTTTATCTGCACACTATCATCCACCCTAATTCTACTGAAGGAGGTGACCTTCCTGTATAAGCCAAATTGGCTAACATAAGTGTATATTTGAAGAGTCCCTAAAAGAACAGAATGTCTTGTTCATTTACATACAGTAAACACATGTTTCATCCAAACAGCATAGAATTGTGAAATAGTTTTGGAATCCAATAGCTTCTTTCATTTCAGCTTTGAAAATGCTGGCTAACGAGTCCCAAAAGGGTGTATTTTCTCTTGTTTACAAGAGGATTTTATTATAAAAATATATTTTTGAAAGAGCATTAATCTTTCATTTCTTGAGCACTCTGTCTCAGTGGAACTACTATTTCTAAGATTGAGCAACAGGCAACCCCATGATTCATTCATTTATAGTTACACATCACATTGAGATAGATAGATAGATAGATAGATAGATAGATAGTCTATCTTTTTCATCACAGTCTAGAAGTAATTTAGCAGTTGGAAATGCCTCTTCTAACAGTCATAATTCAGGCTGCATTTATTTGGCACCAGACTCCCCTTCTCTCTGAAAATCTAAGCAGATTGTGAACAACAACAATAAAACACTCCAAAACTGCTCTCTACAAATATTTCATTTCTATTTCCTCCTGAGATTTTCATACACTGAACATCTGTAGTATGAATGCCTTAAATTCCAGCTGATGCTAATACTGATTTTGGACATTGATTTCAGTGGAAGTTAAAGGTGTTCAGTCCCCCCCAGGATCAAGTCCAAAGAGAAAACTGCCAGTTGTAGCCTGGGCTATAAAATCACCATAGCAACAACAAACCATCAGTCGCCTAAAAGCTATCTTGAAGAAACCTGTCCTAATAAAATTACTGTGTTTGTGGAGGCAATTTCATAAGTTTTCCACAGGATTGTTGTTGCAGAGCAGTCCAGGTGCATGAAGCAGAAATGAAGGGAGAAAAAATCAGAGGGCTGAATGGCTTAAGCACCAAGCTTTCACTTCTGAGACCAGAGTTTAATTTTAAAATAAAATCATATGCAAAACAAGCTAGGTGGTCTCCTTTCAGTCCCTGCTGGCTAGGACACCACATCATAAAACTATTCCACAGAATCTGACGTAGTTAGCAGTCACTGCCCAAGAGAGGCCCAAATCTGATTTGTTAGCAGCTGAATTATCTCTTCAGTGAGGGGTTAGCAGCAAAGGAAATCTTGCATTGCAATCAGATGTATCCAGGCTGTGGAAAACCCTCTCTGCACAAAATGCAGGCTCCATCTCTGACCCTGCATAAACTCAACCACTCGCCCAAACTTTAACATAGCCTTCCTTTCATAAATTACCATGTTAAGACTCCGGTGTGTGCAATGTACTGTAATACCATCTGGAAAATCTTAGGTACAGTAAGGTGCACAAATCACCCCAAAGGGCTAGTCAGACCATAGCTTGAATATCATTCACAGTTTAACCCCACCACAGAATTCACATCAAAGAACTGGAAAGGACATGGGAGAGACAAACCAAGAGTGATATGTTTCAGCAGCTCTAGTGACAGTAAAAGATGTAGGTTTTGTTCCTTAGGATTAATGCTTTGCACTTTTTATGGTGCATTTCACTGAGGAATTTAAAGACATTTTTACTAATGAATTAGTTAAGCCACATAGTGCCCCTTTGAAGTACTGCCATTTTACAACCATTTGAAAATGAATAAATTGAGGGTGAGTGATCAGTCCAAAATTGCACAGCAGGTGCAGAGTTAAGAACAAAAGCCCCAAGTCCAGCCTGAGTCCCAGTCGTATGTTCTAACCACTAGAGACCACTCCCTGCAGAGGAACCTAAGGCTATGTCTGCACTGGCACTTTTGTCGGTATAACTTACGTTGATCACCCCTCTGACTGACATAAGTTACACCAACAGAAGCGCCGGCAGGGACAGCGTTATGTTGGCAGGAGGCGTTATGTTGGTGGGTGATTTAATTATATTGACAGGCGAGCTCTCTCCCGTCAGCACAAAAGTGGCTACTCGGGTGATCTTACAGTGGTGCATCTGCATCGATACAGCTGTGCTGCTGTAAGGGCTCTAGTGTAGACATGGCCTAAGTTGCTACATTGTGTGGCGTTTTCCCCCATTCTCTTCAGTGTATGCAGTGTTAGAATGTTTGTCCTATTTTAGTTAGAATAGAATTTTGTTAAATCCACCTACAGTATTTTCAGTGAAACTGGCATCAAAGCATAACATTTCCATCTTATGCCATTAAACAGGTGTGTGAGAGGAGAGAGAATTTTCCCTAGTCTCCCTGAGTAGGTGTATGCAATTGCTCACTGGCAATCTGGAAAGAGAAATCTTTTTACCATTTATTTACCTTTATGGAGAGAATAGCACATATAAATGAATGTCATGCCTCATTTCTTTTTATTTCAAGCTATACTCGACGAGCTTCTTTTTTTTGCTAAAGTAAATAAAATATTCATTAAGTGTTTATAGAATTGCAAGCCCCATAGAATGAGTCAGAGAAAGCTTGCACAGAATTTATCACAAGGTGGAATAAGCCTCTATTGTTTTACATTCATCAGTCTGGTAAGACTATAGCCTTACAGGGAGTGCTCTGTGAAGCCACAAGGGGAGATTTAGATTTAGGCCTTGATCCTGTGACATGTTGCCTGGAGTCAGTTGTAGGATCAGGGCTTTAATGCTTAGACTCAGCCTTTTGTTCCTGGGGTAATCAGCACTATGGAAATGTGGCTGGAAGCAATAGCAGTCACCCACAAAGCAATGTAAGGTGCAGCCTGTAGAGAGTCTTCTGTTCTTCTAAGATAAAGGTGTGACTGCTGGTTGGGGGGAAAGGAGGTGATCTCGTTTGCATAGGCACACCCACCCTGCCTATGCGCTCAGCATGATGGGATTGCTTGCCCAAATGATCACTTGTGGCTGGTGTTGGATCCCCAGTCTCCTTGTTATTGGGGCAGGAGTATTAAAGGATTGTTATCGAGGGCAGCAGAACTGTACCTGGCATACCCCGATGGAGGGACTCACCCTCAACTGAACGGTACTCGCTAGGCAAGGGACATGGGTTCCAAAGCCCAATCAGTTGAGAGAGGGTGGGGACAGGTACTTGTGTTTAGAGTTGTGGGCCCTGTTTAAGAGTCCTAGACTCCATTTGACCCATCTTCTCTCCACAGTATATGCTGAGGAGCTGAAATCACTAATACCCAGATATAAGTATTAGACCTACTTTGGGACAGCATCTCTATTGTAAGAGACTGCCCCATATGCACCAGCAGTGAGGGTCCCCCACTAACAGCTGAAATCACTGAGAGCTGTGTTAAGTGGGGGGGCCCTAAAGACATCTTGCTGACTGGTCAGCTGGGCTGCAGGTGGAGGGACGTGGCCAGCAGGGTGGCTGGTGGAGAGGCATGGCTAGCAGGGCGGCTGGTGGAGAGGCATGGCCAGAGCAGAGCCCCACAAAGAGGTGTGGTAATTGGCCGGTGGGGCAGCAAGCGAGTGCCTGAACAGCGGAGTGTATAAAAGGCCTCCTTATCTCACCCCCTTCCACCCAGGGTGGGAGGTGAACTCTGCAGATGAACCTCTGAACTCTGGGGCTGCACTGGCCAAGGGCAGCAACTGCAAGTGGGGTGCAGAGAAAGGACAGGCATGTTAAAGGGACTTTTGGGTTGCTGTACTTAAGAACCTGAGGGGAAAAGGACACTGCCCAACTTACTTGGGGGTGGGTGTTTTGCTCACAATTTATGTTTATGTTGCCTAGTTGTGGTGTTTTCACAAATTAATGCTGAGTTACTGCCTTCCTTTTATTAAAAGTTTTTGCTACACTAGGATTCTGTGCTTGAGAGAGGGAAAGCATTGCCTCTCAGAAGTGCCCAGGAGGTGGTGTGTAATTGTCCCAGGTCACTGGGTGGGGGTTCAAGCCGGTTTTGTGTTGTATTGATGAAAAGGAACCCCTAGATACTGAAACCAGCCCTTGTTGCTGCTGGCTTCACCTGGCAGAAGGGTTACATATTTGTTAAGTTTAGTTTGCTGGCTCTTTGACTTTTTCTACAGGCTCCCTTCCTTTGTGCCTTCTCCTTTCTTTCTCTTTTTTTTTTTAGGTTTTTGTTTTGTTAGTTCTGTTAAAGTGGTCTAGGGGCCTTTGGCCATTGCCTGCAAATTATAATGGATTATTATTTATTATTAAGTTGTGTATGTCGTCTTGCTATATACAACTGATTTTCCCAGTTGTAAAACAACAAGACACTATATACAAAGCAATGTTGGCTTGTGTTTAATGGTTTCCATACAAGATAGTCATTTTCCTTAACATAATTACTGGCTGATTACTTTTGCCAAGCCATCTTCTTCCTGCTCTCTGTTTACTGATCCTGAGCATAGCAACATTTTACATTAACATGGGAGAGGTGGGTGGCCTGCTTTAGTCAGGAAAGATGGACATTACTTGCATTTGGTATAAAAATATTATGTGTTCTTTGCAATGCTAATGCTAAAACTTGTAATATATGGTTTTGCATTGTTGATGTTGGATTTTTTAAATCTATTTGTCCATGGCATCTGATAAATCAATTTATCCTAAATCCAGCAGCTGAAGGTAAGAGTGGTAAGGCTACATAATTAACCAAGGAGAAGTAGTTGTGGCTTGGGAGTGGTATGCGTTCATGAGCCAAATCTTCAGCTGCTTTAAATCAGCATAGCCCTACTGACTTCAATAGAGTTATGCTGATTTATATGAGCTGAAGATCTGGCTCCATAGTCTCCATCCCTATTTTTTTTAATGGTCTGCTTGAGTTTGACTCTTAGACTTTAAGGCCAGCAGGGACCATCATGATCATCTAGTCTGACCTCCTGCACTTTGCAGGCCACAGAACCCCATACACTCAGACCTGTAATAGGTCCATAACCTCTGTCTGAGTTACTGAAGTCCTCAAATCTTGATTTCAAGACTTCATGTTAGAGAATCCACCCTTTATGCTAGTTCAAACCAGCAAGTGACCCAGGCCCCACACTGCAAAGGAGGGTGAAACCCCCCAGGCTTTCTTCTGTGTGACCTGGAGGAAAATTCCTTCCCAACCCCAAATATGGTGATCAGTTAGACCCTGGGCACGTGGGCAAGATGTGCTAGAGTTTTTAACTGGAGGAAAGCTATTTCCACTTTTTCCCTTAAAGAAAGTTCATATCTGGCTTTATTTGGGTATCCTGACTACCGAGCCTCAAGTTATAACAGGGCTAGTGCGGAACCTTAATATTGAAAAATGCTACTGCCTTCATTCCTCAGCTTCTTGTTTGGAACCATCAGAGACTCAGTCCACTTTGATACAATCACAGTAACCCCAGAGATTTGCTGTCAATAAGGATGGTTGCCTGAGAGTCAGGAGCGGCGCCAGCTTTTTTGCTGCCCTAGGCGGCGGTGGGAGAGGCTGCCGCTGAAATGCCGCTGAGGACCCCAGTGGCCGAAGAAGCTGCCGCCGAAGTGCTGCCGAGGTCCCCTGAGGGACCTGAGATGCCGTCCCCCAAATCCATGCGCCCTAGGCGACCGTCTAGGGTCACCTAATGATAGCGCCGGCCCTGCTGAGAGTGAATGGAAAACTGAAACTGATAAAAAAAAAAAGTTGTGCATGAAACTGATCAGGCATAAAGATGGCTGTGGGATCTTCAGCCACTCCAAGTATCATCCCTGAATCTGCAGGGACAGAGTACCTCCTGATCAGTGCTTAGTGTCATCAAGATTCTGAAACGCAGCCACCTGGCCTCGGTCACTTGATCTTTTGTTAATACCCCTGATACATGACAGGGAAAAGTATCCACCGAGTCCACTGGCTACTGTTACCCTGAGAGTCCCTAACTCTCACTGATTTCAGTGAGAATTGAGGACCCTTAGTGTATCTCAGAAGGTGTTCAGTCCCTTGACGAACTGGGCCCTGACTCTCCCCCAGAGGTGTCAGCTACACATGCCTAAGATTAGTGGGGCAGTGCTGGGAGAGCACACTAGTGTTTAATAAAAACCATAAAGCAAATTCATCCCTCATGTAACACCATTGACAGAAGTGGTATCATGCCAGGGATAAATATGAGCCACTGTGTAACAATGTAATAAAGAAAAATGTCAGCAAATTAGTTTGTTTTTTTTAAAGAGAGAGAGAGCACGATTTATGTAAAGCGTGGGTTCCTCAGCCGCACTGAGTTTATTCTCTAAGCCATCTTTCTGCTCTCCTGATCCTGGGCTGGCTAGGGACTGTAACTTTAAAGAAGCCTCAAATTTATGTTGACTGCAGCTAGCTGTTCTGCTAGCTGAGGGACCTGGTGAAGCTCCGTGAGCTCCAACTCACCCTCCCATTCTGGCTGGTCCTCCTATCTTTGACACACACCCTGTGTGGAAGGGTGCGGACAGGTGGTGTAGGGGGCTTGTGCAGGGCCGGCTCTAACTTTTTTGCCACCCCAAGCAAAAAAAAACAAAAAAAACCCCGAGCGCCACCCCGCCGAAACAACCCCCTCCCCCGAGCGCCGCCCCGCCGAAACAACCCCCTCCCCCGAGCGCCACCCCGCCGAAACAACCCCCCCCCCGGGCGCCACCCCACCGAAACAACCCCCCCCGAGCGCCGCCCCCCCGAAACAACCCACACAAGCGCCACCCCACCGAAACAACCTCCCCGAGCGCCACCCCGCCGAAACAACTCCCCCGAGCGCCGCGCTGCCCTGCCGAAACAACCCCCCAAGCGCCGCGCCACTGAAACAAACCCCCCCCCCACCCCCCAAGATTGGCCGCCCCAAAGGTGCTGCCCCAAGTACGTGCTTGGTCGGCTGGTGCCTGGAGCCAGCCCTGGGCTTGTGTCATTAATACCTAGCAAGTCCCGTTCAAACATTATTTGAGACTATGGAGTCTGTTCCTTTCAAAGTAAATTATAGTTCACAGTCTACAGTTTTATAGACACGAGCAATATGTTTTTTAGCCGATGCCTTTAGAGTTTTTTTTTTGGAAGATTCATTCAAAGAGTTGGTACATTAGTCTCCTTTCAGACAGCCCGCTACTCCACTCCCATGCATTTCTAATAAGCACAGTAATGTTGAAGTACCAAAAATGCTACTCTGGCACTTTGGTGGTGGATTTTCAAGGTAATAAATAATCACTGAATCCATTCTAACTGATAGGAGCTTATTCCTTTGCAACCCCAATGGTGTGTCACACCATGATCCATCACAGAGCCTCATAAAAATGAAGTGGTCTTCTATCTCTTTCTGAACATTAGCAGCCATTTTCTTCAGCTGACTTTTATAATCAGCTCCGATGACATTCTTTACACAAAAGGCTTCAGATTGTCTATGGCACTGCACAGAAGGCAGAATGTCACATAAATGGCTTGAATGTTTCTGTGGCGCTTTTTACAGTGTGAAGAGCTGCAAATGTTTTCACTTTCAAATCATAGTCTTTATAAAGCATTTGCACCAGACATGTTTCACCAGTGTCATTCTATTTACATCCATCCCCAAAACAACTGTAATATGTGGTTTATGACACACACTAAGATTGGTGCTGAATATTTTGTTGTAAAGATCATAAGTCAGGTGTGACATGAAACAAATGTGTATATATAAACCTTGAAGCTCCAAAATATTAAGCAGCATTTTGCTCAAATTCCAGGAAATTTGCATGGAAATTATATGGAATAGAGTCCAAAATCCCTCATGTCTCACAGCATTTAGAGTCCCCTAAAACCTTTATCTATGTTGCACATTTTCTGTCTGCATCTCTGAATCCACATGGACTTCAAAGCAAAGCAAAGGACAAATAAAATGAAAATAAATATAAAAATGTGGAGGGGAATGAGCCTATTAGATCCTATTTAATTTGGACATTTATTTCTAATCTATTGGCTCAGACCCTTGAATTTTAAACAAAACAATTAGATGAGACTGTTCTCATGCTATCCACACAAAGAGTCTTCTTATATTAAAAAAAACTAGGGCTGTCGATTAATCACAGCTAACTCACGCAATTAACTCAAAAAGTAATGGCCATTTTAAAAATTAATCGTGATTAATCTCACTGTTAAACAATAGAATGCCAATTGACATTTATTAAATATTTTTGGATGTTTTTCTAAGTTTTCAAATATATTGATTTCTATTACAACACAATACAAAATGTACAGTGCTCACTTTATATTATATTTGATTATAAATATTGGCACTGTAGAAATGATAGATAAAAGAAATAGTATTTTTCAGTTCACCTCATACAAGTACTGTAGTGCAATCTCTTTACAGTGAAAGTGTAATTTACAAATGTAGAATTTTTTTTGTTACATAACTGCACTCAAAAACAAAACAATGTAAAACTTTAGAGCCTACAAGTGCACTCAGTCCTACTTCTTGTTCAGCCAATCGCTAAGACAAAAAGGTTGTTTACATTTACAGGAGATACTGCTGCCTGCTTCTTATTCACAATGTCACCTGAAAGTGAGAACAGGCATTCACCTGGCACTTTTGTAGCTGGCATTCCAAGGTATTTACATGCCAGATATGCTAAACGTTCATATGCCCCTTCATGCTTCAGCCACCATTCTGGAGGACATGCTTCCAAGCTGATGATGTTCATTAAAAAAATAGTGCGTTAATTAAATTTGTGACTGAACTCGTTGGGGGAGAATTGTATGTCCCCTGCTCTGTTTTACCTGCATTCTGCCATATATTTCATGTTATAGCAGTCTCAGATGATGACCCAGCACATGTTTGATTTACAAACACTGTCACTGCAGATTTGACAAAAAGCAAAGAAGGTACCCATGTGAGCTTTCTAAAAATAGCTTCAGCACTCGACCCAAGGTTTAAGAATCTGAAGTGCCATCCAAAATCTGAGAGGGATGAGGAGCATGTTTCAGAAGTCTTAAAAGAGCAACATTCCGATGCGGAAACTACAGAACCTGAACCACCACCCAAAAAAAAAAAAAAATCAACCTTCTGCTAGTGGCATCTGACTCAGATGATGAAAATGAACATGCATCGGTCCGCTTTGCTTTGGATTATTATCGAGCAGAACCTGGAATCATATCCTCTGGAATGAATCTTTAGCGCATCTGGCACGTAAATATCTTACGACACCAGTTACGACAGTGCCATGTGAATGCCTGTTCTCACTTTCAGGTGACATTGTAAACAAGAAGCAGGCAGCATTATCTCCTGAAAATATAACTAAACTTGTTTGTCTGAGTGATTGGCTGAAGTAGGACTGAGTGGACTTGTAGGCTCTAAAGTTTTACATTCTTTTATTTTTGAATGCAGTTATTTTTTGTACATAATTCGACATTTGTAAGTTCAACTTTCATGATAAAGAGATTGCAGTACGGTACTCGTATTAGGTGAATTGAAATATACTATTTTTTGTTTTTTACAGTGCAAATATTTGTATTCAAAAATAAATAGAAAGTGAGCACTGTAGACTTTGTATTCTGCGTTGTAACTGAAATCAATATATTTGAAAATGTAGAAAACATCCCCAAAAAATTAAATGGTATTCTATTATTGTTTAACAGTGCGATTAATCGTGATTAATTTTTTTAATCACTTGACAGCCCTAAAAAAACAAAACAAATTGCTATGCATGGAATTATTTTATAACTAGACATAGTGTTAGGCTTACTCTTGCTATCACTTCCAACAGTTCTACAACAGTATAACTCCTCTGATTCAGATATTCCTGATTTACACTGTGTAAGTGAGATCAGAATCAAGCCCATTATGTTCATGTTGATAAAAAATTATGATAGAGAGGCAGATGTTCAGCTCTTCCATTCATTTGTCAGTTACCATGGGCATCAGTAACATGCATGACTGCAACACATATCCATTTGACACACTGCCCTGCACTTTTACCTCCAGTAAGTCAGCTACAGTCTGCTGCACACAATTACTAGCATGATTAGGAAATACCATCCAATCAAAACCAGTCTCACACTGTTGACTATAATTTCTGTTCTTTGATATCAAATAGGGACAACCCCTCCTAAAAATGAGTCTTCCCCCATCTTCTCTGAGATGTAGAGATGGCAAATTTCCCAACATTTGCAGTAGGCAATGCACCTTCAGAGGCGCACAAACCTTGATCACTTCTGTATCAGTGTTGTGGGAATGACCTCATTGTCACTTCATTCTGCAGCACACTTCTGCTTCAAATACCAATTGAGGAGAGAGCACAAAGGATAGCACCAAGACACCGTGCAGGTTTGTTAGGGAGGAAGTTCTCAAAGTGAGGTTGGCAGAGTATTTGCATGTAGGGAGGAATCGAAAGGGAAAAGCCAGTGTAGCTGTCTTCACTAGAGGTTGCTGTTATCTGGATATAGGCGTGAACAGGAACTGCTTTCAGGGCCAAATCAGACTACCTGCAAGACTGGAGCTTGTCAGCCAGCGGAAGGAACCAACAGTATGCGAATTGCTGGGAATCCTAGTGCATACCAGGTTTCTATTCATCACTATTTATGTGGGTAACTCACTTGCTGCAGTTTTTTAGCCGTAACTGTTACTGTGGTCTCGTATCAAACGACTTTCAAATGAATCTCCTCTAAAAGCTTCAGAATGCTGCCATTGGTGGTTTCCAGTGTTTCCTGGCCCGGTGCCAGCTCTGAGGAAGATGGAGTAGTTCAGTCTACTGAGGCAGACATTTCTGGCAGGAAATCATTTGCTACTCTGCTTGCAGTGGCTTATTCTTTCCCTTGCTGCCTCCTTTGCTCCTAACGGGGGTCTGCAGAGAGGGAAGGTCAATCCCAGAATTGGCAGCCAACAAGGCAAGCATAACCCCTGAATCCACTAGAAAATCATAATGGGAGTAATCAGTCAGAGAGAGTAAAGCGTGTCTGATCAGCTGTGCACCGAACCACGCCCCAGGATTGTTTATTTTATTGAACACATACCCTGTAGCACGGTTTCTTTGCATAATAAACCTTTTCCTCTGCTTTTACATTAAAACTGCAGAGCAAATCTGAAGTCTATACCTAGGCATCACTCCCACTGCAGAGTGCTGGATTCGTCTCATAGTCAAGTTGTTCCTTGTTGTTTAGATGCCATTGTCTGTTGATAACCTTGATTGAAGGATAGTCTAAGCGATTCACTCAGTCAAATGCTCTTCACAGCATAGTAGAATGTCATGACCCAGTAATTTCATTTAAAGCAAGGCAGTATCTGCTCACTGGCTAGCAAGGGGAGATCAAATTGAAATATAATTATAAGACCATAACATTCAGCTTGTGGTTAATACCAATTCCTAAATATTGCTCGCTGTCCTCATTTAGTTCACCTCATGTGGGAACATTAAACTGATGAATACGTCCATGTTTAGAATACGGCATTATCCAAAGTCTTAAATCCTAAGAATCTGTGTACAAATTTGAATATAAATGTAGACGACGACATTCTGGATGGATAAATTTAACTGTCATGCTATAGTGTGCATTGCTAATTTCCTTTAACTATCTCTAGCCAATTATATAGGATATACATCAGTCTCAAAAATAAACAAACAAACAGTGGTTAACTAATCATTAGGAAAACCCAATATAAAACTTTTACAAATGGACATAGGGACTTTAAGGCCAGAAGGGACCATCGTGAACATCTAGTCTGACCTCCTGCACATTGCAAACCACAGAACATAACCCACCCACTCCTGTAGTAGGCCCATAATCTCTGGATGAGTTACTGAAGTCTTCAAATCTTGGTTTAAAGACTTCATGTTACAGAGAATCCACCATTTACTCTAGTTCAAACCAGTAAATGATCTGTGCCCCCATGCTACAGAAGATGTCTCTGCTAACCTGACCTGGAAGAAAATTCCTTCCCAACATCTTTTGTTCAACTTTAATAATCTATTGCTCAGTGATAAATTATTGTCTTTAATGCTCAATAGAAATATGAAAATAAAGGGAAATGTGATTTTTATAGTCCATTTAACCTAACCATTACCTGACAGTTGATAAGAAGTGACTGTACTATTTACTTCTTAATATTATCAACTTCATTATTCCAATATTATACTGTACTTAGATTAATAATAACTACTCAATAGATATTCAAATCTTAACCAATAAAATATAGTAATTATGTATAACATTCTTTTCTTATTGTCTTATTCTATTATTTTCTTCTCTTTTGCCATTACGGTTCCTGTCATAATATAAACCTGCTACTTTCCCTCTGACATTCCTGACTATTCTACTCTGTAAACAGCCTTTGTAGATACAGTATAACCTAATTTACTTTATATCCCTTACACTTTTAGTGCGCAGTCATGGTGCCCTTGTAACTTATTCCTGTAAACTCTCACATGCTATGCGTAGTCTCACTGGACCAGTAATTGGATGGGAAACTTCTAAAGAAGCACTGTGATATTGTAAGAAGTTAGTGATTAAGCAGGTGGATCTTTATCTTCTTAATCACAATTGTCTCAGCATGCTGTTAAGGGGAACACTGCTGCTGGAGGAACTGTCTTTCAGATGACATAAAACTGAGATCATCACCATTATGGTAACTAAAGACTCCAAGCCCTTTTGTAAGAATGGGGGTGCTAATCCTTGTGTTCTGACCCCATTCAAACTTCGGTAGTTTCATTCTGCCTCCTTTGAGTGCCTCTGCAGTTTCAAATGAAAAGATATTCTTCACTTCCTTTCCTAGAATGTTGGGTAGAGCTGTTGTATGTTTTTAAACAACTGCTACATTTCTCAGAGGTGAATGAAGTAATCCCACTTTATAGTCTAAATCAGGCCTGCACAACTCATAAAGCGGCGAGGGCCATATTACTCCAAAGAAAACAGCTGAGGGCCGAAATCCACCGGCCCCGCGGAAAAAACCCCGGCCCCACCAGCACCGCCCGCCCTGCGGAAACAACCCCTCCTTCCCCAGCGTTGGAGTGTGGAAGCCTGTAGAGGGGGGAGGAAACAGCGTGCATAGGGTGACCAGATCACAGCAGTAAAATAGGACCCGCCCCCTCCCTGCTCGGCCCCACCATCACACCCCTCTTCACCCCCCCAGGGGTCACTATATTACTGCACACAACAGTCAATCAACGCAGTTGTAGATAAATCTCAGCATTATGAATTTTGTATAACTTTTATATGACTTTGTATTGAACCTTGGTAATATGTTATAGCGGGCCCCTAAGGTAGTATAATTAAGGTAAAAGAAAAATGTCTTTTTGCTAGAAGTAGAATAAGATCTTCCCCCCACTTTGTATTCAATTGCCCTGTTGAATGAATGAGATGTGAATGAGGAAGGCGTGGAAGGCAGGCACCTCCAGACAGCTGCAACTCTTGGAGAGGGGATGGGAACCAGACCAAGGACAATCAGACTTGTCAAGTGGGCTGACTAGAGAAGAGCAGACATACTGACGGCCTCGGGGGTTAGAAGCAAGCACCTTCCTTTGGGAACACCCTCTTTGCAGCATTGGGACAACCCCCAGCCCAGAGACAAGCAGCAAAAAGGACCAACGGACACAGTCCCAGATTTTGGGCCGCACAGTGAGCCCACCTACTCACCCCCCACTCCCTCCCCGCGGGCTGCACAGTGAGCCCACGTGGGCCGCATGCGGCCCCTGGGCCGCATGTTGTGCAGGCCTGGTCTAAGTATTTGTTTAAAAAATGCTTTGAAATCCTTTGTGATGAACAGTGCTATATAAAAGTAACAACATTAGCATGAGGGCTCAATTCTGACTCCATTACTTGCACTGAGTAGACCTTACTTGCACAAACAGTGGAATGTAAACAGCAAGAAGAGTACATGCAAACATCCATGAGCACCCAAAGACACACTCACTGCAGAGCTGAAAAGCCAGAAGTGCTTCTAGGTTTGAAACACTCAGTATCACCATACAAGGCAAATGCACTTGTATGTCCCCTCAATGGCCCAGCAAAGGCACCCACTCCCAGGCATCCAGCTCCCCAGCCTTTGCCTTTCTTGGGTGGGGACCCGTGTCTCATTCCCTGCTGACCAGGATAGTTCCAGGCTGTACATTTCCTGCCTTCACTGTATTATTCCCAGCAGAGACAGGCTGCCCAAGCACACCTGCATCTTTCTCTTCGGACTGGTAACAGAGCAATTGTCAACAGTTATAAGCTACCAACAAGTTTTTTCTATGCAAGCCTACTTTATTCTTAAGGTAAAAGCACTTCAAAGATAACAATAAAATAACCTACACACATGCTTATAAGCTTACTAGAGATCCCTCCAACTGTAACATGGGCTCTGGCTGGAGCAGTCCTTCCAAACTCCACCTTGTGGTCACAAGTTCATCACAGGTTCATCTCAGAACAAGCAAACTCATCATATGTTTAGTCCGTCCTTTATCCAGTTCAGTGGTCTTTGATCCGGAGTTTCCAGGAGCAGGTAATTAGTAGACAATAGGTTTTACTCCCCAGGGCATAGGTTCAAAAGGATTTTGTTTTAAAACTTTTGAAGTATGTCATTTGCATTTCCCTTACCCATAGGCGCCGACTCCATGGGTGCTCCGGGGCTGGAGCACCCACGGGGAAAAATTGGTGGGTGCTCAGCACCCACCGGCAGCTCCCTGCCAGCCCCGCGCCCGTTACTGGAGCACTTACCTTCGCCCCGGACGCCGGGTGACGTTGCGGGGCCCCGCCCCCAACGCCAGGCGACCCCAACATACTTCCTAGTAAATCTGCTTCACGGGTATTGTTCCAAAAAGCCCTTTGAGAGATTGCATTAGTCAGTGTCTTGGAGAAGTCCCAGACATATAACAACACACCCACATGTGCATTTTTAATACAAGGGACCCCAAAGATATTAAACCTAATTCAGTCAGGTTTAACATAATTCGGTAAAGTTCATTCATGATAGTGTCAGTCTGTCACACTCAGCATTGGCCTAATTGTTCCCATTTAAATCAGTGCTAGAACTTCCAGTGACTTTACAGCAGAGTTAGGCCAATACTCAGAGCTTTTAAAAATCCCACCTATGAATATTGGAAGTGTCAGTCAACCACCATTTATGGCATTGCTATTCCATTCTTTTAAATACCTGGTTTTACTCTCCTTACTCTCACATACATCCTGATCTACAGGTTAGAACTGCATTAACTTCAATGGGGCTTTGTGCAGGCAGAGGCTGGCTGAAATCAATAGAGCTTTGCACCAATACAGGAGTCCAACCACAGGGTTCAGCATGCAGGATCAGGGGCATAGTGCAGAGAGAATCTGTTCCTCATAGCAGGATGGACATCAAATTTAAACCTTCCCTATACTTTAATTTTTATTTCACATTAAATTAACTCTGGGGACAGATGTGGGGACCCGCATGAAAGACCCCCTATGCTTATTCTATGAAGTGAGTGTTTGACAAAATCATTTTCTCCAGCCTCCCACCAATTCAAGCATTGGGGTTGATGTTCATATGGCATCACCATAAAGAGAAAATACTGTAGATAAATAAGGTTCCATCCTCATTCTATGCACACTCAAATCTACCATTTAAGGACAGGAAAGAGATTCAGGATTTGGCCCAAGGTAGGGAAATGTTAGTAATGAATATTCCTCCAGGCAATATAAACTCACATCCTAGGAGTTCTTTAACAGAATTCTTTAACAAATTGCAGCTCCACAGACTATGGGGGAAAATCTCAACTGTGTGACCACCTGACTCATAAGGATTTTTGCTTTGAGGAGAAAAGTAGAATATCATTAATTGAGAAGATTTTAAAAAATCATGCACACGTGTTTGGGTTGATTGCTTCTAATAGGGTAATGTTGATGCTAGTACCCTGGATTAAATTAGCAATTAGCATAAAGGGTATCAAGCGTTGCCATTCTCAAAGACAAATTCTCTTGGCTGCAGAGTTATCTTTATCATGTTCTCTCTTGAAGTAAATGGGAAAGGTTTTCAATGACTGGAATAAACATTTCCAAAGGAAAATGCTCACTTTCACCCGAAGAAAATGATTAGCCATTCAGGAGACCATGCGATAACTGGCTGCAAATGTGGATTGCAGATGATTTACTCTGTATTCTGGGATTTTCAGGATGAGTCTCGTTTCTGTACCAGGCACTGGCAGGACAAAAAAAATCTGTTTCCATTATTAGGAGGGGGAAATGCTGTAGTGGAAAAAACAAGCTGGGTCTTCAGCATGCTAAAGATGGCAAGTAAATATTCAAAATAATTCTAGATATGTACTACCTAAAACACTAAAGTCACAAAAAACTTGATTACTTAGATTTTTGTACTTGTTTTAAGGCAATGATGTCACTTCTTTTTTACTGTAGAGTTTTGAAAAATATTAGACATGTACCTGGAACAAAACTCCATATCTCAAAGTTCTCAAACCTGGATTAGAAACCAGATCTCTATACTGTGCAGAATCCAAACCCTGTATCGGAAAACTGTTGAATCTGAGGAAAGTTTGGATCTGGTTTCTGCCATCCATAACTGGATAGTGGAGTATAGCAATCACCATTAAAAACTTGAACAACAGCAGCCATATTCCCAGTACTAAGTATAGGGATGTAAGGGGTTGGCAGTGTCTTCCTGAAACTTCTACTGTTAGCAGTGCTATTCCTAATAGAGACTGTTAAGTGGCATCTGCTGGTTCACTTAGGCAGGCATCTCATTACCTGTCCCAGATTTAAGATAGGCATATATGGTGTTCTAGAGCAAAAGGATACAGAGTGTAGACCTAGGAGTCTTGAAATAATGAAAAACACCATAGAGTTTGTAAAATTATACCAAGCAATATCAGTGTTTGAATACTGTTATATAAATAAAAGTTCAAATAAAACTTAATCCTAACATTACAGAATACTTTAAAAATGTTCTGCAAGAGCGACAAAGAGTCCTGTAGCACCTTAGAGACTAACAGATATATTGGAGCATAAGCTTTCGTGGGAGAAGACCCACTTCATCAGATGCAGGACTCTTTGTCACTCTTGCAGATCCAGACTGACACAGTTACCCCTCTGATACTTTAAAAATGTTCTGTACTTTCCAGAAATAAACCAGATAACATTGTATGATTCACACACAATCTATTTTCTGCACACATTAGGTTGATCAGGGCTCAGATACTGAGGAAAATTGGCAAGCCACAATGTCCCAACCTCAATAACACATGACCCTTCATCTCCAGTCCCTGCACAACATTCCTCTAAGCAGGCCAGGCTTTCATCTTTACCATGGGTTGCCTTCTAGGGGAAGGCCTCTCTAGGTGGCTTGATTCCTTGGCCTGCTTTTCTAGAAGCACTTTGGAAACATAGTGAGAAACACATGGTTGAACTCTGCCCTCAGGTTCACATGCACAAATCCTATGGAAGTCAGTGGGAGTTGTACCCCTGAAACAAGTGGCAGATTTTGCACTGTAGAGTCTTTCTCTTATGTTATTCCCCCCCAAATAATGCTTTCCAGAGGTGATGCTCTGGAATGTTGCCAAACAAGGGTAAGCCGTACCAGTTCATAGTGCCCATTTTGGTACACAGGGCAACAACAGCTATTAGAAATGTGCCAGCGGGCTTATCATTAAACAGCAATGGCCTTTCCCCCTGAGGCTACTAAGAACATAATGGAACTGACAGGGCAAAATGTTGCTGACTTATCTATGTACTTATCTCTGTTCTTGTCAGGTGCTGATCCATCCTGCCAGTCCCAGTAACTCAAAGGATTGGGCCCTTAAATTATTTACTAGCTGCATTACTGGACCATCCATTCAAAGTGGGACTGATAAAAGGTTCCAAGAGTCTATTAAAACACAAATAATCATAGTGGAGCATGCAAAGTTCTAAATGACTGTCTTTTAATGTTTTGTCACTATTTTTTATTTCCCTTCTATGTTGCTTGAAAAAGCTCTGAATGTGTCACACAGCTGAGGTATTAAATCAGCAGTTTCCTTGTTAAAATCCCAGTTGAAGCCAACAGCGGAAATGCTGGCTGTTTGTGTTTCTTAAAAAGAATCTATAGAAGGCACTTTGAACTGGTGAGTACAGAGCAGCTTATTTTTGCATTTGTAGTACAGCACAGATAGCCTTTTGATGTTCAGCTGTTTCCATCACAGATTTGATAAGGGGCCTCCAGTGTACTGAACTTCATCCGTGATTATGGAAATAAAACCATGGAATTGATAAAGAGCTGCACAGACACATTTTTAATTGGTTAATTACAATCATGCAGCCTGTATTACAGTCCAGTTGCTGCAGAACTGTTCAATAGCTTTATGCCTAGAGTAACGCCAAAGGCAGTAAATTTCGAGTTACCACGCAACCTGCTGCAAAACCTTGGGGCTTATTCTATTTTACTCCCAGCAGTAACGAAGTTATCAGATATTTCAGAGTATCTCCATTTTGCACTGTGATGTAAAATGGAGCTGAAGCAATTACAAAATCTGGTGCTAGGGTACATCTCCCACTATCTTGTCATAAGTGGTCAATGACTAATTGTCAACATTTTTGTCCACTGGTTTGTAGCCTGCTGAGAGATCCAATCTTTCTACCTTGGATAAGTAGTCTATTCTATATATGATAAGAATAAAATCAAAGGGCAATATTCTCTGACATTTTTCCCCTCCACTTTCATGTGCAGAACATGCTAATCCCCGAGTGGGAAATCCTGGCTTCAGGGCATGCTTCTCTCCATCTTGACAGTGTCCCCACAGAAATTTTCCTCCTGCTCTCCATGGGGCTGTTAGTCCAGAAATTTTGGGTGCTATGGAGAAGGATGGAATCACAGAGCAGCTGCTCTCTATAACATGCTCCCCTCCAGACTGCATGGATTTGTTATCGGAAATCAGAACAGGTGTTAACACCTGTGGACACCCCCTCTTGGCTACTACTGCACTGCTGTGTGTGCACCCACCCCTGCAGCCAGGAAGAGGAAAAGGGTGCCTTTTGGAAGCAGAAAAGCCAGCAAGGATCTCCTGAGACCCACTGGTTTGTTTAAGATGTTGCTGAAATAGCTCATTCATCAGAGATAAAACTCTGCCTACCTATAAGAAGGCCAGCCCTGGGGAAGAGCTCTGTGTCACCTCAAAAGCTTGTCTCTTTTGCCAAAAGAAGATGGTATAATAAAAAATATTACCCCTCCCATCTTGTCTCTCCCAGAAGAATGGAGAGTGGAAAACTGAGAACTGGGAACACACCTTATAGAATCTCCTACCTCCTCTATAGCGAAAAACCTGAGCAAGGAAGAACCTGATTTAAAATGAGCACCGATGGCAGCCCTGTGCCTCCAGAACATAAGAAAGCAGACCCCCTCCCTGGTTGCTGGTAGTACAGGTTTGGTCCATTTCCTACCATCAGCGGGAATACTGGGTTCAGCCTATTACCATTTTGATTGTAAAATGTCCCCTACAGAATTGGCTACCCGAAAAATATGGGCCAGTTTGGCTAAAAAATGTTAATTCCTCCCTTCTTACACATTGATGCTGTACTTTGAGAAAATCCATTGTTGAAAATCAAGTAGAAAGCATTAATGTGCACAAAGTAGATGGATAAAAGATTGATCTGGGTCTGTCAATTGATCTCAGAGGATCAGTTTCTGCCATTCCAAGCCCTCCAACAACACAATTGATCTGGTCCAGCTGCATGGTGTTACCTGCAGCTTAAGCATCTCTTGAAGGACATATTTGGTCCTGATGCTCTGGGAGCACCAGAGACCCCAGAATTGTTGGTGATGTGGAGAGAACTCCATAGATTCACCCAACCAACTGCAGCCTGTTATGACTTCCTAGCCCAAAAGACTCTCCCTTAATTAGATTGCCTCTGCCAGGCCTGGAACAAAGATTTGTTTGTGTCTTTCAACACTAGCCCCTGGGGAAGTGCCTTGCAAAACATTAAAAACTCTGATATTAATCTTTGATTGAAACAGATTCAGCATAAAATTATATTTCATTCACACTATCCCTGCAAAGGTTACAGTGCATGGACCTTGCTGAAAACTGCAGATGTGAGTCTCCCGGAGCCACACTACCTCATGTTTTGGGACTGTCCCATTATCCTGTCAATTCAAACTACTTGTGGCTAGAAGTAGGCATGTTTTTGGATAGATAGCCCCTTATCTTGGAAACTCTCCGACTCACAGGAAGCTTGTTTCTGGTAGCCAAATAGCTCATATTGCAAGTCAGAGGGAAGAGCAGACTGCCTCCAGGGAGAGAAGCTTGACTAAGCAACTGACCAGGCAGCTGAAGAGTGGGTAATGGTTCACAGAAGATGGACCTCAAACAATTCTGAAAAGATTTGGTCAGACTCTTTAGAAACCCTTGATTTCTACCTTGTGCGTAGGAACCGAGCTATTGCTCTCCTTTCTCCTGCCTGCTCCCCTTCCTTCCCTTTCCCTCCCTTTCCATGGTTTTTTTTTTTTTGTGGGGGTTGCGGAGGTGCAATAAAATATAAACAAACAAAAACAAAAGGTGCACCAAGGACAAAATGTTCAATCATAGATGCCCAAAATTAGGCTTCTATGGCAAAATAGCCTGATTTTCAGAAATATTGAGCACCTGCAGTATCCATGGGAGTCAATGAGAACTGTGGAGTCTTTCAAAATGAGACAGCTTTTGAGACTGCCCAAGTAAAGATTTAGGAGCCTTATCTAACCACTGTGGAAGTCAATGGAAAGATTCCTATTAACTTCAGTTGGTCTCCAAAGGACAGATCAGGTGATATGAAAAGAGTAGTTTGTCTGGGCTGGTGGCTATGCTGAAATGACTAATAAAAGATAGCTCGAACACTACTCTAGGAAAGGGGAATGGGATATACCAAATTTATTTCCCTTGTGTGAATAATGCCTGTTGATTTAGGGCAAAAATGTTAATCATATTTTCATTTAAATACAGTTTGCTCATATAAAATCATTCTAGGCATTGTAAACACTCAGATAAAGTTGGCTTCATATTTGGACATTATTGATGTTAGTAAAGTAATGCAATGATAGATGACCTTTATGCATTAATAACTAACAGATTTATTTGGGCATAAGTTTTCGTGGGTAAAAAACCACTTCTTCAGATGCATGGAGTGAAAATTACAGATGCAGGCATTATTATACTAACACATGAAGAGAAGGGAGTTAACACTGGTTCTCCACTTGTGAGGACCAATTTGATCAGGGTGAATGTAATCCATTCCCAATAATTGATGAGGAGGTGTCAATTCCAGGAGAGGCAAAGCTGCTTTTGTAATGAGCCAGCCACTCCCAGTCCCTATTCAAGCCCAAATTAATGGTGTTAAATTTGCAAATGAATTTTAGTTGTGCAATTTCTCTTTGAACTCTGTTTCTGATGTTTTTTTGTTCAAGTATAGCTACTTTTAAATCTGTTATAGAAACAGATTGACAGAGCGAGACGGGTACCCAGAAATCACCTACTACAGGACAGGCCCAACAAGGAAAATAACAGACCACTGGCCGTCACGTACAGCACCCAGCTAAAACCTCTCCAGCACATTATCAACAATCTACAACCTATCCTGGAAAACGATCCCTTTACTCTCACAGACCTTGGGAGGCAGGCCAGTCCTCGCTTACAGACAGCCCCTCAACCTGAAGCAAATACTCACCAGCAACTACTCACCACACCACAGAAACACTAACCCAGGAACCAATCCCTGTAGCAAACCTTGTTGCCTACTCTGTCCCCATATCTACTCTAGCAACACCATCAGAGGACCCAGCCACATCAGCCACACCATCAGGGGCTCATTCACCTGCATGTCTACTACTGTTATATATGCCATCATGTGCCAGCAATGCCCCTCTGCTATGTACATCAGCGAAACCAGACAGTCCCTACGTAAAAGAATAAATGGACACAAATCGGACATCAGGAATGGTAACATACAAAAGCCAGTAGGAGAACACTTCAATCTTCCTGGACATTCTATAACAGATTTAAAAGTAGCTATACTTGGACAAAAAAACTTCAGAAACAGACTTCAAAGAGAAACTGCAGAACTAAAATTCATTTGCAAATTTAACACCATTAATTTGGGCTTGAATAGGGACTGGGAGTGGCTGGCTCATTACAAAAGCAGCTTTGCCTTTCCTGGAATTGACACCTCCTCATCAATTATTGGGAGTGGACTACATCCACCCTGATTAAATTGGCCCTGTCAGCACTGGTTCTCCACTTCTCTTCATGTGTCAGTATAATAATGCCTGCATCTGTAATTTTCACTCCATGCATCTGAAGAAGTGGTTTTTTACCCACAAAAGCTTATGACCAAATAAATCTGTTAGTCTTTAAGGTGCCACCGGACTCCTTTTTGTTTTTGTAGATACAGACTAACACAGCTACTCTCTGATACTTTATGCATTAATGTAGATCATGCTCTCTCTGGAAAGAATTAGAAAATGAAATGGAATTGAGGAGGCTATAGGAGACAACAGTGAATATACAGGATCAGATAGAGTAGAAATTCAGCAAGATCATGTTTTTGATTGATTAGGCATCATTGATAGCATTAGGAGAGATGAGTATTGAACTCACAACTTGGTATTTAATTATTCTTAATATGCAGAACACAAGTGTTTTGAATAATGGCTATTTGCTATAATAAATATGATCAAATTTATGGGAGCACAGTATCACCAAGCGTTCAAAATGAAGAGAAGGCAGTGTACATGAATATATTAGATGATATTTAGAGCTGCAAGTACTTTTTCAGCTATACTTTCAAGGAAGAATTCTATGCTTAGGTCAGGAGTGTTACCATGGGAACAAAAACAAGACCTTTATATCTTTGTTCTTTTGTTGGAAGGGTTAAGGCTGGAATTTTCCAGCAATATCATGGGGATACAATAGAACTCTTGTTGGTCTAGTGAGTATTTAAGCATTGTTTGCAAGGTGCTAGAATTATGTGGCTGGATCCTTAGCTGAAGATCTGACCCATAACTAAAAATAGATTTGCACTATGTCTGTGATCAGTTTTCATCCTGCTTTGGATCATTTCAGCAGTGAAGGGCAAACTAGTTCAGAGAAAATATGAGCTGATCTCAATCGTTCCCTAATCTGAAATTGGGACCCCCACTTCCAAAACTTCTTTTGATATTTGAATAACTTGACGTAACTTTTGGTTGTTTCTTTTTGTCCCTGCACCTGGTTTTGGCTACCAACAGAAGTGAATGAATACACACAGTTATTGAAGTATTATTTTTTACCTGTGTAAAACCAATACTCAAAAACAAAACAAAATCTGATGACAGCTTGTTCTTATCAAATGGGTTAAGATAAGCAGCAGAAAAAATCCAAACAGAAGTCCTTAAGTCGTTAGGGATTTATCTACCAGTGCATTGAATGTAATGCTTCATGAGTATCTGAGCTGTATGGTCTGTGGTGGATTCAGATTGTAATCTCCTGAAGATAGGGATTGACTCTTCTTCTGTGTGCCAGCTACTGATAGCCCTCAGTAAATAATAACCAATCCTGCAAATAATGACAGGGAAAAGGTTTCTTGTCTGTAAATAATACCATTGCTACCTCAAGCACTGCAATTTCTACAACTACAAAACAAAACAAAAAAAATAACCTTTTCCCTTCCACCTCTGCCCCCAAATGATATTTGGCCTTATCCTGATTTTGAACTATTCCCTTTTCAAAGTACAGGAAATACTGTAGTAATATCAAAATGTCATAGCAGATTAGATATTGATTTATTTTATATTTTTGTGACCATGTATGTTTGCTACAAGGGCAACTAAAAATTCCAGTGTCCAGGTGTATTGTGCCTGCCTAGCCGCAGCCACCGACGGGATCAGAAATGGCACAACAAGCAATACAAGAAGGCCCACTTGGGTACTGCCTTGAAGGCCAACACCTTTGGAGGAGCTTCCCATGCAAAGGGAATTGTCCTGGAAAAAGTTGGTGTAGAGGCTAAGCAGCCCAATTCAGCCATCAGGAAATGTGTCAGAGTCCAGCTGATCAAGAACGGCAAGAAAACAACAGCCTTTGTTCCTAATGATGGTTGCTTGAATTTCATTGAGAAAAACGATGAAGTTCCGGTTGCTGGCTTTGGTCGGAAAGGTCACGCTGTTGGTGATATTCCTGGAGTTCGCTTCAAGGTTGTTAAAGTAGCCAATGTTTTCCTCTTAGCCTTGTACCAAGGCAAGAAGGAGAGACCAAGATCATAAACTTTTGTTACTATGTTAAGGATGTCAATACAAATTTTCATCTAAAGAACAAAAAAATAGGGCATCCAGAGAAAATAAGGGGTGTGTGCTGAGCAGTGACAGTGCAAAACACCCAGCAGCACTTTCTTCCTGGTGCTGTGCCATCTACCTGTGCCCCATTAGTAATGCAAGCACTGCTGGAGTCTAACCACACCACTTGCACTCCCTAGTGAAGCCAGTCAAATCATGCCCTGTAGCGAGGTCGAGACTCGCTGGTATGGTGCCTCCTGCTGGTCATCCTGGGAATTAGCTCTTTGCAGCCTTCAGAATGCCCCATGCCAGCGAGTCTCTCACCTGTCTCAGGCCCCATGTCCCTCCCAGACCCCGGTGCCCTTTTACTCAGGGTTCTGTCCCAGCAGTACCCCCACACTCTGGGTCTCCCCTCCCATGGAATCCACCAACCTTCTAAACCCACCTTGCCTCAGTGGCTACTGCCGGTCATCATCTAGCCTCCTCTCACTGGGGCAAACTGCAGTCCATAATGGCCTCTCATCATTGGCAAGGGGGTTGGACCAGCTGCCTTGCCTATCCCCAGGCTGCACCTCTGCAACCCCAGTACCTGCTTTGGCCTTTCTCAAGGCCTGCAGCCTGGGGAGTTATCAGGCTGGAGCTCCCCAGCTCCTCTTGCCTTTCCCCAGTCCTGCTCTGTTCCCTGAGCTCCTAGGCAGTCAGATCCTTCTCCCTCCAAGGCTGGAGAGAGACTCACCTAGCTCCTCCCTGAGCCCTTATAACAGGGCCAGGTGTGGCCTGATTGGGGTGTGGCCCCAACTGTGGCTGCTTCCCCAATCAGCTTAGCCTTTTCTCTCAGGTGCGGGGTAACTTCCCCGCTACATGCCCACTTCTTGTTCAAGTGTTTTAGGGTGGAAAGTACCTTCTCCCTTCTCCTTAGCACCACCAGGCTAGAGTGGCTGGGTTCAGTACCGGATTTACCATGGCACCGGGCCCATGCTCTGAAGGGGCCCTGGCCCGGCCGCTCTTCTCCACCCCCTGCTCTCTCCTGCGGGGGCAGAAGCTTGGTGCTGCCGGCTCCTGGGCTCTGTCCTGCTTCAGCAGGGCAGGCTCCACTGGTGGCCAAGCTCTCCCATCCCCGCCTCTTCCCCCAGCGTGCTGCTTTCCCACCCCTCCCTCTCTTGCCCCTCTCCCTGCCGCCGATCAGCTGTTTGCCGGCACGAGGGAGGGGGAGGAGACAGAGAAGAGGCGGGGGCATGGCCTTGGGGAAGGGGATGGAATCAGGGCATGCCGGTCAGGGCAGGGGGCTGGGAGCACCCCCACGATCCCAGCCCACACCCCCAGCCCTCTGCCCTGACTCCTGCACCCCCTCACACACACCCAGCCCCCAGTCCTGACTCTTGCACCCCCACATAAACCCATACCCGATGCCCTGATTCCTGCACCCCCCCACACACATCCCCACCCCCACCCTGAGCACGAAACGGGAGCTCCTGCACCCTCCCCCTCACATACCCGCCTGCACCCTCGCACCAAATGGGAGCTGCCCCAGGTAAGCGCTCCACACCCCAACCTCCTGCCCCAACCCTGAGCCCCTCCCTTATTCTAGCTCCTGGCCAGAGCCTGCACCCCAACCTCCAGCCTGCTCCTGCACCCCCAGCCCTGTGCTCAGTGCACCCCCACCCTCAGCTCAGTGCAGAGAGAGATGAAGAGAATGGGCTAGAACCAGGGAGAAAGTAGGTACCCACTCTATGTGGGCAGGGGTGGTGGTGGGGATCCTGTTTACTCCCTCCCCAGCCCTGCTGCACTTGCAGTTTACCCCCAGCCCCTCCCTTGCTCCAGGGACCAACCCTAGTTTCCACCCCACTGTGTTTTTGCCCCTGGCCTCTGCCTTGCTCCAGTCAGTGGGGACTAAACCTCCCCCCATGCCCCACTGTGCTCATCCTGCCTCTGGCCCCTGCCTCGCTCCAGCTGGGGACCAATCCCCCCCGCCCCCCACATTCCCCGCTGTGCTCTTGCCCCGGCCCCTGCCTCACTTCAGCTGGGAACCAATCCTTCACACACACACACACACCATGCCCAGCTGTCAGGGTGGATAAAAATCAATGACTTTTTTAAAAAATCCAAAAATCTTATTTTTTTAATTTAAATCGCATTTTTTTTTCAGTAGCGTAGCCAGGGAGGGAGCAGGGGGAGCGGCCGCTCCTCCACTGACCAGAAGCGGCGCCTTTTTTTTCTCCCGCCTTTTGCTCCTATGCTGCAGCCAGAGCGGAGCAATTTTTTTTGCTCCTGGCGCCTTTTTTTTGCTCCCAATGCTTTTTGCTCCTATGCTGCAGCCAGAGCGCAGCATTTTTTTCGCTCCCGGTGCCTTTTTTTGCTCCCGATGCTTTTTGCTCCTATGCTGCAGCCAAAGCGGAGCTTCTTTTTTTTTTTGCTCCCGGCGCCTTTTTTTGCTCCCGACACTTTTTGCTCCCGGCGCCTTTTTTTAGCTCCGCTTCCCCTGTGCTCTAAACCTGGCTACACCACTGATACTTTTAATTAAGATACATTATATCTCATCATGGACTAGGGATGATAAATTCTAATTCTATAGTATAAGACAATATATTCATGTAATGTTTAAGAAAAGTTTTGTAAATGAGTTCTAATAGTTCATGGATTAGGGACCCAATTTATGGGGTTCCACAGGCTTCTGTATAGATTATTTAGGTTAATCTGTCTATCTACCCAATGGGACTCAGTGCTCAGTCTAGAAGATACCATCAGAGATGCTTAGTTTTGCAGTTCTCAAACTGTGGATTTGTGTCTCCAGAGGTAACATGTTTGTTAACAGCAAAAAAAAATTAAATAAATAAATAATATATAGAGGTGAGAAATAACAGACCTCAACTCTATTGTCCCTCTGCAAATTTGTGTACACAGAGTCAACCCCTTACCTCTCTTTGAAAGTGAAAAGTTTCAAAAAGTTCAATGAATAGAAGATTGTTGTGGGCCAAATAGATCTGGACAAGGAGAAGAAGTCTGGAGATAAATGTGAGAAGCAAGGGACATATGCTTTTTTGTTAAAATATTATGTTTGCTGTTGAAGAAAAAAATCCAGAATACTTAACATTGTTGTTTTAGTTAAATAAAACAATTTAAATGTCTGTCTGGTGACGTTCTCCTCCTAATACAGCCTGGCAAGAAAATCCTGCAAATATTAATGCTTAACCTGTTGAATTGGAGATAGTTCACTTCCCAGTGACTTCATAAATATCTGCTTCAATTATCTTTGGTAAATGAAATAACCAAACAATCATTAATTTTCTGAGTTAGCTGTAAAACTCATCTGAAAAGTTTTTAAAAGAAATCACTGTTTAAAAATGTATAGTGTGTACCTTCTAAAAATGAAACCTACATCTATCTCTGAGTTGTGAAGAATATATATTAAGGTTATAACACCCAACAAGAATGAATGCACTTTTATGTAGAAAACCATGATTAAATCGAGTCTTCCTGACTAGTGATTTAAATCATGATTTAAATCAAATCCACCCTGCCCGCTGTGCTCTTTCCCCTGGCCTCTTCATTCCCCAGGGGGGCCCACAAATATGTTTGGTGCTAGGCCCACAAAAAGTTAATCCGTCCCTGGCTGGATTTGACCTTTTGCATCTATTTAGCACTTTTCATGTTACAGACTTTAATCTGACCTGCTAAATTAAGTTATTCCTCCCCCCCACCCCATTAGTATCTATGAGACCCCATGCTGTACCCAGGTACGTATGTTTTTCTGTTTAGGAAAAAAAATACATCCTCTGTTCATATGGGCAACAAATAACTATGCAATTACAATGTTGCATGCAGTGTTGTTGTAGCCATGTCCGTCCCTAGATATTAAAGAGACTGGATGGGTGAGGTAATACCTTTTATTGAACCAACTTCTGTTGGTGAGAGAGACAAAACTTTGAGCTACACTGAGCTCTTCTTCAGGGCTGGGAAAAGCTCATCGTTTGGAAGTGTAGTGCCAGAACAACAGATGCAAAACCTGCGGACATATCTCCACAGCTATAATAATCAACACCCCTCACAACACACCTTTCAAGATTCCTGGGTCCTACACGTGCCTATCACAGTATGTGGTGTAACTCATCCAGTGTACTAAATGCTCCAATGAAAACTGTGGATGAAAGCAGACAATCACTACGCTCTCAAATGAACTCAGGAAAATGATAAAAGACAAAAACACTACATCTCCATGGGGGTGATGAGACTTTCACAAAGTGATAATTCTATATCTGACCTCTCAGCCCTCATCTTCAAAGGAAACCCGCGCAACACTTTCAAAAGATGAACCTGGGAGCTTAAATTCATAATTTTTCTTGATACTAAAAATCATGGTCTTTATAAAAAGACTGGATTTATGGCTTATTACAATGATCCATAACCCACTAACCCCCCCCCCTTTTTGTCCTATGACTGGAGGGGTGTTAACAGGCGACTTCACCTTGAATGGTCCCTTAAAATATGTACAAGCTACTTTGCTAAACTATCTGTTCAGTCTTGTATTTATTTGTGACATTCTGAGTAGCTTTCCTCGACTTGATGAAGAGCTCTGTGTAGCTCGAAAGATTGTCTCTTTCACCAACAGAAGTTGGTCCAATGAAAGATATTACTTCATCTGTCTTTTCTGTCTATGCAATCACATACATCAATAGTATACTTCTTCCTAACAATTTATTTCTAAAGATGTGTGCATTATTGAATAGGGATTTTGGGTAGCAGAAATATAATTCACAGATACAGCACACTTGAGCTCCAGAAACAGTTGTGTTCAGACCTTCAGCTAGACAGTATCTGTGCATCTCACTCACACACGTCTACATTTCTCACTCATTATCGGTGCTTTAGGATTCAGCCCTGAAGCCATCCCTGACCATCAGAAACCTCCCTGGCTTGGAAACCCATGCTGAATTTATATATCATCCTGCCTTTCCTAACACAAAGGCTCATTATCAGCTGTTAATGGTGCATCAAGTTTAAAGGCACCTCACTAATTAGCTGCACTCATCAGTAAGCTAGTTAGGTTTGCAGTAGGTGATCTTTTCTGATAAGAGATTCATCCATGCAGTCAATTTCAATAGAATTATTATTTTTGTGTTCACCACTTTTGCTATACGATGTTAGAAAGTTTTGCAGTTTTACACAATTAAAAATGATTCACTGAGATGTGGATTCGAAATGATGAGGTTTATGAGAATGGATTAAGTAGCAGTGGTTCAGTTTCTTTGTACATGTTCTAGTTGTGCACCAGTAACCATGAGATATATTGAATTCTTGGTTTCAGTGTAGTAGCCGTGTTAGTCTGTGTCAGCAAAAAGAAAACAAGAAAAATACCTGTGGCACCTTAGAGACTAACAAATTTATTTCAGCATAAGCTTTCGTGGGTTAAGAACCCACTTCATCGGATGCATGGAATGGAACATGCAGTGAACAGATATTTATACATTCAAAGATACAGGTGTCTATACCAATGTTAAGAGGCTAATTAATTGAAAGGAACTGTTATCAGTAGAAACTTTTGAAGTGATAATCAACAGGGGCTATTCCAGACAGTTGACACAAAGGTGTTAAGGGGGAAATAAATTCAATTAACATAATGACCGAGCCATCCATGGTCTATATTCAAGCCTAAGGTAATGGTATCTAGTTTGCATATTAATTCCAATTCCGCAGTTTCTCTTTGGATCCTGTTTTTGAAGTTATTTTGTTGCAAAATTGCAACTTTTATATCTGTCATTGAGTGATTAGGGAGGTTGAAGTGTTCACCCACTGGCTTTTGAATGTGATGATTCCTGATGTCAGATTTGTGTCCGTTTATTCTTTTGCGTAGAGACTGTCCAGTTTGGCCAATGTACATGGCAGAGGGGCATTGCTGGCACATGATGGCATATATCACATTGGTAGATGTGCAGGTGAACGAGCCCCTGATGGTGTGCCTGATGTGATTAGGTCCTATGATGGTGTCACTTGAATAGATATGTGGACAGAGTTGGCATCGGGCTTTGTTGCAAGGATAGGTTCCTGGGATAGTGTTTTTGTTGTATGGTGTGTGGTTGCTGGTGAGTATTTGCTTTAGGTTGGGGGGCTGTCTGTAAGCGAGGACTGGTCTGTTTCCCAAGATCTGTGAGAGTGAGGGATCATCTTTCAGGATAGGTTGTAGATCTTTGATGATGCGCTGGAGAGGTTTTAGTTGGGGGCTGAAGGTGACGGCTAGTGGCGTTCTGTTGTTTTCTTTGTTGGGCCTATCTTGTAGTAGGTGACTTCTGGGTACTCTTCTAGCTCTGTCAATCTGTTTTTTCACTTCAGCAGGTGGGTATTGTAGTTTTAAGAATGCTTGATAGAGATCTTGTAGGTGTGTGTCTCTGTCTGAGGGATTGGAGCAAATGCGGTTGTATCTTAGAGCTTGGCTGTAGACAATGGATCGTGTGGTGTGTTCAGGATGGAAGCTGGAGGCATGTAGGTAAGTATAGCGGTCAGTAGGTTTCTGGTATAGGGTGGTGTTTATGTGACCATCACTTATTAGCACAGTAGTGTCTAGGAAATGGACCGCTTGTGTGGACTGGTCTAGGCTAAGGTTGATGGTGGGATGGAAATTGTTGAAATCGTGGTGGAATTCCTCAAGGGTTTCTTTTCCGTGGGTCCAGATGATGAAGATGTCATCAATGTAGCACAAGTAGAGTAGGGGCATTAGGGAACGAGAGCTAAGGAAGCGTTGTTCTAAGTCAGCCATAAAAATGTTGGCATACTGTGGAGCCATGCAGGTACCCATAGCAGTGCTGCTGACTTGAAGGTATATATTGTCCCCAAATGTGAAATAGTTGTGGGTGAGGACAAAATCACAGAGTTCAGCAACTAGGTTAGCCATAGCATTATCAGGGATACTGTTCCTGATGGCTTGTAATCCATCTTTGTGTGGAATGTTGGTGTAGAGGGCTTCTACATCCATAGTGGCCAGGATGGTGTTGTCTGGAAGATCACCGATGGATTGTAGTTTTCTCAGGAAGTCAGTGGTGTCTCGAAGATAGCTGGGTGTGCTGGTAGCATAGGGCCTGAGGAGAGAGTCCACATAGCCAGACAATCCTGCTGTTAGGGTGCCGATGCCTGAGATGATGGGGCGTCCAGGATTTCCAGGTTTATGGATCTTGGGTAGCAAATAGAATACCCCTGGTCGGGGTTCAGGGCACGTGTCTGTACAGATCTGTTCCTGTGCTTTTCCAGGGAGTTTCTGGAGTAAATGGTCTAGTTTCTTTTGGTATTCCTCAGTGGGATCAGAGGATAATGGCCTGTAGAATGTGAAGTTAGAAAGCTGCCTGGCAGCCTCTTGTTCATATTCCAACTTATTCATGATGACAACGGCACCTCCTTTGTCAGCCTTTTTGATTATGATGTCAGAGTTGTTCCTAAGGCTGTTGATGGCATCGTGTTCTGCACGGCTGAGGTTATGGGGCAAGTGATGCTGCTTTTCTACAATTTCAGCCTGTGCACGTCGACGGAAGCATTCTATGTAAAAGTCCAGTCTGTTGTTTCGACCTTCAGGAGGAGTCCACGCAGAATCCTTTTTGTAATTTTGGTAGGAAGGATTCTGTGGGTTAGTATGTTGTACAGAGGTGTGTTGGAAATATTCTTTGAGTTGGAGACGTTGAAAGTAGGATTCTAGGTCACCGCAGAACTGTATCATGTTCATGGGTCTGGAGGGACAAAAGGAGAGGCCCCGAGATAGGACAGATTCTTCTGCTGGGCTGAGAGTATAGCTGGAAAGATTAAGAATATTGTTGGGTGGGTTAAGGAAACTACTGTTATGATTCCTTGTGGCATGTAGCAGTTTAGACAGTTTAGTGTCCTTTTTCTTTTGTAAAGAAGCAAAGTTTGTCTTGTAAATGGCTTGTTTAGTTTTTGTAAAGTCAGTCCATGAAGAAGTTTGTGTGGAAGGTCAGTTTTCCAGAAGAGTATCCAGTTTTGAGAGTTCAGTCTTAATCTTTCCCTGTTTTCTGTATAGGATGTTGATCAGGTGGTTTCGCAGTTTCTTTGAGAGCGTGTGGCACAATCTCTCAGCATAGTCTGTGTGATAAGTAGATTGTAATGGATTTTTTACCTTTAGTCCTTTTGGGATGATGTCCATCTGTTTGCATTTGGAAAGCCACACAAGCGGTCCATTTCCTAGACACTACTGTGCTAATAAGTGATGGTCACATAAACACCACCCTATACCAGAAACCTACTGACCGCTATACTTACCTACATGCCTCCAGCTTCCATCCTGAACACACCACACGATCCATTGTCTACAGCCAAGCTCTAAGATACAACCGCATTTGCTCCAATCCCTCAGACAGAGACACACACCTACAAGATCTCTATCAAGCATTCTTAAAACTACAATACCCACCTGCTGAAGTGAAAAAACAGATTGACAGAGCTAGAAGAGTACCCAGAAGTCACCTACTACAAGATAGGCCCAACAAAGAAAACAACAGAACGCCACTAGCCGTCACCTTCAGCCCCCAACTAAAACCTCTCCAGCGCATCATCAAAGATCTACAACCTATCCTGAAAGATGATCCCTCACTCTCACAGATCTTGGGAAACAGACCAGTCCTCGCTTACAGACAGCCCCCCAACCTAAAGCAAATACTCACCAGCAACCACACACCATACAACAAAAACACTATCCCAGGAACCTATCCTTGCAACAAAGCCCGATGCCAACTCTGTCCACATATCTATTCAAGTGACACCATCATAGGACCTAATCACATCAGGCACACCATCAGGGGCTCGTTCACCTGCACATCTACCAATGTGATATATGCCATCATGTGCCAGCAATGCCCCTCTGCCATGTACATTGGCCAAACTGGACAGTCTCTACGCAAAAGAATAAACGGACACAAATCTGACATCAGGAATCATCACATTCAAAAGCCAGTGGGTGAACACTTCAACCTCCCTAATCACTCAATGACAGATATAAAAGTTGCAATTTTGCAACAAAATAACTTCAAAAACAGGATCCAAAGAGAAACTGCGGAATTGGAATTAATATGCAAACTAGATACCATTACCTTAGGCTTGAATATAGACCATGGATGGCTCGGTCATTATGTTAATTGAATTTATTTCCCCCTTAACACCTTTGTGTCAACTGTCTGGAATAGCCCCTGTTGATTATCACTTCAAAAGTTTCTACTGATAACAGTTCCTTTCAATTAATTAGCCTCTTAACATTGGTATAGACACCTCCACCTTCTCATGTATCTTTGAATGTATAAATATCTGTTCACTGCATGTTCCATTCCATGCATCCGATGAAGTGGATTCTTAACCCACGAAAGCTTATGCTGAAATAAATTTGTTTGTCTCTAAGGTGCCACAGATACTTTTCTTGTTTTCTTTTTGATTGAATTCTTGGGTGACCAATTTAATTTCAGTACCTTTAGTAATGTATATTTATTCCTGTTGTCATTTGTTAAGTCCATGCATGTCTGGATAATATGAAGTAACCAAAGACAATTAACAGAATAAATTACCTGGAATAATATATAAATAGTTTCTACGACATGTCAATCAGTGACTAGATATAATGGAAAAATAGAACAAGTATAATGCAGCATCACTTCACTCTCATGGGTTTGAAGATGAGCAGATGGGAGACAATACAGCAGACTGTTCTAGCAGTACGCAATTGCAATGGGACATAGAGCCAAGTACCAATTCAAATATGGGCTATTGAATATTGACAGCTGTTTAGCTCATTTCATGTTGGTGGTCTCAGTTTAATTCATAGTGAATAAGTATCTACATCGCAAAACTCACCATTTGGCAACCCTGTTGGCATCTCAGCAAAGACCAAGGATTGACTAAGCATGGAGAAGACTGACTATCACCTCTGGAGTGGTGTCTCTGATGTTTGGGGGAGAATTTCAATAGAGATATGTGTGTGGTATGGGCTCTGTGGAAAAATGCAGGCATCCAATCTGCCAGGCTGTCAATCTGACTTCTCTCATAATATCTAAAATCACAATTTTTAATGTAAAGCAGATTAGGAATTTTAAAACATGAGGAGTTTGAGGAAACCCTCGTTTTGTCCCCCAGATAGAAGACCGAGCAGCTGATGTCAAACAACGAATGAAAATGGTGGCACTATAGTATCAAATGAGTAATAGTTAACAACAACGTTTTTTGTAACTAGCAATTTGGTGGATGGTGCATATTTAGTGAAGCACATTTTTAATTCTTTGCATTTAGCTCTAGTCACCAGGATCCAATGTACTTGTTTAGGGTAACGATAAAGTACACAGTTGTCTGTAGCGATCACCGGTAGAAGGTCATCATTTATCAACATTACTACACCATGGAATGAGACAAGGTGAATGAGATAATATCTTTTATTGGATCAACTTCTGCTGGTGGAAGAGACAAGCTTTTGAATTTCATAGAGCTCTTCTTCAGGTCTGGAAAAGGTAACCAAAGTGTCACAGCTAAATAAACGGTGGGACACATTGTTAAGCACAAGGGGTTAACTCATGCTGCAAGAAACCACTTAAAATGAACTGGGCAATTAACTCTGCAGTCATAGAACAAGGGTGAGTTAATAAGTTACAAATTGTTGTAATGAGCCATCTCTATTGAGACCATGACCGTGTTAGATCATGTCTAGCAGTGTTATGAATTTAAGTTCCCACATTCATCTTTTGAAGGTGTTGTACAGGTTTCCTTTGAATATGAGGACCGATAGGTCAGATATATAGTGATCATTTTGTGAAAAAATGTTCACACATCAATGATAAGATGTTTTTGTCTTTTATCATTTTTTTGTGTGAGTTAATTCGAGAGCATAGTGATTGTCTGGTTTCACCCAATAAGGTGTCATTGGGGCATTTGGTGCACTGGAGGAGGTACACCACATATGTAGGCCCCATGGATCTTGAAAGGTATGTTGAGTGTTCTAGAGAGAGTTTGATGGATGGGTGGCAGTTGTTAAATTTTTGGTGGAAATCTATGAAGGAGTTAAGGTTGCCTGTCCAGAGGATGAAAACATCATCAATGTATTTCAGGTATCTTATGGTTCTGTGGTGCATTTTGCCAGAAATTATTTCTTGAGGTGGCCCTTGAAGAGGTTGGCATATTGGGAAGCCATCCTAGTACCCATAGCCATTCCCTTGGTTTGGACAAAGTGTTTATTGTTGAATGTAGTTGTTATGGGTAAGGATGAAATGGATGAGTTTGGTGATGTGTTTGGGATGAATATCTGAGGGTTGTCCAGTGTCTTGTAAATATTTGAGGCAGGCAGTGATGCCGCCATGGTGAAGGATGTTGGTGTACTGGAAGGTGACATCCACAGTGGCAAGGATAGCATTCTGAGGGCAATTGTTAATGTTGCAGAGTTTCTGAAGGAAGTCGGTTGGGTCCTGGAGTAAACTGACCCTTTGTCAGGTGAGTGGTTTGAGGATGGTTTCTATGAGTCCTGATATTCCTGCAGTAAGAGCTCTGTTGCCAGATATAATTGGTCTGCATGGGTTCCCTTGTTTGTGTATCTTGGGAAGCATGAAGAAGGTCCTTGGGGAGGATTAATGGGGGATGAGGTTGTAGAGTTTCTCTTGGAGTTGTTTGGGGAAAGATTTGATTATATCCTTAAATTCCTTGTGAATTGTGGGGTGGGGTCTTCTCTGAATTCCTTATAGTAGGTGGTGTCGGAGAGCTGTTGGTTGCCCTTGTTGATATATTCACTATGGAACCACATTTCCACATTCTTATTTCCCTATTCTGTTTCTAGAGTGGCATATGACCATAGTATCCTAAATACTACAACGTAGTCACTGTTGTAAACTCTGAATTTTGCATAGTGACCAAAGTATATTGCATTTTCATCATATTTTAGTATTGATGAGAGCATGTTGGTTTGTTCTTGAAATAATGTTTCTGAATTATTTCATGTCAACAGCTGTAAAAATACAAAAAACGAACCAGAAATACCTCTTTGAAATCAAGTGATAAAGAGGTACTGCTAGTAAGCAAGCCTTGCACATGTCTAACAGAAATCTCCAGTAGATTGGTACTGGAATGTGAAGACTGTCAGCTTCCCATTGGAAGTGCCTGTTACAGATAGAGGGTATAGCAAACCAGATTAAGTTTAGACAGACACTTTTGTTCTGTAGACTGATACCTTCAGGAGAATGTCTGTGACCGTACATGTGGTTACTGCTGTATCTGTAGGCTTGGAAGGATTAGATTTTTATTGCTAAGTGCTGATTTCCCCATAAGCACAGAAACCTATGAAAAAAATATTTCTATTGATAATAATTGAAAATTACAGATAGGCAAAGTTAGAAAAATGCTGCTTGAAAAAATATTAGAGTCCCACCTTCTTGTACATAAAACATGTTGTAATAAATGCTGCATAAAGCACATATTTACAGCACCGCTAAAGCAGCCAGCTCTGGTGTTAGCAGATCTGGAGCTGTGCATAATAAAATAATTATTGGCTGACTTCCCTATAGTTTCCCACAACTATGAATGTTTAAACTGATAAAAATAGAAAAAAATGTTTTAAGCCCATAATTTCACAAAGCTGTCAAAATATAAATTAATAAAAATGAGGGTTGGGAGGAAATACTTAAAAATAAACATCACTATATCTGCCAGAATTATTAGGAAAACAAATTCTGCTACCACTAAACTTCTCCAATCTGGTACATGAGAGAAGCCTTTTTTAAAAAACAAAACCAAACCGAATTCCATATAGACTCCCAGGAAGCTTTAGCTCTTTGATTGTGGATAAGTCAAACTGAACAGCTAGAGCTGCAAAGGAAGGAAGGGCTTATAAATCAATGAATGTCACTGTGACAATGATGATTCTGAAGCTGCCCTGATGAGTCAGCCCTAGAACATGAAGAGTCTGCTTTGGAGGTGCACTCCTCATGCTTACAGAAGTAATGGCTTGTGGCCACCTTTTGAAAACTTTTTAGGCAGCTAAAAATGCAGATAGATGCCTAGTAGAATGTTCAAAAGTGCCTAGGCACTCCCATGGGAGTTAGGTGCATAAGCGTTTTTGAACATTTCATCTATCTGCATTTTTAGCTGCCTAAATAGCTTTAAAAATCTGACCCTTGATCTTTAGGAAGGAATTCTCTGACAGCTTGCAGTGTTTAGTTATAGAACATACATTAAAAGAACGAGGAGTACTTGTGGCACCTTAGAGACTAACAAATTTATTTGCGCATAAGCTTTCGTGGGCTAAAGCCCACTTCATCAGATGCATAGAGTGGAACATACAGTAGGCAGATAGAGTTGGCATGGCAACCCCCATCTTTTCATGTTCTCTGTATATGTGTGTGTGTATACACACACACACACACACATATATACAGAGAACATGAAAAGATGGGGGTTGCCATGCCAACTCTAAGAGACTAATCAATTAAGGTGAGCTATTATCAGCAGGAGAAAAAAAACTTTTGTAGTGATAATCAGGATGGCCCATTACAAACAGTTGACAAGAAGGTATGAGTAATAGTAGGGGAAAACTAGCATGGAGAAATAGATTTCAATTTGTGTAATGACCCAGCCACTCCCAGTCTTTATTCAAGCCTAATTTAATTGTATCCAGTTTGCAAATTAATTCCAGTGCAGCAGTTTCTCGTTGGAATCTGGTTCTAAAGTTTTTTTGTTGAAGAATTGCCACTTTTAGGTCTGTTACTGAGTGACCAGAATGATTGAAGTTTTCTCCTATTGGTTTTTTAATGTTATGATTCCTGATGTCAGATTTGTGTCCATTTATTCTTTTATGTAGAGACTGTCCGGTTTGGCCAATGTACATGGCAGAGGGATGTTGCTGGCACATGATGGCATATATCACATTGGTAGATGTGCAGATGAACGAGCCCCTGATGGCGTGGCTGATGTGATTAGGTCCTATGATGGTGTCACTTGAATAGATATGTGGACAGAGTTGGCATCGGGCTTTGTTGCAAGGATAGGTTCCTGAGTTGGTGTTTTTGTTGTGTGGGTGTGTGGTTGCTGGTGAGTATTTGCTTCAGGTTGGGGGGCAGTCTGTAAGTGAGGACTGGTCTGTCTCCCAAGATCTGTGAGAGTGAGGGATCATCCTTCAGGATAGGTTGTAGATCTTTGATGATGCGCTGGAGAGGTTTTAGTTGGGGGCTGAAGGTGATGGCTAGTGGTGTTCTGTTACTTTCTTTGTTGGGCCTGTCCTGTAGTAGGTGACTTCTGGGTACTCTTTTGGCTCTGTCAATCTGTTTTTTCACTTCAGCAGGTGGGTATTGTAGTTTTAAGAATGCTTGATAGAGATCTTGTAGGTGTTTGCCCCTGTCTGAGGGATTGGAGCAAATGCGGTTATATCTTAGAGCTTGGCTGTAGACAATGGATTGTGTGATGTGTCCTGGATGGAAGCTGGAGGCATGTAGGTAAATATGGTCAGTAGGTTTCCGGTATACGGTGGTGTTTATATAACCATCGCTTATTAGCACTGTAGTGTCCAGGAAGCGGATTACTTGTGTGGATTGGATTGAGGTTGATGGTGGGATGGAAATTGTTAAAATCATGGTGGAATTCCTCCAGGGCTTCTTTTCCATGGGTCCAGATGATGACGACGTCATCAATGTAGCACAAGTAGAGTAGGGACATTAGGGGATGAGAGGTAAGGAAGCATTGTTCTAAGTCAGCCATAAAAATGTTGGCATACAGCGGGGCCATGCAGGTACCCATAGCAGTGCCACTGACTTGAAGGTATATATTGTCCCCAAATGTGAAATAGTTGTGGGTGGGGACAAAGTCACAAAGTTCAGCCACCAAGTTTGCCGTGACATTATGGGGTATGCTGTTCCTGATGGCTTGTAGTCCATCTTTGTGTGGAATGTTGGTGTAGAGGGCTTCTACATCCATAGTGGGCCAGGATGATGTTTTCTGGATCATCAATGGATCATGATTTCAACAATTTCCATCCCACCATCAACCTTGGGAGTGGCTGGGTCATTATACAAACTGAAATCTATTTCCCCATGCTAGTTTTCCCCTACTGTTACTCACACCTTCTTGTCAACTGTTTGTAATGGACCACCCTGATTATCACTACAAAAAGGGTTTTTTTTCTCCTGCTGATAATAGCTCACCTTAATTGATTAGTCTCTTAGAGTTGGTATGGCAATCCCCATCTTTTCATGGTCTCTGTGTGTATATATATATAATAATCTTCCTACTGTATGTTCCACTCTATGCATCTGATGAAGTGGGCTTTAGCCCACGAAAGCTTATGCCCAAATAAATTTGTTAGTCTCTAAGGTGTCACAAGTACTCCTCATTCTTTTTGCGGATACAGACTAACACGGCTACTACTCTAGAACATACATTGTGTCCTATGAGTAGGTCTGACCTTGCTACCATTGTGAGAAGATGATTGTGTGATTTGAACAGGGTCTGGATGACATTCAGACTTATTGGGGTGGGGAGAGTTGTGGTCTAGATTAAAAAGTGGGGAGAAAGCACCATGACTCCTGTTTCAACCAGGCCTTGGAGAGCCAAGAGTCTACAGTGTATATATTCAATGTGGGACAAGGGAGAGCCGATGCTAAAAGCTCATTGCTAGAGAATCCTGCTGCAAAAAATGTTATAAGATTTTTTTTTCAAGTGTTGAGTCTGCTTACTTAGGTCTGGGTTGTTAGTGGTATGAAAATACAAACCAAACTACACAGATATTTGAATTGCTTGGCTGGTGTACTGATTTGACTCATTACTTTTAATCATATACTGTATATTTATCATCATCATTTACAAATGATCATATCCCAGGACAAGTTGTAATGCTTTTCTTTGCCATTAAACACTTTTAATTCTTGCCTTCTAGTTGCCTCATTGACTATAGGATTGGACGGGATTGCTCTGAGATGTTGACATGCACAGATGTACACTTGCTGTTATGATTCACAGCATGTGGAATCATTATATTTGTGTTTTGCTCTGTTTCTTTTATAGCGATAAGTGCTCAGAGATGGCCTCTTCTTATCAGGGAATGACTAGAGGAGGACTAAGGAAAGGATTTAATTTATGTACAGTAATGTAGGAAAAGTGACACTTCCCACCACCAGCCAAACCATATTTATAATGAATGCAGGTCAGCATAGGTTTGCTTTGGCCAGTTACCAAAGAAAGCAGGCGTAGGTGTGAAAATGACATTCCAAAGGAATGAATGCAATGCTGTATTTCTCCCTGAGAAGAAGCATACACCCTGTCTTTCTTCTCACCTTTCACTTTGTTCCTTTTTATTTGCACTTTCTTTGTAGCTGTTCCACACATCAGAGGGCTGCTGAGAGTGAGGAAGCTGAGCAGAGTATACTGCATACCCTGAGGAATTCATGCTATTTCAGTAAATTGTGCACACTTACGCTGCATGCAATCTGGAGACTTAAGCTTACAGTAAGTGACGTTCTGTGCTTTAGTTTACATGAAGCTTCACTATTCATAGAATAATGAACAATTGTATGGACTAGTACCAAAGGCACTAGTTGCAAAGTGATAAAGTAGGAATAATATCAAACCACATACCCATAACATACAACATTTTCATCTAGCAAAGTGAATGAAATTTCAAATCATATTTTATAAGATATTTATAGTTCTTTCCTTGTCAAGTTTGGAATTTTCAAAATTAAATGTCATTCCCTAGGTTTAGAGATTTGTGGTTTGGATACAAGCCATACCTAAAGTGAATCAGAAACTAGAATGTTTCTAGAAAGTCTTAGAAATTGACAAGAAATAGAAACTTACAAGTATTTCCAACCCGTTTTCCAAGAGGAGGCACTAGAGGCAGAGCTGACTGCCAGAGCATTTTCAGAGAAAAAGTAGAGATTGCTACAGAGATAAACTAAAGAAGTCCTCATTCTACCACATGCAAAGTAATATCATTTGTCTTTATTCATATCTAGCATTCAGATGTGTAACTGCAATAGAGGGGCCTGATTTTCTACTGCCTTGTCCCTTGTGGAGTCAATTACACCTATGCAAAGTGGGGGTAAAATGCTCCCAGATTTGAATGGTATCACTTTACACTCTCTTTGCACAGGCATATGGCCCTGAATTCAGCAAAGTACTTCAACATGTGCTCTGCTGAATAGGGATGGGTTTAAGCATGTACTTTGGTGAGCTGAGGCCTGTATTACTATGCAAGGTGCAAGGCAGTAAGGAATCAGGCCCTGTGGGTTACAGATGTAAAATGGGTGCTGTATTTCCACCTCTGGGGGTAAAGCAAGGGTAGTTAAGTCAGTTGCACCACTCTGATTAGTTTCACCAGCATCTCTACCCCCTGATGCATATTAAAGTGCAGCTGAATGGGGTGCAGGGAGAGGAGAAATGAAAGGGTATGCATCAGTTGGCTACACCCCTCATCTTCCCTTGAATAATGCCTAAGCTGTCCTGTGGTGTCTAACATCACAATGGTTAAGAAAACACATAGGCACTAAAAGGGGGAAATAATCTGGGGGAATACCCATATTCAACAGGAAGATGACCAGTGGGATTAATGGATGCTCAACATCTCTGAAAATCAGGTCACTTTAGGAGTCCAATTTTAAGCATCCAGGTTTGAAAAATTTGACTTGTATAAATAAAATATTAATAACAGAAATGTTATATATGTATATGTCGGTATAAATGGTGTACCAGCCCCTGGAGGCAAGAGCCAATAGTATAGTTAGAGTACCCCAAAGGTTGCTCTGCATTGCACTGGGGCTGCAACCAACTCCACTGTACCTCCCTCTCTTGACTGCATCTGAGGCTCTAGCGCTGTATCTAGTCCCTGGAATGATCTCATGACACTTGGGAATCTCTTTCTAACCCATAATCTCATCATGATGTGTGAACTCCCATGTATCCAGCAATTACATATATTCCATTTATTATGTGGAAGTATTTGTTTTAACCACTAGGGGCAGTATTCATGCTGTTGGGCAAATGTGCTGTTTGATTTGCTCAGTACTCGTTAGATCGTTGGCACAACCATACTGTAAATCAGTATAATACAAAACCACTGGTTATACTTGGAATTTGTTAATTTAAAAAGAAGAGCTATTTTCCACAGGAGTATAGGAGCTTCCTCTCTCTGTTCTCATACTCGGTGCCTCTAGGGCTGTCCTGGCTTTGTGGCAACAGTTTTAAAGCACAGACTACAGCAGCTGCGAGGCTTCAGCAAGGACAGAAGTTGACAGTGCTCTTTTTCCTCTATTTAACTCCAGGATACATAGTTGTGTGGTGAGAAAGTGGGATATTAATCCAGCTACTTTGCAAAAGAGCTAATAGAGATTTGTTTCAGACAAACATTTCAATATCCAGATGTTCCCCACCACCACATATCTATTTCTCTGTTCCCATCAACTGCAAAAACAAAGCAGTCGTTTCTTTACAATAGCAACGATGTTATGACTGTCTCTTAACATTATCTTACCCAATTAACGGGTACTGCATCTTGATAATCCTTATGTAATAGAAAACATACTGCTCAAACATGCAGGGAAACTCTGTACTGTATGCCCTTGATATGACTGAAAGATGCACAGACTGATTGGGAAGTTATACCCAATATAGCTGTTGAAGTGAAATATATGATCAGTATCATTTGTAATATGCTAGTGCCTAAATCCCCCAACTGAGGCTGGGGCCTCACTATGCAAGGCATTGTACAAACAAGTAATACGAGAGTCCCTGCCCTGAAGAGCTTACATTCTAAGCAGACAAGATGTGGGAATGGAAGTATTACTTCCCTTAGCTACCGGGGGGGAATTGAGGCACAGAAAGATTAGGGCTGAGCTTTTCAAAGGGGCCTTATGCCAGGCTAAGTGAGTTACCCAGTGTTACCCAGGAGAAGTCTGTGAGAGAGCTGGGAATTAAACCCAGATTTCTCAAGTCCCAGGCCAGTACCTTAGCCACCAGACCATTCTCTCTCAAATTCACAAGTCAGCATGCAGAAATGATAGAATCCACAGCCACCGCTTAGAAGCCATCAGGCTTCATGCTTTGCATTAGACTCTAGGATTTAAAATTGGACAGAATGATTTTTATATGACTTGATTTCCCCCCCTATTTTCAAACAATATCTTGATGCTCAATGTTAGTCTTAAAAGGATAACACACCAGTTCTCTCACTTGGACTGGTTTAAATGCAGGGCAACTCCATTGCTTTCAAAATAACAATGCTTTAATTTTTGCTTACCTTATACTAGCCAATATTTTTCCAGTATTGGTTTTATTGTTCCTATTGAAAAATGCATATATACTCTGATCCAGATTCTGCTCTGATTTAAACTGGCACAAACTGAAGTCAAAAGGAGATTTGCGATTTTCTTTTTGCTGGCACAGACTAACACGGCTACTACACTGTAACCTAATACAGCATTGTTCCCAGAGCTCTGATAACATAGTTGATGGTACTGGCGTTCAAACAAAGATGCTTTCACATGCAAAGAGCTGTGTAAATCGTTGTTAAACAAAAATATCCACGTTAATTTCAGTCCCATTAAAAATACAAGAAAAACAAGAATCTGGGCCCACAAAAAAGGCAATCATTAGGAAAGAACATGTTCTAAAGCTTCTAAAAAAAGCATTGCAAACCAGGGAAGGTAAAACCCTAAAATTATAAGCCATAAAAAAAGAAATGATGCTTTCTGTGCCCTGGCTAGAACATCTCAAGTATTGGATAAAAAGATTTAACATTCTTTTTACTCTTCCCACTTTTAATAGGAAAATCCAGATGCAGATGTATGCTTGATTTCAGTGCCAAGCTGCCTCCTCTGTTTAATAAAGAGTGTAATGCAATTTAAACTGAAGAAGCAAAGAGCCCTAAAATACCAGCATGAGAGACTCAGAATCCTAATTAATTTTCTGTTGGTCACAGTTGTCAGAGATTCTCTTCCTTGTGCCTCTGCTAACATGGGACAAAATATCCAATAAATTCTGCTTTTGCACTCAGTTGAAATTCTAAAATAAATTATTAATATTTATATAAGAAAATAGAATATTATCCCTCTAGAATTATTCAGTGATTTTTTAACTCTGTCTGTACTGAAGGGATAAGTGTAAATGTATGCAAATACTGACAGCTTATTCTGCCTTATCTTATGTGGATGTTCTAGGAAGGGAAGAGGCACAGCCAGTCTCTTCTCCCCCTGCCTCTACCAGCACATCTGTGGAGAAACATGGAGGTAGGGCTCTACTAACACATCCCACAACATTCCACAACCCCAAGGAAGTAGAATTACTGGCTGGGGAGATGACTAGGTCCCTGAATCACCTAGGGTTGCCAGGTGTCCAGTTTTCAACTGGAATGCCAGGTGGAAAAGGGACCCTGGCGGCTCCAGTCGGCACCACCGACCAGGCCATTAAAAGTCCAGTTGGCGACGTAGCGGAGGCCCAGGGCTGAGGCAGGTTCTTTGCCTGCCCTGGCTTCGCACAGCTCCTGGAAGTGGCCGCCAGGTCCCTGCAGCCCCTAGGTGCACAGGCAGCCAGGGAGGCTCCGTGCTATGCCCCCACCCTGAGTGCCGGCTCCACAGCTCCCATAGGCCGTGAACCGCAACCAATGTGAGCTACCAGGGCAGTGCGCAGAGCTTCCCTGGCCACCCATGCACCTAGGGGCTGCAGGGACCTGGCAGCCACTTCCTGGGAGCCACGTTAAGTGCCTCTGGGACCCCGAACCCCCTGCCCCAGCCCTCAGCCCCTCCTGCACCCCAGGCCCCATACAAGAGCTCACCCCCCCAGCCAGAGCCCTCACCCCTTCCCAGAATGCAACCCCCTGACCCAGCCCAGAGCCCCCTCCTGAACCCCAAAACCCATCATCCCTGGCCCCACTCCAGAGCCCACACCCTCAGCCAGAGCCTGCACTCCAAACCCCTCAGCCCCAGCCCCACCCCAGAGCCCATGCCCCCAGATGGAGCCCTTACTACCCTCCCACACCCCAACCTCCTGCCTCAGCCTGGTGAAAGTGAGTGAGGGTGGCGGAGAGCGAGTGACGGAGGGAGGGGGGATGGAGTGAGCAGGGGGCGGGGCATCGGAGAAGGGCCAAGGCAAGGGTGGGAACTTGAGGCAGGGGCAGGGCTGGGTGTTCAGTTTTGTGTGATTAGAAATTTGGCAACCCAGGGGGGAGGGATAACTCAGTGGTTTGAGCATTGGCCTGCTAAACCCAGGGTTGTGAGTTCAATCCTTGAGGGGGCCACTTAGGGATCTGGGGCAGAAATCTGCCAGGGGACAGTACTTGGTCCTGCTAGTGAAGGCAGGGGACTGGACTCGATGACCTTTCAAGGTTGTTCCTGTTCTAGGAGATTGGCATATCTCCATTTATTTATTTATTTATTTAAACCCTAGAATCACTCAGGGACATGTTGCCATTTTGCAGCAAGCTCTGGAATAGGAGAGCACTGAATGCCCATTGCTCAAGTAAGGCTTGGGAGGCATGAACAGAAAAGAGATAAATTATGGTGCATACAGCAACAACTACTATAGAAACGCCTCTTCCTCCCCAGCATGAACACACAAACATAGACTGCTGCTCAGGACAGATAGCCAAAAGGCTGAAAGGTAAATGAGTGAAGCCCAAAGCTAAGTAGCTGAAATGCAGCACTCGGAGCACAGAGTGACCATTTCAGGAAATCCCTTATGCCAGTAGACATATGGTAGACACAGTTAGCAACAAAGAATCAAATATGCATGTGCCAGAAGAAAGCAAATGTATGAGACTGTAAGAAGTTTCTGAAATAGAAAAGTATAATAAATTAGAGGTATTTCCCAGAAAGTTGAAAAAGGTTTGTTTGTAGATAGTGTTGAAATGTCTCCTGCTGATCCAGGCCAAGTCCCTCATACTTGATGTCCCACCACCGTGTTCTCCCAAGGGCTAGACTCTCATTTGATGTAAGACAGTGTAGCTAAACCCAGGTGAGAATCTGGCCCTGAGAACTTAGCTGAGAGTACTTGAGGAGGAGGAGGCTCTCTAGGAAGTGAAAAGGCAGTGATGTCTGGGAACAGGGATTTTACCCTTGGTATCAGTAAGCCCAGACCAGCAGAGACCATAACATTGCCCCCTTTTAACCTGAACTGTTAGCCACTATTCAGGACCTTGCAGGTTGTTTGTGAGGTGAAAATGATAACAGTCTGGTATGGCTATGATGCAATCCAGTTTGTTTACAAAGAATGTACACAAAGTCCTGTTTCCCTGAATACAGTAGGTATCAAACAACAGGAAGCAGTTCCTTTGCTCACAATACCAGCCTCTTTTCCAGCCAGTACTCTTCCCAAAAAGCTCTCGTGTGGTTTTGTGGCATGATCACACTACAAGGGCTTCTTTTGTTGTCCCCCCTGGCTGTCAGCCTGCTTGTTCTGGCTGCTTCTGACTCAGGCCTTGGCTACACTTGCACTTTATACCGCAGTAAAGCTGCCTAGAGCACTCTACCTTACTCCCCGTCCACACTGGCAAGGAACGTAGAGCGCTCCGACTCCCTGGCTAGAGCGCTCCTGGTACTCCATCTCTCGCAGAGGGATAATGGCTGTTGCGTCTTGGCTGAGACGCCCCAGGGTCAGTGTGAACGAGGAGTTAAGTTACTGCGCTCTGATTGACCACCAGAAACTTCCCATAATCCCCTTAAATCAAGTGGCCTCTCTTCTCTTTGTTGTGAAGTTGGCTGAGGAATGTGGAAGTGCCGTTTCAAAGCTCCATTTCAAACAGCCGGCTGCTTATCTGCAACAGTAAATGTTTGCTGTGAGTGGGGGGGAGGGGGGGTCTGAACTTACAAGACAGAGTGCTGACACACTCTTAGCACTCCAAAAAAGCCACACTCTGTCTCCCCCTGCATACACACAACACACTCCTGTCACACTCCACTCCACCCCCCGCACTTGAAAAGCATGTTGCAGCCAGCTGAATGCTGGGATAGCTGCCCATAATGCACAGTTCCCAATGCCGCTGCAAGTGCTGCAAATGTGGCCACACCAGTGTGGACAGACTGCAGCCCTTTCCCTAGTGCAAAGGTTGGTTTAACTCAAAGCGCTCTACATCTGCAAGTGTAGCCCTAGCCTCAGACACATGCACAGTTGCAATCAGATCAATCCCCAGCCCCTGTATTTGCATTCATTCTAGTCTAGATATCAAGTGATATCTTCCATTGTTTCAGCTACCAGTAAACAAAGGGGCATTTAACTGCTTCATCATTTAATCTGACTGAAAGGTGGCCAGCACACCCTTGAACTCCAAGCAGGGTTGTGATTGCCCATAGATCAAAGGCACCCTTGCTGGGGGGCCTACAGCATAACACAACTCTGACCACCCCTTTCACTACCAGCAATGAAGAAAATGCAGATCAGGTGGATCCAGGCTGGGTGGTGTGGGAGGAGAGGCGCCACAGACTTGGAAACTTCTATTTACACTGAGACTGACTGTACAAGAACAAAGTGCAGACTGAATCCAAAAGTTACAATGGAAGTCAGTGTCGGGCTACATATAGTGATGTCTGTAGGGGAAAAAAACATCTCAGAGAATGTGCCTAATTCCTAAGGAATTTAAGAAAGCTACAGTGTGCACTTTCATGGAAAAAAGAACTAACAGACTGGATGGAACTAAATACCTATATGTTTTGGACACCACCAATGGATTTTGCAAAATACCTGTGGACGTGGAAAGGTTCAGTTGACCCATTTTGACTATACCTTTTGACAGATGTGATGGTCATTTTTCCTGTGGTTACTTTTCAGTATCTCTAGTGCACAGCGTATTCCACAGAAAGTAGCAGAGATGATGGTAGAAAGAATAGATGTACTTACAGTACGCTAACCTAGTATGAATACATGGATAGCTGATATGGTTTTGGAAAGTTCATTGTGTGAAGTACTTCACCCAAACAGACTAAGGAGTCATTGAGAATGAACATGAGAAAAGGTGATAGAATTGGGGCCAAAGCCCTTGATTCAACAAGGTTCCTTAAGATCATGCCTAACTTTAAGCACACAAACAGGTCCATTGACTTTAGTGGGACTAGTCACATGCTTAAAGTTAGGTATATACTTAATTACCTTGTTGACTTAGCTTCAAAGTATCTAAATTAGATTAATCTCGTTCTGGGCTATGTTTCGGTCCCTAACATCCTTACATATTACTGAGGCATGCACAGAATGATGTGGGTAATGGATAATAAGAAAATTGCACATTTCTGCTTTGTTCTGACTTGAAAAGCCTGCTTTAGCTCTCTTGTCTGAATGAAAGTGTGGGTTGTCAGAGGAAACATAGCTAATACAACATGGCAAGTTAACTGTGCGTAACACATCCAGAGCAGTCTCTTGCAACATACCCAGAGCAGACTGTCTTTATAGTACCATTGCATAATCACTTACTACAGGAAGTTTTAAAGTCATTTGTTTCTGAGCCTATATTCTAAAAACTCGCTTTTAATGAGACAGACCCCAATTGTGAATTTAATTCTGAATTACAATAAAACCAAGAGGGAGGGGCATGGTGATAGCCACATAAAAATGTAACCATTAATTCAATATAATCAATACAGTTGAAGTAAATATCAAAAGAATTTGCAGTGATGTGACTAACCCTAATGTTTCTTGAATCATGTTGATAATTTACCAAGTTAATTTACTTCCTTCTGACTCACCAGCCAGATGATATTTTCTGAAAGCCAAATTGGTTTTTGGACTTAATAAGGGGCCACACTGCTGTAGAAAAATGGTATAAACATTAGATAATTTAAACAAGATGAACCCTGCTGAAACTCTCTAAGACTCTAATAGACTGCATCGTTTTTTCCAAAATAGTAGATTTTGAAAAAATGATAAAAGTTGAACACACTATTCAAGGTCTTATTTTTCACACAGACTGTGAAAAATATGAAATGCTCAGTGTTTGACTAGTCACTGAAAATATTTTCATGGTATTAATTGGTCTTGTCTACATTATTTCATTAACATTTAAACATACTTAAAACAAAATCACTTCCAGTTCTGGTAAAGCATCATCTGTTTTTACTCTATGGTAATGAATGTATACCTTATATCAGCTCTCTAGACTAAATTCTGGACCCAAGCGCTAAGTCAGAGGAAATCGGTTTTGTATGGGGGCTTTCTCTGAAGGTGGGGAGGGCTGACACGTGGTGTGGAATTCTCTCTCTTCATGGATTGCACTCACTACACCTTCCCACCCTCTACACCATTTTGGTGTTTTGTCCAGTGCTTCTCATGCCAAGGACTGTCGATCAGTTGACCTCTTGGGTTTCCCCAACCTCATACCCCTGCCAGTCTCTACACTGCTATGGAGAGAGTTGCTGCACAGGTGGGAGACCATTAAACCAGTCTTTGGCTTCTGCAGAGCCTCCTTATCTGGAAATGTAAATGAGAATATATACCCTTCGAAACAAAATGAAATTTGATTCTAGCCCTTTCCCATGTGAAGATAGCAATCAAAACATAAACTGAGGGTTGAAAAGGACAATCAGGTGGGCTCCAGTTCTGCAGAAGGAGGCATGGCAGAGGGAGACTCTATGGAAAATAAGTAAAATGGTCAAAATCAGCCAAAATATCCAGTGCATAATTTATTTGATGAATATTTCTGGTATTTGCTGAATAAGGGAGGTATGAATAGTATTAATTAGAGAGCTTCAGAGCTGGTCAACTACTAACAATTAATTATTCCTCACATAAATTATTTCCTGGAAAGTGGTGGTGTTTGCCAAATAATGTGTTCATAGAATTTTATTTGACCAAACTAAAATGAGTCCTTTCATCTCTGGGTGTATCTCAAAATCACTTCATTAACCTCCTCATAATCCTTAGGGGGCCTACCATGTAATGGTGGCAGCAATTGGGCATGTTTGGGCAGAAAGAGCCGTGAAAAGTTGCTATAGACATTTGCTGGAGGACTCTAATTGCCCCAAAGCCGGCATTAGCAAACAGAAAATGCTGATGCCCATGCTGGAAATGTAGGAGCCTCCTTCATAGCCTTTCCCATCTTTCTTTCACAATAGAACTGTGACAGTTCCACAACATTTAGGGTTTTTGTTTTGGGGTGAGTTTTTTTTGCAGCAGAGTGGGGGATTCAGAGGTATGAACAGGATTTGATCCACTGAGAAGAGCACCATTTACTTTACTCGCCACTAATATTTATTTTTATGGCCTGATTCATGTCACAGTAAGGTTATTGGGAGAGTGTTCCATATATCTTACTGCACTTTCTAATCGTTCATGTGAACTTCTGATTTGAATTCATTGTAAAGACCATATATACTAATAGCATAGAATGTACATCATGCAACAATTCTCTATTTCACTAAGAACTGTTATGTTATTTTAACCAGGTTACTATTAAATACTGAGCTATTCTTTATAATGATCTGGCTCTAGTGGCTTCATGCAGGTGGGGCTGACGGCACCCCAATGTGTCCCGATATTTCAGTGTTGTGATCTGGTCACCCTACTGTTTTCCAGGAGGTGTCAGGAAATAGAACAGTGAGAGTCACAGCACCTCTGTCTGATGAATGATTGGTTCACACAAGCGCGCTTCGGCTCAAAAATCCTTGTTTTTATTGAGTACAAAGCACACATTTAAAATAGCAATAATCTTGGAGCACCCCAGAAATAGTTACCCGAAGTCTGAGGTGGTATCAAGTGACATTAGCAGAGTTCCGGTGGCCAACCTTTCTATTAGCCTCAGGTGAATTACGTGTCAATCTCCTAGCTTGTAGAAATCCTCTCAAATTTCTCCCAGATTCTCCAAAGTGCAGACACTAACTAAACACTTTTATATGTATCTCAAAACAAAGTACTCATAGTAACTTCTAATAGACTGGGGTTTCCCTAGCAACAGCAACAAAAAAAAAGCCCTCATATTTCTACTTATCAGCAAAGCAGCTTCTAGCAAGAAACTTACAAACACAGGCACCCAGACTCAAGGTCAGCTATTCACATCCCCCCTCCCCCCCTTCGCATGAATCTGTCCTTGTTAGTAACACGCTGCAGCTGCAGTTGTTTTTCTTCTGTCTGCCTAAACCAAGGCCAGATTTTCTGACTCTGTGGTGTCCTCACTTCCAGTTTATGGGGGTTAAGTGCACAAGATGGCTGCGAATTATATCAAATCAAATTCTCTCATAATATCCAAAGCTTCCCACCTCCTCCTCTCTCACACACCCTGTCCATCACTGCACTGCACCAGATGGAACAAAGGAAGCAGCCTTTAAACAGAAGGGATCCTGACCTAAGAACTTCGGCTAGTCAAATTGTTGAGAGCATGTGGTGCGAAAAATTGCTTTGAATTTAACATAGTTTGTTGAGTTAGGCATTAGTTGCATTAGTTGCATTTTATCTTTATTTTTCTCTATCTCTCTGTAGTTAATAAACGTGTGTTATTGTTTCATCTAATCCAGTGTTGAAGTGTTTGGGAAACTCCAGTTGGGGCAACAAGATTGTGCATATCATTTCTATTAATAAAATGATGGACTATTTATGAGTTTGTATTGTCCAGGAGTGGGCTGGGTAGTACAACACGTACATTTCTGGGGAAAATCTGGGTCTGGGAGTGTGTAATTCCGGCTCGCAGGTTGCAGTGACTCACAGACATAGCTGGGAGTGACTTACATGCTGGAGGCTGGCTGTGAGCAGTCCAGGAGTAGAGGCAACAAGAGCAGAACAGTGTAAAGGGCACCCCAGGTTAAAGGACAAGGGTGACACAGCTTCTCACTAGTCTGGATTGTACCCTCACTATGTCACAACCATTCAATCCATTTAGACACAAAACTGAAACTCCGCCCACATACCCTGACCGCCTCCAGCTGAATGAGTGTAAGAAAAATTGCCATTTTCAGTGCACTTTTCCTAAATCAGTCCAGATAAATCACTCTCCCTTTCATCAGTCTCCACTGTCTGTGTGCATCTCTCTCCCAGTAAAGACATTAGTTCCACAGTGATTCCTCAGTCGTTCAAATCATAAACTCTCAGAAACCTGCCAAAGTGGCAGCCGCAGACACAGAGGCCATTCCTGGAAAATGAGCCTGGCATCCTTGCAACAGACTAGAATTCCATCTGTGTGGCCACAGTTGTTCTTGGCTTCACTTTGCCAGAGGAGGTAGAAAAGAATGGACAGAAAAGGAAGCAGCTTCCAAATTGCTAGCAAGAGCCACAGGCTGTACTGATTGGGTTGCACTGAGATCTCCTTCTAGAGGTCTGCTAATCTCAGGTTCCCTTTTAGGGACTCAGTTCTGATTTTCATCCATCACGCACAAGAGTAAGGGATGTACAAGTGGGCCCAAGCTTTCTAGAGATTTGTATTGCAAAGCCAGCTCCAAAGTGCAACCCAATTGCTAGAATTGCAGGTCTGACATGGCGATTTTTCCTAACAAGCATGCGCTATGCATGGGCCTGCTCAGGACTGACTTTAGGGCACATTTAACCCATGAACACAGATCTTCAAATTGTCAGTGGGGGAACGCAAGGAATCATCCTGATGGTTCACTCCAAAATCCTAAGGCCTGTCTTATATGACTAAGATACTTGTCACAGCATACATTCATTACATTAATATTTGTACCAGCAAGACTGTAGTGCCCATCTTTAAAAAAGGGAAGAAGGAAGATCTGGGGAACTACAGGCCAGTCAGTCTCACCTCAGTCCCTGGAAAAATCATGGAACAGGTCCTCAAGGAATCAATTCTGAACCACTTAAAGGAGGGGAAAGTGATCAGGAACAGTCAGCATGGATTCACCAAGGGCAAGTCATGCCTGACTAACCTAATTGCCTTCTATGATGAGATAACTGGCTCTGTGGATGAGGGGAAAGCAGTGGATGTGCTATTTCTTGACTTTAGCAAAGCTTTTGATACAGTCTCCCACAGTGTTCTTGCCAGCAAGTTAAAGAAGTATGGGCTGGATGAATGGACGGTAAGGTGGATAGAAAACTGGCTGGATGGTCGTGCTCAACGGGTAGTGATCAATGGCTCCATGTCTAGTTGGCAGCCGGTATCAAGTGGAGTGCCCCAAGGGTCGGTGCTGGGGTCGGTTTTGTTCAATATCTTCATCAACGATCTGGAGGATGGTGTGGAGTGCACCCTTAGCAAGTTTGCAGATGACACTAAACTGGGAGGAGTGGTTGATACGCTGGAGGGTAGGGACAGGATACAGAGGGCCCTAGACAAATTAGAGGATTGGGCCAAAAGAAATCTGATGAGGTTCAACAAGGACAAGTGCAGAGTCCTGCACTTAGGACGGAAGAATCCCATGCACTGCTACAGACTAGGGACCGAATGGCTGGGCAGCAGTTCTGCAGAAAAGGACCTAGGGGTTACAGTGGACGAAAAGCTGAATATGAGTCAACAGTGTGCCCTTGTTGCCAAGAAGGCTAACGGCATTTTGGGCTGTATAAGTAGGGGCATTTCCAGCAGATCGAGGGACATAATTATTCCCCTCTATTCGGCACTGGTGAGGCCTCATTTGGAGTACTGTGTCCAGTTTTGGGCCCCACACTACAAGAAGGATGTGGATAAATTGGAAAGAGTCCACCGGAGGGCAACAAAAATGATTAGGGGGCTGGAGCACATGACTTATGAGGAGAGGCTGAGGGAACTGGGATTGTTTAGCCTGCAGAAGAGAAGAGTGAGGGGGGATTTGATAGCTGCTTTCAACTACATAAAAGGGGGTTCCAAAGAGGATGGATCTAGACTGTTCTCAGTGGTAGAAGATGACAGAACAAGGAGTAATGGTCTCAAGTTGCAGAGGGGGAGGTTTAGGTTGGATATTAGGAAAAACTTTTTCACTAGTAGGGTGGTGAAGCACTGGAATGGGTTACCTAGGGAGGTGGTGGAATCTCCTTCCTTAAAGGTTTTTAAGGTCAGGCTTGACAAAGCCCTGGCTGGGATGATCTAGTTGGGGTTGGTCCTGCTTTGAGCAGGGGGTTGGACTAGATGACCTCCTGAGGTCCCTTCCAACCCTGAGATTCTATGATTCTATGATCAAAGGTCATTCATAATTTTCAAATCTAGGCCTAATTCATCCCCCATAACATAATACAAAGTACAATTGTAAGCTCTTTGGTACAGGGACTTTGTCTGCCTTTGTCCAGTGCCTAGCTCAGGAGAGATCCATTCCTGCTCAGGACTTTGAATGCTATAAACATTAAATAATAAGGCATAAACAATGTGGCTGAGACATTTAGTGGGAGGAAAGCGCTCATTTTAATAGGAATTGAGGGCCTAACTCCATCAGGTGTATTTGAAAGTACAACATATAATAATTCTGGTGTATGGGGTGCTGAGCATTTCAGTGGGCCCTGAGGGCATTCAGTCCATCCAGGAGTTGCTCATCATCCTACAGGACTGAGCCCTTGCAGTGTGTCCATGATCCTTTATTTTTCTAAAGAACTATTACAAGGGTACCCACCAGGCAGTTCTTGGCCAAAATGTGAATTATTGTCTGGAAACAGGGTAGCAGCGCTGAACTGTTTTAGATTTTTGAAGAGATTATATGAAGGGATCCAATTATATGATTATGGGGCTTTACTCAAAAGAGACATAAACCATCAGGGCCTGATTTTGCTCCCCCTGAAGTCCATGGGCGTTTTGACATAGATTTCAGTGAGAGCAAGATCATGCCCTCTAGACAAATAGATGTATTGTGCACAAATGAAAAGTACTGAATAATAAATGACACTAACTTATTTAAATGCCTGAGGAACTATTCTCTATGTCTCCCACTGCAGTCTTTAAACATAACTTTATTATTATTTAGTGCCAGGCACTGTACAAACATACAGGAAATGACAGCACCTATCCTAAGGAGCCTCCCGTCTAAAAGAGAAGACATCATAGATGGATGAGCCAAAAAACTAGGTCAGAGTGGTGAAGATGACATAACAAAAATAACAAGATGTGCAGAAGTCTTAGCCTATCAGGAGCAGTTTTCACACCTTGCCACTTACCTGGCTATGATCAGGTTGTAGTTTCCTATATGCATTTTGGAAGGAGTGAGACAAAACAATATTACAATAACTATTCAGCTCTAAAAGCCAAAATTGAATTTTCCTTCCAACATCACACGCTTGAAAAACTTGCATTCTATTCTCTGGTAGTCACTGCTAATCTCGTGTCTCCTCCTCCCTATTAAAATATTAAGTGGCATGTGTTTCCATTGCACATTTAGCATTCAAGCCTGTTCCCTTTGAATTGAATGGTAACATTCCTATTGACTTCAATTGGAAGAGGAATAGGCACTGGGAGGGATACATTTGCTAGTTTATGAATCTGTAGTAAGCTGATTTGGTCTTATATAGGGATGGCAAATATGACTCTTTTACTCATCAGATTGACCACCGGCTGTAGCCAGTCTGGTGTATTAAAACATACCATCAGCTAACAATTACCAGAAACAGTCATTGAAGCTTCCAGAGCCAGACAACTAAGTTTCTTTAAGAGCTAGCAGGATAAGGAAACAGTTGCAAAAATGTACAGAAACTTTTGAACACGTATAGAAAGGATTCGATGCAAGAGAAAAAATGAAACAGTCAGTAGACCACTTGAGAGCGAGATTTTCACTGCTAAAAGAAATCCCGTCAGAAATCAGATACTGAGGGAATATAATTATGTATCCTGAATAATGAAGCCCAAATTCAGATTCTCCTGCTGGTGGACAAAGAAGTGCACACAATCTGCTTTGCTTTGTCCATTGACATATTTTGTTGGCAACATATATTTATGTTTCTAAAGGAAATTAAAATGAGAGTTACAATGCTTCTGTCTTTGGATTGGGGCCCTAACATACTTCTTTCTCTGTTGTTTATTTCCATAATAATTAAGAGGTCTGAGTGTGCAGGCACCAAAGGCGATGACACCATTTTATTTGTTTAAAAGTCAGGCCATGCTTTGCACAGGAAATGAGCAAATACTTTGCAACGTTATAAAGACAAGGCAATGTGCATGTATGCTGGGGGGGGGGAGAGGGTGCAAAATCCAATTTCTGACTTGGACTTAGGGCAGGCATGGAATATCTCCTGTAGGTCCGCCACATCATTTTCATACACTATTAGAGGCCACAGGAGCCATGAAAAAAGCATGGAGGCCAAGGCCTCTCCTCTGAACACTATTGGGAAAGTGTAGAGGCCACAGTATTGTTGCTGGCCAAATTTCAAATTCCCCTACAAAAAGACAACTGATGTGGTTTTGGGACTTTGACATGTGCAAAGGCTTGTAAGAAAAAGTAAGGGAAGAATTTTCCCTTCTTCTGGGCAGGGAAGTGAATAAGCGATTCGGGGGGCGGGGGAGTGGGGTTAGCCATTACCTTGTCAGATGACAGATATAGCTGGTTTTTATTTTGTCAATATGGGCTATATTGTTTTAATATATTTTAAATTGGCAGACCCATAGGCATTCAGTAGTGTCGTAATTATATGTTTATACTATCTTACCACATATACATTTGTCTTGGTGCAAAGCACTTCTTTCAGTAGTCTTATTAAAGGCCTGGCCCTGCAAGAAGCCAAGACCATAAGAATAGCCATAATGGGTCAAATAATCCATCTAGCCCCATATCCTGTTTTGTGATAGTGGACGATGCCCGATGCTTCACTGGTATTGGACAAAATAGGGCACTTTATTGTGTGTCATCCAGTCCTGGCTTCTAGTGGTCGGCAGTTTAGGGACACCCAGAGAATGGGGTTGCATTCTTGACCATCTTGGCTAATAACCCTTGCTCGTTCGCCTTAAATCACTTTGGACCAGCCCCAATGCCTTTACTCATTGTTTGCTAAAACCCTTACTTAGGTGAATGCCCACTGAAGTCAAGGATCTTTCAATTTGGGTCATTGATTAAAACAAGGGTTGTGATGTCTCACAAGAGCCTCAGAACACCTTGATGGATGGGACTCCCCAGGGCCCATCTCTAACCTCAGAAATGCTTGTCTGACTCCTATTCAAATCAGTGTCAGCTGTGTGTGCTCATTTGTTGGCAGAATTGGCTCCTACAGTTTCAAAGAGCAAATCAGAGTGCATGCTAGACTATTTCAGTACAAATTAGTGATTCCTGCCCAAACTTCCCAACTCCCCCACAATCAACTTCAAAATTGCCCAAAATAAAAGGGTGGGTAGAGAGAGAAAGAAAAGGAAAAATAAAATGAAAGGGAAGGGGCAGGGGGAAGTATCCAGGTTTATAATGCCATTTTTACAGAAAGTCAAAAGGAAAGTTCTAACCAGCTAGCACAGATGTGCGTGAGTCAAATAGTTATATATTACATCATCATATCATCCTGAATATAATCTATTAACCTGTGTCCAGATGCCTTTTTTTTCTCTTTTCTGAGTACTCTGCATTCCTCTCCTTTCTGAATTGCAGGCAAAGTGCTTTCTTTCCTTATTATAGACAAGGTAATGCCCCTTGTTGATAGACTTTTTATTTTAATTTCCATCCTTTACTAGTTTCCAAAAGGGTACATTTTCATTCCACATGTTGGCCAAAAGTAACACTTGTGCTTTTGTGGGATATAATTGACTGTAAAGTCTGTTTTCTGTACAGTGAATAAGTAGCTAATTAACAAAACAATGACATGCAGTGAGATATTACACTACAGAGTCATGCAGGGTACATTATGTAGTGACAGGTAGGTTAGCATGCAGGGGTGCAAACTGGCTCCCTAAAAAAAGGCATACACTCCCTTCCCCTAGAATAGCATATGATGTATCAGGCTACTGGGCCTACTCCGAAAGCCCAGACTCATATGGGTATATCCTGGATGCAGGTTAGGAGACAGATGACGGGAATAGATACAATGTCCTGTTCCCACTGAAATGAATGGCAAAATTCCTATAGACTTCAGTGGCCTTTTTGACACTCCTGGATGCTGAGCTTCTGCAAGGATCTGAAAACCCTTAATTCTTGTTGATTTCAATGTGATTTGAGGGTGCTTAGCATCTCCTTAGAGGCATTCAGTGCCTCACAGGGTCAGGCCCTATATCAGGACCTCACAAAATGGGGCAGTACCTAACTTTTCTGAATGTCAAAAAAGGGTCAGGTTCAGTTTGATTCCAGGTGTGAATTAAGAGTTTTTTATTTTAACTACAATTGGTTCACCCATCCCTAATTACACTGGAATGTTGTTTGGTAACAATATACAAAAAGGAAAGTATTTTTAAGTTTCATACACTAATATGCAATATTTTCACACAAACCAGAACCATGCTAATTTTAGATGGCATCTTCTACTCTCCAGAATTACATATTAACTGTAATTTAGCATTGAATAGGCAATGATATTAAAGATTCCTCATCTCAGCAATTCCTCTTTGGCAATAGTCTTGGTGCAATACTATGTTTACAGCCATGGGAATATCTGCAAACCAGGGGTTAAGATCACCCTATCTGGAGTAGGCTATAAAAAGGAAGCTGTTTTATTGCCACAAAGCTTTGGCATGGTTCTGCTGAGGCCCATAATATCCAGAATTTAGCACTCATCACTATCCCAGTCATAGGATAGGCAGATGCAAGTTAGGGAAGATCAAACTTTTCTAATTTATACTGTAGCTTCTTGAATTAGATTAAATCTATCAGCCATTGGAAACAGTTCTCAGTGTCACTAAAGGACAAATGGTTAACTTCTTCCTGAAACATTGGTTCTGGTTTTCAACAGACCTGTACAAAGATGCTTCTGAAGATGATGTTGCTACCCTTTAGAAATAATATGGAATTAAAGTATCCCACATCACTTGCATAAGCTGAGTATGTTTCTTTGAGTGACCTAAAGATAATGCAAATGTGGAATGCTAAGTTTCTTAAATGGACTGTACAATAAAGCGGTAGCAGTGTGACCTTGATTACATCATATTTTTGTAAACAGATACCACGCACCATCTTTATCAAAGTGTTTAGACCTTTTATTTCTTTTATATATATCAATAGATAGATAGATAGATAGATAAAAGAAATAAAAGGTCTAAACACTTTATATATATATATATATATATGCATATACCTCTAATTAGGGATGCCATTTTTATCTTATCATAATGGGAGAGAGCATAGTGGAAGTACAGGACCAGTCACAGGGAAATTTGCGTTATGTTTCCATCTTTACCACTGTATAATCTTGAGCAAGTTACTTTATGATTCTGTGCCTCAGTTTTCCCATTTATAGAATGGGGATAATACTTCATACCCAGGGGTGGCTTTTACAATTTTGCAGCCCCAAGCAGGGGCGGCGGCCCTGCCCCCGATACAGGCAGACGTAGTGGGGCCCCGCCCCTGACACCTGCCTGCGTCGGGGGCGGGGCCCTGCTACGTCTGCCTGCGTCCCGTCCCCAACGCAGGCAGTCCCAGTCCGCAGCGGCAAGGGGATCGCAGCGGACCTGCTGCCCCATTACCGCCGCGACAGGCGAGAATGGGGCGACAGTCCAAGTCCCACGGCTGCAATTCGGCGGCGGGAAGAGTGGACCTGCCGCCAAATTGCCGCCACGGGACTCGGACTGCCGCCCCATTCTCGATACCGCCCCAAGCATCAGCTTGGAAAGCTGGTGCCTGGAGCCGGCCCTGTTCCTACCACACAAGGGCATGTTGTGAGATTTATGGCCCTGATCCTGAAAGCATTTATACTAATGTTTCATTCTCGATCATTGAAGTCAACAGATTGCAGGGTTAGGCTTAATAGCTATACATTTCATTGAGCTCTCTCCAATGGGAAACGGTGAGGAAAGTTTGTTAAGGAGCTATAGGTTGTAGTGAGATCCAGGGAGACTTGCCACAACAATAATAAACACACAAACACACACAGAGTTCAATTAAAAACAAGCAAACAACATTTACAGTTAAATTTTATCCTTCTGCTTTTTTTAACTTTATAAGAGGATAATACCATTTGTTCCAATAGGGCCAAATAATAAGATTCTTTACCTTTTCTTTTCTATTTTCTTTTAATCAGTTCCCCACTAAGACAAGATCCCATGGAAGTCAGTGAGTTAAAAAAAAAAGAATAAGGATCTCTGGATCTGGCCCTATAGGAGTTAAAAGTGTCATATCACTAAGAGGAAAGGGAAAAGAGAAAATTTTACAGTATGCTATAGAACAAGGTTTACAAAAAATTAATAGAGTTTCCTTACTGCAGTTAATATAGTAAAGTATCCCTGAAGGACATATTGATAATGGCAGTTTTGACCATGACCAGTCATAAATCCATGCTGTTTTCGTTTCCTCATTATCCAGTTCATTCTCCATCTTTGTATGACCTGCTAAAGACATCTATCCTCCCAACTCTCTCTTCTGTGAAGGTATCTGGATCAGAATGCCTCATCAGATATTTCTTTTAATTAGGTCTTTTGGCTGCTGGATGTTACTGGAAAAATCCATATTTTTTCTATTTTTGATCCTTTTCAGTTATTGCATTTATTTAAGATGAAAGCCAGATGTTATATTAATAAGAGAAGTGCCTTTCCTAAAGGGAACCATTCATCAGCAAAGAAGCAGATGTAGCTTTGCTGCGACTTACTTAAATTCTTCTTTTGAGCCGGAAATCCAAGATGATGTATTTGAAAGTAATAGAATTGTGACTGCAGAATAATACCTATTTACCATGATCTCTTTAAAAGCTGGTAATAGGGATTTAGAGTTTATGCACTGAAGTTTACAAAGCTTTAATTTGGAAAGGGGAAAAAGTTGACAAAATATATTTGAATAAGTAAGATTTGGATACATTAAACACAGTATTATTGGCGGGGGAGGGGGGCGGTGTTTTTTAAAGTTCAGACATAACATAAAATGTCCAACTGGTTGAAAGTAATCATCTGTGTCCCACAGCTATTCATTTATTTTCTTTTGGTGGCTATTCACTTAAAGCCAGCTCTACATGTAGCCGATGGCAGAACATCAAATCAGTGCTCTGTCCCACACCCACTGCTATCATATGCACACTGCTCCTTGCCCTTATTCCAACCTATACAAGTGTCTACATTTACAAACCTTATGTTAGTCCCCGCCCACCCACCCCCCCATTTTAGAAAATTTTGGCCAGAATGCCCAAGCAGCTTACACACTCAGATTGCCTCCTTTGAAAATAACCTGCTCATGTATAAACTAACTTGTAATATTTATATAAACAAATAAGATGTCCATCACATACACATAATACCCTCTGACCACAAAATCATCATAACTCTAATACATGAACAGTTTTTAGAAACCTTGTTAAAGGGTTCATACAATTATTTTTCTTAAACACAGCATTTTAACAGCCATATGATTAAATATCTCCATTATGCCTTCCATGTTGTATTTTAAAGATTAATACTATCTGCTGCAATATAAAGCCCAATACCAGCAGCACTATTTTGCAAAATATGTTCTAGTTGAATGAGCTAATTAACTTTTAAAAATGAGACCTAGCCAATGGATTAAAAAGCAAGTTACTGGAGCTTAATGAGCCAAAAGCCATCACATTTACAAGTTAATGTAGTGTAAATTATTCATGGGCAGCATATAAATAAGTGTAATAGGATATTTTCGTGCTGTTGTTGCCTTAAAATTAGGTTCTTCTGAAAAGTAACTTTAGAGATCCAGAATAATGGGATCCCATGTTGGTTGTATCTCAGTGATTTTCAGATCACATTTGCTCAGTTTTAATCTAAATCAGGGGGTCTCAAACACGTGGCCCGTGGGCCACATGCGGCCCGCGGAGCTATTTCCTGCGGCCCGCCATTGGCGCCGACTCCACTGGCAGCCAAGCTCCAAACATGACCGAGTGTTTATATTTTATTAAAACCCCTCTTTGCATTACAGTTTTTAAAAAGTTACTACATTGACTTTGAATAGAATACTATATTACTCTTCATTTTTGACAATACTTTTGTATCATTGTATGAAAAGGTTTCAATGATGCGGCCCACGGGCCAATTTACTAGTTCTCATGTGGCCCTCGTGGTGATTTGAGTTTGAGATCCCTGATCTAAATGAAAGCTCTCTAAACACTTGGCCTACTCTCCTCCTTTTCCATGCCCAGGGCCGGTGCAAGGAAGTTTTACGCTCTAGGCAATACTTCCTTGCACCAGCCCTGTGCGCTCCCCTAGCTAACGCACCCCACCCCAGCGGCAGGCAGTCCCCCCCCCCACGGCAGCTAACCCCCCCACCCGCGGCATCAAGCTCCCCCCCCCCCAAGGCGGCTCCCCACCCCCCACCCGCCCGCGGCTAACCCCCCTGCTTGCGGCAGCTCAGCCCCCTGGCCGCAGCGCCTCCCGCCGCCCGCGGCGGCCGGCTCCCCACCTGCACTCGGCTGTTAACCCCCTGCCCATGGCAGCTCCCCACCCCCCCATGGCAGCCATCCCCCCCGCCCGCGGCAGCTCCCCATCCCCCCACGGTAGCAGCTCACCTCTGCCAGTGCCAGCAGCTCCTCTGAAGCTGCGTTCTCAGCGGCATTTCAGCAACCGCTTTGATTGCTGCCGAATCGCCGCTGGGAGTTGCCGCTGCCGAAATGCCGCCCCCCAAATCCTGGCGCCCTAGGCGACCGCCTAGGGTCTCCTAGTGGAAGCGCCAGCCCTGTCCATGCCTCTGTCCAGGCCCTGAACAGGGTGGGAGGGCACAGACAGGCTGGTCTCTTATTCTGTCATATAACAAGCTTGAAAGAGAACCCAGTAGAAGCTTTTAATTTGCACTGCTTCCCTCTGCTGCAGAACCTACCTTTAGGGGGACAGTCAGGGGGGAAGCCAGATGCAAGGAATATTCTGGAAGCACAGCTTCTGCAGGGAGCCACGCTACCTTTGGCCTAGCTGTAGCTGTTAGGCCAACATGGATCCATGCAACATGGAGACAAGAAGGCTCAACATGGTCGCATGGCTATCAGACACTAAACGCCTATCTTATTCCACTGAAGAGGGATTGCACCCTTCCCCACCTCTCCCCACCACCAGAAAACTTAATAAAAAAAACTCCATAAAATGAAATGATGCCTTACATCTTAGCTTCATGAGTGTGGCCTTCTCTCCATTGTCCCGGCAGGGAAGTTTATTTTTATTTAGGCCAGGGCATTTGAGACTTCACTTGAGTACAAAGGAACTTTGAAAACTGAGACGCGAATAAATCCTCTGGACCCAGACACATGCTCTTTCCCCCACTGTAAATGGTTGTAATTTGGTAGGGAACAGCTGCCTGAAGCCTACAAAACTTAACAGCCTGTAACTCATGCAGGCCCGGGATAGCTGACTGCTGTTGTTGCACCTAAAACATGTCCCCAAAATTGAGAAACTAGGGTGACAGATGATAAAAGCGCTCGTCTTCTGATCCTTGCTTCACTTTTAAAACCAAACTCAAACCAACCCTTTTTATAAGGTTTATTTGGACAATGCAGTTTCTGGCATGCAATAGACTTAGAAGACGAAGTGCTGACACACCATGAAGTAATATGAATTTCCCACTGTGGCCAGAAACAGAATGGTGGAAATCTCACAAGCAGGTTTGCGCTTGTGAGTTTTTCATACTGGTTTTACGTATTGAACAGTGTTTGATAGCTTAGATCAGCTTTGGATGCTTTTTGCAACTAAATCTCAACTTTCTGAGGTTTGCCTATCCCAAATGCTAAAGCAGAGAGCACTATTTTTTATTTAGCCCTCTTTTGATTGATGCAGGAATAACTAAACTTTTTAAAGAGGGGCATAATGAATGTTGAACAATATATAATGTATTATCAGTAGTGCCAAGTCTGGCAATTTTACCCAAGATAGCTGCCACCACTTATTGCAGTCAACAGGACTGGAGTCACAGGCTGCGCTTAGCCAGATGGCTGCTATGTCCCTTTTAACCTTGCAGCTAACTGTGAGGCTGCTCCCAGCAAAGCCGGTTGCTACCTCCCAGAGTTTCCAAAGGGGGCTGATGCCAAGCTGTTCTCAGGGAAGATGATGGTCCCCTCAGTGATCGTGTGAGGGCCAAGAAGGAGAATGAGGAGGGACAGGGAATAAAGCTGTGGAACTACCAAGAGGATGTATGTGTTAGGAAGTAAGAATGGAAACTATGTGGGTCAGTAGGGAGCAGGAGGCAGACTGAGGGATGTAGGGGAAGAGGGCTGAGGGAGGAAATGCAAGGAACAGGAGACAAACTGATGGGATGCTGACAAAATGTGTGGAGAAGGAGACTGAGATATGCGGGGAAATGTGGGTTGGCAGAGAGGAAGAATGTGATGGATCGGAGGAGACAGATGGGAGAGAGGGAAAGAAGAAAATATTAATGGAGAATGAGAGTGGGACAGTTGCCTGTCCCATCTAGTTTACAGAGGGATAGAATGGCAGCTCCCTGTACCTCAGGTGATAGGAAAAGTTAAGTGGAGTCCCCTCCAAGTAGCAAACAAGGAGATCTGCATTGTATGCATTTATTTAATGTTGAATTTTGAACCTGAGATGATGACACACTCATTTAGGATTGCCAGCGTCCTCCTCAATGTAAAAATTAAAACATTTAAAATCAAAAGACATGATCTAGAATTTATTTTAATTTTCATTATTTGAAATCCAATCTCATAATTTTTGGGAGGTCTGACATGAATTTTGGTCAGTACTAGTATTATACAAGTGTTCAGATTTTATTCATGCTAGAATTCATGAAACTTTTTGGATTTGTGAACAGTTTTGTGGATATCCAGAAGTGGTCTGGATAATTATAAACAAATCATATACCCATATTCATCATAATGACTGAATCTCAATGTTTTTAGTACTCAGACAGCTTTGCCTAACTATAGCCTTTTTGGGGAAAAAAATTAACACACAAAACTCTAATTTAGTTTATATATGGTACATAAGCCTGGAAGACATAGCTGTATGTTAAAGCAGCAAAGTAAATGTACAATAACATTTAACTAGGGAAAGCTTGTGTGTTAAATAATTTATGTTTCATCAAATTTACATGTGTGATCTACATGTTGTTAAAGCTCATGATTATATGTTTTTTACTAATGAATTTAGGGTGACCAGACAGCAAGTGTGAAAAATCGGGACAGGGGGTGGGGGGGGTAATAGGCACATATATAAGAAAAAGCCTCAAATATCGGCACTGTCCCTATAAAATCGGAACATCTGGTCACCCTAAATGAATTATAGGTATTTCCTCCATTTTGTTATTTCTGCTACCAATCTTAGATCATTACGAAAACATCAGACTTTTCTTGTAGTGCTGCATATCCTTGGGGAAAAAACGTAAATATATTAAGACTGTTTTGATTTCACTACATTTGTGGTCATAGCAAAATGTCTTCATACCTTGGAAGTCATTATGTGGTCCTCCCAGTTACTACTGTGCTAAAAACTCTGATACAAACAGGACTGATACAGGATCGAGGTGACAACTGATTTTAAAGGTTGGGCAGGAGCCAAAGGGAATATTGCTTTCTCAGTTGAAAACGGGACTTAGCAAGATTTATTTATTTCCTGACAAAATGGAAAAAAATAACTACTTCATAAAACATATACCTGTCATTCACTTGTTATCCAGAGAAGCTGTTCAATGTAAATGTAAATGAACAGCAATTCATTAGATGTATTAGCCCTAACCTTAAAAATAATAGTTAATTTGCCTAATAGCACAGCACAAGTTCATCCAGCACTTAAAGCCCGTATTTCATGGATTTTTTCCCCAGCCGAATGTGTTCAGTACAGTAGATCTTCCCTGGGGCAAGCCCAAGACTATGGAATGAACTCCCACAGTACCTAAGGACCATCACAAACATCATCACCATTCTGCTAAGTGCAAGGCAGATTTCTTTGCTCTAGCAACATGTATAGATTAAATAAACACATCCAAAACAAAGCACTCCACTTTGCACACTGTCCTCGGGGAGAGCATGACAGAACAATGCTTAATGCAGTACTGGAAGGCACTGAGAGAGCACTGTGATGAGTGTGGTATAAACCAATAGAGAAGAATTCTGGCCTTAAAGTCTATATTCATGCCTTACAGTTTATGAATCTTTCATTTAAATTATGCTGCTTTGGTGTTTTTCCTGCTAGTATTTGATGTGCATCTCAGAAAACATATGGGATACAAGCCCTGATCTCAAAACATATAGGCAAACACTTATGCACATGACAAAAGTTACTCATGCGCCTAAGAGTTTATGTGGGATTGAGTCCATAGTATATAAGTGCTTCCTTAGCTCAGGGAGGTGGAGAAAGTGACTAAAAAGGGGAAGCCTTGCATTAATGAGCCTGGTCTACCTTTTGTGATTTTAAACTGATTTATATAAATTAGTGTAAATATCTGCATGGACATGCTTATTCTGCTTATCATTAAGAGTAGCTCATTTTGGTTTAATGTAAATTGATTGGGAATCTGTCTAAAATAAACCAAAATAATCCACTCCAACTGAAAGAAGAGTGTCCACACAGGAGTTTGCACCAATTTAACTGAAATCAGTTTAAAAATCATTTAATAACCACTTTGCGTCCAGAAATTTACTCAGCAGCCCACTATAGTTCATTGATCCTGACAGTGGTGCAGGGATCTTTTTTTTTTTTTTTTAAACACACTGATGAACGGTCTAATATTATCTCCAATGATTTAGGCACAAACAGGTTTATCTGCAAAAGCAGCTATACAGTATATTTTCCCCAGCTCAGCGTACATTTTTACTAGATTAGTGTGTGGCCACTGCTGAGATGATCACTCTATAGCCCAGTGATGTATTCCCTTCTTCCAGTATCACAGAGTAGTCAAGATCACATTCAATGCAGCTTCATGGTTTGCTTTTGCAGAAGCCCCCTTCCAGATTCCACTGCTACATGGAGGCATTTCAAATTGACAACTTATTTCCAAAAACAGTAGTTTGTTTTCAGGTTTCCTGGAAATTGATCAACTCTGTCTTATAATGGTCCATTCTAGAAAACACTTGTGATAGGTTGCCCGTCCCCCACATCCCTGGGATGCCACCTAATGTACTGGGGTACCACTAAGCCCACCGGTTCCACCAGTATGGGTTCCCTTACACTGTCCTGATGAGCCAGGCCCTCAAGCCTTCTCCAGCACACATGCAGGTAGGGCCACACCCAGCTGCCGAAAGACACAGACACTGAGATCAGCTCTGTGTGGGAATTGCTCAGCACTCAAGTACACACCCACTCTGGAGTATAAACCCAAAATTGTCTTGTGCTGCACAGAAATCTATACAGTGTAAGATCATTAAATTTGCTCCCTCCCTCAATGTGGAGGAAAATATGCACAGCTTCCTCCCCCCGCCAGTTATTAATTACACAAAATGGGTTTTAGAATAAACAAAAACAAGTTTATTAACTACAAAAGGTAGATTTTAAGTGATTATAAAGTATAGCAAACAAATCAAAGTAGATTACTAAGGAAATAAAGCAAACATGCAAACTAAGCTTAATATACTAAAGAAACTGGCTACAAGTAGTAATTTCTCACCCTAAATGTTGTTTTAAGCAGGTTGCAAAGTTTCTTGAAGACAAACTGCTCTTGCCTGCAGCTCAGAACTCCAGGTATTCTTTTCACAGGCCAGACACCTTCTAGCCTGGGTCCAGTTCCTTCTCCCCCAGATCAGTCTTAGGTGTTTTTAGCAGTCATCTTGGGCAGGGTTTCAGTGAAGAACCAACCTTTATTAACTCACTTCCCTGCCTTAAGTAGGATTTACATATGGCAGGAATCCTTTATTTCCCAGTTTGATTCCCACGCCCCTATTTGTGGAAAAATACTAGCAGGCCAAGATGGGGTCCAATACCAGATGCCATGATCATATTACCCTGCAGTGTCAAAGCAGCATCCCAGGTAGCTTCTCAGGTGGGAGATTAGTATCTTCAAAGTCCTGTTGTTTCCCCTAATGGCCCATCCAGGCTGATTGCATTTTGTCTGGTGGGCGTTCCCCTGGTATAAACACAGTTTAATTGTTACATAGTCAATACTCCTAACTTCAGATACAGAAATGATACATGCATACAAATAGGATAATCATAGTCAGTACACCATAACTTTGCCAATGATACCTCATATGCCCCATCTTGTATAAAATAAATCCTAGATATGCTATAATCATCTTATAACAATATTTCTATGAAGAATATGGTGAGTAGCATCACAACACCATTTCAACACCTCCCAAGGGTGTGCTTTGCTACCAGCATTAAAGAATGTGGAAGCCTCTGCTCTTAAGAGGGAAACTGTGACCATCATCATGAGTAGAATATGTTGTGAAAGTAATGCCATGCATTTTCAAACATTTTTTGGGCCCTATCTCCAAGTAAAAGCTGCCTCTTATGAAAGTATACAATGTAAGGTGTAACATTGCCAGTGAAGTCCTGAATATTCCTTATGGTACAATGTCAACAAATAAGAGACTCCCCTTTCAAATGCAAAGTTATCTTAACCTCATCCATTGGCAGTATATACTCACATGTTAGGGGGTGTCTCTGTGTCTGTTACGGAAAGTAGGAGGCAAGAAAGAAACATACAGGGACACCTCATTTTTCGCTATCAATCAAGGGCCCCAAAAAAGCAGTTGCTTGCTCAAAATGACTTTCTAGCAAAGGAGGAGCAGAATTGTACTCAGAATGGGTCAGATTGCATCTAGTGTGCAAGAACGGGAGAAGTCACAAGGAGCTTCTCACCATCTCACTTCTTTTCTTGCTGCTGCACACAATGGGGAGGCCTTATACTCAAGGGCTCCAGAGGGCTAGCAGCACTAGTGCATGCAAAGGGGCAAGAACCAGGACCCTAAATCCCCTCTACATCAAAAAAAATGGAGAGGGCAAGACCCATAGGGGAGTATACACTGCATCAACCTACTTGCACATTCACTGCACACTCTGAGACTTCCCCATCCACAGAGTATAAACAAGGCAGGCTTGCTAGTCTGGCTGCCCTGCCGTTTTTGTTTGTTGGCTGGAGATTTCCAGACAAGTTTTGTTCACACAAGAGATTCTGAGAATTAAGGTAAAATTTGGATCCAGTCTTTTTTCTGCTTATCTGAACCATCCAATATTCATGCATCCCTAGAGCTCGTTGGCCTATTTGTTACAGAGTAAGATTTGTTTTATATTTGGCCTCTTTTTGATTCTGCTTTTTAAAAGCCTACCTAATGAGCATGTATCTGTAGTTAATTTCCATATTTTGGTTTTACTCAGAGACTCATTAAATAACAGAACTATAGTACATAACATTTTGATCATGCAGTGGTGTAAGTTAACCTCAAACAGATACATCAGTTGGGCCGATTTAATTAGACAGCCTCAAGCCAGAAGTTAGTTTAAATTAAACAAGTTTTTATTAGGTGTGTATAGCAGGGCTGCACTTACATTTGTAATAAAGGTCATTTCCTTTATTAATTCACTTCCTTTCACACTGGCATTCTGTCCACGGGTTATGGAAGATGCCTCCTGTACAGTATATTGGAAAGAAATACCCAGGCACTGACAGAAACTTTATGGATGGTGCATCACCTTTTAAATGGATTCCTCTGTTTTGTGGCCCCAATCGAAGGGACCACAGAAGTCAACAGGAATCTTTCCATTAACTTGACTGGGCTTCGTATTTGGCCCTTAGAATTTAAATCAGCCCCTTATTTTATTGTAACTTCTGTTTTGGTAGGACTCACAGATAACGCTTGACTTTTTTGTGTTTGTGTATAACTTTTTACACAATGTAACAAACTCTTATTTGTCATCTTAGCAACTACTGCAATTAAACTGCTCCTAATCAGAGTTGGTGAAAATTAGGTACCATCCCTTCTGTGAAAGATGATTTATTTGTACTTTAGTGATATTCGCCTAGTGTTCTTTATTTGTCTAACCTTGAAACTTAAGAATTAATGGGTATTTTTGGCCAATTTTTTAAAAACAGGGTCTTTTAAAATTTCAGCTCAATAGACAGGTTTCCCTAAATAATAGACAACAGGGATTTTTCAAGAAGAAATCAAGTCAGACCAATTTAATTTATTTCTTTGACAGAGCAACTGGCCTAGTGGATAGGGAGAAGCAGTAGATGTGATATATCTGTACTCTGGTAAGGCTTTTACATAGTCCCACGTGACAATCCCATAAGCAAACTAAGGAAATGTGGTCTAGATTCCTATAAAGTGGGTGCGCTACTGTTTGAAAGACTGTTCACAAAGAAGTTATCAATGGTTTACTGTCAGACTGGCCAGGTGTATCAAGTGGCATACTGCAGGTGCATGTGCTACTACTAGCCATGATGTTTTCATTAAAAACGTGGCTGATGGGGTAGAGAATGTGATTATAAAATTTGCCGATGACATCAGGCTCTTTGGAGGACAGGATTAGAATTCAAAAATGATCTTGACAAATTGGAGAATTGGTCTGAAATGAACAACATGAAATTCAATAAAGACATGTGGAAAGTAATACGCTTAGGAAGGAAACAAAATCAACTGCACAAATACAAAATGGGAAATAACGGCTAGGCAGCAGTACTGCAGAAAAGGATCTGAGGGTTATTAGTGGATCTCTAATTGAATATGAGCGAACAGTGCAAAGTTGTTGCAAAAAAGATTATTGTCATTCTGGATGTATTGACAGGAGTGTCATATTTAAGACACAGGATGTAATTGTTCCACTCTCCGTTGCATTAGTGAGGCTTCAACTGGAGTACTGTATCCAGTTTTGAAGATACATGTGAGCAAATCAGGTCATGTCTAGAGGACAGCAACAAAAATGATAAGGGATTTGGAAAACATAATTCATGAGGAAAGGTTGAAAGAATTATGCATGCTTAGTCTAGAGATGAGAAGGATGTGGGGGAGGTGTGATAGTTCAAATATGTAAAAGGAAAGAGGATAAAGAGGATGGTTCTCCATGTCTATGGTGGATAGGACAAGAAGCAATTGGCTTAGTTTGCAGCAAGGGAAATGTAGGTTATATATTAGGAAAATCATTCTAACTATAAGGATAGTTAAGCACTAGAACAGGTTAACTTGGGAGGTTGTGGAATCCCCATCCTTGGAACTTTTTAAAGAACAGGCCTAGCAAACACCTCTCAGGGATGGTCTATTTATTCTTAATCCTGTCTCAATGCGGGGTTGGGGTGTGGGGGTGGGGGAGAGGGGTGTGTGACCTCAAGGTCCCCTCCAGACCTACATTTTGATGATTCTATGGAAACCTTACAGTGCAGCTGAACAGGAATAGAAGTGAAATGAACTAAGTTTAGAGGCATGCAAAGATAAAACAAACAGCAAATTAGAAATAAATTAGATTTTAATAATTCTTTCCATGTTAGTAACCTGAGGTATTATCTATAATATGGGAAAAGACATTAATTTAATAATATTTTAACCTGAAATACCCCTCTGAACTGTTGGACTGCATATGAACTGTCAGCTAAAATTAATGATAAAAATCACTAAAGCGTGGTAAATATTTGTCTCAGTGGAACAAGATGGCAAGATTATACTGGTCTGGATAAATGTAAAGAAGTGGTCTGCAGACATCTAAGGTGAAGTCAATAGGAATTTAGCTATTGACTTCATGGAGCCAGGATTTCTCCCCATGTTTTTACTACTGGCAACTAAGTTTTAGGACCTTCCTGTGGCAGAAATTAGAAAATGTTTAAGCCTCTGTATGTGCATCAGAACGTATTATCGCTATTTGGCTCAGTCACAGGACTGCTCTGCATGCAGAACCTCTATTCTGTGTTTGGGCAGCATCCTGCACAATAGGATTCTGGTCCATGAGTAGGGATTCCAAATGCTATGGAAATACAAATGATAAATAAAAATAACGTTGGAGTGATTGGGAGTTGTAAGTGAACAGTGGTTGAAAAATCAGGCTCATCATTAATATCTTGTTCTGGACTTTGGAGTGCCATCCGTTGATATCGGTGCTGTGACATCAACTAGAGTTCAATAGCAGCAAAGGCTTTGTGAAACAGGAGAAATAGGCAAAACAGTGCCTCTAGAGGATTATTACTGTAGGAGGAATAGGGGAATACAGATGCCTCCTCTGCATGAGTGTGATATAAGGGAAAGAAAGCATGGGGATGCCTTCAGCCTCCACACCAGCACATCTGTTTATGGACCAGGTGTAATTTGGCTTCCAGTGCCAGGGAGCAAAAAGGGCTGGTTAGTAAAGAAGGGAGGGGTGCTAGTAGAGCTACCAGCTTGTGAAGGGGGCTTCCTCAGTGCCTTGGTCTCCCACACTCACATGTTAGGGTATTTTACTTGTGAGATTTTACTTGTGAGAGACTCATTTTACTTGTGAGATACTCCACCCCACACTCATCCAGAGAGTTTCTAGAGGCATTTCAACTTTCAGACACACAATACCTCCAGCCACTCCTGCTCCAACATTGCACCTCTTCTCCTCGGCCCATGGTGCTCAGGTTCATTAAGCTTGTAATGTGATTGGCTGAGATGTGTCCAATAAAAGTGGTTTAGCAAACAAGATAAAGGAACTCTCAGAAGCTACGGTGAACTTAGTCAACATGGGAGTCTATTTATCAAAGTGGTTTCTATTCCCATTTCAAGGCAGGTGAAAAGCAATAATAAATATTGAAAAAAGAAAATATATCTGGCACCAAGGCGTTTTAATGCATAAAATGCTGTGGAAAAAATCAATGCACATGCTGCAAATTCTAGTTTAATATAACATTTGTTTTTCTTACTGGTAATTTATCTTCGTAGAACTTGATGGTTTTAATATTTAAATAAACAACGCGTACAGTGAGCTTTCAGCCAAGTGAAGATCAAACACTGAATATCAACGAGACATTCAGAGAATAGGAAACATATGGTACTTGACAATATTTTCTAATTAAGGCTGCAGGTTTGTCATCATAGTATGTTTTAGGGAAAGTCATAGTGGATTCATAGTAGCAATGCCATGTAAATTATTGACAGTTAATCAAGTTATATACATTGTATATAATTTGCCCATTTTTCCTGTTCCCTTCATTTAGACATTATTACTCGTCTGTCCTTTAATTGCAATGCAGGGCTGCCCTTACCATGAGGCGAACTGAGGCGGCTGCCTCAGGTGCCAGACTGTGGTGGCGGGGGTGGGGGTGGGGGCGCCACTAGGACCCAGAGTGTACAAAATTGTGTCTGCTGCTGGTGCATATGTATTCTCTCTGCTCTAGATGCATAGAGATGGTGGAGTGCTGTGCTGGAGGAAGGAGGGCACAAGAGACATAACAGGAAGGCAGGAGAAAAGGTGAGAGGGAATAACAGAAAGCAGCAGGAGCTGCAGGGAGAGAGAGGAGGAGGAGCCTCTTATGTACCTCTCTAGCACCCCCAGGATCCTGGACTGATTAACACCAGCTTCTCAGGGAGTTTCCTGTTTCCTGCTGCTTCCCTGAACTCACTTGAGGAGAACAGGGAGTCAACTGAAGTAGTAGGAGCCAGTTAGGCCCTTAAGAAACTGATCTCTTCCCTCACTCAGGCCCTGCTACCAGCCTGCTTATTTGTCCCCTTCAACTGAGTGTTGAGAGCCACTATAGCTGGCACAGAACAGCAGTCATGAGTAAAAGAAGAAAACGTCCCTCTGGACAGCATTCAGAAAAAGACAGAAAGCAAAGGAAGCTTTTCTATCTAAGTAGGAAGGAGCTCTCCTGAGATACATAGACACAAATGTTCACGGTGAGCCTTCCAGCCCCAGTGAGGATGTGAGTGGTGAGGAGACGCCTGATCTTCCAGTTAGTCAGGGTGCAGGTGACCTGGCAGCTACTGCAGCATCCATATTTCCATCTCAAATGGATGTAACCATACACATTCCTGAAGAAGAGTGTAGATCAGAGAAGAGTGTGGTGGAGGGGCAAGAAACAGCTGCTGCTGAGTTTAGTTCCTTAAGTCTTGATGAACCAGGACTGTGGGACTTCCTTGTACTGCATGGGCCACAGCAAGTGAAAAACGTCATGTTCCCCAAAGACAATGAAAATAGAAGTTTCCATCCAACACATTACTGGCGTGAAATTCCCAATGGTGACAAAGTGGAGAGGCCATGGCTTATGTACTCAAAACCCAGAATGCTGCATACTGTTTTTGTTGCAAACTCTTCCAGTCTAATGTTCCAGCCACATTGGGTTCTACAGGAACAAAGGACTGGAAAAATCTGGCTAGCAATCTGGCATGCCATGAGAAGACAGCAAATCACCAGAGAGCATTCCATAGGTGGAAAGAGCTTGAGATGAGACTAAGGTTAAAGGCCACCATAGATGATCAGCATCAAGAGAAGTTTGCATCAGAGTCTATTTACTGGCAAAATGTTCTGAAAAGGCTCATTGCCATTGTGAGAATGCTTGCCAGGGCCGGTGCAAGGAATTTTCGCGCCCTAGGTGAAACTTCCTTGCACCAGCCCTGCGCGCCCCCGCCAGCTAACGCCGCCCCCCACGTGGCAGCCAGTTCCCACCCCTGCGCAGCAGCTAACCCCCCAGCCCATGGCCGCCAGCTCCCCCACCCCACGGAGACTCCCCACCCCCCCGCCTGGGGCGGTTAACCCCCCCCACTCGCAGCAACTCAGCCCCCCGCCCGCAGGCCGCGGTAGCCTCCCCCCAGCCCGCGGCAACTCCCCGCCTGCCAGTGGCTAAGCCCCCCGCTTGCGGCAGCTCAGCCCCTCGTCTGCAGGTGGCGGCGCTTCCCCCCCGCCCGCAGCGGCTGGCACCCCACCTGCCCGCGGCAGTTAACCTCCCGCCCACGGCGGCTCCCCACCCCCCAGCGGCAGCCAGCTCCCCCGCCCACGGCAGCTCCCCATCCCTCCACAGCAGCAGCTCACCTCCACTGGTGCCAGCAGCTCCTCTGAAGCTGCGTTCTCAGCGGCGTTTTGGCAGCCGCTTTTATTGCCGCCGAATTGTCGCCGGGAGTCACCACCTCCGAAATGCCGCCCCCCAAATCCTGGTGCCCTAGGCGACCACCTAGGGTCGCCTAGTGGAAGCGCCGGCCCTGATGCTTGCTACCCAATACCTAGCACTGCATGGCACTTCAGATCAGCTGTATGTGTCAAACAATGGAAACTTCCTTAAAATTGTGGAGCTGGTGGCTGAGTTTGATATTGTACTCCAGGTGCATCTAAGAAGAGTCACCACCCTAGAAATGTACACACACCGCTACCTTGGAAAAACAATTCAAAATGAGATCATATAGTTACTGGCAACAAAAGTCAAACAGAAGATTATGGCAGATCTGAAGTCAGCAAGATATTACTCTGTTATTCTGGACTGCACACCTGACATCAGCTATACGGAACAAATGACTTTAATGGTGCATTTTGTAACAACAACAACCTAGTGAAAATGCCCCTGCAATGGTGACTGTAAGAGAGCATTTTCTAGAATTTATTGACATTGATGATACTACAGGATCTGGTATGACAAATGTGCTTCTTAAAACGCTGGAAGATAGGGGAATTGACACGAGAGGTCAGGGCTATGATAATGGTGCCAACATGAGAGGAAAGAACAGAGGAGTGCAGACACGAATCCGAGAGTTAAACCCTCGATATTTTTTTGTCCTATTCAGTTCTCATTCATTGAACTTGGTGGTCAGTGATGCAGCATCAGCTTCTAGTGAGGCTGCAGAATTTTTTAATGTAATTGAAATCATCTATGTATTTTTCTCTGCATCAACTCATCAATGGCAAATTTTGAAGCAACATCTGGGAACATCCTCTCTGACACTGAAACCACTGAGTGCCACACGATGGGAAAGTCAAGTGGAGGTGATAAAGTCTATCAAACACCAAATTGGGAAGATAGATGATGTCAGAGTTGCCAATATGGAGGATAATGCTATGACAGGAGCTGTTCTAGGAGAACAGTGGCAGAGGGAAATGGAATCACCAAAAACATACATAACTTCAAATTTCTGTGTGGCTTAGTATTGTGGCATGACATCCTATTTGAAATAAATGTTGTAAGCAAGAGACTCCAAGATGTTGACCTTGATATATCTGGAGCAATGGAACAACTGGACAAAGCAAAGTCATACCTACAGTCTTACTGGTCAGATGAGGGATTTCAAAACGTTCTGAAGAGTGCTCAGAAGTTGGCAGAGGAACTTCACACTGAATCTATTTTCCCACCCATTCAAGAATACAAGAGTCACTGAAGAAGAAGACGACATTTTGATTACAAGGCACGGGATAATCCCATAAAAGACCCCAAACAACAATTCAAAGTTGAATTATTTAACCAGGTGCTAGATTGTGCAATACAGTCAGTTGAAGAACGTTTCATGCAGCTCAAGGAGCACAGCAGTATATTTGGGATGTTGTATGATATTCCAGAACTCCTCACTACACCTGAAGAAGACCTACACCAGCAATGCAGGGCACTAGAGACAGTGTTGACACATGATGACATGCGCGATATTGATGTGAGTGATTTAGGTGATGAACTGAAAGCCCTTTCAAGATACATTTCAGCAGGATCAACTTCAAAGGCTGTTCTGGAATATATATGCACAAATAATATGACCACCCTCTTTCCAAATGCTTCTGTTGCTCTGCACATACTTTTAACACTTCCTGTAACAGTTGCCAGTGGAGAACGCAGCTTCTCCAAGCTGAAGTTAATAAAAACACATCTACGCTCCACAATGACACAGGAGAGGCTGGTCGGCCTTCCAACCATCTCAATAGAGCATGAGCTGGCCCAGACTGTGGACCTTCAGGAAGCAGTTCAAATCTTTGCAATCAAGAAGGCACGGAAAGCACCACTTTGATTATTCAACCAGATAAAAATGCCAGTGTTTATTATGCAGACAAGAAAAGTTACATTTGTTGTTCAGGCATTTGAAAGTTAAGTGTTACTTAAAATTTTTGAACCAGGCATTTTAAGTTGTTAGTTCTCCTTTATTGGGGTAGGTAGCAGAGCAGTACCATGAGACGAGTAGAACAGGAAGAAGGCAGAATTGAGACCGTTCAAAGTTTTTAGCCCAAGCGAGGGGGTCTGGGGGCGTCATTTGAGCTCCCTGCCTCAGATGCCAAAATGTTGTGGGCCGGCCCTGGATTGCAAGTTCTTCAGAATGAGGATGATTCTTCTTGAGTGTTTGGAAAGCATCCTAAACTTTCTCCAATCCAGCTACCTCTGCTTGCACTCCACTAAAATCACTCAGACCAAAGCTCTCTTGACCTCTTCCTAGACAAATCTCAGAACTAGTACTCCATCCTCATCCTCCTTGACCCACCAGCTGCATTCAGCATCATTCACCATGCTCTTCTTCTTGAAGTCTGTCCTCTCCTGGTTCTCTTCCAGCCTCTCTAATCACTCCTTCAGTGTGCCCTTTGAGAGAACCTCTTCGTCCCCCCGCTCAACTTTCTGTGGGGATTCCATAGGGCTCCATTTGGTCCCCTTCACTTCTCCCTCTACACCTTGCCTCTAGATAATTTCATTTGGAAAAACAACTATATCTACCATCTGTATGCTGACAACTCATAGATCTCTCTCTCTTCTCCAGACCATTACCTTCTATCCAAATTAAAATCTCAGCTTGTCTTTCTGACATCTCCTCATGGATGTCTAGCTGTCAGATCAAGGTCAAAAGGCCTAAAAGAGAGCTCTTAATCCCCTCCCACCCCATCTCCAAAGCTGTCCTCACTTCCTTCCTTTCTCAGTCACTCTGGACAACCCCACCATCCTGCTTCAGGCCTGTAATCTTGTTGTCATCTCTGACTTTAGACCCTATCATTTTATATGTATAGTTGGGATTATGTTTTCCATGTGCATTTGCATTTATCAACATTGAATTTCATCTGCCATTTTGTTTCCCAGTCACCCAGTTTTGAGAGATCCTTTTGTAGCTCTTCACAATCTGCCTGGGACTTAACTATCTTGAGTAGTTTTGTATCATCTGCTAATTTTGCCATCTCACTGATTACTCCTTTTTCCAGATCATTTATGAATATGTTGAATAGGACTGGGCCCAGTACAGACCCCCTGGGGGACATCACTATTTACCTCTCTCCATTCTGAAAACTGGCCATTTATTCCTACCCTTTGTTTCCTATCTTTTAACCAGTTACAAATCCATGAGAGGACCTTCCCTCTTATCCCATGACAGCTTACTTTTCTTAAGAGCCTTTGGTGATGGACCTTGTCAAAGGCTTTCTGAAAATCTAAGTACACTATATCCACTGGATCTCTCTTGTCCAGATGTTGTTGACCCCCTTAAAGAATTCTAGTAAATTGGTGAACCTTTACAAAAACCATGTTGATTCTTTCCCAACAAATTATGTTCATCTATGTGTCTGACAATTATGTTCTTTCCTATAGTTTCATCCAGTTTGCCCGGTACTGAAGTCAGGCTTACCGGCCTGTAATTGCCAGGAACACCTCTGGAGCCCTTTTTAAAAATGGGCATCACATTAGCTATCCTCCAGTCATTTGGTACAGAAGATGATTTAAGTGATAGGTTACAGATTTCAGTTAGGGTACATCCACACTACCTGCCCGATTCAGCGGGTAGCGATCGATGTTCTGGGATCGATTTATCGCGTCTCATGTAAACGCGATAAATCAATCCCTGAAGCGCTCCCCGTTGACTCCGGAACTCCAGCTCGGTGCAAGGAGTAAGCAGAGTCGACGGGGGAGCCTGCCTGCGCTGCGTGGACCCGAGGTAAGTACTTTGTAATTTGATCTAAGATACTTTGACTTCAGCTACGGTATTCACGTAGCTGAAGTTGCGTATCTTAGATCGATCCCGCACTCCCCACCCCTAGTGTGGACCAGGCCTTAGTAGTCCTGCAATTTCACATTTGAGTTCCTTCAGAAATCTTGGGTGAATACCATCTGGTCCTGGTGACTTATTACTGTTTAGTTTATCAATTTGTTCCAAAACCTCCTCTAATGACAGCTCAATCTGGAACAGTTCCTCAGATTTGTCACCTAAAAAGAATGGCTCAGGTTTGGGAATCTCCCTCACATCCTCAGCCGTGAAGACCCATACATGTACATGTGGGGGTTAATACCTAATATTGATTCAAAAATTCTATTAATAATTATAATTTATTTTTAAGTAATTACAAACTTATTTGCACCTTTACTGAATACTAAGCTATAGCTACAAGAATGTTATAGCCAGGATATTTGAAAATATAACAATATGCATGTTTAGCTAATTATGTTAGAGCTAATAAAAAGTTCTACAATGTTTCCGTTTCTAGCTCCAGAGGACAAGCAAGCAAACAAACATCAAGCAACTAAACCACGAAAACACTTTTAGGAAGAAACCTGATTGCGAAAGAAATGCAGGTTTGTGTTGTCAGAGTAATAAATCTAGAGGGAAAATGGGCAAATACCAAACCACCCTCCCCCTTTCTTTATTAAAAAACCCTGATTTTACATCCACACAAAGAATTCTAGAAATATCCTTATTAAAAGGATTTATTTTCAAACACACTAAAGTCTTCATTCTGTAAACTTGAACATTGCTTCCAACTCATATTGCCACTTAAAGGTGAAAATATTTGTTGTTTCTCAAATGCTTTAAAATGGCATAATCTTTAATACGAATATTTATAAATATGTTGTATCTAAATGGAAGCCTTCATATAATAACTTCCCAATATTTTATATGAATTGTAAGATTTGTATGTACAAACATAGTACAGGTCATTTGATGTTAGAGTAATTACTAATCTAAGAAAACATTTAAGTACAAAATGTTTATATTCATGGGGAATTAAATAATTAATCATTGGCAGTGCAAAAGAAAACTCTGAGTGGAGGAAAATAAGAAAATCATCATTTCAAAAATTGTCATGTAGAGTTAAGATCTTTGGCTTTTTAAGAGTTATTTAATTTTAAAAGACTGTTTTGAGAAGTCATACTAGAGATGATCATGATGGTCCCTTCTGACCTTAAAGTCTAAGAGTCTATGAGAATTAAATACTCTTATATAAAAGTCAAAGCGAGTTTGGACTTTTTAAAAGCAGGATTTTATATCCTGTCAAATTCTAATAAAAGTAAAAAAAAAATCTAAAAAAATTGACTAAATAAAAAGAAAGTTAAAAACTATCTTTAAAAGTTATTTGGATTTTTCCTGCCACAAAAAGAACAAAGGAAGAAATGTTGCATATTTGTTAAACCAACTGCATATTCAGGAGTTGAAAGTGTCACCTAAGCCAATCATGAAGGCATAGATCCAGTGAAAAAGTGACAGCAACCAACTTGAATCTAAACAAGCAGGATAGAGATGTGTTTTCCTATAATTTCAAGAAAATAGAACAAGGGTATAAAAGACTCTGAAGTAAGCTACCCTCTGCTACTCCGCTTAGACAGCAAGAACTCCACAGCTCATCCTGTCCATCTCTATAAATGAGTGGTCACTCATGGATAAGAAAAACAGGGGCGGGGGGAGAAAATCCAAAGAAACCACCCCAAGAAAACCTTCCAAAATCTTCAACATAGATTGGCGAGAAAAAGTTCACACACACCACCAATGGATTAGATTTAAATTCATATAATGATTTTATTGGGATATTAAAATGCTATTGTAAAACTTGAAATACTGACAGCTCCTTCGGTTAGTCACCAAGTGGTTAGACCACATATTCCTGGAGAGGAAATAGGGACTAAACATTGGTAAGCAGAGAAATTGTGGGATTTAATTAGATTTAGGATTCTTAATATTGGTTAAGGGTTGGCCTGTATCAAGACAGTTCCTTAAATGGCTTTTTCTAAGTAACTGATCTAAATATTTTCTTTGGTTTCATACCATGTAGTTAAAATTGCTTACTTTGCCAACTATAAACTGTCCTGTTATTTATTAATAACCAACAGGTCTGCCTGCCCTAAAATCTCAGGGATGTATTCTCTGTTAAGAGCTCTCCATAGAGAGCCATACAGAAAAACAAAACAAAACAGAATAACTATAACAAACTTGTCATTTGTGTAGTTTAATGTTTTTCTCTTTAATAATAAAATAGACATGATTAATAATTGTGATTATTTTTCTTGGTCTTGATCATGGTGTCCCCTAAGGTTTATAAAAAAATAAAACCCCTGTAACTAAATAGAGGGAGCCATGCCTTTGAGCCGACAGTAAGAGAAACAATTAGTAAGAGCAGCCTTCCATTTTTTGTTTCTCTAAATATTTTTAAAACAAAATTAATTGGAGTCCAACGATTTAAAACTACCCCTCTCAGCCCCACAATATAGGTAATTATGGATAAAATGCATTACAGAGATGTTGTAATTGTCCCTAAACCAAACATTATAAGATCAGGAAATTCAGTGGCTACGTCAAATTTAAAAGAAATCCAAAAATGTTAAGGTATGGAAATGTAACAGTTAAGGCACCCATTTTTTTTTAACTCTGCCCTGCTGCAAAACCAGGGAGAGGGATAAAATATTGACCGTCTCTAAAAATTAGTTTGTAGAGTTAAGCAATTTTTTTGTTTGGTTGGTTGGTTGGTTTGATGGCCAAACCAAAAAAAACGGGGTAAAAGATTGGGTCAATCCGAAACAGAATTTTTGTTATTGTTGAATTTTTTTCCCCTTGCCAAAATGAAAAGTCAAAAAGTTGTTTCAGGTGTCACTAAAGAGCAGAGTTAAGGAGAACAGGGAAAGATACAGGAATCTCAATGCCCAATGGTTTAAAGCTACCAATTCTAGCCCTAATGGTTCACATGATATCAGATCTTAAAAATCAGTCATCAATGTCCAGCATGTAATTTGAGGGGGGAAGGAGGAAATATTTTTATACCTTTTTTTTTCCAGTAGTGGCTGCTGGAATCCTCTTGGAAGTTAGAATGGACCGATAGATTGGTGGGCAGAATGCAGGTGAAGCGGTTCTGTTAGTAACACCTGTTACTATATTACATCATAACACATGTGATGGGGTGTAAACACCCCACACTGGGCAACAAGAGATTTGGGGCTCAGACAGCCCCACCCCACTCCACCTGCAGCAAATGGCCCATCTGCTGGAGGAATTAAAAGACTGGGAATTAGGTCATTTGGGTGGCAAAGCTGGAAGGGAGCTCCAGCAGCACAGCGCAGCGCTGAGCAGAGGGAAACCTAAAGGCTCTGACACAGCTGCCCAAAGGGGCTCTCCCTGAGAGAAGGGAGAACCCACCCCAGAGACAATCAGAGACAGAAGTATTCCCCTCTCCCCCAGCTGTGGATCCTGGACATTGAAAACCACCTCTTATTTTGGTTTGGATTTCCCCAACAGGGGAAAAACTTGGACTAAGCTGAGAGGAAGAGGCCCAGGGAGGACAGCCTTAAGCAGCCTTGCTTGCCAGAACACTGGTAGCCCAAAGGGCCTGGGTCTGAGCCCAGTGGAGTGGGAGGGCCCAGGCGCCCCTCCCCACAGTCCCCTTGGTAGTCAGGGGGTTGATGCCATGACCACTAGACCATGTTCCCCAACCAGACCCCAAATGAGGACTATTACAATGTAATGGATGAAATCCTGGCCCCATTGAAGCCAATAGGAGTTTTGCCATTTACTTGAATGTGGAAGGATTTCACACTATGTCTGTTAAAATGACAGATATCGTATAAAAATATGCTTTGTGTGCTGTAGGACAGAATGAGTTGGATTCGAGTTTAACTTCTATATATTATGTATTTTAAGATATTCTTTTGAAAGACAAAGACTTCCCACTTTTCCTGGAAACATGCAGTTATACACTCATTGTATGTGTTCGTAATGTTCAAGAGCATCCAACAACTGATATTCATTTTTACTAGTATCTAGAAGAATTAATTTGTATTTAAAAATGTGGATGTTCTTACTGCAAAGGAAATGTAAATAACATAACATATTGTGTGAAAAGGATTTCCTCAATGTATTCTGTAGAATTTCCTCAATGTATTCTGTTTAATTTGTACTCCTGGCACGTTTTCTTATACCTCTCTCTTTATAATGGATGCTGGATATAACGGACAATACTTGAAAATATGGCTGAGTCCACTATCATACCTATCATTAGGGCATTTTTTGCCTTATTCATCTTCCTAGAAGTCTTCCATAGTTTATCGTAATCACAGTTTTATAATTATATTTTCTCTTTCTTTTCTTGCTTATATATTCAGAATTGGAGCTATTACTTTGCTGCTTTGATTTTTACTTTAATATGGTAATTACTTTCTAAATATTATCTATAACAATGTACAGAGCCAGCCTGAGTAATAAGGCTATAATTCGATTAAGGATTTGTGGTGCCATTTGTCAGTTACTTAAACATCAATCTCAACAAATAGGAAATCTGCATAAACCCTCGGATGAATTATGACCTTGACTGCAGCAGGAAGCAGTGCTTTATTCAATAACACTAATTCTAAGTCAGGATGTATAAACTATCTTTGTAGCCTATATAGAAAAAAATTACGCAGTATAAGACTTGTTTATAGTCCTGCATATCCCTGAGCCTGGAATTTATCAACTAATTATATGGCACAAGTGATAACAACAGCCTATGTTTTATGTCCTGTTGCAGAAAGTCAGTTATAAAACTTCTTTAAAACTGCTCCCATCAAGTTTTGCTAATTGATGGTATATATGTCAGTGACAGAGAAAGGGCCAATTTTTCATAGCAACTTTTTTTTTCTTTTTAAAGTAAAAGACTCAAGATAGCAAGTTCAGGCCTTCCTAACAATAGATATACTTCCTTTCACAATTATGAGTGAAGGGAGGAATAATTCCAGATTTTCTGCCTACTACGTACGTCTTCATTTTTAGAAAGGAACAACAATTATTTCTACAGACATTAATCAATTCTCCTACTAAACCTGGGTTTGAAACTCAGCAAAATTCAGTAGTTTCACTTTGCACAGGTTCATGCTGACATTTTACCCACACATGATTTATGTAAGTTCAGATAGTGAATATTATTTAGGGTTTGGGGTGCAAACTGACCAAGTTTCACCTGTCTGTGTGTCAGAATCATGCAACGCCATGAACTTTGCATCATTCCAGTGCTGAAATTAAAATATAACCTCTTTTGCCAAATACTAGATTCAAATCCCAGATCTGAACCAATGCCTTGGCTATAATTCAGTTTATAATTCAGGTTGTATATAAAGAAAGCTACGGTGAGTCCAATTTTCCAGCTCTGCTGCAAACAAGGCTCAAAATGGCAAAAAACAAACAAACAAAAACAAAAAAAACCCTGATATAAACTTTTTGTGGGATTTCAACATAATTGAATCTAAGTCCAAATTTTATTGTTTTATGGCCTCACAGCTGAACTAAAAGGCTATATCTAATCTGGATCTGAGTGATAAATCTTCAATTCTTCACTAATGATTACTGATGTACATTTAGAAGTCTTTAAGATCTGATGGTCAATGTGAAAGTGGGAAGCAACCTTATAACTTTAACTTTAGTATTTTCCAGACAATTCCTAAATGTAAACATTTTCCTGCTTCTGGATTCTTCAGCTCACCAGCTGGCTACTTGGTTGCATAGCAACTTCTTTTTCTATCTCTACCTCCCAGAATCAAAAGACTGTGTTGCATAAAATAATTGAAGTATTTCTTAGACTGGAAGGAACTAAATTCATGCAGCCTGGCTGTCATGTTGTTACTTGATCCTAGGCTTCTACCTTGACAAAGACTGATACGCATACCCCTGAAATCACAGGTCCATAATTTCCCATTTTATTCTTTAGACTCAATTTGGTGCTTCCTGTCACCAGTTATTTCCTACTTTGAAAATAAAGATGAAACAGACATCAGTAGAGTCCTCTGCAACTGCTCAGCACTTGCTGACAGAACTCTTGAGCAGGGCATTGGAAAAACTGACAAGATGATAGAAGAATATTATTCTGCAGCAGAAAGAAACCCAGACATAAGTCTGGTATTTTGTTCTGAACACATTTACTTCAAAAAAAAAATCAAAACAAAAACAATAGTCCCAACCTCTATTCAGAAAAATGACCTGGATTTTATTGTACATTTGCCTAGATGCAGGATTTTCTCAGTAGTTGTCAGCATGTTGTATAATCCAGTCTGGCTTGAAAACAGGGCTGTGACAGACATAAAATTCCAGTCTGAGACTGACTAGTAATGGTAACTGTCTCGATGACTCAGGTAATCTCACTCTTGCCCACACTGTGGCCTTTTAAATAAAGTGCATACACTGTAGCAGAGAATTCTGCTAATACTTGCCTGCTGCTATATGGGAATACACTGCAAGCATTTTCCCCATAACATAAAAGAGCACGCGTATGAATGGCACTACCTATGGGTTTGGTTTAAATCTGAGGATCAGTATCAAATGATGCATCAGAAGTGTTTACATACAGGCTGTGAAAACATGCATATACAGTAGGGTGTAGCCTATAGGGATAATTTACTTGCTTGCCTATATACATATCTTTTCTTATAGGTTTATTATTTTCTTATGGGTTTGATTATTTGTTTTATTATAATAGGTTTATATTAGAGTACTTTTGGCTGTAACGCAAGAGACCTACAGGCCACATCCTGTATGTTGAGCTAAGGCTAAGTTAGTGTACGTATGTTTGGGACCTTTCACCTAGATAGGTGGTGATTAGCTAAAGCATAAGATCCATATATGGCTGTGGCCTTTAACATAAATAGATAAAGGATGCATTGCAGCAGGTTGGCATTGGGGGCTTCCTAAGTTCATACCCTTTTAAACATAACAGGTAAACTGCAACTTGGAAAAGAACCAAAACAACCAGTTAGGACAGAAATAACAAAGCTGAGAATGAGCTAATGTCGTTAATATGTATGTATATGTCATCAATACATACAAACATACCAGCCTATGGAGTAAGTGTACCCCGACATTTCTGTGGGTGAGGAAACTAAGTTTGGCCATAGAAGGAAGGCTGAAGTGCTCAAGCTCTATAAGACTCCCCATGCTAAGAGAGCTTCAAGGCTTCTTCATTCTTGGGTCTTTGTATGCCAGTCGATTAGTGTGTTAGTTTTTAATTGTAAGTCAGTTAGATAAGTAAAACTCTAAATTAACTCCTTAGCTCTTTAGCTTCTCCTAAGCGCTGCACCTCCCACTCAAGAACTGAGGAACCTGGACCTGAAATTTCTTGGCATGACAGAGGTTAGGCTGGTCCTTTTTTCTCTTATCACCAGGTTATCAAGGAAGGGTGCAAGTATATTAATCAAAGGCTCTATAGTATACAATATCACATGTATCTCTAGAACAATATTATTGCCTTTGTAACTCTGCTTATTTTACCATTTGATTACTATTCCATTTACCTTGATAAAGTCTTTAAGTCTACATTTGTCTCAGTTTGAGTGTTCTTGTCACACACCCCAGGGGTCCTTGCAACTCTGTGTAACCTGATTCCAGGACAAGAACCTTATTACATTCTGATCAGATCAACTGGTGAGCCTATAACCCATATTATCCAAAATAATAATATTAAGCTCATAAAATCAGGCAACAAAGGCTAGTTATAGGAAAAGAGATGTGTCCTTCAATATATTACACACAAACGAAAAGAACAGTTAAGGTTGCAAAGTCAAGCATAGAAAAGTTAGGAAGTGCCAGAATTAAGGTCACCTGTGCAACCTTAATTTGGCCCCTCGTGTGTTTGCATTATGATACAGTCTTTAATTACAGACTCACATACAGTACTACTTTTTCCATAGAACGTCTTCCGCATTCAGTACAAAAAATGGACAGTGCTCACTCAATGAGCAGCTATTTGATATTTTGTTTTTATCATTGTTCAGGGTATGTCCTATGCCTTATTTACTGCACATTACTCAACACCCTCGCTTTTGAAAACAGAATTATTGATTTTCTCACAGGCTTTTCCACCGAGCTCATTACTATAGTAGCTGAGTGCTTCACAAACATTAACTTATCTTCACAACACCTCTGTGAGGGGAGGCAGTAGAATTATCTCCATTTTGCAGATGGGGAATTGAGACACACAGATTAAGGTAAAAATGTCCACTAATTTTGGGTGCCCAATTTCAGCTGCCTAAGATCTGATTTTTTTTCAGAGTATACAGCATTATATAGCACTTTATATGTTTTAAGCACAGCTCCCATTAATTTCCATTGCAGCTGTGACTGCTCAGCCCTTCTGCAAATTGATCTCAAGTCAGGCATCCAGAAAATGAGGAGCCTATAACCCAAGTGACTCTCCTGCCTCCCTCCCCCGGCCATGGAAAGTTTAGTTTAAGTGACTTGCCTGGCATCAGATAGAACTCTGTGGCAGAGGCAAGGATAAAATCCAGTTCTGCAGGGCAGTATTCAACTGCCTTAACCATAACACCATTCTATCTCTTCCTGGGGTGACCAGATGTCCCGATTTTATAGGGACAGTCCCGATTTTGGGATCTTTTTCTTATATAGGCTCCTATTACCCCCCCCCCCCCCCCCGTCCCAATTTTTCACATTTGTTGTCTGGTCACCCTCCTGCAGTCCCTTGCCTCATTCACCACACACTTTTTGCTTACTGCAACTAATGAGGCAGGCATAGGCACCAAATCCATGGGTGCTCCAGGGATCAAGCACCCAAGGAAAAAAAATAGGGGGTGCTCAGCTGTTGGGCTGGCGCCGATCAGCTGTTCAGGGGCTGGCAGGAGGTGCTCAGGAGAGGGTGGGAGGAGTGAACGGGGGGGCGAGGTGGTGGAGCAGGGGCTGGAAGAGATGGAGCGGGGGGTGGAGCACCTACCAGGAAAATAAAAGTCAGGACCTGTGAACGCAGTGGTCCTACAGACAACAGCCTCATTCACTACACAGCCCTGGTTTATCCTCAGAGCATGTCCACACTGTTTCTTGAAGAAGACACAGTTCCTGTTGAAAAAATAGCATGGGATTATAGAGCTAAAGACAGACAATACCACGCTGAATGCACACCAGTGGGATGAATTAAGTTTCACAGGAAACCTTAATTTTGGCATTACCTAGCTTTTGAGTTACTGACTTAGCAATCTTAATGGTCTGTTAACAGTTTGTTGTCTAGTTTTCTAGGTTTAAAAAAAAAAATCTGAAAAAACATTCTATCACATGGCATCATACTAACTTCCACCTGGTTTATTAGCAGGGCTGGAAACAGTTGACCAGAGGATGATGATTCTGGTTTGCAACAATCATCAAGGTTTTGACATTTGTTTTTGTTCCTCACTGGAATGAAAAAACAAAACTTTTGAAATATTTCCACAAAAGAAGAATTGTGTCAAAATTGCTCTTTTCTCCTTGAAAAATGTCAGATCTGATTCTGGTCGCGCTCTCTCTCTTCGGTTTGAAGTGATCATCTGGCCCTCAGAAGGCCTGGACCTCAGAAGCCCTCCTGACAAAATCGGCATTGAAACATATACCCCACTTAATTAGATGCATGGAGTGAAAAATACAGTAGGAAGGTATAAATATACAGCACATGAAAAGATGGGAGTTGCCTTACCAAGTGAGAGGTCAGTGCTAATGAGGCCAGTTCAATCAGGGTGGATGTGTGCCCAGCCAGTCCAAGTTGCTCCCTTCTAGCTCCTCATATGAGCTGCCTCTGCCTCCCCCTCAGTTAGGGTGACCAGATGAGAAGACCCGAAAATCGGGACTTCCCGCCCAAAGTTGTTGAGCAAAAAAACCGGAAAAACAGAAGACCAGAAATCGGGACAAAAGGCGTCCCGACCAAGCATCGGTCGGGATGCGGGACAAATGATGAAAAATCGGGACGGTCCCGATTTTATCGGGACGTCTGGTCACCCTAAAGTTCCAGTTGTTCCATCCTCCACCCCATTTCCCCACCACCTCTGGTTCCTGATCCCAGTCTCCCCCACTGTATTCCTCATCCAATGTCACCTGCTCACTCTTTGTCCCAGTCTTTGCCCAGCCAGTCTCAATTCCTCCCCACTACACCACAGTTCTTGTCAGATCTGCTTCCCCTCCCCTCCCCTCATCCCCCTTTTACTCTCTTTCCAGAAGCTCATAGGATCTCAGAGCCCCACCCACACCTCAGCTGGCTTCCAGTCCTAGTCTTCTTGGTCAGCCAGCCCCAGCTTCTCCTCTGTCCCTACCACCACCAGCAACCAGCTCCAGGCTTTTCTCTACCTCTCAGTTCCCAGTCTCTATCTCCCCACCATTGGCTTCCAATCCCCCACAACTCCCAGTCAGTTTCCTTCTTCCCCTTCCACCAGCTCCAGTTCCAGGCTTATTAGGGTCCTTCTCCAATCTAAGTCCTTCCCTTCCCTCTCTGTCTTTGTCTCCTTTGTATTCAAGCTTGGTGGATTTCTCTCTATGCTTCCTGGCTACCAGTCGGGGAGTCACTGAGAGCACAGAAGAGACTGGTTGAGCACAGAAGAGAAGTGCTCTGCTCAGGGCAGCCAGAAACAGCATTTACAGGGAAATTCCAGCTTTGCACCAGCAGCCCTGAACTACAGCATGCTCACTCACTTGAGGGATGGTGCATGTACAGTGCAGCCAGCACTAGGCGCTGCGAAGGGCTAGAGCATTCTCAGTACACATGGAATATTTGTGGATTTTAGGGTTTAAACTAAGTCTCTACTGACCATGTGTCAAATGATATTTTGCAAAGATTTATACTTTTGGCGCAAACTTGGGCAGATCTTTGTAGAAACAGCAAAAGGCACATTCCTGACACAAATGCCAGTGCCCTGCCAATTTCAAGTCCCAGCTCAAAAGTGGGATGATGCTAGACCTTCACAAATAAGAGAGGTTGCCCCCCAAAAAATTAAATTGATAAAACAGTGGATTTCTCCCCTCCCTCTTGCTTCTCTCTCAGAAGTGGGTGAGCCATCTTGGCTGAAACATTCCAAAGCATTTCCACCTGACAGAGCCACTATGCATGGGACATTTTACCCCAAGCAGTTAGTTTGGTAAAATTATAAGCCACTGAAAACAGGGTCTTATTATGGGAAGTGTCTGGCACCTTAATAGGCAGCACTTCCACAACCACTTATCTGTAATATGCATATTGTCTGATTTTGCCTTGTGCACTCAGAAAGACACGAGTGAGGGACCAGATCTTTAAGTCAATGTCAAAACCTCCCACTCTGGGAGCAGAGTTGGGTCCAAATTGAAGTGCAACATGCAGCCAGTCCCTCACTTTACTGTCTCTGAATGTGGACAGACTGACTTTGATTTTAGGCATGGGTTGTAGAGTCTAGATACATAGCAGAAACAGCTCTTTCCTTCCCTCACTCCCACCTAACAAAGGAACTCTTTCTCCCATTGCCTCTGTGTCAGCGCCTCCTCCCACTGCCTCCTTTCCCTCCTCCCCAACATGCAAGGATTCCCTCCTATGCTCCATTATTCTCTTCCCTTTGCAAGCTCTCCTATTATGCTGCCTTCCCAAAATGCCCTCCACCCACTTTCTCCCACCTTTCTTCTCACTTCCCCTCCCCTGTGCAGAGGGACCCACCTTCCATTTCCCCTGCTGCCTTCTTTTGCTATTCCTCCAAGTAAGAAGACCACCCCCCACTTACTCCCTCTTTCCCTCCCATTACCTAGCTCCAGGGATCCACTTGTCCTGACTCTCGCTCCCTCTTTCCACTCAGAGCAGCGGAATGCTGAGGGAGGGGGTAGAGAACACACCAGCCATGGAAATATTGTGGGAGCTCCACCCCTGTGTAAACACACACATCTGGGTCAAGGAACAGGATATGGAGGGGCTAGAACAGGCCTACGAGCAGAGAGGAACACCTGGGACACTTATTCCTAGCCTGAAGCCAGCTCCCTCTCCCCACCGCTCCACTCATTCCCTTCTATCCCTCCAGCTCACCATTCACGGGGAGCTTCCCCCGCCCTCTTTTCACTAATTATTTGGGCTCTTTCCCTCCTTTTTTTTTTTGACTGAAGGGAAGGAGACCGGGGGTGAGCAGTACCCAGCTCATCTCTATCCCTCTATGAAGTAAGCCTCACACTGATCAGAAATGCCTGCAGCACTGCAGTATTTCTGTTTTTCTCCAGAGAGCTACAGCAGCATCAGCCTTTATACAGCCTTATGGAGACTTGAGGGGGGGGAAAAGCATCAGAAAATTCTGCTGGGCCTAGCCTTAATTGCCCCTAATTACGGTCAATATGTTTCCAGAAGTTGGCATCAGGTGTCAAGTTTGCTGGATGACACGAACACCAACATGCTTAGAGAACAGCACTGCTGATTACAGCTGGGCGAATAATGCAAACATATTTTCCTTGTATATATATTTGAATAAAAATACAGATTTGTTTTGTTAAAGGACAGAGCCAGACACTGATGATATCTAATCACAGATGGCCAGATAGTGAACCCCTTACTCTCAGTAACCCCAATGTGTATTCTTATTGAAGTCACTGGGACTATGGGTATGAGTATCTGCTCACAAGTGAAAGTATGGCAGTCACATGATGGCCTAGTAATTTCTGAAGCATTCTGAAGCTGCACCATGCTACATACTGTAAATTCTATCAGTGTCGTTAAGTAAATACTAATCTAACAGCATTGTACATCCTGTTAGATTAGTCTTGTGTTCTCTGGTAGTGCCTTGAAAAGAGGTTCCAAAGCTCTTTTGGTCTTCTTCAGGGAGCTCCAGGGCTCTTTCATATAACGCATTCCATGAGAGAAGTTCTGCCTGGAATGACAAAATCCATTCCAGCTGTCGCCTATTCAGATAATGGTTGTTTATTTTAAAACATATAAAGTTAAACAGATAAACAGAGTCACAGCTCCAGAATGATCAAAATGCAGTGTACAGTAGCCATCCTACTTCCCAAATTCCAGAAAATCTTACTACAGCGCTCCACCATCTCTTATTCCCACAGTCAGCATTCAGAAGGGCTGGGCTTTTGTTACTTGAGCCACATCTCAAAGTGCCAGGTTCTTAAAGGAACATTCCACCTCATTTAATACAATTTGAGATGCCAAAAAGTAAATACTGCACCCCTTAGTGGGGCACTATTAGAGCTGTGAAATTAAATATTAGCCGCAGAATTTGAAGTTCTCTAGATATACTTTTCCAGGTCACTCTCCGTGCAGTATTTACTGTAAACTCTCTTGTGTTTATGACAGTTTTTTGTGAAAGTTGAGAATTCCATTCATTTTTACTATTTGGAGAGCACCAAAAATGTTTCTTGGTGTGTTTTCAAGCTTAGATAAAGGTTGGCTGGGTTTCTACCACATGACTAGAATCTCATTATATGTCTTCAAAATTCCTGATTGGTTGAGCCCATCCATTGTGCTTAGGAGGGACAGCAGAATCCTGGGACTGAAGGATCAGGGTTTTAATCCTGATTCCCTCTGCGCTGGATTCACATCTGGGGTTTCTTTCCCTTTTGTTTGGTGGTGGTCAGATTCTAACAAGAGGGTCTTGCGAGCTGCCTTCAGCACAGCACTTTTGTGGCATGTCAGCTAAGAATAACATCAACTTTGGCAGGTGGTGGGGAGGGGAGATTTCTTAGACATAGCAAAATAAGCAGATCTGCAGCAAGTATTAATTGGTGTAACTCAATTGAAATCAGTAGAGCTATCTGGATTTATACCATCTGAAGGCCTGACTCCTGCTGGCTATGCTCCTGTCATTTCTGTAAGCTCTGAGAGTTTAAAACAATGAAGCTCTGAAATGCTAGCATCTGGAGATGACCTTGCAATTAAATTTCACTTTCAGATTATTTGCATTTCATCATTTGCAGAGCATTAAGGCAACAGAATATAAATCTAAATTCATTTAAACCTACATCTACTTATCCTTGTTGCATAAGGGCAAGTTGCTCTCAGGCAGCAGAAACATTCTCTTCATCCTTGATCATCTTAGGCCATTTTCAGTATAAAGACTGGGGAATAACAAGTAAAAGGTAACAAACCTCAGTAGTTAACATGAGTTTAGATTTCAAATAGAATTTCCTATTCCATGTAGTTTAAATATTAGTGATGGGAAGAGACTCAAAAGGCTCAGGGGCTACCCTCAACTCTAAAGATTTATCGAAGTACACTGTAAAAAACCATCCTCCATGTTGCATGGGGTCAGGGGAAGCGGTAAAGTCTGAAAATGGAGTCATGCAGGCAAAATGTTTGGGAACAGCTGAGTTGAAGTTAAGAAATAAAATTGAAATACATCTCTGGCTATTTCTTTTTCCACATAGAAAAGATATTGTACAATAAAGGCAACTTTAAATCTGCATATTTAAAGGCCTGATCTGTGTTAACAAATGCAAATGTCTGATATATACTGCACCAGAACTGTCTTCCCTACTGCCTGAGTGGACAAGTTGAGATCAGCATTTTTCATAATCAGAGGTCCTATAAATAAGAGCAAGTTTCTGGCTAGTGCCCAAGTGACCCCTGTTATCTCTTCTGATAGACTGGGCTTGTCTTCATGATAAAATGGATGTAATTCATAATTCCAAGATTAGTTATTAGAAGAATTGTAAAATGGGATCATGGCATGAACTTCATCAGAAGCAGCCACTGATGTTGGATGTCTCGGTTCTTGGATCACCACCCAGGTATCTCCTGGGCTTGATTTTTCTGCAGTTCCAATTAATTCCAGCTGAAACTGTGGATGCTCAACACCACTGAAAAATCAGAGCTAAAACTGTCCTAAATTGGATATCCCCCTACCCTCCAAAAAATCCGTGAGTGCTTTGGCATATTTGGCCTATACATATATAATATTTACCTCCACACAAAAAGAGCAAACACCAGCACTTTGCATATTATGCCAGCAAATTCAGATAATGTATGAAACTTTAAAAGCACAGAATAGTCCCTGTAAAATGAAGTATCTTTGTGGGTTGCATTTTAAATTGCTAGAATCAAAGGGAATTTGGGGAGCTTTCATTCATTCCTCACCCCCTCAGTTGATCATTCCTGGCTTTTGACAGTCATGGGTAACTCAGAAATTCATTGCCTTTGATTGAAATTAGCCCCCAAAATACTGAATACTTGAAGGCAGCAAATGGCCCAGTGGAGCGTGACCAAGATAGATTTCAGGACGCGATAAGATACCAGTCAGAGACTGAGAAGGAAGAGAGGGATATCCATTCAAATCCAAAAAGGGACTGGATAATTTTAAGATTGGGATTGATTTTTATTGTCTATCCCTAATAAATATGCAGTTTAATATCAAAATTAAAGATATTAAAGATAAAAAACCAAATCCTGAGATGATGTAAATTAATGTAGCTCCACTGACTTCCATGGAGCTACTGTGATTTATACTAGCTGAGAATCTGGCCCACAAAGTATCTCCTGTGTATGCAATAAGGTGACAGTCTCAGAATTAGCATCTATTCTCCCTGCCTTAAAACATCTGCTGGCTCAGTCACGGGTCTTCTTTTAAGATGCTATCTCTTGCTCTCATGATGGAAGATGAATTGCACCTTATAACACATACCAACAATGTGCTCACATTGCTTATGTTCTTTAGCACTTTGTTTCTATGAACAATTAACATCTGCTTTCATTTTTTCAGTGTAGAATGTACTAGGAGTGGGGCTTTATTTATACAGAACTACATTAGGGAAGCTATATTTCAGGTTTTTTCCTGTCAGAAAAGGGGGAACTTGGAGGACTTCAGGGTCATTTACTAAGGCCAAGATTATCTACTCCCACAGAAAAATCCACAGGATGGGAGGAAATTTTCAAAGTTTTGAATTCTCTCATTGTCTTTCCTACCATCTTTTCCCCATGCGTCCTTCACCTCAACTCATAGAAGATGCAGGAAATCCAGCCCGCAGGTCTTAGGAAAATCCCTGAAAGCACAGAATCCTCTACTCTGCTTCCATGGCTTAGTCTGTGTGCAGCTGCTTCTGGAACAACACTGAGCACCTCCAACTTCACTAGGTGCTGAGGGTGCTCAGCCTCTTGCAGGATCAGGCCGTCAATGGAGGAGTATGGAAGGACCTTTCTCAAGGGGACAGCCAGTAGGGCTAGGGGCAAACAATTCATGCATACATGCATTACTCCTTCCTATATGCAGCTCCTCAGAGCTGCAAAGAACAGCGACAAGGATGAGGGAAAGGGCCACAGAGAGCCGACTGTCCTTACCATGGAACCATGGCAGATCAACACATGAAAGAGTCCAATTGTGCATGGATCCAGGAAGCACAACGGGGATCTAAGATTTCAGTTTGGGGCTATAAATTAGTTGAATTGGTTTTGTTATGGTATTTCCAATTCCTTTTATACATTTAATAAATGTCTTCAAAGATTTGTGTATAAGTATCTGTAGATAGACATCTGTGGGAATATGTATATGTATACACAGAGGGAGAGAGAGTAACCTACTGTGTAATCTAGTGATACCACATAAAAATATTCAGCACTGTGCAAAATGTCTGAATTCTGAGTTACCTGAGGGCATGGATCAGATTAAAGATTCTCAGAGGCAGTTTGTTTAATTAAAAGCCAATAATGGTCCAAAATATTCATTCCATCCACATCTCTTATTAACTGTCAAATGCCCAGAGAGTGTAAGTGAACATAAGCAGCGGGTAGGAAACTGTCTGCTTCTGTAGTGTCTGAGTAGTCTGGCATTTAGATGAAGCAGTGGTAACATTCTTATTACAAAGAGTTTTCAGTCACTTCTCCAACACTAATAGGGAGAATTTCCCTCCTCTCTACTTCTCAACACCCCTCTTCCTAGTCTCAAAGCCAGGACACTGAGAACCAGGTTCAGAGGCCAGGCACCACTGCAGTTTTGTTTTCTTGAGCCCACTGCTCCCTGCTAGCTTCCCTTGGGGCACAAGCAGCAGTGAAATGGGTTAAAAGTGGGCAGGGCCATGACTAACTCCCATTCACTTTATGCTACCTCTGGGGTAGTGCACAGAGATGTATATCCCACCTTCACTACAGAGCTCTGGAATGTGTTGTGCCCCCTACTGGAAGGCTCTGCATCACTCCCAGCATGGGCCAGTGCCTCACAGGCATGATCCAGCCAGAATTTGTTCACAGAATTTGCCTTGCATTGTCTTTTTTCCTTTAAAAAAGAAGCGTGAACTATTCTGAACATGCACTACTGTTTATGCTGGGTAGACCAATTGTGTGCAAATTCTGAGAGTTAAACAGAGTCAGGAAAAAATGGAGAACCCTAAAATCTGGAAACACAACTGATGTTAAAATAAACTGACTTATATCCTCCTGACACTTGGCCCAATCTTTTCAGGTGAGTACATGAGTGCATATGACTAATCCAGGGTGGGAAAGGGTTTTTGCTGTTATTCTGAGGAAAGATTCACCTTTTCCCACCCCACTCCAATCCATAGACATTTATGACATTTCAATAACAGACTAACAAAGCTCCAGGATTAAAGCTGCATCCAGCTGTTCTCTGGCTATTTGAATTCTGAGGCACAAGCCCTGCTCAGATTGCTTGGAAAAGCTCACCAGTTCACTGCTGTTTGATTGCTGGACTCCACATGAGAGTGTTTCTGAGAATTGCTTACAGCCACCACCAATCTCTGGGATTCAAACAAATGCATGATGGGTAAAAAAACATGAGACTGATACCATCTAAATTTAATGCAATTTAGAATTCATTGCACTCATCTCACATGGATAGTAGTTTCCTGGGTGTGCATGAACATTAAAGAGGGAAATACTGACTAAGAAAAATAATTTGCAAAGAGTGACAACTTACAATTACAGTACATGGTGCCTTCATGACAAAAGAATCCCAGAGTATGGACATGACAAAGTCTCCAATCTCATTAGATTTGCACATTTGTTCCCTAAATCACAAATATTTAGATTTTTAAAATCCCAATCCAAAGTCTGATACAATGCCCATTAAAAAAGGTCAACAGAAAAATGCCCATTGACTTTAATGGATATAGCTCACATTACAACAGAACCAGTAATATTACAATTGTTTTAATGTGTCAAATTAGAAATGGACAAGGAAAAGTTTAAACCTTAGGGAGGGAAAAAACTCCTTGTGCCCTCTTCTTCTCTTGTATACCTGTACAAGGAACAGACACAATCTGGCTCTTTTTTCAATATTTGCAACACACACACACACACACACATGCACGCACGCACACACACACTTCAGTCCTTTAGCTAATGGTGTATCTGCAGCCCTAGACCTCCCAAGGAGAGCATGGTTTTAAATACATTGGGCTTTTGTCTTACAAGAAATATCCTTTGGAAGGGCATAAAAACACTGAGAGTTTATAAAGGATTAAATAACTGTTGTCACTGGTTCACTGTTAGCACATAGCATTAAGCCTACCAAACCAATATTTCTCTTTATTTAGTGATACGTTATCATTCTGAGCTCTTATTGTGAATTCTTATTGTAGTTCTTTCCATCTTCAAAGTATTTCCTGAACATTAGGTAATCTTACTGCACCTCTGTTAAATACACTGTGACAGATAGGAAAACTAAGGTAGAGAAGATAAGGGACCTGCCCAAAAGCACAGAAAACATCAGTATCCAAATTTTGATTAAAGCTCACACTTTCCTGGCCCTCATTCCTCTGCTCATAAAATATTCTGTTCTTTGCCCTGTATGTTGCATTACATTGTCAGTTCCACTAAAAGCTGCAGGGTCTCTGCCACACAAACAAAACAAAAATTTTAGGTCTTATTCTGATTTCTCCAGTACAGGTGGAAATCAGGAGTCACTCCCTTGAAACAAAGGGAATTACACACATGTAAAAATGGTAGGAAGGAGACTGAAATCAGCCTTTTTTTCATCAATTTATGTAGAATGTTTTTCCAACAGAATTTCTGCACCAAATAAGTAGTAATGAAACATGAATGAAAGTGATCTAAATATATTCTTCTAATAACCATACAAAGTAAAATCTCTTCATTGCTTTCAACTAAAAAAGATTTCCCATGTTTAAGTGGCATGAGTGGCTCTTACCATAGTTCCCAAGTAGCATTCTGGGGAAATACTTTACTTTTAAAAACCTTCCCAAAACAGTTTGCAAGCCTCATACTTTATTGGAACATAATCAATCAATCTTCTAAATTATAAAACAGAGGGCTAAATGTTTCAAACCTGGGTTCTTACAGTAAGGCTTCTAACATATTTAGGCACCTCAATAAAAGTGGTCTGATTTTCAGAGGTGCTAAATACCCACAAAACAGTGATGCCAATGAGAGCTGTGGGTGATCAGCACTTCTGAAAGTTGGACCACTTTTATTTCAATGCCAAAATGCAGATAGAAACCTTATGTTAGGCACCCAGGCATTAAGTATTTGTCTTTAGAGCCTTCAATTTGTCAAGCTATAAATATACCGTGTATGCTTCAAATAATTCTGTGCAATAAACTGTTACTCCACATAAGAAATTGACTTGCATAGAACTTATGATTTGGCATACAATGCAAACGAGGGGAGAGGAACGGCTCAACCATGAAGTGTTCTCATATAGCAAACATGTGGAATTCAAAATTTGTTTTCAAATGCATATTCATGAAAAGAAGAGTTCCACTATTTGCTCAGGTGTAGCAACTACCCAGTTAGAAGTTAGACCCAGAATCCTGGCTAAAGACCACGCATTTACAAAAAGTGGTATGGGATTTTAATGATTGCAGGATCTCTGCTTTACATATCCTGCAAGAGCCAGCACCTCCAGTAGCACACCATTTCTACGAGAATTATTGGATTCTAACTGCCACGTCCTGCTCACCATAGTTTCACAATTAGCCCCAACAAAGTCAAGGAAACTGGATTTGTCATCCAAGGACCACTACTATTTTCTGCGACACCTAGGTTGTCTTGAAATTCTTCCCATCCATGTACAGATTTGACCCATTGCTAGTTAGCTAATGAGCTCTGACAAGATTAGAGAGTATATCTGCAAGCACAAGCTGAGGCAAGACATAATACAAGGTGAAAAGAACAATGTAACCTTAGGTTAGTGTGACCAATGCACCCCTACAGCCTACACACTATTGTAATAATCTTTGTACAAAATATGCCTGGGGAGGTATCATTTGAAAACAAATAACTCATTGGTCTATAATATCATAATGAAAGGTATGTAGCAATATTATACGTAAAGTTATCAATTCCCCCTTGATGATGTTGTTAGCACGTGTTCAAACCACGTAGCCCTAACTAGGGGCTTGTCTATACTACCCGCCCGATTCAGTGGGTAGCGATCAATCTTCTGGGGATTGATTTATCGTGTCTCATCTAGACGCAATAAATCGATCCCAGAAGCGCTTCCCATCGACTCCGGTAATCCAGCTCAGTGCGAGGTGTAAGCGGAGTCGACGGGGGAGCGATCCTGAGCCGTGTGGACCCGAAGTAAGTAAATTTAATTCGATCTAAGATACGTCGACTTCAGCTACGCTATTCTCATAGCTGAAGTTGCGTATCTTAGATCGATCCCCCCCCTAGTGTAGACCAGCTCTAGGTAGAAGTTATTAAACAGGTCTATCCTAAACAAAGAAATGTGTGCTTACCTCGATTTACACATAAGTAGTAAACAGGATCCTCAGGACTGAAAGAGGGGGTAAACGGTTCCTCAAGGCAAAGGACAAGCTAGTGACTCCAACCAGGTGTCATCAAAGTTGATTGGCAATCACCGGTCAAGTGACCTTTCTTCGGCAATAAAGTGGTGGGGGAGGAACAGATACAGTTGCATTTTGGCAAACAACATGGAGTATCTTTCACTGCAAGACTCCATGTCTCTATCCTCACAGCCAGAAGGAGCTTCATTTAGGGGTAAACCTTAGGAAAATGCATTTCAAAGAGTGACTGGACTATAAAAGGGAGGGGCAAAAACACCCCAGCCCTTTTATTTCAGGAGGGATCCTGACCTGAAAATGCAGTCAGCAATCTTGCTGGGAATATGTGGTAAGGATTTCCTGAACCAAGTCTGGCTTGTTAAATTTTAGCTACTAGAAGGTGTTTTATCTTTATTTCTCTTGTAACCATTTCTGACTTTAATGTCTTATACCTGTACTTGTTTAAAATCTCTTTGTAATGAAATACTCTTGGTTTTTTTAATCTAAACTAATCCAGTGTTGTGTTTAAACTGAGCTGTTTGGTAACCCAATTTAAAGTAGCAGGCTGTTAGATATTGACACCCCCACCCTCGGGTAATAGACCTATAATACCTGAACTGTCCAGGAGAGGGCTGGACAGTGCGGAACACATTTTGGAGAAAATTCAGACTGGGAGTGTATCAGGGATACCCTGCAAATAGTAACCAAGGTTGCTGAAAGTCAATATGTGGCTGGAGTGTTGCCAACAGGCTGCTGGGGTCAGAATTGCTGGACCAGGCCTGCAGCTATATGCAGATGCTCAGTGTCTGACCTGCATGCTGCCTGTGAGTGGCATAGGTTGGGTGCTACAACAGAAAAGTATTGAGGGGCACCCAAGGTCACAGGCCAGGTGGTGACAACCCCTCACTGATCTCGAATGTGACAATTAGTTTCAGAGTTTCAGTGTGATGAAACTCTACCATTCAGTCCTGTTAAAGTCTCATCACTGGCTCTCAGCTGTCTCCCAAATGACACTCAGACTCCTTATTTTCACCTGCAGGCTCCTTCACAAATAAGCTTTTTTTTCCTGCCTCAGCTGCTTCTCCCCCATTATACTTTTTTGCTCCACCTAACTGCTTGCCTGAATGCCCCTTGTGTCCCCCTTCCACCTCTTCCTACCACTGGGCCTACTATCATACTTTCCCCCGCCGCACCCCGTGTAAGGAATTGTCTTCTTGAAGCCCATGTCCTTGCCTCCTCCCTTTCCCCCTTTAAATGTCTTCTCAAAATCCATTTCAAGTCTCCTTATAGACTAGAACCCCATTAACATTAATAATGTTAATAGGTAGTCTCACTGGTTTGTGAACTTCAAAACATATGACTTCATAATCAAAATGTCTTCCCCTACCCAATATCTCGCTGGGTTGTCTGAATTTGGGGTCTCATCCTGCAAACACTTTCTGCCAGAAACATTCCCATCATCTCCGTTGGAGTGGCATACGGTTGTTAGCATTATGCATAATATTAACATTTAGTCCTACAAAATTAATGGGGATTGAATAAACAGTGTCATTTAATGAAGTTCTATAAAAGTTACGTTCTGTAGTATTTTAGAGTAAGAGAGAAATGTTGCACTATCTATATTTTTAAACCACCCCATAGAATTCTATTGAAGGGGTATTACTCGCTACTGTATTTTATAGATTGGCAATTATTGTTCTGTTACGCTCTGTAGAACTTTTCAGGATTCTAGATCGTGAACTCTTCAAGAAAGGGAATCTAATGTTACCTGTATTGTACAGTGCATTGCTACTTTATGGCCCTACAGTATGTTAATAATAACTAGAAACAATCACTTAGAAAAGTGGTAGCCTAGTAACAAAATGATGACACACTGGGTGAAATCCTTGAAGTCAGTGGGAGCTTTGCCATTTGTGTCGATAGAGCCAATTAATCACCCTTTGTATTCTGAAAACTTAGTTTGATCATTTTGTGTTGTGATTTTGCCTTTTTTTAATCGTTAGGTTTATAAAAAAAATAGACAACATACTGCAGTTGTGAACTGTATGATGCATTACAAGAAGCTGATTACTAGTTGATAAAATATTTATCAAGTAACAGTAATGAAAACACCACAGCTTCAGAGAGATTCTCCTTGGGACATGTACAAAGGGTCTTAAACAAAAAAAGACAAAACAGAATTATTAAACAATAATAATGTTCAAGAGAATAGAAAACACCTTTTCTTCTGGAGTCCTATTTATTCTGTGTCCTTACAAATTTAAAAAAAGAATGGTTTTACAACATAATAAAAGTGAATTATGCTTTACATTTATGAGGTATAAAATTAGACATTTTTATGAGCTACTTTGCATGCTTAATCACAAGCATTCTTATAGCATCTTATAGCAGAAGTGGAAACAGTTGAGTGGTATTGTGTTAAATTGCACCACATAGTCACTAATTGAGGATATGATTGCAATAGAGCATTTTCTATGGACCCAACCCTGTATTTGTAATCCAGGTATGACTCTCATTCAAGTTAATAGAAGTTTTACCTGCATATGACCTGATTTCTGCCACCTTTACTGATGTTGAATACTACTGTGTTCCCCAAGTAGTCCCAATGGGCCTGTGAAGAGCGCATGGTAGGGCACTCACCTGTAAATTGTAGGGTGAGATTGTGGCTTTGTAATACAGTTCACAGGGTAGGATGCACAAAGGGACTTCGGCAGGATCAGGCCTTGAAAGCAAAATGGTGGTGGGGGGGGGAACCCTTGTTCATGAATTCTGCTGGTGCTTAGGGGTGAGTTGGGCAGCAAACTGCTGGGCTGTATTAGGACTTAAGCAGCTGTGTGCATGCCAAGATACCAAAGTTTAGATGCTGTGGATTTAGGTGCCTACATCCTCCCTGTGAATCCAGCTGAGAGTGCTTCATCTTCAGAGTGCTACAAGCATTAGCTGATTGAGCCTCCAGCATCCTGGGAGGCTGATATATCCACTTTACATATATCCAGTCAAGGATGTGACCTATTATCAGAGGCAGAATTAGAAGTCATGGGTCCCTAAGTGAGTCATGCATTCTGCCCTTAAGTCTACACCTCCTTCTTTTAGGCCAGTACTCAAATTAATGTAATAAAACTGTTACAGTCAGTGTTTACTTTGTAGGTCAATCTTTTTTTGTCGAGCTGCATATGAGGTTCTGTGATCATTCTAATTTCTCTTCATTATTTCCCCCACTGCCACCATCCTATTAAGAAATCACAGAGGCAAGGATGGATGACAATTCCTTTAGTACTCATCAACATTGTTAGTAGGGAATCACATGAGAGGAGCCTGCAGTGCTCCCTGCTGACTAAATTTATTCCTCATGCCACTGAGGAGACAGCTCAATCTTGCTTCTTAATAGTGATGCCTATGTGTTTGGAGGTTTTGATGGATTATAGTCAATGGAGTGCATGAAGTGCCAGTTTTCCAGGGCAGCATTTTATGCTCCATTGCAATAGGTATTAGAAGCTATTTTTCTCAGATGGACATTGATGGAATATTTTCCCATACATTGCCATTTCTGTTTGTCTTTTCTCTTGCCAAACAATGACACAACACTCTTGATTTCACTATAAAGGCAGGAACTGAGATGGTGGAATTACTAAAGATGTAATGCTAAAGAAAGGGTCATTTCATAAATAACTGTCCATATTGTGAGCATTCCTGAGAATTTAAGCACAAATCTCTCTCAACGGTTTAAAAAACAAACAAACATAAAAGCCAAAGTCACCATGTATTCTAGACAGATTGTCTACTGATCTGGGGTGTTAACAGACCACTTAACCTCCCAGACATTCCTTTTGGGAGCCTTATTTGCGACCTGCCCATCAAATACTTGCTATTTTTATAGATATTTATTTAGGGAAAATGTGTTCTGAGTCATCTGTTAAGTTGGGAGGGTGAGTTTGTTGGTGAGGAGGGGTTTGATTTCTGATTTTATTTTATTTTTTGGTTGGTTGGCTTTTTGGGTGGGAACAGTAGGAGACTGGGGATGTTTTGCTTCCTCTTCTGAAAAATAATTGCTCTAACATTTCGTCTCTAGATTTCCTTAGTACTATTTTTTTAATCCCTTTTTTTCCCCCCTCACTGTGTACTAATAAATGGTCTCCAGTAAGAGTGCTTCATCAGTCCCTTCTTGTTTAGGTATTCATGGACTTTCACTGGGTTTTTACTTTCCTCCAAAACAGCATACCATTCATTTTCATGTTTAACTTTCCCAATCAGCCCTTTACAGTGGTTCTGCCTTGCTTCATTGTATCACTTCCTTCAGTCTTCCTTCATTTTTCCATATGCTCAATAGCCTTTCTAATCCCAGCGAAGAGCCCTCATTAACTGTTTTCAGTGTATAGAAATGCAGCTCTCTGGTGCTTTGATATTAAGAAATACCCTTCCTGCAAATGCTTAATTTCCTTACTCCTATTTCTGTGTTACCTTGTCTAGCAATCAAAGCTATACCATGATTCATCCAGTTTTAATTCTCATTGTGCTGATCTAACTCAATTCCCTCTCACACTTGCCCAAATAAAATTCCCAGGCAGCATGGTTGCCTAAAATCATATTGCCAAAAAGCAAAGCCAGAGCTGTTTGTGGTCCCAAGTCATGCTTTCTTCTCTGAGGATGGGGGAATCTCACCCACCCCTGCAGAATGCAGTGAAAGGCCTCACAGAAGAAGCTTGTCAGAGTTCACCCCTCATCTTAAAATGATGTGGAAAAACATGAATATTGTTCTTGTGAATTCATAAGCCACCTTGTTTGCTGCCTTAATACACTATCTACAAGAAAAAGGATACTCTTAACTGTATATAGCATCAAGATATGATAAAGACTAAGCTGAAATAAGGACCTGATCCAAAGCCTGCTGGAGACAATGAGTCTTCCTTGACTTCAATAGGTTCTTCCCAGGCTCCAAATTAGTACCTTAGAATCCCATGCTTAAGGTATTACAACTGTATTATTCCAATACAATGCAATGTGCTGCTAGTAGTACACTAATAAACTGCATTCAACAGTCTCTTCCATTCATGCCCAGAACTCCCATGGACCTGACTGGGAGTTGTCTGCCCCCTCTACATAAAAACATTCCTCCGTGATCCATGTGGAAATCAGATATAAATATAGGATTCTGTTTCAGGAAGTAGCTGCATATATATTATTCAAGTACTCCAGAATAAGTGATTGAGAGCAAGTTTGTTGTCACTTAGCATGAGAGCCTGCATTTTGTCTACTTTTAGAGGGTGGATTGCAACACCTTGCTACCTTCAACGAGGCAGCAGTTAGATGACTGGACACACAAAAGTAGCGGCAAATGTATAAAGGCAAGAAAATGCTTTAAAGTAATAGCCTGTGGGACTGCAGTGAAGGTTTATGATGTGTGTGGAATAAGTCACGTATTTCACCAATTTCCTCTCCACATATTTAGCATAGATACTGGTGTTGTGGCATATTAACAAAAATACATTTTAATGTTTGTAACCCTTCTGCCAGGGCATGGCAGCAGCAAAAGGAGTTCGGGTTCAATTTTCTAGGGGTTCCTAGAAACACAAGCTTGAGTGCCCACCCAGAAACCTAGGAAACCATATACCCCCACCCCTAGGCATCCCTGATGAGCATTACTTTGCCACACCCCTCACAAGCCCAGAACTTTAAGACAAAACTTTTAGGGCAGTAAAAAAGAAGACTACAAAATAAACTCGGGAAAACCAGCAGTTTAAAAAAAAAGTTTGAGATAAGACTTTGAGCCTTAATAATCCCAAACTCCGTCTTCCTGGCAATTGAGTGTGGCAGGATGTGCACTAACCCCTGCTCTCCTCCCCAGCTCCCCGCTCATGATTAGCTGTCCTGGAAAAGTCCAAGGAGGCTGGCAAGCAGGAACTTCCTGAGCTCTGTGATCTATCACCTGATCCACCTGGGCTGATTTCAGTTTTAATTACTAGGCGTGGTGTCTGCACCAGAATCCCTTGGGTAGACTGTTGTTCTCTGCACCTTCAGCTCTGCTCCAGCCACTGCTTCTGTTCTGCCCCTCCTCTCAAAGCTGCCACTAGTACTCTGCACCATCCATGGGTCTGCAGCAGTCTAGCTTAGCAGTTAGAGGAGTATTAGTAGTATCTAGGACCCTTGACAGAGTCCCTCTCACCAGAGAAATACCCAGGGAAATAGGAGCTTCTTTCCACTCCCCTTCTTTTCTTCTCATCTCTGACCAGTCTCCATTGCCCAACAGTGCCTGACTGTAGTCTGAGTCAGGGTGACTTAGGCACATTTGGTGTGGATTTCTTGCCCCTTCATATCCCAGTGGAGTCAAAAAGTCACATAAAACTGAAAGACAAATGAGGTCTGGCCCATCTGCTGTCCACAGATACTGGGCAAGATCTCTCTCTTTCCAGCCACAGTTCTTCAGCAGCTCTGGGCCATTCTTCCTCCATTTTACCACCAGGGAGCTCCCTTCTCTAAGGGTTCAAGTCATAGGGCATATACGCTTATGGAAACTAAGATAATCCCTACGGTAATGAGGTAATTCAGTAATGTTTGATGTACTCCGATACTTTGGTGATGAGCACTATGGAAATGCCAACAGATCTATCACTTCAATCTATGCTCACAAATTATAGCTTTTGGGCACAGTGATGCAAAGGAAAGGTCAAACTCTCCCATGCTCATGGTGCAGATAGACACTAAATATCATCGTCTATCTATGCACTTCCACCCATATCACACACTATTCTCCTCTTACACTGATATAACTCAGGAATAACTTCGGTGAAATATATAGTTATACCAACACTAGATAAGCATAAGATCCATCCTCTTACCTCTTGCACTTCCTGATTTGTGTGTTTTAACATGTAACTTAACTATTACATAGACTTAGGTGCTGATTGACCAGTTTTCCTTCATTTGCAATGGTTATTAAACAGTTAGCCCTTGCCAATAGCTGCCACACATACCTAGAATATGAGAGATGCTGCATTTAATGCTACTATTGTAGTATTAGAAAGCATGCCCTTAAAGACCTATAGCAAAATGTCTAGCTTAAGGTTTAGCACAATAATTATTGGGTCTATATAAGTGACCCCTGTAAGAGCTATGATTGGTACACCATCATGCCATCTTCACATGGCAAGTAGAAAAACCAGTAAAGTTAGGCAGATAACTTAGCACCAAGAGCTTTCAGCCATCAAATTCATTGGGAGTTCATGTCATGCTATTGTATAACTCACTCTGCAGAACATGAACTGTTATTTACTAAGGAAAAATAAACCAATATGCAGTCTTGCATATTCAATTTGCATCCATTTACTAAGTTTCTAAGGAATTGTACAAATACCAATAACTTGCTGGGATCAGAAAGGGATTCACCCTTCCCCGATATGCATTGCCCTATTTACTAGATGAATCGGAGAAAGACATTGCAATGTTTAATTCTTCTGTGTTGCACATACAACATGTGCTATTTACTCTTGTGCTTTTGTTTAAGTGAGTGGCTTAATATTATTACATTAATGCTATAAAACATACAGGAATTGTTGCTCTTGGAAACTTAACCTTTATTTTTTGGCTTGTGGTGTCTTTAACATTGCATCAATGCATTTTGAAGCATTTACAGGATTTTGTATAGTAATTTAGTATACTGTGTGTTATAACCAAAGAAACACCATATTACTTCAGCCAGTCATCTACCATGCAACCAGTCCCAGCTCAGAATTCAAATTGTGCCACAAACATGCTTTTTTAAAAAAATAAACAGATACCAGTTATTGCAGAAAATGCTGTTCCTCGCTATGGAACATATTTTACTGGTGCAAAAAATTTGTTTACCACACAAATTTCTGTTCGCAGAAACGTCACACATACACACAATGTTATTTCAAATATCATAGTGCTTGTAGTCAACTTTGCCTTTATTTTAAAGATCATTTCATAATCAGCTTTGAATTGTTAAGAGGCCAATTAGAAAATTAATAAAATGCAGTCTTTTGTATGCCAGTAAATGCTGGAGGACTGAATTTGAGGCTCCAGCATGCAACACATTCTATAAACACGGTGAGAGACTATCCCTGCCTCAAAGAACTTACAACCTAATTAGACAAGACAAAGGATGGAAGGGGAGAGTGAGGTACGGAGCAGTTAGATGACTTGGCCAGGATCACACAGGAGATCAGTAGCAGAGCCAAGAATAGAACCCAGGTCTTTTGTCTCCCAGTTCAGTATTTTATCCAGGGGGTTGCATTGCCTCTCAGATTATGTTAATCCCAATAAATAAAAACTAAACACATTTTTGACCTGTCTAGTGACCATCATATAAATACACAGTTTTATGTGATTTATCGGTTGTGTTCCTGCTTATACAATATAGAAGTCTGCTTATACAATATAGAAGTCTGCCTGCATGCAGTTCTAGTAGCAAAGTTTGATCACCTGGGCCAAGGTAGGATTTACAGTACACCCAGTCAAAGGCTCAGTGTGGTTCCTATTGATTTAGGGTCAACTCCTGCTGTTGTGTTCAAAGACCAAGTAGAGAGGCTTTACAGTGTGTTAGGAACAGGAAGGGAAAGATAGACTACCATTAAAGATGTGTCAGGTAGATCATAAGGAGTCTAGTGCAATAACTTACTGTGATTTCATTGCTCTAGGTTCTGTGGCTCAAAAAAAATTAATTTCTCGAAGAAAAAATGAATCATGATAATTATTCAAAGGATCTTTATTACCTTTGTGCACTTAAGAGATGTGGGCAGACCTGTTCATTTGAAACTGTACTTGAAGAAGGGAAAAGGGGAGTTCTCTCAAGAAGTTACTTAACACAAAACCCAAAGAGAAGTTAAAATATATTATAATTATAGCCTTTCCTTTTGGCCAGCAAAAGTCCCCTGCAATCTTGTGTCAGCTTCAAATGTATGTGTTTACAGCTCTATTTACCATTCTCCAGATGGTTCTAATCGATACAGTACGTCTCCAGTTACTACTGGTATCTATTGAAGGGTTGCAGCAATAATGTCAACTTAGAAAGGCAGCTACAGCATTTTTTTTAATTTTTTTTTTTTTTTACATATCTTGGACTCCCACCAAGAGTTATTAGTTAAGAAGCAATCAAACAAGGCCAGCTTTAGAGTACATTTGGTAGCCATATGATATCTATTAAATACAAGTCCTCTGCCTGCAAAGAATTGACATTACCTCAGATGCACAGTTGATGGCTGTCTCTGAAGTTGGTGGTGCCAAATATCTTACACAGCCCAGTGGATAATGTATCTGCTTTTCTAACTGTTTTGTTAGTTACAAATTAAAGGCCATCAGAACATATGGGGCCAAGGTCACATAGCATGTTTTCTGTAACTGCCATACAAAGTTCTGCATATCTGGAAATGTATTGAGTAAACTTTATTCCTAGTCCACTAAAATCCATGGCGCTATGACAGTTTATATCCACTTTTCACATTTTGTAGGGACTAAAGACAAGAGGTTTTGTTTTGTTGGTATAGTAATTCCTTTACATGATATCATCCATGCAGGCTCATTGGTCTAAGGGACCAGTGATGATATACAGGGTCTTTCCCATCTAAATTACTGGTTCAAATCTCATCCAGATTTAATGACTAAAAGTCAATATTATCTGATGGTTGTTGTGAACCTGCAGAATGAGTTGGAAGTCTCAGCCTATTTCCCAGTGGACACCTGTCTACATCTAAACTCCATTTATACTAATAGGCAATCTCAGCAGAAAGGCTGAGTTAATTTGAGTTGGCAGCGCTCTCAGCCTTAGAAATGGTACCTTCAGAATTGTGCTGAAAAAATTCCATCAATGCAGGATGTTGTTCACAAGCATCAGTTTCACTTTAATAGGGTTTGAGGTTGGTTGGTTGTTTTTTGAGTTCCAGGGTGTGTATTTTACATAGGTACTGAAAAAGAATTAATACGTTCTATGTTCAAACATAAGGAACCATATCTCTCCAGAAGCCCAATAAGCTAATGTGTCAAAACAGCCAAATATCATCCCAACCCTTCCCAGAGATGATCCATTGCAATTATTTTACTTTGCTGCACAAGTAGTCCATCTCATCCTGATGAAAAATCTTGCATAAATAGTACATCTATTGACTTGCATTGCAAAGGCCAAGCATACAGCACGTACACAAGAGGTGTTATTTTAACAGACCACTAAGTCCCTCTAGCAAATCCCATGTAGAAAAAACTTTTAGGACAGATTCATATTTTAAATAGTATGCTTAACAGGTCTGGCCTTCAAATGCTTCATTGTTTGTTATTGCACATCATATAAGCAACTAGCAAGCTATCATGTATTATATAACATGAAGAAAAAAATACAGGCCTAGTCCTGCAGAGATATGGGCACAGTATAAGAACCTAAATAGAATGTGCAAGGAGACAGAAGTATTACTTTTTCTAATACAATATACTCAAGCTTTTTAGGGGGGACGGGTGGGTTTGCACAATCTGGTTTGTTTAATGCCAAAATTTCAACAAGAATATTAAGACAATATTTTAGGCAGATAAATTGGCAGAGTGTACATACCTATGATGGAACACATGAGTCAATGTATTTGTATAACATTAAAGAGTGCAAAAACAAGAATAAATGCCAAATCAAATGAAAATAATATACTCCAGATTAATAGCTCTCTTGCCAATTAAAGAAAAGTCTGCTATCCATTACAATGGATGAAAATGTTTTGTTCATAACTGTATCAAACATACATGGACAACTTTAGCAGGTGATGATCATTTTCTTTGTAGAGTCCCAGTTCAAAATATGGGTCATGCAAACTACGATCAGTGATTGAAAACCAGGCTCATTAATAACAGCAAAGCACCATGGAACATTTTTGTAGGGCAGGCAAGCTAGTGCCATCTAGCCACAGAACAGGCATGTTTTGTAATGAGGTATTTATTAAAAATGAATAGATGTTGGAATTAGTATAACATTCTGCTCTAGCCTAATAGGGTGTCATTTTTTTCTGCTTTGATTCTTTAATGAAATGAATTGGGATGATTCTTTATTAGATTGATAGAATTGTTTACAGCAGGATGAAATAGATATGATGCCATGTACCCCGTAGTAGGATTTCTCTGAAAATTGGGTATGATTCACCAAAATGTAAATGAGACCAGTCAACGTGTCATTAATAACAGACAAGGTGGGTGAGTTAATATTTCACTAACAGAAGCTGGTCCAAGAGATACAAGGTTTCAGGCTCCACAGAGCTGACCTGAAGAAGAGCTCGGTGGAGTTTGTAAGCTCGTCTTTCAACAACAGAAGCTGGTCCAATAAAATATAACACCTCACCCACCTTGTCTCTGACATGTCCAACATGGCTTCAGCACCACTGTGACAGTGTAAGGAAGTTCCCAAAGAAATTAGAGAAGATAATTAACTTACTAGATTCCTGCCTCCTAAAGTCAGACAAGCACAGGCTATGGAACTAAGAGAGAAGGGATTTTTTTCCTTAACACTTTTCAATTAGATTCAATATCTCATCAGCTGGGCCAAATCCTGCTGAGACAGACAGAAGCCCAAAAAAGCAGTGGAACTACAGCAGCTCAACAGTAAGGGTGAGCAGACCAGGCAGTGGAGAGTAGTGCTCAGTAGCGAAACACAGTACAGCAGTGGAAGCATCGTTAGGAGTGGGGAGTGAGTCTGCAGCCATGCAGAACCACAGTCAAAGTGCCCTTTGCGGGTGGAGTGTGGTAGTGGTGCATGCTACTGTAGCCCATGAACTATTGTAGCTGCTATGAAGCAGGCGTGTTGGTGCTTTGCACCTTACCATTATTGAGTAAGAGATGGATTCCAGTCTTCTTCAAACTGACATAAGTCTCTTGCTCTAGACCCACATTCTCAAAGCTTTGTGCAAGGGACCACAATTTGGGCCTCAGAAACCAGATGAAAATAGATTGTTGATTTATGCTGATCTTCCTGATTACATAGGACAGCTCAGCCAGGCAGCAACTAAAGAGAAACACCATTACTTCTTTGCCCCCTTATGTCCTATCCTGAGGAACCAGGTTCTAACTTGAAATACACTGTGTTCAGTATTCTAAAGATGTTTGCAGGGATCCACATGGTGTAGAAGTGTTTACAAAATTCTTTTGCTGACGATTTGCAGACACAAGAAAGTTCTACCAAACCACTGCTGCACCACAAACACATGAAGTCTGATTGCAAGTGCTTCCACGCTAAGTCTAACAGTTTATACAGCTCTACTCCAAACCTCAGATTTGTTTAGGATGAAACATGTCATTTAGCAGAAGCATTGAAAGCTAAATTACATCTGCCTGAGACCCAGGGCAGATGAGATTTAGTCCTGGACTAGAGACAGCTTTTCTAAACTTAAATAATCAGATTTACTGCCCATTATCTTATAGTGGGATAGGGCTAGAAGAGTGATCTTCATCCCATTTGGAAGAAGGTGATTGTCACATTTTCTGTGGGATAGACAGTACTCACTTCTACCCTTGAAGTATCTGATATGTCTGACCTTAGTGCATTTTTATGTACAGAAAAGCCTTTAGGTCAGTTTTTTGGAAGAGTTTATGGCTCTGAGTCCCGTACAGTTGGACACATGGAATTAAGGCACCTGGTTTTGACACAGAAGGATAAAGTTCTAGTAAAAAATGTTAAAAGCTCTCTAAAAAATTTGTGAAACAGTGTTTGTGACTTGTATTACCTAGAGAGAATACATGATGCTGTGGTCTTAAGGTTTTTTATTAGCAGCCATTTGAGGTATCTCTATAGCTCATTTGTAGTTTTGCCACTTTTAATTCAGCCATTCCAAACCAATAAAATCATTATCTACATCACCATGTATTCCAGATACACAAACTTACATATTCATATATGCATGCAGTATACACACATACATATATGTTTTCATTGCATTCATATGCAAGTGGTTACATAGCCTGTGCGTTATCAGATCAATGAACAGTGGCCAACTGTCGCGGGGCCAGTACACCCCATCACCCTGGAGGTGAGGTAAGGGCGTGGTCACCCCATGGTGAAACCAAAGGGGTTGCACCAAGCCTCAGGGTCATGTAGTCCAATGGCTAGAGTCAATATAACCACCTTCGGATGCAGGGTAGAGTGGCCCACAGGCCAGAGTCAATACAACCACCCTCGAATGCAGGGTAGTGTGGCCTAGTGGCCGGAGTCAATATAATCACCTTTGAATGCAGGGTAGTGTGGCCTACTGGCCTGCACCTGGGGGCCATCACCAGGGGTGTGGTGGCCCTGGTAGGGGGCCTGGGTCCACCCGACTCCACCGGGCCCTGACCCAGGGCCCTAACAGTGGTGGAGTGGTCCACCACTGGGTCAGCGGGGAATCCCACAGAAACACGCTGACCTCATGAGGGTGGGAAGTACTACTCACCCACCCTACCTGGGTTACTTCCTACTGGGTTACCTATAGCAGAAGTCCATAGGGCATCGGGGTCTCCAGGTCTCTAGCTTTTCGGCTCCCGTAGGTAAGGGCTATAACGGCTCCTGGGCTGGAGCCTCTACCAAGTGTCCTTCCTCCTTGGCAGTCAGCCCAGACTGGCTGCTCCCTTTTATACTGCAGCAGCAATTGGAACATGCCCAGCAGGGTCAAGGGGGTGTGGCTTCTGCTGCTTAGAACACTGCCTTAACCCCTTCTGCTCCAATGTGGCGCCAGTCCACCCTGTCACACCAACAATAAAAGCAAACAGGCTATACAGACTTGAATAGAAATATTATGGTGCCACTACATAATTAAATGGTTTGCCCTCACCTGAAATATTACGCACAGTTCAGGTCACCCAGCTCAGAAAAATATAGCAGAAATAGGAATCCAAAGATGAGCAACAAAAATCATTAGAGACATGGTAAGGTTTCCATCTGAGAAGAGACTGAAAAATTCTAGTTTAGAGAGGAGATGAACACAAAGGCACAAACAAATAAGGATATAGAGAAGGTAAATAATGCAAGAGCAAAAGTGATGGACTTAAACATTTAATAATGATAAATGAAAGCGTTACTTAGTACATGCTTAATCTTAAATTCATTGCCACATATTACTGAAGCCAATGCGTTATTAGGTTTGAATAAGAATTAGACATTTCCATGGAAAGTGAGATTCCATGTAAACTCTCATGTCTCCGGGCAAACTGATGGGACATTAGGAAGAAACTTTTCCAGACAACAGCTTATTCCATTCCAGGGTTTCCTGTACCAACCTGTGAAGCATCTAGCAGAGGCTGCTGTTAGAGAGAGAACAATGGACAAGATGGACCACTAGTCTGCTCTGGTATAATGTCTGTGCTATTAAAGGGATTCATATTGCATTTTCTTGTATCTTCTTACTATTTTCTCTCTGGCACAAACTGTATTTGTTATGTTTGACACGCAGACAAGAATGTTTGGCCTGTTACCCATGTAAATGTAAAATCATACATTTTGCAGTGGGTTTTATGCTGCCATTATCATAAACAAAGTACTGTGCCCATTAGCTGGTTATAGAGGAATTCTTGTCATACTTTGGAGCAAGCTGACAGTGAATCAGAGCAGACTGAGCCTTGAAGCTGTGGTTAAGCAATAAACAATTCAGTGAATTGCTACCACAGCTTCAACATTTCTGAAGACATTAGCCTTCTGCCCAGTGTTATTTTTGTTTCTAGTACATAGCCCACAATACTTCCAGAAATTCAGTGGCTTTGGGCCTGATTGTGTAACTTTGCTCACAAGACTTCAATGGGATAGAGTAAGTAAAGTTCCCAGGACTGGGCCCTGAATTCCACAACTGTCAGCCTGAGGGCCAAAAATCTGAGCAGAGACTAAATTGGTGCAATTTCAATATTCTTCTGGCCCTTTCAGCATATAAACATGAACCAAGACTCCCTTACACTCACATCACTGAGTTGTTTACACCCCTTACACCTCACCACTCAATCTGGCCCTAAGTGAGTCTAAATTGGTGTCATTTTCATATTAATGTCCTGAAGAAAGGGCTATAGCCGGACAAGCAATTGGTATATTACAGCTACATCTGCTTAAATGTAGGGAGACTCAAGAATGGGATGATAGTGGTCAATAGTCAGACTTGCTATTTGCTAGTGTCCCAGAGGGGAGTTTCTGGGGAGAGAAAAGGTTGGGCCAAAGTCATTCATATCCCCTGCATACCAGAATGGCTGCACTGGGGTCGGAGGGAAGGGATCACTGACTATGTTATACAGGCTGAGCAAGGGTCGCCCTCCCCTGTGCTCCCTCCAGGCTTCCAGAGGTATGATGTCTCCCTGGCACCACAGCTGGTATGGTGCATTTCCTCCTCCCTTTCCCCCCTCCCTGAGAGCAGCTCCTCAGAGCCAGATGTAATATTATAGTGGCTGTGTAGACAACGATCACTTAGGTATGATTCACTGCAACTGATACGAGGAATTATTTGGTATCTTGAGTGAGTGGATATAAACTTGGGTGATAGCTGGACAGTAAATGTAGATTAACAAAGTTGGCTGCCTATAAGTGTGTAGGCGATATGTCAAACTGTTACCATGATAAAAGGAATCCTACAACAGCTGAGTACTGTAGATATTTGAACTCAGTTGGCAGTGGATTTCTATATCAGAGTGTATTTTTAAAGATCCATGCCTACACTCAGTTAATTTTATAAAAAGCTAATATGGCTAGTATGTTACAATACTAACTTAGTATTATATTGGTTCAGCATATTACGAAGTCAGGAGCTATTTTAAAATACTTGATCCAGATTTGGGGTCAGAATAAAAAACCTCAAATTCCATGGGTGGTTGGACCTATTCAGTGGTTTGGGCCTAGGGTGACCAGAGAGCAAGTGTGAAAAATTGGGACGGGGGTGGGGGGTAATAGGAGCCTATATAAGAAAAAGCCCCAAATATTGGGACTGTCCTTATAAAATCAGGACATCTGGTCACCCTGTTTGGGCCTATCTTTACTCAAAATCCTAAGAACTAATATGTACTTTTGCTATGTTTGCTTTCCTACCATTGCTGATTATTCATAACCAGCCTCTTCCTCTCCAATTCATTCACTGTTGGCATAATCCAGTATTTGTGATATCACAATCACATATATGTTGATGAATTATGCCACATACACCACATTCTTCCATCACTGAAAGAATCAAACAAGATTAGGGAGAAGTGACATTTCTATTAACATGAAATAATCACCAATAATGGGAAGTACATGATACTGTCATTTAATTTAGCTTAGCAAAATATCATACTTCAAAGTTGGATTGAATATGCTCTTTTAAGCATAATGGGCCTGCTCCAGTGCTCACTGAAGACAGTTTTAATGGGTATTGGCTGAAATCAGGTATGTGTCTGACATGAGTCAATGCAGTTAATGAGAAACTACAGTACAAAATGACCCAGTATGGCCCAGGTCCACAAAGGCATTTAGGCTCCTAATTGCCATCAAAATCTAGGTCTCTATCTATTTGTAATGAGTACCCTTGTATATTTTAGTAGCATTTTAAGTGTTTTAATATAAAGCTGTTACATATTAAACTTAATTACCGACATTAATTTTGGCTTTTATTTTTGCCTTGCAGCTACCACATGGTGGAGATAATGAAGTTGCTATTTTTAATGTTAAAATTTTGATTGAATTTGTTCAGTTTTTGGTTATTGCTCAAAGTGACAAGCTAACAGAAGTGACTTGAGCCTGGAGCCAAGCCATCTCCAGTCACAACCTGCAACATGCTCACAATTCCAGCATTGGAACTCTGTTCAACAAAGCCTGCAATCAATGCTAACAAACTGTGCTGTGACCCAAGCACAATGGCATTTGCCACCTCTCCACAGAGGACATGTTAATGTTTTAACCTACTGTACAGCATCATCGAGACAAAAAAGGAAAGAGGCAGGATTTTAAGCAGATGAGTTTTCACCACGTGCATAACATCTTGCCCCATTTCATTGTCGCCTCATTTGTTTTTACTAGTTTATAAAGAACCTATTACATATATCAAGCAGTTGTATACTAAGGAGCTTTATGCAATTAAACCAGACACATATTAAACCCATAACTACTAAAAGATTTACTAAAAGAACTTTTAGACAATCTTCCTGACTCACAAGTTCATTAATTTACCTGCACATGAAAAAGCATTTGCATGGGAAAATGGTAATTAAGAAAGCAAAAAACCCAATTTCTGTGTGCAGTTTGGCATTTGCACATACCACGCAGCTGCAAATTTTGCAGGTGCTGTTTTTTCCAGTCTCGACCTTGTGCTCCCTAAACTTGAATTCCATCCTGAAAGAAAGACAAGGTGGGTAAGGTAATATCTTTTATTGGACAAACTTCTGTTGGTCTCTCTGACGAATAGAAGTTGGACCTATAAGAGAGATTACCTCACCCACCTTGTCTCTATTATTATCTTGGGAGCTAAACAGCTACAACAGCTGTACATATTCTGAAAGAAGTCAGTTACAAAGTTTAGTTTTCTTATTGCTGTGCTAGTTATGGAAATTTGTGCTGAGTTTGCTTGTTTAAGCAAGAAGATGGATTTATTTCCTAGTTTTCCACCATGTGGATGGGAAGATGGTGGATGCAATTCTTTTTCACCCAGTCCATGTGAGACTGAGGGTAGACAAGAAGGGCAGGGGAGTCAGTTAGTCTGGGAAGGATTTTTTGGTCCACCTTTGGGGCAGGATGCTCTAGGAAGGTAGAATTTTTGGTTTTGAGGTAAAAAATCCTATCCTGATGCAAGTTGAACTAGTTGGCCTCCATCTGTCTGTGGGATCATCAGAGGGGCTGCAGCTATAGAGGTTATTTTGAAAGTGTCTCTCTAAAGCATGTGGCCTTTTTAAATTATTACTTTTAGGTTACAGTAGAACATCCACTTCATTTTTAGGAAAGTAGTGTCACCGCTGTTCATTGCATGTGTTTGGATTTCAGGGGGTGGGGGAGGGATCTTAGGGTTTTTGGTGGCACTGTATAAGCCGAAGGAGCACACTCTTTATATATATGGGTGGGATACAGAACAGATGTTTTTGCTTTCTTTGTATGTATAGGCTTGCTCCTGTTTCTTCAAGCTTTCCAAAATGTCCTTATTCATTAGCCATGTTTCTGTATTTGTAACATAACCCTTATACAGTAATGAATGGCTGGCGGGGTATGACGTACAAAGAACAGTTAAGGGTTTTCGTGGTCACTGAAAAGGATGAGAACAAAAACAGAGGAAGTTGTGTGAAAGTGGGGGAGAGGGCCTTCTAGTGGTTAAGTTCTGGCTGTGGCTACCTGTTGATTTCAGGGGTGTGCCCGCAGCCATACTGAGTAGTGATATTCTCAGGCTCTTGAACAGGAGCATGGAGCACTATGGTGAGCTGTACTCTTTACATCAGCCACAGATGTTCACCTTGCACCACCCTCTGCACACTCGGAGCAGGACAGGCAGCTTGACCCGGGCTTTGGCCCATCCTGGCTGGTCACAACCCTTTGGGGCCATTGAGGGTCACCAGGCACGTTAGCTAGCTTACTCCCTTAATTCAAGGGGTATTAGAGACAGCATTTTTACCAGAGCCTTTCTTTAGGAACTGGAGAAAGGAGCAAAAGTCTCTCTGCACCTTTCTCACCTTCACCCCCACTCAAGTGAAGCCTTCAGTGCTCACAGCTAGAACTATCATGTCCCTGGACAACATTATAATACGGAAGTAGAGCTATACAATGAGAACCAAACATCGTTCAGTTACCATCCAGGACATTGTAAACAATTCCTTTTAAGCAACAATGAAGTCTTCATTCATTGTCTCTCTCCAGTCACATTCACCCTTTCCATCTGTTATTTACTTTAAAGTAAGGGGGTCCAATCCTGCTCTTTTTGGAGAGAGGAGCAAAACTGATAGCTTCCAAATAGAGGATGTTGGTGCAATCATGTTCTCTCACTCAGGGCTTAAGTCAGATTTTTGGAATAAATGAGAGCTTCACTGTTGGACTTTAACAAAAGCAGAATACAGGCTTCAATTATTGTGCACCTTGGTAGGGGCATCCCTGTGATAAACCCTAGAGTCATATGATAAATGTAGCTTACATGCACCTTTGACAGCCTCACCTCGACTCTGCTCAGCAATTCATCTCTGCTGGTATTACCACCACCATTCTAAACCTCTGAACAGTTTGGGGTGGCTTTTTTTGTGTTTGTTTTCTGTAAATCAGCCCGGTAGAAAATATTCCCTCAAACGAGGGATTGCCTTCCAAAGTCACAGTGGCCCAAGATCCAGGATGAGCAATAGTCATTCTAGAAAGAGAGACAGATTTAGGCCTAGAATCTCATGACCCACCAGGGCTAGAGACATAAGTTGTATACGAAAGACAGGATCCTCAGCTTTCCAGTGGAGCCTAGATGTTCCCAAGGCATCAGGCCTTATCTCATGCAGACAACATTGTTATGTATAGAAGAGGCTATGGTATGTAATTTCTCAAGCTAACATTTTACTAGTTATGATTTTCCTCTCCCTGAAATACTTGGACAGGGTCAAGAGAAACAGGATTTACAGGCAGAAAGATTAAAAAGTACCATATAGAGGGGGTCAGTGACTGGTTGGTATGCTACCTCATAGTTGGGCACAGAATAACAACCCCTTTGTCTCTCTCACCCCTACCCCCAGTCAGCTACAGCTCAGGCCACTCAGCAGTTTATTCTTTCTTGCAGTTCAGCTCTCAAGCCTAACCCCTTCCAGGGTAACAGGAAAGCCCAAACACTCACTTGACATTCAATGACTAGATCACACCTTCAGTCTCAGTCCAGACACATTAGTCCTGTCCCCTTTATCTCTAGGTTTACATCTCCCCTTCTACAGGGGCTAAAAGCCAGGCCCACCCTCTCCTCAGGGTTCCAGCCCAGGGTCCTTGTGATAAACCCGTAGGGGCGGTTTCTTACAATAGCTCACTAACTCCCTGGGCTGCTTCCTACCTTTGCCTGTTAGCAAGCATCTATCCTGGAGCTGCATTCTTTGCTACTCACGCTCTAGAGCATCAGCTCTCTGCACAGCTTTTCCCCAGTTTGTTACTCAAGCTCTTTCTCAGAAGGCTTTGTAGGCTCTGTCAGTCACCAACCTCTGTGGCAGCTGCAGCCTTTTATCACCATTCTGATGAAGTGGCCAATTAGCTGCAGCTGGAGAAGTAACTGACCCATGTATTAACTCCTTCCTGGCTGCCACAACTTGGGTTTATACACCCATCACATACCAATAAAAGTGTTTAGAAATAACTTAAAACATGTTTGAAGTAAGTTTTTCTAACAAGTGCATGAAGATGAGAGGAGTAGTATAAAGGTTTCCCTGGACATGTTTGAAAGAACCCATATAACTCACAGATTTGCCACTTGTGAGTAATGCAGCCAAACTAATACAATATTTTACCACAACACACTGTGTATACTTTATTCATTTAATCCAGCTCCTAATGTCTGCAGAGTTAGAAGGGCAAAGGACTGTTTTCCATCCTTACAGGATTATGTCCTATCATCCGGTAAGATCCTACACAACATTATAATACTCACCTAATGAATGGCTTCTGGGATTGATTAAATTTCCTAGTTTAGCTTTGGCATTTAACCAATTGCAGAAACAGTTTATTGATTTTTACTGTATTCAAAGGTGGACCATAGGTCATATCTTAGTGAAATTATTTCTGGTGCACCAGGCTTTCCATAGATGATTTAAATCTATAGCACTAGCATCATTTTCTTCGTTGAACAAGATTGGAAAATGTTTAATTGTCCAAAGTGGCTTCTTAGTTTGGAAGCTATAATATCAACATATTCTCTTCCCATATGTACTAGTAAACTATAATTGGGGTGAAGTTTGTTATGAGAAGCCAAACATAGTAGTTCTGATGATCTGATCTAGGATCAGCTGGACATGCAAATAATCCAACTGCAATTAAGGACTACTCCTGTTTGTTCAAGTGCAAGCATTGGGCCCTTGTAAATTGTCTCTTGCTTACTTTTCATGGTAGGTAAGCTCCAGGTGTCAGCTGAAAAAGCCAGACATGAAATCATATTATCCATATTTATAGTCTATCTGGTAAATGCAGAAGATAGCGGCTTCTGTTTAATGGAGCATGGTTTGAGTACTTCAGTAGCATTTAGAATTTGGTTGCTTGATTACAAAAGCAGGCCCTCTTTCACATCTTCACATGAAGCAGCTGTTTTAAATCATTTCAAGTTTTAAAACTGGAGTTGTGCAAGAATTAAAATTGCAAGCAATGGGCAACATGGTAGAAAATATTAGACTAGGCTGCCAATCTCTGACCGATTTCTAACTGGGATGTGGACATCTGAGAGAACTGAGAAAGCATGATAATTAAATTAAAAACATGCAGTAATCATTAAATTTATTGTCTCTTGCTTGATGTTTACCTCAGTACTTCACTGTGATTTTATAAAAGTCCACCAACAAATACAAGAACGGGGGAATGGCTGCTAAAAGGATCACAAGATGAGGAGTCTATCGCCATCACTTTTCCTTTCTCCAGTATTTGGTCTCCACTACTACGTGCTCATTTACCACAGTATTACACATGTAGAGCCTGATCCTGCGGTCCCTACTCAGTGGAAGTTGTGCATGAGTAGACTTTGCAGCGCCATGCTAAAATAAGTAAATAATGTGATAATGCAGTGATCGTCTTTGTATTTCCTTTAGGGAATTTGCACCTAAAAGCTTGAATCAGCCAATCCAATGCCAACTGGCAACATTTTGTCCAGCATATTAAAATGTTTATGTTAAAAGAGAAGGATGACTCTTTCATTTCATGACTAATAGTCCCCTCCCTGTTCTCTACCGAGCTACTGTATCCTCATCCTGCTACTCGGGCTGGGTGCTGAGCTGAGGAGTTGACAGTAGGTGCAACATATTTTATTAGGGCTTAGTTTTATACATACTTACTCTGTATTTAACGGTCCAATAAAGTAAAGCAATTGCCCATGATGATGAGTTAACTACAGCTTTCTAGCAGAAACACAAAGAGATGTGTGTTGATCAACATAACCTTCATGATCAAAAAGTGTCTTTTCCTTTATTTTACCTATGTTTCCACGTATAAGGAGAAAGAAGTCCAAAGAGCGAATACCGTCTGTGCAACATCATGTCCTCCCTTACAATTTTTCCCTCAACTATGCCTTGGTGTAGCCAAAATCTCTTATTCTGCAATGCCGTTCAAGTTTTTCTCTTTAGTATTCCAATTACACTGACTGAATCAAGACCCATCACCTAACCTTTTTTCATCTGTGACAGGCAGAGTTAATAAAATCTTAAAGGCAAATTCTTCTCTAATTTACACTGTTGCAAGTCCAGAGTAACTGCACTGATTTTAAGGAATTACTCCAGATTTTTACCAGTTTGACTGAGAGCAAAATTTGGCTCCTAAACGATAGTTTTGGGTGCTCCTGAATATGTTCCACTTGCCCTGCTTACCCACATAGTGCTGGATGGGATTTTGTCTACTGAGTCACAGTCAAATCAAATTACTTTTGATTATAGTCACAAAGGGTCTAGTTTCGCTCTCTGCCCCCCCTTGCTACCATTTTGCTCTCCCTGAGGGAAAGCATGAAAGAAAAATATGCCAAATGTGACAAAAACTCAGACAGAACAAGGTCCAAGAATGTAATTGCTGTAATAAACTACACATGGTGTTCTCTTTTAGTATCTGCTCTCTTTCACAGAAGACACAGATGATGTCCGTTATGATACAGTCCCTCTTGGCATTAATTCAATATAAACATGGTTTTGGTGGGAGGAGGGTTGTTTGTTTTTTCCTCCTTCTTCTCTGAACTATACTAAACTGAATCCCTTACAGGTTATTTGCCAACTTCCTAGAAAAGACAGACAAACCTACGCTATTGTAATACTATAAATTGAGGACATGGGGGGTATGCCTAGCTGACCCATGTAGGATAGTTCAAGCCATCAGCCAGAGTCGCTCCCTACACTACACTGGCATGCACCCTGATATACACTCCGGTGGAGATCCCCTGCAGTCAAAAGACAGCCATGTGGTTGAGGTCTCACAAAGTAGCTATCTCATCCCGCAGATCAGGAGGGGCCAGAACTACTTAAATAGGTGCCACTGGCCATGAAGGAACCTGTTTGGAGTAGCTGGGGAGTGCACTGATTCTGTGTTCCTAGCAGTCACTTCAGCAAGTAAAGCTCTCAGAGGAAGGCATGATGGAGTGTGGTAGCAGAAACAGCCTCTGCCAGGGTTAGAAGTTGGCACATGTAAGCTGTGCTTCTACCTCTGTGCAACTGCTCTTCTGAACTTGAACACCATTGGTGGCTGAAAATAAATGACCTTTTTTTCTTTTTGCCAAAAGTAATAGGAAAATTCTCCATTTGACATGATTTTACACTCCCCAAATGGTGATTTTTAATGGAATTGGAGGTTCCTTGCCTCATGTTTACATCTGCTACTTATGGATTCTAAGGGGGCAAAGATGCTGGCCTTAGTTATTTCTAAAATGAAACATAAGCGTATCTATATGCACACAATAATAAATATGCTTATAAAATGCATTAGGTTTGGAAACATCAGCATCCAGCTTTATTTGCATTTGATTATGAGATTTAAGCCTGTGACTTTATGGCTACATCTTTATTAATAATCTTTTTTCTTTTTAAAATGTATTTATATTTTGCCTCCCCACAACTCCCTCTCCCCAGTACAAACATACACAGACAAACACACACACAAATGCTTTTACCAGGATGCTGTAGTAACACATGCATAATCTGGTACCCATAAAACCGCTGCTCCAGTGCTGGCCAATTTCAGAGACAGAATACCAGACCAGGGTTCCAGCTACGCAACGAGTCCTTCCTAGGCATACCCTGCACAGAGCTGATTGCAAGATGGGAACCTAGATAGACAGCTGCTCTGATCCACTCTGGCAATTCTAGATGACTGCTGGGGTAGAGGAAGCATTCAAATTCAATAACAAATTACCCAATCATCCCCACAATTAAGAATTTATGTAAACACTCAATCCAGCTCTGACCAAAAATATTTTTTAAACTCTGAAAAATAGAGCAAGAAATGGCATTTGTGCATGTCCTCCCCGAACTGCGTGGTGCTGAAAAATTACTTCACAGAGCACCAAGTTCAGTTTTATCAGAAGTGCATGAAAAAACGAGGCACCCAGTATTGTCATTATAAAGTGAACATTTACCTACAGTGCCACCTGAAAAACTGCAGTTCTCCTTTCTAAGCAGAGAGACTGTCATCATGCAGTAACTTAACAGCGTCAGTCCTGCTGGGTTGAAAATCACTGCACAAGGCCTTCTGCACCACTTATGCTCGTAATACAGGGTGTAAGGGGTGCTGCTGCCCATAAGGCCTCATGTACAGCCCTCTATACTGGGGTGAATTTCAGCCCTACTGAGCCATGGAAAGCAGCAGCTCCATTGTGTTCACATTGCTTTGAACCCAAATGGACAATTTCTGAGCCATTACATGAAGGAAACAGTTATTTCATTGGCAAGGTTTTGAACACACCCTTCTGTCTGTAAGTGTAGTATCCCTATAGGCTCCTCCAAAGAAATGTGGTAGATACAATGAAAAGTAAGATAAATACATCAGGAAAAACAGAAGGAACAAAGTTATTGGGCAATAGTCAGTTTTCATTTATGAGATTTTAAATGCACAGCCACATAGCGTTGAGTCCCCTATTTGAACTTGAAAAGCAGTGGTGATAAATAAACACACACGCTGGCTTTTGGTATAAATTGTGTCAGACGAATAGCTTAGGGGCTTGTCAAGTACAAATGAAGCAAATGTTGTAATGTACTGCATCCAAACTTTTTGCAATGGTGGGTTGAGTGCCAGAAGTGGACATGGGCTGTCAAATATTGTTATGTAATTGGAAAGCTCTGCTTTCAAAGGAGGGACACATTTTCACTAAGCACAGGAGATCCAGTCCTGTAAGGCACTGGGCAATGTCTGCTCAGTTAGCAGCTCCTTTCTGGAGACACTCAGAATCGTAGGTACTCTGAAGCCTGCTAGAGGAAGAGGCTGAGCACCTCCTGCGAGGGGCTGAGGGCAATCAGCTCCCATTCAAGGACCCAATCCTGCAAGCCTTAGGCTGCCGTAAGTAGATCTAATGGGAGTGCCGCAGATGAAAGGCTTGCAAGATGTAGGATTGGGTGCTGACTCGGAGGTTGAAGATACCACCCTACCAGGATCAGGCCAGTGGTAGCATTACAGCTCCAACAACCATGGACTTCACACATTGTTTCCTGGGATGATTTTGAACAGTCACAAGACAAAATATTGTTCTCAAGTAGAGCAGAGGTTTGCATTTTCAGAATGGTGACTAGTATGCTTCTTAAAGAGAGGATTTTAAAGCAACCAGTTACTTTACTGAGGTTGCAAGGCAGTAAATCAGTCCACAACTTGCCCTTTAATAGTCTTTAAAGAGATGCACACAGCTTCCCCCACCCCCGTGAAGTGGTAAGAAAGGAATTAGACCACAGCCATAAGGAGCAGTCTTGCCTGTAAATGTTTTGTTCTTAAACCCTCTTCTCTGCTGCCAAAACATTTGAGTAAATTCAACTGTTTTCCCATGGTACCCAAAGGACTGAGAGAGCAGTATCATTATTTAGTGATAAGAAACTCCACTTTTTAAGATGGCCCGGCATGGTGGCGCGTGTCTGTAATCTTAGCTGTTTGGGAGGCTGCAGTTGGCGGATCACTCAGGAGTTCTAGGCTGCTGTACGCTATGTCAATCGGGTGTCCGGTGCCCGGTGCTACTGACAGCCTGGCCAGCGGGTAGTTAGAGGACTGGCTTGAACAACATGTCTGACGTGTTGTGATCGGTGCTCTCTCTGTGAGGGCTGATAGACTGATTGATGACAGTGACAGTAACTTCTTAAGATAGGGGAAGAGCAGGATGGCCTGGCTTTACTGTGTCTAGATTGTCTAATTTAAAATACCAGTATTATGAGATTGTTGTATTAAAGTGTAAAGATCTTAATTCTGACTGAGTTGATGAATGGGCTCTTTCCTAAGTGATCTATACAACTCTTTTGCAACACTTACAGCTAGTTAATGAAAATTCACAAGAAAATAGTTAAGTCTTAATGCAGTGACAGCTTAGCTTGTTTTGATTTCCACTGGGGTGAAAGTTTCTAACAACCTGCAACCTCAAAAACCACTTTGTCTGGTGGATTAGAATTAATTTTCTATCTTGCCTAATTAACTTCATTGGCCTGATCAAACTTATTCTTCTCTCTTGCTAAGACACATTCAGCTGCTTTTCCAAGAATACAAATTAGCTCATATCCTGGTTATGCTGCTGACACCAGGTCATGAAAAAATGTGCAGGCAAAACACAGTCCCTGGTGCTCCAAGAGACAACAACAAATCTCATATTTCATTAGAACTTGGCAATCAAGTCAGAAGAAATATCTTAGGAAAAGCAACATTCTCTAGGAGTTCAAGCAGAACAAACCACCTCTGATGTATTAGAGGCGACCTACTGCCATGCTGTGTCCTACCGCTTGTGCAGAATACAAACAATTCAGAGTATGATTGTTTTGTCTAGGTAAGATTGCCATAAAAAGGGAAGGTAACACAATGAGTTAATGCACTAGCTTGAAGCTGTTCAGGAGGGCTTAGTTCAAATCAGCATCACTTCACTGTTCTCTGAAATGTAACCACCTTTGGGGTAAGAACAGACTAAGCACCGACACAACATTACAGCTTTTAAAGATGGGAAGCAACATGTCGCTCAGCCAGACTACAGTGGATGAATGCAAATACAGGCGTTGTATAATCTACCACCATCATTGTTATAAAAAGTGTCTGTGGTCGTTAATGACTATGAGTGGTCAGTGACACCCCCATTAGCAAGTACTCCAGTGGGTACTTAAGGCTGCAACAGACTTATACTCTCTGAAGCTTGGGTACAGAAGGGGACCTATAATCGAGTTTCAAAATCACAGAGCAAAGTGGATATGGCTGCAGGTTATCCCTATGTATTAGTGGCCAAAAAAGGGAATAAGACGAGTGTGACATCTTCCCAGTGCTCCTATAAATCGAACCTTCTAGAAGCTAACTCTTTCAAGGACTTAAAGTTGTGTAGGTTTTGTGGCAGGCCAAAACACCAACGCAAGAGAAAAGTATTCTCCTATCAATGCTACAAGTATTTGGACAGCAGAGCCTAGCCCCTAGTTGATATTTGTAACAGTTCAAAAGGCAGAACAAAGTTCATCCTGCCTGACAGCCTTTCCCAAAGGGAGGCCCAGGATTGGAAAAGAAGGGCTGTCACACATTCTGATTGGCAGAACTGTATGAGGATGCTTACAGAGGATCTATTAGTGCTAGTTTCAGCTGTCAGCTAATGATGGGGCATCCCATGAGCATGAAAAATAATGAAAAAGTAAAGCCACAAATAAGTAATTCTTTTCTCAAACTGGTCAGGAGTCACTACATTCAAGTCAGGGGAATTATGTTGGGGTGAGGGAGGAAAGACTCAAGCCCCAAAAAACCCTCAGAACTCCTTGTTTAAAGGAGACTGGCTAACTGGCAGTCCTAGTATATTTGTCAATGTGTCATCACTTCAGTTTTCACCTGTTTCTACATTTGAAGCAGCCGGACATCTTTTATGGTTATAGAAATATTCAGCAGTTCACCAGCCCAGCATTTAAACACTTTTGTGTCTGCAAGTTTCCTTTGAAGTTCCTCCTAGCATTTTATTATTCTCTGGGGCTCTGAAATACCTTTCTTTATTTGAAACACAGCAGAATCTGGAATCCATTAAAGATGCGATCAAACCAAAGAGCAATAGGTACAGTAGTGCTCAAGATTATGGCCACCAGAGCCTGTTTAACCTAACTTTAAAAGAAAGGACTATGGTTTCGAATTAATTATAACTTTAGCCATTCTGGTCATTAAAAAAAAAAAACTCTGAAAGAAAGGTTGCTAAATCAAAAGAAAAAGTAGCTTTAAATATATATCACACACATAGGACCTTTAACACAGATTGATTAGCAACTTGGTTTCCAGGAAAGAAATCTGGAAGGTTAACTGCAAGTTTTCGCAATCTGTAAGGCCAGGGCAGGAACCTACAAATCCAGGGTTTCCAGAAAAACTATATTGTCTATAGAGCACCATATTGTCCCTACTTTATATTAATTATATAGGATAACAATACTTTCCCTCTTCTTGCCAGCAGTGTAAAATCACTGAGAGTGTAATGGCCAACTCAGCCTAAAAGCACAGTATTCTCTGCGGCTATCTTCTTATTCTACTGATGGTGGGAAGGAAAAAGATGCTGTACTCTGCAGAGTAACATGCTTCATCTCCCTGGTTGACAAGGTATATGGTGTAGAAATTTGCTTGCTCTATGGTACATACAATAACCAGAAAATAAATGTTTTCTTAGATAAGAGCCAGTTCTCTCATTATGGTCATATAATCACGGCATTTTATAAACTGAAAGTTGCTCGGCCTTACTATTGTATATGCACATATTGGTCAAGTTACTTGCAAACAAGGATTTTTTTCAGGCTGAACAAACATTCAAAGTCTATTTTGTATGTACCCTTCCAACACAGGCATCAAAGAACCTACTGGAAACAACTGGAGATGGTGCTGCTTGGCTTAATTGATGATTGCGTGAAACAATTTCACTCCTTGAGGCCTGGGCTTTGTCTTCTTGTGCTGTACTGCTGCAATAGGATTATTTTCACACAGGCTGTTTTCTAGCCAGGATGTTCTTGTTAAACATAGGTTGCTACGCCAAGTTATTTTCTCAGTTGTATGATTTAATATAATCTAGGCAACAACCAGCAATGCCTAGAACATGTATTTCTTCACTTCCATTTTTTTTCAAAAGGACTTGTTGCAGAACAGATACCACTTGCAGAAGCATGGGGCCTGGTACTCCTTTTACTTCACTGGCATAACACTATTGAAATTAATGGAGTTTAATAGAATTAGAACTACTGTAGGGGAAGGAAGAAGCAGGTCCATGGAGTTGATCCCCTATGCCCATAACTGTAAGAGTGACGGATCAACTTGTGAGGAGGTACATTTTCTCCAATAAAAGGCAGGCTTAAAACACCATGTAAAAAGGTAGTAATTCACTGTTTGTTGAGGGCCAGTATTCTTAGCTCGAGTAATAGTCTCAGTTGTCAAAAACTAGTCATCTCCAAAGTCCCTGCCTGTACAATTAAAAGAAGGTAGCATTACTAATTCACTTGCATCTGTAGGATCAGCTGTATTGTTGTGCAGTGTGATGGTTATTCATTCCAGTGAACCCTCCATCATTTTGACTTAACAGACGATCTCTGCTAACAGTCACATACAGCCACTAAGGGCTAGTCTACACTACCCACCCGATTCGGCGGGTGGTGATCGATCTTCTGGGGATCGATTTATCGCATCTCATCTAGACGCGATAAATCGAACCCAGAAGTGCTCCCCGTCGACTTCTGTAATCCAGCTCGGCGCGAGGAGGAAGCAGAGTCGACGGGGGAGCGTCAGACTTCGACTTTACAGGGTCCACACCGTGAGGCAAGTCGAGTGAGGTACGTCGACTTCAGCTACATTATTCACGTAGCTGAAGTTGCGTACCTTACTTCGACCCCCCCACACACACCCCCATAGTGTAGACCAGCCCTAAGTGGCTTATCATCAGGCTACCAATTTGCAGTGAAGAAATTGCTTGTGGGAAGCTATTCAAAGTACACAGCTCAATTTAACAGAGATTTGCAGGTATCCAATTCACCCTCAGAAAGTAAAGTACCCTATTTGGAGTTCTGTCCTTCATTAAAACTAGGAGCTGGATAGGAGAGACTATGGGAATTATATACGTATCTGAGGGCAGAATTAGCCTTTAAAACATGACTCACAACAAGAGAGTCCTAATGGGAAAACTGGTGATATTAATGCAGCCTACTTCATTGGAGCCTGTAGGCAGTCGCACTAACCATCATAGCATCTCCTTCTGTCGGGTTGAGGCATTGCAGGGGTCTTCGCCTCTAGTGTCTCCTATTGGTTTCCTTTGCAATGGCCTGATTCGGTCACAACTCAGCCCTCCAGCTACGTCCCGTCTGTCTGGGGTGAAAAGCATATAACTAAAAGTCCAAAAATGCCCCAACACAAAATATTTTTCTACCTCTTCTAGGGTTATTCTTCAGCCTGTCGTTTAGGGTCACTCTTCAGCCCTACCCTACCTAGCTCAACAGTCCTTACACTGGGCTTGCAGAGGAACCCAGGCCCATCATCTGCTCTGGGTTCTGGCCTGGGGACCCTATGGTAAGCAGTTAGGTCTGCTCCTTCAGACACACGGCTGTTTCCCTGGGCTACTTGTTACCTTCAAGGCCTTTGTGCTACTTCCCTACAGCCTGTGCTTAGCACAGCCTCTCCTGTGATTCCTAGATCTCTGACTTCTCCCTAGGTCCTCCAAGCTCCTTCTTTCTCTGCTGGAGGGCAGACCCCTCAGCACAGCCTCTCTGTGTTTTGCCCCCTTTCCCATGCCCACCACAGGGATTAATTCCATCTCTGTGTCTCTCTACAGTCTGCCTTCCCCAGGCCCTTCCCAGAGCAAGGGAGCGCCCTACCTTCTCTGTCCTGGGTCCTTTCTAAGTGAGCTCTCCCCCATCCCTCCTCAGTATTTTCCTGATCCTTCCACAGCTGGGCTCACTAATTATAATTAAATTGCCAGACCAGCACCAGCTGAAGGATAGCTGCTGTGTCACAGGCAAGGCTGAGCTCAGCTGCCCGCAAAGGGCCATTCCTGCCCTGGCCTTACAAAGCCATGCAGCCAAGGACTGCTCAGAACCCAGGAACAGGGGAAGCTGTGCAGAATACAACATACAGCCTCTGAGTCTGCATCTTATCCAGGGAACCCACATGGGCCTGGAAGGGGGACAATGCCCACTCTCCTCACCCTGAGGCTGGGCCTACTCCACCTTGCTTACACAAATACAACTGGTATACAACCCAGTGTAGACTGCAGGCCGCACAGAGTGGCCTCTGGAGCAGCGGGGGATGGTGCCAGGGAGATAGCTGAATCCTCTTCTGCACACAATGGGGCAGACTGGTGTGTGGCTGGATCTAGGGACACACTAGGGGGGTCTAAATATTAAACTTACTCAAACTGGCACAAGGCAAATAAAAGAACTGGGGGGAGGCTGACTGATATTTTGGTGCGAAGCTCTTTAAACAACAACATTTTGGGGGTAATAATTATAAATCTTATATCAGGAGGAAGGAAGGCTTTTAATTAATGTAGTAAAAAGAGTGACCTTTTAGAAAAAGATGAATGATGACAGTGGGAAAATGTCCTTAGTAAATTATTTTCACCTTTGTACCACTTGCTTGCAAAGTCTTCTCCTGATAGGCAGGAATTTCTAAGCTTTCCTCCACAACCATGATGGCTGAAAACTTACTTTTTAAAAGACAAGAACCCGAGTCTCACATAATCTCATGCCTCTGAGAGCTGGGGTTTAATAAAAACACCATTGCGAGAGTTGCACTAAATCACAAGAGTTGGTGACATATTATATGTAAGAGTCTCCGCTGGTATAAATCATTATAACTTCATTAAAACCATGTATCTAAAACAATCCTCCTTCCCACTATGGCTATGCCTGCTTGGGAGCTGGAAGTGTACTTCCCAGCACAGATTCACAGACACACTAGCTCTGTTTGTGCTAATGCAATAAAAATAACTGTATGGGCTCTGGGGTGGGGCTGGGGATGAGGAGTTTAGGGTGTAGGAGGGTGCTCTGGGACCGAGGGGTTTGGAGAGCAGGATCAGGGCTGGCGCAGGGGGTTGGGGCATGGGGAGAGGTTCAGGGGTGGAGGTTCCGAGCAGCGCTTACCTCAAGCGGCTCCCGGAAGCAGTGGCACATCCCTTCTCTGGCTCCTACGCGGAGGTGCGGACAGGTGGCTCTGCACGCTGCCCCGTCTGCAGGCACCACCCCTGCAGCTCCCATTGGAGCTCTGGAGGGGGCCTTTGGAGCATGTAGGAGTCGGAGCGGGACCATGCTGCATTTTCCGGGAACCACTTGGTGTGGCCCTCGACCCAGCGCCTTGGCCGGAGTGCCAGAGTGGGGCCAAACTGCGTGGTGTGGCCCCTGACCCAGCGCCCCAGCTGGAGCGCCAAAGCAGCCCCTGACCCAGCACCCCGGCTGGAGTGCCGCAACAGGGCCGATCCACGTGGTGCGGCCCCCGACCCAGCATCCCGGCTGGAGCAGGGCAAGCTCTAGACTCCGCTCCCCACCAGGAGCTCGCGGGCTGTCTTAAAACGACCCGCAGGCCATAGTTTGCCCATCCCTGTTATAGCAGGTCAGATTTATTTACCATTGTCTGATGTTGTGTGTTGCGGGAGGGACTCCAGTGGACAAGAGATAGCAATCTGTATCACAAAACATGTTTTTCCATCTTCCCATCATTGAATGCAGGACTGTACTGGTATAATCAAAATGTGAAGTCATCCTCTGTTTCATGAAGTTACTATTTACTAAAGCAGGTGAAAATTTAGAACTGTGAAGCATCTTTACACAAAACTTTCAGATCAGACAGACTGATTTAAATGATCTCTTACTCCTACTCCCATTAAAATCAATGGCAAACTCAACTAGGTGGTATTATATTGAGTTTGCAGGCATTCCTGGTCATGGAGGCTCTGACAACTGCAACCAGCCAGATTAACCAGAAGGACATGCATCTCCTCTTTCATGGGCAATTAAATGTGTTGAAGTTAGAGAGGGAGACGGCGCATTGAGACTTGACTGTAGTACGTTAAGGGGCAATGGGGAATAAAGCTATGTTGGAATAAGTCCCTGAGTATCTGTCTAGTTATTGGAGTCTAGTGCACTGTTTGCATTGCTTTAGTGAAAGTGGAGTCAGCACTGTTTGCAGAGGTTTAGAATCTGCCTTTTAACTTATCCTTGGTGTAACTTAGACCTAGAAGCTCTTGCTGATTTGGGGCAAGGGAATGTGTTCAATAGTTTTCAATATGCTGTAAGCATGTGAATATAAATGTAACCTTAACGATTTCTGTCTCCAATTCTATCCCATTGTTATGTTTATTAAAATGTATATGTTGCGTCTATAATGGGACCAGGTCCATTGTTTCTTTATATTCCTTTTGAAATCATTTATACAGGTAATTTGGGAATACATTACAACACAATAGAAATGATCGTAGTGCACACCTCAATCATAGTAATAGTGGCACATACCATTGCTCGATAAATGAATACTAAGGATTACTTACTGCCCTTTATTTGCATGTAAAACTTTTATTGCCATATGGCCCAATGAGCACCTTTAGGACCATAACAATCTATTAAATACAACAATTGATGTTAAACTTTGACACAAACAAATGAGTGCCAGAAAATTCAGATTTTTATTATATGGTACAACAGAGCCCATGGCAATGTTCTCTAGTCCTACCTTCTGGGTATACAAATATTTAATGATATCAGTTAATATTTATAGTTTTGTTTTCAGCTTTGGCAACCTTCTTCCGATACATTATGAGAATGATGCAAGATGTAAAGGACAAAAATCCATCACACATTCATCAGGGCTCCATTTAGTAAAAATCTGGCTCCATGGCTTGGCAACTTTTTTAGTGCTTAATCAGGATTTTGTAATGCTTAATCAAGACACATTTTTTTAAACAGCCTTATAAAATTGCAAGCTCTAGCTTTTTGGACCTGTCTCCTGCCAACACACATGTAAGATATATAATCAGTAGTGGTGAAATCAGGAGGAACCCATTGAACCTTGTCAAAGAGACACCCGGGGTTACTATGAAAAGGACCAGAGAATGGATCTGAGAAGTTGAATGACAGCAATTTTGGCTGCCAAATGTCCAAAAATAGCTAAATGCAGGCCAAACCTCTGAGGCAGTGAGCAGAATTTGACCCAAAGGTGAAGAAATGTTGCCTTTGGCCATAAAGAGACATACCTGCCTAATGGAGTTCAGATTTATTTTTTTAAGCAAGGATAAAGACTGTAGATTAACCCAACTTCTTACTCGCCATAGTGAAGAGAAGGAAATCTCAACTTTGAGAATCACATTTAGGCCCTCCAGACTCCGAGTTCTGTATGCTTGATCATTTCTCTGCAGCAGGCACTCAAAGATTCAATACTAAAGTATTTGAGGAACTAGCTGAGCTTGTTTGTTCTTCATACTGGATGCTGATGCCAGACCTGAACCATTCCATTGTAGTGCAGGCAAGATATTGTTTCTGGTCAATAGGGCTCTTAAGTTAAACTCATTGCCTGGAGAAAAATCTCTGCCACCTACTGAAAAGCAGAAAGTATGAACTGGTGTCTACACACCTTAAAATACAAGTTAAAAACTGATCTTAGATAGTAATAATTCAGCTCAACAGGAAATAATAAAAATTCCCATTACCCCTTTTGGAAACTATTTTAATGTTTTAAATGTAAATACATTAATATTTTAATCCTATTAACTGTTGGGGGTGTGTATATATAAATAAGCCTATAACAATTTTTAATCAGTTTAATTGGTGTTTGTAAAAACATCTATCATCAGTGGAACACAGAACCCAAGGTACTTTAAATAAAAATGGAGAATTTGCATTGGAAACAGAGCCTAAAACTATCATAGCTTTAACTCAAACATATTTTTTATTAAAGTATGAATGTATTTATGCTGGAGAATAGTTTACATACATTGGAAAGCAACAAGCATATTTTCAAGAGCCGTGGGTCCTCCTCAACATGTCTCCATGCTCAATCGACATGCTTTAACATTGGCCATACGCACAGGCATACATATGCTCTCACACACAATGTATATATACACACACATAACACAGACACATAACTTTCTTTTAAGGCTTTTGTAAGGTGCCCTAGTGCCCCTACCATTACCATGATCACGAACAAGGAGCAGCATTACCTGCAAACTATTCATCTGCTCTTGGCCTTAAAAACATTTAGTGAACCTAAGGTTTTGTTTTTGATTTTTTTTTCTGCCTTGACAAAAGTTATGAACCTTTTTGTCAGTGGACCAAAAAAAGTGCAGGATATCTTACTGTGAACTTCTCAATCATTTCAGTACAAACCAATCATTTCAAACCTGACTCTAAAAGGACCAGTGCCTTTTAATTGTCAGAGACACTTTGCTATTTATGGTAACACACCCTTGGCTTTTGTGACCCAGCAGTACCGTAGCTACATTAAATTATATATGCTAGGTTGGTGATGGAGACTACTGTGGAGTTAAGGCTACCATGTTCATATCACTTCAGACCTGAGGTGGATCATAAGTCCCAGTTCAACTGGTGAAAGACCACGGGTCTTAGCAACATGTCACTCAACTCTCAGCAGAAATAATGGAGCTGGTTCACTGTATTACCAGCCATCATGGATTTTTTTCCCTTTTGGTATCCTGGAAATTGTAATTAATGGTGTTTGGTGGGAGACGAGTGGCTGCAGGTACATTAAGAAAATAGACAAAGTGAATAAAATAAAGGATAGCATATGATATAATGTGTAAATATAAGCATCTTTTTAAAAATCTGTGAAATGTGAATAAACTGCAGAATGTCAGGCCATTTGTCAAAAAGCCTATGAATGGCTGTTTCAGCCTAGAAGGTCAAAGGATTTTGCACTATGACATGGAAAGGGATTTGTTTTTCTGAACCAAAGGGCTCCCTTTTCCACTTGCTGCTGCATAGCAGCATCAGATCCCAGCTATGAATCCCAGAGAATCTACTATTAAAATTGCTTGATGGGTTTCATAAGGCAAACTGGACTGAATCAGCTTGAGATTGTACACCTGAACTATACCAGACTATAAAGAGTTGATGGTGCATGGGTTGGGGTAGTGAAATAGAAAAAAAAAGAAGCTTTTTCTCACATTTACAACAGCAGCAGATTTCAATGTAACATAATTACTTTAATGATGCATATCTTTAGGTACTGATTTGCTCTTTTGATTTAAAAAGCTGGTCAGCCAAGTGTTTGGCCGTCTTTTAATTCCAGATATCAGTTGTTCCTTATTCATCTATCAGCTCCTATTCCCTAGGCAATTTCTGCCTTTGCTGTACCATCAATGAGTTCAGTCAGCCATCATCAGATTCAAATTCATGAGACACTTCCTCAGATGAGCTATTCCTGTGGATCCGGCCATCACTCTTCATGCTGTGGAAAGTCTTCTTAAAGGCCTCCATCATGGCATGAGCCAGCTTCTTGGCCTCCAGCTTGCTCTCACACTCTACCGCATGGCAGTCCATCTGATAGGACAAGTCATCGTTGATCTCCCTGTAAACCCAAGCAAAGATGTTTGGGCTGACATTGTGGTCGGCAGTGCAGTAGGCAATACGTGCCACCTGAAAGGTATCCATGTGGACTGTGGCTTCGCCTTTGAGGTCCAGGTGATGAAGCCAGACTTGGAAGGGGCGGATTTCCAGAAGGGCATTGGCTGGAAAGACGTCCTCCCTGGCTAGTGTGTGCTTCTTCCATAATTCAATGACAGGTTTTTCTGTGCAGCCTGATAAAAATTGCATCCCTGTTGTGGACACCTTACCCAAATATGTAACCTACAAAGAAAAAGAAAAAATAGATGTGATATCAACAATAGTCTTTGATATTCATTTCTACCATCCCATGAATTGAGGTCTTTGCCTAGAATCATGGATTTTTTTCTACACATTCAGATGAAATTTTCTGATTGATAGCAATAGATTTGCCTCTCAGAACAGTATTTGTAGTCATTCATGCTGGGATTTTCAAGGGAGTTAGGAGCCCAACTCTCACTTAATTTCAGTTTATTTTGGGCAACTAACTCCCTTAAGCTCCTTGAAAATCTCTGCCTTAAAGCCTAATGCTGCTACTCTCACTCATGCTAGCAGTCCCAATAAAGTCAATGGGACCAATCATGGAAGTATGATCAATAGGATCAGGCCCACAGACCAGATAACTGGACCATGGTGCTTACCCACAGTTTCTTCTTTTTTTATATAATCTTCATATTATTTTTGTTAAATACATTTTAAACAGTAGTTTTACTTACATCGAGACATACACAGAGTATAATAATGCAAGAATACAATGTGGTCAGAAGAGCATGACCACAGCAGATGATAACAAAACTATTCTAATGCATTTTCCAGAGTGATCTTGTTTATGTTTCTTCCACTGCTTCTACTTAAGTAATTATCCAAAAATATGTAGAAACTATTCAAAATGCTTCTATTGTTATCTAAAGGGCTAAGACATTTACTCCTTCAATTTTATAGAAAACGTGCCATTAAAAAACCCACAGGAATAAATCTAGCTAAGTTTAATCACACCAGCTCTCTCTGCTTTAGTGTCTAGCTCCATTGGGTAAATATTCAAAAATAAGAATCCTGTTATCCAGTCTATATAGGAAAATGATGAGCCTTGACTAAAATTTGTTTCACGTGCCAAAATCTAACTCATTATCCGGCCCAAATCAAAATTCTATATATAGCATATGGGAAAGAATCAATGCACCTAAATCAGGCCTGCACAACATGCGGCCCAGGGGCTGCATACGGCCCGTGTGGGCTCACTGTGTGGCCCGCGGGGGGGTGAGTAGGTGGGCTCACTGTGTGGCCCAAAATCTGGGACTGTGTCCGTTGGTCCTTTTTGCTGCTTGTCTCTGGGCTGGGGGTTGTCCCAGTGCTGCAAAGAGGGTGTTCCCAAAGGAAGGTGCTTGCTTCTAACTCCTGAGGCCGTCAGTATGTCTGCTCTCCTCTAGTCAGCCCACTTGACAAGTTTGATTGTCCTTGGTCTGGTTCCCATTCCCTCTCCAAGGGTTGCAGCTGTCTAGAGGTGCCTGCCTTCCACGCCTTCCTCATTCACTCAACAGGGCAACTGAATACAAAGTGGGGGGAAGATCTTATTCTACTTCTAGCAAAAAGACATTTTTCTTTTACCTTAATTATACTATCTTAGGGGCCCACTATAACATATTACCAAGGTTCAATACAAAGTCTTATAAAAGTTATACAAAAATGCATAATGCAGAGATTTATCTAAAACTGCATTGATTGACTGTTGTGTGCAGTAATATAGTGACCCCTGCGGGGGTGAAGAGGGGTGTGATGGTTGGGGCGAGTGGGGAGGGGGCGGGTCCTATTTTACTGCTGTGATCTGGTCACCCTATGCGCGCTGTTTCTTTCCCCCTCTACAGGCTTCCACACCCCAGCGCTGGGGAAGGAGGGGTTGTTTCTGCGGGGCGGGCGGCGCTGGGGGGGTTCGGCCCTCAGCTGTTTTCTTTGGAGTAATATGGCCCTCGCCGCTTTATGAGTTGTGCAGGCCTGACCTAAATCTTTATAGATCAAGAAACATTTCTCAATTATATATTGAATGGAGCTTTTATTAACTGGGAAAAGTTACAATTTAGGATGGTAACACCATTTAAATATAGTTTATACATAGTATTACCCTCGATCATTGTTGTCTGCAAGTTGCATTTAAGAACAAGTATTATAAAAATAAAAGCAAAATTACTTTGTCCGATTTTAAATATAATGCACATAAGACTATAATAGCTCAAGCAAATGGCCCACTATCCTGTCTCTGACAGTTACCAGTACTAGACACATCTGTAAATAATCATGTACACTGTACAATTAAATTTCTATAAAATATAGTGTTATATCAAATATTTTTATTTTTATCTAAGATAAAAAAGGGAAAAAATAAATTTTCAAATGTTTAAATACATTAAAGATACAGCTGCAAGGAATACTGAATATACATTTCATTCAGAGCAAAAATCTTCAAACATAATTCTGGGTTTTGCTGCAAGCTTTGATAAACCCACTCAGAGACCTAAATTAGGCTATGATTAAAAAATAAGGTTATAAAATAGTGTGGCTTAATCATGCCTGCCAAACAAGAAATGTCATAACAGACATTTCAGGACAAAAAGTTTTATTCTTCTCCAGTAAATGTTCGTGGTTTCCATTGGGAATATTTTAAATCTTATAAAACCTTTATATTTTGGGGAACAGTGAGAATCACAACAGCTAGAACCGTTAACAAGGCAAGCCCTACTGGAGCTTTGTTTTATTTTATTTTATTTTATTGTACTAGTGAGGAGAAAGTAAAGTACCTAACAGCTCATAGCACAAACTGTACTCATATAAATAGTACATAAAAGACCAAGCAGCAGTTTGACCGCAGTGTACTATGGAGTCGTTCATCATGTATTCACAGGCATATTTCTAGTAAAATAATAATAATATAAAAGTGGAACTCAGCATGTTCACAAACTATTCAATATAGTCTCTAAAAATCCATTATGTTCCATTTAAAATTCACAAACCAGTTAACAAAAGACTAGCACATTGTAAAGAAGTTTCCCGTTTGGGGCCCAATCCAAAGCCCATTGCAGTCAAAGTGAGTCTTTCTATTGACTTCAATGAGGTTACGTCAAGCTTTGAAAACACAAAAAGGAGAGTGAGTGAGTCTTCTGCTTATACACTTTGTCCCAGCCAAACTATTGCCCTGAATTCTACTTCACAAGTGGGATCCTGACACAAATTCTCTGGCTTTGCCTTTCCAAGTTTTTGCTGGTTAGAGGATACTGATATTGCTTGCTAATATGAAGAAATGCAAGCACTGACAGAATAAAAACACCGACTGTGGGGTCACCTTTTTATACATATTTTGCCAAGTGTCAACTCAAAAATAAGTGAGGGTGGAGTATGTCGTAAGTATTGTGCAGGCGCATGTTGCAAGCTGAGGAATTTGACTTATTTGTCACAGGGAGGGTAACAGGACAAAGAGGATTGACTTTTCTCACATTCATTGAGCACATTCAAGCTGTCTAGATTTTCTGTTTGTTCTGACCAATCAACCTCCCCCACGCCTTCTCTGTCACTGACCATCTGCTTTATCTCAGTATATACACTACCTAAATGTAAAGTCTAAAACAAAGTTTCCTACAGGAAAATATTCCACATAAACTTGTGAAAAAGCTGGGTGTGCCTGCATTGAAGATCTGTGAATTACTCTGAAAAACAGAAAATGTCAACTGCAATAATGATTGAGAGGAAGGATGGGGCTTGTGGCTAAGGCACTGGAATGGGACTTAGATGATCTGGCTAGCTCTGCCACAGACTAACTGTTTGACCTTTAGTAAATCATTTCATCTATCTAACTTCAAAACCGCATTTTACAGACTGGGAACCTTTTTTCCCTGTGAGGATAAATTAATTGGTATTTATGAGGTTCTAAGTTACTTCAGTGATGAGCACCATGGAAGAGATTATAAATAAATAAAACTTTACCTTTTAGATTCACAGTTCTGCTACATTTAATTTTTAGAAAAACATTGACCTCTAATAATGTAGTTAGACTTTTAACAAGCAACCAGATTTTCCCCATTTGGTGAATGAGTATTACATTAGTACAGGACATTTTATTGAAGACAAATTACAATATACATCATTACCTCAGAGTCCCCTCTATTAGATATAGAGCAGAGATGCAGAAGGCTGGCAAGAGTTCTTGAATATCTGACACAAAAAAAGTCAGAATTCTTTTCAGAACATAAAAGACATCTTTATAATTAAATGCCGTCTAAGTGTTGTATATTAGATATTAAACCTTCTGGAGTTAGCCATTTTAGTAACCTGCCCATTAATATCTGCAAAATTGCAGGCATTGAGCCAACATAAACTAAAACTGGCAGAGGATGGATTTATTATGCATTCCTCACTGGGTTCTCAGATACGAGGATATTCCACAAGTAAGGTTACTGTACATTGGCTTTTACCACCATTTAATTCTCATTACAGACACATGCTTTAGAACATGCACCTCACTTAACTACACAAAATCGTCCCAAGCACATCGTTACTGAGTACAGATATTAGATACAGCAATTTTTCTTTTTCCAACTTCTTTGAATTCACTGATCGAAGATCAAAGAACAGATGATCCCATCCAGGATGAGATGCAGAGGGGAACAAGTTTAGGGTACAAACCATAAAACGTGGGGAGGCTTAGGACCCTAAAAAAGAATCATCTTTATTTCCCCCAAAGCCACAGATGATCCTGAAATGTGACTGCACCAGTGGCCACTCAACACAATCTGCTGCCATTGGCAAAACTACAGTGTGCTTCCCCTTTGGGTGAAGCCATGTGCAGTGGGCAGAGCTGTGTCGCACAGCGGGTGGAGCGCTATTCAGTGAGCATGGCTGTGTGTGGTATCGAGGCCGAGCTCTATGGTAAAGCAAGTATGGCTGTATGGTCCAGTTGGGGGCAGGGGAGCTGTGTGGTACAGTGGGTGGAGTGCTGTGAAGTGTGAGTGGGGCTGTCTGGTAGAGTTCTGGAGGCTCTGTGCAGAGGAAGGGCTACATGGTATAGAGGAGGAGCTCTGTGCAGGGAACAGTCGAAGGGAGTGTGTGTGCCAGTGACAGGGATAGCTCTGGGAGGGCAGCATTTGCAGCAGCCGGGGAAGACAAAGCCATGAGCATTAAAAAAAAATCGCTTCTCTCAGAAATCTGCTGCCCTGCCTAGTTTACTGCTGCTTAGTTTGCCTAGAGTTAAAGCAGCTCCTGACCACTACACTGCTCTGGCTTTTTGGAGGATTTTTGGATGGGGCTAAAGAGGCAGCTGTTCTATGTAGCGACATGCACAGGAAATCTGGCAGAATTTCCCGCGGTTGTACAGTAACAAACAGGCACGTCTGAGAAGTCATGTGAGAAGGAAAATATATATACACATGCACCCAAAATACTCCCCTATTGTATATGTAATGTGGCCTACTGTGGTAGAAATGTTACAGGTTTGAATTTTCTGACTTTTATGTGCTCAACCATTCAACTCAGTATTGCATTAAAATGGCTTCCAGCTTCAGCCATTTGGGATACATGGGACTGCAGACATCATTCAGAACATATGGGGAAACTGTTTCCTTCCACATTCCCATTTCTCAAAACAGCTAAACCAATTTTTCCTTAAACTTCCCAAGATAGATAAGCTTTGGGCTGAGATCAAGTATGGGGTAATTTCCATCTCAGTTCCTTTCCCAGAAATATTTCCCTCTTTTGGATTCAGAACCCACCACTTGATTGTCAATTGCGTTCTTTCGTTGTTGTTCTTCTTGTAAACAGGCCTCTTTGCCTTTATAGCTTTCACTCAGATTTTGGTGAAAACAGCACATTTTAAAGGTAATTCATTCAAAAAGGCACAAAACATAAATGGATAAAAGGAAATACTTTCCCACCCACACAGTATATTCACCTTGCATAATTCACCGTCACAGGATATTACTGAGAAGCACAATTTAACAAGATTCAAAATGAGCATTAGATACTGGATCTGATTCTCCTCTCACACTGGTGAGAATCACCAGTAAGTCCAATGAAAACTGATGCAAAGTTAGAAAAGAATCATTTCTTCTGTACTTACATGCATCAAACATGATAAAAATAATGTTTTACATATACACAATTAGTTAAATAAATATGAATAAGAGTAACACAGGTAGTTACACTATTTAGCATTACCAATATTTATGCTTTAGGGCATAAACCTGGGTTGAGAAAAAAATTCCTGCAATAGGATAGCACTACACAATTGGGCTGAGTTCTTTTCCTTCCTTTGAACCACTGTATTAATGTAACTGATGGAGGCATTAGAAGGACGAACCATTTGTTCTGGTACAGCAAGATTTAAAGTGAACAATCTTACACACATCGAAGTCAATAGCCAAATCCCCCATTGACTTCAATGAGAACAGCCTCAGCTTCTTTCAAGTGCATACATTATTAACAGGCTGTTGAAGCACTTAGTAGGTTCACATGCTGTATTTTACATATGAAATAGGTAATGGAAAAGTGAACACAATACTGTACTGCTAACCTTAAGTAATAAAGGATATTTCATATGTTATGCTTTTCCAGAAGTAGAAATATATTTCTTTATGACATTTACAATAGTTTGATTTGAACATTTCATTTTTCCAAAGGATTGCGGAAGATGTGACTCATACAACTTCCTGTGCATGCTCAAAACTGTCTATATCTTTTCCATCATTTCTCCTGTGAACTGAGAATTTCTATCTAATTCCTCTCTCACTGGCAAGCCACTACAACCAAACACATGCATGCCTTGAAATACAGCTGCGGTTTTAGCCCTGTTATTATGTGCATGTGAATACTCTAACCTTTAGCAAAAAGGCAAGTCACTCTGTGGAGTTCCTTATTTCTCTTCATAAACTTTGCAACTGGTTGTAGTTGTAGCCAATGTCAATATCTGACTCAAGGTGCCCTCAATAGAAAAAATGCCTTGTCCTGTCCCTTTTAGTGATTAGAACTACTGCTACTTGGTACACAAAGATGCTCAGGATCAAGTTAATGAATATTGTGATCTATGACATCTTCATGTCCTGTTCTAGAAAAAGTAGAACAAAGACATTTTTGAAATATCTATGAGTATTTTGACAGCAAACCTTTAACTTACTCCAGTTTTTGTAAGTAAGAGTGAAGATGTATGTTTTTAGAATTGTTTGTAATATGCCTGAAAGTTTTAGTATCTTTAAAGGAAAATAGGATGGCAACTCCTATATTAACTGTCACTTCTATTACAGCCAAATCTGTTACAAACAATGGTGAGGATTTATTTTCCATACTTGGAATTGTTTTCTTTAACTGACTTCAAATTATTCATTCTCTGTTCATTTTAAGAAGAAGAATGGCTTAGTTCCTGCTGTGCCTAGCACAAAGAGCCTTACTCATGAACAAAGGAAGGTTTCAGAAGACCAAGCAGGAAAATGTCTTCAGTACAGTTTACTCATGCTGCCCATGGTGTCTTCTGATGTATGCTCTAAAAGGTGGGATGCCTTTGCACATTCATAGGTGAAGGGTCAAAAGGCAAATCCTAGTCCCTCCTCCCAAAATGCATGTTGTCCGAACAGCTCAGCCATAAGAAAGAAAAACAAAAAAAGCCTTCAGTCCTGCCTTGAAGGGTGCCAGGGACGCAGTATATTATACTGGCCTTCAGGGAGATAGGGCAACCCCATGAAGGGTTCTGAATGCCTCCTGCAATATGCTGGAGGTATTCATCACCTTCCAAGATCAGGCCCCATAGGGTACATCTACACCACGGCCTCCTAGCCCTGGTAGACAGACAGGCACTAGCTCTGCTCAAGATAGCACGCTAAAAATAGCGATGTGGATGTTGCGGCACAGGCGGCTGCATGGGCTAGCTGCTGGCGTAGACGCCTGCCCGTCCATCATACGCAGGTGGCTAGCCGATGCCACAGCCGGTGCTACAATGTCCACCCTGCTATTTTTAGAGCGCTAGCTCAAGCAGAGCTAGGGCATATCTGTTTACCCAGACAAGGAAGCTTGCTCCCCACTGCAATGTAGATATAATAGAGTGTCCAAAACCAGGTATCCTGGATAGAACTATGCCCTTTCAGGATTATATCTCGGCTCTAGGCTCCTAGATCTGACATGCTTTAATGGGACGCAGGGCAGCGGGCAGGTACTCAGTTAAACTGGTCCTATATTACAGTATTTAGGATTTCACACATTTGAAGTGACAGTCCACAGTAATGGAGATTGAGATTTTTCTTGTATTGTTCACATATAAGTGTTATTTAGTGAAAAGAAAGTGGAACAAAAGGGAAGATGTGTGTCTGACACTTGGGAAAAGGACAAGTGTGTCGAATATAGTACTCGAGAAAAACAGTTTAAGAAAAGTTCATTCTGATGTGCAATTTGCCTCTCATGCACAAAGCCAACGTTAGTGATACTATTATCTGTGGCAAGTACTGGTTAGACAAGTTAAAAAACTGTCCAAGGACAATATTTTCCCCTACATTTCTGGTTTAATATATATCTGGCAACTGGATTATTTTCAACAGATCCTCTTCTTACTCTGTTCCATTTCTGAAGCTTGAAGCCCTCAGCAGACACCAGATATCAGGGGCGGCTCTATGTTTTGTGCCGGCTCAAGCACGGCAGTCAGGCAGCTGTTAGCGGCGTTTCTGTGGGAGGTCCGCTGGTCCCGCGGATTCGGCGGCGTTCCTGCGGGTGCTCCGCCAGTCCCGCGCTGCCGGCGTTCCTGCCGCCGAATTGCCACCGAAGCCGCGGGACCGGCGGACCTCCCACAGAAACACCGCCGAAGGCTGCCTGACTGCTGCCCTCGCAGCAACCGTCTGGCCGCCCTCCAGCATCTTGCCGCCCCACGCACGCACTTGCTGCAGTGGTGCCTGGAGCCAGCCCTGCCAGACATCAATCTCAATACATCTGCAAACAATTCTGTGTCTTATGTTTGTGTACTTCCACATCAGACCCACACAGGGATGCATTCATTTACCATACACTGCTTAGAATTCCTCTAATGAAAAAATCCTGTAGGCTAACTGTGGCTGTAGTGTGTGTGCACATGTGTAAAAGAGAGAGAGAGTGTGAATTCAAGTATATTCTATTTGTTTTTAAATTGGTTAGAACTTAATAGTGAAATATTTTAATATCTGCTAGAGGCATTTCCTATTGGATAAAGGCACTTAGAGGCCTCAAACCGTGCACTATATTACTGGGTTTCTAGTGAAGGAGGCTATTGTAAGTAATCAAGGAAAAGGAAACCTTTCTTCTAAGATTATCTTTTAGTAAAAGCAACTAAATAACAGCTACCAAATCGTGACTCTCTGGGACACTGGAGCAAAGGGTGCTGAAGGGATGCTCTTTCAAATGAATATTACCCTGCCTCAGCCCATCCATAGACATTATCTTTGCCTACAGTGGACCAGAGGTTTCAGGAACCCCCCCATGGAGCCGTTAGAAGGAAGAGGGACAACAATATCATCTGTAGTGGTACTGGGCAGGTAGAATCTCAGAGGACTGTACCATTTTCCCTTTCCTCAACTGGGGCTATACAGAAGTTAGAGTGGGAGGGGAGCAGATTCACAACCTCCACCTCCTGTAGCAGCTGTTGAGGGATGGAATCAGCTTCCCCTCTGAAATCACGTGGCAATGGCAGACTGTGGAGATCCCAAAGGCTTTGTGCTGGAAGGCACCCGGGGCCAGTTTTGGGTGCATTCATACCATGGGACTCATGTCCACGAAGATGCTTAATCAATAAAGTGTTGAATGGTTCTGTGATCTCAATTAAGAGCAATTTGGGATTTAAATGGGATCAAAGTAAGAAATCATTCTCACCTGTCTGATTTCTGCTTGATCTGATTCAAACACTTGCCATAATTTCAAAACTAAAAAGATTCCTCTGAAAAAAAGAGACCTCAGGATTTTTCATTTCTAAGCCAAGTCCTGGTCTTGGTAATCCCTAACGCTTCCCATATATACACATATGCATTCCAGTAGCACCAGGAGGGCCCAATCAGGATCAAGGTCCCATTGTGCTAGGTGCTGCACAAACAAACAGAGACAATCCTGGCAGTCTGACCTTGGGGGACCACCTGCTGGACCAACAAAATGGAGGCATAGGAGCTGCTCCTCAGTGTGATCCCCACAGTGCTCCTAGACACATTCTGCCTCCAGGCAGTGCCACTGGCACAAGTCTTGCACACGGAAACAGGCACACACATATGGCCGCTGATACAAAAATCACAGTGCAGCAGCCCTATGCCACCAGGTTCTTTCATTTTGCCTCTTCTGTCTCTCATGATCTGCCAAATTTCCACAGAACCGGATGTCAAAGCCCCCCCTCCCTTACTGAGCCACCAACACCTACCACAAAGTTCTGCCTATAGGTTAATCCATCACCTCACAGCGCCTCTGTGTGACCAGATTGCACCATCCCCACAGAACATGCTCCAGCCTGGGGCTCCTGGAGCTGAGCAGAAATTTCCCCTGCTCCTATCAGCTGCCAGGGGCTGCTGTGGAATCAGGCACTGGAACTGAGATCAGGGAGACTCTCTCTCTCTCGTGCTTCCAATGCTCACAATGCTGACAGGGCCGGTGCAAGGAAGTTTCGCGCCCTAGGTGAAACTTCTTTGCACCAGCCCTGCGCTGCCCCACCGCCCGCGGGAGCTCAGCCCCCCTGCCCGCGGGAGCTGAGCGGGGAGCCGGGAGGGAGGGGGGGCGGCTCGCCGCAGCTGCCTCCCGGCTTCCTGCTCAGCGGCTAAGCGGGGCGGCAAGGGGCGGCTTGCCGCGGCTGCCTCCTGGCTTCCCGCTCAGTGGCTGAACAGGGAGCCGGGAGGCAGCTGCCCGCTGCCCCCCAAATCCTGGCGGCCTAAGCAACCGCCTAGGGTCGCCTAGTGATAGCGCCGGCCCTGCTGCTGGCAAACCTCAATTCTGGCATTCCCGACATTTGGAGAGCTTGACTTTGCAACTGTAACATTCTTTTAATATAGGTTTTTGGGATGTAATTCCACATATTCCCCAAATTCTAAATTCTTGAGGCACTTCTGTGACCTTGCCACAAGTAACAATTAGTTACTGTCAATCCCACTTCTCATAATTGTCACCTTTTTCTCTGTAGTTAAGTGCGCCTAGGGAAGTTGCAGAATCTCCATCATTAGAGGTTTTCAAGAATAAGTTAGGCAAACAACCTGTCAGGAACTGTCTAGTCCTGCCTTGAGTGCAGGGGACTGGACTAGATGACCTACAGTGATCCCTTCCGGTGTCTTCTATGATTTAATATGGCTTTTACTTTCTCTTTCTATTAAAAAGGGTGGATAATTTCTTTTTAAGTATGTCTGTTTATTCTGCACCAAAAAAGCTCTAATGGATTAGATCCTGTACTTCATTTTTACCCTGACAGGCTATAGAAGAAAAAGCACAAACTCTACCATAAGCAGGCACTGGGATTTGCCCAACACTTCAAGCACAAATATATGCTTATGTATACAAAGCAAGAGTGAAGGAAAAAGGAAAGTGCCCATTTGATGTTGGCACAAATTACACTGGCTTCTTCTAAGCTGACAAAATTGGTCAATAACAGTTCTTGCTTATGAATATAAACTATTGGTTGTGCTGCCAAGGTCAATGTCATCTTCCCTGTTCCACTGCTGTCAATCAGACTAAGTAGAAACACCCAAGAATTTCACTGATACACATAACTTTTGAGAAAGTGCTTCCAATTTTTCATTCATGAGTCATGGTGCTATGCTCATTTGTTACAATCCCACTTGCTCCTCCCTCCCCTGCCTTTGGGTCCTCCCCTCCCACCTCCCCAGCGTGCACTATCCATTACAATTAGCCGTGTACGTGACAGCTCTGGTTTCTGGATTCACATTAAAACTTAGCTCTGACATTTTTCAGTGATGAATGGGGAATTGAATTTTTGTTTTGCCCATCTCACTCTTATCAAACTGCCCCAGTGTGTAATTTGTCCTGCCAGCTGGCTTCCTGGATGTATAAAGACTGCAGATATTGTCACTGTCACTGACGGAGACAGAAGTGATTTATTTGTAACGCGTGCCTGGGGAGACAAAAATCACTTTATAAAAATGACATCACAGTAATATATGTGTACTCTCTCTTTGACTCCATTGCCCCATTTGTCCAGCTTAGAGTCAAAACAAAGGATTCTTACCCCCATGGTATAAAAACAATTTAGTTTATGACTTTAAGATGCCCTCTTGCTGCTTGATATACTTCATGATGTGAGCAATACAAACAAAATCCTGAAATATTCAGAAATCTGTAGATACTGTGATTAAGAGAGAGAAAAGAAAGGAAAATACAAACAAAATCTTCTTTAAAGAGCTGCCAGATAACATATATGCATTTTATTTTTCAACTCACTTTTTCCAGCTACCTACGGCATTTTGAAAATTACAACAGAAAACAAATCTGAGAAGACTGAGTATACAGAGCTGACAGAAACAGAACTGTTTCTAATTACAACAGTGAGAGGAACTACTATCAACGCATAGGATATTCTGACTAACTGTTAAGCTAATACAATTATAATTGCCTTGTCTATACACCGTTTATTTTGACCATCTTTCTATTTCTAACACAATAAGTAATTTATTAGAGTTAGTTGAATAATGGCAAGTATCTTTTGAGAAAAAAAAGTTTTGGGAAAACTGTTGATTCAAATTTCCACTATTTTGACACAAAAATCTGAATCCCCCACCCTACCACTTTTTTCTTCCTTTCCCCACCCTTTTTCCCCCTCAAAAACAAAATGGAAAAAAGAAAGGAGGGGATGGAAGACGTGAGGGGAAAACAAAAGGGGGAAAAAGCCAACACAAATCAGTTTTCTGATTCAAAAATACGAAATGTTTTGTAAAAGGGAAAATTTTGAAAAGATGAAAAAATTCTGCAAAAATATTCAGTTTAGAAAAAAGTCTTTTTTGTATAAAAAGATATTGAATGAAAAATGTAGACAAATTCTATAAACTTATTACTTTTCTTGCAACATGGGTGGTCTTAACTTGACAACACAACAATTTCTAAATGCTAAGCAAACTACATTGATTTGGCTTGGCAGACATCAAATACTAGTTTGATAAAAAAAGCGCTGTTTTATTTTTAAAAAAAACTTTCTAGTAGAATTTTCAAGTATAGGATAGCTACAAAAATGTGGAATCTACAGTTTACTACATTCCATTATAGTCTAGAAAAACATCTCTGCCTTACTGCCATAATATGAAAAACTTCCTTTTTCAGGATTCCTGAAGAGCTTCTTTCAGCCCCAACTCTAGCGGAATGACTGACCCTTCCTGAAGCATTCAAGCAGAATCAGGCTACAACTAAATTTGCCAACAGAAAGTAAATTTGATTTGAAAGTGGATCTCTGCCTTTTAACCAAACGGGGTGTGTGTGTGTGTGTATGTATGTGTATATACACACACACATATGCACACATACATATATATATACACATATATGTATAACAATAAATAAAATATTATGGTCTTAATTTTTCCCTCACTTACATCCATTTTATGCTGTTGTAATTTCATTCTGTAAATTTCTACACTTAGCTATATCTGATTTACACTTGTGTAACTCCATTGACTTCTATTGGGTTACTCCAAATTTACATCATTGCAAGGCAAATAAGCAAAGAATCATGCCCTATGATTCTACTGTATTAAAATCTCATCACTCTTCTGTAATAACTAAAGGGTGAGATCTCTGTTCCTCAACCCTCAAAGAGTTGGTGTAAATGAATAACAAAACTATGATGCTGTGAACTGCATGATCTTCTTCTTAGCCTACAACCAAGAGAATGTCACGATCCCTCCTTACTAACATACCTAATGAACTCATAGAATGCAAACCTAATAAGGTAACTCTTACAAGGATTCAATGGCTTTCATCACCTAACAACATTTTAATTTATAAATGGAAAAAGGTATGGAAAAAAATAACAACATGATACTAGAAGTAATAGTGATATTTCAACTTGAGTAAGTGATACTCTTTAGCAGTCTAATTTTAAGAACAAATTTACCAGCAGAAAACAGTAATTTTTGCATATAATGTATATGTAACATTTATGTTTCCTCCATTCTGTGCTATGTACACTATATAGCATGTACATACATCACGTTTTCTCGAGATCTTGTTTTTAAATGTTATATGCATAACTTTTCATTTATCTAAATTTTAAAGGGCCATATCCACAGTTGGGGTAAATGGTTGTAGCTCCATTAAAGTCAACAAAGCTACACCAATTTACACCAGCTGGGGATCTGACCCACACTATTTTACAAGTCTGTCTAGTGGAGGTATATTTCTAAATCCCCATTTTGTTGGATTAAATAATACTGTACAACTCAGCCAATAAAGACTCCTAATTCAGGACCCTCCCCCTAATGTTACTAACGGTTGAAGGTGTGTAAATCTAGAGTTTTCTAGGCTGCTCTGAAGTGTCTGACTGCAATTCTCTTCTCTGTGTGGGTGAAATTCTCCCCTGTGCTGATCCCGCTCCTTGGCATAGATGGCCTATTGCTGCCCTGCACCAATTAAGGCAAATTTAAATGAGCACATAGGGGGCCCTCTGAAACCCAAGGAAATGGGATATAAGCTAGGTCCAATTAAAGGAAAGGAAAAGTGGGTGCAAGGAGGCGGGGGGAACATCCCCTACACACACACACACACACACACACACACAGGGTACGTCTACACTACCCGCCCGATTCGGCGGGTAGAGATCGATCTTCTGGGATTGATTTATCGCGTCTCATGTAGACGCGATAAATCGATCCCAGAAGTACTCCCCGTTGACTCCGGAACTCCAGCTCGGCGCGAGGAGTAAGCGGAGTCGATGGGGGAGCCTGCCCACTGCCGTGTGGACCCGAAGTAAGTAATTTTAATTCGATCTAAGATACGTCGACTTCAGCTACGCTATTCTCGTAGCTGAAGTTGCATATCTTAGATCGATTCCCCCCCCCAGTGTGGACTAGGCCCCCCCCCCACACACACACACAGCAACCTTGTAATCTGCCTCCAGCTTGGGGGCATGGATTTGGTTGCTTGTAGGCCTCTCACAAGACAACAGCATGAAGCCCTATTTTTCAGGATTTATGCGGTTTCCAGAATTTGATTCCACAAACAGAATGACTCCCGTGTGGTCCCTCAACCTTTTAGGTTGCCAGCCAAGTCCTATATGGTGATTTGGCAATACAAAGGAAAAAGGTAATTGTCCAAAAGTAGCTGCAAGTGAAAGAAATCCTCCCTTTGCCAGGTCCCTTATGTTATGTCAGGGGCCAGTGAGAAAGGCAAAATAAGAGTCTGTAACTCAGTATGAGGGCTTTGGGCCATGCATAAAACAGCAGAGTGAGTCTACTGACTTGCTTCGCAACCATGCCAGGGAAGTCCTAGCACCAATCTAGAATATAAAAGGCTGTGAGTGTCTCTCTGAGGCAAAGGTATCTAGGAGTAGCTACAGAGAAGTCCTGAAGGAAGCAATTCTACGAACAGCCAGGAGCAAATATGGGTAGGAAGCTTCTGTTTCTTGTTAGTAGGTGCTACTGCAATACAAATAATATTTAAGTTAACAATACAAAAAAGCTCTGGGAGAGGTTAAATTTGGACTTCATCCTGGGCAGGTGGGCACAGGCATGCTGTATTAGCGGCAAGGTGGAAACACCACCTGATTACAGGTTTCATAAAACACCGAAGGACCTAGTATCCAAGTTCCACAGTGATTGCATGATAAATTGAAAGACTAAATTAGACAGGGCACTGGTGAATCCCAAATACCCGTTCTTTTGCCCAGAGGCAAATAAATACGGCTTGCCTCAATATTATTATTATAATCATCATGACGACTCTCTTCGATTTATACAGCACATTTCAACTCAAGGGCTTTAAAGAGCTTTCCATATTTTTGAGCAACCTCTGTTTTCATGAAACTTCTAGGATGGCTGAACTCCAGCTACAAGAATGGACAAAGACATCATTCAACCTCACAGGATGTGTGGAGAGGGGACTTTCTTCCCCACAAACACTTTAAAGTGCAGAGTTTGGAAAACTGGAAGTGGGACAAGGCAACTGGTTTGGTGTTTTGCTTCAGCTGAAACTCAGAAAGCACATGTGCATTTTCCAACGTCCTTTAGCTCAACAGATTCAGATTTCTTCTGAAAGTTGCACGTCAGTTCTCCAAAACTGGATTTCTTCTTCACTATGGCATTCAGATATTAGCTAGACAGGTCTACAGTGGGCTGACTGGTAGATCAGTCAGTCAGTCATGGCACATTTTTCATTTCAGTAAAAGCAAACTTAGCTTTAGTGTCATTTTAAATGTCTTTAATCTGCAAACATGTTTTTTGGCAGACAGAGAGAGCATAGTCTGTGCTAGAAAAAGCTCCCCTGCCAGTCTTAATGCAAATTGCTAACACTCCAAGTCACAGCCCTCCTCTGCTCACCTTTAGGTAGAGTATCTTAGCCTCTGGCTGGTGGCATTGAGTATTGGAGCTGAAGTGATTTTTTTGGCTTCACAGGAAAAACAAAAATGCCTCAGACATTCCACTGGATTACTAACCAAATATTGTGAACTGTGTTCAAGCAACTTTTTCATCCGACCCAACAAATCAACTCAGTTTTTTAAAAAAAGTAGTTTCCCTCCAGTCTGTCACTACTTCTTTACCCACATTGTATGTGATCAAGCCACAGCCTTTTTAGCATAAACATGAGATTCTTTGTGGAGACCATCAGCACACAGAAATATGGCTTACACAAATATATTAAGAACAGTTTTATTTTGGAAAAGAAATTCAGCATGAGCACTGATTGACTTGGCAAAATGCTTAATGGAAAATAACCACCAATTCTTATATTTGCCCTCCAATTTAGGTGGGAGGGAGGCAAAAATATCACTATTAACATCTGATTTACTTATTTAAGAGAATCTAAATTTAACCCTAGAGAAGCCAGAAAAGAGCCTGCTGATGGCTGAAGTCAATGACAAAGCTTCCCAATGATTGTTTCAGTAGGAGTAAGACTGGTCCCAAGACTTCTACACCATTCATTCAGACCAGGAGTCATAAAATAATGCAGTATGAAAACTGAACAACAAAAATAAACAAAACCAAAATAAACATATTCAACAGTTTAGTCCTTTGCATCCCTAAGAGCTCGATTCCCTTCTCCTTGCTTACATGTGTTCCTTCCCTCCCCTCGATGGGCTTTACTTCTGTTACCTAAGTTACATTATGATCTCTTCAAAGGTGCCTTTACCTTTAGGTCTGCTGTCTCCTAAACGTTCACAATGCACCAATCATTGTGTTATCTAAGGCTATTTGTACACTAGAGAGCTTACAGCAGGCCCAGCTGTACCAATGCAGCTGGGCCACTGTAAGCTCTCTCGTGTCATTGTTCTATGCCAACGGGAGACAGCTCGCCCGTTGACATAATTAAACCACCCCTAATGAGTGGCAGCAGCTCTCTCAGCAGAAGCTCTCCAACTGTCATAGCACTGGGCAGACTACCACTTACGCTGGCATAATTTATGTTGCTCACAGGGGTGTTTTTTCACACCCCGCGTGACATAAATGTGCTGACATAAGTGGTAGTGTAGACATGGCCTAAGCCCCCCAAAGGGCCTAAGGATAAGAAGTACAATTATAGGAATGGATGAGAGGTTACAGTGTAGTAACCGTGTTAGTCTGTGTCAGCAAAAAGAAAATCAAATACTTGTGGCACCTTAGAGACTAACAAATGTATTTCAGCATAAGCTTTAGGCTGGACTATGTCTACACATATACAGGCAAAACTTATGTCACTCAGGGATGTGAATATTCCACCCCCGAGTGACATAAGTTACGCTGGCATAAGCACTAGTATGCACAGCGCTATGTCGGCGGGACAGCTTCTCCTGCTGACACAGCTTCTGCTGCTCACGGAAATGGATTTTTTATGCAAACAGGAGAGCTCTCGCCCATTGGCGTAAAGTGTCTTCATGACATGCACGGCAGCAGCACAGCTGTACTGAACTGGTACAGCTGTGCTGCTGCAACTCTAAGTGTAGACGTGCCCCTACTCAACGCTCAACCAAATTTCCATTTAGAGATTCAAAAGGTTTGAATAATTTTTAAATTACACATTATTTTCCAGTGTCCCTAATCTCTGTACACCCAGGTTGTGACCAGCAGCAGAAGGGAAACAGCTAAAACACTGTGAAAATGGCTTTTATCATGTTTTAGATTCCAGTGAAAGCAGAAAATATTGGCACTATCACCTGAGAATTTATAGAATCATAGGACTGGAAGGGATCTCTAGAGGTCATCTAGTCCAGTCCCCTGCACTCAAGGCAGGACTAAGTATTATCCAGACCATCCCTGACAGGTGTTTCTCTAACCTGCTCTTAAAAATCTCTAATGAAAGAGATTCCACAACCTCCCTAGGCAATTTATTCCAGTGCTAAGTTTTTCCTAATGTCCAACCTAAACCTTCCTTGCTGCAATTTAAACCCATTGTCTTTTGTCCTATCATCAGAGTTTAAAGAGAACAATTTTTCTTCCTCCTTATAATTGAAAACTGTTTTCCTGTGCCGCCTCAGTCTTCTCATCTCCAGATTAAACAAAGCCATGTTTTCTAGACCTTTAATCATTTTTGTTGCTCTTCTCTGGACTTTCTCCAATTTGTCCACATTTTCCTGAAATGTGGGGCCCAGAACCGGACACGGTACTCTAGCTGAGGCCTTATCAGCACTGAGTAGAGCAGAAGAATTACTTATTGTGTCTTGCTTACAACACTGCTGCTAATACATCCCAGAATGATATTTGCTTTTTTTTGCAAAGGAGTTACACTGTTGACTCATAGTTAGCTTGTGACCCACTATGTCCCCCAGATCTCTTTCCGCAGTACTCCTTCCTAGGCAGTCATTTCCCATTTTGTATGTGTGTAACTGTTTGTTCCTTCCTAAGTGGAGTACCTTGTATTTGTCCTTATTGAATTTCATCCTATTTACTTCAGACCATTTCCCCAGTTTGCCCAGTTCATTTTGAATTTTAATCCTATCCTCCAAAGCACTTGCAATCCCTTTCAGCTTGGTATTGTCCACAAACTTTATAAGTGTACTCTCTATGTTATTATCTAAATCCCTGATGAAGACATTGAACAGAACTGGACCCAGAACTGATTCCTGCAGGACCCCACTCAATATGCCTTTCCAAACTTGACTGTGAACGGTTTTCCAACCAGCTATGCACCCACCTTACAGGAACTCCATCTAGGTTCTCATAAACCTAGTTTGTTTATGAGAAGGTCATGTGAGACAGTATCAAAAGCCATACTAAAGTCAAGATAGATCACATCTACTGCTTCCCTCCTATCCATAAGGCGTGTTACCCTGTCAAAGAAAACGATTAGGTTGGGTTGACATGATTTGTTTTTGACAAATCCATGATGACTTTTACTTATCATGTTATTTTCTTCTAGGTGTCTGCAAACTGGTTGCTTAATTGCTCCATTATCTTTCCAGGTACTGAAGTTAAGATGACTGGTCTGTAATTCCCTGGGTTGTCCTTATTCCCCTTTTTATAGATTGGCACTATATTTGCCCTTTTCCAGTTCTCTAGAATCTCACCTGTCTTCCATGACTTTCTGAAGATAATCACTAATGTTTCAGATATCTCCCCAGTCAGCTCCTTGAGTATTCTAGGATGTATTTCATCAGGCCCTGCCGACTTGAAGACATCTAACTTGTCTAGGTAATTTTTAACTTGTTTTTTCCCTATTTTAGCCTCTGATCCTGCCTCATTTTCACTGGCATTCATTAAGTTAGGTGTCCAATTACACTGGTCTACACTTTTTGAGAAGTCGTCTGCTTCAGAGATAAAATGTGCTATTTAGTATGTATTTTGATGTGCTGAATTCACATATGACAATTAAAACAACTGGCTACTGTTTCTAAGATATTTAAGTGTTTACATTTTATGTCTATGTATATTGTGTAGATAGTAGAGTTTTAATCATAAATTGTAAACCTAGGTCTTTTCAGGTGTTTATGGTTGCTTTACATGATACTATTTCACCTGTCCTGTTTATGTAACACTTTAAAAATCAGCAAAGGGGTTATATAAATAAAATTTATGATGAAACAAAAGGCAAAAAATGATTATGTACATAGTTTAGTCCTATTCAGTGTCTACTCGGCGCTTCTTGGCTTGTCTCTTGTATTCGTTAAATGGAGCATCTCTTGTCACTGTCCAGCAATAGTCTGCAAGCATTGATGGGCTCCATTTGCCCTGATAGCGTTTCTCCATTGTTGCAATGTCCTGGTGAAATCGCTCGCCGTGCTCGTCGCTCACTGCTCCGCAGTTCGGTGGACAAAAATCTAGATGAGAGTGCAAAAAATGTATCTTTAGTGACATGTTGCAACCAAGGCTTTTGTATGCCTTGAGGAGGTTTTCCACCACCAGCCTGTAGTTGTCTGCCTTGTTGTTTCCGAGAAAATTGATTGCCACTAACTGGAAGGCTTTCCATGCCTTTTTTTCCTTGCCACGCACTGCATGGTCAAATGCATCATCTCAAAGAAGTTCACGAATCTCAGGACCAACAAAGACACCTTCCTTTATCTTAGCTTCACTTAACCTTGGAAATTTTCCACGGAGGTACTTGAAAGCTGCTTGAGGTTTGTCAATGGCCTTGACAAAGTTCTTCATCAGACCCAGCTTGATGTGTAAGGGTGGTAACAAAATCTTCCTTGATTCAACAAGTGGTGGATGCTGAACACTTTTCCTTCCAGGCTCCAATGACCGTCGGAGTGGCCAATCTTTCTTGATGTAGTGGGAATCTCTTGCACGACTATCCCATTCGCAGAGAAAACAGCAGTACTTTGTGTATCCAGTCTGCAGACCAAGCAAGAGAGCAACAACCTTCAAATCGCCACAAAGCTGCCACTGATGTTGGTCATAGTTTATGCACCTCAAAAGTTGTTTCATGTTTGTTGAAATGAGTTCCTGTCTGCTTCCTGTAAAACTTGCCCATACCGGTATTGCCCTGGCCTCTTCTTTTGTCATTCAGTGTGGCACGCATTCTAAAGCAATATGCATTTCCTCACCTTTTGGGGGCGAAGCCAGACTTTGAGGCACCTGCTCCCCCCTTGGTGTAAACTTTGCTTGTGCCAATCAGAAACGAACACAAACAGGTTTTGGGCCCCGTCCCCTATGACACTTCTATGATGTCATAGTTGGTACTTTAGGGGCTGCCTGCCATGTGCAGGCAGGGAGAGGAGAAAGAAAAACGAATCCTGTGTATCCCGTGTACACCCGTAACCGAGCCTGATCACCTCGGAGCCTCTCTCTCAGCTCACGTGTTTCAAACAGAGTTTCTACGTTTGCCGGTCGTTACGCGTTGGTTTGTATTTGTGAGTATCAGTTATTACTAAATTCTGCATCTTTGTTTATAAATATTGTTAGTACATATTTAGTTATTGTGTGTTTTAAGTTTCTTTAACTCTATTAGATAATCTAACGCTGCTCCCTTACCCCTTGTAATTATCCCCAATAAAACTTTAAATTGATTAATTTTAGTTGTGTGTGTGTGCGTGTCTGCAGTTTGCAGCGTGACCCATATTCTCCTTGCATCCCTTACCAATATAGTCTATTGCCACGTGCAGCCTACTAAATAACAGGCCTGCATTTTCTTTCGCCCCTGCGTGCCCGTGGCAATCCACATGGCGTCACGAACAGGATGCAAGGGAGTTGGGCCATGCCCGTGGCACGCTGCAGACCGCGCAGATGATGAAACTGAACAGTTCCAACATTTGCAGTTTCACCTTTTTACTAGCCAAAATTCGACTGATCCAAAAATAGAATGGATCTGTTCCCTTGGCTCGGGTAAAACTCTAAAAGGCTATACTGTACCATTAACCCTGGCAGATACGGGATGCCTCCTTCGGTGCCACCCAAGCTTTAGGTGTCAGCCAGCCGATTGTTCCCTACAGCCGCAGTGCATGGAGACTGTGGAAAACCTCGGTGCTGCAAATCCCTCTCAGCTTTGGAGAGAGTGTAGCCGCATTGTTAGAAAATCCGGAGGTACCGTTTCCAAATTGATTCCCCCACCTCGGGTAATACCTTCTGATCCGGCACACAAATTATTATGCCAGATGATAAAAGAATTAGATTTAATTAAGAAAACCAAAAAATTGCGACCCGATGAATATAAATCTGAGGATGTTTCCACCGTCCTGTTTAGCATGATATGCAAGGCCCTCGATCTGTGCTCTGTCCTCCACGGGGGCACAATGTTTGCAGCTAAACTGGCAGCCCCAGGCTCTCCTAAAGATGATAATGAGGAGAAGACAGAAAAGGTAGAGCCCATCACTACCTCCCCGTCCCCAAGTCCCTCTCAGAAAATTTTGCCACCCATTGTTGTCATAGGTTTCCTTCATATGGACTGCATGACCAACTGGAATTGATGGCAAAACATTGCCATTATGCAGTAAAACAGCTTTAAGACTCGTCTTCGATGAATCAATGAACAATCTCCACTCATCTGGCTCGTGAACGATGTTGAGGGCTACCATCACACCATCGATGTTGTTGCAGGCTACAAGATCACCTTCCATGAAGAAGAATGGGACAAGATCCTTTTGACGGTCACGGAACATGGAAACCCTAACATCACCTGCCAGGAGATTCCACTGCTGTAGTCTGGAGCCCAAAAGCTCTGCCTTACTCTTGGGTAGTTCCAAATCCCTGACAAGGTCATTCAGTTCACCTTGTGTTATGAGGTGTGGTTCAGAGGAGGAGGATGGGAGAAAATGTGGGTCCGGTGACATTGAGGGTTCAGGACCAGAAGTTTCATCCTCTTCCTCTTCCTCGTCTGACTCAAGTGAGAATGATTCTGGTGCATCAGGAACCGGCAGTCCTTCTCCGTGGGGTACTGGGCGTATAGCTGATGGAATGTTTAGATAATGCACAGTCCACTTTTTCTTCTTTGACACACCTTTCCCAACTGGAGGCACCATGCAGAAGTAACAATTGCTGGTATGATCTGTTGGCTCTCTCCAAAGCATTGGCACTGCAAAAGGCATAGATTTCCTTTTCCTGTTCAACCACTGGCGAAGATTTGTTGCACAAGTGTTGCAGCATATGTGTGGGGCCCACCTCTTGTCCTGATCTCCAATTTTGCAGCCAAAAGAAAGGTGATAGGCTTTCTTAACCATAGTGGTTATACTGCGCTTTTGTGATGCAAAAGTCACTTCACCACAAACATAGCAGAAGTTATCTGCACTGTTCACACAAGTACGAGGCATCTCTGCTCACTTTGGCTAAACAGAAATGTGTCCCTTTGCAAAATCAAACACTGACAAATAAGAGAGCACGACACTATGATTTCTAGAGCTGCTATAGGGCAATTTGTTCAGCAGAGTGATGGAAGCTTCGTTATGATTGCATCATCCATGACTTCTAGGAATAACATGATGCAATTCATATCATGTATGACGCAATACCAGCTTCAGATTGCATCATTCATTCTTTTGCCTAAAAAGCAAGTACTGTCCAAACCCAGTCATAGATTTATTCATAGATCCAGTCAAAGATGTATTTTAGTCATTTCTGGTTTAAATTGAGATCCCTTCCCTTTATAACTCACTTATCCTCCGCCATTCCCAAGTCAAGGGTCGTATATACTGACCCAATAGCATGTCTTGAAAACTAGAGCCAATCAACAATTTTAAGCATCATTTTCGTTCTCAGTGACCCAGAATTAGTAAAGTTTGACTACATTTATTTCAAAAGCATTTTGGCTGTACAGCAGTGTTACCATTAAACTTTTTGGTGAAAACTGAAACAGAAAAGTCATTTAGCACTTCTGCCATTTCCACATTTTCTTCTTTTATTATAAAAGAAGAAAATTATTATAAAAGTTTTGTTATAAAATTTCTTTATTATAAAAGAGCATGAGCCCAGTTTCATAGACTCAAGAGGTTTGGACAGTCCAGATGGACAGCAAGAATGAACACTAAAAATCTCAATGGAAAATATTATGTAGTAGCCACTTAAGTGTGAATGTTTGATCTTTTTTCATTTTTAAACTGAGGCTATTTTTAAATTCTAACCCTTAAAACAATCAAAGATCGAAAACTACAATGTAATTTTTTAAATATGTCTATACCATTCAGCATTTAAAAAAACAAAATTATTTTGATCAAATTTGGCATTAAGACGGATTCTCCTGATGAGGCTTTAGAGGCTAAATTTTCAAATTGACCCTAGAAGCATCTCTGAGACTACAGTCATGGACAGGACCCACATTTTTGCACCAAATGGAATGGGGGCTTATTAGATGGTATTTTGCATAGAGAGAGGCTGCTAGCCCAAGACCATCTCTTGTCACCTCGTCAGCCCAAACAACAGTAAGAACATAGGACCACAGATACTTCTAAGGATTGTTGGTATCAGAACAGGGAGCTAGCCAGCTAAAACTGGGAGCTGTGGCACATGGGATGCAAGGTTCATGAGTTCTACCCCCAATTAGCAGCTGTGCCCCTCCTTGCTTTGATGCTTCTTTCCCTTATTCACTTTTTGTACTTTCTCTGGGCTACATCAGCCCAGTATGCAGTCAAAATGAAGGGCTAGTGGGAGACTGGGCATCCCTGGCAATTATATATATTTTTTCTGTGTAGCGAGCCCCCAACAGTGAGACTTACCGCCACACAAAGGTCCAGTCCAAGGCGTATGCAAACCTTAATTCCTCAAAACAGTCTAAGTTGCCCAACGGTTTTGTGCTGACTTTCTGTCCAAGTCTGAACCTTTATCTTCAAGGTGCTCAATGTCCTGGCCCCAGATGTGATAGTTTCACCTGTATTCCCGCTCCGTGGTCCATTTTCCAGTAAGGTGTCAGGCCTCCAGCCATCACCTGTCTCTCAGCAGGGACTTGTCCCACTCCCTTCTGACCGTGGGTTTTTAAGTCTCTACAACTCCCTGCCTTACACCGTGATATCCCCAGCAAACCAGTCTTCCTAAAGGCCAGTGCCTGTGTTGTGCTTTCTCCCAGGGCTATGTCCAGTGCATTGCCGGCAGTTACAAGTTACCACTCAGCTCCTTCTAAGCAAGCACATTTATTCTTAACATAGAAGCATTACAGAGAAAACATATAAAAACAATCAACAGATATGGGGCACACACTAAACATACCAGCGTACACACATCAGTGTTATAGGGACCCAGTAGTCCTTCCAGCTCTTCAACAGGATTTGGGCCCCCTTGGACAAAAGTTCATATCCATTAGTTGTATCAGAAAAAAGGCCCTGAGTCAGTTGAAACTCAGCCTTTTAAAACCAAAATCCTGTTCTTTGTCTATTGGTCTCTGGAAATCCAACTTTGAACCACTATATGCAAATTACCCTGGAGGGGGATACCTCTGTGCAGTTGTTTACAGTCTCTGCAATATCTGTCACACCAGGATATCTAAAAGATCACCAAAAGCTCTGGGATGGAGCCCAAGTCAACAGCTCCGCTGGTCCAATGGAGCTTTCCATCATAAGGGTAACATTTATCTATGCAGGAGAAACAGCTTTCTCAAGGGCTGATCCAAGAGTATGAAACAACCCCCGCCCCATAACTAAGGATCATCACAATCCTCACCACCTTCCACTCCATGTGCAAGGCACACTTCTTTGACTTGACTTCTCTAATATAAAAATATAGTAGTGTGTACATTATAAAATCCCCAAAAAATAAAACCAAAACCCTACCAAAACAAATGTCTGTACTGCACACATGATTCTCCCTTAGGGGACAGGATGAGATACAGAAGGAACCTCAGATGTTAGTCACATTGCTTCATGCACTATTGGTAGGTTCTCAGATGATAAGGAGGATATAAGAATCCACATCGAACAGAATCTGTTTAGCGGGCACATTTCCTCCTTTGAAGCTCTGTGAATAGACTGCTTGCTATCTCTGAGCAACTTCTGTGGGGACTAAGATCTTCAAAGCACAGTAGGGGGGGATTAAAAAAAAGGAGAAAGTTGGCATTTAGCAGATTTAATATTTAGTAATTAAATATACTGGAAAGGAAAAAGATTTACTCTAGACAGCTTAATTTGTAGACTCTGATGGACAGGAATAGCAGCAAATAAATAAATAAAGTCTTCTGGCCCCAAAAGCACAAGAAGTCAGTGTGGGATAAATAAAGAAGCAACTAAAGCTCTCCCCTGTAAACTCAAGTTCTGAGAACCACAGTGGAACGAGAATCTTTGTACCTTATATTACATCAGATTGCTGCTCAAAAAGTCTCTTTATAAGTTATTTGGGATACTAAACTACTGTCTTTAGTTAGACTGTAAACAGCATCTTAATACTGGAACAGAAAACTGCTTTTAATTGGCAAAATGGGTAAATCCAAACAATGTCATCAACAGCCTGCCCTGTATTCTCTAATCTAGCTCAATTTGTCCTCAGTGCTATTCTTTATACCACCCCATTAACAAGGAGAGAATATTCTTTTGCTTTTAATTTTTCACTGAACATGGTTTGGCTTGTTGGGAAGAGCCTGAAATGAAATCAAGCGGTGAACTGAAATGAACTTGCACTTGAAGACAGTAGGAACTCTGTTTGAGTGGAAGATTTCTGCTGTACAATTTAATTCTAAAATACATTAGAAAATGTTTTTAGTGAGAGACACACCGGAATGAACAAACGTTAAGATCATATGCAACCTCTGCAGGATTGTTGGACTCCCTATCACACAAATCAATGGCCACTTTAATTCCTAAGAAAACATTTTTGCTTATCTTGGTCATTGAAATATTTTGTTTTGATCATCCGCCTAGCTTTTCTCCTTTCACTGCTTCATATAATTTCCTTCTATCTGCAAACCTAACACTTGGTCTAGATTCATGCTTACATGTACAGGGAGATTTAATCCCAGGGTAGGTCCCTGCTGTCCTTTGGGGCTCTGCTACGGGGGCTGGGAGATAAGAGGTAGAGAGGGTGGGGAAAAGAGAAGGAAAAATCACTGTCACTGGCTACTGATATTTGGAGCATCCCGTTGGCAGCCCAGTCATGTCCCCTCCTTGGCCAAAAACCTCCATTTTGGGGCCGTGCTTTCTATCTATGGAACCTTTGCTGGAAGAAGGCTGCTGCATCTTTGCGTGGCCATAATCTCCTCCAGGCGCTCTGAGGGAAATTACAGATATTCATCTCCACATTCATGATGGCCAAGTTATCCACGAGACCATGTATGTCAGAAATATAGGTAACTTTTCCCCCTAAACTCGTGACAAATAGGAACCATAAGTACGGAACTCTTGTTCTTGGTCTTCTCGCACATCACTATGTTTCTCAGTCGTAAGTATCATCCAGTCTTTACTCTCACAAGCCATTTTCTTAGATAAGGTACATTCTTACTTTTCCAATCTGCAGAAAGCTCGTTTAGGCACCCACCTTAGAAGAACATATGCAACTGAACTCAATGGGACTACTCACATGTGTAAAGCTAGCAAATGAATGGAGGCAGGGTTGGGACTTCCGTTTCCAAGAAAAGCTACATATTTTTCATATTTATTCTCAAAAACCTTGGACAGGAAAACACTGATGTGAAAACATTTACATTATATTTTTCACAATCTCTTACTAATTCTATGAACTCTGTCCAAAAGATTCACTCCTGCCAAATATGGATGAAATCACCTTCATTATCCCCACATTCATACTACCACATGCTAATATTTCCTCTTTAGTTCTTCCTTAAAAAAAAGGTCAGTGCCAGGTGAACATAATCATTTAAATAAAAAAATGTTCTCATCTATGTTACTATTCACATCTTAGATTACTGAAATTGAAAATACTGAAAATTCAATTTACTTCTCACTAATTATGCTTTCCGTTTAAATTTTGCATCTCTGTTTGAACAATGAAACCAGATGAGTCAGTTTCACTATTTATTGTCAGCTTCTAGTTAATGTCACGTTGTTTACATGCATTAACAGAATGCTGAAATATTTAGGTTGCAAACATAGCAGGAAAATGTTTTTCATTTGTAAACACTGTTTTCTTTAGAATTTTTAAAATTCATGAAAACATTTCTATCAGACCTAGATTTGTATAGCAAAACTCTAAATTTGTAGCAAAGTTCAACCTGACATGGGCAAGGGCTACCTAGTTTTATTATTTAAACATTTATATTGTTGTAGTGCCTAGAAGCCAACCAGGTCAGAGCCCCATTGTGCCAGATACTGTATAAAAACACAGAGAAAATGACAGTCCTTGTCCCAAAGCTTTACATTTTAAAAGTTAAGACATAATAGATGATGACACAAAGCCTTGGTCCACACTGGGGCGGGGGGGAGGAGGTGGTCAATCTAAGTTATGCAACTTCAGCTATGAGAATAATGTAGTTGAAGTCGACGTATTTAGATCTACTCACCTCAGTGTCTTTGCTGCGGTGAGTCGACTGCTGCCGCTCCCGTTGACTCCGCCTGCGCCTCTCGCTGCGGTGGAGTACAGGAGTCGACGGGAGAGCGCTTGGGGGTCGATTTATCGCGTCTAGACTAGGCACGATAAATCAACCCCCGCTGGATCGATCGCTACCCGCCGATCCATCGCGTCTACACTAGACGCGATAAATCGATCCCCAATCCGGCGGGTAGTATAGACATACCCAAACAAATGAATCAGGGGGAAGGCTGGATTGGGCATATGAACTAGATTGTGATATCTTTATTCCTTGAGCAGTTTCACTGAAGACACTACTTGAGCAGTAAAGTACTCAACATGTGTAAAGGTATCACAATTTGTCCCAATGTGAATAATCCACTTAAATTCATGGAACTACAAGCATGAAAGAGTTTAGCAGTTATGAACCCACAATTGAAGAAGCAGCCCAGTTCCTATTCCAGCCAAAAGCTTTTAGAGAATCCCTCCCCTCACAGTAGTTTCCCACATTTGCAAATGAGAATGCTACTCCTCCAAATCAATTTTAATTACTTCTCATTATACATTCCCATCTGGAGATCAACCTCCTTAAATTTCTCAAGTTACAATTCTTGTCTCCAAGAGAGTAAGTTCTCTAGCAACAGTCTTAATATATTTAGAGCACATAGCAAAATGTTTTGCCTGAAGACAAGAAAAAATAGCAATATCTGAAATTTAATTTCCTTTGTAAAGTCCCTGAACTGTTGACTCTCCTGTTCTAGAAAAGCTGTCTAAAACTTATGAAACCTTCTTTCTCCCAAATTTTAAATGGTGCTGAATGAAGGCCCTGAATAAATTCAAGGTTATATCATACACTAATGGATTACCTGCATTTTTACATGCTATAAACATCCCTATTCAAATGCAAAAAGCAATTCCTTGATTTATTTGACTGTCTTGTTTATTTAGATTATAAACTCCTAGGGGAGTTTATAAACTCCTAGCTTTTACTCTGTGTTTGTACAGTGCCTAACACAATGGTGTTCACATCCAGAGTGGTGTCTCCAAGTGCTACCATAGTTAAACAGATAGCACCTTGTAAAAACATACTCCATGACCCTATGCTCTAGTGAAGCCATCATAAAAAATACTGTGTGGCCTAGTATTTGTAGCACAGAACTGGGACTCAGGAGACCAGTGATCAATTCCTTGCTCTGTTATGAGCTGCTGAGAGGCCCTGGGCAAGTCATGGCACCTTTCAGTGCTTCAGATTCTTGATGCATAAAATGGGAATAATGACACTACCCTCCTTTGTAAAGAGCTTTGAGATCAATGGATGAAAAGTACTACATAAGAGCTAGATATTACTGGTCTCATAGTCAAACTACCTGTGTGAGCACTGGTCTTGTTGAGATTACTCATTTGTGGAAAAAGTCTTTTGATTACTGGTTTGAAAGTATTCAAACATTAGAATGTATCAGTGTTGATTGACTTTTTAATTTCTTACTCAAATGGTTTCCATGGCATGGTTTTTGTTTTGTTCCCTAATTGGTTTGTCAAGATAAGTGGCTATAGAATAACACTGAATAGTACATGGTAGTTAAAGTAAAACAACAGCACATCTGTTTTCAGTGACACTGTTTTTGCCAGAGTTACCTGATTAAGGTACACTGAAAGATTATAACCCAGCAAAATCATTTGGATCATTAACTACACTGTGCCTATCATATTTAAGGGTTTGGTATGAAATAAAACGTTACTATTAAAGGATTTTGACAGTAACATACTGTATGTATATTTTACTGAACAAATTACCTGAGCAAGTATAGCATTGTAGAAATCATCTATTACATTGTCCTCACGGACAAGGGAACAGCAAGAGCTCATAATAAACAAAATATTGTTAATAAATAAATAATCTACAAATTTTAATTAAATATTAAAGTAAAACAAGTTCTACTGGGTCTTAAATGGTGCAAAGAAATGTGTGGATGCTGTGCCTCCACACATGCAGGGGGAAGATTTCAGACGCTGCTTTGTGTTGGTGTATAAGTAAATGCTTTTTCTGGTTTCCAGATTTAGTGCCAATTGCATTAGTCAAAACTCACAGGCAAATGAATGATAGTCATGTGGGATGGATTTTCAGCAGCAGGCAGACACATTATTTATTTAACAACGGCGGGGGGGGGGGGGAGTGCATTACATTCCTCACCCTCGTATAACAGGCACTGAATTGGGTTCAGTGCAGTGTTCAAAATTCCCACCTTACAATCAATAACTTGGGATAGCCCCACCTGAGCCCACCCCTGTGACTCAGCTCACTTCAGAATCCTCTCCACCTCTGCTGCATGGGGTGTGTAGAGGTTCCCAAGGGAGGACCTCAGCCCATGAAAACATCAGGTCCCCCTTTCCCACAGACAGAAGGACCACCAGTGTAACCCTGGGTCTCATTTACCTCTTGGAGCTGGTCTCTTTTATCCTCATCTGCACTGGGCACCAGCCACAAGTTGTGACAAGCTAAACAGTCTGACTTTCCTAATATTAAACGTTGTAAGTATTATTGCTGTAAGCTAACTGTGCCTCCTTGATGCTGCGAGGAAGGAAAAAAACCAAACCAAACCAAAACAAAACCACAACTCTTGCCAATTGTATCCAATGGAAAAATTCCTTCCTGACCCCAAAACAGGTGATTTGTCAGACCCGCAGCATCATAAATAACACAACCCCAACGCAACGTTAAGGGTGGCTAGCAAGAGGCTTTTTGAAAAGACCAAGTAAGCTTAAATATGCAAATAGCAGGTGAGAGTCAACTGACTAGCCCACTCCCTTGCCTCCAGCAGTCAATGGGAAGGAGCCAGGGAGGGAGGGCAGCCCCTCCTCCCAGCAGGACATGCTCTCTTGCTTCACACACATACACACTCTGAAAACCGGAGTGCAGCGTCCTTTCCTAGCAATCACTGGACATTCTTCCCTGTTGACTGTGTGGGGAAGGGCATTTGTAAAAGCTGACCAAAAGCTAGTTCAGCTTTTACACTGGCCTTTTTCAGAATGTTTCTATGCTTTTCGTTTATAAATGGATGTTCTTTCTTTTTTGTTCTAGTTTCTCCTTTAGACCCTGTTGTCCCAGATTTGTGCTTATTCCCCATCTGGTCTAAAGTAGAAGAAACCCTGGAATTAGTGCACTGCACTAGAAAGATGGTGCCACTGTTTGGAAATGTCTGTGTCTATAACAACTCAGAAGGGGACCAATTCTGGTCATGCTAAAGTTATGGCAAAATTCCGATAGGTGTCAATGGAAGCAGAATTGGGCCTATACTACAATGAAAACAAAATCATCTCAAGTCTTTTTTCTAAGTATCATCAGACCATTTGAAATTCAAAGAAATTGTGAAACCAATCACAAATCATTAGGGTCTCTCAGAAATGGCAGCAGATACTCCTTTATGCGATCTCACTGCACATCTCAAATGAAATTTATTCTTTTCAGTGAAAGAGAGACCACAAAAATGTAACCAACTGTCTAAAAGTAACTGTACCCGCATCTGTGAAATCTCCTTTTAAGGCACTTAGTCATTAGTTTCACATCTCCTTCAGGTGAAACAAGTTCCATGACTTAGCAAAAACCTTAGAGATTTTTCCAGCTGTGACAGTTGATAGTGTTTCCAGGATGTTGCTTTCTGTCTTACCCCAGGGCTGCAGAATAACAAAAATGGTGCTACCGGTTGTAGGTTCCGCAGATTCTTCATTGCAGCAATATCAAAAAGATATTGAATATTTTTGCTTAAAAAGCATTAAATGTAAGCATTTAAAGGAAAACTTATTTAAAATATTTTTATTATTCAGAGGTTCATTGGATACTTTTGTGTATTTTTATTTTATAATATGAGAAGTTCAAGCTGCAATCCTTTCCTGAAATCATTCAGAGCTTTATTGATTTTCATTTTACAGCAAAAAAGAACACCGTTGAAAGCCTTTTTTTACACTAAGCCATCCAGGTATGCTCAGTGGCGCTACGGTCAAACTGCTGAGCTAGCCACAGCAAAGTTTTTAAACAGCATTTATTTAGCATTCTTCTGATACTTAGACCAAACACAGAAGTACATTGGTTACAGATAAATCAGAGAACAACAGGTGAATTAGCAGGAGTTGATTTTCAAGCTCATGTATTTAAATACAGAACAACAATATTACCTTTCTCCAGTTTTAACAGAGAAACCTGTTCAGTAATCTACTGTTCTCAGTTTGATCTATGTTCCCATTTGCTACAGGAAGAAATAACTCTATCTAAAATACTGCTGTTGGACCTCTAGTCATCATCACACTGAAAAACTGTATAGAGAATTTTCCATTTGCTGAATTAAGTTCAGTCCAGAGCTGCACATATACATTAGTGAATAAGGGAGGCAGAAATATAGTTAGATTCTAATTAGTTATTTAGTGATTAGCGTAGGCCAGTGGTTCTCAAACTTTTTTTTCCACAGACCACTTGAAAATTGCTGAGGGTCTCGGCAGACCACTTAATGATCTTTCCAAATGTTTTTACTGTTAGCTAACTATTGTAAAGTTTCTGTAAGGCGTAGACTTGGTACTGTACAACATTTTGATTAAAATCTAGAATGATATAAAATTAACATGACATACATTCAATGGATTAAAACTGGCTAACTGATAGGTCTCAAAATGTAATTGTAAATGGGGAACTATCTTTCTATTGCCTGTGTTATACAGCAAGTCAAGCTAAATGATCACAATGGTCTTGGAATCTATGCATTTTCCCTCCAACTTTCTATGGGAGTTCCATGGGACTCTGTCCTTGGTCGCCTTCTCTTCTCCCTCTACACCTTATCTCTGGGTAATCACATCCACAAACACAAATTCAACTCTCTATGCTGAGGACTCACAGATCCCCTTCTCTACTCCAGATCTGTCTCCTTTGGTCCAAGTTGAAATCGCAGCCTCTCTCTGTGACATTTAATGGATGTCTAGTTGCCAGTTCAAGCTAAACATGGCTAAAACAGATCCCCTTATCTTATCCCCCAGACTTTTTCTCTTGCTCCTCACATCCAGCCTATATAAAAATCTTACTGATTCTTTCTATATTACAACTCTTAGATACTGCTTTTCCTACCCATCCACATGGCTAAAACTGTCATCCAGGTTCTCATCATCCTGCTCGATTACTGCAAAATTATTTTCTCTGGCTTTGACAAATGCAATCTTGCCCCACTTGTTCACTCAGAATGCTGCTGTAAAGATCATTTTCCTGGCTCATCACTTTGATCTTGTCAGCCCCCCCTCTCTGAATCCCTCCTCTGGCTCCCCCTTCTTTATGATTTATACATAAGCTGCTCATCTTCACTTTCACAGCTCTTCACAGTCAATCCCCACCCTACCACCTGTCACCTCTCATTGGCTATCAAGCTGTTGATGTTCTCCTCCACTCAGCCAATGATGGCTGCCTCCTTTACGCACTTGCTGAATTTTCAAACAAATCCCATGCTGCCTCACGTGCCTAGGAGGAGCCCCCCATAAACATCAGCAAAGCCACCTCATTTATAAACCTTCAGATCCCTCTTCCAAAGGTCTACTTTGCTGTGATGCCTACATAATACTTGACAACAGTTAGGCTGCTGATGTCCAGTGACCACCTTCCATCATGCTGACCAATACGGTCTGATTGCTTAATTGTACTCCCCCATCTGTCTGTATCCATGTGTTGTCTCATGTCTTAGGCCAGTGTTTCCAAAACTTGGGATGCCGCTTGTTCAGGGAAAGCCCCTGGTGCGCCCGGCCGGTTTGTTTACCTGCCGCGTCTGCAGGTTCAGCCGATCGCGGCTCCCACTGGCCGTGGTTTGCTGTGCCCAGCCAACGGGGGCTGCGGGAAGCGGCGCGGGCTGAGGGACGTACTGGCCGCCGCTTCCCACAGCCCCCATTGGCCGGGCACAGTGAACTGCGGCCAGTGGGAGCTGCGATCGGCCGAACCTGCAGACGTGGCAGGTAAACAAACTGGCCAGGCACGCCAGGGGCTTTGCCTGAACAAGCGGTGTCCCAAGTTTGGGAAACACTGTCTTAGACTAAGTCTGTTGGCGCAGGGACCATCCTTATATTCTATGTTTGTACAACACCTAGCACAATGGGGTCCTAGTCCATGACTAGGGCTCCTAAGCAGTACTATAATACCACTATTAGTAAAAATAATAATCCTTGTCCCTAGGAACTCAAGCCACATTTGGTACTGATGTGGCTAGTGCCAGTTGACACATCTAACATGATTTTAGCCTAGCCTGCAGGATCTCTGTTGAGCTGCACAAGCTAGCGTTGCCCACCTCATTTGGTGGGCAGTTAGTTTTGCTTTCTTCTATACACAGATACTGATTCAAGCAAGCAAACTTATGATTGCATTTAACTGGCTGATCCCAGAGAATATGTACATTAATCCCAGAGAAATTCATGTAAAATGATGTTTAAACTTACATTTATTGACAACTGTTTGCATTACTCTGAATATTATGAGAAAAATTCTCGAATTCACATTTAACATTGATTTTATTTTAAATCTTTCTAGAAAAGTGACATACTATCCATTAAATATTGCTAAGTTTAGAGGCCTTTTGCTTTTCTTTTTTCCTTTTGGCTACTTTAATTCAAACATTACCCGTGCATCTCTCAGACAAAGTTATGTTGGCACCATAAGAACATAAGAATGGCCCTACTAGGTCAGACCAAAGGTCCATCTAGCCCAGTATCCTATCTACCGACAGTGGCCAATGCCAGGTGTCCCAGAGGGAATGAACAGAACAGGTAATCATCAAGTGATCCATCCCCTGTCACCCATTCCCAGCTTCTGGCAAACAGAGGCTAGGGACACCATCCCTGCCCATCCTGGTTAATAGCCAACTTATACAAATGACATAAATTTCTCCTTTATGGCACTGCCTCTTCTGGATTTTCAAACAGAAACTGGCACCATCTGAAGCAACTAGTTAAATCTAAAGATCTCTGTTTTGCTAATTTTAGTAAAGATAAAAGGAAAGAATGAACCTTTAGTTTTCAAAGCATGAAAAGCACTGTTCTAAAATGGAAGATTATAAGAAAGGAGTAAGGACGGCAAAAATAAAGTTATCTTTTATCTTCTCTAGGGACAACTATAACTAACACAGCTGCAACCATATGTAGCCCAAGTCATCTATCATAACAACATTCCCACAGTGTAAATCAGGACACCACAGTTCAGATTTGAACTCCAGTCTGTCTCATGCTGCAGCAAGCTCCTAGACTTCCTTTCCTAACCATAGAAGTTAATCTTTCGGCTATCGGTCACTGCCATTGCAAAGGATGGCAAACTCATTTTCATAATTTCCCCTAACCCTGAAGTGAACTCTGTAAGGGCTTGTTGACTAAATTCAGCAATGGGTACCTGCAACTGATCAACCCAGTCCTTCTTGTTGGAAATAGTGCATATTTAAGGGACTTTGGGGAAATAAAAACTATAAATATAGCCAAAGCTGTACTTGCTTCTTTTTCTTGATATATCTCATCTTTATATAAAGATGTATCAATGCTATTTAAATTTACAGTATGGCCTTCAACAACCAAATATGGCAATTCATTAGAAGGGCCTGATTCTGCAATTCCTAGCCAACCAAAACTCCCATATGGACCGGATTGTCCTATGAAGTCATATTATACTGTACATTTAATGGGGATCTATGCATCTGTATGAAAAAACACGGAAAGAAAAGATGTAAGGATATATAGAAAGGTAGGATAGAAAATAACTTGACAGAATCAATTTTGTTGGGAAAATGGCCATATCACATCCACCTATTATCTGTCATGCATTGCTTTATAAGAAATTCAAGTACAAGAAAAATAGATGGAACTCTATCTGTTCTATTGACCCCTTCCCAAATTGACATCAGCATAACATCAGAACTAGGCCTTAGATAAAAGTAACTCTATGGACTACATTGCCAAATATGACCATTGAACCTACTTGGCTTCAAATGGAAGTTTGGCCTATCTAGAGACAGCAGCATTAGACGGTGAATAAAACAGCCCTTATCAGTCACTAAAGTCCACTCTTCCACGGGAGAACAGATACAAGTGCTTTGGCCTTTAACAGATATACCTTAGAGCAGAGAACAATACAGGTTCTGTAAGATGCTGTGTCTCCAGGCAAAATGTATCTTTTCTAAGCAAAAGTAGGCCATTCCTCAGAACAGTATTCTAAATGAGATCTCAATATAACAGCTTATAAAGTAATGGCATCATATTGTTATACTACAATATACATCTGATAATGAATTCCAGAAGTCTGATGGTCTATAGTATTTTTTATAAGGTAACCTGAATCTTTCTCGTGGGCAAAAAAGTTTCACAAGTGTTTAACAAAGAAATTCATTGTTCTTAATAGTTTATCACTAACATACTTTTGTAAATTTCACACACATTTCTTAGAATTTAAATATAGTAAGCTGTGAATTTTAGAAGCATAGGAATTGTTTTATCATATCAGAACAGTGGACCAACCACTGCATAATACTATCTCCAACACTTACCAGTACCAGCTACTTAAGTGGGAGATTCAAGAAACCATATCAAGAAACCAGTCAGCGTCAATGACAAAACTTCTATTGATTTGAAAGGTGAAGGATCAGGGACCTATAGAATAACCCACCAGAGAAAAGTCTTCCTTCCACAGGCAGTTGAAGCCAAATTTTCAAATCAATTCAGTTTCCATTTAGATGCCTGAATAAGGGCCAGATTTTTTGAAAGTGCCTAGCAGCTTCCATTGTGTCAATTACAACTAGATTTTCAAAAGACTCCACCCACAACATGTGCAGAGCTCTTATGAAAATCTGCCCACTTCTTTTGGTACCAAAACTGAGCTGTTCTGAATTTGGTCCCTAATGGTTGGTTAACAGTCTGAAACAAGAGGGGTTATACCCCTTTTAAATTCTGTAGCTAACCCGATCTACGTTTAGTGAGTAAAATCTTTTCACTTCCAGGATCCTAGTTCTATCATATTAAGAGACACAATTGTCCATTAAGTCAAAGGATTACAACCCTGGTTGAGACCTTCATAATGAAATGTTTCCTACCAAAGTTACTATGCTTTCAGTTAAATTATTCTAAGTGGAAAATAATACATGTTTTAATTACATATGAACATCAATAGAAGGTATATTAACAGACAGAAAATATTATTTTTGCTAACCTCAAAACCTTTTGTACTCATATAAAGCTAAAAAAATATAGATCTGCAGTGGAAGAGAATATATGCTAATAAAAATGAGTTCTTTTTTTCCATCACTTATTTTCATTCTTCCCTCTTTCTTCCCCATTTGGTCTGATCTCTTCTGCCCAAACAAGTTAGTGCTTGTTTGATGGGCAGAAACTAAGCAGAGGATTCCTTAATTAGACAGAAAAAACACAAACAACATAAAAGTTAAATTCCTCAATGCAAAATATCAAACCAGATAGGGTAAATGAACCTATGTGTACACATGGATTACATTTAAAAGAAAATGTCCTCTTTCTTTTTGTCCTCACTAAAAAGACATCTGTATCAGCTTCACCTCAGCATAAAAGATTCTCATTGAAGTAACCCCTCTTCATTTACTTTTCCAAGGAGAAAAGGCTCCTGAGATAGCAGTTTTCATATAGGGACTATTTATTAGGAATTAAATTATTGCAAACAGTGTAGGCGGGCCACTCTAATTTAGATTTATTCATGTTTTGTCAGTAAAAATGTAGAATGTTTTTAACATAAGCCATAACAATTCAATACAACTGCAGCTCTTCTCACACCAAAGAAAGATAATTAAAAATATATTAATACTTATGATGGATTAAAGGCAAATACAATTCACTTTTTTTCACAAAGGTAGGATATAATTAGCAAGGTCAGTTGAACTGGTGAATTATAATATGTTCTTTTTGTGTATGCCATTGTTCTGGCCCATGAATTGAATTCACATTTCAATTCACATGCCATGTTGTATTACTTGCCATAACCTTAGCTTTAATATCTAGAAATGGAACACATCAATAACATTCACAATATTAGATACACAAATAAGATAAAAATAATATTGCATATTGATATAACACATTTCCAGTGTTACACATTTTGCAAATATTCTATCTATGAAATATAAGCAGCAGCTGTTCAAACAGCACAGAGTAACCCAGCACAAAAGTTTAAAGTAGGATGTGATGAATAATATATCCAGCTGAAACTGCAGGGAAAATGTATAAAGGCACAAATTAATTAACTGAAAGGAAAGTTGGCTATGACACCAAGGTTAACTATCCTTCCCTTGCAAAAAAGTACCATGGGATTTTTAAATGAGCACAAGTGCTCAATTACAAAGACTCATTCATAATACAGTATCTCCAGAGGCAATATCCCCCAACACCATGCTGAGGGACTGGTTCTGCATTGGGAAAAAAGTGTCATCTACTGAATCATCACCACCACGTCCTGCGTGAAATAGGCCTAAATAGGAATTTACAATCTTATTGATTTTTTTCTTTTTGTTGTTGTTGTTGTTTTGAGATGGGAGGGAGGCCTATGGGGAACAAGGCTTGGATTCAAATCTCTGGATGAACACCCACCTCTATGGGCTTGGTTCTGGGCTAGATGAGAAGAGGTACATATTTTCTGGTTCTAATTATTGTTATGCAACTGAAATCTTTTAAGAAAAGTTTTTAAGATTTCACCATCACTGAATTCAAAGAGAGTCACTAACCCTCATTCAGTCTTTAACCCAAATCCTAATCTTCCCTGGCTCTTGCATCCTTGATCGACTTCTGCTTCCTATGACTGCTGGGTTTTTTCACAAGGCCTAATCTTTTTAGTGCGTGAGATCACACACTGCCCCGTGCTAAAATGTTAATGTGATATTGTTGATAATGTGATTTGTTTATAATAGATTTTATGCATATCATAGCTCAAAAGTGACCATAAAAGAAAATTAATAATGGGAATATCTGATTCTTTTAGTAATATTTATTCTGTATAGCAACCACTGAAGCCATTCTGCTTTCTCTACAGAGAGCAAATGTTTTAGTTGGCTTAAACTAAGATAATAAAAGTAAACCTGAATGGCAACGAACTAGCTCTCCTTCATTTATGGGGAGAGAAGTGGGAAGCCTACAATATTCTTATCTTATACTCTCTTAAGCAATTAAAAATGAAAGAAGTTGGTCATAATGGAATAAGCAGAATGAACAGTGAATAGGTCACCTAAATGCTTGTAAGTTAAGTCACTGAGATGGATAAAAGGTTGGAATAAAGTGAATCCCCAAGAGTGGTCCAATGAAGAGACAGAAGGGACCACAGAAGAAGAATGGATCACGTAGGAGATATGTAAGCTCTAAAATCACGCAACTGTGAAAACTGGTAGATTCCAGTATGACTGATACCAACCCTCTCAGCTGACGATTGCCCAAGATGACAACAGCAGCAACAACACAACAAACTAATCAAAAATCTGTTGTCTTCTCTACGTGACCTGAGCCATGAGAAGTTGGAGTAACACATCACCAACATTAACGTGTTTGGGAAGAGAGTCCTTAAGAAAAGGCAAAGTCATATTGGCTACTAGAAGTCTAGATTTGAAAGTTACACTACCCTTTTTTGACTGTGTTGTGGAGTCTCGCTATAATCTGTCTGGCAAGTGACCAGGAAGCCAATAGTTTCAGCTGCTTTTCTTTGATGTACAGCATGGTGTCCTGGAGTGTCTTTCTACAGAAAAATGGCCTTTTCCTTTCATGCTTGAGACAAGGGAGACAATGTTTTTTACACTTCACCACTAAAGCTGGGGAAAATTTTTACACAACATGCTTTCTATAATAACTAAGATCCTGCCATTGGAATAATTAAATCAAAGATACAATGGTTAAAACAAGCTTTAGCTTGTTTGCATTTCTCCCTGAATTCCAGCTGCAGGCAACTATTTATTCAGAATGGAAACAGGGTTAAAGAAACTAGACACAATGTTTACAGAACGGAGTAAAAAATTCAGTTGGGAGTCCCCCTTGAGGAGTGAAAAAGTAGACCAAGATTAGTGGTTTATTCAGGTGGTATAATAATCACTTCTAGCCTGGAAAAGTTCTTTAGAATACTATAAAAACACAAGCATGAGTCCTTCCATATGGAATGCATAATTCCACCCATGACCGATTATATAATAACTAATGAAGCCTCTAACCTAGCTAAGGTAATCGTTCCCCTCTGATCACCAGGGTAACATGTACAAGAAGAAAAGATCTGCCAGTGAAACTTCCTTCTAATTCATATGCACTTGTTTTCAGATGATTCTAGGGTGGAATTATAAATCACACCTCAAAGACGATATTATATTCAGATCCTGCCCAGATAACTAATCAACCCCCATTCTGATGTGCCAATGAATTACTGGCTGATTAGACATTCTTCTTTCTGGTAGATGACTATCTTAAAGTTACTTACAAACTCCAAAAATGACAACAAAACAGCTTTCTGGAGCAACGCCTGCTTTCCTATAGCTAGGCAATAATAACCAGAACAGTGTCAGAACAAAAGTGACCTTGGGATTTCTACTCCCCAAGCTGGTGGAGGTCATGCAAGTCAATTAATTCCACGTATTGATAGGAAATCCTACTCTCATTCATCTTCAGTTTCCTATTTTCCCAACTGGCCAACTGACACAGAAGCTTTTACACCAAAGAAAAATGCACATTTTTGACATCCAGAATCAGGGAAGGTGCTAAAAGAGCAATTGGGACAACAGTGTCAAGGACAAAAACTTGACAGCATAGCAGTGGCCTCTGATTAAACGATTTTGGGGTGAGCCCCCGTTAGCAAAAACCGTCAGGTAACAACAATCTCTCCTCTCTGATGCAAAAGCATAAGTAATGCTTCAGTAAAACAAGCTGCTAAAACAGTTACCCTAGGATTGTGCAAACAGGTGTACTTTAATATGCTCTTGCTGACATATTATAACCAGGATAAGCTAGCCCGTAAAACAACTTGAGGTATAGCAATCTTAGAAAGTTGGCTCCAGTTCCATGACATGCATACCATCTTGTCAGATCAGAATACATCTGAAATATTTAATACAGTATCCTATCCTCAAGTAAGGTATTTCTAGCCATTTCCTAAGAGAAAGCTTGTAGGGGTTTTGATCCATTATGCACTGGGTCACAGTGCCTACTAAGTAGAAAGTGGAGGAAACAATTACCATTTTTAACTTCTGACATGGAATACGAAAGGCAAACAGAAATGCGCCACACAGCTCAGTCCATTGCACAGTGATGTATATTATTTGAAGTGATCCCACAGCTTTTAATGACTAGACCTTTTTGATCCCTACTCCTTCATCCTCTTCTACAGCTGTACAATCAATGTCTGATCACTTTAAAACATGCAGATTGAAAACAAAGCTAGAAAACTTGCAAAAACCCAGCAAAAACAGAAGGATTTAAAAAGTTGCATTTTTAATCTGGAAAATTGGATTTAGTACATACAATTCCATCCCTGATACTCGCGGTTTATCCATAGTGCAGTAGTACATCAATGTCCTAAGAGGAAACATGGGACTACTTCAACATCTCTTTGACATAACAGATGAGAATGAGCCATAATGCCATATGGTGAATGAGCATCATGAGCCAAGATAAATACTTTTGCTTGTCATTCAAGTAGTTGAGGCACAGCTGTCACAGCTGTATTATACTAAAACTAAAAAGAAATGGGGTCAGAAGCCCATTCTATTGGCTTATTAAGTCCTTTGGCATGATCAAGCACTATTAGAGAAATTGTTGGTCATACAGAGACAATACACTTTTGCTCGAATGAGTCAGTTTACTGAGAAAAAAGGCAGATAAGTTATTGTGCAAGCAAGCTTGATTTCCACAACTCAGCAGACTCGGGGGAAAGAAGATGAGGGAGAAAATCATTCATAGTATTAAACAGACGTATTATCAACAGGCCCTGGAACTATACAGAGATCTGATTTAGAGCTTGTCTTCACTGCAGTGTTGGCTTGAGGTACAAGTTGAGTGTTGCCCCTATTCCCCACCAGAAAGGTTCTAGCTCAAGTAAAGCTAACTGGCTCATAGGGACGTGAGCTGACTCTAAAGTTCTGCTGAAACTGCAGTTAGTACTGCAGTGGTGATGCAGCTATAGCGGGGGTGGGCAAACTTTTTGGCCTGAGGGGCACATCTGGGTGAGGAAATTGTATGACAGGCCATGAATGCTCACGATTCCCGGTCAATGGGAGCTGCGGGAGCGACGCCTGGGGCGAGGGTAGGGGCAGCATGCGGAGCCCTCTGGCTGCCCCTATACATAGGAGACGGAGGGGGGACATGCCACTGCTTTCAGGAGCCACGCAGAGCCATGGCACAGGCGGAGCAGGGCAAGCCCCGGATCCCATTCCCTGTTGGGAGCTTGAGGGCTGAATTAAAACATCTGAAGGGCCAGATGTGGCCCCCGGGCCATAGTTTGTCCACCTCTGCCCTATAGGCTACACACACAGCTCAGATTAGCACAGCTCATTAGCTGCTGTTCCAATCACTTTGCTAATTCAATCATTCTGTGCTGGTCCAGTGTTGGCTGCTCTCACTTGAGTTAAGCTAACTCAAGTGTACTAACTGGAGTTAACTATTTCAGTGACGACAACCCCTTATGAAGACGCTATAGGAAATATGTTCTATGTAGACTACCAGACATCCAGTTTTCAACCAGAACGCCTGGTCGAAAAGGGACACTGACGGCTCCGGTCAGCACCGCCGATTGAACGGTTAAAAGTCTGGTCGGAGGAGCAGCGGAGCTAAGTCAGGCTCCCTGCCTGCCCTTGATCTGCACAGCTCCCTGGAAGTGGCCAGCACATCCGTCCCCTAGGTGCAGGGCCAATCAGGGAACAGAGCTGCTTAGCTGCGCCTCCGCCTGTCCACTTCCGGGAGCAGCATGGAGCCAGGGCAGGCAGGGCAGGCAGGGAGCCTGCCTTAGCCCCCTGCTGAACCGCCAACCGGGAGCCACCTGAGGTAAGCGTTGCCCAGCCGGAGCCTGAACCCCAATCCCCTTACCCCAGGTTGGAGCCTCCTCCCGCACCCTAACTCCCTCCCAGAGCCCACAACCGACACCCCCTCCCACACTCCAACCCTCTGCCCCAGCCTGGAGCCCCCTCCTACACCCAAAATCCCTCATCCCCAGTCCCACCCCAGAGCCCACATCCCCAGCTGTAGCCTGCACCCCCTCCCGCAACTCAACCCCCTGCCCCAGCCATGAGCCATGTTCCGCACTCCAAATCCCTTGGCCCCAGCCCGGAGCCCCCTCCTGCAGCCCAAATCCCTCAGCCCCAGCCCCACCACAGAGCCCGTACACCCTCTCGCACCCCAACCCCCTGCCCCAGCCTAGAGTCCCCTCTCACACCCTGAACCCCTAATTTCTGGCCCCACCCAATAGTCCGCACCCCCAGCTGGAGCCCTCAATCCCTCCCACACCCCAACCTCCCTCCCCAGCCCAGTGAAAGTGAGAGTGGGGGAGAGCGAGCAACAGAGGGAGGGGGGCTGGAGTGAGTGGGGGCGGGGCCTCAGAAAAGGGGTGGGGAAAGGGTGCTGCTTCAGGGACGGGGTGGGGCGGGGGCAGGGCAAGGGTCTTCGGTTTTATGCAATTAGAAAGTTGGCAACCCTATGTAAATCTGTAGCTCTACTGACATCAACGATGTTATGTTGGTTCACACTAGCTAAGGATTTGGCCCACAAAGTGTGATTACTTCTGGTCATGATATAATTAGAAAACATAGGCCTGCATACGCTCTTTTTTCCAAAATAGTCATTCTATTTAACAGTGCTATCTGTGATGGATAAACTCCAGAGGGAACCATAACTCTATCTTAGCTGCATAGACATCCCGTTGTCATTAGAAACAGGAGCTGTATCTAGTGCATTTATGCATAAATAGTGCAAACTCTCTTTTTTCAACAGCTGCCTTTACAGTTATATGTGTAAAGAAGAACGTTGGAGTCATCCTTTAATCACATAAAAAGAATTTGATTGATGTCATCTAGCTTGAATGGTTATTATACGATGAGCTAGAAATTGTTCCCTATGATAAAAATGGTTATAAACAATCTATGATCCATAGAGTTTGATGGATAATCTGTTGTGACACTGGTAATCTTCTAAATTATGCACTGCTTAGCTTTGACATACTGGGCGAAATTCAAATCTGGAGTAATTCAAATTAAATCCATTTATAACAGATAGTAATTTAATCCATCGTATCCTCATTTAAAAATAAAAGCAAAATTAAGTTAACTGCTCACTGAAATGCACTCCTTTGTTATACTGATTCATAAAAAGGTACTGAGGTTGTGAGATGCAGTGAATACAACGTTTTAGTTTGTTTGATTAAAAACCAAACATCAGACAAGCTATTGGAGTATTGGCCTTATAAGCACAATGCTGACCTTTGTCAAGATGAATCTTTAAAAAGAGATGAAATCTTGATTAAAACAAAAAACTAGTGCTGTCCCAAAGAGCAATAGTTCTCTAGTAGATTAGTGGTCGTGCAGAAAGAGTCTGTATGAGCTACAACACCTGTATCTTTTCAACATCTGCCCCATACAGAGACACTCGTGATAAGCTATTGTGCAGCACTTTCTGGGTAAGTAAAGTTCCAGCATGCAAACCCAAAACTATTTTTTCATGGGTGTTTTCACTATTATAATCCACCTTTACAAGCCAATTAGATGTTTATTATTTTATTTTATTTCAGTTTTTGTGAAATAGAAATGATGGAATGATATATCCAAGGTATTTTCTGTACAGAAAATTGATAGCTAATCAAATGTATATTCATATTATCGTACTGGGATAATGAAATGGCACACTGTATATTAAAATACACCTTTGAAGAAAGCAAGTTAACCTTCAGAAAATCAGTTTGATTAGACATTGCCTAGCCACTCACCAATAATTGTCTTTAAAGATCCCAGTACTCTGATGACAGACACATACTCTTACTCTGTTAAATTTGTGGGACAGGATTGCCACCTGATGGCCACTCTTATAAGTGGTAGACATCTATCGCAAACCGAGGGAGTGTCCACAATTCAGAATTTATGAAAATATATTTTAAGTGGTGTATATGGTACTCTGAAACAGGATATAAAAACTATTTTGTTTCCTGTATACATTCAGGTCACATGGTTTCAGTCAATGCTGGATCATAAAACATTGGGGATTTTTATTTATTTCTTTTTATTATTTACACAACAGTGCCTTCAAGTAAACCAGCCTGGCTATTTTAGATGGGGATGGAGTCAGAAACCAAGGCCAAAACTAAGTAATGGGAATTAAGATGAGCATCTCAGCATGGTGCTGAATGTGCAATGCCATCACCAGAAAATATATTACAAGATTTTTTTTGAAGATTCACCAAGATTTTTTAGTCGATATTAAATTATTTAATCTGCCAGGATACCTCATGCCAGACCAGCACTCAACGTGCATTTAGGAAAGCCATGCTTCCTCTTGGAATCTGCAGCCTCTGACCAAATTGCAACAGAACTTTCTCCATTGCCAATTCTGTTCTTTAACCAAGGAGTAACTTATGGGCAACATTATCCTCATTTTCAGAAAGAGTTGTGGGGAGAAGATAGAAGAGGAATGGCAAGGAAGAGTGTGTGAGATGAAAGATGAAACAAGGCAATGTAAAGGAAAAGAGAGGAAAAATCACTAGATGTAGAAACCCCAACCCTTTGCACCTCAGGAGAATAAAAATATCCCAACCAGAACTTCAACAAGATGAGAACTATTTAATAATAATAATAATAATAATTCTCATTTGAGGTACCCCACAGCACCCTTCCCCCTTGGGCAGCTCAGCAAGTTGGGAACAGATGGTAGAAAACAAAATCTTAGATGAGGAATCTTTGCTGTAGAAATCAGACTATACTGTAACAAGTAATGTAAAACATCCATTATTAACTATTATTGATTAATTATTAATTATTAATTATTATTATTATGAGCTTTCAAAATTGTTGGCCAACTTTCCAGCTTCATGACCCATGAGAGGGCCGATCTTCCTCCTGTTTTCTCATTAGGATAACTTGGCTCGTGACAACATGTGACAAGCTTAATCAGAGTCCACGTTTTATGATAAATGAAATTGTTTGGACAAATCCCAATCACATCAAATTGACTGGCCTCAATGACTCACCTGCACCAATCTAATGGGGGCAGGAGGAAATGACCCAACCGTATTATGACTGGTCTCACAAAATAACCAACCACAGCAACTGTCAACTGCAACCCAAGGTGGGAAATGACATCTAATTCCAAATTCCACAGGACATTAACTCAGCCCACAGGCAACCTATTTCACTGAGCTATAATTTTGCCTAATGTGGGCATTAATCCAGAAGAATAAAAAACTGGCTGTTGGGCTGGAACTTGATGCCTGAAAAATCTCCTCCCCTGCTGGTGCACATCAGAAACTATTGACACTCTGCCTTTTCCTGAGGAAAGGATTCCATTAAAGTTTATACCACTTACTTTCAACTGTTGCACTTTGATTATTACATTTGCTCATATAAGAGATTGTTAGAGGTTTATGTCTAATCAGGCAGCGGAAAGGTATTATAAAGAATCAAGATAAAAAGTACAGCGTTTTCCTGATGTTGCACAGGCAACTCATCCTCATCATATGAACGTTCCGATTTCATGTAGCTCTCCAGGCAGTCAGTCAGTGCTCTTTATGGATTCTCAATGAAATCAGGAGGGAATCCAAACATGAAGTATTTTGTGGAATGTAAGCAGCTCTTTGCAGTGCCATTTCTACTAAAAATTTAAGAGCAACTGAAAAAGAACAGTGTGTGCAAAAGTCTATTTCATCCTGCCGCAAAATAGAGGTGCAAGAAAAGCCCCCCTATATACGAGCTTGAAAAGGAGAAAGACGCAAAAAGCCTCTACGTCAAATGGACCATTTCCAAAGCCAGCATCCTGGTTTCTCCATGGAGTCTTTAAAGGCCATATATTTAAATGACAATGTCTTTAAAGTCATAAGTCCTTGTAAGTAAAGTGATCCAATCCGTCCACTGTGCATGTGAATTTGCATATATGAATGATGTTATTGAATGATTTGAGAAAACTGCCGAGGGCTGGGAAGTTCCATGTGTAAGGTAAGATGCAATGTGTGTCTAATAAATATTACATTTCAGTTCATAGACTCATAGGCTTTAAGGTCAGAAGGGACCATTATGATCGTCTAGTCTGATCTCCTGCACAATGCAGGCCACAGAATCTCACCCACCCACTCCTGTAATAAACACCTAACCTATGTCTGAACTACTGAAGTCCTCAAATCATGGTTTAAAGACCTCAAGGTGGAGAGAATCCTCCAGCAAGTGACCTGTGCCCCATGCTGCAGAGGAAGGCGAAAACCCCTCAGGGCCTCTGCCAATCTGCTCTGGAGGAAAATTCCTTCCCGACCCCAAATATGGCGATGAGCTAAACCCTAAGCATGTGGGCAAGACTCACCAGCCAGACACCCAGGAAAGAATTCGCTGTTGTAACTCAGATCCCAACCCATCTAATATCCCATCACAGGCCATTGGGCATATTTACCACTAATAGTCAAAGATCAATTAATTGCCAAAATTAGGTTATCCCACCATACCATCCCCTCCTTAAACTTACCAAGCTTAGTCTTGAAGCCACATATGTCTTTTTCCCCCACTGCTTCCCTTGGAAGGCTGTTCCAGAACTTCACTCCTCTGATGGTTAGAAACCTTCGTCTAATTTCAAGTCTAAACTTCCTGATGGCCAGCTTATATCCATTTGTTCTTGTGTCCACATTGGTACTGAGCTTAAATAATTGATATAACCTTTCCTGGAATGCAGTGAAAGTTTTGTGCTTGAAGAAAGACGTTCCACCACATGATATGCCTTGCCAGTTATGGCTAGTAAGCAATAGACCACCACAACAGGAACAGAATTCGTAATAGAAATACACAAGAAGCTGGTAGAGTGCCCAAAGAGTAGCAAAAAAACTCAACTAACCCAGCTCTTTATTCTTTTCATATTACTTTACCCAAGCTTTTAAGTGCAGAGACCTACCACATGCTCTACGTATAATAGGAAACGTTTACTTTCCTGAATGATTATAAACAGAAGGCTCTTGAAACAGCTCAGCCTCCAATAGGACCCTTTAAATATTTACATTCTGCTGGCTGACACATAACAATGAGTGTTTATTGTCATGGCTGCTCCAAGGATACTAGATATAATGCCTGCACACAGTGTGTTGCTTTATTTCTTTCATCTGTCATCCCAGAGGTTAAACCTTGGATAAAGGCTGACATCGTCAGGTTTCAGCCTAAGGCCCTCCTGAAGTTCATTTGCAAATAATCCTTCTATATTTTTTTATTCTAGTACCCATATGGCAGCAATTGCAAATGTGACCAAACACTGAAAATGAAAATTAGCATATGACACTATCATTATGCATAAGTGCAGCAAGGAAAGAAATAGCCTCTTCCCACAACTGATAAATGTGCTGAAAACTATAATTTCTGTATTGCAGTTAACCCGGAATTACTGAGTTGACAGGGATAATTTGCTTCAGTGGACAAAGCCCAAGTTTACTTTTATATAGGGTGACCAGACAGCAAATGTGAAAAATCGGGATGGGGGTGTGGGAGGTAATAGGAGCCTATATAAGAAAAAGACCCAAAAATCGGGACTGTCCCTATAAAATCGGGACATCTGGTCACCCTACTTTTATAGGAGTTGAAACTATCGGTCATAAGAATCATTATGGCTTTTTTCTTTTTCAGAACATAATTAGGATCTTGATAAATAGCAGATTTCGATAGAAAACAAAGGGGAAGTGGTGAAATGTGGACATTTTAATCATCATCTGCTACTGTGTCACCACTAAAGATTTTATTAATTGTGAGAGTTTAGGCATCCCTGTCATGAACTCATCTCTCAATTTAGAGAGAGAAGTAGCCATTTACAAAGGAAAATCTTCAAAAGTCACACTGACTGGTGCCTGCTTGTAAGGCAGCACTGGTTACCAATTTTTTTCTTGATTGTTATTTAATTATTCATGTGATCCTGCCCTTTCCCTGTTCCTAATTTCTGCCACTTGAAACTTTCACTACTTCTAGAGAGAGGCAGTACTTGCAGGCCTGAAGGAAAGCTAGACAGAAAGATACTGCAAAAAAATCATAGGATTCATCATTTTCTGAGGCTGGATAGAAACAGATCATTTCTGTTGTTGAGATTAGCCTATATGGTGCAATACATGAAGAGACGGTCAGACCTCTTTACTCAAAGATGACAGAACAAATCTGTCTCAGATACACTACTGTAAATATGGAATAAGTCCTCCGAGGTCAGTAGAGTTACTCTGGATTTACACCCATGAAACTGGGAGCAGACTTAAGCCTCCTCTGATGCCTGACAGCTGGAAAATCCACCTCTTTGTCAAGGAAAAGGTATCTTTCTTTGTGGGATAAAGCCAAGAACTACAAGGTGGAGAAATTGAAAACCAGATGTTTATTATGGCATAAGGGCCCCTTAGTTATTAATTAGTTTCATGTGTGATTAATTGTTACACCAAATATGTAACTGTCATGAACTGTTCCCTTTCCTATTTCAAGGTTAAGGGTTATTTGATTTACTCTGGTTAAATCTGAACCCAACTTTAATAGCTGTACAAAGCTGATACTAATCCCAGATTCTAAATTCACATTCCCTAAAGGAATCATTGTGGTCCTAAATATTTTACTCAGAGCTGTTTCATATCACAGCAATTATATTAGCTGTATTCTATCCTCAAAAACTCATAGTAACATAGGTACCTGTTTTGTTATGCTCCATTTTCACAAAAATATGTTACTTTCTATATGGAAACAACAGTATCCACTGCAAGCCAACAACCTCAGCAAGACAGAATTAAGTGAGGATATTTTGAAAAGTACATTGCATGAGGAATATATGAGACACTCTATATAGATGAATTAAAACCACATAATTTCACATCTAGGCAATCAAAGATTCCTCGGGATTTCCCAGTACAGTAATGGCTAGGAATTTTTTTAAAATGTACTATAAAAATGTGTATTAGGACATTTCCAAAGCCAATACATTCAGCTAGTGTGACTGGTTCTGTGTATAGACCATAGTTGTCATTTGAGTCAATAAAACACACAATATTTAAATAGCGATGGAAACTCTTTCTGATATAGGTTTTGTGCTGGCTCCTTGTGTTCTCCTCTGCCATGTGGTGTGGAGAATAATGGAAAACCTACCCAGATGGGACAGAGGAGCACCACAGAAAAAGGTAAAGGTAGCTTCATGGAAGCACTTCTAATTAACTTTATACGGGAGGAGCTCTGCAAAAAATGGGGAAGGAAATATGGCATGTTCTCTCCAGGCTACCAAAGTAAATCTGAAACCCCTTCATCCCCCCGCACCCCAGAGAAACAAATGCTGCTTGATCTCCGTGATCTTTCCTTAGGGGGCAGAGTTACAAAGGAACTAGAAGGTATTTTGCCATGGAACTCAGCTTGGGTATAAGGCCACTGCCCTGCCCATTGCATGGGACTGCAGAACTGCTGTATAAAGAACCACGATATACACAAATAAATTTCCCCTTCTTGAGCTTTCTTACCAGTGTGGAAAAGAGTTGGAGTTGAGTTGGGGTGGGGGAGAATCAGAACACAATACTGTACAGGCCCCCAGTACATTCTGATCTGCTTGCTGCTCAGGATTATTAGAGTTTGCCTCCAAATCAGATATCTGCTTGGATTAAGACAATTCTCAGTAAAATAGAATTAAATTAGGATATTTTGACCAGTACTGTACTTTGAATGAGGAGTATGAGATGTACTCTATGCAGATGAATAAAACCCGTGTGATTTCACAACTAGCCAGCCAAAGATTCCAAAGTTCCAGAGGGACACTATGACACAATGGGAGCACCACCGTTACAGAACATAATTATATATACCTCAGAAAATGATTAGATTTTTAAATGTGACTAGGCTTGTTGGTAGTTAGCCATTTTCCTGTTAGCAGCTAGCATTCCCTATCTAGAGCATGAATTGCATAAGAAGAAATGAAAAGGGGATTAAACAGCCCTGATTCCTCCAAATGTCAGCCAATCTCTGTTTTTATTGTCCATCACAAGCAGCCAGCCAATGTGCTACATTCGTTTGACTTTTTGTTCTTATCATGCAGGCTTTCCAGTGGAAGTAATTAAAGGATTTCCCGTGTAAGTAGGAGGCCAGTTTACCAGAATGCCTCACCAATCTTCAAAATGTCCTTCAACAGAACTGGATTCATACTGACAAAAAGGATAATTGATTCCCTTTTGCCAACAGGAAGAAAATCCAGAGAAATATTGGATTGTTTTTAAATTGATGGAAATGAAGTGCTACTAGAACTCCATTTGGCATGTACAGAACTTGTTTTGTTTATAAAGCATTTGGTTGTGCTTTAGGGTGTTCACATTGTTCAGTTAAGTTACTAATGGAGATTCACATAATAAGCAGGTCTTTGATCATAAATGCTTATTTGATACAGGAGTCTCTAACCTAAGAATATATTTCCATTTAAGTCAAAACGAGAATATACTTAAACTCTAACATTAGAAGTGGTAAGAAGTGCAGACGTCTCAAGAACATTTTGAGGATTCTTTTCCTTATTGTATTTCTTTTCTCCCCCTATCACCTCTACAGATTTTATTGAAATTAACTGATTTTTAATGCTGGTGGTAAAACATTTTGAGGTGTGCAAAATATTTGCAGTGAAATTTAGAATCCACCAGCTTTGGGTGTTTTGTTAGTGACTCAGAAAATGTGTGCTGATAGGTTCATTTAGCTTGGTGAACACAGGCCCAGTTTCAAACCACGCTGCCAATTTTATAAAATCATGTCAAAACTATGTGACATTTTGGGTTTGCATGGCTTAGACATGAAATTAATTTCAATGGGATGGTTTTGACTAAGCTTGGGGTAAAGGCAGGGAACCCACATGGAGCTCACATAGATCACAACCAAAAGACTTTCATTTTGCATAAATAGTTATGTTGATCCAAACAAAAAACACTGTTAGTGTTCAGATAGAGTTGCTAAGTTATAAAGACAACAGCGAAACATTATAGTTAAAACTCTTAATCATGAAAGACTTTGGAAATTTTCCCTCAAGGCTGTTACAACCCAATCCTGAAGTGGCTCTGTGCACTGCACTTCTACTGCCTTCAGTGGGAACCCTGTGCATAGGGTTGCCAACTTTCTACTTGCACAAAACCACTCTTGCCCTGCACCCTCTCCGAGGCCCCACCCCTGCCCTGCCCCTTCTCCAAGGCCCCGCCTCCCACTCACACCATCCCCTCTGTTGCGGGAGGGGCTCAGGGGTGCAGGCTCTGGGCGGCACTTACTCCAAGCAGCTCCCGGAAGCAGCAGCATGTCCCCACTCCAGCTCGTACAAGGAGGCTCGGGGGGAGGAGCAAAGGCACAGCACTCTTGGGGGAGGGGGCAGAACTGGGCAGGGAAGAGGTGGGGTGGGGGCAGGGGCGGGAAGGGCGGGGCTGGGAAGAAGCAGAGCGGGGTGGGGCCTTGGCGGAAGGAGTGGAGTGGGGGTAGGGCGTGGGCGGAGCCTGTGGGGAGCACCTCCCGGCAAATTAGAAACTTGGCCCTATGTCCCGGGCCCCGCACCGCCCCAGGGATGCCCCTGGAGATAAGTACCATTACCCCCATTTCACAGATGGGAAACCTGAGACAAAGAAATCTTAGGTTAGAAATCTTGCATAGGGTCAGAGAGCAGATCAGTAACAGAACTAACTCCTAGTCCATTACCTTATCCCCTGGATCACACCACCTCCTTTACAAGGCCCAATTTTGCTGTTATGACAGAAACAGTTATCTCTCTCTGCCTTGCACCAGGGTTAAAGAGATGTGTGGGTTTTTAGTAACAGCAATGGAGATAATAAACTTCACTGATCTGGGGCCTGTACCTTTCATTTACACTTTGTGTGGAGAGCTAGAGAAAAATTACCTGTTTGTTTATTATTCACCCCACAGAGCAAGAAATCTCCTGCAGAAGTGGGAGTTCAAGGCTCCAGAACTGCACATTTCATTGTGTAAAATTAGTGTATACATGTTTTGCCACATTGGAAAGTGATCAGTAGCGTAGCCGGGGGGGTTGGAGGGGGCGTTTTAAAAGGCCCGCAGCTCCTGCCGCTGCGGGGAGCCGCAGGTCTTTTAAAGTGCCCCCCCCGCCCCCGCCCCGCTGCCAGAGCCGGGCTCGGGCGGGGATTTAAAAGGCCCGGGGGCTCCGCAGTGGCTGGAGCCCCGGGCCCTTTAAAGCGCTGCCGGGTGAGTACAGGGGGAGCGGGGAGGCGCCTTTTTATAGCACCGCTCCCCCTGTGCTCTAAACCTGGCTATGCCACTGAAAGTGATTTCTGAGCCTTGGCTCTAAACACATTAAAAGTACTTCGGTGCACGCTCTCTCATGAAAAGCAGGACATGCTCCTCTCCTTCAAAAAACATAATACGGAGAAAGTAAGCACATATGGAACACACCATTAATCTGCAGAACTCCAGACTCAGCTGTGAAAATAGCTGAAATTTTCTAACAAAAACAAATGTGTCCTACAACTTTAACACTGCTAAAATATAATACAATGTAAGATAAAGCAAATTAGAAAGAAATCATGGAAACTACAGCATAGTGATAGTATAGTGATTCTGGGCCAGATTCTGATTCAATTATTCCACTGGAATTACCCCCCCACCCCATTTACACCAGATTAGCACGACAGAATCTGGACCCATGTTTGTGAAATCCTGCTTTGAGTCTGTACAAAACTGCCCTAAAAAGTGCCTTGGGTTTCTTCATTTAACAAGAGAGTCATAAATGACACCATAAGAACCTTAGGCAAAAATATTCTTCTTTGTGCAAAGTATCTCATTTGAAAAACAAGACGACTACATTTCACAAAAGGGCTAAAGTTCTCTTTCCAAAGAAGGTAAAGCAGAGAATGAATAAGGTGCTTGTTTAATGCCGACAGATCCCAGTCGCCGGTGGGCAGGATCGAACCTGGAACCTCTGGAGTTAGTGCATGAACCTCTACCACATGAGCTAAAAGCCAAGCAGCTGGCTGCTAAGGCTATACAGCAGACTCATTTTATCTCTCTCTCTAAGGGTAGGTCTACACTTACCCACTGTATCGGAGGCGGCCAATCGATCTTCTGGGTTCGATTTATCGCTTCTTGTCTAGATGCGATAAATTGAACCAGGAAGTGCTCCCTGTCGACGCCGGTAATCCTTCTCCACGAACGGAGCAGGCGGAGTTGATGGGGGAGCCTGTGCGCCGCCGTGTGGACCAGCGGTAAGTACTTTTAAGTTCGAAATAAGATACTTCGACTTCAGCTACGTTATTCACGTAGCTGAAGTCGCGTATCTTAGTTCGAACTTGGGGGGTAGTGTGGACCAGCCCTAAGTAATCTTAGTGCCACTAGATGGGACAGAACACCACAGCAAGGAGGTGTGTGTGTAGATTACACTTGCAGCTGCTAACCAACTAAATACCTGATCAATTGGAAAACCAAGTTTTATTCTCCTCCTCCTAACTTAAATCTGGAGGAAAGGAAGGAGGAGAGAAGCAAAAGCAATGCATATCTTGTCCTTTAAAACCCTGATCATTGTGACCTGTCTGCCTGCTTTTGAGTTCCAAGAGATTCCTGCAGACTACAATGTCTATTACAGCCCTTCTGAAAAATGAAATTGCATATCAAAGAATGAAAAATTCTATTCAAGCAAACGAATTATTGTTTTCAACTGATGGCACTGCATAGTGTCTACTATTTTTGAAGGAGCTTCTGTTAAGCAAACTTTATTTTAATCACCATTTTCCATCCAGATATTTTTATATCAAAAGACTTTTTTCCATATTAAAAAAACGACTGAAAGTGAAGTGCTTGAACACCAGTTTTTCAGCACTACAGAAATGATAATGATAGATGATCCTCAGAAGTCCAGAGTCTGACTTTGCTCCAGGATAGATCATGGGGTAAATCCACTGGAGTGGGGTTCAGCAGTTCATCCACCAGCAACCTCTATCAGAGGCCCTGCAGGGAGGCTGCAGTGCCCCCACACGTGGGCAAATGGTGTTTGATAAGGAGGGACAACCAAGGCATCTCCACGGCAATCTCCACTGATAGAGCTACTATGAAGGCCCCAGAACTTAAGGCTGTCTCCTTTCTGGGGCCACCTTGAGTTTGGGTACTAATGGTAACCAGGGATTATGAGCTTTACTTAATATAGACAGATATAACTGAAATCATAGTTTCCTTTCCCCAAAGTTTTGATATGTCATTGCAGTTAGCTCTGATTGCGAATAGCCCCTAACATCTCTTCATCTGTGGGTTACCAATTTATCACAAATTTCATTGCTAAATTATCATAAGATACATATTGCTAAATTTTATAACCTTAGGTCAATCATGTATCGTTCCATAACTTTTCGTTAAGCACATAATACCAATTTCTGCTAGGCCTCATTCTAAGCTCTTAACACTTAATGCTTAAAACTTATAGCCATGCCTATATTTAATACATATATTTTGGTTCTTCTACTTGCTGTTACATCATCAGTAACTTTCATTATTAGTTCTATAAACTTGCTTAGCAGATAGATTGTATTTTGCCCAAAATTATAGACCCTCCAAGATCAGGTGAGAGTCAACAAGGGTGAATTCCCCCAGCACTCGGGTACTATGGCCCTGGGCACTAGAAAATTAAATGTACACCTCTCTGCATAAATAGGGTAATCTGGCCCCAAAATTCAGATGGCCCTAGTGATTTTTTGCAACCTCTTTGATACCAAAATCTTATAAGAACAAGCAGATTTTCTAAAATATTTCCAGTGCTTCCTCATTTGCACTAGTCCAGAAATATCACAAGGCCAGCCTTTCCCAAGGTATTTTGGTTCTTCTGCTTCCTGTCTGGTCTGCAACCAGAAAGTGATGAGATGCAAAAGATAAGGTACAAATACAGTGGTGCCTAAGCAAAATCTTACCTGATCTAACAGTTGTTTTAGCCAAATAAATATGCAATAAGAAAAAGTACAAAGAATATTCAAAACAGCAGTTACTTCCTGGGCAAAGATAGAATGCAAATTCTGATTTCATGTACACCAGTGTTAATGAAAGCAAAATGTGGCCCTAAAACTTTTTGGTTTTAGAGTTAGAGTTAAAGACAATTGTGATACAGACATATTGCAGTTCTAATAATACTGATGTCCACCAGAGAAATCTATAGCCTGCCTGGCACTGCCTGGCAGGGACGCAGCATGCACACAAAACACCCCCAGATAAGATTTCAAGCAACACTGCTGATCAGAATGTCCTTATTGACTACTACTTATTGTTCTGCTCATTGAAAACCAAGTGGAAGCGAAACAACATTTAAAACATGAAGACAGACATATTGCCCAAGAAGAACACACACAACATTTTGTCAGATAAGAAAAACGTAAACTACTTCAAATTATTGCAATAATTAAAGAAGTTTTCATACTAACATTCTGGGTTAACATGCTTTGTGAGGTCTCGTTCCGTGCTAATATCTGTGTTGGCCATCACAGGCCTTAGGCACAGTAGCACAAAATTCTCCAGGAGTAAGTACCACCATTCATTGTTTCCTATCATTAGTCAGCTCATTAGTTGCATAATCCTTCCCCTCTTTTTGATTGCTCTTGCAAGCAGTTTTTTTATCTTCTTTTTTCTCCTCCTGTTTTATACACCACAGACTCTAAACCACTTGCACTGCAAGTTCAAATTTAGATGGAACACTTTGCTTTTCTTGGCAAGGTCTCTTCACTTGCTGCTATAGCATCCTACGTGTTATACAGCTTTCTTTTTTCCTTTTCCCTCCAGATCTGCTCCACTGCAGTTTGCTAAGGAGGGTGCCTCTGACTCCTGCTCCTGCCAGAGCAAACAGCCAAGGGGACAGTTATGGGTCCTGCTTGAAGACACTGTGCAATGGATAAAATTAGCTGATGTTCTGGAACTCTTGGGAACTCTTTCCAAATCAGTTTAATGAAATTCAACAACAATGCAAAACATAAAGAGATCCTTCCACATAGTCAGTACCAGCTAGGTGTCTTGAGATTTGGTGTCATGTTAAGAAACAAGTTATTGTTTAAACACCCAGATATTTTTGTCTGCTATTTACTCTAAAACTCTTGTATCTTATTCCTTTTACTAATTATTCAATTGATTTGTAGAATACTGACCGCAGTATGGAATGAATATAGGGTGACCAGAGAGCAAGTGTGAAAAATCGGGACGGGGTGGGGGGTAATAGGAGCCTATAGAAGTAAAAGACCCCAAAATCGGGACTGTCCCTATAAAATCGGGACATCTGGTCACCCTAAATGAATAAAACAATACTGTCCTTAATTCACAAGCACTGCAGGGTACTGAAGCATTGAACTCTAAGCTCTTAAAAAGCTCTGTGTTGAACTTTTACATAGGGAGGTTTATCCATATAGAAGCAAACCTCTGCTTAAATTCTTGGAGAGCCCGACCCTAACAAGGACATGGCAGAAGGATGAGCATAACTAAAAGTCCCTTGGACAGCATCTGAAACAGTCTCATGCCTCACTGCAACTGACACTGACCATGATGCAAAGACTATGCTCTCCATCAGTGGGTTAATGGTGCAGTGTAGCTTCTGATACACTGGGCAAATGGGAGCATGAAGTGGTAAATAAAGCAGCCTAGTATTAAGGGTGTGTAAACCATACAATAGGACTGACTATCTTGACTCCTTACCTGAGAGAGGTGAAAATGCCACTGATTAGGAGGACTGCTCATTCTTGGTAAGAATATCAATATTTCGGTCATCCGTATGGAATTATTGCTTCTTCAATTTTGAAGCTTTAATTTGATCTCACTATGATTTTACAAGTCTCTGTGGTATTCATTTCAACAGCATTCTAACATTGCACAATAGTCACATGACACAGTGTATGTTTTATGAGCCAGACATGACAGGAAAATTAAAACCAGGTTTCTTCTCTTGACTATGTAGAGTAACTACAAGGGAAAACTACAGGGGCCCAGATAATCTCTATCCAAGAATATTAAAGGAACTGGCACATGAAATTGCAAGCCCAATAGCAAGGATTTTTAATGAATCTGTAAACTCAGGGGTCATACCTTATGACTGAAGAATTGCTAATACAGCTCCTATTTTTAAGAAAGGGAAAAAAAGTGACCCAGGAAACAACAGGCCTGTTAGTTTGACCTCAACTGTGTGCAAGGTCTTGGAACAAATTTTGAAAGAGAAAGTAGTTAAGGACATAGCGGTGAACAGTAATTGGGATAAAATACAACATGGTTTTAAAAAGGTAGATCATGCCAGACCACCTGATCTCCTTCTTTGACAAGATAACTGATTTTTTTAAACAAAGGAAATGCAGTAGATCTAATCTATCTGGATTTCAGTAAGGCATCTGATACAGTTCCACATGGGAAATTATTAGTTAAATTGGAGGAGATGGGGATTAATATATGAACTGAAAAATGGATAAGGAACTGGTTAAAGAGGTGCTGCAATGGGTCATACTGCAAGGTGAACTGTCAGGCTGGAGGGAGGTTACAAGTGGAGTTCCTTAGGGATCAGTCTTGGGGACCAATCTTATTTAACAATTTTATTACTGACCTTGGCACAAAAAGTGAGAGTGTGCTAATAAAATTTGTGGATGACACAAATTAGGGAGGTATAGTTAATATGGAGAATTGGAATATCATACAAGAAGATCTGGGTGACCTTGTAAACTGGAGTAATAGAAATGGGATGACATTTAATAGTGCACAGTGCAAGATCATGCATTTAGGGACAAATGACAAGAATGTTTGCTATAAACTAGGGATTTATCAGTTCGAAGAGACAGAGGAGGAGAAAGACCTGGGTATATTGGTTGATCACAGGATGATTATGAGCCATCAAAGTAATGTGGCCATGAAAAAGGCTAATGTAGTCCTAGGATGCATCAGGTGAGAGATTCCCAGTGGAGACAGGGAAGTGTTAGTACCATTATACAAGGCACTAGTGAGACCTAATCTGGAATACTCTGTGCAGTTCTGGTCTCCCACGTTTAAGAAAAATGAACTCGAACTACTAGAATGATCCGAGGAATCGAAAATTGACCTTATGAGAGAAGACACAAAGAGCCTGGCTTGTTTAACTTAACCAAAAGAAGGCTGAGTGCAGATATGATTGCTCTTTATAAATACATCAGAGGGATAAATATCAGGGAGGGAGAGGAGTTATTTCAGTTAAGCACCAATGTGGACACAAGAACAAATGGATATAAACTGCCCATCAACAAGTTTAGGCTTAGATGAAGGTTTCTAACCATCAGAGGAGTGAAGTTCTGAAACAGCTTTCCAAGGGAAGCAGTGGGGGCAAAAACTAACTGGCTTCAAGATTGAGCTTGATAAATTTATGGAGAGGATGGTGTGATGGGACTGCTGACGATGGCATGTGGCCCATCAGCGACTGCCAGTAGCAAAAATCCCCAACTGCTGGAGACAGGGCACTACATGGGGAAGGCCCTGAGTTACCACAGAGAATTCTTACCCAAGTATCTGCCTGGTGTGTCTTGCCCACATGCTCAGGGTCTAACAGATGGCCATATTTGGGGTTGGGAAGCAATTTCCCCCCAGGTGAGATTGGCTGAGACCCTGGTGGGGGGGTTCACCTTCCCATGCAGTATGGGGATGGGTCACTTGCAGGTTTAAACTAGGGTAAATGGTGAATTCTCTGTAAACTTGAAATCGTTAAACCATGATTTGAGGACTTCAGTAACTCAACGAGATGTTAGGGGTCTATTTCAGGAGTGGGTGAGATTCTGTGGCCTGCAATGTACAGGTGGTCAGACTAGATGATCACGATGGGAGGATAAAAAGAGGGGAGTTAAAAAACAGGATGAGACAGAGTCATTGCATCCTTTTTGGAGTGAAACCAACCTTCACCAATATGAACGATTATTCATTTGCGTATATTTGTGGCAGTATCATTGTACTATGCTGTTATATTCCATTATAGTTGTTGCAGATAAAGATAACTATGCATATAGTCCAGTAGGTTTATTATTATGCATGTAATTCCCTTACATAAAACATAGTGTAAAATTCTTTGCACTACAAAAGAAATTGTCCGTGGGTGTTACATATGAAGAGAATTAAAGTGAATCATGCTTCTAACACAATGTAACGTACAGGATTTGTTGTTTAGTCTAACGTCCATAATTAACCATTGACTAAAAATAATGGGCTATACCATATACTCAGCCATATTCCCACTGAAGTTCTGCTTAACAATTGATGGCATTATGTGGTCTACCAAATTAAATACAGGGGATGTACAGGCATCTCATGTATCTAAGCTCACATACAGCATTCTACTGTACATAGACTCTCCCTCCAGAATGGCTCTGAAGCAGTGGTGTTGGACCATTCACTAGTTATACAAAGAATATGTCTATATGTGCCTGAATGTATGTACAGTATGATGTTCTATGGAGCATATCATGCATACAGAATACCTCAAAATGAGAAATGGTGGGCACTAGATCTAATTTGTGAACTTTTGTACAGCTCACAGTTGGCAAACTTTTCATTTATTTGGCCTTATTTGCTGCTTTAAACAGAGACCGTCCCTGTTTTAACCGATCGTACTTCCTCTTTGGATTATAGGATTAGATGAATTAATGAGTATGAATTACATTTACAGCTACTTGAGGTGGAACAAAAAGACATGAGGAAATCAAATCTCATGCTTCAAGGATGAAAGGATCCATAAAATGAACACCAGCTGAGATCAGGAACAAATCCTACCCCTATCTCTACCCTCAGCCCCACTCCTTGTGTAGGATTACACAAATGGCCAGGAGGGGTATTGCAAGATTTAGGGTGGGGGGTGGGTTTGCTTTTTTTGAGGTATCCAGTGTAGGCCATTTCTTAAGCTCAAATACAAAACATGATGTATCATTGATATAGATTCGTTATGGTCACTTCATATATGTTCTCTAAGGACAACATGCAAAATCTATCAATTCACATGGAGGAATAACAAACACACTCTTAAATAGCCAAACTACAAAGACAATTGTACTTTCCATGATTACCATAACTCCAAACTGAGCTCAGTACTGCAAATACTCACATGAGTGGTCCCTACTCACTCTACCCATCTCACCCCACTTCAATGGAGCTGGTCATGTGACTAAGAACAATTTCTGTGGGTGTCCATTGCAGGACTTGAGTAAAAGTTGTTTCTCAAATGAGTGCACCAGCACATCTTTATTGGGTTTATTTTAAATATGTTATAACATACTTATTAACCTTTAACCTTTAACCATAGAGCCTGATTCTACCACCCACTGGGGCTACTTGCAGAGCAAAAATGGCAGAATCACAATCATATGTATGTAAACATTCATAACAATTTGTTTTTTAAAAGAATCTTTTTGCAAAAGTCCATGTTGATTTTATATAGAGAGTATGACAACAAAAAGACACATACAAATACACAACAAAAAGTGCTACATAATCTGTATCAGGATAGTAATAAAAACCAGTTGAAGACATGTTCCTATAATGGTTCAAATGCACTCATGGCTATATATACACTGTAGAAGTGAACCACACCTCCTACTCAGACACAAAGGGTCTACCTTTGAAAATGCATGTAAGCAATTGTGTGCCTAATTTGCACACGCAAGTACCACAATGGTGTGTGCAAACTGGGTATTTCTTCAAGTAAATAATCAGTTATGTGCCTGCCTGGCTTCTTTGTATGTGCAAACACCAACAAATCAGGTGGAAAATAGCCTGCACACAGTTTCAAAATAAGGCCCTACATGTTGTAGATGGTTCAAAACCATGTATGAAAAATCTCAACCCAGTACAAATCAAGAATAAGAAAATAAAGCATTGGCAGCCATTTAAGACTCCTCTCCAAAAATAGTGGAATCTGGTTAGCCTACACCCACTCAAAGCATTACTTAACCTTCATTATGTATTCTACAAATATATTTAATTCCTTTCGTATGCTCTGTATGGTTACAGACTATATGAGCAATTTTTTTAAACTTATCTTGGTATCATTTATACTTCTGCAATGTTGAGCTTACCGTCTGCTTGCAGCGACCACAATAAAAATATTCTGGGAGGTAAGAAGGGGAGGGAAAGAACTAGCATAATAATGTGTAATAATCCTTATGGACAAATTCTTGTTTTACTAAAGTCAATGGGAGTTTTATTGTGAACTTCAATAGGATGAGAATTTGGCCCTTAGTATGAAATCTTGTACGAATGGCAGCTTTCACCAATTGGTAGAGCACAGTAATTAACTGGATGTATGGGAAATGGGTGCCTGAATTATCTTAATAGAATCTATTCACTGATTATCCTAACTCACCAACAACTGCTGGCTCTACGTACTCTACTGCTATTGTCCCAGCACAGAAGACAGCAGAAGAACAGAGTCTGACGTTCCTCAGACCAGAAGGACAATCAATCTCAATCCAACCTAAAGAACATGATTGAGCAAAAAGAGAAGTAACCAACACCAGTTACTCCAAGATGCTCTACAAATGAGAATGTAACAAGGGTCTATATAGCATTAATTCCTTGGGCTTCAAAAAAGAAAGGAAGATTCTCTTTGTATTGTCCATAATTAGTTTGTGGGTTTTTTTAATGAATGTTGTGGTTTGTCGTTTGTTTGCACCTAATCCATTGGGAAAACTGATAAAGAATAGTTCATTAATATGAAATACCACATCTAGACAATGCATCATATGCTATATACGTGCATACTGGACACATTGCTGGAAAGTTGCCTTGGTCTGTTTCATTTAAGGCACTTTTTTTGTGGCTATTTCAGAAAATGTTGCAACAATATATTAGAAAAGGATCTTCCTTGTACCCTCAGTCCTCACAATAATGAGCTGTACTAACCCTTTAAACCTAAGGGTCTCCAGAAGACTTCGTTAAAGGGATGTTGGTGAGCACAGGCTCGGAAATAGTTCAAAACAAGAAGAGAGAAAGCAGTCCTAGGGAGTTAGCAGTGGGATGGGAAGATCCCAGGACACTGACTTTAAAGGCCCGGGATCAGGATCCCACAGTGTGGGAGGACAGGGCTCCCCTCTCTCCCAGCCAATCAGGAGAAGCTTTCAGAAGGAGGGTAGTATATATGCTGCCTTCCCTCTCAAAACAGGGAGCATGTGGCCAGAGGAAGGACGTCTACAGAAGGTTAGATTCTAAGCAGAATAATGTCTCTGTGGATGACAAGAGCGTTGGAAATGGGTATGAATTATGGGGTTACTCCCAAGGATCTTGCTTTTGAGACACAGAGTTCCACTTCGATTTACTTTGGGCTATTGAGCCAGTTTCAATGGAAGTCTGGGGATAGCCCTGAGCCAGACTATATGGTGCTCCTAAGGGTCCCTGAAGAGAGAGGGCAGAGGGAGGGAAACATCTCTGGCCATGGGGACCCAGCAAATGACACCCAGTAGGAGTTAAAAGCAATCTGTTCTCTGAGGGTGTAATATGGTCATGGGAATGGGCTCCCCCTTCAGCTCCTGGAAACCCTGACTGGCAGGCCCTCTTTGTGAGCTGAGCAGCACACACAGTCCACCCGGGTAATGCCACCAAGTGTCTCTATTATTGTTTATGCTCCAGGTACATCACAACACAGCAGCAGTAATGTAGAGCCCCCTTCTGCTCCTTCGCTCAGACTTTTATACTGCTTGCTTTCTTCCCAGAGCTATCCAGCCGGCAAGCTAATTACCTCACCAAGCTTCCTAAAGGTGCAAATGATCCCTTCTACCCTTCCAAATCCAAACTACCTAAGTCCCTCCTACTCTAACTATAGCCAGTGCCCTGGATGTTCTAAGGGACAAAGGTGCTGGCTTCCAAGGGGCTCAATTTGTAGCTGCTAACTGCACCCTGTCACAGGCCCACTATATACTTGATTAATTAGGCCAATTTCCCCCTACTCTTCTATTAACTTCACCAATTTTTAAAAGAGCTTCCTGCCCAGTAAACACACCTATGAGTTTCTCATGCTGAGCATACCATTTGGGATGGGTAGATATACCTGTGTCTCCAGTAACTATCTTAAGGAAGCCAAAATAGATATTTTTCTGTTCAAGTCTAAAATATTGGAAGTGAGGGACAAGTGAAGACACAAATGGAATCAAGACTCTAGTTTTCCATGAGATGAAATTCTGTTCTCTTTAGTATGCATAGCACACTATCCAACGACTGAGTGGCTGCATTAGTAATCATCTATAGTAACATAAGCCAGATGAATCAATTTTCACAGGAACTTGGTTAAAAATCAAATAACCCCCTAATTTTGCTCATAAAGCCAGCCATAAACTAGACTGACTAATGACACTAAAGCTGACGTGTATTATTATATATCCCTATAGTAATTTCCCTAAAATGTCTACACAGCAACTTAATGTTCATCTTTTTGTTATAACTGTAATTTTCTGTGTCCCTGGGGAAAAGCTTGAAACGAAAAGTTAAATTGTGTGTGCTAACTGAGGAATCACTTGAGTACAGGACATTTAGGATTTGTGTATGTACCAATAGTTTTAAAAAAATACACGGCCAATGCTTCAGATGAGAGAGACAGAATTAGTGCACACCAACTGCATGCTCAAAACCTTGTATTTGTATGTGCAAAGAGATGCATTCAGACAAGACAACTGTATGCGCAACTACACATTTCCAGGGGCATTTACCACCTGTGCACTGTTCTTGTGTTCTGCGTGGGCCGATAGTATTCAAAGCCTTCACTCATGTTGATCGTACAAAAAAGTTGTTGGCTCCAATTAATTAGCAGTGATGGTCACAGTATTTGTGAATAAAGCAACTTTTTTAAAAAAAATATGCATTTTTTTAAACCTCATTTTCCACAAAAGAGCACAAAACTTCAGTACACTAGACCAGTGGTTTTCAAACTTTTTTTCTGGCGACCCAGTTGAAGAAAATTGTTGATGCCCGTGTCCCAACAGAGCTGGGAATGAGGGGTGTGGGAGGGGCTCGGGGCTGGGGCAGAGGGTTGGGGTGCAGGGGTGAGGGCTGCATGTGGGGCCAGGAATGAGGGGTTCAGCATGTGGGAGGGGGCCTCTGGGCTGGGGCAGGGGGGGTGAGCGGCGGGAGGGGGTCAGGGCTCTGGGCTGGGGGTGTGGCTGGGGATGAGTGATTTGGGGTGCAGGAGGGGGCTCAGGGTTTGGGGGGGCTCAAGGCTGGAGGGTGCAGTGCAGGAGAGGGTCAAGGCTCTGGGCTGGGGGTGCAGCACTGCTGAGGGGACTTTTAACAGCCCTGTCGGCAGTGCTGACCAGAGCCGCCGCGATCCAGTGCCTTGCATTCCACGACCCACTACTGGGTCATGACCCGCAGTTTGAAAACCACTGCTCTAGACACCTACATAATGAGATTCGGTCAAATACTTGTGCATAGTAGCCAGGACCACAGTATTCTAAGATACTGAAGGAACTATTAAAATATATAGACAGACGTATGTCAAACCAGTCTAGACATGAAGAGCCCATGGCCAGGTTTTGGTGCTATACAACTATATAACATATACTGACTCAGGGTCAGTAGGAGAAAGATAAAACAGATTCCACATCCTAGAATATGCATAACATCTCTCATATAATATAAACATATACAATATTCTATTTATAAAACTCCTCATCTTGAAGGAACCCAAAAAATGGGTCAGTCCTATTATTCTCTCAGTTACTGCAATGTAAGATAGCCAGTAGGATTTTATTGGTGCAGGATCTTGCGCCCCACCCCCCCGCCCTCGGGGACACACACACACACACACACACACACACACACACACACACACACACACACACACACACACACACACACACACACACACACACACACACACACACACACACACACACACACACACACACACACACACACACGTCTGCCAAACAACAGACTATACAATCACTCACATTCTCTCTCTGAATATTTAATTATTTATACACAGTGAAACAGCTTCACCAGGAGAGATTGACAGAGCCCCACTCCCCCCAAGAAAATCCCAGAATACCTGGTGATTAAGCATTCTGCTGGGATTTAGGAGACCTAGGTTCGCTCCCAGCTGCAGAGCAGGAATTTGAACCTGGGTCTCCTACACCCCAGGTGAGTACTCTAACCATTGAGCTATCTGGCAAAAGGAAAAGAACCACCTCCTCCAGCTGTGTTTTTGCAGGGCCTGATCCAGTAGACATGCTCTCGGGCAGCCTCAGAAAATGCCTAAAGGATTGGGCCTGTAGATGGGATTGGAGGGAGAACACCTCATCTGAGAATCCCACTGAGGTTTAGGTGCCAGGCAGCTTTGTGCGTGCCTGCTGGCAGATTTTTAGGTGCCACCAGTACTTTGCTGGTGGAAATGTAGGTGCCTACAGGGTTAGGTGGCAACTGAGCAGAGGTTTTGAGGATCTAAATATTGGATGTAGGTGCATAAAATGGCAGCTAGGTGCCTAAACCACTTTGTGGATCTAATACCTAAACTCTCTGATCTTTAATCTGCCCACATGTAAAACAGGTATAATACTTACCTCACAGGACTGTTGAGACTTCATTAATTGATAGTAAATAGCTTTGAGAGCTGTTCTGTAAAAATTATTTCTATAAAAGTGCATATACATTAAGTACTAATTGCTGCCAGATGTCCATTCATCATCTCAGGCAGTCAGACCAGCAGCTTCTTTCCAGACGTTTTCTGCAGTAGGCTTAAATGGTTCACTTTTCGTTTCTGGATCTAGATTTTTGCTCTGAAGAGCACAAGCCCTTTGATTGTCCTAAATGCAGCACTTAGTTTACTGGTCCAGGGAAATGCTTCAAACACTTGACGCCACCACCGCACCAAGCAACACTGCCATTCTAATGCCTTTAGACAGGAGAGATGGCCCCTATCTGCGATGTTCTGATCTAGATCTAGCTCCAAACATGCTTCCCTTTTAACACGTTGTTAGTGAGGTGAGTGAATTCCTGCTAAAGATTCTACAGGGACTGCAGCTGAGGGTGATCCTTATGTTACGACGCCCTGCAACTGGAGAGGAAGGCTCCCTGTGCTGTCCTTCAGCTAATGCACCCACACATGTGCCAACCCCAATCTGTATGTGACATCTTACTATTGCACCATGAAAAGTAAGTGTCCTTGTATTGTACATACCCTGCAAATGCAGCCATTTCTGAAGTCTCTCAGCTACAGAGATTGTGCATCATCACCCCCATGCGCCAATGTGTTGCTCAAGACTTGGAATTGCTCCACCTGCTTGCGTTCGTTGTTAGGAGCTGGAAGAGTTTTCCCTTCATCTGTTTAACAGATGCTCAGATTTTCAACTCACAAGACAATATGTCATACAAAAATGTCTTCAAAATAATTAGCAGGATCTCAGACACGTCTATTGTGAAGTCTGCACGTAAGGAAAAGCTCAGACAGTTCCGAAGAAACTGCAACTCTGGACTACATCTGGGACTTTTACAGCATCCTTTTACATCTTCCTGCATGACATTTATTGTTATCTATGTAATCCGAAGGATGAGTGCTGGTATGTAGAAAGGTGGGGCTGGTATGTAGAAAGCCTCCACAACATTAGGAGCATAAGCGGTCCTATAATCTGTCATTTTCTTATATTGAAGTAAATTTAACTGAAAATAGAGAACAAAAATGAAGTATATTTCCAAAGAGAAAAATCAAATTTATGTTCATAATTCAAAGCATCATAATTGCTTGTCTCTTTCCTCCCTCCCCAAATATTTTTCTTACAATGGAAAAAAATGAATAAATACAATATTCCAGTACTGTAAGATATTACAATATAATAGTTCACTATGTAACCCTTCTGCCAGTCAGAGTCGGCAGCAACAAGGGCCGGGTTCCATATCTAGGGGTTCCATTCCAATAACACAATGCAAAACCGGCTCGAGCCCCCACCCAGTGACCTGGGACAAATATATATCACCCCCCCGGGCGCCTCTAAGAGGCAGTACTTCCCCTCTCGCAAGCACAGAGTCTGAGTGTAGAAAAACCTTTTAATGACAGAGAGAAACAATGCAGCATTTTGTTGGGGAAACACCACATCTAGGATTTGTAAACCAAACTGTGAGCAACGACCCACCCCAGCAAATTGGCCATGTCCTTTCCCTTTGGTTCTTGAGTCCAGCAACCCCAAAAATCACCCAAAGTCCCAAAAGTCCAACAACCCAAAAGTCCAGACCCAGAGTTCAAAAGTTCCTCTGCAGAGTGTTACACCCCCCCAGTCTGGGTAGAAATGTGGAGGGGAGAGGTAAGGGGCACCTTACGTGGCTCAAAGCTGCCTCCCCCGTCCCTTCGTGGGGCTTCGCTCGGCTCTGCTCCGCTAGCCATCCCACGAGTCACTCCACTCAGCCGTCCCACAAGCCGCTCCGGCTGTCCCGCGAACTGCTCCGCTCCACCAGCAGCTCCACTCCGTCAGCCGGCCTGCAAGCCGCTCCGGCTGTCCCGCCAACCGCTCCGCTCCGCCAGCAGCCCCGCTCCGTCAGCCACGCAGCAGTATATCTTCCGGCTCCCCCACTACTTAACACAGTGCTCAGTGATTTCAGCTCATAACAATTTCAGTTTTTTTAGTGATTTCAGCTTGTAGTTAGGGGAGCCTGTGTGCTCATTTGCACACTTGGCCCAGAGTGATTCCAACTCAGCAGCCTGTGGTTAGACTCCCAAGGAACTCAAAATTAGCTGTGATATTCCACAGTGGAGAGAGAGAAGGAGGTGCAATTGACATTTCAGGCCCTCAGAAGAGACCCATGCCACCAGATACAAATACCTGTCCCCAGCCTCTCTCAATTCACTGGGTCTTGGAATCCATGTCCCTCGCCTAGCAAGTGCTGCTTAGCTAAGGGCGAGTCCCTTCATCATAACAAAAGCCCACTGTCCTTGATTCACATAATCAGGGTAACAACACTTTATTCTTCCTGCCCCAATAACAGAGAAACTGGGGCTCCCACAGCAGTCAAGGTGACCATTTGGGCAAGCGGTCCATCATGCTTTGCAGGGTGGGTGTGTCCATGCAAACAAGATTAGCCCCTGACATCCCTTTCCACAACTCACCACCAGATGTCAGGGTAGAGCTCATCCTGACTCTGCTTACAACTACATAACCGAAGGCCTCTCCTCCCCATCCCGTGCCTTGCAATGCAACAGTTCAGAAGTGTTTAGATCATCATAATCCTGGCCATGTCACGTTATAGCTCACATACTCCTTAACATGGTAAAAGTCAAGCTGAGTTTTTTTAATCTAATGATAACATGACAAGATGCTCAATTGTCAAGTGAGGGCACCTGATAGATTTAGAGAGACCACGAAAGCAGAACTGAACTGCCCCACAAATGTTTTTGTGTTAGTAAGGCTCATGTTACAAAGGTCCAAATGGCCAAAGTGTTGGACTTCACTCCATTGATTTTATCACAGGAATTCTGCCATGAAATTACAAATACCCTGGAGGATAAGCAGTCTGTGTGCAGTGGTGATATGAATAAATTTAATTCCCATCATGTGATCTCATGATGGGGAATACTGAGAATTAACATGAGTTATTTAATTTCATGCTCAGGCCTGAAATGAAACCGCAGGCCTTCTCTGAGGAAGGCTATGGAGTGAATCCAAGAAGATAAAGCAAAAGCTGTTCCTGTTCTTCCTCTCACCCACAACCCCACACAGAGGTCAATTTTTGTGTGTGTGGGGGGGAGGACATGGTGGAAAGGGGGTTATTATTATTATTTATTTGTATTACCATAGCACCTAGGAGACCTAGTCAATGACCAGCACCCCATTGTGTTAGGAGCTGTACAAACATAGAGGCAAAGATGGTATCTGCTCCAGACAGCTTACAATTTAAGTATTAGACAAGGATGGATATTTGGAGTACAAGGAATCAGTGAGATTCAGTTACAAAAGGTTTCTCTTTTAATCCCAGGTGTGACTATAAAATAGCAGTGGTAAGTTTGGGAGTGTATAGCCAGGGTTTGGAAAGTGTGTAGACAATGCAAGCACGGGCCTAGATTTTCCCTGTGTTGGGGCCAATTTGCACCGCACCATCAGCACAAAGCAGCCTTAAAGTCAGCATCACCAGCAATGGGTGGATCACCCAAATACAGCAAGTTCCTCTGGAGGGGAAGAAACAATGACATCTCCTAGACCGCCTTGTGATGGGGTCCCCACCCCACACAAGCCCTGAATAGGTTAATGGGGGGCAGAAGGGGCCAGTTAACCTTCTGTACTGCACCTGAAGGGGAGCTAGGGATTGATAAGCACTAACTGCAGGTGAAGCCCAGCTAGGGGAGTATAAAGCCAGGAAAATAAGAACAGCAAGGGGTTGCAGGAAGGAGGTCTGCAGTCACTCCCAAGAGGGAGAGGGAGTTGGCCAGGACAACAAGGAAATCCAAGCAGAGAGTAAATGCAAGGTCCTGCCCTGGACTAGGGAGTCTTACAAAAGGCCTAGGAAGGTGAAGTAGCCACAGGGAGCAGAGGAATCTCTGGTGGTAAACCCAGAAGCAAAGAGGCAAAAACAATCCAACCTGAAGTAGAGGTAAAATAATATAAACCGTATTAGTTGTTCAGCCCCATCTTTTCTAAATTACCAGTAACTTTTGCCAATATTGACCATTTGAAGAATGCTATGTATGCTATGTACTGGATGTCCCTGGCACAAGTAACAAGAAAAAATTTAAATTAGGCATTATTTTACTACCCCCCCCCTTCCTGATAGCTGGCAGAATGCAGTCCCCTAGCACACACAAAAAATGCCTTTCCCCATACAGATCTAACCCCCAGAAAATAAAATATTATCCTTGATTCTAAACTAGAGGCCATAACGAGGAGGAATATCCTTCCTTAACTCCCAGGCATGCAGAGGGAGCTCATATATAGCGCCAACCCTCCACCCAGCACCTCTAGCTCTTCAGGCCTTTTGGGGAAAGGAATACAGGTCACCTCCTCCCCCTTTGGGGTGATTTATAAGTGTATGAAAGAAGTAGTCCCTATGCTACTGAAGGCACGAGGTACAGACTGTTTCTGGCTCCCTGTGGCCCTTCTCCAGGGTGCCCAGGGGAAGCAGGGCTGGAAGACCCCTTGCACCTGCCTATGGTACTTATCCAGCCCTCATTACCAGAACACCCCTGTAAGGTAGGGAAATATTATCCTGAGGCACACAGAAACTAAAGGCCAGATGTTCAAAGGAATGTAGGTGCCTAAAAATGTATATTTGAAAAATCTCACTAAGAACATTAGCTGCCTAAGTCCCATTGTTGGAGTTAGGCACCTAAATACCTTTGAAAATCTGACCCTAAGTGACTTGCCTGAGGTCACCCAAGAAGTCTGTGTCAGAGCAGGGACTTGAATCTGGGTCCCTCAAGTCCCAGATTAGTACTCCAACCACTGGACACACCCTCCAGCCCGACTTGCACACTCATGTTAGGGCTAGGGCCCAAATGGCCACAAGTGGCATGGTCACTTGGGGGCCAGAACTTGTAGTAGTCCTTACACAGGCAAAACTCCCATTGCTGTCTCCACTGCAGGCTGAAGCTTCTGGGCATCAACTGAGAAGAATGTAGCCTCCTTACACTACCTCATTGAAGCACTGCCCCAGACCCAACTGTGATGCAGACAAGAGAAATCCATATAATACATAATCCAGACTCTTGCAACAAAACCAAGCTGAAGTGAACGGAAGTGCAGACGGTGCTGCAGATAAAGTAAGGAGGCACACAAGAAACTCATATTCATATTTCAAATTTGCTCCAGGCTCACTTATTACGCACAAAGTCTGAAAAGTTGACAGAAAAATATCTATTGTACAGAACCACACCAAATAAATTTCATTTTAGGTTCTCATTGCCAGCTTTTACTCAGTAATTGCTAAAATAACATAAGAAAAACAGATTTACTCCATCTATAAATATGCATAAGAATATTTGGTGTCAAAACACATCAGCATTAAACACTGACCATGTAAAATAGATCCAGGAAGGTAGGTACGTGTATATGTGTGTCTGTCCATCCATTTGGTGGGGTGGGGAGAGAAAGGATTTTTCAGAAAAAAAGCTCCACTAGGTGCTGTCATTGCTAAGGCAGAGTTAACTGGAGATGTGTAGTGTATCCCAGTAAAATAATAAGAAGCGACTGTCTTGTGCCATATATTTCAGAGCCCTCAACTCAAAAAATTATTCAGTTGGGAATATCACATTTCATTGACTCTCTTCCACAGTAGGCTAGGGGGACACAATTTCTGGTGGCACCAGGACCAGGTGTGTAGTGTTCTTGTCCTATCTATTCCCTATTTTAGCTAATACAGTAGAATCCCCTTCAAGTAATTTCCCCTCCAATAAAACAACTTCCTGATAAGGGGCCTGCATCCAGAAGGACTATTATCTGTAGTGTGTGTGGCTTCTGTGACTTCCCTTGCAGCCCTGCCACACTGTATTTGTGGTTGGGGTGAAAGTCTCACCTGCTACAGCCATTGGGTATACAGGAGCCCCTGCACTGCCACTTCCCCAAGGCACTCCCCCACCCTGCACAGCCCCACAGCAGTGAACTTCATCCTTCAGGCACACCTTAACTGCAGTACATAAAAGATCCTTAGTGTTAACAAAGAATACTCAATGATAAGCAAATTCTTTGAGAATAAAACCCTTAGAGTAGCTTGTCAAGAAGTCAGTAGTAATTGAAGTCACTATGTTAGCTCACTCCTACACATTTCCTAAGTAAGGGCTGTAAACTGTGCCAAACCATATTAAATTATAGAAATTGATGTCCACTTGGGACTGAATCAAAATCATATTTTTTTATTAAGAACTTCAGGACTTAAAGCAAAGTTCCAGGGAGAAAACATCCCTCTCTTCAATTCACTGCCAAGTTTTTTTTTATGTAATAAACATTATTGCAAGGATTATTTGATATTTTTAACACTTCAGTTTAATAACAAATGGCAAACACAGCATTGGTTCACATCTGCTATATTCTAGTACTTTATTTTAATACAACAGCTTGCTCTCAATCATCAGAATTTCCAAATGATTTAATTACACTAAGAATACCAGATTCTCAGGTGGTGCAAACAGACATGGCACTAGTGAAGTCAAAAGAAGAAGATGCATTTGCATCAGCTGAGGATCCAGCCCAGAGACTTCATACATTTAACAAGGATTCCACAAAAGCATTTCCAAGATAGCTTCAGATAACTGAAAAGGTAAGATGAACAGTAAGCTCTATAAAAGTGTTTCTGATGTCAGCAGGAGCAAGTTATTCTTAGCCCTCTGACAATTCAGTCACATCAACAGTTTCAATAAAGCAGTAGAAACCAGTCTTCTATCCTGTTCCAGTCTAAACAGCCAGACAGGTACTTAGAGTCGACTGCAAAAACACTTAAAATAATCATGGCTCACATATTTATCTAACCTCATTTCAATTTGCCTTTTCCTTCTCCTCCCTTCCCCCGCCCCAACCAGATACTCCACTGTACCTATTTTTAGACACTTCCTTCTTCAATCTTTCAAATATTATTTTAAAAGTGATTTCTGGCTGCTCTAGGGTTGGTTTTCTCCCCTATTTTGCACTTGGAAGCACTTCCTGCAAACTGCAAACTGACACACATCACACTTGCTGATCTGAAAAAAAACTAATGTATAATTGTTCATTGGCAATTTTGTAGCAGCAGAGAAGTCAATGAATCTGTCAGTAGAAGCAACACCACCTTTATAACTGTCACACCATCTAGAATTTTGTAAAGTACCAGACATTTACAATTTATCAATTTTTCTTCCTAACTTCTCTTTGACTTTCACCCTGCTTAAAATATAGTTTCTTTTCCTTGACTCAATTCTATATTGGCAGCCCACTAATTGCAAGACTATAGACATCCGAGTTTTATTAATTATCAGGTGCAGAACTGATGACATACCCTCTAAATCTTGAGAGCACTGCTACTAGGGTACCATGTAATCACCAGGAAAAATAACTTCATATGAAAGCACTGTAGGTGGGGAAGAAACTGAAGATGAAAATGAATCAAGCCTGTCTTCACACTGATTACCTCATCAATTTCCTCACACTGTGTAACACTCTCATGACAAAACAAAACAAAAGTATCTAAACTAGGGTCCAGATCCTTCAAACCCTATTAAGCCTGAGGGTGTTGTCTGTTAGTATACAACATATTTTATTAAATAACCATCAAAAAGCAGAATTTTTTTCTTCGTAAGACTAAATATTATGGCATCATTAGTTTAAAACATGGACATCAGCCTCTCAAGAGTCGGAAACATTCTCCTATACCCAATCTGAACATATTTACAGACTATTTGGTATAGTAGATTATAATGAAATGGTGGGGGAAAGAACAGGAAACCAGTAGAATTGGAGATGTGTGCTAGATACATTTTATCTTTGCTTAAATGAACAGTCTTGTTATTAAAGTATCGTATATAAAAGGAGTATAATTATATTATTGTATATTCCCATTGACCTCAATGGGCTGTGGATCAGGCCCAATGTCTTACTACAGATAAGTGGATTTGCAGTCCAATTCCAACATTCTTGTATACCAAAAATCTCATTGGCTTCAAGGGGAGTTTTGAGCAGGCAGAATCAGCCACAAGAGGAAAATTGACATTGACTAGAATATAGCAATTAGAAATTATTATGAATTGCTAAGAAGGCTCACATTAGCTTGAAACAGCATGGGCATTCTGTGTGCAGTATCAAACTTCTGTGGTGCAATACACCTTCTAATTTTGGGATACCCTGTGTGTTCATACATATGCATGCATGTCAGAATCTAAATGCTATGCTGTCCAAGTAAATCAAACCTAATACCAGTGGTTTCAGAAGAGTTGCAACATGAAATACCTCCATGGATTAATAAAGATGCATTCATTTATTTATTTCAAAAAGCAGCATTGTCTAAAAAGATCTACCTAACATCTGTCACATCTGATTTTGTGCTGCTGCACAGAAGCACATTCTTTAATGGTATTTGGCGGGCAGAAGGAATAACACCCAGAGAACCCAATGCTGCCGGATTTACATTAAAGAATGGCTTCAAGTGTTAGAAATGAAGGATGTTTTCATTCTCCAAGAGCCAATACAAAGCAAAGATGCAGTGTCTACACTAATTATCATGAAGAGCCATCCTGCTACCCAGCGTGCTTCAGTAACCATGGAGACCTAGCCTGGATATCACTCACACAAATTAGATCGAAGAAGTTTCTAGAGGCTCCATCCTGAAACTGAAGCCGTCATACAAAGATGGAAACATTTCTCAAGGACACTCCATAACAAAACGATTGACAGTGACTTCAGCATCTGCTCAGAGTAACCACTATAATACATTTCAATTTTGTTTTAATGTCAAGTGTCAAAAGCTATTAAGTACAAGATATTTGAATCCTGGTTATCACAGAACTGGTTAACTCCTATGACCAAAAGACCTTGCATGAATGAGCATGATGAGCATGGCCTTTTCTACAACACCAAAAATCCCAGAACAAATATTGTAACAAATCTGTGAATATCTAGGGCTTCACAGTTGTAACTGTACTAAATTCCAGCATCCTGCCTTCAGGGCTGTACAACACAACCTTAATTCTAGCTTTTTGTGTATAGACATTACGATACCATCTTTAGTACATGATCATATAGTATTTCATAAATGTCATATAAAATCATATTTTCCTTTTTTAAAAACATGTTACATCTTTGTAATTTTTTTCTAATCACTGAATGCTTACACTAATTTAATTGCCATAAAGTGGCCAGCTCCTTAGAATGGCTAAGTGTCAGCAACTTCAAGTTTGGTGTTGGAGGCACTTCTATGGATATGGATACACATTTTTTTACAATACGTTCACTTCTCCCCAAGGTATGTACTTTAATAATTTTCTCAGTACCCATGTATCATACGTTTAGGAGGATATTGCATTCTTCTGCAGACACATACACCACTGGACAGTAATTAATGTCAGGTAGTTCCCCACAGAAATACATATACAATGTTGTATTAACAGTGTCTAATTTTGAGACTTGTTTGATTATCACTCTAGTTACACTTCTATATAATTCTGTATTTGTATTAAATCTTCAAAATGTACTAACAAAATGTAAATATTTCTTCTATGAGTGGACTTCAAAATATTAAACTGTTTGAGTGAGAACTGTGTACAGAATTTATTCTTGTATATTACCACACTGAAAGGTACTAACATTTCTAATTAGACAACTACAAGTACATTGAAAATTGAAGCTTTCCAGAGACTGATATAAAATTTATTTTCCTTTCCAGATCCAACATATTTAATTGTATTAAGAAGTAATATATAAATGAAACACTATGAACAGCAATACACGTTAAAGAAACACCACTGAGAAGGTTGTAATCACTGAGGGAATTAATGTTTTCTTAATTCTCAACAAATGCCAGCACATTTTCATTGTCTTTCTATGTTATATTTCATCCATAGAATGTTGTCTAGCTACAATATATTGCATAGTTTTCATATGGATGCTATTTGTATGGCATATAGGCCCCAATCCAGAGATCACAGAAGTCAAATGGGAGCCCTGTATTGACTTCAGAGGACTTTGGACTGAGCCCATTAAAAGTTCACAGTGTCACAAAGAGGGTATACATCTAGATTTAAGGTTGTAGAAAATATATATTTGAGAACCTGTATATTATCACGCAATTAAAGATTTAGGGGCAGATTGTCAGCTGGTGTAAATTGTCATATCTCCACTGAAGTCAATGGAGTTATGACAACGTACACCAGCTGAGGCCCTGCCCCATATAGCACAACTTATGCACTAGAGCACTGTAGTGAGGCAGAGTGGCCTCCCTCCGATATGGAAGGGGTTAACTCCCTCTGGTGGGCGCAGCTGACCACACCCTGCCCCCCCGCACAAGAAGTGCAGCGGCGGGAGAGAAAGTATAAGAGTAGGGCCACGCAGCTCAGTCGGGGCCGGACAGGGGAAGGATGCAGACGTGCATCCCAGAGAGCCAAACCCACAGCAGAATTCCAGACCTGCTGTGGGGAAGAAAGGTCCCAGGAGATGGGAGACCCCCAGGGAGACATCGGAGGTAGGGTTGCCCAACCATGAGCTAGAGCCTAGAGATGACGGAGCAGCAGCAGCAGGAACCAATAGGAAGTAGTCCAGGGGAACCAGATGTTGGTCTGCTTGTATTGCCGGGACACAAGGTAGCAACTCCATGTTTCTCTGCTGACCCCATGATGGAATCGCCTGCCATTGCTAGGGACCGCAGCTAAGACCCAGTGGAATAGGGTGGGCCCAGGTCCCTCTACCCCGACCCCAACCTCGTACATGGGCTGGGTGTGCACTAAACTACTAGGCTAGAGGAACAGAGCCACAGATTTGCTGTTTGCCCCAGCCAGGAGGCTCGGGGCTATAGACTGGTTATTTATTCTGCCTACGTTCAGAAGGCCAGAGCAATAGACTGTTGTTGTTTGCCCCAACGAGGAGGCTGAAGGCTATAGACTGTTTAAGTGCTTAACCCATGCCTAGAGTGCTGAGCCCATAGACTGTTTTTATCTACCCTGGCCAGGAGGCCAGGCTACCAGCCAACTGGGGCCGTGCGGAACCCTCCCGAGGGAAACCTGAAGGGCTAGTTGGGCAACTTGCACGGGCCCACGTCAGACCACCTAATGAACTTCCAGCGGGTGTGTCGGCTTCCCGATGCCATCAGAAGGGGGTGCCCCGACCCTGAGAGGGAGGAATATTATCGGCACCAAGTGCCATTTCCAAGTTATAGACATTGTACAAAATTCCCATTTTACAGATGGCAAAACAGCAATGTTAAGTGACTTGTCCAAGGTCACATTGAAATAAATATCTGATCCAGAAGCTGAACCCTAGTCATGTGGCTCATAGTTCAACAATGTCTTGGATTTACATAGTACTTTTAATCTGTAGAGCTCAGAGCAATTGACAAGGGTGGGTACACAAGTAGCCCCATTTTACAGACAGCATAACTAGGCACATAGATATGAGGCTTTTTCTGAGAAGCACAGTGGATTAGACATATGACTTCTCCTTCAGAAAATCAGGGTTCTCAGCCCAGAACTTCATTAGCTTCCCTTGTGATTTTGAACATGTCACATGACCAAACAAGTCCATGTTTTATTTATATTATATATTTCTGGGTTTTCTTAATGGAGTTTTACACTGAAAATAAATTTGATAAGGAAAGTGGCAGGACATTTCTGATCTCTGTATTCAAAAATAATTCTCTAGACTAGAACTGGAATTGGAAAGAGTTAATTTAAATTTCACATTTTTAAAATAAAAAGTACAAACATAAAACTGATATCACGGTTTCAGTGGAGTTTGGAGAACATGTCACTATAGCATTCATATATGTAAACTAGTTCAAATTTACGTGAAGTAGCCCAGTTGAATTGCTCCTTTGTGCTGAATTATACTTTAATCTATAGATCAGTCTTCTGATTGTATATGTTTACTATGGGCCAAATTCTGCTCTCAGTTATACCAGTGTAAACCTGGAAATATTCCACTGACTTAAGTGCTGAAATTCAGCTTTTGGAGAGAATGGATGTGTCAGATGATTGACAATGCATGACTGGCTTATATTTAGCTCAAGTAACAAGTGACTGAAAAAAATAGCTACCATATGACACTTGGCAGTAATTAGTGTGAAATGATCTTAGTCCAGTTTCCACAGGACAGGTGACCACATCTCAAACACCAACTTCACAACTGGCACTGATCTGGACTTTAGGTGTCAGTGTCTGGAGAGAGGTCAAGGGTGGAAGAGGCAAAAAGGATACACCACACTGTCTCTCCGGAAGTGTCCGTCAAGTCCTATTAGTACTGAAGCACGGTAGATGTGTAGTGCAAGGCAGATTGCACTGGCAATTCCCATGCTGCACTTAGTGGACAGTCAGAGAACTCCAGCCTCCAGTGCTGTGAACATTGTGCCTTCTGTAAACATCAAACTCAGTTCAGATAGAGAAAACATCTAGTGATTTCACTTACAAACCATTCGGCACGAAAGATTTTGGAGCATTTTCTTTTTAATTTCTAAATTTTTAAAGTACCAAACCAGAACACTTCAGTGAAAAAGAATAAACTGCGACACCATTATTACTTTTTGAAAGAAAAGAAAATACATTCTAAAACTATTTTAATGTTTACTGGACAAAGGTCTGCTTTCAGTTGTCACTGGTATAATACCAAGGGGAGCTCAAAAGGTAATGCTGAACCTACCTGAACTACCATTTACATTTATTCAGAAAATATGCATTATAAATTCAGTGCTATATAAATACACATGCATAGTACAGAAGACCATACAATATGTGTGCACTGTACCTGCAGTTAAAATGAAGTTCCTTAATAAATATGCTTGGTTCTTTAAAACTGAAATAAATTACTTAATTTTTATATTATATGGTCATTTAAAATCCAGGATAATGTTTTCCAGTCTGAATATTTTTTAATATAATCAAATGTATTTTATACAAAAGCATGTAGGGTTTTTAAAATTCTAAATTGTAATTATCTTATTTTAAAGGAGAAATTTCCATTTTCAGTCTTGACCCTCAGGTTTCATAGATTTAAGGCTAGGAGGGACTGTTGTGATCTGACCTCCTAGGACCATTACTCTGACCTCCTGCATAATGCAGGTCAAAGAACCTCACCCAGTAGCTCACCAGTTTCTCCTGTCTTAGTATTGGGGGGTTGTTTTTTTTGATAATTTCGGCCATAGCACGTAAGTGTAGTGCTCTTGCCAGATCTTATACGCTAAAGAGGGATGGACTTAAATTATTTAGGACCCAATCCTGCAAATAGCACTACAGAGGCAGACCTCTGCATCAACAAAGAGCCCCACTGACATCAATGGAGCTCTGCCCATGCCACTCTGATTGTAGGATTGGGGCCTTGGACTGAAAACGCAAGTGGCGCATAAAGTAAAACTGAGGATTCAGTAGGTGGCAGTCAGCACTGTCTGAGTCAATGACCCAGCACTATCTGAGTCAATGACCCAGCACTATGTTAGAGGGAACTGTGTTAGTACAGAGGCTTGTCTTCGCAACAGATGTCTAATTCACTTGCACTCATTAAAGATCCAATGACACACTTCCATACAGGAGTGGTACTAGCCTCAGTGTCACAGCCAAATTCCAACTTGAATTCTGTCTGCCTAAAATTTCCATTACAGCTTAAATTTGAGATATTTTTCTTCACTTCCTCTTCTAAAGAGCGTCGTGAAGAGTTGTTGGCAGAGAATGGCCACCATTTTCCACCCCATGATGGCTGCACTGCAGAGGATGACTGATCCCTATTTAGATATTCCAAAGTACTTTGGGATCCAAGGTATTATATATGCTAAAGAATTGATGAACATCTACCAATGAAAAGTTCCTGATTTTCTTCTTAACACAGAGAGGGTCAGCATTTGTGACAGGTTTGTTCTTTGTTTTGAGCGTGACATTCAGGAATGAATAAATGATTAATGATGATTCTCAACCAAGTCACACAGGGTCCAAATGGCTTAGTTTGGATTTCTATTTATTTGCATTTTATGCTTTGAATGTGAATCATTATTTCTTTCATAACAAATTGGAATATAAATTGTTCAGAGCCTTAAATAATTGTTTTACATTAAAAGGTTTAATTTAGATTATTTCTTCTGATTGGCGTCTCTTGCTAACGAGACTAAGGGATGATGATTTCCAATTACTGCTTTTGTTAAATCAAAGGCAGTTAAAACCACCAAGCTCTGCAATAAAAAAAAGCACCCAATTCCAGCCCAACAGACTTCTTCCTACGTTAGAGATTTTTCTCGGGCTCCAGATTCCTTCCCCTGGTTGCTCATGATGGAATGGTCCCCGTTTATTTAACCAAAACTCAATTAATCTAACACAAGCTGCGCAAGATCTTTGGCAAACAGCTGATTATACTTCCTTAGACTTTATGTGCTTCACAAGGTCCCCAAACTTCAAGACAACTCACTCTTTTTTTTTGGCAAGTTTACAGCACACCATGTAACAGGGTTATCTGGTCTGCAGGTTTCCAAAACAATATGAAATATGCATATATCATAGCAAGTTTAGAAAGACAGGTTCATTATGAGACACAAGCACACTTTTCATGGTTTAAGAAAAGTGCAAATAATTTCTCAAATACATGGATCATATGTCCCATGGTCAGAGTTAAGATTATAGTGAGTTAGATGTAGCAGACGGTTGTTGTGCTAGCAGTGAGGTTGTTGTGTGTGTCTCTAGGTACAGGAGTAGAGGTTATGGGCTGATTGTGATTGATACCATAATATTTTCATTTCCTTGCTTCTGAAGTTTTGGTTTAGGTCACAGAAAACATCCCCAACCTTAACTGATGCACAGCATAGTGGTTTTGTGTATTATATCCATATGAGCAAGCACTGGCTACCTGAATGACTTCCTCTCTCCGTAATGTGCTCTTGCAACATTGGAAGTCAGCTGGGCTGCTTTTGGCTCTGGAACTTGCTCCCACATCTGACTGAAGGGATCCCAAGATTTTAACCCTCGGTGCATGTTGGGTAGTCCCTCTCTTCACTTGGGGCTAGCTTGTGCCACTTAGGCATGGTGCATATTAAAAGTAGGGGGGAACACCTCGCCCCAGCCCAAGGGAACAGCAGGAGACATTCTCCCAGAGCTCCCAGGCACACAGAGGGTACCATACTACACTCTTTTTGATGTGCAGTTCATGCCCCATCTTTCCCCACATCATGATCAGCAAGTTCTACCAGGGAGTGGAAGGCTCAGTAAGACATAGCCATAAACCTACCTCCTACCTGGCCATCTTGGATCATGAGGTCAACCCATGGAAGTAGAGAGGGAGCAGCACTCAGGGCTGCCCAGGAACGGGAACTTGGCCCTTGTGCAGGTCATGCAGATGTGTGGAGAAGCTCCTGGTGCCTTTCCCATGCTCACTGCATGCCCCTAAAATTGCCAGGCAGACTCTAGTTGTCTGAGGGGGTAGCTGGGGGGGGGCATTTCATATTATTATTTACAATACTCCCAGGGATTGTGCTGAGGGTGCAGGTCTCAATTTAACTCCCAAAATAAATACATAAATGTGGTACTGCTCACCTTTAATTAATTAACATATATTCAAAATTAGAACCCATGGAACTATACCTAAGCAAGAGGATTCAGATGAATGTGTGTAGTCAACCCTTGCTGGTGAATGTGATGTACAAGGAGGTTTTTAGATAGGGAAATATAATTTAAACTTCCAGAACTAGATGCCCTTTGTTGGAACCCCTGCTTGCAAAATGTCACCAGTGCAAATGCTAACAAAAAGCAAGAACAATAATATATCTGACAAGACATGGCAACTTTTACTGAACCCAAAATACATTTTTCCTACCATGCCTATTTTCTGGTAAGCAAACAACATTTGCTACAATACATCCCATCACAGTGAAACATTGAACATTGCCAGAGGTCTTTTTCAAGCATGCTGGACTTAGTCAGGTTCATTTTAACTAATTTAAATCCTTTGATTAGAGGTTCATTTTTAAAGTCCAGGGACCTTATCAAGAATCTTCTGAACTAATCATTCTCCACTGGCATTCACACGTCATATTTCTATTAGTTATTTTGCACTCAGCCAACTCACAAAACTTCCACTGATGTCAGTGGCATTCCCATGCATGAAGTGAGTAAATGATACGCAATAGAGATCTGCTTGGAAGTTCAGAGAGGAGAGCATCACAATGCCAAATATTGTGCAGGATATTCTGTTTAATGGTTGTCTGCTTGGCTACTGGCCTTCACAGCAGAGGAGGCTACATTTGTTCGTGCATTCTACCCTGTTCCTATTGAAGTCAATGGCAAAACTCCCACAGACTTCAATGGTACAGAATCAGACCACATATGTGGATGAACTCAGAGGTGGTGAGCACACGCAACTCCCATTGACTTCAGTGAGAGTTGCCAGCGCTCAGCACAGAACAGGGTTTGACCCATAGTTATTAAAGTGTCTTGTGATCCTATCAGATTAAAGCCACTATGGCTGTGTCTACACTTGGAGCTGGGGATGGGATTCCAAGCTCATGCAGATATACTTGCACTAGCTCTCATCACGCCAGTGTGCTAAAAATAGTAGTGTAGCCACAGTAGCATGAGCAGTGGCAAGCAATGACATAGTCTAGCTGCCTCAAGTATGTACCCCCAGTTCCAAGTATGGACATAGCCTATGTAAAAACAAAATATTCTTTAAAAGTTTGCAATAATTTGCTATTGAAATCTTAGGTTAATGAAACAAAGCATTCTTCAATTCATGTAATTTTAGATCAAGAAAACTATCTGGGGGCAGTGTAAATGAATGTTCCAACAAGCAATTTTCCCAGAGTAAGGCACTGTTTTTTGCCTTTTTGCCTTTTGCCAGAGTAAGGCCCTGTTGTGCCCTCTGGTTTTTGAAATCATGCCTCTAAAACCAAGTCATATTTCACCACCTCTCCCACTGATGAATATAAACTTCTAACACGCTGAAGCAATTAAGATCTGTGACACTTTTCCTAATGCAGCTGGGAGGAGTTAGAGGGAGAACTTGGCAATTAGAGTAATGCTGTCAATTTGCAGTGCGCATGGCTTAAATGTAACAGATAGAGAGCCCTTAATGAAGCAAAAAGAAAATGAGGCATTGTGCTTCCCATTCACATATGTGGAAGAATAATAATAGATCCTGGATTAGGGTTTTATTATTATTTGTTTTTTTGGGTTGTTTAATTTGTTTCTTTATTAAAAGATAATGGCCACCTTCAAGTTATGATCTAACAAAATGGTAATAAAGACCATCAAAAAGCTAGCTAGCTGCTAGTCACATTATATTTATGGCTGGATGCAGCTGTGCTCAGGAAAACTGCTCCTGACCTCACTACAGCTGCAAAGAGAACATTTTTATTAGGTCTAGGATGCGATGAAGTGAGTTTAGGAATATATGCAGCAGCTACCCAACTGTGGTTTGAGTAGCTAAATTGGCAATAAATGTTTAAAGGTTGGGAGGGTACTTAAATTATCTGAAGGAAATTTAAATAAAACAGTAGATTTTTAAGCACCAGAGATGTCAAAAAGCAAATGCATGTTCTGTTATGTATTAATACATAATTGTCAGCTGTTCTGAATGAATAATATCTTGCCATGTGCTCTTTGTTCAGATTGGGGATCAGGAACCCAGACTCCTCACATCTAGAGATAAACTGAAAGTTACTAGACATGATTCCGTATATCTGAACACAAATAACCAAGCAGTTTGATTATATAACTGAAATCTAAACTAAGACCTGGACTCTTGGCAGCTCCAGAGCTCTGTTCTAAAGCTGGAGCTGCTGGGCATAATTTCAACCCTGCGGCTGTTCTAAATTATATCGCCCCCTGGGGCCATTACCTCAGCTTGTAACAGATCTCTATGAGCCATTAGACCAGCCAAGAAATTGCCAGCTGACAAACCCCCTTAAACCAACTTTATGTCATCTGGGATTTCCCCCACACCAGGAGAAACCTCAACTGACCTCATAGGGCAGTTTTTCAGCCCCTCTGCTCCACCAGGATAGCACAAAGAGGCCAGAGCAGGGACCATGAGCTGACCATCAGTATTCAAGTGAGAAGAAAAGCTTTATTTGCACCACATTTTTCTTACTCGCTATCTAGATTATCTAGATTTCAGTAGCATAAGATATGGGCAGGAAATAGTAAACATGTAGTACAGGGCAGTAGTTTGCCACTTTTCTTTAAGTGATTGAGGTGAGAATTCGGGATTTGTCAAACAAATTGAGAGGAAAAGGACGGGGTTAGGGATAGTCCTGACTATTAGGCTATTGTGTTATATTTAGCTAAAAGGAATTTAGCATGTCAGCTTTTGGCTACTGTCCAAAAGACACTGCATGTGGTTATTACTGTTATATTAGTGATACCATAATACAAATAATAAATAAATAAGAGCCTCTCCCCCCCATCAGAATCAGGATCCCATTGTCCCAGATATTTTACAGACACACAATAACTCCCTACCCCAAAGAGTTTGGAATCTAAAGAGACAAGCAGAAATAGACAAAAAGTAATACCCAAGCAAGAGTTTGGTAAAATTTAACAAGGATATTTATCAGTAATAAAATATTAAAACAATAATTATTATTAATTATTATTATTATTTAATTTGGAAATTCTATATTATTCTAGGATTCTAAACTTTTGTCTGTTCCTGCCCATCCTCTTAGTTACCCCAGCTTTCAAATTGGTGCAACTCCACTGATTTCACAGGCATTATTTCTCAAATATAAAGGAGATCAGAATCAGGCCCAAGACGGCAACTTTAGTACACCTGTTTTACAAGTATCCTGATGAGAATTTTCTTATTTGTGTGGGACATAATCAGCTTTGATTAATAATATTCCTTGCTAGGCTCATACTGCTCTAATCGAGACCCCCTGGTCAATCCAAGTATAAGGGACTATGTCATCCAAACTGATGGAAACAGGAAGAATAAAAATTGCCTTCAGAGCAGGGTCACTACATTTGAATGAAACCACTACTGACTCTGGTCACTGACTCTTCAATACAGACTTCACATTGAAGAGCCTTATAATTTAATACAAATGTTCAACCAATGACACCACTTCACAAGTTACAAGGCAACATTTTTAACCTCTGTCCTTTTGCATTACAGTAACAATGCCTGGAAAAGCAGCAGAATACACAAAATCCCTTACAATGCCTCCATAGCTTTAAGAGAGAGAAAACAAGAAGCTTTGAAATCTGCATAAACTAATATAATATTTTACTATTCTTCAAAGGATAAGGATAAAACTTTAAAAAAATCTGTTAAAAGGGACAGTAGAAGCAGCTACTTTTGAGAAGCGACCATTTTGAGCAACCTACTTTCGAGAAGTGTTCCAGGTTTCCAATCTCTACCTGATGCTACAGTACTTAGTGTTGTGCTGAAAGGAAAGAAAGTTTCCACTTGAAAACACAAGAGTGCATCATAATTAATAATCAAAGAGCTACAAGTCAGATAACCACAATCAATTCTAAATCCTCAGAATATGAACAAGGGGGAGCCAAATTTTCATATGCGGGGATCTAAACTGCACTCATTTTCACATACAGAAAGATACGCATTTAATTTTTGGTAGGAGAAATTTAGAAATCCATGATTAAAAATCTGGCCCAACAAGTGAGCTGGAAACAATAAAACATTTATTCTTAGCCTTCTCCTCCCTTTCCCAACTGTATTAAGGTTTAACTCAAATAGTGACTTTGTATTTACAGGTCCATGATTAACCAAGGTGTTTTATTTCTCTCTTGAGAACAGCTACTATTGTTGTGACCAAAACGCTAAACACTTTTCTTTTGTCACTGTCTACCAACATTAACCACATTAAACCTCATGGTATTGCTGAAAAAAAGCAGCATCCAATCTTGTTGGCACCCATGTTTTTGATTTTCTTGAGAGATAAGGGGTCTCAGCAGCAGGCAGGATCAAGAACTGAGTGTCCTGCTCAAGATTGCAAGCAGGACACAGTGTCAGCAGTAGAAGTGGAACCCAAGCTTACACTCTGGGCTCTGACCTCACCTCTCTCATAAATTAGTCTGTTCATCTTAAGAAACATATTGGAATCTTTGACAGCACACACTACCCAGGAAGTTTCGGCTGCGCTGGCCTGCATTGTGAGCTATATGAAATCACAAGCAGAGACTGCAATGGCATCCGAGGTGTCGTTCAGTCTTGAAATCCTGAGGCTGCAGCAGTGCTCTTGCCTGTATGTCAGGAATTTCAAAGAAAGAAGATAAAGAAAGGAAGGGCAGTTGATAGCAAGAAGGAGCTGGAACTTGTGCCACTGGGTAAGTTAATATTGCACTGAGAGACTATGACCGTTAGAATTTTGACCGTGGAATAACTGCAGTTCTGTGCTGCAAAATCAAATGTAAACTATATCCTCTTTGTTTGTGTTCATGTGTGTTTGCTTGGTGGAGTCATGTTGTTTTGAGCGTAGAATGATAGGATAAGATTGGAAAAAGGCAATACAGATTAAGGAGATGCAGACGCGAGAGGCATTTTGATGGTTTTTAAAGGCTGGGTGAACATTTTTTTCAGGAACCACTCTAGCGAGCAAATTTACTCAACAGTCTAAAGCTGGATGGTGGGGGAAAACTGTGGTAGGGTAAAGCTGCCTGAATAACATTTGCTGAATAATTTAGTTAAATTTCAAAAAAAAATGAAAAAAAAAATATGCAATTAAATTTTCCCTAAATTATTCACCCAGCAGATAGATAGAGTTGGGCAAATAATATGTGACTATTTGCTATGTTTTTCATTATTCATCTAGGTCCTTTGGTGGATCTAACCAAAGGGCAAAAGAAAAACAGTAATTGCTATTGAAAAAGTTACCTGCAGAAGTAAAAATGAATTAGTCACTGAAGTGCTGCGGGGGAGGGGAGGGGCGTTAAGTGTCAAGGGGAGAAGAAGCCTAACCAGCTATAAATATTAGAAGGGAAGGATAAATAAATGTAACAATGACATAAAATAGGGAAAGGGAAAAACCAGGCTCATAACTAAGGAAAACTTCTTAACTATGAGAGCAATGCAAATACAGAATGGTCTCCCAGGAAAGGTACGAGAAGCCCCATCTCTTGAGTCATTTGAGACTAACTCAACAAAGCACTGGAAACGTCATTGTAGACAACAATTCTGGCAAGGAGATGGACTACAACACTGCGTGACATACAGTTGTTGCCATTGACAAGTAGGGGAAGAAGATATGTATATAGTGGAAGCTGATATTTTCAGGTGCCCCTCAGCCAAAAATAGAATGCTTCTTCACAGAAATACGTAAAAAGCTAAATATGGAATAGGATTCTGACTGCTATAGATTCCAACTCATTCTGCAACACACTTCACTTTCGGTACAAGAGCTTTCATTTGTTAAAGAACTGCATGAGTCAAATAGCACTCTCTGATTTGAACTCTACAATCATACTCTCAAAGGCAGAGTTACATTTCCTTTCAGAGAGTGTTGTTATGCCTAACCCCATCACACAAAATGTGAAAGCCAGACCTTTCACAGTCCATACTTTTGATTACTGATGTTCCCCACATTTCATTATGTATCAACACAAAGCACAAAAGACATCATTAGGGAAACCTCTGGCAGTAGCAATGACTTATAATATTGTGTAGGGCTCATTTGGCCTGTGTTCTACAGTATCAACGCAGCAATGGCATTTGATACTGAACATGAGCTCTTCTCAGCTGCACTCACAGCAAAGAGCCACAAGAATCTCAAACTTCCTAGAACAAAGGTTTGCTCATAAAATACTGGTGACCGACATGCCAGGAAAAAACAGCCTAACACTGTAAAGCATTTCATTTCATAATGTACCCACAACTCATTTCTTTTACCTACTGAGAATGCTGTGAAAAGCACAGGAAACCACCATCAAGCAACCTCTCCCTCCACACCTCTACCAAATGGCAATATCTCAACGGCTATTACCAGAAACAACAGGCACAAAAGGTCTTGTAAGTTTTACTTGTAACTTGAAATTTCTATTTCATCTACCACTGTGACATCAGAAAGGGTTTTATTTTACAGCTGACATCTTGCACGGCAAGTGATGCCCAAGACTAAAAGAACTGTTCTCTCACTACCTTTGGGATCAGGTATGTATCTGGCTCAGCAACTGGAATTTAGCTAACAATCCTGTTGATAATGTACAAGCCAAATGAGAATCCAGCTCAATCTCCCATAGTATCTGTGGCTCCACTGGGCTAACCTAGTTTGTAACTAAATTAAACAGATATACCCAGACAAACCAGCAGATCTGTTCACTATTGTTAAATAGTACCAGTAGAGAAAGTACTTTACGCACTTAAGCAGTTTAGAGAATAAATACACTTTTTCAGGAGCTATAGTTTGCTGTAATTGGACAAAGTCATCTTGCTGGTTAACTGATTCAAGGTGTAATTCTTTATTTTTAAATATGATCTCAAGCCTGATCCTGCAAAGCATTTTCAATGGGCATATATGCATGTTAGTAAGGATTACTAAACAGGGTGCTTAGGCCTGGGAACCTCATCTTTCATCTCAGTGTTAGTACTGATAATCGTGTTTAAATCAGCCAAGGTGAAATGACACCATCACTAAAACACTTACTTATTGAGTATAATTTGGAAGCCAGGATCCAAGTGCAATTTATTGCCAGGATTGCAAAACCGCTTTGGGATTTCATTCTCTATGTATGAGAACCTCATTTATTAAGGAGCAGAATGTTAATTAAAAAAAGCCCAAAGATTCTTTTCATTTATAAGTATTAGTATAATGCTCACAGTATTAGCATTATTTAATGAGGGTTCCAAGATAACAAAATGAATTATTTCCCACTTTCCTCTTATACACGTGGAACAATTCCACAGTTGTCTTGCGCCTTGGGGGTTTTGATTTTTCAAATACCTTGCATCCAGTGTGGGCCCGGGTCTTCATTAATGGAGTTGTGGTGCACAGTTCAATGGCTTCTGGCTCATGGAAGATCACTGTAGGAAGAGGCTCTTTCCGAAGAGTTAGGACATTCAACTTGGTCTTCAACATGGTCTGAAAATGCTAAAATACAAAACAAAAAAGCAATTCACTTGAATTCAGACACAGGAGAACTGCAAGTTAATACTTCTATTCACCTGATTTTCTTTAACTGTCCATTCAGTGCCTTGGAAGCCTCCATGTGCAATAGGAGGATGTTTTATAAATTAAAAAAATATATAACTATTAGAAATGAGTAAACATGTACAATTAAATAAGACACACACAAAGAGTGGCCCAGTAGCTTTTAGAACAGAGGCCAAAATTTCCAAATTTGAATGCCTAACTTTAGGCTCCTAGATCCATATTTGTGCACCTAAGTGAAAGTGACCTGATTTTCAGGAGTGCTGGGCACCCACAAATCCCACTAAAATCGATCAAGATCCCAGTCACACACTGAATTTTTCTACAAACTGCCCTTCCTGGTAAAGCCAGACCACACCCAGCAAGCCTTTACTTAAGATAAAATGGGAAATTCAAAACATTTGGAAGAAAAAAGGAAAAGACAAAATGCCTTATCTCTGTGGCCCTATAATTCAGCAATCAACATTTCAAAGGAATTTTTTTAGTATTTATTATTTTCCCCCTCCCTCAAGGCTCAATTCTGCTCCACTGACTTCACTGGCAACACTCCCATTGAGTTGGATGCCTTGTCAGGCCCTCTCCATTTGTCTTTGATTCCTTGGCTTGTTAATTTTGGACCCCCTTCCATTGTTGACTTTGAACATGATATATAGTGTACTCAGCTAAATCATAGTATTGGTCCATAAGAGTAGGTGGCACTTATCGCTTTCTTTTTTTTTTTTTTTTTAACAGTACTCCCTATGCTTAGAATGGGAAATTATGAAAAATAAAGATTAAACAGTAATAATGTTAAATGGCAAGTTTTTAAAACAAACTCTCATGTAAAACAATACAACATTTTAAACATTTTTAAATAAAGAAAACCTGTTCTTGAGAGATTTCCAAGCCACTTTTGCGGAGTCAACTTTCAACTGATCCTGAACTCAGAAATATATAGTGTTTGCTCATCACTATTTATTTGGAAAGGACATATAGTTACGAACATTTTCAAGACACTACTAACAACATACAGAACCTATTTCTAATAGCGGCTTCATTGATTACAGCCTCCAAATTAGGCCCCATTAATTATACATCTTTACTAACTTTACTATACTTATGGTTATTTTTACTAAAACTAAACTTTAATCTCCAATTTAGCAGAGGAAATTTTATTAATAAAACTACACTTTGCATCTTCTATCACAGGATTTCAGCATGCTTTGCAAACCTCATTTAGCTTAGCCTTCCTGCACTCCCAGGAATAAGATACGCATTATTGTTTCTGTTTTACAAAACAGGAAACCTAGCGACTTACCCAAGGTCACACAGAAAGGCTGTGTCACAACGGGGTCTAGAATCCATGTCTTCTGATTTTCAGTTCTGTGCTTTAAACTCAAGACCCTATTAAATGGATTTTCCATTCAAAATGTATGATAAATCCTTAGCAACAACCTCTGTATATAATTTACATAAACATGTCATTGGGTGCTAACTGAAGGACTATTAAAACAATATGCTACTCTGGAACACTTTAATCCTTAGTTCCTCAATGTTTTGTACTAACGACTGTTATGATGATGAATATTGAATCTACAGCATCATAAACACTCTCATAAGTGTACTGAAAAGGCAGAAATACCAATGGTCTGTGAAAATAATACTTGCTTTCCTACTCTACCCATGAAGTTATGGCCTCTCATCATACTACAGGGCATCTCTGAATGTTTCCATGCTGTTTATGCAGCCATTTGGGTTTCCAATCTGGTAAAAAAAGGAACTCATATTTTTAATCCGGCTTTCTCTCATATTATACATTATCCCATTCATTCTCCTAAGCACAGTAACATATTATCATAGGCAAAAGAGCACTCTGTTTAAGAGGATTATGCATTAAAGAATATACTTTGACATATATTTATGGAGAAGAGCACTCTTAGCTATTACTAAGCTCTCTGGGAACATTCTTTTACATACCCTTATTTCATTTCTTTCTATTTTGAATAAGGAGTTTATTGATTTGAATTTCATAGGTTCATTCAGTAAGTTTTTAGTAAAGACTTAGAAATACATAAGAACATAAGAACGGCCATAGTGGGTCAGACCAAGGTCCATCTAGCCCCGTATCCTGTCTTCCGACAGTGGCCAATGTCAGGTGCCCCAGAGGGAATGAACAGAACAGGTAATCATCAATAAATACCTTATTGCCCTTAATTAGCACAAAATACTATCAAAGTTTGAGATGCTCAATTTGAAAAGAAGAATGCAAGATCAGTTATGGAACATTAACAATTCCTTAACTGGAGTAGCAAGTAATCTACTAACTTGGACCACTATATCCCTTAAATTACAAATATAGGATACAAATTTGCTAACTTGCTGCTGATAAAAGAGATTTATTTCTTCAGAAGAAAACATAAAAAATAATACAAAGAGTAATACAGGCTTGAAACATGGGCAGATCATAGAGCTGTGAGAGAGAATTTCTTACCACAGTCCTTCACTTGCCAACAGTCTTTCACAGGTTTTATTAATTTCCCCTCTATGACACAACCTCGAGAACAACATGGCCGTTCTATCAAGCACACAAGAACTCCAGCCCAGAGGAGCTCTGCTCTTTCACATGTGTGGATGGCTGGCTGGGGGAGATGGGTGTAAATTCAAACTTTTTAAAAAAACTTTCACCAAGTACTATTTGACTGGTAGACTGATTCTGGCTCCAAACAGAGTTCATGGCTGGAAGCATTTCAGACTAAAAACGAAATCCTAACCCAGTGCCTAGCCACTCCATCGCTATGCGCCAAAACTGCTGTTTCCACAGATAAGCACTTTAGGGAGAAAAAAGAAGAAAGACGGGGGGAAGGGGAGAAGGGGGAGAAACTCTTAAATGAGATAAAAAGAGAATCATTCCCATAGCCCTGTTTTATTTAATTAACTGTATTTCACTGTTACACTTTGATGCAGTAACACTGCTCTTAACAAGCACATTTCCCACCCTCCCTGTGGATAGACTCCTCTAGAGTTCAGTGAATCAGATCCCAGATATGGCTCACCTTGCCTTTCATCTTGCCTCTAATCTTGGGATTACTTGGAAGGACAAAAAAACGCACACTTTGACCAAAAGTGAAAAAAGCTATGATAATCCAAGCTATGATCTATTTCTTTCATATTTTACCAACCATCTACAAAGTCTTAAAAAGGAAGAAAGAATATTGTCTGCCATCTTGTCACTATTACATGTGAAGTCAGTTGAAGTGCCCTTAGTCCTCATCTAGTCAGCAGTGGCAAATGCCAAAAAAAACACCTCAACTGCAATTAGCAGTAAAGTGCAAACTAGTTGCTAGTCTCCTCAGTAAGGACATACCTAGAATGAGTATATACACACAACTACCCCTCAGAGGTCCTACTTTAGACTGAGGTACATTGATGGTATGGAGAGGAAAATTTGCACTGTCATTTTAAGAGCCATATTGTGGTTGGCATTAAAAAGTAAAGATTTGCCAGCAGATGCCACACAGTGAAGTCCCAAATTAAGAAAAGAACTTAAACGCCTGCTTAACTTTCAGTACATCAGTAGGACCATTGAAGCGTATTTGGGTAGTCAATGGGTCTACTCACATGTTTAAACCTAAGAGCATGCTCAAGTGCATTGCTGAATCAGTGCCTTACGGCCAGATCCACAAAAGGACTTATGCACCTAAAGTGGCAGTTATGCACTAACTCCAAAATTTAAGTGCCACTAAGATCCTCAAAACCTGCCACCTAAACATAGAGGTGCCTAAGTTTCTGCCAATGAGCATGTGCACACCTACTTCAGTCTAACACCCAGGCGCTTAAGCCCAGCAAGATCCTCACACAAGGCATTCTCCTAGCTGTCTTGCCTTCATGGCCTGATCTGATAGGTGTTCTTAGAGCACATCTAAACTCAAGCAAAACAGTCAGGGAGGAGGAAGAGGTGGCAGGAGCAACCTTCCTTTAACCTGATGATTAGAGCACTCATCTGGGATGTGGGAGACCCAGGTTCAATTCCTCCTCCGCCTCCCCTGCTGATGATAGGATATTATGGTTGGGTCTCTCCTGTTGAAGCTGTTCCACTATCTATAAATAATTAAATATTCACTAGGCCAAAGAGAGTGAAAGAATGCATCTATAACAGGGGTTCTCAAACTGGGGAGTCAGGACCCCTCAGGGGGTTGTGAGGTTATTACATGGGGGGTCATTAGCTGTCAGCCTCCACCCCAAACCCTACTTTGCCTCCAGCATTTATAATGGTGTTAAATATATTTTTAAATGTTTTTCATTTATAAGGGGGGGGTCTCCTTGCGAGGAGGCTTGCTATGTGAAAGAGGTCACCAGTACAAAGGTAGAGAACCACTGCTCTATAGGCCAGTGGCCAGGGCACTTAACTGAGAGGTGAGAAACCCAAATTCAAATCCCTGCTCCAAATCAGGCAAAGGGGGTGGAAATTGTACCCTGGTCTCCCACATTTCAGGTGAGTACCCTGACCACTGAGCTAAACGTCATGAGGGAGGCTGCATTCTTCTCCCACCCACTCCAGCAATTCTTCCAAAAACAGCTTAAGCACTTAACTCCACCTGAGAACCCCAAGGAGACAGAGGCACCTCCATCTGGTTCAGACTTAGGCACCTAACTTCCGGAGAGGAGCAGTGCTTGGGTCACATCCTTCACAGTGGGTAGCTTAGGTGGCTCAGTGTTCTGGCTTTTATGGATCTTATTCTTAGGTACCTAACTCTCCCCATCCATTGCATCGGGAACCAAGGCACCAAACCTAGGACTGTCAAATTCCACTGAGTGGCAAGGCACCTTGAAGTTAGAAATTGCAACACTGAAGACCCTTTGTGTATCTGAGCCTTAGTTCCTGCTCCAAACTGGTATCTTTAGTGGAAACTGTTGGCAAATGCTGACTTTTAATGGTGACCAGTGGACCTTTTTAAAAAAAAAAAAAAAAAAAAAAAAAGCTGAGACATTAGCTTTCCAGTGCTGTCACTCCACAACCTTTAAAGAACATTAAACTCACTCAGTTCTTAAGAAGCATGATTTATACCAATTTAATACATAACGGTTCAGGGCACACTATTATCATTTACATTTTATGTGCCAACTACTCAATTTCATGTGGTAGTTCTTATATTGAAAATCCTCAAGGAAACAGAACCATACATAAATTTATATTCCATCCATGTAGATAGTGTTGTTGATTTAGTCTGTATCTTTACAAGAAACACAAAGAGCCAATAAGCAATACAACACCAAGAGCTTCTCAGCAAGTTTCAAATTCCTTGAGCAGGTAAACTAGCCTAATTGATTCCCAAAGAATGAGACAGACAGGATTAGTGCGGTAATTATAATTGTATTTCCATGTTTGCAGGATCTGAAACCTATCCAACTGAAAAATCTACACAAACTTTACTGGGCTAATAATTGTCCTAGGAAGCTGCCTTAACACAAAACCATGGTGTTGGTCCTTCAAGCACTTCTTGAAACTACTGAGGTTCTCACATTACCTTCTTCCATTCAGTTCCCCTCCCTTCTAGCCCAAGAAGGTTGAATCTCCTTTGTAGTCAAGCAGCCCCACTCCTTAGCTGACCAGAGAGATCAGTGTAATGTTGTGCAGTATGTACATTTTTCCTCAGGGGTCTTGCCTTCAAAGGGTTTCTTGTCCCAGTGACAGCAAATTTTAGTCGTGCACAGAATAATAGTGAAATGTGCCAGCGTGAGACCACAAAGATCAGCTATATAGATTAACCATTCATAGGGCCATAACTTTCTAACCTTAAGCGTTCTCATCACATATTTCATACACTGATCCTCCAAATATTCAAAGACAGTACTTTAAAACAATTATTTTTCTACAGCTATCAATTTGGAAATTATATGTACTAAACACTCTAAGTCATAAGTTATAATTAAAACTAAACATTAACATTTTATGTTTTTAGTTCTAATTTGTCAATGAAAATAAAAATCATTCCCATGTGAGTATTAAGAATTGCTACTTAAGCAATGAAGATGAAAAGCAGTGCACAAGTACTAAATATTATCATTAGAAAGGCATGTTTCTATGTCAATGAAAATAAAAATCATTTCCATGGCTAAAGGACTAAAAGAAAACATCGTGAACACATACAATTAAACAAGGTTGTTTGGAGAGAAAATCTAGACAGAATGTCTTTCTAATGATAATATTTAGTACTTATGCACTGCTTTTCATCTTTACTGCCTCAGTAGCAATCGTCAATACTCACATTAATTAATGATCAACACTCACTGTCACCCACACCAATTTTACAGCAGTGTAACTCCACTGATTCCAATGGAATCACTCCTGATTTACACTTGTGTAACGTCAGAATCAAACTGACCCCCAGGGACTATGATCAGAGTCGTAGACTACAACTTTCTCTTATCCTTTATCAGTAATACAAGGATTTAGAGACAGTGGATCAGATTCTAAGGTCACATTGCTTCAATGAGTTACTCTGGAAATTCACCTTTGTATGCGAGATTATAATCTGACCTGCATCTAACAAGATTTCCATAGTGACCCCCCCCCTTTTTTTTTTTTTTAATACACAAAAGCTCAGCTGCTTTTGCATTTTCCCTGGTACGGGTGATAATGTAAACCCTGAAGCTTTTAAACTTGGAACTTTATCTGTACTCTCAGGACTCAAATATTTCACAAAATGTTGCTAGTAGTTACACCTGCAGGCATAATGTTTTAAGATCATTTGGATTCTGCTAAAGGTTGATCATGTACGCGTGGACCAGCAAATGATGCAACACACGGGACGGTAAGATATTAATATGTATCAAAGAAGTATTTTGAATTGGAAGTAGTTGAAAGATGGATTAATCACCGCAATATGGTTTTACAATAAAGGAGTGCAACTCAACCCCATGCAGCACCCAAGACTGGAAAAGATTTTCCAATTGAAGGCCATATTGCTTCATTAGCAAAATGCCAACTCAATCTATAGCTCTTTTCATTCCAAAAGATTAAAAAACACTTAACATTTTACTCACTTCTATACAGAGATCATTCACCTATCAGTAAAGTCCAGCTAGCTCTGGTGTCAAACACAGAAACTGTTTAACAGCACACAACAACACTACACGGCAGGTTAGGAGAGTGTATCAACGGAAATGCAGAATCAGTTTAGGAAGGCAGAATATAATTACTTCAACTGGATTTTGACCAAGACACCAGAATTAACAGCCTTGCTGTTTACAAAAATGCCATGGTACCTTTAATGACCACAGGTGAGCAAAACTTTGTTTTTACACATTGTTCAAAACGCAGACACCTTCAGAAGCTCAGTGCCCCCCAGACATGCTTACATTGGTTTTATACAAATATAACGCCACTGACATCAGTGGAGCTAATCACGATTTACACCGGTGTAAACGAGATTATAATCAGACGCAAAGTGTTTTAGAGTAAACCTCCCCCATTTTAAGTCCTCACCTAAAATGGAAAAATTCTGGCACTGAATATGTGAAAAAATACCTATTTCTAGGCTTTTTGTTTTATTTAAAGCAAATGTCACTGGATACAAATAAATGCCACATTTAATCTGCATTTTTGTTTTAACAAATATTGCTAATACACTTTAAATACCATTTTCTGTTCATTCAACTTTACTGTACAGTGTCTATTTGTTCTTTATTAGTCATTCACATTACATTCCACTGTACAATACAATAATATCCTCTATAAAGGAGATGGACACACTTAGCATCAAAACGCATTCCATCAGCGATATGCTCTGTAATGCAAACCCTATTACCATGCATGCAAGTCTGTAGAATCCACTATCATGTCATGATTCTTTATATTCAAGCAAATCCGGTTTGGGTAATCTTTTTAAAACTGATCAAATTCTAGAAAGCTGGTTATTAAGACTGTGTCTTGTCTCTTGTTAAGATACATATACATATATTCTGCTAATATATCAAATCAAATTCATTAACTCACTTTCACATGACAGCAGATATTTCAATGAAAAACTAGCTAATTACTCCTGTTTTATGTCTCTAAACCCTATCAAAATTAAATGGCAATCAGAGCAACTCAAGGATAACACAACTAGAAGTATTTTTGGCATTTTAGGTGTGTTAATTACTATTATTATTGTTGTTATTTAAGATTGGAATTACAATAGGACTCCGAAGATCCAATCAGGATTGAGGTGACATATTAGGCACTGTACAAACATCTGACGAGAAGGCATAGTACCCGCCCCAAATTGCTTCAAGTGACATATGAACAGTGGAGGGTAAGAATACAATCAAATATATACAATTTTTATGAATGTGTTTGCAAAATGGTATTACTTTTTCCATAATAAATAAATAATAAATAAATAATAATAATCATAGTAAAAGTGCCAATTCAGTGACGTTCACCCTAGCTATCATAAGAAACAAGCGGATTTTTTATAGGCAACATGGTAGGGTTTGTTCCAGGTGTAAGATGAAGCCATATGGAAGATTATGTTTGTGTGTAAATCTGACACACAAAAGAACTAAGCTAGCATTACCGGCAGGAGACAATTAGCAAGTGACAGAGAAGGGCTGGAATGGAAAATGTTTGGGGGGAAAGAAAAGGAATTTAATTTTGGCCACATGGTAAACTTCAGTTGATGGCGAAAATCCAGCAGGAGATATCAGAGGAACAAGAAAAAGTCAGTACTGGACGGAAGGAAAAATATCAGGAGTGGAAAAGTGAGTCATTGGCATACAGAAGGTAGCTGGTACCATGTGAACAGATGAGATCACCAAGAGTATAAAAGAAGAGGATGCGGGCAACAGTGAAATCCCGATGGAAACTCACAGATAGTGAAAGGGGGGAGATGGGAATGGCAGACGGGAGACGGGGCTGTCACTGGAGAGGCAGAAGGGGATTGATCACAGCTGGGCTTGTTTAAGATGAGGAGACAAGGGTAAATATTTATTTTTAAGAGAACTGGCATGAAAGGGAAGAGAAGCCAATTCAACTACAAAAACATTTTCAGTGGGACCTTATGTTGCATCCTTCCTTGTGAGCACTAAGGTACATTTCATCTCATCATCAATGCCAATCAGTAGGCAGACATCTTGCTCCTTGTTGTGGTATGTCATACGCTGTCTTCAATAACTCTAATTATCAGGGTTTTATAAATATAAGTCACAAGCTCTGCCAGTGGCCACGGTTACACAGTCCCCTGTTCTGAATCTCTCTCCATATTGTTTTCTTACAAGTTCAAAGAATTTGTGTTTCATGACAACTTAATTCATGTGAAACATTTTGTTCTCATACTCTGTGTACTTGTTTGCTCTGGCTTGGATTACTCGGTTCTGTTACCAAGTTTATGTGATTCCAATCAGCAGGATTGCTGCTCAAACAAAAACACAAGCCCAGATGCAAAAACCCTCCCAACTCTGGGGAAGTATGGATCCAAATGAGAAGTGCATGATCAATCTTATCTCTACAACAGGCAAATCCAAAACCCTAGATGTAAACATCTCTGAATCTTATTCAGATGCCAAATTTACAGCTTGGATCTAAGTGCTAGATAATTAGAGTCCCATTATCAAGATCATCATCTGGGTGAGAGGGACTCAATATTTAGCTGACTGTTATTATTGTCTTCCCATGCCAAAAACAAAAGCTTCTCAGTACCAGCATAAGCATGCAAATGAAATTACATTATTATTTAATTACTAAATAATATTAATTTAAATTCTTTTATTGCTGACTGTTTTGTATATCTTGAAATTGATTGCTAAATACTCCTGGTGTTGTGTCCACAGAAAATAATTTTAAGTAGAATAATATAAAGATTATTAATATGGTTAGGAACAAAGTACAATAACTTTCACTTAATCATTTTAACAATAGTTGCATGCCCTGCCTGGATCCATAGGATTACATCTGATATGAATAGTTAAAAGTGTTCACACCTGTTTGGACTCCACTAACCCTAGCATGGTGTTTGTATGTTACAGGATCTTCTTGTTTTTCTTCCTTCCATCTCTAATAATATTTAAACTAACTCCAGCAGTGAGCAGAGAGAGAGAGAGAGAGAGAGAGAGAGAGAGAGAGAGAGAGAGTCAGCATTCTTAAATTGGATTAAAAATTCTGAAAGGACCAGTATATCAGAATTTCATCTGTGCAAGCCTAAGTATTTATGTATACTTACCTGGTCAAATGCAAACCAGAAAACAGTGATGACAGAACAGAAAAGAAAGGAAGTGAATAAAATGAAGAAATAAGAGATGTCAAAAAGGAGAAAGAACAAAATAAAACACACAGAGGCACAGATATGTCGTGTCTATTCATTTTTATTTTGAGCTAACCTCTCAGACGCCCTCCAACAATTTTTTTTCCTAATTTGAGTTTCCAGTAGGAATGTTATGGGATACAGAAGGCCCAATATTAAAACAATGGAATTGTGCAGCATGAACAAGGCTATTTCTTTTTCAATTTACTGTTGAAGCTATTCCAATATTTTCTGCGTCAGAGAATGCCTTAAAAAGGTCTTTCACCATGCTCTGTGACAGGCAGACTGAATCTGTCTAGTACAATACATACCAGAAAAATAGGCATTCCCTAACCCAACCTTTTCAAAAAGCATTTTAGTCATATTCCTGCTCTTCTTCTTTATTTCTCGGCAATAAATCAATAACTCGTTAAGCAGTTATATAGTGGAGTGCTCCCTCACCGCCTCTGTAAGGCTTTTCCTGTGAATCAAAGGTTTGGATTGGGTTAGTGAGGTGCCTGTTCCACATAGGGAATTTATACTAACCTTTAAAAGAGTGAAGTGTGTATTATTTATTAAGAGCTCGTTCTGAGCCTAGCAATATACAGGACACAAAGGACGTGAGTCTCTTCCCAAAACAAAGCTTACTTGAGCTTTTAAACATAATGAGCTAAATGAAAGTCCACCAAACTCCTAGATTCACAGCTACGTGATGGGGAGTGTCTAGCATGATGATAATCCATTTGTTTATATAAAACAGTTAATTGTTTCATTGACCTTTGTTGCTAATTGACAGCATTGCCTTTCATTGGTCTGAACCTGAGTTTTTAAGTCTGATGTTCTCAAGGATTCTATTTGGCTGTTGGAAAGGAGCCACCACGGTTCCCCAAGAGAGTAGGCAGCACTAAGAAGAATGGTATGGTTTTGAACAGAAGCAGACTATTTAGGAAGACACCCCCTTCCCACCCCAGGTATACGGACAGAGGGTGCATGACAAGTCCCTACCCCAGCTAAGTCCTCTGCACTGGAGGAGGGATTCACTCCAGCAAAGGACTAGTAGTGTTACCACCTCCGCTCTGCCAGTGGGTCTCCTGTGGGGCAGAGCTCCAGGAGGAAGGTGCTAAATTGCTGCACACTCTACAGTATGCGGGCCATGAGTCTTTTTTGGTCAGTGCTGCCATCTTATCAGGCTGTGCTGGTCCCTAGCAGCCCCCCCTAATAAAGGAAATTGTAGCTGCTTTGCTGCACTCCAATTTCACACACACACAGAATGGCTTATGATCAGGGGGAAAAAAAAAAAAACTCTTGGTGAACATGCCCCAGAATCTATGGGTAAAATTCTGGTTCCCTTGAAGTCAGTGAAAAAACCCACATTGAGTTCAATGAGGGCAGGATTTCACCCTACAGGTCCTCCCACTTCCTATAGGTCATGAGTCAGAGTGGCCTACAATGGAATGTATAATATAAATAGGAGATTCTATCGAAAATGAGCATAAACTATCCTTCTAAGAACTGTCTGGTTAATTACATAAAAGCGCTACAGTAAGATCAAATCTCAGTTATGTTCTTAGCATGGAGTTTACCTACTGGGCACTGAAAAGGAGAACACTCACCACCAGTACCAAGTGGTGGTCAGACAGTGATGTGGCAAGTTGTCTCCCTCCCTGACATCTTCCCATTTCAGTTATAGTTCCATCTTATGAGGTCTGTCCCTTCTTTTATGGCTCAGTCCGCCTGGTTAGGCCACACATTCCAGTCCAGCCCTTTCTGGGTATCTCAAAAGAATGTCCAATCACAGAGAAGTCTTTCAGTGACTGCAAGGGCTCCAGGGCTTTCACCTTAGTTCAGGAACTTCAGGTCTAGGTCCTTGAATAGTCAGAGTCTCCCCCAGCTGGGATCTCCACCAAGGTCATGGCTCCTATTGTCGTCACGTCTTTTTAGAGTTGGTAGAGGAGCCTGGGCTCACCCTCTCCACTTGCACTTTCCCCTCACCAAATTCAGGACTGGTGATAAAGGGCCCAAACCTGCAAATCTTTCACTCCTTTTGAAAACAACGAGAGTTCTGCACAGAGAAAGACCCTTAATATGCTCAGTATGTGATCACGTCTTTTTTTAAAATGCTTTATGACCACTTTCAATACAATCCATTCCCAATAATTTCATTTAAATAATTCTGCTTTGGAAAAAAAGAGAAGCAGCTTTGCATCTCAATATTTTGGCTAAGGTTGCTGTGTGATGAAGTTGCAGTAGAAAAGAAAATTTAAATGAACTGTTTTTTTAAAGGCTTCTTGGTGCAAATCCTGTCAATTATTGCAAACAAAACCATGACATTTTTCAGGCTTGGTGAAAGGAAATAATATAGATTGTCAATGGAAATTGGCATTTTTGGCTTTTAAAGCTCCAATCTTCTAGGTCCTTGCACAATGTTACTGTTCTAATATAATACTTCAAAATTTTCTGAATACCCAGGACACAAATGGTCTCCAACTTACCTATGTTAGACAGTTATTTAAGCAGATGTGAAAGAGCCAAAGAAATTAAAAGAAATTAGTAGTTAGCCATACTTGCCTGGCCAACATTTCCCTGCTGTCTCCATGCCCCGTTTCTATAGCAATCTAACGTAACGCAAAAGCTTATTAATGAAGTTACTTTAACATCAGTCCCAGTGCATGCAGCTGTAAAGCTATATGAGCTCTAATAAAATTAACCAATACCTTTAATTATAAAGAAATTGCTGAAAACTCCCCTTTCCAAACCACCGACCTAAATAAACAAACAAATAATTCTAGCCTGAATAAATAATGCAATAGTTTCCCCATCCAAAAAATACTTTCTCAGCAATTTAACTGTGTGTTTAGTGATGGTTTTTATAGCATGTCTGTCTGTTCAGTTTTGCAGTTTCTTGCTGTTTGTATTCCGACTGCTCAGCCCAAAGGACACACACATCCTCTATTAGTTCTTTCAACTATTTTAATATTGAATTACATATTATAGCTTTACTTTAGTCTCCAAATTGAACATACAGTTTAAGCAAGTGCTATACTCTGCAAATTAAATGTAGCCAATTGTTGCCTATAGTAACAAGATGCAACTCCCATCTATGTCTGTAGGCCAAATTAAGCAGTGGCATAAATGGCAGCATAAATGGTCATAAAGTGTCTGGTTCTGAAACCCTTTTTCACATGGCAGTGGGACAGTATATAATGACAGGTCCTGAACACACATGGAAAAGATGTATAAGATGTGCATCTCCAAGGTTTCTTCCATATGAGGTCAGCCTGACCACACAATGGAAAAAATACAGAGGAAACTGCAAGGGGAACCTAACAGCATTGCCAGTCTCCTATAGAGATATTACTATGAGAAGGTATGATCTGGCTTGCAGATTTCTAAATAGCTTCTTACTTTTCTGGTAGAAAAGGGATTTACAAAAACACAACATAAAAATAAATGTGGAATAATTTGGCTAGACCTTATCAAAACACTGAACACTCACTGCTGGAGCACACTGCAAGGTCCACTGAAAGGCACTAGGAGCTGTATAGCTTTTATCTTATAAGATGAACTGTGAATAAGGCAAGAGCTGTGTATGAGGCCCATTCATTGTTCACCTTTACTAAATTTTTCACTACAATAGCTAGAGTTCACCAGGCACATGCACATACACAGCTTTCCTCAGCTACCTGCTTTCCAAGCAAATTCAGTGTAAAATGTCCCGCAGATGTTCTGACAGGCTGGTGACAGAAAAAGACCTCTGCACATTCAGCAAAGCTTGCCCGCTATAGGGTGCAATCGAATGGTCACAGACATCCATGGATATGCTCCAAGCTTTGCTTTTTCCTGTCCTCAACTGCTGGTAGGGTATCATACTCATCAAGATATCATGGCCATTGCATTGGGGACAATGGAGCAAACAGAAGATTTGGGACTTAAACATTTCCCATCATAGTTGGAACCCAAACATAACAGCAATGTTCTAATAGCACAAGAAGAAGAAAACATTTGTGGTTATACACAGAAGTGAAAGATTAGTCTAGTTTCATCATTCCAGGGAATGAAAACACAAAAAGTAAAACTAACAGCAAAAATGGTGAAAAATTAACCGGATTTATTTCAATGTTTGGTTTAATAACCTATGGGTTATTGGTAACAAAGGTCAGGCATATTTTAAAATAATGGTTTTCTGTCTGGACATTGTCCTTTGAATGGCACCTCTTCTATAGGATTAACAGGGACAGGGCTTTACCAACACATTGAATGAGAATCTGGTTAAAATCCCTCTTCCCTGTAGTGTCTGTAGATAACTGATACTTGCCCTTTGGTATGGATATTTTTCTTTCACATGTTACCATTGCTATATTTAGAAATTAACAGAACCTTTTTAGTATCACTGATATCCTTGACGTGACAGAGAAACTGATTTGAGGTTTCCTCTTATGTTTAGATAGAGGACACTTTGAGCATGTAATGCACCATTAAACTGCACCAAATATTTGATGAAGCTCAATACTGCACTACATACATGGAGAGCGTGTTGTGTATAAAATAAATCACCATTAACATCATTTTCCTCCATACTCTCAGTGATATTTTTATTTGCATCTGTTGTTATGTAAGGATGAATGAAAGTAGAACATAGCACTTCGGCTGTTTATTCACTCAATCACTATCAGAGACCTGACAATTCCAGCGTGGAGGTGGGAGAGAAGTCTGCAAGTAGTGTAAGTCATAAATATACCATAATCTCAAAGGAATAACATATACAGGGTCTTGGGGAAGATCCTCAGATGGTGTAAATGTCAATACAGCTATGACAACTTACACCACCTGAAAATCTGCCCATAGCAACTGGGATAGTAGGAAGTGATGGTAAGGAAGATGATGATTTATCCCCAACGTAGGTGCTGCTATCACGGAAATGGGCAAGGTAGCAGTTTTGATAGCTACGCTTGTTTATCAATCTGTACCCACTACACCTGCCACCATCTAAGTACTGTCTGAGCAGAAAGCACAGTCCAACGGCTTGCATGTATTAATCTGATCCCAGACTCGGTCCTGTTTGGCACCGAAAGAAAAAGTATTTCAGAGTGAAATCCAGTTTTATCCATAAGATTGCCTCTGCATCTTACATGTTTATCTTCATTTCCAGCCAGGCTCGTGAGGAAATGATCATAGGTGGCATGCCAAAGTGATACCTATTTGATACCTACAGATTCCAGCTGTTAATGCCACAGCGAACGTGGAAACAGAGGATTTTGGGGGAAATAGCACCGGAGACACACTCAAATTTATTTATTTAATAATTGCAAATTATTTTCAGATAAGTCCCCCAGGCACAGTGTTATCCTTCATAAAAATCACAATCTCAGTGGGAACCATTCATTTACACAGAAATGAGCTGTATTACAAAGGTCAATTTCAAGAAATGACATACTTTGTCAACAGGCAGGGAGCTTACTTACAGAGCTCCTACTGCAACAGTATTTCATTATGCCAATTGCAAAAGAGGTTTCCTGAATACATTACTGAAATTCCTGGTTTCATGGAAGGACGTGCATACTGCACAGTGATTCACATTGTCATGCTTCCAGATATAGCAAACAGATAATTCTGTACCTAGAGCTTTTCAGGTAGCTTTAATAAGATTTGGAGGTCACAACTTCTTAAACTTAAAACTGTCATTAATTTTAATAATTTTAAAGGTGTCTTGCAGAAGTCATTATATTTTACATTATTTACTAACCAGAAAAAAAAAAAAGTACTTAGTCTATAAGGTGTTTCAGGCATATTTTCATTATGTCTGTGTACAGAGCCTAGCACAATCCCTGATTGCTGCTTTAGATGCTACTTCAATACCAGGACTAATATTACAAAACAGAAGCAGAGTCGCTGTAATAGACTCTCACTGTTATATTGTATTTCTATATTCCATACCAACTCCCCCGCCCATCCCCAAAAAATTATGCTAAAAGAAACATTAAGGATGGAAATAAAAAAACTCAAAAATTAGGAAGTGCCAAAATTAAGGTTGCCCAAATAACTTTAACTCTGTCCCCACTTGTGCATGTACATTAGGATATAGTCTAATTGCATTATCACAAAGTATTTTTTTCACAGGACCGCTGCTTCATTCAGTGCCTATGTGGGACAGTGCTCAGGGAATGAGGCAGCTGTTCAATATTTCTTTTTATCCTCATTATTCACGGTGTAGTCCCATATGTTATTTACTGAACATCACACAAACATAGAATCATAGAATATCAGGGTTGGAAGAGACCTCAGGAGGTCATCTAGTCCAATCCCCTGCTCAAAGCAGGACCAACACCAATTAAATCATCCCAGTCGGGGCTTTGTCAAGCCGAGCCTTAAAAACCTCTAAGGATGGAGATTCCACCACCCCCCTAGGTAACCCATTCCAGTGCTTCACTACCCTCCTAGTGAAATAGTGCTTCCTAATATCCAACCTAGACTTCCCCCACTGCAACTTGAGATCATTGCTCCTTGTTCTGTGATCTGCCACCACTGAGAGCAGCCAAGCTCCATCCTCTTTGGAACCCCCCCTTCAGCTAGTTGAAGGCTGCTATCAAATCCCCCCCTTACTCTTCTCTTCTGCAGACTAAATAAACCCAGTTCCCTCAGCCTCTCCTCATAAATCATGTGTCCCAGCCCCCTGATCATTTTCGTTGCCCTCCGCTGGACTCTGTCCAATTTGTAGTGGGGGGGCCATTGATAAACCGGCCCCAGGACCGACCCCTGGAGCACTCCGCTTGATACCGGCTGCCAACTAGACAACGAGCTGTTGACCACTACCCGTTGAGCCTGACACTATAGCCAGATTTCTGAACTGAATTAAAAAACCCAAAACCGAATTAAAAAATAATAATTTTCCTGGGCTTTTCTATGGCACTGATCACTGAAACAGTGGCTGCTGTCCCTCTACCCCACCTCTTCGTGCAGGGATTTTCAGTCACTGGAAATGTGTCATTGTGGACTGAGTACTTTTTTCCATCAACCAATAAAATTTCCTGCTCAGAAAATAATTTTGGAATAATTTGCCTAGAAATCACAAAAAAATTGAAAAATCCTCCCAAGTTTTCCCCATCACTGGTTAGGAAATTGTATGCTTCATGACCATAAGAGGGCCCTAAAATTTCATCAGGAAGGCTGAATGGGTGTTCAACAAAGTAAAATGTTACATCAAAGCAATGCATTGAAACCTCAAGAATACATTTATATCTATGCTGACTCCTCAAACTTCCTACTATGATGCCATTTAAAGCACAAAATTTCTTTTGGGACAGAACCTCTTTTTAAAAAAAAATTAAACCATCTAGAAGTGATTCACTGCCCTTAAAAATAGCATACTGTATTTAACCACTTATTTTGCTTCATCAGCAGGTAGTTGATACTTATGTTGGATGAGTACTGCAGAATATCGTAATCCACTAAGTAAATGCTGCTCTTTAAAATCCATAAGCCTACTTACAATGAGCTTGAGAGACAAACATCTACAGCTTATTCAATTCAAGAATTCTCTGCTTTCGAAATGTCCATTCAGTAATCCTGCCACATATTGTTTCACAATACTACAGGCTCACTTATTCATAAACAAATCATTAACATTCTTGACATAAAATCACAGTGTACAATGAAGCCCAGCTATGATGATGTTTTACTACTTTTGCTCAGCCCATCATGAATGGGAGTTTTGTTTCACAAAAACTATCCTCAATGAATAAAAGACAAATTATGCTCCGTGAGAAAACTGCCAGCATGAAATGCTTACACAAAAATTACAGGCTCATTATCAAGTCCATACAGTAGTAGCCCCTGTGTTCAGTTAGTGAAACCAGTAGTCTACAATCTATGCATGACTTTTCATACTAGGACTGCAAGATACAATTATGCGCTACATTACAGCTTTAAGGTAATTCTTACTTTCTCAGATACTACAAGAAAATACTATGCACATTAAAAAGGGAATGATTTTCCTTCTCCCACTTCCTCAAAACAGAATTTTATTGTAAAAGCCATCTGAAAAGGTAAATAGATAAGATACTGCAATCATGTTTATTAGCAGTTCAGAGTCAAAGGTTTTCAGTCAAGAGCGGCTATGGCCAAGGACCATTTTTATATAGATGTGTCAAGACTTAAATTAGACTAATTAAAAGGAATGGAGTGGACTAATTAATGACAAGAACTGGACACTTACGCATGATTCACGGACTATACCATGTATAAACAGCAGTGCTCAGTACAACTCTTCTATAGTTCAAATTCTCCATGTTCTACCTCCAAGTACACCCAACTCCGTTTTCAACAAAAACAAATCCGTAATACTCACATTTAAAAGGATAAGAAACAGATGGAAAGTAGTTAGACTCACTAATGATCTGCATTATGCTCTTGGCAGCTTGAAAACATATTCTGCAAGAACTGGATGGCTCAGTACATTGAAACTAGAATAATGTGCTTTTTCTACTTTGGCTGCCAGTTCAAATCTAGCCCAGTAAATGCAACATTTCAACTCTGAGGATGACATGTATGCTGAAACATTAATATTTAGCAAACAAAACAATACAAAACAAAGTGTAGCTAACTTTGGCCTTGATCCTGAAAAAAGTTACACTCATGCTTAACTAAACAAAGTGCATAGTTCTATTGGCTTCAATGACTACTCATAATGTGCAAAGGTAAGCACATATCTAAGTTTGCAAAATTGACAACTTTGTTATTTATAATTAAGTTACAACATTTAATTTGGGGTATTCCCACTCTTTTTAAAAATTATTTTGAGTGCTATAGCCTTTCCTTTTACAACTTATTTTAGTTATAACTTTAGCAGAATTTAACCACAGCACATATGCTATAGTCCACGCATGACTGACGGGCTTGATACAACAATTGGTGGGATAGATTCTATAGCCTGAGTTGTGTAGGAGATCAGACTTACTGGACTTATGGTACTCATCCAAGCTTTTTATATTTTGATTAAGTGTGCATGTTTTTCAAAGATTAATAGATTTTAAGGCAACAAGGGACAATCATGACCATCTAGTTTGACCTCCAGCACAACACGGCCAATAATTTATGCATGAGCTATAGCATAACTTGGAAAGGTATTCCGTTTTGATTTAAAGACTTCATATGACAGAGAATCTATCAAGTTGTTCCAACAGTTAACAACCTACACTGTTAAAAAATGTGCACCTTATTTCTAAGTCTGAATTTGTCTTGCTGCAGCTTCCAACCATTGGATCTCATTATGCCTTTTATTTCAGAAATCTCTTCCTTGTATAGGACTTATAGATTGTGATCAAGTCACCTGTTGACCATCTCCTGGATAAACTAAATAGACGGAACTTCTTCAGTCTCTCACTGGAAGACATGTTTTCCAAATCTCGTCTCATTTTTTGTTACAAAACTAATTACATTCTGTGCTAGATATTTACTTGCAGAAGCTGGGGAAAACACTTAAATCCAATGATTTGAAAAGACTAAGGCCTCAATCCTGCAAGTACTTACACACACACTTAATTATAAGCACAGGAGTTAGGGTGACCAGATTAAAAACTCCAAAAATCGAGACTGTCCCTATAAAATCAGGACAACTGGTCACCCTAACAAGAGTAGTCCTGCTGAAGCCAATGAGATAATGCACAGGCCTAAAGTTAAGCGTGTGCATTAAGTGTTTACAAAATTAGCACCTATTTTTCAACTTTATCTGACTTTAATTAAATCAAAGGATGAGAAAGGGTATAAAAACAGAGGAAGGATGGTTCTAAATGAAGAAAATAGCCATGATCAAAGGAATGAAATCTGAGAGTGTGCAGGAAAAGTCCTGAGAGAGTCTTGTAAAAACAAGGAAAGAAAACTTAAACAAAATAATGTGTGTGTGTGGTGTCTGACACCTATAGGGAAAGAGAAATTCCTTCTCACACACATCTAGGCGTCCCTAGGAAAGGGAGGTATTACAGCACTCTGTGCTAAGTCCAGCCTTTTTAAATATCTTTATTAACAAATGAGAAGAGAAATAAACAGAGACCCAAAGTTGGAAGGAGTTGCAAACATCAGTGAGAAAGGCTAGAATACAAAGGGAATTATAAAGTCTAAAACCATAAGCAAGATCTGTTTTCTGGTTTTGTTTTTTGTTAGGGGAGGTAATTTATTTAGTTTATTTAGGAATTCAGGTTTGGAGCATTATATGAATGCTGTTCTACCAAAGCATCCATATAGTTTACATCTATAAAAATCAATCAGAAGATAAGAGATATTTGTTCAGCAAAAAGCTTATTCCCTATTATAAAAATCAGTCAAAAGCCTATTCAGGCCACATGTAACTCCAGCTCTGATTTACACTGTTGGAGAAAGTAGGTTCCAGAAATATGGGGTCTCCTCTGAGAGGGCTTTATTACATGATGAAAAAATGAACTGTGGAACAAACATCGAGAGTGCAGTATTGCCAACTCCACAAGTTAAAAATAATGATTCTGGTCCGCGAAAATAATCAGATTTCAAAAAAATAATAACTGTAGAGTTGTTTTTATTTTCCTTCTGGTTTTTGTCTTTAGGGCTCATATTTTCAAATTTTACTCTGCAACCATGAGAGCAAGAAACTTACTTTCTCTTTCACAATGAATGCTGAGATTCTCCTGTAATCACACGGCTTCAGGAGCTGTGGCTTTAAGGGTATGTCTACACTACAGAATTAGGTCGAAATTATAGAAGTCGATATTTTAAAACCCAAATTTATGGAATCGATTGTGTGTGTCCCCACTTAAGAGCATTAAGACCATGAGGTCGATGGACTGTGTCCACAGTATCAGGGCTAGCGTCGACTTTCGGAGCGTTGCATTGCGGGTAGCTATCCCACAGTTCCCGCAGTCTCCGCCGCCCATTGGAATTCTGGGTTGCGATCCCAAAGCCTGATGGGGCAGAAAACATTGTCGCTGGTAGTTCTGGGTACATGTCGTCAAGCCATCCCCCGTCCCTCCCTCCCTCCGTGAAAGCAATCTTTTTCGCGCCTTTTTTCCGGGGTTTCCGGGTTTGCTACGGCAAGCATGGAGCCTGCTCAGCTCACAATTACCATACATCTCCAGCGTACGCCTGGACATTAGGTCTAGTGGGGATTCAGTCACACTATAATACGGGCAGAGGGATAGCTCAGCGTTCTGAGCGTTAGCCTGCTAAACCCGGGGTTGCGAGCTCAATCCTTGAGGGGACCATTCTGCCTGAGGCTGGTAGTCACGGGACTACACAGTATAAGCTCCTTGCCTTCTAGCAGCAGATGGTGCAATATGCCATAAATGATCGTAGTCGTGGGACTACACAGCAGAAGGTCCTTGCCTTCTAGCTGCAGACTGTACAGTAGGCTTGAAATTCATCGTTCCCTGTGTGCTCCTGGCCGGCCTATGGTGTGGCTGGCCGGGGGTGCTTGGACATAAATGGGAGTGACCAGAGTGACTCTGGTCAGTCTCTTTTTTACGTTTTGTTTAAGGGAGATTCAGTACTGCCTGGAACACGGGCAGAGGGATAGCTCAGCGGTCTGGGGTTTCCAGGTTTGCTACGGCAAGCATGGAGCCTGCTCAGCTCACAATTACCATACATCTCCAGTGTACGCCTGGACATTAGGTCTAGTGGGGATTCAGTCATGCTATAATATGGGCAGATGGATAGCTCAGCGGTCTGAGCGTTGGCCCGCTAAACCTGGGGTTGCGAGTTCAAGCCTTGAGGGGGCCAGGAGATGATGATGGACATCAAGCCTATTGAACCATCTGCAGCTAGAAGGGAAGGCGCCTAACCCTTGCTTCCTGCATATTGTACCATCTGCTGTTAGAAGGAAAGGAGCCTAACCCTTGCTCCCCCCTCACTCCGAGAAAGCAGCAGAGGGGGGAGCCCAAAATCCTTTCGCGCCTTTTTTCATGCAGGCGCCATATTGCTGACACCATTGTTATCCACCCGCCGCTTCTGCTCCCACTCTGCTGTCCTGCAGACACCTTACCAGGGAAAGCATGGAGCCCGATCAGATCGTCGCGGCTGTTATCGCCCTTATGAACACCACGCGCATTGTCCAGGAGTATATGGAGAACGAGAACCAGGAGCTGCTACTTGTTGATACAGTGGAACGCCGATTCTGGGCCCGGGAAACAAGCACAGACTGGTGGGACCACATAGTGCTGCAGGTCTGGGATGAATCCCAGTGGCACTTTCATGGAACTTTGTGAGTTGCTTTCCCCTGCCCTGAAGCGCCAGAACACCAAGATGAGAGCAGCCCTCACAGTAGAGAAGCGACTGGCAACAGCCCTGTGGAAGCTTGCAATGCCAGACAGCTACCGGTCAGTCGCGAATCAATTCGGAGTGGGAAAATCTACGGTGGGGGCTGTTGTGATGCAAGTAGCCAAGGCGATCACAGAGCTGCTGGTACCAAGGGTTGTGACTCTGGGAAATGTGCAGGTCATACTGGATGGCTTTGCAGCAATGGGGTTCCCGAACTGTGGTGGGGCGATTGACGGAACCCATATCCCTATCTTGGCACCGGACCACCAAGCCAGTGAGTACATAAACCGAAAGGGTTACTTTTCAATAGTTCTGCAAGCACTGGTGGATCATAAGGGATGTTTCACCAACATCAACGTGGGATGGCCGGGAAAGGTACACGACGCTCACATCTTCAGGAACTCTGGTCTGTTTCAGCTGCTGCAGCAAGGGACTTTCTTCCCAGACCAGAAAATAACTGTTGGGGATGTTGAGATGCCAACAGTAATCCTTGGGGACCCAGCCTACTCCTTAATGCCATGGCTCATGAAGCCATACACAGGTAGCCTGGACAGTAGTCAGGACCTTTTCAACTATAGGCTGAGCAAGTGCAGAATGGTGGTGGAATGTGCATTTGGGCGTTTAAAAGCTCGCTGGCGCAGTTTATTGACTAGGTTAGATCTCAGCGAAATCAATATTCCCATTATTATTACTGCTTGCTGTGCGCTCCACAATATCTGTGAGAGTAAGGGGGAGACGTTTATGGCGGGGTGGGAGGTTGAGGCAAATCGCCTGGCCGCTGGTTATGCGCAGCCAGACACCAGGGCTGTTACAAGAGTACAGCAGGGTGCGTTGCGCATCAGGGAAGCTTTGAAAACCAGTTTCATGAATGGCCAGGATGCTGTGTGAAAGTTCTGTTTTTCCCCATTACTGAAAAGCCCCGCCCCTTGATTCATTCTACTTCCCTTTAACCAAACCGCCCTGCCCACCCCCCCGGTGGTCACCGCTTGCAGAGGCAATAAAGTCATTGTTGCTTAACAATCATGCATTCTTTATTAATTCGTCAAACAAATAGGGGGAACTATGGGGGTAACTGCCACGGTCGCCCGGGATGGATGGTGGAGGAAGGGAAGCACCAGGATGGGTGGTGGAGGAGGGGATGAGGGAAGGACAAGGACACACAGCACTTTAAAACTTATTGAATGCCAGCCTTTTGTTGCTTGGATAGTTTTCTTGGCTTGAGTGGTTGGGTGCACGGATGCCACCCAAACGCGTTCTTGGGCGTCTCGGTGACGAGGTTTTTACTTCTAATCTTTGCTAGCCTCTGGGACGGTGATGAAAGGGGTGGCATTGAAACATTTGCAGCTGCGGGAGGAAACAAACGGGAGAGGAGTAGTTTAAAAGACACATATTAGAGAACAATGCTCCAAACATTACATAGCACATGTGCATTTGGTCCAAGGTTGCACTTTGCCTGTTATATTGAGGGTCTGCCGGTTTGGTGTGAGAGATCACACAAGCAGGTCCGGCGGGCAACAGAATTCGGCTTGCAGGCAGCCATGGTAAGCCACAGTCTATAGGCTTCTTAACCTTCATAACATGTGGGAATGGTTTCAAACAGCAACCCCCTCATTTCCCATAACAAACAGCCTTTGGGCTGGCAATTTAAAAGTGGTTGGCAATTGAAAAGGGAGGGGCGGCGGTTTTCGGGTTAACGTGCAGCACGAAACTAATTGACATCCCCCCCCACACAGACACACATCCAAGATGTTCGCTGTTCCCCCTGCCCCCACCGCGTGGGTCACAGCGGGGAAGATTTACGTTCAGCCACAGGCAAACAGCCCAGCAGGGACGGATCCCTCCGAATGCCCCCTTAATAACATTCCCCTATTTCAACCAGGTGACCACGAATGATATCACTCTTCTGAGGATAACACAGACAGATAAAGAACGGATGTTGCTTGAATGCCAGCAAACACCGGGACCATACGCCGCCATGCTTTGCAATGCAATGATTCCAGACTACATGCTACTGGCCTGGCGTGGTAGAGTGTGTTACCACGGAGCACAGGATAAGGCTGCCCTCCCCAGAAACCTTTTGCACAGGCTTTGGGAGTACATCCAGGAGAGCTTTCTGGAGATGTCCCTGGAGGATTTCCGCTCCATCCCCGAACATGTTAACAGACTTTTCCAGTAGCTGTAGCTGTACTGGCCACGAATTAATCATTAAACACGCTTGATTATAAAACATGTATTAATTTAACAGAGGTCCACTCACCAGAGGTCCCTTCTCTGGCATCAAGCACGCCTTGGGTGGGTTCGTAGGGTACTGGCTCCAGGGTGACAAAGAGTTCCTGGCTGTCGGGGAAAAGGGCTTCTCCGCTTCCTTGCTGTGTCCGTGCGCTATTTTGAGCATCATCATCATCTTCCTCTCCCCGAAAATGCTCCTCTGTGGTTTCTGATGATCCACATATGGAGTCATACCACATGGGTGGGTCAGTGCTGGCTGCACCTCCTAGAATGGCATGCAGCTCGTCACAGAAGCGGCATGTCTGGGGCTCTGACCCAGAGCGGCCATTTGCATCTCTGGTTCTTTGGTAGGCTTGCCTGAGCTCCTTAATTTTAACGCGGCACTGTTGCGCGTCCCTGTTGTAGCCTCTGTCCTGCATGCCCTTGGAGACTTTGGCATATGTATTGGCGTTTCTTCTTTTGGACCGTAGCTCTGCTAGCATGGTTTCGTCTCCCCATACTGCGATCAGATCGCGTACCTCACGCTCGGTCCACGCTGGAGGTCGTCTTCGGTTCTGGGACTCCATCATGGTCTGCTGATGAGATCTGCACTCACCTGCAGCTCACCACGCTGGCCAAACAGGAAATGAAATTCAAAAGTTCGCGGGGCTTTTCCTGTCTACGTGGGTGGAGCATTCGAGCTCAGACTGCTGTCCAGAGCGGTCAAATGTTGCACTGTGGGATAGATCCAGGAGGCCAATACCGTTGAATTGCGTCCACACTAAGCCTAGTTCAAGTCGGCAATATCGTTTTAGCGCTAATCCCCTCGTTGGGGGTGGAGTGGTGAGATCGATTTTAAGAGCCCTAGACGTCGATGTTAATGGCTTCGTCGTGTGGACGGGTGCATGGATCAATCGATATAATGCTAATAAATTCGACCTAAACTCGTAGTGTAGACCAGGGCTAAAAAAAATACTAAGTATTGTGACATGTGATACAATGACAGTCAACTTGAAGAAAGGCAAGCTCCGATATCTGATATCAATCGGGAGTTCAGGGTGTACAAGTAATGCATAACAGAGCCCTTAGTGGTGCTAATAGACAGCAAATTAAACAGAAATTTGCAACATGACATGACAGCAAAAAATATCAATACAGTTTGGGCGGCATGTGAAGAGGCATCACATCACCTGACAAGGAAGCTATAGTCTGACTTAAATGCACCAGGAAGAGCGTATTCACCTATAGGTATCTGATTACCAGATTGACTAACTGGAAGAACTTCAAATTTGAGCAATAAAAATCAGAGGGCTGGAGGCTGATTTATCAGGAAAGGTTAATGAGTTAAATAATGTGCAAAGTATCGCTTGCATAAGCAACAACTGAGATAGCAGAGAAGACAAAGTACCAGTCTACACACAAAGAGTTTAAATACAAATGAGGAAGAGGATTTATTTAGATTAATAAAAAGGATATAACTAGAAATAATGGGATGAAGTTAAGGAATTGGAAAATTTAGGTAGCACCTCAGGGGAAGCTTCCTGACAATGAGAACAATTACTCAATGAAATAATCTAAATGTTGAAGTCGCATTACCGGGCACATTTAAATAGATAAAAACAGTAGTAAAAGCACAATACCAAACAATTGTGTGTGCACAAGGGGACTGAACAGAAGACGGGAGAAGACCTGGAGCAATTAATTGGTTATAGCATTGTCTGACGTTTGAAGTGTAGGAAATCCAGTATTGTGAACCCAGGATTTCCCTTGCTGGCCAAAGCTGTAATACCACACATGTCCTTACCCTAGTAAAAAATGAAACTCTGCAGATTGATGAAAATTAGACACTTAATCCAAAGAATAAATCATCACACAAAAACTGAGCAGTTTCTCCGGGGCCAGATACACGCTAGTGTAACCCATGCTTGCTTGGTGTAGCACTGTCCCCCTCTAGTGGCACCTAGCCCAGCTAGAGATTGATGAGTCTACTACAGCCTTGGCTTAGGGCTACAGTAGAACCTCAGAGTTATGAACACCTCGGAAACAGAGGTTGTTCATAACTCTGAAATGCTCATAACTCTGAACAAAACATTATGGCTGTTTTTTCAAAAGTTACAACTGAACATTGACTTAATACAGCTTTGAAACTTTACTATGCAGAAGAAAAATGCTGCTTTCCTTTTATTTTTTTAGTAGTTTACATAGTACTGTACTGTATTTTCCTTTATTTATTTTTTTTTGGTCTCTGCTGATGATGATTGTGTACTTCCGGTTCCAAATGAGGTGTGTGGTTGACTGGTCAGTTTGTAACTGGTGTTTGTAACTCGACGGTTCTAATGCACGTGGCTTTTAGCTCATGCAGTAGAGGTTCATTCACTAAGTTTCAAAGATCCCAGGTTTGATCCCGCCTGCTGATGACCAGCGTTACACTAGGGCTGCCACCCATCTTGAAATACACAGGGCAGATTGTCCTGCATCCTAGAAGGACAGTTGAAGAGGTCCAAATTCATTTTGGGCCTTGTGACAGTGTATTAGGATAATATTAAATACCAATGTGATGATACAAGGTTAGCAGGCAAGTCATGAGACAAATAGCTATGCGATCAGTGCTTTTAAAGAATGTGTAGTAACACAGTTTAGAAAATGGAATACAAATAATATTTTTGTTTCACAAGGCAAACAGAAGTAAACAAAAACTTTCTGTAATGAGTTAAGATTTCTGTAAAGGAAGTCTTCCTAGCAGGGTATATATCATCCTCTGCTCTTTTCAAGGTATAGAGATAGAGATAGCAGAGACAGGCAACAGACTCAGTTTGGTTTGTAAAATGACCAGACAATGAAGAAGAAAGTAGATGGCTCAGCCAACTGGCAACAGGCTACAGCGCCTTTTAACTTGATGCTGCTGGTTCAAGCACAGCATATGCCAAAAATCATTACTGTCCAGCAGTTGTTTCTGACTGTGGTGCACTACATGAAGTTACATGGTGGTTTCAATCCAGTTCCTGACAGAGATGTGTCTCTGTTATTAAAACTGCTGCTACTGTTGAAACTAATTGGCATCCTTGTTGCTGGTCTCAAAAGAGAAGCCAGCATGGTGGGTTAAGGTACAACTGCTAGGCAATGTGGGGAAGTCAGAACTTCTGCTCATACCACCGGGCTGTCATGAGCACTAAATTCGTAAGAAAAAACAAACGAAAATAGAAGGATATTGTTGATAATTTACCAGGCCAGACGGCTGACCATAAGTATCCCTAGAGGTCTTTAAAAAGCACGAATCCTGAGCAAGCTGCCTCCAGGCAGTAAAAGAATAAAGCAAGGCCATAAAATGTATAAAATGTAAAATTAAAGAAAACTCTGTAAACTTGCTTAGAAAACTAAATTGGGGATTTTCTTATACTTAACTGTATGTGGGAAGAGGAGAAGGGGCAAATGTGTTGCAAATACATATTTACTGGATGGATATAATGAACCAGAGCTGTAATTTAAAGCAAAAAATACAAATAAACTAAAGACTCAACCGTGATTTTGCTCCTACTGAAATCAGTTACAAAAACTTCCATCAACTTCTATGCTGCTGAACAAGAGTCCTAGGCTTGATTTTTGAGGGGAAAAGGGATTGAATGGCTAACAGATAGAATTCTATCAATCAAAAGGAAATAAAAAGCAAGTATGTTGGCTTGGATGGCTTTTTTTCTGTTCCTAAAATCTCTTATGTCCTTAAAACAAAGAGAAAAATTAACACGTGCTACAGAAATGCATACTTTTGTCAATTTACCAATCATCATAGCACACTGAAAGTATGTATCACCTTTTTTCTTCAGTCAGAGAATATTAGAATAACTTTCTTCACAGTCAGTCACTTAACAGGAAGTGCTTTTTAGACAGTCAAACATTTTTGTTTTCCAAAAGAATTTGTAAAATCCACCCATTGTTAGTAATGGGGCTCCAAGCAGATCTTCATGAAAATTAATTACTTGTTTAGTGCAATGGTTTGATATACAGCTAATTCTCACACATTGTCTACATTATTTTTCTTTTCTCCAGCTAGTGAAAGACTGCACAGATTGCTGATCAATGGAAATAGAAAACCTTGATTAAAAAACAGTTACCAAGTATTATTAAGGCAGTTCTCTGCAGACCATAAAAAGCAGAAGAGCAATGTTAGCACTAGTGAAGATATCCTCTTAGCGCCTTCCTGCTATTTCTATGCAAAGATGTTCTGGAATAAAATACTACTATGTATAAGCAAACTGAGATGTTCTTAATATATGAAAATAATGTCATAAACCTGAAGCTATAAATTCCTGATAGCTAAGGGCTATAGTTTATCATTAGCATCTAATAGTGAATGATGGCTTTTAAAGTCGGTTCCATTTCTCCCCAGAGACTGAATTGGCTAAATCATTTATTAATGTCAAGGGCTGACATTTTTCAATTAACATGATGAGTTTTTAGAGGTTCAGGCCATATGAATCCTCGATCTGTGCATGCTCTTTTGCCAATTAGAAAAAAGTGGAGCATTCTTTAATGTTTGTGTCTTTACTTAAACTGATCATTATTAAAGTTCCAAAATTAATCACACAAACAACATCTAGTTCCAAACATACCATGAATAAGCCTCTACAACACAGAGAAATAAACCACGCTGGGCTCATTGGAGATGACTCAAAACATACAGACTTTGGAGATCATAAGAGGTAGAGATTATCTAGCAAGAATTACATGTACCAAACGCCTCAGCTCCTCAGACTTCAACTAACAGCTTTCAGTGGATGCATTTACAAAAGAGTGCTTTACTAAGATCTAAGCTACAGAGTCTACATAAGTCCTATATATTAGGTAGATAGAGGCCCACAGTGTTTGAGGTCGGGCTTATTTGTCAAAGGAGGAAGGGGACAAAAACTACCAACAGAGAAAAACAAACAAAGCCACATTGAGATAGAACAGGGTGAGCTTGCAGCAATGTAGACATCCCTTGCTTCTGGAATCGCTCCTTTGATTCTCAAGTTTGGGAAGCAATGGGTGTGAATCTTCTGTCACTTCCATGGGGAAAGGAACAAATCCCCTCCATCAACATAAAATTTGTGAGGAAATTCCGTGAATGAAATTTAATTTTCCAGACACACAGGACTATTCCATGTAAGGGAACATCAGGTCTTCAGATATTAACATCTCATGTAGCACCAAAACTATAGGGGAAGCTGGTATCGACCCCTGCATTTAGGCTGCCTAATAGTTTACATTATAAAGGATTCTTGTGACATTTTCTTTGAGAAGCTCTTACACATCCATTATTTGAAGCGGACCTTTAATATTTAGCTGGGGATAGACCTTTGAGGTAGGAAAGTGCCTTTGCTTTGTTCCATGAAATCCCATTCACCTTTGCTGAGACAAACGGTTAAAAATTGCCATTTCCCTTCTGTCACGTGTTCTTCAGGAAAATTTTATCAGCACATCGAAATACTAACTAAACACAAACATTCTAAGGCTGGGCTCATGCGGACACAAAAGCAGCAACAGCAGAAGCTGCAAGGGAAATAGGAATGCCTGGCAGCTGACAGAGTAACTGTAGCTCTGTAGACAAGTGGGGAGAGGAGCGAGAAGAATTGGGACCCACCCCAGAACCCAGCAGTCCATTTCGGGACCCAGCACCCACCTTCTGGGATATCAACCTTTTCCTGCTGCCAGCTAATGTGCTTAATCCTGAGTTCAAGAGGTCATAATCTGTGATACAACGCTGATGGTTCAGGGTTCAAACCCTAGTGATGATGCATAATGGGGGGGGGGGGGATTTTGCAGTTGCACATAATAGAATGTGTTTTTTACCTTTTTTCCTTTAAGGAAACTAGAAAATTATAGTTATTTCCTATGTTAAAAGAATATTATTTAGGTTATGAAGTCAAACTCCAAAGTTAGGAAATACCAAATGTATGACTGCCCATTCACACTCTTTGTGTTTATGCATTATCATACAGTCTTTAGTTACATGATCAAATACTATTTTCCCGCACAAGACCCCTGCCTTATTCTGTGCATAGGATGGACATGCAAGGAGATAGAATTAGGATTGCGTGGGCAATCATAAACCTGGTATTTCCTAGCTTTTGCATGTTTGACATTGCAACTTAAATAATAGTCCTGTAATGTGGGCTGTGTGGTTGTATGCCATATAACATGGAATGTAGCTCAAGCTCTGTTAGGATTATATAGAATCTGAGAGGCAGATACAGGAACATTTGTTTCCCTGAATGTTTGAAATAACATAAGGAAGAGTATACAAAAGTTTTACAGAGCCACATCTATCATGCAGTCTTCAATTTTCCAACTCTGTAAAACATTTGAGATTCTTGAAAAATGCACAAAATGAGTCAAATTTAAGTATTAAGTTCAATTGGCATGGAGCGCACTCAACACCATGTAGGTTTGGACCCTATGCCAAAGCAAATAGGACAGAATTACCCTAAAGAGACAGAAACACAGTAGTGTTCTCATTTGGTTGCTATAAGCTGCATTTGACTTCTCCTCCACATGATGAAAAGAGGTTCTCTACTAAGTGACAGGCCAAGGAATCTGCCAATATAGAACATTATTTTCTCTTTAATGTTGGTACGCACATCCCATACCAATATGGCTCAGTAGGTAGCAGTCTCGCCTTTGAGCCCATAGGATTTAGGCTTACAGCCAATGCTGATAATGCTATATAATAGAATTAGGAATGCACACTGTGCAAAAGTATTGTCCTTTGAATGAGACACTAAATCAAAATCCCTCTTCACTACTTTTCAGTTGCTGTCCACTTGGAAGAAAAAACACCCAACCGCTCTTTCAGAAAAAAGGAGACCATTCCACCAGGTTCCTGGTCAAATATTCCCACAGGTGAGATAGGTGCTAATGTCAAAAGCCATTTTTGAGGTATTATTGAGCATATATTGACTGCTTTTTACTTATGCAGTGATTGCACTGCATAATTATCAGATATTTTAAGGTGCTAACAGGGTATGACAGGAAGTCCATACATCAAAGTCCCAAAGCATAGCATTGAGTCTCCTTTCACATGGCATTTACTTAAGGGAGACACACTGAAAATGCTCCAATGACAATATTAGTAATAAAATATTTTTCATTTAGATAGTACATTTTTACCTAAGGCTCTCAAAGTAATCATTTCTCCCCACAGAACAACTTCACTATGCACCAAATACCAGCATGCAACCAGACTGGTAATGTTGCACACAGTATATAGGTTGTGGTGGTGCTTTCTCCATCCACAAGGGAGTATGGCTAATGTATCTGCATAGCTGTAGATACACCAGCACTACCTTTACACCTGCCATGTCCAGGTCCCCAGATCTTGCCCTTCCTCTCCACAACAGAACCATACCAGTTCTAATGCACTATGGCCCTCCACAGAAATAGAGGAGGTCTCAGGATTTGGTCCTGTGAGAAATGGTTCACTGTAACTGTAATTATATTTTGCATACCGTAATTCCTTGGAACAATCTGGACCTTCATTCTACTTCAATTAAAAAAACACTCTGAGAAACAATAAAAACACCGCAGTTTCACTATACAGCAGTGACAGGAAAAGCCCTGAGGGTCCATCTGTAAGAGTCGCATCCCTTGAACCTAGATTTGTTTAGTTATTTTAATATTTGGAATGTGAAATCCACATGCAAATCAAGTTTGAGCAATCAGGTTCTATATGGAACAAGTGCAGGGGGGAGGGAGTGGTGAAATTCGTCTCCAAACCTGGTACGAGGACATGGCTCTGTCAATCAACCCACATCTTCTGGCCACTTCCTCCAATGTATGGGTTGGAACATCAGTGGATGCATGTCTACATGATATTGAGGGACACTGAATCCATATAAATGTAGACCCCACAGCCCTCCTCCCAACCTAACCCATTTTTACTCTCCATGATGGCCTGTGAACTTCTGCTATAAAGCCACAAACTTTGATGGACTTTGAAACAACATAAGTAACAATGATCAGCCTCTACATAGGCAAAAGCTACACCCAAAGCTAGCTGGGATTTTATCAGTCTTAGTAGCCTCAGTAGACCATATAATTTTAATATACTGTACCTATGAAAAATACAGACAAGGTACACCGAGTACGACTTCATGAAACTCCAGTGAAAACATGTTAGGTAAATCAAAAGTATCAGACTAATTGGTTAGAATGTTAGCCAGAGCTGGCCAAGCTTCAGATTTTACCTTAACATTTTACTTTACCTCATTTGCTTTTAGCTGATAAAAATCATTAGCTGGCAAATCACCCTCTCTTTTGATTTCTAAGTGTACAGAGCATAATCACGCATAAATACTTCCCAAAATACACCTAACGTTTAAAAAAAAACATTTCACAATACAGTGCCACTTTGAAAAGTTAAAACTAACTCTAAATCACATTGCATTATTTACAGAGCAAAGTCAAACTATTGCAACATTTTTATTTTTCAAATAAAACCCATAAATACAGTTAACAGTCCGAAGCAGAAGATAGCATGGAATCCTTAACATCTGCTTTCAGACAGGATTTCCCATCCAGACCCTCTTCCAAAGATTTGTTCAAAACCTGGTCCAGTATGAAAATTAACGATTGATTATAACAGAGAAAAGAAAAGATCTAGAGCCTGATTCTCCACTGCCCTGTACTTTATATAGCCATGACAGGAAAGGTGGTCCCATGGTCAGGGCACCAATTTGAAACTTGAGAGATCTGATTTCAATTATCTGCTTTACCAGACTTCCAATGTGACTTTAGTCTCTCTGTACCTCAGTACTTCCCTACCTCATAGAAGCATTGTGAGGATAAATACATTAAAAACTGTGGGTGCTCAAAGAATGTGATAACTGGGGCCATTGTGCAAACTGAAGGACACTACTTTGATTTGCAAGCTTTCGCACCCACTTTCCGCAAGGATAAACAACCACATAAAGGGCAAGCCAGTTGAGAATCAAGCCCATAGTGTCATCCTGGTAGTACTGACTCTGCATAAATTGTTGATTAAGACGAAACATTGGTTTACCATTCTTATAACTGGTGCCTATCTGTCCCAAAGCAGTTCCTCTATGCACATGTAATAGACTGGCTGCATATATCACCTGTATGCCTTCTGGTTAATTTACCCCTATAGAATATGGTCCCCAATCTTTTAAGAATCTTCCCCCTCCCCCCGGTTACTTACAGTACTTGTGCAACTAATCTGGCTTGTTATGGGAATCTAGCCATGCAGCTTCTTTATCTGGAAAGTCCCTAATGAAAATACCTGTTCGTTTAATGAAATTACACTGTTGCCCGTCAACACCTCCTTGTAGGAATTCGAGGGTGACTGTGGTGGTTGCTGAAAATGATTTTATACAGTACTGCTAACTGTGATATGGTAACTGCTCTACACCATCTTTAACAAAAACTCTTCTCAAATTTTGCATTCAGAAGATTATTTTGCTATACAGACAGTAAGTGCACCATATTATGTTGGCACTGCAAAGACTGGGTCTTAACTTTTCATTAAGCAGATGTTTTATCTGTTATTTTATTCAGGTGCTCTATTGAGTTTTATTTCGCTCCTCTACTTGTACATATGGTATATATTATGACTTTCATAAAGGAAACAGAGCATGCTGGGAGAAAACTCTGCTGAGCTTTCATGCTAAAGAACAATTGTCCCCTGAGCACAAAAGCAACAGACATTTCATGGCAATTTTCATTTCTTGACTGTATTTAAATGCATCATAATAAGTACCTAGTCTATGCTCTGGATATGACTAAATAAATTAAACAAGGTAGCAGCTTGTGACATGTCCTTGGATATCAGAGAGTTTAAGTTTCAAATGAATCTGTTAATTAAAGGTGTTAGTGATTATAACTGCACTGTAGAGGCAGTCTCCGTATATCAGTTAATAATACTGTCTGCAGGATAACGAAGCAATGGGCTAACAAACCCCAGAAGCTCAGTGGCTCTATGTCAGTGAAGAACAGGCAGAGTGTTTTGAATCTGAAGCTTTTCAGTAAGTTTACATTATGAGCTAAATGGCTGATTTCATGTTTTGCAATCTGAACTCTCCTTGGCCCTTGTAACATGCACGAAGCTTAAATATCATTTAGTGCCAAAAGTTTGTTTATCTCATTTCTGATTGAAAGTTTTTCTTTAGGATCCTTCATGTTTCCCGTTTGCTTGAAACTCTTCGATGTATGTGTTATTTTAACCCATGCAGTTTCACCGTTGAACTTCTGGCTTTCATATCTGAACTACAAAAGTATTGCTTTATGTGTCTCCATAATCTCTCTGTTCACTAACGTTTCCTGAATAATTTTTGACAAAGGACTTTTTTCTTTACAGAAAATCCCAATATAATTTTCAAATTGTCAGTGTAATTCCCAAGGAAAGCACTTTCTGTAGATTCGCCCCTGCTTGGTCAGCACTATTACGTAGAATAACAGTGTAACAGACCCAAAAAAGGCCAGTTATCCTAGAAGGAGGATGTAACCAATCCACATGCACATTACCTTGCCAGCTAAACCACACACGTAGCCTCATGGACAACTCAGGACCTGTGGCTCCCAAAACACACCTTTGCCATGTGTGCTACAGGAGAATCACCTCAGGTGTAAGTAGCATTAGAGTGATCACTGGCAACATGATCCAGTGATGGCTCATGATTTTTTTTTTTTTTGACAGGTGAGGAACAAACCACAAAATGGTTATTTCCAATCCCGCCCACTGTAGAATTTAATAGCTATTAAAAAGCTAAAGTAAGCAGCTTGCGGGCCCAGCTACCTGGACTGGTGCAGGAGGCAGAACATGAGCTGGGCCCATGGATCAGAGGTGGCTCCTCACGCGCACACACTGGGTCCACCCCATAGCGGTGTGAGGTGAAAAAGAAATGGTTTACTACATCTTTCCTTCAAAAGTTTTCATCAAAAATCAGAAAACCAAAAAATGTTCTGTTTTTGGCAACTGAAAATTTTTGAACAAAATTTTGATGGGTTTGGCCAAAATTTCTCCTTTCAGTTGCCAAAAAAAAAAAGAAAAGGGGGTTGGTTTTGTACAACGTATTTTTTAATTTTTTGACAAAACCCCAAAAACTTAAATCAGACATGGACATTTCCCACAGAAGTTTCCATTTGGACTAAAAACCTATTCTTACTATAAAAAATAATATTTTGAATAAAAAGTTTTGACCAGCTCTACTGCCAGGCAGATGGAGCTCATTCGACCACCACTTATGCTGCTGGGTGTCTGATGATAACTGAACTTACAAGGTGCTCGAAGCTTTGTTTGGGTGTTCTTTTGACATTTATATCTAAAGAAACACAAATTAACAAACAGAACTAGCTGTATGATGATCCATATTCTGCACTGCTGTGAAGTCACTGGAACCACAACATCTTTAAGTTAGTACTCTTCTGCAGGCCCTGAAACTTTTTTTCCCCCTGACAACTGTATTGGAGAGGTGGAGTGGTTGAAGAGCCCCCAACCAGCCTCTTCCACTACATATTTATGCCTACTTTTCACCCTGACAGAGAAGACTTCATGTGGCAACAGAGCTTATCAACATTCCCATAAGTATTTCTTAAGTGGTTACCTTCTCTGAAGCAAGCGGACTTCTAGTTACTAAAGTCTCATACATCACTCTGTCATAAACCTAAGAGCTAGTTATCTCAAAAAAAATTTAATGTTCAGTTAAGGTTACTTTAAATATCAAGCACTTTAAAAATCAGGGAAATGACTTGTTCAATCTTGCTCAAGGATCCATCCTCATAATAACATGTAGATAAACTTGCATGCAAAACACTACAGATAAAATATTTCTGAGATAAAATGGTTCCATAAGCTAGACCATCCAGGGCACCACACCAAGGTCCATAAAGACTGATAAATCTCTTTGCAAGATTTGGGACCACAGGCTGAATCTTGCCTGCAGCAACACATGTGCAACTCTCACTATCTTTTGTGGGATTGAGGAAGATTCTCCCTCAAATACATGTATGCAATTCCAGGGGCCAAGTTTTTCCTCTCAGTTAGACCAGTATAAACCTAACTCTATGGACTTCAGTGAACCAATGTGGACTTACACCAATGTAACCAAGATCAGAATATGGCCCAAAAGGAGTTACATGCACACAGAGAAGGAAAAGTTTATCCTCAGGCTAAACAAGGAAAATAACAGAACACCACTGGCCATCACACACAGCCCCCAGCTAAACCCCCTCCAGCACATCATCAACGATCTACAAGCTATCCTGGAAAACGATCCCCCACTCTCACAGGCCATGGGAGTAGGATGACCAGACAGCAAATGTGAAAAATTGGGACGGGGGTGTGGGGTAGTAGGAGCTTATATAAGAAAAAGACCCAAAAATCGGGACTGTCCCTATAAAATCAGGACATCTGGTCACCCTACATGGGAGGCAGGCCAACCCTTGCTTACAGACAGCCCACCAGCCTGAAGCAAATACTCACCAGCAACTACACACCACACCACAGAAACACTAACCCAGGAACCAAATCCCGTTGCCTTCTCTGTCCCCATATCTACTCTAGCGACACCATCATAGGACCCAATCACACCAGCCACACCATCAGGGGCTCATTCACCTGCACATTTACTAATGTGATATATACCATCATGTATCAGCAATGCCCCGCTGCCATGTATATTGGCCAAACCAGACAGTCTCTACATAAAAGGATAAATGGACACAAAATCAGACATCAAGAATGTTAACATACAAAAGCCAGTAGAACACTTCAATCTCCCTGGACACTCAACATCAGATTTAAAAGTAGCCATTCTTCAACAAAAAAACTTCAAAAACAGACTTCAAAGAGAAACTTCAGAGCTACAATTCATTTGCAAACTTGAATAGGGACTGGGAGTGTCTGGCTCACTACAAAAGCAATTTTCCCTCTCTTGGTATTGACACCAATTGACATCAATTATTGGGAGTGGACCACATCCACCCTGACTGAATTGGCCATCAACACTGGTTCTCCACTTGTAAGGTAACTCCCTTCTCTTCATGTGCCAATATATATTTATGCCTGTATCTGTAATTTTCACTCCATGCATCTGGAGAAGTGGGTTTTTTACCCACGAAAGCTTATGCCCAAATAAATCTATTAATCTTTAAGGTGTCACCAGACTCTTCGCTGTTTTTGTGAATACAGACTAACACGGCTACCCCTCTGATACTTTATCCTCAAGTGAACACAACCACATCCATAACTCAGTTGATAGAGTTTTAACTCAGACATTATTACTTCTGAAACTCTCTAGCTTGATACAACAGTGGCTACTGAAATGCCAAACCGCATTCATTTAATTTATCTTGGAAAGCTTCACATACACGTAAAAAAAAAGCCTCAAACCATAACAGAAACAAAAGGTCAGCCTGTTACTTTCAGAATAAATGTAGTAAACTTCAGAGCAAACAAGTTACAGACATTTCCATGTAGAACATTGACTATTGTATAGTGGGTGTTTTTACAATACAGTACAATGGGGTTAGCATTTCTTTTGATAAGAAGAAATACAAATACTATGCTTGATAAGACATCCTGGTAAGTCCCCTCTGAAGAACATTTAAAATAGTTACTTGTTTCTCATAACTAATTGGCAGTGAGCTGCTCCAAAGTAAAGATTCTAAAAACAGAGTTAGGTTATTAAACCTTAGCACACACAAAACACTCCCACTACACACTCATCCTCATGGACCTCCCCCAATTCCTGATTCATTCCTCTCCCTGAACAGGGAACCTAGCCCCAGCTTATATGCAGATTCTCCTCTAACTAACCCACAAAAATTACTGTTTTCTCCCACTGCTGGTTTCCAACCTGGGCCAAGTCTGCAGGATCAGGCAACCAGGGAGTGCTAGTCCAATCATGAGAAAAAACCTAAAGATGTAATTTCTCTCTGTGACGTTCCACTGGTGTTATCTGGACTGGCGATCTGCTAGGTCACTTCAATCCTTGACTCTGGGAGCCAGCCTTACCCTGCTCTGCTGTGAGAACCCCAACTCCTGGGGTGTTCATGCACAGCCTCTGGCATGTAAGCTGCTTGGATTGTGCAACCGAATGACACTAGCCAACGTCTCCGGTCCCAGACACAACCCTAGGAACCTCCATCTTGCAGTGTCCAGTTATGCCAGCTGGACGCTGCAAGCTTATATGAGTTCGTCAATTTAACAAAGAAATTGCTATGTATCAGGCTTCTTATCCAAAGCGGAGTCTCTGACACGCTTCAAACCAAATGCACTGCTTCAGGTAGAATAAACAAACAAATTTATTAACTACAAAAGATTGACTTATAATCACTTAAAATTTAAGCACAACAAGTTGGATTTGGTCAATTGAAATAAAAGCAAAATGCATTCTAAGCTGATCTTAACACTTTCAATGCCCTTACAAACTTAGATGCTTCTCACCACAGGTTGGCTGGTTGCCCTTCAGCCAGGCTCTCCCCTTTGATCAGCGCTTCAGTCACTTGGTGGTGATGTCTGTAGATGGAGGTGGAAGAGAGAGGAGGAGCATGGCAAACATCTCTCTCTTTTATCATGTTCTTTCTTCCCTCTTGGCTTTGCCTTCCCCCCCTTCAGGGTCAGGTGAGCATTACCTCACTGTAGTCTCTGACTGACCAAAGGAAGGGGGGTGACTCACTCGAGAGTACAACAGATCCTTTGTTGCTGCCTACGCCAGTGTTCTTTGTTCCTGTGAGGCTGGGCTGGGTTTGTCCCATACATGCCCTGATGCGGTAAGAACTGCCCCTCTGTTCCTGGAGCGTTGTGCCTGAGGACACATTTTCTGCCTCATAAATATATACACGAAATTACAACCTATAACATCACTATAACATTACAACAACAACAATGCTCAGTGCATCATGAGCCTTCCAAAGACACCCGACATGACAAACTTTGCACTGGATATCACACAATCATATTATAAGGATGAACATGGGGGTGCTGGGTGTTCCCCCGAGATACAGAGTGTCACACTCTCTCTCCAGACAAACATCTTTCAGCAATCAATGGAGTAGTGCCATCTATGCAACCCATCTCCCTAACCATTAAAATATCAGATTCCATGTGTTAGCCATCTAGAAACTCACCACTGTTCCAAGCATTAGATGGGCTCTGTCAAGTAATTTAGGAAGTGAACATTTCAATATAAATTAATCAAAGCTTTAATGCAGTGGCTCTCAACCTTTCCAGACTACTGAACCCCTTTCAGGAGTCTGATTTGTCTTGCATACCCCCAAGTTTCACCTCACTTAAAAACTATTTAGTTACAAAATCAGACATAAAAGTACAAAAGTGTCACAGCACACTATTACTGAAAAATTGCTTCCTTTTTCATTTTTACTATGTAATTATAAAATAAATCAATTGGAATATATTGTACTTACATTTCAGTGTATAGTATATAGAGCAGCATAAACAAATCATTGTCTGTATGATATTTGAGTTTGTACCGACTTCGCTAATGCTTTTTTATGTAGCTAGGCAAATATCTAAATGAGTTGATGTACCCCCCGGAAGACCTTGGCACCCCCCGCCCCCAGGGGTATGTGTACTCCTGTTTGAAAATCACTGCTTTAATGAACATTTTCACTGGCCTGAAATTTCAGGGTTTCATTGCCCTGGATTGTGCATGGCAGTTGCCCCATTCATTTAGGGCTTGATCCAAGTCTCACTGGAGTCAATAAAAAGACTCCCATTTTACTTCCACGGGCCTTGGACCAGGACTATAATTCTCATCAGACTGCTTCCAGCAAAGAGGACAGATTAGCACAGTACATTATTCCTACTAATTTCCATATGGAGAGTTTCTGGACACGATCCATGCCAGCACATCAAGGGAAACAGTTCATGATGTCCTTACAGACCTGGACAACCAAAGCATTCACAAGACTGACACACAACAGGATGCCATGTTGCTCAGTTTTCACAACAGAAATGACTACAGTGGAAGACTCCAAGGACAGGAGGACCATGTGACCACAAAACTTCAAAAAACAAAGAGACAGAACTGAATGCTAGGATTTTCTCATTGCTGATACAAACCTGCCAATGCGAGCTATCTTTATTCAAGCAACCTTTTAAATGTAAGATATTCACTTCCTCTGTATTCTGGGAGTAAAAAATAAAAGCTTGCCCTTTAGAAATGTCATGTGTTTTTGCACTAAGACTAAACTTCAGGGTTCTTTAATTATAAAACACTAAACATAAGATCAAAATGAAAATACAAGAAATACTTCCTAGCCATTACTTATAAATAGGTGAAGCTGAACACTGTCATCTCACTATTATACAATAAAAGTTAATAAGATTCAGAGACATATCCCCATGCACTGAGATAAGACTAAACTCCTAAATGTGTGTGAGCTGAGTAGTTCAACATACATCTATCAAAGAGAACTGTCTGGTTTTATAGAAAATAAAATCCATCCTTTGGAACTCTGCACCTGATGTTCCATCAATAAAACATGAAAAAGAACTAGGAGCTCCGTCTCCTCCATAATCAGAACCACAATTTTAAGAAAGGCAATTTATCAGAGGTTTTCAACAAGTTTAAATAATGTATTCCAATGGCCACAGTTATACTGATTTACTAAAGGCAATCTTTCACTGGAAGGTATTCTCTGCAAAGAGAAGTCAGGTACTATAATCACAAACCTGATGTTTGGCACAGACCCATTGCCAAAGCTGCCCAGGGCCTGCTTTCTATGAGTCTAGACTGGTGTTTTCCAAGAAATACCAGAACAAAATGAAAAGTGGAATATAAACAAATGTGCTGGGCATTAATGTCATTTTCATTTGCGGGAGCTGTGGAAGATCTCCACATCCCTCTTTACTTTCCACCTACCCACCTTCCCATGCAGTCTTACAAATGAAGGAGGTGAATTCCAAACCCTGAAACTGGAAAGCACATGGGTGTTAAACATGCAATTTTTAATTACTACTACTACATTTCAGGATCTAATTCTGAAATGAATCTTGTGTGGGCATGATGCAGGAACCCATGCGGAGATCACAGCAGGATTGTGGCCTCGGTAACAAGCTTTTTATACCAATACAAAAAAATGTGGCACTGCTAGTTTCTCTTTCTTTTTTTCTCTCCTCCCCTGCTCCAAGTTGCCCTGCTCTGGTCACACCCCATTGAAGGACTGCCCACACAGTGTTCAGATTTAGAGAGAGTATTGTAAGCACTCTCCCCACAAGATGCTCTGTCCCTACAGAGCAGAGTTTCCTCCTCTGTTTCCAGCTTCTCTTACCCGACAAGCATCAGGGGGTAGCCGTGTTAGTCTGTATCCACAAAAACAACAGGGAGTTCGGTGGCACCTTAAAGACTAACAGATTTACTTGGGCATAAGCTTTCGTTGCATCTGAAGAAGTGAGTTTTTTACCCACGAAAGCTTATGCCCAAATAAATCTGTTAGTCTTTAAGGTGCCACCAGACTCCCTGTTGTTTTTACCTGACAAGAAATGGTAGAGGCTCTCACTTTGTGGTGGCTAGGAGCCCACACCAGCTGTGAAGGAAGTATGTTTACTTCTTAAAAAGCCAAAGCACCATGAGAAGACCCCAGTGACTCTAAAGGATCGGGTGGGTAAAACGAAGGCAATCTCTGATGAGTGGTGTGGGGGCAGAGAAAAAAGGCTAGAATCCTCTGACCCCACCTGACCTTCAAATAGTTCCACTAGTGGCTTTGATGTACCATTGTTGTGGGAGCCAGGGTCTTAAGCAAATCTCCTCCAGCAGACCAACCAGAGGACCTGAGAAGGGTCAGAGTCAAAGGCCCCCTTCTCCTCCTCCAAGGAATCAACAAGCCTTTTATCTCTGTGGGATACTCTGACTTGAGAGCAAGTGCAAAGGCAGTTCAGAAAGCGTGTGCATCATCATGGGGATCACTGCTGGGTAGCTTTTTGATTATCTACCAAAAAAAAATCAACTCTCCATCACTATTTAGTTATATTTCACACCACTCTGGCAATCCATTTAAGTGGAATGCAGTGAAGCTTATCTTTATTATCAAAGATTTATTCAAACAAATAGCATCAAGCTCAGTAGTCCCTTGCAGTCTAATTATAGAGCAGACTTAAAAGTCACATTTTCAAAATCTCATTTCTCCTGATTCTAATCCAAACAACTCAGTAGCGTAGCCGGGGGGCGGGGGGGAGGGGGAGCAGGGGGAGCGGCTGCTCCCCCACTGAGCAGAAGCGGCGCCTTTTTTTGCTCCCGACGCCTTTTGCTCCTGCACTGCAGCCAGAGCAGAGCATTTTTTTTTGCTCCCAGCGCCTTTTTTTGCTCCCGACACTTTTTGCTCCCGGTCCCTTTTTTTAGCTCCACTCCCCCTGTGCTCTAAACCTGGCTACGCCACTGAAACAACTAAGTACAGCTGTGAAAATGAAGCCTGTCAAGATTTGGATTGTACATTTTCCATTAAAAACACTGAAAGAGACTCAGGCTACTACATTGTTTTAATCACATTTATTGATATTCATAATTATTTCCCTAAAAAATTATCATAGAGCAGCAGATTGCATTAAAAAATACATTAATGTTGATTTAACATCATGCAGTGGTGCTGGTATGGACAGCATAGAAAGCAATATTAACTTTGGGGCGTATGGTCAGGGGTGCTGGAGGTGCAGCAGCACTCCCCAGCTTGAAGTGGTTACCATCATTACAGGGTTTACAGTTGTGTTTAATGACTTTCAGTGCCCCCACTACAAAAATTGTTCCAATGCCACTAAATATGGCACGAAAGCAGAAAATGTTACAAACAGAAATCTCTCGCTGTTTACATATTATGCTTACAGGCCTGATTCACCTCTGCCTTATTCTAGTTGTATACAAGGAAGTCAATGGAGTTCCATGGCATAATACTAGAGTAATATAGTGATAAATTATATATAAAAATTTTACACAGGCACAGTATAAGACTTAAAGACAAGGAAATTTTATGTTTGTTTGGGTCACTGGTGATAAGCAAGGAGTGCTAGAAATCTTGTGAGAATACCAGGAATGGATCTTGCAGTAGATAAGAATGGCCATACTGGGTCAGACCAAAAATTCTTCTAGCCCAGTATTCTGTTTTCCGACAGTGGCTAATGCCAGGTGCCCCAGAGGGAATGAACAGAACAGGTAATCATCCAGTGATCCATCCCCTGTCGCTCATTCTCCTCTTCTGGCACACAGAGGCTAGGGACATCATCCTTGCCCATCCTGTCTAAAATATGAAGTAAATATGAAGAGACTTTCTTGGAATAGCACATCAGACATACTGAGCAAACTATACACATGCAATCTGTAGGGCTATATTTATATCGTTATTTATATTGGATGCAAATACATATTACATTTGATTTATCTTTAAAGACACAGTATACAGCAGGGAGCAAAAAGAGTGAAATGATTAAGGTCAGGACTATAGAGAGGAGCTGCAGGTTCTAGTCCCACAAAATTCTTACATGAACCTGGCCTTTAGGGGTCATTCCTAAAAAGTGCTTTGGAGACAGTGGGTGAGGTGGATGTTCAGAAGTTGTCAAGATCAGGGCCTTAATTTCGCTGTGACTCAATTTCCCTATCTGTGAAATAGGAATAACACTCCGCTACCTGCCCTCACTAACACCTCTGTGAAGTAAATTCATTCATGTTCATAAAACACTTTGAAAACCGCAGCTGGAAGGTAATGTATCAGTGCAAAGCTTTATTACCATATTCATCCTTTATCTTGTCTCTTTGTTTGGTACTAGGTTTTTCCTGTTCATGTGAAGATACAACTGACAGTTTTCTGAAAAGATAAAAATGCTTTGTCACCTCTGAGGCTTACAGTAAATACAGTAGTGCATCGGTAGTCCCTACACTAAGATTCAGGCGCCATCTTGGATAGCTAAGTGTGGCATTTTGCATAATTCCTGAAAAATATTTTTCTGGCAAAATAGAAAACGTAATAGATCCCAGATGGTAAGAACTAATGGTGGGCAAAATGTTTTGTTACAGTAAAAACAGACTCAAGCCTAACCTGAACCAAACTTATTTTTTTCTAATTATTTTCAGTTGCTGCTTGTCTCTGCATTTTCCTGGGCCAAGCTGGGACGAGAAGTACCAACGTACCATGACAAGGCTGTTCTTAGAATACTTCTGTCCCCACTGAAAGAAAATACTGGAAATCTCAGGAGAAGGCCTCTTAGCATAACATGTTAAACAAAGTTTAGCATATTCATGAGACTTGGATAGCTCAAATAAACATCCAGTGGAGGCTTTGCTGCACTGAACTTTTTTGATTTTTCCCCAGCAACTATATGAATTTCAACCGCAGATCAGTATCAGCGTAATCAGTGTAAAGGCTCACACTAATCCTGACCATAGGAAAGTTTGTCTCCACCTACAAAAAACCCACAGGAGGATGTGGAAATTCCTCATAGAGTTCCCCCTCCACCAATTGTCCCTGAAGGGAAATGCCAAACCTCTCCCCACACCCACCCTCTCTCTCACCCACCCATGGATATTTAGCCCCAGTGCTTTATGTGCAGGGGTGGCGAGTTATATTCTCTCGTGGTGCCTGGGCTCCAGCAATATTCAGGGCTGGGGGCCCTGCTCCACCAATGTTTGGAGCTGGGTCTCTCCCCCGGCCCTGCCTGGAGTGTCCCCCGGCGCGTCCCCCGCTGGCCCTTGGAGCGCCCCTGCCTGAGTGAAAGCGGCGTGGCTCTCCCTCGCCTGCCTCCAAGGCAGCTACAGCACAGCATAAGAGCAAGGCCAACAGCAGGCTGAGGCAACTGGCTGCTGCTGCACCTCAGGAGGGGGAGGAGCCACACACATGCTTGGCAGCCCTCCCCTTACCCCCCCTCCCCCCAGCACCAGACGACGAGGGGGCTTCGGGCGGGAGACATCTGGAGAGGACCTCATTCACCTGAGCAGCTGCTGGGGCTTCGGTGAGTGTTTGACCCTGTGATCCGCCCCCCCTTCCTCCTCTCCCCGCAGCCACCACTCCTGCAAACATTGGGCAAGGGGGCAGCCCCATCCCCCACCCCCAGTAAGGCTATGGCGAGGGGCAGCAGGGGAGGAAAGAAGCCACATGTGATGACAGTCCCCTCCCCCCCAGTACCCACCACCCCCTCACAGAGCCCACACCCCCTCTCCTGCCCCCAAACTCCCTCCCAGAGCCTGCACCCCAAACTCTGTCCCAGAGCCTGCACTCCTCACCCCCTCCTACACTCCCAGCCCCTGCCCATAGCCTGCACCCAGCACCCAAACTCCGACCCAGAGACTGCACCCCTCCACCCATCCTGCACCCCCACCCTGTGACCCAGCCCGGAGCCTGCACCCAGAACTCAAACTCTGTTCCAGAGCCTGCACCCCAGCCTTCCGCACTCCCTCCCAGAGCCTGCACCCAAACTCTGTCCCAAAGCCTGCACCCCCAGGCACTGCCACAGCCCAGAGCATGCACACAGCACCCAAACTCCCTCCCAGAGCCTGCACCCCCCACCCCCTTCCCACATACCCCATCCTGCACCCAAACTCCCTCCCAGAGCCTGTACCCAAACTCCCTCCTACACCCCCACCCCTTACCCCAGCCCAGAGCCTACAACCAAACTCCATTCCAGAGCCTGCACCCCCTCCCTCTGCAGCCCCTCCCATCCCCAAACTCCCTCCCAGAGCCTGCACCCCTCCTCCCATCCTACACCCCCATCCTGTGCCCCATCCCAGAGCCTGCATCCAGCACACAAACTCCATCCCAGAGCCTGCACCCCAGACTCCATCCCAGAGCCAACCTCTCAACCGTCCTACACCCCAATTCCCTGACCCAACCCAGTGCCTGCACCCCAGACCTCCTCCCTCTACCCAAACTCCCTCGCAGAGCCTTAGGCAGGTGGGGGGCAGAGTTCGGAGAGGCAGGCTCTGAGCATTCTGGGCACCACCAAAATTTCTACAAACATACTGTCCTGGTTCATGTGAAAGTATTTTGTCTAATGGTATTTGATGAGACCTTGAGGATTCATTGGAAGCCATCGTCACCTGCATGGGAACCTTGGGGTAGTCTGTGTTGCCAGACAGCCCCTTGCTGCTCTCCCGTAGATCCAAAGCAGCAGCTGACCCTGGACACCTTCTAGTTGAAGAGACACTGCCTCACAGAGGGACTTTTCTCTTTAGCTAATACAGCCTCAAGCTGTACTTCCTTTCTGCAGATTCCCTATAGGACTGGCAAAGGGGAGGAAAATGTGGACCTGATCCAAAGTCCAGTGAAGCCATTGGGAATCTTTCCACTGGCTTCAGTAGGCTCTGGATCAGACCAGAATTTTCAAAAGAGCTCAGCACCCATATTCGGGGCCACGTTCTGATAACAGTGCATCCCCCGTACAGGCATCAAATAAGTGGCCGGGTTTTCAAAAAAAGCTCTCTGTATGCTGGGTGCTGAACACTTGAAAATCTAGCCCTGAGCTCCTTTGAAAATCTGGCCCCAAATGTAAAGCTCACCCACCCACTTCAGACTCAGAGATACCCAACTCAGGAGAGGAGTCCCCTGGAGGTCTGGGTTGGAGGCATGAAGAAAGCGGTCACAAGTCTGAACTTCAGGACACAGCTTTCTTTCACAAAAATAGCCTCCATTCTCAATGTTCTTGGCAATTCTCATCAAATACCACTGGACAAAATGCTTTCACATGAAGCAGGATTTGAAAGTTGTCTGACATAATGCAGTCACAACTTCAATTGAATGTTTAAACATAAGGATGCTGTCAATTTCAAACTTTCAATGCTACTATGCCAATCTCACAGAAGTAACGGAGCTAGGCTTTAAATTCAAGTAGCTAAGTCACCAAAACTGAAATTACTAACTGGTCAAAACCTGTATTCAATTTATTTTCTGAGAACAAAGTATCAGCAGTTTTACCATCAGTGAATTGACATGATAATTTTTAAAGTAACAAGTTTAATAATTCCAAGTCTTTGTACCATTTTACAGAAGTATTGTCATTAAAATACAGAGCTGGCAAGTGCCAGCAGATTGTCAATTATTTGTTTTTAAGTTTATTAAATTTGGTGCATAGTGATTCCTGTTTCTTGCTCAACAGTTTCACTGTTTCACCTTCACTGGAACTGCAAACACATTGATTTCACTGCAGTTTCTGCAAATGGGAATCCACTGCTGAAATGATATTTTATAATTTCTCATATTCTCTTCTAAATACAAATGACTTTAATGCCTCTCTCTCCAACAATGGAGCACAAAGTCATGAAAAACTATGCCACAGCAAGACTTATTCCCGCTAACTTGATATCAAGACATCTTGCACTTAAAGTGTGTAATTAAAAACATTCCGTTATGTTTTTTTTATATAAAGTACACAGTAGCGGCCCAAAAGACTATCATTGCCATTAGCTGTAATGTTTTCAGCTGTTACTATAAGTGCAAATTAGCTTTATTACACAATATCAAATGGCTGTGAAAAAACAAGTATAATATATTGCTCAAAGGACTTTTCAATTACCCACTTTTAACATCTGTGGTCCAAATTCTCATCTCACTTATACAGACGCATCCCAATTAAGTCACTGGGGTTGTATTAGTGTAAGTGAGAGGAGAATTTGAGCGTGGCCAATGGAATTCTACGATGTATCCCAGTTCAAGTCCTGTCAATCAAACACTGAATCCTATTTCAAAGGAAATCTACAGTGCTCTCAGCCAAGGATTAGAGACAGTTCCATTGATCCCAGTGCTGTTTGCCATCAGACAGCAGAAGAATAAAACCCACACAGATAAAATAGTAAGCTATTTAGACTCTGCATTCTTCAGTCCCTTGACTGCCTTCGTTCAAGGAAACCATTGATTTTTGTCATCAGAGAGATTGTCAGTTTCATAAACAGAAACTACCAGTAGACTATAAATGAACCCTCATGATAATTTTCCAGAGGGCTTTCCACAAGGGAGCCACTGATTTTGATTTTCTTTGGTCATACATTACTTCCCAAAATTAGCACTTTTCAAGAGCCATTCATTTTCTACAATGCATAAATAAAGGAAAATGCCCAAACTAAGTGGTGCCAGATGAGCTTTTCTGAATTCAGACAGCTCTGTTTTAAAGATTTTTGACTGGTATTAAATCAGAGTAACAAAGCTTATTGTAAAATTTTGATGCACTATAAAGTATCCAGAAGTCAGATAATGCCAAAACCTGGGTGATAAAACATTCTGGACTGAGGAATTTACTTTGCCTCAGATTCAATTTCAAGCACTTTTCACTTTCCTCCTTGTAATTAGCAATTACAAAGTTTAATAAAACCAAAGTTCAGACAGCAATGTCAGCATGTTTTTGTCTTGTAGCTATTTGTATTCATGATTAAATAGTGCATCACACATTGTATTTTTTGTTTGTTTGTTTTGATGAGTGTCATTTACCTTAAATTGTTTGATAATACTTCAGAATATATTAGAAAATGTATTGTAGTACATTCTGTAAAAAAAAAAAAAAAAAAAAGTCTAGTAGTACAAGACCATACTACAGATGTCTGCTATTAAATTCTTGCTGGTCTTTTGGTAAGAATTATCAGATTTCCAAATTAGCAGAGTGATCAGAAAAGTGCTACAGGAAAGCATTTGGCCTTTCACATTTACTAATCATGACTCTTCCCAGAATGATAGTCTGAACTGGAAATAACACAGTACTAGTTTAGATATTTTTGTTTTGGGGGGGCCAACAGGGGGAGGAGAATGTATTTTACCACCCACCGGTGACTTGAGCCATGCCTAGAAGAAGAAAGAAGTCAAACAGTGGTGATGGACAATAGTGATGGACCATCATCAAAAAGGGATCTCCCATGTTGTTCAATTATACCAGTATATATGAAGCCTTTTAGTGCACCCAACTTGAAAACATGAAGTAGATGCAGAAGCACGTTATAAAGTGATCATTTATTTAGTTTCCTTTCAACATCTAGGTTTATTTGCATGTCATCTGAATTCAGATTAACAGTTAATACAAAGTGAGAGATTTATAAAAAATCAAGTGCTTCCTGTGTAGTACGAATTGTTTGCAAATGGTCAGTGCTGCAGTGCTAAGTGGAGCAGAAGCAGAACTACTTCTTCTCTCTCCTTTCCTTCTTTAGGAGAAAATGTACTTGAATTCTGTGGGTTTTACACACATGTAAATATAAGTAGGGAGAACCAAAAGGCTTACAAACAGCATGAATTAGGAAACTATGCACCTACTCAGATTTGCTACAATGACCATGGGCAGTCAGGCCTAAAGGTTGAAACAAGAGTTCAGCCTATTGGTTAGACCAGTGTCCAGGACGAGCTGAGGGTCAGAAGCCAAATGCCGAAGCCAGTGGGTAACCAGAGTCGTAGGCCACAGCGGGAGCTGAGGATCAGTACCAGAGGGACAGAAGTCAAATGCCAGAGGGTAACCTAGAATTGTAATCCAAAGGTAGAGCAAAGGATCAAAGCCAGAAGGGAACAAGTGCTGGAACCCAGAGCAGGTGAAGCAGGAGCAGGTTCAGAAACAAGGCTGGAACAGGGGGAGCAGACAAGCACAGCTGCAGGTGTGGTACACATTGAGCAGCTGCTGATCTGCTGTGGCTTACAAGCAGGGCTGCTAAAGCAGCAGCCAATCAGATGCTGTGGCTACTCTGTCACTTCTAAGGCAATGCAGCTGGCTGCATTCATTCAGGGCCGGTGCAAGGAAGTTTCGCGCCCTAGGCGAAACTTCCTTGCACCAGCCCTGCGCACTAACGCCACCCCCCCCCACCCGCAGCAGCGAATTCCCCCCCCCACAGCAGCTAGCCCCCCTGCCCGTGGCTGCCAGCTCCCCCCCCCCCGCAGAGGCTCCCCATCCCCCCGCTCGCAGCAGCTCAGCCCCCCGCCCGCAGGCCGTGGCAGCCTCCCCCCTGCCCGCGGCGGCTCCCCACCTGCCTGTGGCTAACCCCCCCCAGCGGCTAGCTCCCCCACTTGTGGCTCCCCACCCCCCCGCGGCAGCCAGCCCCCCCCACCCGCGGCAGCTCCCCATCCCCCCACAGCAGCAGCTCACCTCCACCGGTGCCAGCAGCTCCTCTGAAGCTGCGTTCTCAGCGGCGTTTCGGCGGCCGCTTTTATTGCCACCGAATTGCCGCCGGGAGTCGCCGCCTCCGAAACGCCGGCCCCCAAATCCTGGCTCCCTAGGCGACCGCCTAGGGTCGCCTAGTGGAAGCGCCGGCCCTGAGTTCGTTGACTACCTAGCAGCAGAGTTAGTCAGGGGGCAGGCCAACACCTAAATCCTAGAAGGTCGGACCCTTGACAGTTATCTAGAAGCAGTGTGTGGTATCATGATTCCAGAAAAATTTAGGTTTTATAACAAACACCATTCTTCTCAAAAGCAGGCAATTGGAACCGTATAAGGCCCTTCATTGTTTTCAAAAACACTTCAGAACTCTGCATGATGAACAACAAAAATAGCTGCCCCAGAAATTACAGCCACAACAAAGGCAATAGGTTTCTGATACTAACATCCTATGCCAGGAGCAAGAGGTATGTTTAGAAATAATTTAAAATGAAAGGTTTCGGAGAACTCCATGCATTCCTTGAAGTGGTATTACAGCTACAGACTATGGGCCAATCTCATCAGCCTTCTGTTTACAACTATCAGTAAATTCTACAGCAAGTACCACTGCAGAGAGAATACATAAGAAAATACAGCAAGCCAGGGGATTAAGGTGTTGCTGTATGCATAAGGGAAGAGCAAATTTTAAACAAATACATCAAACACCTCTTGATAAGCATTCCAAGAGAAAAGACAAGGTATGTTAATATTCCATGTTTCCCTTGACATTTTCTTGATAGAAAATTAAAGCAAATCAGAGGGACAATCAAAGACTGGGGATGAAGGGTGTTTTAAAAGAGACAGAGTCCAAGATCATTTTTACATAAGCATGATTAATAATAGGTCTATATGACCAGCAGTGTGGGTAATCATAATCTCTTAGGCATCAGTGCATTTCTCTGCACCAGTGGCTTTGAAAACTCATACAGCATTACATGAGTTTGTGTCCACAATGTGCAAACAGTGTGCTGTCCTATGCAATGACAAGAACTGTCATAGCTAAAAACAGGGTAAAAGTGAAGATGTTTCTACAGGTGAAGGAATAAGGCACAATCGAAACATGCTCTTCCTATATCATATTTTCAAGGCAATTCCGAAAACTTGGATATTTAAGCATTTCTATCCTAATTTTTGTTAAATTCACTGATTTCAGTAAAAAGTCTTCCAACAACTGAAAATACATCAGACAATGAATGATTCTTCATTAAACAGGAGGGCAATAAGACAGGCCTCATTCTGAGAGAAGTGGAGCATAGAGTTGAGTGGGAAAAAAAAGCATTGGCCACGGCTCATTAAGCAGGAAGAGAAATTTATGCCACATTATTACAAAAATTACACCTTTCAACAGCACATCAACCTTTCAACATTAGGCTGTCATGACAGTGCTAGGTACAAACTCAACATCTGTTGGAACTGCACTCACAACCATCTGTTCCAGAGGTATGAAAGTTACCAAATGAATTAGTTACATTTCCTGCAATCTGAATTTACCACAGACATTTTCATTGCCTTACTCTACTTCTGATGCCCTTACGCAATATGTGAGCTCTATTACTGATGTTATTACTGGTGTTGATTGAAATTTTTGCATAATCAACAGTCAAACCTAAATTTCAAGAGAAAGTCAATGGAACTTGGGAGGGTTGATCATGTTAGAATAAATTGTAACTTTATATGAGCTACCATATAACTGAAATGCATAGCTTTGTATGTAGTGTATGGTCTGGCTGCGAGCTGGGGGAGGTGAGAAGCCGAGCAGCGGGTGGGCGGGGATGAGGAGGCAAGTGGCGGGCAAGCAGCAAGCAGCGGAGTGAGAAGGTGAGCAGTGAGCCACCAGCAAGAAGGGGTTCTCGCGGAGGGCAGGGGGTGTCCATGGCAGGGGAGTGAGGAGACAAGTGGCGGGTGAGAGGAGACGAGCAGCTGGTGTGAGGGGAGGCGAGAGGCGGGTGCATGGGCAGCAGGTGAAGCCCCTCTTTGGGGAAGCTAGCCCCCAACTCCACCATTTCTGCCTGCGTCCCCCACCCAGCAGCTGGAGCCCTGAGACCCCCCCTACCTCTCTGTGGCTGAAGGAACAAGCCCCCCTTCCTTGGTTGGAGGAGCCCCAGGCTGGCCAAAGCCCTGAAACACATACCACCCCCTCCACGCACACACACACCCCTGCCCAGAAGAGCCCCAGGTGGGCAGAAGCCCGGAGCGTGCCCCCCCTTTGGCCAGAGGAGCTCCAGGCGGGCCGAAGCTCCAAGCCCCTCCACCTGCCTGGAGGAGCCCCGGCCCAGCCACAGCTGAGCCTCCCCTCCCCGGCCCAAGCTGCCTAGATATGTTTTTCATTATTATTTGGACTTCTATTATGTCAAAGCATTTTTAAATTTACTTCAGAATTGTTGTACAGACAACCACTTTTACCAACAAAGCAAAAGAAACAATAATAATAATATAATAAAAAAAATAGAAAGTGCAAAGCACCTTATTTGTGTTTCTATTCTGTTAGGTCCAGTAAAGAATAGAGATAACTGTGCATTATGTTTATTATTGAGTCTGCAAAAAATCCCCAAAACCTTACATAAAGAAATTACAGTGATTGGATATATATATGTGCATATTACTTTATTAACTTTAGGAAAAATAAATAATTTTAGAAAAAAGTGTCAGTGCAGCCACCAGCAAGAGTTGGTGGCCACACTCTGAGGCCACCAAAAAATTTGTTGCGAGAACCCCTGACCTAGGGTCAAATCCTGATGTAATTTATACCACATGCAACTCACATACAAGAACTCAAGAAGAGAAACAGTAGCTAATCAATACAACTCTCAGGGTTCTCCAAGCAAAGATGGAGCAAACCCAGTATAAAACATACACGTCCTCTCCTGGTTGGTCCTGAAAAGAAGCTAGCAAACTCTCAGATCTAAAATTACCAGCACAGACACCTTACTTGTATCCATTTCCAAGACATAATTGGCACCCATAGCCTGTGCAAAGATGGCATTGCTATCTCCCCAGTTTAATATTCAGATACAATTGGAATTGCTCCAACACCTCTTCTTCAATAATGTATGTTAGAGACCAGATGGCAGCTGGTCGTCTTGTTAAGGTCAAGAGCTGGTTTTTTGGGCAGGGGTCTTACTGTTTAAGCTATCCTGAGCTCTTGAAAGGGGACATTAGCAATCTTTATCAATAATGAATACAATAAGACCTCACTGGTTTTCACCAACCATGAAGGCAACATTCTAGCTTATAAACAGTGGGTCACACTGCTATCTTAAAAATAAGATAATGGAGCTCACTCACTGGCCTGCTGCCACTGCTTCACACCTTATCTTCTCACAGGGTTAAAACCTGCTAAATAAATTCTAGTCCTTGGCCAGTTGGACCGGGACCAAATCTTCGCTTCACCCAAGTCTGTGTTTCAGTCTTCAGTGGCATCTCTTGCATCCTCTTGATATCATTCTCTTACATCTCTGTCTTTCATTTCCTCAACTATCATTGTAACTAACACTTTGAAAGTGTGACTCCCTCCCCACCTCTTGTCTGACTGACTGTTCTTTGGATTTCCCTTGTATTTATTCAGATTGTAAACTCTTTGTAACAGGGATTTACTCTCTTTACCATCTTCCGGCCTCATCGTTGGTGACTTCAACTTCTATGCTGACATCCCATATGACTCCTTAGCATGCTGGCTCTTCGCCCTCTCCTCCTGGTTTCTTTCAACACTGGATCAATTTTCCCACACACCAAAATGGCCACTTCACTTGAGCTTGTCTTCACTAAACACTGTTCAATTTCTAATTCCTCAATAGCTGATTTACTTCTGTCTGACCACCATCTTGTTTTCTTTAACATTGCCCACCCACCCCACACCGAACCCCTCTATCCATGGCCTCCAGTCCATCATTCTCCATGGCTTCCCAATGCATTCCTTCCTGCTAACTCTTATGTTGACTCAGATGTTGATTCACTCTGCCCCCCACTTTACACTCCTTTGCTCTCTCTCCCACAACAAACACCTCCCAGTCAAACCGAGCTCTCTCTCTGCATCCACATCCCCACAATCCTATTCCTGTTCTGCTAGGCACCTCTGCACAAGACCACACAGAGTTCCTCCACTACATATTTGCTCTCTCCTCCTTCAACTCTATCATATTCCTAGACAAGCAATACTAATTCTCCACCCTCAGTGATTCCCTCTCCCACAAACCCAGCAGCCTATTCACCAGCTTTGACTCTCCTTATACACTCCACTTCCGTTGAGACCTCCTCCTCCTCCAGGCAGGCTATTGCCAATCTTTTCAGAGAAAAGACTGAGAAGATCTGACATGATCTCATGCTCCCTCTCTTTTCTGCCTACACCCTTCAACACTTCCTTGTACTCCTCCCCCTTCCTCCTCTAACTGCCTCCCCTCTCCTTAGCTTCTCACTCTCATTGTTTCCTACCCCTCACAATGCAAACATGCATGGTCTCTCCATCCTTACAAAAAAGCTTTATCCCAATTCCCTCTCCAGTTACCACCCCTTCTCCACTAACTTAACTGACTGCACCACCTACAATTATTTTCTTCGGTTTCTCTCCACCCGCTCCATTCTTGCTCCCCTCCTATAAGGCTTCTGTCCTCCATTCCACTGAAACCATTCTCACTGAATTCTCCAATAATCTCCTCTTCAGATCTCTATCACTTCCCTTTAGCGACTCTGAACAGCATCGATCACTTCTTTCTTCTTACCATTTTGTTCTTGCTTGGTGTTCATGACTCTGACCTCTCATGGTACTCCTACCTCTCTGAACACTTAATTTTCACCAGCTCATCCTCTTAACTCACATTCTCAGTTAGGGTCTCACAGGGCTCCCCCCTGAGCCCCGACATCATCTCCAGGTAGTCCCCTTGTCTAGCTGATCTCATCCACTCACACAGATGCAACTACCATACTCATGCTGATGATTCACAAACTGCCTCTCCAGTCCTGACCTGTCTCCTGCCATCAAATCCCTGATCTCGGCCTGCCTCCGACATCTCCTCATGGATGTCTTGCTATCAATTTAACATGAACAAAACTGAGATTCACATCATCTCTGCTCCCCAGCTGCAAATTGTTAGTTGATAATGGCTGCGCAGGTGGCTAGCAAGGATTACTATATTATAGGCAGGGTTGGCATCCCTTTGTATTAGGGATGTGTCTTTTGCCATCCCAATAAAAATCCACTCAAAATTGGCCATCTTATAAGCCTTTGAAAAAAATCTCAGTTTGCACATGCTCCATAGAGACTTATTATGCTAGCAGCTAAATTCTCAAAGATTCAGTCCCCTCACAACTACCATGTGCTGCCTGGACTGCATCTGCACCACCCCCATACCGTGACTGAGCATGATCCAGCCTAGAGCTGCGGGGGCTGTGAGAAACACTTTCCTTGCAACTGGTGCTCTTAGCTGCTGTGCCCCTCTGCATCACCAGAAGCAGGAACTGAGAACAGGGAGACTCTCGCTCCTGAGCTCTCAATTTCCGCACCACTGGCATCCAGGCAGTGTGGAGGAGGGAGCCGTCTAATTCAAAAGCAGGGGGGGAGAGAGCTGGACTTCTGGGGTGGTAAAGGGAGAAGCCTGGGACATGGACCCCAGGACAGAAGTGAGAAAATGATATTGGAAAAGGAGTTGAGGGTGGGGGAACACTAGGACTGGAAACAAGTAGTGGAGAGGGGCAGTAAGATTGGACAAGGAGTCTGTGGGAACAGGAGATTGTGACAAGGAGACAGCGTTGGGGGGGGGGGGGGGAGTCTGAGATCAGATGAAGATCCCAGGGTAGGGAGACTGAGACAAGGCATCTGGGTGGTGGAGACTGAAAATGGTAGTGGAGAAGGGGAGGAGACTGAGATCAGATGAGGCACCAAGGGCTGGGAGGAAGGATGTAGACAGACTGGCTGGGCAAAGAGCCTAGGATGAGGTGGCTGGAATGGGGAGCCAGGGTAGGAGGAGACTGGGACTAAGATGAGGAGCCCGGGGGGAGGGGAGCTTTAGAGACTGACTAAATGAGCAGTCTAGGACTGGAATAAGGAGCTGGAATGTTGGGGTGAAGAGACAGGACTGAAAAGGGACATGCTAGAGGGGCAGAAGGAATCAGGCTTGGAAGGAACAGAGGCAGAAGGGTCTGTGATTTCTAGAGAAAACTCTCTTCCAGAACCTGAAATGGAACCCAAGAAGTCCATGTCTTATCACTCCTCTGCTGTGAGCAAATATCTACGAAACCCACTAGTAAAGTGCCCTATCTCCTGCTCTGGTGCTGGTCCACATACAGCAGAGGTCCCCAAACTGTGGGGCGCCCCCCCGGGGGGGCACAGAGGAACATTCGGGGGGCCATGCAGTGTGGCCTGGGCCAACCCACACAGGGGGCAGGGAGGGAGCACAACCCAGCTCTGCTCTACCCCCAGCCCAACTCCAGACCCAAGCCATAGCTCCGCTCCACCCCCAGCCACATCTCCACTCCACTCCCTGCTCCAGCGCCAGACCCAGCTCCACTCCACCCCCTGCTCTGCTTGTAGCCCAGCTCTGCCCTCATTCCCGCTTCACCCCAAGGCCAGCATCGCCTCTAGCCCCAGCTCCTCCCCATCCCCAGTTCTGTCCCCAGTTCTGCCTTCAGCCCAAACTCCTCTGCCGAGCCAACTGAGCAGTAATGGAGTAGGGGTGCAGACAGATTCCCTTACTAGTAATGGTGTGCAAGATCGGGGGGAGGGATAGCTCAGTGGTTTGAGCATTGGCCTGCTAAACCCAGGGTTGTGAGTTCAATCCTTGAGGGGGCCATTTAGGGATCTGGGGCAAAAATTGGGGATTGGTCCTGCTTTGAGCAGGAGGTTGGACTAGATGACCTCCTAAGGTCCCTTCCAACCCTGATATTCTATGATTCTAAGATAGAAAAAAGCTTGGCCATCACTGACATAGAGGATGACAACCTACTACAGCAATCAGTTACTTCATTAGCTCAAGTGGCAGAGGTCCGTGCAGTGAATCTAAATGTTCCAACCCTGCTGATGATTCATGTGGGTGTCAATATGATACCACATGATGGAATTTCTGCTTTGTTTTTCTAAAGCAAACTAAAAAACAAAAAAACTATGTTAAAACAACATTATTTATATTGCTAAGTCAAACATTCAAAAGTTAGGAAACACCAGATTTATGATTGCCCGTGCAACCTTATTTCTGTCCCATTGTACGTATACATTATGACAGTCTTTAATAACATAATTACATGCTATTTTTCTGCAGGATGGATGGTGCTCACTGAATGAGTAGCTATTAAATATTTCCTTTTATCCTCATTGCTCAATATGTGTCCCCATGGCTTATTTACTACACACTACTCGAACCCTGCTTGGAATACAGAATTATTAATTTCCTCATGGGCTTTTCTATACACTTATCACTATAGGATCTGACTGCTCCACAAACATCAATGAATTTCTTTCCACAACAGCCCTGTTAAGTGAAGTAGTAGTATTATCCCCATTTCACAGACAGACAGGGAACTGAGGCATAGAGAGATTAAGGTCAAAAGTCTCCACTAATTCTGGATGCCCAATTTGTGATGCCTAGGGCCTGATTATTCAGAATAGTTAGCATTCTATAGCATTTTATATGTTCACAGCACAGCTCCCAGCTGCAGCTGTGAGTGTTCAGCACTTTGGCAAATGAGACTTCGGGTGCCTCAGATTGGGCACCTAGAGAAAATGAGGGATACTCAATTAGTGGTCATCTATAAAGTTTGCTTTACATGACTTGTGTTTAGCACCAAATAGGAACTCTGTCTCATTCATTACACACTTTTCACATTCTGCAACAAATTAAACAGGGGTCATACAAACAAGTCCCCTTCATTCCATAACCCTCAGCCCTCCCTAGAACAGGTCCATCCTGTATTATAAATGAGACAGGAGTCCTATGGAGAAAATGGACAGATATAATGTAAATACAGACTGTATCCTAATACACATACACAAGGGGGCTGAATTAAAGTTTCACAAGCATTTCCTACTTTGGAGTGCTTGATTTCGCAACCTAACATTCTGAAAATATAATGTTGTATATATTTATGCTATAATATTAATCTTATTATTTTATATTTTAGACACCTTCTAATTCTACAAAGTGTACACTCAGCCAATCTGTGTAATCACCTTTTCATTTGTTATGCCCATTCATTACACCTGGTTTTAATTTAGACCCCTACCGTGCATGTGCAGTGTGAGTAGCCCTATTGACTTCATTGAGACTACTTACAGTATGTCAAGTTCAGCATGTGCAAAAGTCTTTGCAGGATCAGGGCCTGAGACTAAGTTCTTCAGAGCAGATATTGTCTTTTACTATGTGATTATAAAGGGTCTGCACAATTGCGCCTCTAGCCATTACAGGAGAATGAATAAATAAATAACAACATGCCACTATGATTAATTTAATTCACAAATCACATTTCAGGCACACACTAAGTCAAAGGTTCCTATCCATTGAAATTGCATTCCTTGGTCTAGCTAAGAAGCATGGGTTATTACTGTTACTGGCTGGTAGAGATTAAAACTCCTAAAGACTTGATCATAGTTGGCTTTAATATCAAATCAAAGCAAGTCTTTGAATTTTCTGCTCTCTGGTATCAAAACAATTCCAATTGCAGAAGCAATAAAAATATTTTAATTTCTCATTAGATATTTGTTTTGGAAACTGTATGAAGTTGCTATAATGGAACTACAAAGTAAGCTTTATTTTGTCTTACTTTCTGCAAGTCTCAAGTTTCCATATATATTTATGTATATGACTTTATTAATAAAATATATTTAAGAATATGGGAATGCTCTTCAGGCAGGTAGGCCTAAAACTAGATCTACGAGCTGTGGTTTGGTTTGCAGGCACACTATTTCCCATCATGCCACCATCCCTCCACACTGCCTTCCTGCTCTCTTGTCATGAGAGGGGTTTTGAAATATTCAAGACTTCTGAATTCTAAAGTGGTAAGAAAGCAAAATTCTTGTATATTTCATTAGCCTGCCTGCTCATAAGAAAGAAGAATAGACACAGAGTGGAGAGATGAAGTGACACACACACACAAACAAAAAAACACTGACCTTCAGATTTGCTGATGGCAGGTTGCCTTCCAGAAAAGTTAGATTTTTAACTATTTTACAGCTTTCATTTTGATGATCTTACCGGAGTTTTAGGGTCAGGAGACTAGTTACTGTGTAATTATGTTTAAGGTAGACTAAATTTTGCATCTGTCAACTCTGTCAGTGTCCCATTAATGGTATTTTTCATAAGATTTTATCAAATTTAACCATTGTTTTTAATGAAGCAGGCCCTTTCTTCATTAATTCAAATTCAAATTCATCAAATTCATCACAAATGTTATATACAGTAAACTGATTTAAGAAAAGACTACTAACATGACAAAGAATACAACAGGAAGCACTAGCAGCAACAGTTGTATAGCCAAATAATCATGAAATGAAAGCTGATATTTCTAATATGGAAATATCACAAGGCAGAATATATGCCAGAATAGTTCAGTTGCCAAGTGTCATGGGCTTTGGAACCCACACACTTCCCTAAGTAAAACATGCTGTGCATGAATAACTTAAATAGATGAAAAAAAATCAAACACATTCAGAAAAGCAAGAGCCCAAAGTCACAAAGAAAGTACATCAAGAAATTTTGACTACTACCATGACACGATCTTCAAAGTGATGCTGCATTAATACCTCTCTCTCTGACACACACACACGCCTTTATAGATAAGTTAAAAGTTAAAATAAGCTTATATTGCACTCAATTAGGTGCTGTATGAATGCAGATTTGTATTCAAATAAGGCCTTTCAGAACATTTATTATTATCACTTTAGCATCCCTGAGTAGAGTTCCTTATTTGAGGTTTGATTATTTGTAACAAATATGCAAATGTGTTATCCCACACCATTTATAATCTCCCTTGAAATGTAGAGCATCAGTGATCTAGGTGGAATCTTCAGTATTACAAGATACAGATACTCTCTAAACAGGTCGCTCCTCACTGCAAAAATGTATTCAGTTTGTGAACTTTACCTACCACTTTTCATGAGGGTTATATGTTTACTTACTGATCTCTCTGAACTTCAAGTTAAATCATTATTTAATGCTGCTTCTCCCCTCCTTTCATTATATCTTCTTTTTGCCCTATGCCTTCAAATTCATTCGGTCTTAAAGGTTGTTTTATTTTGCCACTTAAACAGTTCTTCAAAGTTTACTATGAGATTTAATGCTGCTTTAGGCATGCCAAAAAGTTTGTCTGTGGGATTGTGTAAATTCATCTGGCAATCTGTCTGGCTGACCATCTGGAGAACATTTCAGAGCAAAAAGCATGGAGCAAAACCCTGCAGTAAGGACAACCCTGAGCCCCCTGAGTCCTTAATACGTGTCACTGATGACTCCTGCAAATAACTAGACCCGTCCAATTTTCAGTATTGCTCAACCCCAAATATTCTCCTGCACCCGCCATCCAAATCCCATTAAACAAACATCTTCTTGTTTGTATGCAGGAGTCAATGAATTGGCTAACGCAATACCTAACTAGTTTTGACTCTTTATAAACTTTTCTCCTTAAAAAGAAAGAAAGGAAGGAAGGAAGGAAGAAATGGAAGGGAGTTGCAATAACCCGAAAGAAAATTAAAATCCCATTTTCAGGATGAGCATAAATTTAGAGGGATAACATGATAAATGCAAACCCAAAGATTTTCAAATTATCTGTTCTGTCTTTGTAAAAGGCAACAACAAAAACTCCACATCTGGATTCAAGAAGCCCAACCCCGGACCTGTAAATCCTGTCAGTGGAATGCAATGTGAAATTGTTGGGCAGAAAGTACTACACCCAGAGAGGCCAGATGAAAGTTGTAAGCGTGATCTAGGCACGGCCAGGGGGGTGGCGGGGAACGAATTCAAAACAAGGGCTTACCAATGCCCCCTACATATTTTTGACACGAATCCTACAATCACATGATCCTGTTCCTTTACAGAAACGCCAGCCCCGCCTCAGTTTCTCCCCCTGCCCGCCTCTCTTACCTGCAGTCTCTCAGTGGCCGGCTGCCACATATTTCGCTCTCTGTGGTTCTGCGGGGAGAGGCGGACACTGTTGATTGCGAGCTGGGGTTCAGGGCTCCAGGCTCGCTCACATCTGTTTGGGGTGGCAGCGAGGCGCGTTCAGTCCTTCAGCGGCCGGGGGACGGGCCAGTGCCCAGCCAGCCAGGGACAGACGCCAGCTGCGGGAAGCCTGGTAACTTGCACCCTCCGCCGGCTCCTCTGCTCGCCGCGCTGAGCTGTCCTATTGCACCAGCGAGCGGGACGCTGAGCTCCGCCGGCGGCCCCCCCCAGTGCAGCAGCAGCAGCGACAGCAGCGGCGCCCCGGCCTCTGGTCCCTCCCACGGCCCCGCCCCCGCTAGCCAGCGCATCTCCGATGAGTCCCCCTCACCCTCCTCTTCCTCCTTCCCCACCGCCGAGCCGGGCCACGCTCCAGTGCTCCGGACGCGAGCCCTGCGCCGGGCTCAGCTCGCTGCAGCCGTGGGAGGAGGGCGGCTGCAGCCCAGCACGAATGCATGACTTTTTTGGCATGGGTGAGGCACGTAGCGCCCGGGTCAAACCAATCTTTGTATTATGACATGACTGGTCGCCTGCAAGACCCCGAAGGCGCGCTCCGTGTGTCAGGCAGAGCGTCCCAGCCATAGCTCAGCTGCTTGCTACGCAAGATGTGTTATGACATGCAGCTTGCCTTTCGCTGTGGCACACATGATACATATATATAGTATCCATCCTGTTTCTGTCATGACATATATGATCTATAGCCTTAGGACTGAGAGGTTCAAATCATAGGCATATCCCAGCACCATGTATGTGTGTTTAGTCTACTTGACTTGCATGGCATATTTAGCAGGCAGCACATTTTTATATCCATGCTATAAATAGCATTTATACTTTCTGACGCAGGACACCCCTTTGACAATTAAAAAACGAGAATAACTTTAAAATTAGGATTACATTTTACAGAATGTTTGCTCACATTTCAGATAAATAAAGTAGATTGATTATGTCCAGCTGTGACATGAGCTCCTACTGAATCGTCTCATCCCTTCCACGTGGAACAGTAGGTGAGTGTAAGAGAGACATCTACTGGCTAGTGGTGTAGCACGTTTTCTCAGAGGCACAGGTCTTCCTTTGGACTTGGGTAAAACAGCTCCCTGGGTGGAGGCGGGCCTATGGTTTAATGTTTCCCAGAGGGACCATTTCTTATACCAAATAGCAATGTTTAGTTTCTTCTTCATTAAGTCTTTTAAAACACTGCTAGATCACTGTGTAACTACACCAGTTACATTAGTGATCATTAGGACTGTCAAGCAATTAAAAAAATTAATCACAATTAATAGCGTGATTAATCGCACTGTTAAACAATAATAGAATACCATTTATTTAAATAGTTTGGAATATTTTCTACTTTTTCAAATATATTGATTTCACTTACAACACAGAATACAAAATGTACAATGCTCATTTTATATGTATTTTATTAGAAATATTTGCCCTGTATAAAAAAAGATAGTATTTTTCAATTCACCTAATACAAGTACTGTATTGCAATCTCTTTTTTTATGAACGTTGAACTTACAAATGTAGAATTATGTAAAAAAAAACCTACATTCAAAAATAAAACAATGTAAAACCTTAGAGCCTACAAGTCCACTCAGTCCTACTTCTTGTTCAGCCAATTACTCAGACAAACAAATCTGTTTACATTTGCAGGAGATAATGCTGCCCACTTCTTGTTTACAGTATGACCTGAAAGTGAGAACAGGCGTTTGCATGGCACTATTGTAGCCGGTGTCGCAAGATATTTATGTGCCTTCTGCACTAATGATTCATATGTCCCTTCATGCTTCATCCACCATTCGAGAGAACATGCGTCCATGTTTATAATGGGTTCTGCTCAATAACCATCCAAAGCAGTGCAGACCGATGCATGTTCATTTTCGTCAACTGAGTCAGATGCCACCAGCAAAAGGTTGATTTTCATTTTTGGTGGTTTGGGTTCTGTAGTTTCCACATCAGAGTGTTGCTCTTTAAAGACTTCTGAAAGCATACTCTACACCTTGTCCCTCTCAGATTCTTAAACCTTGGGTCGAGTGCTGTAGCTGTCTTTAGAAATCTCAAATTGGTACCTTCGTTGCATTTTGTCAACTCTGCAGTGAAAGTGGTCTTAAAATGAACAACATGTGTTGGGTCATCATCCAAGACTGCTATAACATGAAATATATGGCAAAATGCGGGTAAAACAGAACAGGAGACATACAATTCTGCCCCAAGGAGTTCAATCACAAATTTAATTAATGCATTATTTTTTTAACGAGCATCATCAGCATGGAAGCATGTCTTCTGGAATGGTGGCTGAAGCATGAAGGGGCATACGAATGGTTAGGATATCTGGCACTTAAATACCTTTCAATGACGGCTACAAAACTGCCTGTTCTCACTTTCAGGTGACATTGTAAATAAGAAGCAGGCAACAGTATCTCCCGTAAATGTAAACAAACTTGTTTGTCTTAGCAATTGGCTGAACAAGAAGTAGGACTGAGTGGATTTGTAGGTGTTAAGAGTTTTACGACGTTTCATTTTTGGTGCAGTTATGTAACAAAAAAATATCTACATTTGTAAATTGCACTTTCACGATAAAGAGATTGCACTACCGTATTTGTATGAGGTGAATTGAAAAATATTATTTCTTTTGTTTGCCATTTTTACAGTGCAAATATTTGTAATAAAAATATAAAGTGAGCACTGTCTACTTTGTATACTGTGCTGTAATTTAAATCAATATATTTGAAAATGTAGAAAAACATCCAAAAATATTTAATAAATTTCAATTCCTATTCTATTGTTTAACAGTGCAATTAAAACTGCAATTAATCACGCTGGATTTTTTCATCATGATTAATTTTTTTGAGTTAATTGCGGGAGTTAATTGCAATTAATCGATAGCCCTAATGATCATATTGTGCATGGCGCCACACCTACCTTGTGAGCTCATGGATGTGGTATGTTTTCAGGGCACAGGGATTAGCCGATGTGTGTTCAGAATTGCAGTGCAGTTAGCAGGCTACACCACTTTATTTTTTGAATTTATGATATTTCTTGTACAATTAAGGGCACAACACTGTGTCTCTGAGGCTGCTTCTTATCTCAGTGTCCAATGCAAAGAGCCTGTAATAACAGAAAACCCATGTCTGGAGTGTGCAGTAGGTAGCTTTACTGGGAGATTATCCCTGACAAAGCATCTGGAGTATCAAAATGAATAAGGAGAGAGAATGTCGTTAAGCAGGAGAAGACCTTAAAAACTGAGCTCCTGCTTGTGCTATGGGAACATAAAATATCCCATGGCACTTTTCCTAAGAGATGTAACTTGCCCAAGTATCCTTGTCCACACCTTCCCTGCCTCCCCTCCCCACCTGTATAATGTACTGTGATGGTTGATTCTTGTCCCTTGCCCTAGAGTGGCTGCATTTCAGTGGTGCTGTAGTCATGTCATTAGCCAAAAAGAGTTTTGGATTTTTTGGAATGGTGCAGAAGTTCTACACGGCTCAGAATTTCTCCTGGGATTATTAAAATTAAAACAATCTGCAGCACACCTTTATCTTTATCAATAAATATGTCTATCATACACAATAGCTAACAAAAAGATAACCATTCAAAAATTCTAAACCTTAACAAGCATGGGAATGGCAAATTAAGGTAATCTGTAAGAATATTCCATAAACCCTATTGTTCATAAATGTGCTTAGCAATACTGACATACAAAAAATTCACATTACAAATTCTCACAACACCCTAACTCCGACCCACTATACATATATATATATATATATATACACACACACACACACACACACAAAATGTCTAATTAGGAATGTATATGTCTGTAGCACTGTTTACTACTGGAATGTGTAAGGATAGTTTTCACTGGTAATATTGTTAAACTAATATATGAAATTTAAGGATTATATAATAGTCATTAGTACCTCAGCTTGACATTTCCATCTTTAAGGATTGGAGTTTTTTTTAATGGTGATGCCCTTCTTATATATTTTCAGTAGGGTTATATTACTTATTGTCCTAACATTAACTGTCAGCTAATAGAGGTTTTGCATGAGAATTTCTCTTTTTATTTTATTGTTTTCAAAAAGTAAAGTAAGGAGTTTGTTGTAAAAAAGTAAAGTTTGTTTGTTTGGTTTTAATGTTTAAATTATCTATACTGAGGGTAAAAAATTTTAAAGCATCTAAATGACCTAGGAGCCTTAGTTCCATTTTCAAACATGACTCAAGGTATGTCTTATGTAAGCCCAAGGCTAGTAGAACTCAAGTTAGCAGACCCTGGGTTTGTTAACCTAGGCCTTGAGTGTCTACACTCATTTGTAACCCCAAGTGAGGAATTGGTGAACCCTGGTCCCAACCTGGGGCTCCAGTGTCCACACTGCAATATGCAGGCCTGAGTCCAACCACCCATATTCCAGACTTCCTAGTGCCCTCCCAAAATGTGGCCACTCTATCCCTTACGTCATGCAGCATGGGAAAACTTGACTGTCCACCAAACAGTATGCAGCTGTCAACTTTTCTTGTTTAAAACTGCGGGGGAGCAAAGGAAGGGAGTTCTGAATCTTAACTTTTGCTTTCTGTTGTGACTATACTGACAATGGTACCTGTGTGTGTTTTATCTGCAGCTGCTGCCACTGTGGCCTTGAGGGGTTCCTCATGCACACCCACAGAACATCTGCACCAGATAAGGAAGAGAAAGAAGGTGACTTGGGACGACATTCAATGAGATCCTGCAAGCCGGTGCTGCATCAAACCATGAGCACAGGCCCTGGAGAAACTGCCGAAAGCCCCGAGAAGGAAAGAGCAGACAGGAGTCCCAGCAGGAAAAGGAGAGGGAGATGCACCAGGACATAATGGGGCTTCTCCAGCAGCACACACAGATGCTGCACCCTCTTGTGGACATACATGGTGAACTCCGGTACAGCACCTCCCTACACCCCTCTTCAACATTCCATGTGGCATCAGAGGCCGCATCTCTACCCCTACCACTCCACCCTGGGGAGACATTAACGACAACCACAGCTTCACATACACTGACCTGTGAAAGCCGCAGTTGCTGTATGTGTAGTTAAAATAGACATGAATATTCTTTCCCCTTCTTAAGTTCTGTTCCATTTATGTATTAAGTTTGTAAGGTATTTGCTTTTAAATTGCACAGATATTTCTTTGCATTGGTTTTGTTATTGAATAAAGTTATATTATTTGAAAAATAATTCATCTTTATTAATTCACAGTATATGCTGCAAAGTGCCTACCAGTTCTGAAAGGAATCAATTCCTTGTTACTGTACAGTGTGACACAACTCAGGATCAGTGACAAACACAATGTAATAATCATAAATGTACAGCAAGCACCACAAAATTAATAGGTGCATTGACAGTGTTATATTCCTACATGTACACCAAGCACCACACAATTCCTAACAGGCCCCAAAACGGCAGGGGCAGGTATAGCACAGTACACCACAATACATTACTGTGGCTCACTGTTAAAGCGCTCTTTCAAAACCTCTCTGCGCTGTATAGCTCTATGCTGAGCTCTTCCAATCGCTATTGTGTCTGGCTTTTAAAAAACTCAGCAGATAGCTACTCCACACCCCACCCTGGCAGCAACTCTTCCCCCTATAACCATTGGGATGTTTATTTCACTGAGATCCAATCTTGTGAGTAAATGCCAGTGTCTTTTCAATCTGTCAAAAGCACATTCAACTGTCATTCTGCACCTGCTGAGCCTGTAGCTGAATCCTTCGATGGTGCTGCCGAGGTGGTCAGTATACGGTTTCATGACTCAGGAGAGCAAGGGGTAGACTGAGTCCCTGGGATCACTACTGGCATTTCAACATCGCCAATGGTAATTCACCAGTCGGGAAAGAAAGTCCCTACTTGTAGCTTTCTGAACAGTTATGTGTTCTTAAAGATGCAAACATCATGCACCTTCCCTGACCAGCCACCACTGATTTTGGTGAAGCAACCCTGCTGATCCACAATGCTTGCATAACCATAGGCAAGTAGCCCCTTCTGTTGATGTACTCTGTAGCAAGGTGGTCTGGTGACAAAATATGGACATACGTGCCATGTATTGCCCCACTGCAGTTCAGGAATCCCACTGCTGCACAGACATCCATTATATCCTGCATATTGCTGAAAGTCACAGTCCAGCATAGCAGGAGATGATTAATAGCACTGGCATGACAGTGGCCTCTGCCTCCAACCCCCAAATGATTTCCCACTACCCAGTAGCAATCTAGCATTGCAACTTTCCACAGTGCAATTGCTACTCACTTCTCCACTGTCAGTGCAGCTCTCATTTTGATGTCCCTGCACGGGAGGGCAGGGGTGAGCTAGGTACACAGATCCAGGAATGTGGCCTTGCACATCTGAAAGATCTACAGCCACTGCTCACCATCCCAAGTCTGCATTATGATACGATCCCACCAGGAAGTGCTTGTTTCTCAGGCTCAAAAGTGGCACTCCACCATCTGCAGCTCCTTCTTGAATCGGTTCTCGCTATGTCCCACAGCAGTCTGTCCTCCAAGAAATTGTCATGGTCCCCGCTTACTCAGTTTTTCTTACAGCTCTGCAAATGCTGGCAGCTCGTGCATCTTGTGCGTACAGTGCTCATGACAATAGTGCAGAGCTACGTAGGCTCCGTGCTTCTGTCAAAGATGATGGACAGTGTGATGTTTCACTCCGTATTCTTTATGAAAATATGCTTGATGTGAATATGACATAACTGAGATATACTTTATGCAAGATGGCTCATGTAAGATGTCATTGGAAAGGTTACGATTTACTGAATGTGATTATATAATGTGTATGCCTGTATCATTTCTGTATCTGAAGTTAGGAATATTAATTATGTATCTGTATTTCAAATGTGTTACTCTGGGTGCAACCCCCCAACCAGCCCTTCAGGCACAACAATGGAAAAGCCAGACAGGGCTCATGGCCCATTAGCAGAGACAATGGACTGTGAAAGAGCTTAGTCTTCCTGTGGACATTCCAGACAGCCTAAGAGTAATGGCTGCCACAGCCCTGCAGAGACATGAGTCTGAGTCACCTGGTACTGGACCCACCCCTTCGAATGCCATTGTTCTCCCACCGGGTAACAAAGGGTTCCCGCCCTACACAAGAGCTATATAAGGCAGGGGAGTGACATTGTCATGATTCTCCTCTGCCTCCCCACCCAAAGAGACACTGAAAAACACCTGGAAGCAAGAACTGAACTGAGGGGAGAAGGGTTGAACCCAAGCGAGAAGGGCATCCCGAGAGTAATAATACCTGAGGTCTCAAGCTGGAGACCAGTGCAGCTGCCTTCCGAGACTTTCTGTGATCTGTCTGAAACAATATCTAGGGTGAGAAATTACTATTTGTAACCAATTTCTTTAGCGAAACAAGCTTAGTTTGCGTGTTCTGTTTTATTTGCTTAGTAATCTGCTTTGTTCTGTTTGCTGTCCCTTTAACCACTTAAAATCTGCCTTTTATAATTAATAACATTTGTTTATTGTAAAACCCAGTTTCTGTAATTTCTAACTGGAGGGTGGGCAAGAAGTTGTGTATATCTTCCTCCACATTGAGGGAGGAGGCAGATTTCATAATTTACCTTTAAGTAAATTTAAGTCTGCACCCCAAGGGATGTGGACACCTGAGTGCTGGGGCAAGTCCCTTAAGCTGAGGCTTCCCAGAGCTGATCTCAGAATCTGTGTCATTCTATAGTTGTGTGGCCCTGCCTGTGTGTGTGCCGGAGGAGGCTTAATAGCCTGGCTCAGCAAGACAGGTAGAAAGGGTGCCCTGGCTGGCAGAACAGGTGGACTCGGTGATATCCCAGCATATCAAGTGGCATCTTAACGGGGGTGAGGGGCAATCTGTCACAGACAGTATGGAGGGCTGCACAGGTTTGTAGGATTTTTTTAAAAAAGGCATGAAAATTATGGAATATATGTAACATTATGGGATGGAAACAGTTGCACACTAGGAAATTGACACCTTGTTCCCAGTCACCCAGTGCAACTCATTTCTGCCCACAATGCATTGCCAAAATTTCCCAAAAGACAGTGCCCTGGATGTTGGCAGGTTGCACATGGCAGTACCTACCCATGGTGCACTGCATTGAGCATCAACACATGCACTCTTGGTGACAACACAGAAAGCCAAGTATTCACATGCACACACAATATACTAACTTCAGCAGCTTTATGCCGATATAAATTGCATCAACCAAAATTTGTAGTATAGACACGGCTTGTGTCTTTTTAAGTACACTATAATTGTCTAATTGCTGGACTCTGCTGAACTGTTGAGCTTCACAGCATTCCCTTGCCTTAAGGGCACCCTTAACCATCACTACAAAATATTGTTTAAAAAAATCAGTTCTGTTATTTAAACAGTACTTCTTCAAATATTGCAAGCACTTAGCAATCCCCGTTTCTAAGATCCCTTTTCTATTTCCATTTTGCAAGCTCACACATGCTTCATTAAACATAGCTTGTTCATCAAGAATTCAGTTTCTCTTGTTGTTTTTCTGCAGTGTAATAGGCCTAATTAGCAAAATAAATGTTTTGTGAAGTACTTTAGCTAATAGTGTCCATCCAAAAACAATGTTACTGTTAAAGGTACACTGTCAACTTGTTACACACAAATGCATTCTCCGTCCATAGATGGAGGGTGCCATATGTATTTTCTTCAGGGGGGGGGGGGGGGAGAAACATTAGCAGATGTGTTTTTAAAGCCATTTTTTGCTCCTGAGCAAACCAAACACAGAATCACTGAGGAATCAAGAAATGTTTACTTATAAAGTATTATCTCATTTTAAAAAACATTCATGGGTAAATCTGAAACTTCGTACTCTAGCAAACTTCCCACATAAATCAGTGGGAATTATGCTTGAGTAAGGAGCTGAACTCTAAACATCTGTGTATAGAAAAGCTATCCTGCCAGTATATTGCTTCTGCCACGGGATTTGTCCTTACTCTAAAGGAAGGTACATTCTTCAGTCTAAACATAGACGACTATGACCATTTAGACACCAGATCATAATTCTTTATCTATCTTTTTACAATATCTTCAACAACAACCAACAAAGGCCAAAGTTCTTCTCTTATCTAAATTGAATTTAGTGGGGTTACATGGGTATAAACCCAGAACAGAATTTGGACCTAAATGTTTTATTTTAAACTCTTTTTACGTATAGAGACAACTAGAAGGCACTTTAATCTAGAAAACAAAAGGATAACAAGATCTAATGACTGGAAGGTCAAGTCAGAAAAACTCAAGTGGAAATAAAATACACACTTTTATTACTGACAGTAATTGACCACAGGAACAGATTACCAAGGGATGTAGTAAGTTTTCCATCAAGTTGAGTTAGTATTTAAATGACAATGAGATGTCTTTCTAAAAAAGATGTCCTAGTTCTATTCCAAGTTACTGGGCTCGATACAGGCCTCAACTAGTACAATTCTATGGCCTGTATTATGCAGGGGGTCAGACTAGATCAATATAATGGCGCCGTCTGGCTCTAAAATATATCTATTAAAAAAAGCATCAATAGAGACAGCCAAATTTTGCTCTCAGATAAATCCATACAACATTATTGCATTCTACAGAATTGCACAGACTCAAGCAAGAAAATAATTTTGCCCTGCAATTACATTCAAAGATTAGGCACATATGTCATGTTTGCTCTGGTCCATTGGAATGTGTATCTCCATTCAAGATGCATGCTACATTGTCATTTCTTTGCTCTGCAGTAAGCACGGTCCCCCCAAGACAGATGTTTGAAAGGAAAAGCACAGTTTCCTTTATTCATGCTGAGTCTCATTAATCCAGTTCCTTGTCTCAAAATAGCTCTCCATGGTTCCGTGATGAATTATTCCACTAATTTTAATTTGTGACTTTAAACTTCTCAAATGTAGTTTAACAACAAATATTTTTAAATATGGAACTTCCTTTTTTGGTAGGAGAAAGCAAAGCTAGATGGAACAGACATATCTATTTAATTTCTTATTGACAGAGGCATAATTTACAGTATCAATCTATACCAGATCTGTGACTTCACAGTGTTCATGATGTTGCACACCATGGCCACTTGGAAACATAACTCAGAACATCCTCCTCTGCCTCTTTCACTTGAGTTAATCGAATCTTCAGAGTACTGTGCCTCCTTTACTCATTGAGCAGTTACATTTCCATCCAATAGGAAGCAATGGTAGACCTACACATTATTTATTCTTTATATTACAGTACCACATAGAGGCTCCAACTGAGTTCAGCGCTCCATGGTGCTAGGTGTTGTACATAGAAATAGAAAGAGACAGTCTCTGCCCCAGAGATCTTACTGTCTCAATAGACAAGACAAATAAAGGGTGGGAGACAAGAAGGATTATTCCCATTTTCTGATGGAGTACTGAGGTTTAGACAGATTAAGGCCCTAATCAAGCAAATTCCTTAAGCATATGCTTAACTTTAAGCACATGACTAGTTTCATTTAAATCAACTAGATTACTTAAAGCATCTTTGCTGGATTGGAGCCAAAGTCACACAGCAAGTCAGTGGCAGAGAGAAGAATTAAATGCATATCTCCTGAGTCCCAGTCTAGTGCCTTACCAACAAAATCATCCTTCTGCTCGTTATATGTTTGGGCAAATATTTGATAATAGTTTGTTTTTGCATTGTACCCTAGAGATCTGGTTCAGTGCTCAGTGAAGTAAATAGTAATCTTTCCATTGATTTAAATAGGATATAGACCAGGGGTTCTCAAACTTCATTTTACCGTGACTCCCTTTTGACAACAAAAATTACTACACGGCCCCAGGAGTGGGGACCAAAGTCTAAGCCTGCCTGAGCCCTGCTGCCCCAGGTGGGGGAGGGCCAAAGCCAAAGCCCCACCAGCCCAGGTGGGTGGGGGTGGGGGGGTGCGAGAAGTCCAAGGTCTTCAGCTCCAGGCAGGGACAGGGGTGCTGGAACAATTTGTATAGTGGGGGTGCTGAGAGCCATTGAACCAAACTGTAAACCCCATATATAATGGAAACCACTTCAAGCCAGGGGGTGCTTCAGCGCCCCCTGCACCTCTAGCTCCAGCACCTATGGGCAGGGGGTCTGTAACCTGAGCCCCGTCACCCAGGGCTGAAGCTCTCTGGCTTCAGCCCTAGGCGGTGGGGCTTGCGCTTTGGATCTGGCCCGGGTGAGGCCCCAGCAAGTCTAAGCCAGCCCTGGCAACCCCATTAAAATGAGGTCCTGACCCATAGTTTGATAACCGCTGACTAGATTGATCCCTAGATGAGAAACTTGTTTGTGCGTGTTTCCTTTGCATTTCAATATTCTGCTTATTATACTTGTTGCCAAATGTTTCTTATTTATTATCACGCCCTCTACCAGGCCTTGAGTCTGATGCCAGCAATGGGACAAATGCTGCTTACCTTACTCACCCTGGCAATGAGTATTATAGTGTGTATTGAAGGCACAGTAATGAGAACAGGTATTAAAAGCATCTCAAAGCCAGGGAAGTTGCTATTGTCCCCCCACCCAGAACATCAGCATTTCACGTACTATATGTTCCTTAATGAAAATACCAGCCATCTAGACACTATATTCCTTTCCCAATCATTGCTTACACCATAATTACCATGATCTCGGTTAAAGTACCAGCAATTCAACTGCTAGGAATGTATTCAAATACTGACAATACAAAGGCCTCATTTCCCCAAAGATTCTGTATTTCCTTTCAATATTTTCTTTAGATCAGATGAAAGAGAGAGTTGCTTAGATACCTACTTACTAAACAATCACAACAGATAAATAGCTGGGCTTTATTTAGAGAGGAATACGTTTGCCTTACTTTTTGTTCCGAAGATGATTTCGATACATTAGGCCAAGTTGGCAGCTGTTATAAGTGTGTGCAACTTCCACTGAAGTCAGTGGAATTGCTCCCAGTTATGCCAGCTGTGAATCTGGCCTAGTATCTACATTACAAGTGCCTTCAAATGGAAACAGTGGCTGTTACCGACCTGAAGCAATGGGCTCTTAATGATTTCTGAAATTGATGCAGAAGTAAATATCCCAGAGAACTGGAATAATTTAGCCACTGATATGGATACCTTCTCTACAAGATCGAAAAGAGGTTTGTCAAAATATATTGAAATCCTGTTTGCCCATTTATTCATGACGTTACTGCCTGGGTTACTATAGTAACCAGGTATTCCTTACTGACCTGCCTTGGTGCCAAAAGAGTTTACATTTATGATTATCCATTCAGCTGTTATCATTGCAGTGCATTCATGAAGTGCCATGGGGCTACTTTTGTTCTCCTTCTATTTAAAATAACCTTGAGGAGTATAATTTCAAAGCTGGCTGGTTTTGTAAATAAGCAAAATAAAAAATGAATCCATTAAACTAACAAGAAGTGACCAATTTGCGTGTACTGTAGGTGGTAGCCCCTTTCCTCCCACCCTTTGTTTATCATCGTTTCAGGGTGTAAGCTCTTTGGACAAGGACTGTCTCTTCCTATAGCTTTGCAGAGCAACTAAACCAATGTCGGTGCTCCTGCAATACAAACAATAATAGCTAATGACACCAAACATTGTGGTAGGTCAACAAATATAGATTAATGCATATTTTACAAGCTTCAGATGGATTCGGTGTAACAAGCTCCTGCAATTCAGTGCAGAAAAATGTATGGTAATAAACTACCAAGAATATTTTATCCCTGATTCACCTCTCACTTATACCAGTGTATGTCAGGAGTAATTCCATGGCCATGAATAGAGTTATGTCAGTGTAATTGATATTAGAGGACCAACCAGGGTCTTTAGCCTTGAAGGAAATAAAATAGGGATCAATCAAAGTTGTGAAGAAAAAGGCCTGGATCCCATCCTGCTCTCAATCTGAAGTAAGGTCACTCAAGTCAGTACTGCTGTTCTTCCGCTTTATTTTCCATTTTTCTGACCATGCTTAGTTTTGGATGGAAAGGAAGGGATAGATTAGGGGAAGAACCAACAGGATTTATCAACAGCCTGGATGTGGGAGGAGGGAGAGACACATTGAGGGTATGCTAGCAAAGAGAATGGTGTCATACATTAACGAGGGAGGAGTGTTGGGAGGAAAGGGGAAATGTCTCATTTTAGCCATGCTGAGTTTGGGTGTGTGGCAGGCCACAGAGCATAAAGGGCAGAAAGGGAGTTGGAAATCGAAGCGAGTGGGGCATGTCAGGGGGAGTGAGTGAATTTGACAGTCATCACCATACAGGTGAGAGCTGAGGCAATGCGGACAGATGGGTTATCCCAGGAAGAATATATAGAGGGAAGAGAAGGGGATGCCAAGGGCAGAACCTGAGGTGTCCCAATAAAAAGAATGGGAGAGGGCAAGAGAGGAAGCAGCAAAGGAGAAGGCAGAGGGGAACCAGAGGAGAAAAGACTCATGGAAGCCAAAGGATGTATAAGTTCATGAGGAGAGAGTGACAAACTATGTAGAAGGCAGCAGAGAGACTGAGGTGAGTGGAGAAGAGGCTCTCACTTTCCACTGTCACATGTTCTTTGTATGTCTTTGTTAACAGAAAAAACCACTGGGCTGAAGTGTCTTTTCAGTGATGAATGACTTGTCATAGACATTTAAGGTCTTGGGGGCAAATTCAGCCCACACAGCCATAGTAGAGCTCAAGTCCAGCATTCTGCTCTGCACGTGGAAGTTTAGCAGAGGTAGGCACTGCAGAATATCACAGACAAGAGCCAAGGTTTTCAAAAAGGGATCCCTACAATCAGACTCCTGAATCCTTATTTATGAATTTAACCCTGCTGCTCTTGTGACTGTTTTATAGCTGCCCTGCCCAGAATGTGCAGAGGCCAGATTCTGATCTCACACAATAATAATTCCACTAACTTCTTTAGTTGCAGTACCCAAGTCTCCTCCCACTTGCAGCTGATGTAACACTTCAGTTGAATCTTTCCTGATTTGCAGCAACATAAGTGAGTGAAGAATCAGGCTTTGTATGCATATTTATGGAAACAGTTTCTGGATGCAGCCTTGGATTCAATGGAGTGACAACTGGGATGAATTTGGTCTACAGTATGCCAGAAGGTGGTATAACATTTGGGCAATTTTACAAGCACATGGATGTTGGTCTGAGACAATGGAACATACCAAGGGAATACTTAGAACTCTGAAGGGTCAAAAATGTTTTCAGCACATAATTTCTGAGAAAGAAAAAGTTTGGAGCTCCATAAACTATGTTTCACAATTTCCAATGAGTATGATTTATTATGAAAATAGGAAGTACGTTGGAAGGCAGACTTCCTTTTCCAGACCCAGGCACATGCTAATTATTCACAGGCATGCAGAGAGTTTCTAATTACTGTATCTCTAAGTATTTTTGCAGACTTTAATTCTTTCGTCACCTTGGCCCAGGACTTGAAAAACACCATTGTGTGCTAACAACCCAGGATAGAACTGTTTTGAAAGCATTAAAGAAAAATAAATTGTATAAAGACTCTCCCATAGGTAAAACAAAGTATTTAGAAATTGCATTGTTGTAAAGTGGAAAGGCTGAGGGCAGAGAGAAGACATGTCATAAGGTATAAAATAAGAACAACGTTATTTGTGATGTGCAACTCCACCTGCTGTCATATATAACATAAAGATGAATGAAAATACAATGCTCTGAATGTCCTAACAGATCAAAGCAAACATGGGGAGTCTAATAGAAAACCAAGGAAGAGAGGGAATATTATTAAACATGGGACCCAATAGTGGTCATTCTATAAAGAACTAACCTCCACCTCTGGAAAATGTACTGGTTTTAGATTTTTTTAAGCATGGGACAGCTTTCATAGAGCAATAGCTCCACATACAGAGGCCCCTGACAGCAAAGGCTAAGCACTCGCCAACTCGAGACAAGATGGTAAGATTCATAAAACAAGGAGTGTCTGCTTATAGTCTAACACCCTGTCTTGACATTGGTTCCCAATAAGAGTTTCTTCTTAGCCCTGGTCTACACTATGAGTTTAGATCAAATTTAGCAGCATTAGGTCAATTTAACCCTGCACCCATCCACACAACAAAGCCTGTTTCGTCGACTTAAAGGGCTCTTAAAACCGATTTCTGTACTCTTCCCTGGCGAGGGGTTTAACGCTAAAATCGACCTCACTGGGTCGCATTTGGGGTAGTGTGGATGCAATTCGATATTCGGTATTGGCCTCTGGGAGCAATCCCAGGGTGCTCCATTGTGACCGCTCTGGACAGCACTGTCAACTCAGATGCACTGACCAGGTAGACAGGAAAAGCCCCAGGAAATTTTGAATTTCATTTCCTGTTTGGCCAGCGTGGCGAGCTGATCAGCATAGGTGACAATGCAGAGCTTATCAGCACAGGTGACCATGCAGTCCCAGAATCGCAAAAGAGCTCCAGCATGGACCAAACGGGAGGTACTGGATCTCATCGCTGTATGGGGAGATGAATCCGTGCTGGCAGAACTCCATTCCAATATATATGCCAAAATCTCCAAGGGCATGATGGACAGAGGCTACATGAGGGATGCACAGCAGTGTCACGTGAAAATTAAGGCGCTCAGGCAAGCCTACCAAAAAACAAAGGAGGCAAATGGTTGCTCCAGGTCAGAACCCCATACATGTCACTTCTATGATGAGCTGCATGCATTCTAGGTGGGGACCCTACCACTACCCCACCACTGTCTGTGGAGACCTGCAAGGGGGGAGTCTTACACAACAGGGATGAGGATTTTGTGGATGAAGAAGAGGAGGAGGAGGAGGAGAAGGAGGAGGAGCAGGGTGAGGTTTGAACTAATTAACTTATAAATAGGTATTAAGGCATTTATAAATCATCAAGCACATAAGCATGCCTAAGAATCAGCATACAATTCAAATTTAGCCTGCAGAAGAGAAGAATGAAGGGGGATTTGATAGCTGCTTTCAACTATCTGAAAGGGGGTTCCAAAGAGGATGGATCTAGACTGTTCTCAGTGGTAGAAGATGACAGAACAAGGAGTAATGGTCTCAAGTTGCAGAGGGGGAGGTTTAGGTTGGATATTAGGAAAAACTTTTTCACTAGTAAGGTGGTGAAGAACTGAAATGGGTTACCTAGGGAGGTGGTGGAATCTCCTTCCTTAGAGGTTTTTAAGGTCAGGCTTGACAAAGCCCTGGCTGGGATGATTTAGTTGGGGTTGGTCCTGCTTTGAGCAGGAGGTTGGACTAGATGACCTCCTGAGGTCCCTTCCAACCCTGAGATTCTATGGTTCTATAATAACAGGAATGGAGATCCCACCAAGTGTGTTGAAACAGAGCTGCAGTGCTTGAAGACATGTCTCATCAACATTCCACATTAGATTTTGCCTGGCTTACTTAATTGAAGAATGAACACTACGACCATATAAAGTAAGTTTTGGGGCTCTGTGGGGACTGAAGATATATATTATAAAATACTTACTGTAAAGTTTCAAGAGACTTCATCCTGGAAGGTGCTGAGCACTCTGGCCCTGATACAGCAAAGCACTTCACCATATGCTTAACTTTCAGAATAAATAAATAATAATAATAATAAATAAAAACAATGCATAGGTCCTTTGAAGTAAATGCTCCAGCAAAGCTCATGCTCAAGTGTATTTTTGGGTCAGGGATGAAATGCTCACTCAACACCTTACCGAGATCAAATCCAAGATAACTCTTACTGTAGTTTGGCCAAGTTAAATATGCTGAGCCATGACTTTCAGTTGTTTTTATGATAGAGAATACAGTTTATGTGTATCCAAAGCAATTTCTGTATGTGTAAATGACGTGAGGAGACTGTAAGTTACTCACCTACTTTAGGGAAACAATTGGATTTTTTTTAATTTTAAAAACATGCTAAAGAATTGCTATATGAAGATTTTTCTACCACTTGTGTCTCATGTTATTTGTCTCTGTGATGTATCTCTTTTGGTGTATAACAAAAAGGGGAGCATTTGCATGCAGAGGGAAATGGATTTACTAAATCTCACAATGGGATATTTTATGCGGAACATTGCATTCATACTTCTCACCCCGACACCGAAATTTGGGAAGGGGCTTAAATCATAGACATTCTGTTGAAAGAAAGAAAGAAAGAAAGAAAGAAAGAAAGAAAGAAAGAAATTATCAGAAATCTCCAGGCTGAACTAGCTGTGAATAAAGCATACATTTAACAGAAATTTAGCTGATCATTTAGAGTCTGACGTTATTTCTGCTTTTTAAATTTCTGCCTTTAAGGTCAGCACCAGTTAAAGAGGGAAAATATTTTTCATGCAAAATTGGAGGCTTTTGTGGAAAAACAGTTGAGAGGTATGTGTACAAGGGCTGGCCTAGAAACAGTTTTCTCATCCCATGAGAATTTTCAAGATTAAAAAAAATTCTCCTATCCTGAATTGTGATAAAAATCAAAATTTCACAAACCAACAAACTGAAAAAAAAATGTTTTGTTCAGGTCAATCGAAATACTTTGTTTCAATAATTTCAAACTGTTTTGTTTTGATGTCAACCTTTTCAAATTTTTCTTATAAATTAAATTAAATTAAATTTCAAAACAAAAAATATTTTTTTAAACTGAGAAACAAAGACATCAAAACAAGATGTTTTGATACTTTTAACACTTGAAAAAAATATTTTGCCAAGTTGGGAAATTAAGCAAAACTCACGCTTACGCATGAATAATTTCAGTTTAGACGAATCAGCATTTTTTGGCAAAAATAGTTACATCAGAATAATATCTGCCCAACTCTAATGAGTACAATAAATTCTTGTTGCCAGTTCTGTCTGTGGCAATAGCTTTGATAAGAGATCATTTTTTCCCTTGATAAATGAATCATCTCCTAGTTTGTCGCATAAGTAGAAAATGTGATCCAATTTGTATAGGGAACTTGTAGCGTATTTCATAAACCTAAAAATGTCATCAAAGTATTACAGTATTTACCATCTAAAAGGTCCAATAATCTATTCCTTTCTAAATTCAACAGCACATATCTTAGAATAAGTAAATCATAGCCATGAGGCATTTTGATTTAAAACTAACCTGTATCTCTTTACTGCTAGTTTACCACCCCATTTTGAATCTCACATATTAAAAAATAATAACCCTTCAAAACTATCAGGAGTTATGCCATTTCAGAGGAATCATCAGACATTCTGTCTGTGGAAATGAAATTGGTGGCGGTAAAAGATGGAAGCAAAACTGATAAATTGCACACCTAATTTAGCACTTCAAAATCCGCTCTCAGCTTTATCCTTATCAAATTAAATATAATCTGTGTTTTGTGGGAAAGCAACATGCTGAGTAACTGAGATAAATTAACTTGTCACCATCCTTCAAATGTAAAACAATTTAAATGTAAAATACATAACAAGATAAAAGTAGAATGAAAGTTATAGACTGATGTGCTGAAGTCAGAATGATACTTATTTGTAAGACGTTTCTAATCAGGTTTTGTATGTGATGAATCAATATTGTGTCATGCAACAGAAAAGAGCAAATTAAAATAACAGAATTACATACACACAAAAATAAGTGGTGTTAGGGTGCTACAGCCTATATATGTCTTAGGAGGCAACTATTCTACATCATGATTATTACTATCTGCTTGCATTCTTCAGCTGACAGAGGCACTATAGTAAGGCAAAAGGCAACAGTCTGCTCTGTGTTATAAATACTGGTGCCATACAGAAGTATATATGAACAAATCTATAGCCCTTTGTCACTGTGTGCATCACTCACTGCAGGGCTGGTACCTCCTCCTGGTCACTCTGGTGATTAGCTTTAGGCCAACACCCCGTCCACGGTCTGCACACTGCAGCCCCGCTCACAGCCTCAGGAACTGCAGTGTCCTCTTCATGGCTCGGCCTTCTGGCCATGTCATCATCTATGTTTCCCCCTTGGGGTGAGGGGGAGATTAGTATCACAGTCCAATAGTCCAGTGGTGAATGCGGGGGAGGGAACCTGGGCCTGCCCACTACTCCGGGTCCCAGCCCAGGGACCATATTGACCACAGCCTCTTGCTGTGAATATTTAGCTTCTCACCATGCTGCTATGTCTCCCTGGGCCACTTCCCCATGCCCCCAGCACCTTCTTCACCCTTGCCTCAGGGCATGTCACTACCCAGTCCCAGCAGCCAGACAGGAGCTCCCGCTTGCTCTCCCTGTCCCTGCCAGTAGTTGCTCTGTCCAAGGTGCTGCAGGTCTCAGCCTGCTAGAGAGACAGTCCTTACTCCTTGAGCTCCCAGCAACAACTGACTGCAGCTCTGCCCTGAAGCAACTTTTATGCGATCCTGCTGGGCCCTGATTGGCTACTTCTTGAATCCTCTCTCCTATTGGCTGCACCTCACACATCCTCTCTGGGCCACTCAGAGGACTCATCTCCACTGTCCCCTAACCCCCTAACTAAAAAACAGATGCTAACTGCCATATTCTCAATAAATGCGGCATGCTGCCTTCTCCCCTATAAAAAATCTCGTATGCTTTGTATAGCATAACACAAACACCCCATCACACCCTTACCAAACTAATACTTTTTCAGAGTGCTGCAAAGCACCCTAGTTTGCACCATATACTTGAATCTTTTGCTAGACACCAAGGCCCACTGCATGAGTGACACAGGCTTTAGTCTCACCAATGACACACACAAGAAGGAGACCACCATGACGAACAATCCATGCCCACCCACACCCTCAGCAGATAGGTAAATAGCACATGAATGGATTTGAAGTCAAACCCCTACCTACCCAGATTTATACACGTATCTCCCTGACTCATACTTGCAAGGCCTATCCATAGAGTTGGAGTCACTGCCAAAACCTTCAGGTGAGATTCATTAAATGTAGGCTGGTTTGGGGCCTCTTTCAAACTCCAGCCCATAGAGTGTAATATATAAGATCTTTAGTCAGGTCTTCAGCAGAGACAAAAAGTAAATGTTCATGCTTCATCCTACATACCTTAAATCTGAATCAGAAGTACAGAGCAAGTGAACTACAACATCAACAACCTCCTCCTCCCTTTTCTCTCCTTGATGCTTGCTATTGCCCATATTTGGAGCAGCTTCTCCCATCTTCTTGTGTGGGTGGGGATCTGAGATCTTTTTTGGTGCCTGATGCCTCCACTCAAAGTGACTCCTTACAGTGCCATATGCTGCACAGGGACGATGTCCCTTGAGAAAATCAATGATAATACTGTTAGCTGGGCGAGGTGTGAAAAGCCCAGTACACACGGGACAATAAAGTAAATAAAACAAACCTCAGCAAAGGAATGACACACCAAAAATAACAGCACAACAGACTGGGAGCTAAGTTGGGAGGGGGGTGATTTTGTTGGGAAAGAAAAACAGGATCTGGAGAAGGAAAGGGTTAAGGTTAAGTAATAAACAAACATGAATATATAAGACCATTCCCCACCTCCTAACACTTACAAACTCCTCCAACCTCATCTCCCTGCCCATCTTCTTCTTGAGGCAGCTGGTAAGACCCAAGTTGCCTACTCAGATAGAGTGTTGCAGAACTATAGTGTTGGCTGGCTTTAAAAAAGGCCCCTTACTTTATCTTCACCCCTGGGCAGGGCAGGTCCTCTCCTGAGTTCAGCTGGGCTTGTTGGTTCCCTGATTAGGATTCCTCTGGGGTCTCGACTGGCTCTCAGTAGCGAATACTGAGTTGGACCCTCTCTCATGACCTCTGGATGCTGGTCATGGCAGGGCTGGAGCTGCCTGATCCATGCAGCTGGCATCTCAGAACAGTGCAAAACTTCCTTGGTGGTAGAGGGTGAGTTTAGCAGGGATTCCCTGAACTGCACTCTCCCTCTCTCAACTACCAAATTGAAACGGAAAGTCCATTCGCTCCGTCCCTCCCTCTCTTTCTCCCTCTCCCTGTGTAAAATTAGGCTGTCCCTTCGTTGGCCATGTGGAAGCCTCTTATTGGCCCCAGCAGGGGGTTCTAGTTCCCTCTGTCCCAAACCCTGTCTCCAAGCATGCTGGAAATGGCGGGGAGGGTCACATGGGTTTGGAAGCCATCTCAGTTGTAATTCCTGTTGGTAGGGTCCTCTCTAGGCTCAGCCTTCAGCTCCAGGGGCTGGCAAACTCCAAGCAGGGACTACGTAGGAAGAGAATCAATTCATTTTCTGTTCACTGACAGCATCACCCATTCCTTTTCAGACAGATGCACCTGGACATTAAACGTTTAGCTATGAATAGTCAGGTCAACTATTCCTACCATGTATGAGCATCTAAAGCTGAGACCAAGAGCAATAAGAAAGGGAGGGTTAAGCCAAGTGGATTGGAATGGAAAGACCAAGTTAAAACAACATCTGGAAGAGAACATCCCAGCATAGCGATGTGGCAATGCATCACATTCCAAATCATGCTCTGGTGACACAGTATCTCCTTTTTAATGAGATAGCATGAGGCAGAAGTACACAGAAATATGCTTATGGGACTCTTCCTGTCACCCCGTCAAGAAATAAAGACAATTGCCCAGCCGGCTGACTCATTTCCTGTTTTAATAAATTTAGAAATGTAATGGGGGTTCAATTTGGAAACTAAGAAAATCTTTAATAGTTGTCTCAAGATGAGCAACTGAGGGCTGGTGCAAGTCTGCTTTCCCATTTGTAGCTATAGTGTTTGGCATAATTGATGCATTTATGGGTCTCCATATTTAGCTCCCAATCTGTCTGTATTCTTCTACCTCTTAAATGGGTAACTTCATTACTTCCAGGTGAGGATCAGAGTAGCACACAGCTGGTTCAGAGTTGCCTTTCCCCACAGTGCAAACTGCTTGGCCATTGCTAAGGATCAGGGCCACAATATTAACTTCAGAATATCTTCAGAGGGCAATAATTGGGCCCCAAGAATGGTTAGTTGAGATGGAACTTCTAGACTAAAGAAATCCTATTTGGATCCTGGCTAGTTCCACTTGTGTTCATGTTGTTTCTTTTATGGTACCTGCAGGAGGCTCCAGAATATGCTAATAAAAGAGTGACAAAACTTTGTACTTTGGTAACGTCTTTCCCCAGAGGAGCCAGAAATGCTTTATTTATCATTGAATAAAGCAACATCATGCTCGTGGGGCAGGTCTGAGGTGAATGTTAGAATTCGGGGAGGGAGGTTGTTTTGGTTCTGGGATTGTTTTTTGGCTGTGTGCCTCTTTTCTTTTTTAAGAATTTGTTTTAATTTAAAATTAAACAAAACCAGAACTGAAAGCCACGCCATGTGCTCTCATCTTCTCAATGCAGTTTAGTCGGCACACTGCCATTTTTAAAAGATTTAAGAAATAGCATGATGGGTCCATGAATTTCTACATCAAGAACCAAAGTAATGCCAGGGGAAAATTTGTTGAAGTTAATGGAGCTCCACCTGGTATGAAATGGCCCCACAGCCCTAATACTCATCACCTATTTCTTTTCTTGACATTTGTAGGTGGTCAGATTTGCAGATGAATGCTGAATAAGGGCTCAGAGTTTCTGCATCTTGTTTCATGCCCAGGAGAAACCCCAGGTGGGGTTTCATGCAGTTGCTAGTAACTACATTGTCTTTTTTTTAATGATACCTGCAGTAGACATTTCAACTCATTTAATACAAGAAACTTGTTTTAAGGCACTAGACAGGCAGACTATTTCAAGAAGTGATGAGTATGCACAAACTAAAATCTGGCCCAAAGGATGTGGAATGTTCAACCAAATTTGTGCAACTGAGTAAGCAGTGAATGTCTATAATCAACAGTGTGATCTAGCAGATCACAAGGCATGAATCATGCAGCACTTCTGGGCTGATATTTTCTGTACTAGTTTTTAATATGATGTCCCTAAAGTCCACATGCACTAAAATACAGTGAATATTGGTGTCAGCTAAAAGGAACTGTCAAAGGAATGTTATTTCATAGTTACGTATATTTATGTGTAGTGCTTTTCACGTAAGAATCTCTAGGGATATTCATTAGTTCTCACAAAGCAAGGAAGGTAAGCGTTACTATGCACAATTTGCATTTATAAGTAAACTCAGACACTAAAAGGTTAAGTGATTTGCTGAAAGACACTTATCAACTCAGTGGCAGATCCAGGAATAGAAACCAAGTTGTGGCTTCCTCCTCCTCTTACAGTTATAACTTTAGTGGTTAACTAAACTAGTGGTTTTCAACCTGTGGTCCATAGACTTGCGTGGGGTCCGCAGACTATGTGTAAAATTTCCAAAGGGGTCCACAACTGAGAAAAGGTTGTAAACCACTGCTCTAGGCAAACCTTCTTCAGAAGAGTCTGAAGCCTGACCCATGTACCTCATTGTTTCAGTAAAAAATATTTAGAATGAAAGGAGCAGATTGACGTTCAATGCAAATGGTGGGGTTGCACAAAGCCTTTCACTTAAACAGTAGAACTGTCTCAGCTGTTGTGTTCTGAGAAATGCTGCCTCTCCTTTTCCCCCCCATATGGATACATTCACATGCCAGCTCCATTTCATCTTGTTTCACTCCAGTCACTGCCCGAACATTTCACCAGAAACATTTTGTCATAATAGTTCAGCATGAACATATTCTGTCCCTGTTGTTATAAGGTTTGGACATTTTTCTTCAAGAAAAGCATTCAAAATGTTCCTGAATAGACTTATTCTCTCTCTAAATTCCCCAGATCTAAAAGATGATTGTGATGAAATAAAGACTCAGTGAAACAGAGGCAAAAATGTGAAGCCGTATTTTGAGGGTGGCAAAATGACATTAGGTCAATTTAGGCTGAAAGCACCATGTTCCACTAATGTATTTTAGGGCATTGGTCACCATGATACTTAAGCAGTGGCGACCGTGATCCAAGTCTCAGCAGTGTTCTGCTGGGAAGGTATTTTCTGTTCCCTTTGTGGGGTTGCATTCCATCAAGTGTCTTTCTCCGGGGAGATGTTTATGGGAGCAAGTGTGAGAAGAGGCTCTATTGTGCTAAAGCTTATAGAAACAGACCTGTCACAAGGCAAGGCACAGTTTCATCCTCATCTCCTGTGGTAGAGTTTCACAGCAAGTCCTTGTCTGAACCTCCAGAGGTCCTCACCCTGGGTACAGCAGCATCTTCTCCATAAGATGGTAGTGTCTTGGAGGAGTTCAGAGGGAGAAACAGTGTTTCCTTGACCTCATAGGACCCCAGACAGTTGAATACAACTGGAGAGAGAAGAAAGAATAGAGTCCTATAGGATTTACCACTAACTAGCATTTGGAGCAGGAACACCTGTCATTTCCTGTGCCTCTGATCAATCTAAATTGCACCTGCTACATGCCAAATCCACCTAGTTACACTATACTATTTTCCATGTACACATTGGGTCTATATTGCTCAGAAAACAGGGATAATTTATACCACAAGTCACATCAGTCCTGAGTTTGGCTCAAAGGCCCAGATACTGATCTGTGTTCTGCTGGCATAAATTCAGACTAACTCCACTGAAGTCAATTAATGAACACCAGGCCCTTCTCACTTGGATTTATACTGATGGCTAGAATTAACTGTGATGTACATCATTGTGAGCTCAGAATGAGGCTGTCGGCTTTGCTAATAGGGTAGACCACGGAGAATTCCAAAACCTGACTTCCTGTAGAATCTCTCAATGTAGGCTGATGTAGTTTTGGTTGACTCTCCCAGGATGCATTGCTCCAGGAAGGTAGAAGAGACTCCACAGCTTGAACTGCTGATGTAATAGCAAGGGCACTGTGTGTGCTTCTGCAAAGAAATAAATAAGACGAGAACAAAGGACAACACTGGCTGCAAATACACAGAACAAACTGGGGGATGGGCATCTTCCTGGATAGTCTCATTTGACTTCAGACTGATCAAAAGGAGCTCCCCCTGACTATGTGGGAACCTGAAGCAGAAAGTCCAAGGTCAGAGAGCCCCAGCGGATTGTTTTTGTTAGAATATTCCTGGCCTGCTATTGAAGCAAAGCACAACAGACCAGCTTATTTTCCTAAATGATTAACTTTGCTGCCTGCTTTTCTCAGCTCTTCAGATTAAGATGTTTGCTCAACAAGCTTATTTATTTATTTATATTCTCTCATGAAAGATCTCCCCAACCAGAGCCTGTTTGGTGGTTTATTTTTCCCTAATGAGGAAGATTATTTACAATAATTATCTTATTATAAAATCATTAAAAGGAGTTTAAAACTGGAATCCCCACAGGTACCCAGCAGCCTGGAAAGCGGACTTTTGCAGAGAGCTAATTTCTGTCCCCCATTCTGCACTGCAGAAGTGATATAGGAGAATGAGCCCACACAGAGCTAGTTTATGGGATATTGTTTATTTGCGTTGGTTGATCTGCTCCACCTCAGAGGAAGTTACCTGATCCAGTGCGCCTGATTGTAGCTATTCCAAACCCTAAGAAAATGAACAACAGTAAAAGGAGAAGGGATGTAAGAATAAGAGGTCAGCTCCTGGCTCACATGAAAGTCCCTCTAAACTGCATAAAGGCCTTAGAGCTGCCCTGAATGGGCAGCCAAGGAGTAGGGGAATGTTCAGCTGACTCTATGCCAACTCCCTTTGAGTCTTCCCCACGCCCACCAGCAAGGGGAGTATATCAGGAATTAGAGGGGATAATTTGGGGACCCCAGCTGGAGCACACTGCACTCTAGTAAGCCTCATAAGCATAATGAGCCCTAGGGCGTCATTTACAAGCCAGTGTAAGCTTCAAATTAGGCATGAATAAAGACTGGGAGTAGCTGGGTCACTACAAAAAGTAATTTCCCCTCTGTTGATATTCACCCCTTCTTGTCAACTGTTGGGAATGGGCCACATCCACCCTGACTGAATTGGCCTCATTAACACTGACCCCTAGGGTGACCAGATATCCCAATTTTATAGGGACAGTCCTGATTTTTGGGTCTTTTTCCTTATATAGGCTCCTATTATCCCCTACCCCCCATCCCGATTTTTCACATTTGCTGTCTGGTCACCCTACTGACCCCCCACTTGGTAAGGCAACTCCCATCTTTTCATGTGCTGTATACTTATACCCGCTTACTGTATTTTTCACTCCATGCATCTGATGAAGTGGGTTATAGCCCATGAAAGCTTGTGCCCAAATAAATGTGTTAGTCTCTAAGGTGCCACAAGGACTCCTCGTTGTTTTTGCTGATACAGACTAACACGGCTACCCCTCTGAAACACAGCCTTTAGGTTGCTCTAACTTCAGCTGAGGGCCGGGCCTCAGTCAGCCCCTTGATAAAAGGGAGCTTCATGTCCCTCATGCCCTACATCTGCACTAAGCGGTGCACCAAGGCATGTAGGCATTTAGCCCAAAGGCTCAGTGACTGGAGGTTGGAACTTGCTAACAAAGAGCATGGGCTAAGGAGGAGGATCAAGTCCATTTTTCCATGTTGCTATTCATCAGGTATGTTGCCCTTTCCACTCTTCCTGCTTACTTACTCTGTGGAGAGCATGACAGGGATTTAATTGGCCCCATTGTGCAAATTAGGTAAAATCACACCAGTCAAACTTTATGTTTGAGATGCCTAGAAGATCCAGCACAAACCCACAGAACTGTGTCAGAAAAGAGGGGTGGGGTCCTGGGAGAGATCTTTTAGCGGCCCTTGAGCCAGGTGAATTCACTTTCTCTTGTTAAAATATATCCATCAATATAATTATACACACGGTGGGGGGGGGGAGGGGACCACAGAGTCTGAACCCGCCTCCTATAATAATGATTTTCATTTGAGCCCTGAGCACCCTGAGAAAGCAACTGTGCGTCAGGAGACGCTGATAATATGGGGCCCAATACTGTGCAAAGCTCTCACTGAAGGCAACAATAGGAGGGTGGTGCACAGCTCGGAAAGGAGAATTGCACCCGGGGTCAGCTGAGCGACCAGTACTGAGCAGTTTGTGGAGTTTTGCAACGTGGCAGAATTAGTGAAATATTTTATGTGGCAACAAGCATCACTGTAACAAACACTTGAAGAAGGCCTGTTGGTGTGCTGGAGAAACCTAAAAGGAAGATAGCCTTGGTCTGCCAATCTTTATGGAGGGGTCATTTCTGCAACCAGTGAGTAAAACAATAAAGCTGTTCCATGATACAAAGAAATCTCAGGATGAACAGGACTATGTCTAATAAGGACCAGAATCTCAAAGGCAATCTGAATGACACAGAGGACAGTCTAAAATGGTGGTAAAATAGCTCCCTTCACATTTAAGGCTGATACAATAACGCAAGCAAGGAGCGGCTATTTCATTTCACTGAAACATGCCCAAATGGAGCAATGTTCAGATGTGCTGGAGTTATTCTCCTTCAAGCTCCCAATGTTATTGAAAGAAAAATATTTACATCGCCTGAGCTAGGATGTCAGCTCAGGCATTTGTCAACAAAGACCTGCTGGAGAAAGGCCAAGGTTTTTTTTCCAAAAATGAAGACGAGACAGCACTAAAACATTGCAGCTGTAATCTCTGTGAGCGATCTTATTGAACTGATAAGCTTTTGGCTCCTTCCTGTTGTATCCTTAGGACCAGATTTTTAAAGATGCAGAGAGTTGCCTAGGGAGACTTTCAAAAGCAATGGGAGTTAGGTGCCTATTTACAAAAGCCAGTGGAAAATCCACCCAGTAGCTCCGTGGGTGTCACTGGAGTGACCTACAATTTACACCAGTGTCAATGGCAGAAGAATCAGACTTGAGGCATTTCCATGTGTTAAGTCAGACATGGATTCCGATTAGATCTGAGTAATCTTGGAGAAACAAGGTGGGTGAGGTAACATCTTTTATTGGCCCAAATTCTGTTGGTGAAAGAGACAAACTTCCAAGCTACATAGAGCTCTTTTTCAGGTCTAATCTTGGCAGGGAGTCACAGGGCCTGATTCCAATCACTTGCAATCACCCTGGAGTAAAAGTCCTTAATCCTGAGGCCACTCGGAGCCTGTTGGTTAGTCTGATAAGGAAATGTTAAGAGAAATGAACAGCATTTACAGAGGCTTTTATCTCACCCAGATGCTTACCTAGAGTCCCAGTAAGTTCTGAAGCAATTCCACAGCACCCACCAGCCTTCCTCTTAGTTAATGTCCCGCAAAACAGTGGCTGGGCTGAGGCAAATAGCTATTTGATAGCAATGGAGATAGAAATTTAAACAGGCATTATTTGTGTTCTATTTCCTACTTATAGCAGTGCTATATCCTGCTGCTCACCAGATGTTACTGCACTTGCTCAGTTACATGTACATGCTCTACTATTTTTAACATTACAACACGTTTCTAAAACACCCCTCATTTAACATAAAAGCAAGGGAGAGAGGTAGCTCTTAGTCTGTCAATTGCCTTAGACAGGTAATGGCTAGACTGTACAAACCGCATGCAGCCCAGAGTAAGGGACAATGGCAAGCTACACCTCACCTTGGGGAAGCTCAGTGAGATAGTTTGCCTCAGGGAGGCAGAATTCTTCCTCATTTGGAGAAAGGGGGGTTGCATTTAGCCCTTGAAGGGCTGTTTACTCCCCAACCCTTGGGCTGTATAGAGGGAGCAGTCCCGGTATCTGCCAAGTGCAAGGGTTGCAATTGTGGCTGGCCCTCACATGGCCCATGTAAGGTCAAAGGCTCCATATGCCTCATACCATAATTAAGTACATAGAGTTAGATAACCTCAGTATTTAAACGGCCAAAGTATTTCCGGTAGTAAGTACAGATCTGTGCTAGGGCAGACTGCAGCTATGGAGATAATCTCTATGAAGGAGAAAATCTACAAGTTCCATTTTGTTTAGGCACTTCGCCATTTTGTTTGTGAATAGTTGTGGTTTGTCCACCATGTTGGTGCCCTTCTTTTTGAGCCTATTGGCGCCTTTGTCCCTCTGAGGTGGGAAAAGAGCAAAGGTCACTTGGTATATGTTCTGCCTAGAAATAAGAGAACATAAAAGACTGCTGCACCTGAGAGAAGGAGCTATCCTTCCTGGTGGCAGCACAGTACACGTCCTAGCCAAGACTTCAAGGGACCTTCAAGAAGAAGATCCAAACTCCTGTTCCAGATTAGTTCCTGTCTTACCT